>CM067378.1:15500466-16827150 GCA_034510155.1 Eucriotettix oculatus
TGGGAAAACACACCGCCTGATGTAGCCAACTCTTTCCAAAATTGGAAAACACCCAAGGCGCTACGTGAAACTGAGTTTTATTGCCCCTGGCTCAAATGCTGTCTACTTTCTTTGGCTCCGTACCGCCAAAAGTCCGAGTAGATGTGTCTGACCGTTACAAACTTTACATTTATTAACAGCTATGATAAAAAATTTAATGCCCAAATTATTTTCGTGTAACCGTTTTCTTAGGATTAACAATATACGCTATATACAATATTTAAAAAACTTAAATTACTTACAAACTAACATTTAGAATAACGAAATATACTCTCGGGTCGTATTTAAGGACCTTCTCATAGAAGCTAAGATTGACAGTATGAAGAAATCGGAAGAAAGGTTAAAGCTAAGCAATTACCGTTTTCTGTCGTTTACTCGTCGCTGGCCCTCAGATCTCGAGGCAGTTCCAATAGATTCCTCTAAACTTCTGTGTAAGAAAATGAACACTTTGATTATTTAATCTTCTTACATACTGCCTCGATGAAGAGCATTCCGCTCAGCATCATCCAATTCACGACCAGTCAACAGATCGAAATAGTCTCTCAATCCTGCACATAGTTACCACGCACAAAACACACACACACTATCATCACACTTCAAGTCTCTCTCTATCCATCAATCATAATCAACATCCTAATGCTTCTTTACTAGTTGCATAAAAATAAATTTCTGTCATTTCCTAATAAATTTGCATGGGCATCTTCTGGCCCTGAGGAACACCTGTGCCAAATTTGGTCATATACGGACTAGTAAATTGGACGACTATAGCCACATACTGATGAACTGACTGACAAAGGGTTATAGCAGTATCGATTAATGATAACAATATCATGTGAATACAATATTAAAATACAAACTTACCTATGCATCTCAACAATCAGTTTCATTATAATCTTGTTTGGCTTATATATATATATATATATATATACAATCCAAAATATGTATCATAACATTTAAATAGTACTCTTAAATAATCTGCTAAGTAACGACCTTGGATTTAAATCAAACATAAAGACTTTACCGACCGTATTGGTATTCCTTTTATAATCAAAAATATTCAGTTTAAGGGCAGAGCAGATACAGAATTTTCGGGATTGGAGAGGTGTTGTGTAGTCGCGGAGATTCGTGCCTACGAGAACAGCCATTGCGGATCACGCGACCCTTAAAAATTAAATACGATTGGTGATGACACGCCACGCAGGGTGGTTTTACCGTGTAGTTTGGCTGAGAGGTGGCAAAAAGAAAGATGAGAAAGTCATTATTCATTGAAAGTTGGAGGGGAAAAGAAGTCTAAAGAGGATGAAGGCAGTATTCGTCAGAAGTTATAAGGAAGGAAGAGGAAGTCTGGAGAAGAGAAAGTGAAGGTGGAAGGAGGAGGAAGTTGGGGAATATGAAGGGAAGAGAAAAAACATTAATACGTACGTAAGTTGGTTTCATATCTGAAGTTGAAATAAGAATAAGGAAGAGAACAGAAGACGTGGGTTCAATAGTTATGCCGTAAAACACGAATAAGAAGAAAAGAAGATGCTATTACTAGTTTTGAAAGCAAACGCCAACCCGAGAAAGAAAAATTCAGATCTCTGATAAAATCTTCTGCCGGGTTCTAAACAACGTCGCCGTTACCAAGGACTGGTTTTCCTCCACACGAATAGGAGTGAAGAACCAATGGTCTGCAAATCCTGAGCTTGAACGTGCTAAAGGATTGCTCCCGTTTGTGAGACGGAAGCGGATCATCGCCTGAGCCAGCCAATCCAGTTTTCCTGGAAAAGGCGAGCAAAACTACCAGTTTCGTTCCGGCAGCATATAAAAGAGTTTTCTGCTTCCCGTTTGTTGTCCCCCCATAGTATTTGACTCTGTTACGTCTATAACCCGAACTAAGCCGTTGCCACTTTCATTACTTAGTTTTCCCTAATTTTTCAATTTTATACTATTATGTCCTACAGGACTAAAGTGGGAATTTGAATAATATATAGATATAATTTTAAAAAATCTTGATTAAATTTGTTTATATACAAATTAAATAATCACTCTATAACTACTTTTAATACCTTCAATCTGCGGATGTTCGTCTCAATACTTCCAGGCGTCACCGTGAAGATATTTCGTGGTTTGTTACTTATTAACAATAAAAGCTACTGGTATAAGGTGAAACAGTTCACAAGCACACCGTCTTAACACTTGTCATAATGACCAACGTGATAGTACGTAATATTTTTTAATGTTATGAAAAAATACAAAGCCCAAGAGGGCATTTTAAAGGATTACGATAAAAATGAAAATTACTTTCACATTTAGATAATTTTTATCCTCAAGTGAGAATATACTTTGAATGGCCAAATTATTATGACCACCTGGTAGTGTTATAGTGTTGCCAGTAGAGGGCGATATAGCAGGGGAAGTGAATCATCAGTTATACTGTGATCTTTCGGAAGATATGGGCAAAAGACGTGATTTAAGTGAATGATGATGATTGTAGGCGCTCGAAGGCGTCGTAACCAGGAAACGTGTACTGTCTACCTTAAACGAGAGCAGACGGTCTTCAGATCGTAAAGAAACACAAGGATTAGACAGTAGATGGCTGAAAAAGCGTCATGTGCTCAGATGAGTTTCGATTTTAAATGCACCATGCAGATGACATGGTTCTAATATGTATAGACACCAATTGCATAGCCTTAACACTTCAAGTTGGTGGCGCCAATATTATGGTTTGGTTGATGTTGTCTTGGTATGGTATGGGTACTTTGATCCATGTGAAACAACGTTTGAATACCCAAGGGTATGTAAATATTATTGCAGATCAAATACATCCTGTTAACGATATGGCAGGGATAAATACTCCCATCAGGACAACACTACTTGTCAATACTACATGGCATTGTCCGAAGATGGTTTGAAGAGCATAACGTAGAGTTTACCTTGCTCAATCAGCAGATCTCAATCCAATTGAGACTTTATGCGATGACATCGAACCGGCCATCAGGCAGCTGGATCCGGCATCATCAAGTGCAGTTCATCATATGGTCTCAAATTCCTCTTACCACCAACATCTCATATAATCCATAACGAAAATAATGAGTATTAAGAGCAAAAGTTTGCCCAGCATTCTGTTGAGCAGGTGGTAAAAATAATTTGACCTCTCAGTGTATAAGGGAAACCCTCTGTTTCGTCGACATTGTCATATTTAAAAAAGGGGTTACTAGTTGTTATTCATCCACAATCTAAGTCATGATTATCTCAATAATAGTATATGTTTGTTCACATAAGCTCAGTATTTATACAGCTCATATAGGATTATATCTTGTAAATTTTACCGTTTCCCATTATATATGATTTGTGATAAAATTAAGGGATATTATAAAATGATAGTAAATAATTTAATAAATATGTTAAAGAAATTTTGTGGATGTTCCATTTGTCGAACTTGATGAAATTAATTTCTGCATTCATCAAATTAGAGAATTTTTTAAATTGTTATCTGCGGGAAGTGGCATATAGATTATAGGAAACCAAAATGGGAATTCTGACAAAATATATATTTGGACTAAAATGAAGGACAGAATCAGCTGGTATGTTTTCTTATGATTTTTGTTGATATCCTGGTCTTTACATTATGATAGGGAAATCTAAGTAATTCAATTGATACATTGTTTTTTGCTTCGTGAGCAAACTTGATATATATATATATATTGTAATGTAAAAACGCAGGTGCCTGCTGATTTTGGTTGTATAGTGTCATTGTCAAGTGCAGTTGGGCCTACAATGAAGGAATTTTTTTGCGCGACAAGAGATGCCAACAACAATGTAGAATTGGCTGAAAGTGGGTAAAATCCCGTGAGTAAAAAGGGGCGGGAAAGTCCCGCGGGTGTGTGTGAAAATCCTGAGGAGAACCCCGGGATTTTGTGGTGAAATGCGGTGGCGGGGAACTCCCGGGGTGAGAGCAGTCCGGGAGATAGAGGAGAAGAGGGCAGTCGAACGAATCAGTCGTATAGACAGAGGAGGAGAGACAGAAAGAAGGGACGACGAGATCAGTTAGGGGAGAGAGAGCAGACAAGGAGTTGGACCTGGATCACACTACATTCCTCGATGTAAAACACCTGCAAGACGCACTTAAGACAGAGAGACGCGGAAACATTCGTTAATTTTGGGTAAGTTCATCAAAGCTGTGGAACTTGCTCATTGTGCTGATTGTATAAATCTAAATGATTTTTTTTCTATTTTTCCGTAACTGCGCACTTCATTTCCCGAGAGACCCAAAATCCCCTGAGATATTGTTTCATGTAAGCATTGTAAAGCTAATCAATATAATATTTTCAAACCGTTTAAAATTGGTTCATTAAATAAATTTTTATCCTATCTCATGTAGAGGATATTACTATATATATATATATATATATATATATCTATATATATTCATACTTATATTACCCGTAAGTATATCCCTCTTTTGTTGCGAAAGCCTTCCTTACCCGTGCTATCCTACACTTTATGTTTGCTATACTTGTACAATCCCCAGTTATACTTCCCAAGTAGCAGAATTCCTTAACTTCATTCAAAATATCCCTTCCCAATCTAACTCACTTTGTTATTCCACTATTTCCCATACTACACTCCATTACCTTGGTTTTGTCTCTATTAATTCTCATATTGAACTCTTTCTGCAAGACTACGTTCATGTCATTCATTATGGTTTCCAAGTCTTCTTCTGACTCCCCTATACTACAATATCGTCGGCAAAGCGTAAGGTTTTTATTTCTTCTCCTTGTAAGATGATTCCTGGTCCATATTCCGTTTTAACTTTCTTCATCGCCTGTTCTACATATAAGTTAAACAACATGGGCGACCGACTGCATCCTTGTCTTATTGTGTTATTGTATCTTACGATTCTACAGAAACGTGACATTTTAGGCGAAGGCGCCGGATATAAATCAAGTATTAACACACCGTGACTCTTATTAGATATCGACCTGAGTCCAGAATATGCGCCATATTCAAAACCGACAAACAGCGCGATGGAAGGTCAGGAAAGAATCGCACCGGCCCTTGCTGCTGTCCGGCAGTTGATAAGGAACCCCGCCATCTTCACAGGAGACGCAGTACAACACCCATGAAAATGGATCAAGGGTTATCAACGAGTCCCGAAGATTAATAAGGAGGACGACACCGTTTGCCTGGTAAATGCGTACTTCTACTTGGACGGAACCGCAAGAGAATGGTTTGTAAATGTCGAAGACAAGTTGACCAGTTGGGAAACTTTTCAGGTTGAGATCAAGAATGCCTTTTGTGATTCTTAGCGTCACGTTCGGCAAGCAACAGAAGAATTGAAATACCGAGCTCAGAAAAGTGGCGAGAACGCTGAATCACACATACAGAACGTTTTCGCAATGTGCCGAACAAAAATTGGCACATCTAATGAAAGGTGGCGCAGAGACCCTCTTATTAAAGGACGTTTCAATAAAGCATTGCCAGTTCATCAAAGAGATAAACCAGAAACGAATTCGCTGAAAGTTCGAGAGGCTTCCGAACGTAGTGAGTATTGCCTCAGTAGGAGAGGCGAATGATCTTTCATTTCTCACCCACCAAATAGAAAGGGATGAAATTCAGCGTGCTCTTTCCCTACTATCAAAGAAGCCATCAGGAAGGAATTGGAAAGCGCCTCGGCTCCAATCTCGACAACGACGTCGTCTTGAAGAAAAGTCGTCCCAAAGCGGAAAGCCCACCTAAGCAAAAGTCGTTGCACGGGAGTAACCAACCTACACCCCAATGAAAACAGACGTCTGGGAAACTCAGGATAATAGACCTGTTTGTTTCCACTGTGGCCGTCCTGGACACGTCGTAAGATATTGCAAGGAGAGGAGACGGGTATTCAACGACATAAGAGCCAAACGAGGACTGGATGCATACGACGACGGACGCCAACATAACCAAGCCGAACGAACTGAGTTGTTCCATGGAAGATACAGGTCATCATCGCCGCATCCCGCCGTCACGTCGCTTGAGATCTCCGTCGACATTGAGCAGCACACCTACTGTCGGCGTCAAAATAGTAGAGCCCTGAGTTTGAAGCCTCGCTGCGACCATTCGGATTGGCCTACGTTATTGTAAAAGGTCTCATTTTTCGCAGAATGAAATTACATTTTATGATATGTAAATAAACAATTTTAAAAACATTTTATGAATGAGTTATGGCGAAAAGGCTGAAAAACTGGAGAATTTTGCCTTTCTTACATATAGCTCGACTTTGACAACTCATATATTTCAAGCTGTTTCTTTAAGTTGTCTCAAAATTTAGCGAAAGACAGTCAAGCCCTACCAAACGTATCCGCATAGTTTTAATTATCTGTGATTCTTGTGTTTTTAAATTAATTACTACACCTCTACTAACTTTTAGACCGCGCATATATGAAGAGTGGGACTAAGTTTTTCGTGTAGCGGTTGAAATAAAATATAAGCTTAATTGATGTAGCAGCGCTAAAAAAAATTGTACGATTTTCTAAAAAGTGAAGGGAGAAAGGAAAGGTTTATGAGAGTGGTAGGGTTAAGTATGGTGGCACCCCTGCTGGCTGGCCTTGCCCCGACCATTCTCCGCCGCTTTTCCGAGTTGTTTTCCATTAAATGGCATTACTTATACTACTATTGTTTACGTTTGTGCTCGCACTTGTCTCCAAATAAAGCTCTTAATGATCGAGGAAAAAATATGATCCTTAATACCGTTGATTATTTTCGATCGTCTGTAGAAAGTAGCGGTGACGAACTCTATCCTGTTTGTTCCAACGTCAATGAGTTTCTGTAAGTACAATAAAACGACTTGTGGCCGAGAATAAGAAAAAATCAAATTCTACATTACCGCCCGAAAAATGAAACGGACAAGTACTGAGTTCAGAGGACGTCACAATAGACTATTTTACAGTTGTAATTTGCGAAGAAAGGTTCACGTATTTTATTTGAAAAAAACGTATCCAAAAACGTTAAAATTGAACGGCAGCGAACAGGGGTGCCACCCTACTTTACCCTCCCGCTCCAATATATCTTTCATTTCTCCCTCACTTTTTTAAAAAATCTCGCAAAGTTTCGTAGCGTTGCTACATCAACGAAGCTTATAGTTTATATTTATGACTTTCAACCACTACATGAGAAACTTAGTCCCAGTCTTCGCGATGCGCTGTCCAGGAGTTAGTAGAGGTCCACTAATTGATTAATTTTAAAAGAATGTAAGGCACACAGATGATTTAAACTTTGCGGATAGGTTTAGAAGGGTTTTCACTGTCTTTCACTAAATTTCAGACCATTTAAAGCAACAGTTTGAAATCTATGAGATGTCAAAGTCGAGCTATATGAAAGAAAGACAAAAATCCCTCATTTTTTTCGCCAAGCCGCATGTATAAGTTGTCTTTAAATATTTTTATTTATATATCATAAAATTGCATTAAATTCTGCGTAAAATGAAACATTTTACAATAACGTAGGTCAGTCCGAATGGGCATAGTGAATCTTCAAACACAAGGCTCTACTGTTTTGAAGTCGACAGTAGCCGATGTAGCCTGGAAAACTAGACGCCGCGACCTTCCCTGGAGGTGAGGCCGCGCAAGAAGAAAATATTCCGTCGACAAAATGCCATGGAATTATATCGACTTAATATTGGACCACAAGTCGGTACGAGCCCCAATCGATTCCGGCGCATCTTTCTCTGTTATCTCCGAGACGTTTTGACGACAGTCGAAGAAAATAAAGATCGCCGACGACAGGTATACTGTTTTAACGATCGCGGATGGCAAATATGTGCAACCAGTCGGAAGCTGCACCATCAGGCTGAACAATAATAACAGAATTCAGCCATTCGAATTCATCGTCCTGCCTCAGTGTAAACCACGACGTCATCCTCGAAAAGTTATAGACCAGCGTTTCTTTTTGTATTTGATGTTATATATGAATTTCCTTATTAACTGAATTATTGCTAAATCAACACAAATCTGTTACTGTTGTTTGTCTTCTATGAATTTTTCGTTAAATCTCTAATTGTGTATTCTTTAAATTTTACCAATATTATTTATATTTATTTGAACCTTTTACTGAGGTATACAATAGAGATCTCATTACTTTTTTGGGTCACAATAATTATATTATTGTGGTCATGGTATTCTTTAAATATTCCCCTAGTTTTAGAAGAAAGACAAGAATGGGAAAGTGTCAACCGGCTAGTTCCCCATGAACAATGAATATTATTTTCTCTCAAATAGCGGCACTATTAAGCGGATCAGTTTCAAATATTAATCTCAGAGACGTCGAGTGAATTATTCCTATTCGCTTTAGTGGATGATCCACCTCAATTTTCGCAAATCTCCGTTGTTAAGGTGTATGATTTATCAGTTCATACTACTTGCAGCCCGCAATGAACAAGTACCATACATAAACTAAAGAGTTTTTCAATAATTAAGTATTGTCCTTGACCCATTATTTGTTTATTAGAGCATAATTAAAAACTATGAATACGACAGTGTGCAGTTAGTTACTCGTAATCACTGTATACAAAATTCTATATTTAGTTGGTTTTATATGATTTTAGAAATTTTCGTATTGAACGTGGCGTTATATGGGTGCGAAACGTGGACGATAGGAGTTGGGGAAGGAAAAGAATAGAAGCCTTAGTAGTGTGGTGCTATAGCGAATGCTGAAAATCAGATGTGTGGATAGAATCGCAAACGAGGAAGTTATAAACAGAATAGGGGAAAAGCGAACAATATGGAGGACGTTGACTAAGAGAAGGGATAGATTAATAGGCCACGAGGGTCTTGTAAAATTAGAATTAGAGGGAAGTGTGCGGGTAAGAACAGAAGAGGGAGGACAAGGATGAAATTCGCTAAGCAGATCTTTGAGGATGTGGGTTGTGCTAGTTATGAAGAAATGAAAAGGCTTGCGCAAGCTCTGTTAGCATGGACGGTTGTATCAGACCAGTCTTAAGATGGAATACCACAACAACAACAATAACACCTAGAGGTTATGGACGTTAATTTAACGACGAAGTTCTGTACAAAGGCTCGTACTGCGAAAGAAAGAGTGAAACAGAAAATACTGGAAATGAAAGGTAAATAAAGTAAAAGGTTTTTCATATGATTAAAAAACAAACTAAATAAAGTAAACAAATAAAAATAGTTGCGTAGAGTCGGAAACCCGAGTCCACATTTCTGTAATCAGTTTACAAACTGCGGCAATATGTAAATGAAGGTTATAAACGAAAGTCCAGAAGTAATTTACAATACTTAAAACACAGAGAAAAAATAACTTCAAGTAAAGAAAAGGTGTTTATTAGTAAACGCTATGCAATAATTACATTTGAGGAGACGAGTAATAATATCGATATCAAGTTGACCGATAAGACAACATGCACGTGACCTGAGACCTGACGTCACATGAACTTGCCGGCCAATATACTCCAAAGCCGCAACATGGAATAGAACAAAACATGAACTGACAATAAATATGGTAGCTAAATTATTCGTTTGACTTATCGGATATTTATTGAGTATTCTACAAATTATAACATGTGCCTTGTGGGAGAATTGTTGCAATTATTGACATATTTATTTTTGGTTAATGGATGAATAAGGCAAATATTTGCGAAGTGGGGCTAGAATTAAATGAAAATTTGATGTAGTATAATTGTTCTGACGGTTATTAGAACTTCATTATGATAAATCTCATGACTATAAGCACTCAAAACCTGCGGACATTTCATATTAAGTCCGCTATGAGGTCTTCCTTCAATAAAGTAATGCCTACTCATTACACTACTGAAATACTATATCTATTACTTTCAAAGGTTTTTTTTCCAGAATAATAACACGTCAATACATCTCCTTGTTAGTAAAAAGCATTTTACGAGAGCGTTTTAATATTTATTTTTGGGAATGAATATTCTTTCTCTCCAGGTGCAGACGTTTAAGTGCAATGTGAAGATTGCTAGGATGGACAACCAAGATCCTAATTTAATGAAAACCTTCTATATGACTTTATAGGATGAATTTACTCTACAAATGTGTGTATACATTAAAGAAAATTACAGATAGTCATCTTGAACTGAAATTCTCTTCTTCGAAGTGTCTCTTGGTAACTGCATAGACGTATGACTGCTGATTCAAAAGTCCGCGACGTTCGGTTATTCTCCCGGAAGCCATCAATCTGCAATGTTTGGAGGTCGAACGAAATACTACTCAGGTTTGCAGAAACTGCGCTCCTCTAAAAGATCCAGGTTTCCTATTATTTTAGAATGTTTCTTTATATCGGGCGACCAAGAGATTGACCAAAAAATTGAAATAACGGAAAACTGAATTGGAAGATCATGACGGAAAAATCTTGACCGGATCGCCTTCACGTTGGAGCGTTACAATAAGCAATTTTTGAGTTTATTTTATGCCGGAAAAATTTTATAGATGGCAGTCTTGAGCAAGTTATTCTTTCTGTGTTTCAGAAATTACTGATCTTTTGAAAACCTACCGTCATCTCTCGTGGAGAACTATGGGGTCCATCCTAGCCAAGTGGTCCAGCACTGGTTGCCGCACCACCACAGGAAAAATTAATATTTTGTTGGTGCATTGTTCCTCATTGAAACCGCGTTTTCTTCCAAATTAGCTATACGCTCCTAATTGAGCTTGAATTGACGCATTTCTACTTCATTTGAATAGATTTTTTTTGCTAGGAGATTCTGTTATCAGTCTATTTTTAGTGTGTCGTTTATTATTGCTTTTCCAACGTGTCTCATATCACGACTACCGACATAAGCGTCGACGTCATTGTACAGGAGAAAACTTCACCATAAATTTCGCAATATCAATGTTTGCGTTTTATCTGTCGTTAATGGCTTGTATTTTTTAATCTTCATGTTGGCGGTCTGAATGCTAATGGGCTTTGCTTGTCCGCTATCTTAGGCCTGAGCACGCACACGCACGCGGGGCGAGGCAGGGACGGCAGATGTACTGTTCCTCCTGTAACGGCCAGCCAGACTTGTGGGGGGAGGCAAAACAAAATTATTATTGACAAGCGTGGGGGAGGGGAACACCCCAAGCCACGGCAAATATATCACAATCGTCAGGGCAAGCGGGCTCCGACCCAAACAAAGAACTTGTTTCCCCACGCAGACAGACCGCGCCGCGTTAATTGTATTACGGGGATAGGCAAAAAAACCCTACAGATTCATCACATCACCGCTTCTCAACACATACCCAATATACGCTAAAAACAAATAAAGAAGAATTAGTAGCGACAGTACTCACCAGATAACAGTTTTTTGTTTTCTGTTAATTGTAAATATGAGTAAAGTATTACTGGAAAGATGTATAAAATATTATAAATATTACGGTCACGACCAAATTTTGTTGTATGATAAACGTTGATCATTCTTAAATAGAATATTTTGAGAGCTAGTAAGCAGAATCCAATCGAAGCTAACCCGCTGGATCCAATGGAGTTGTTTATTATCCCATAGAAGATAAATTTACGTGAAAATTATTATTAAAAAACATACCATTTGAAAATCTTTTGTAAAATTTCTTCCTGTTTTTGTAGTGTGTGCTGGATGTTCTCAAATAGCAGTTATTACTGGCAATGGTAAAACGGAGCGCAGATGCCATTGTTCTCGTACTTGCATTCACATTTGATGTATTGCCTCTGGAATCTCTCCCATTGATGTGCAAGTCGCTAAAGTCATCCCCCTGTTCAAGAAAGAATTGCCACAAGACCTTTCAAATTATAGTCCTATTTCTCTGCTTCACATTTTTGCCAAACATTTCGAAAATTTAGCTGATAATATTACTGGATTTATTATTCCAATACAACATTTCTAATATCATCGCAATATGGTTTCCTTAAATAATTGGAGTAGGATTTTAATCAAAATGTTCAGAATATCGATATGGGGTTGAAGGTAGCTGATAAGTTTGATGAATTTGATACGCTGATCAGAAAATATTACTGAAAAAGTTAAAATATTGTCGCATACGCTCCTAGAATAATATATTAAATATCTAAAATAAAAGGTAGAGATCAAAACTAAATATGTCCACATTTATTTTTCTGATGGGGAATTATCAGAAGCGGAGTTCGACAACTTTAGTTTTCATCAAGTACATCAATGATATTCCAGCACATGTACAATTATTTATTATAATTTCGTTTGGAAACTAGATGAAAATATCGACAATCAAAATGGTGTGGTTTAGAGTTAATAAATTATCACTAAATGTAGGAAAGACAAAGTTAGTTCAGTTCTGAGCTGATGGTAGCAGCTTAGTAGCTTTCCTGGAGACCAATTTTTCATCTTATGCTCTTTTCCTGGATCTTGCGATATATGATTTGCTTCATTGGAAACTTAGTGTAGCTAGTTATTCTCGAAGAAAATTAAAGCAACAGCTTGATATGTGAACAATTAAAATTTGAATATTCTTACTCCGTTGCGTGCTATGACATCGAAAATTGGGATAATTTGCCCCGGGGACAGCCAAATACTCAAGGTGGGACAACGCTCCTTTACGATACTTTCTGGTTCCTTTAGTTTGAATTCTATATCTAGTTGTAAACTTCTCTTCAAGAGTTTGTAAATACTAACTCTGCCGAATGTATACATTCGTAAAATTTAAAAGTAAATCAATTCAAAAGAATTCGAACTACACGAAATCGATCAGCTCTAATAACGGAAATCATCGCTTGGTTTACTACCATGAAACTTTCTCCATACAGGGATCATTTTATATAATAGTCTACTTCCAGAGATAAGAATTACAGGAGGTTTGGATATCAGTCTAAGAATTATTATTGAAAGTTGCGTTTTACTCAGTACAGGAGTTTCTCAATCGTTTACTTTAAATAATAACTCAAGCAAAAGTATTGAAAATGTTGCTTTGTAATGTTCTCTATTTAATAATCTTAATACTTTCAGCTCAGTTTTATATTAAAATTATATAAATATTATACTTTACTCTCACTCATGTTGTCAATTTTTCCATCGTAGTTATTGATTTATTTATTTTTCATAATATTGTAAATTTGTAGTAAATATTATACTGTAGATAATTTATGTAAGTTATAGCTATTTGGTTTTGTTGGGGTATCAACGCGTCAGAGGACGACAATGATGTTCCATCCTACAATACTCTATTCTCAGTTACACTGTACAGCGAAGATTTTTTGTTAGTATGTTAACATACAATAGTTCTTATAACTATTTGCAATGTCATGTAACGACGTATTTTT
Organism: Eucriotettix oculatus; assembly: GCA_034510155.1. Lineage (NCBI taxonomy): Eukaryota > Metazoa > Arthropoda > Insecta > Orthoptera > Tetrigidae > Eucriotettix > Eucriotettix oculatus. The sequence goes on from CM067378.1 coordinate 15,513,745, forward strand.
TCAACCAAGGCCTAACGGAATAATTAAAAATTAAGTATAAATATAATGCCTTCCATTCGTCAATATACAAAACGTATATACTTGTAAAATAGTAATATTATGTGAAATGTTTTATTACAAATGATAGATTTTGTAATTACCTTCACGCTCATTTTAGTTTTGGAAGGATATTTTACATTGTAATAAATTTATTATAAAATTGTGAGAGAAGCTGTTTTTTATTCACGATTAATTCGATTAACTACTGACTACATATTAATAAACCCCTTCAAGTAATTTTTGAACCATAATCCTAATTACATGTTGTGAAAATTTTGCTAATTATAACTAAAATTTTCGTATTGTTAAAATTGATTTCGTTTCTGCTTATTTTTATTGCGGTCTTTGGATGCTCTAATAACATTTTGGAACTAAAGTAAGATGTTTTGTCTGTCTATAGTTTTCTCCCTTAAAGAACAGAAACTAACAAATTACAAAATAATGTTGAAAAAAATAAACAATCTTTACATGATAATGTTAAATGTATATCCATTTAATTGGATAAATACTAAGATTTTATAAGGAGGCACTAAGTACTCTTCCTGAATTATATTAGAAACGAAGAAAGGTCAATTTGTTAAATACAGCTAAATTATTGAATCTTAATACATAATTACATCCTTTCGTCCACTATTTTTAAAATAATACACGTAATAAAGAAACCGAAGTAAACGCATTCACGGTGTTAACCATAAACAAAATTCATTCAAGTTATAGAGAATGAGAATCAGTTTGTTATAATATAAATTAAAACATTTTAGAGTTTTAAATGGATATATTCCAAGATACGAGTATATTGATTTTAATGTAAAGATCAGATAATTCGAAACTCCACATATTATATCAAACGTTTCTGCAATTTACATATAGACTAATTCAGTAGCGTATTCCCTTATTCTATTGTTACGTTGGTTTAGATTTTGAGTTTGTAACCTGGTTTGTGCTGTGTGTGCGGGTGTTCCGTTTTTCAATCACCTGACGAATGCAACAATTATTGCAGAAACACTATATAGTGTTCATTTTATTACTTATTTTTGTCTGTAAATTGGCTTCATCTTCCTGTAATTAGTATATTTTCCACGATAAAGTATAGATCAAATTATACCAGTATATCTATCACTTCTATTGCGGCCTTACCTTCGTTCCACTAAATGAGTTTGTAATGTTTCCCCAATGTATTGATATTCGTTGTGAGGTTTCCTTCTGTTTCTCACTTCATTCACCCGGCTAGTAACATTATCATAAACAGTTTTATTAGACGTGTTATTTCTTGTGAAATTAAGGCTTTTGTAAACAATTCACTTAAGTAAGCGTTTGCAATTCTACATGTTAAGAATGATGCGTATGCACGCTCGTAACTAAGGGCTCCTCTTGAGTATTAATTTCGGGAGTTTAATACTTTCTCAGTTTGACAGGGGAACCGACAGTTACACAACAGCTGTCAGAAAGAACGTCTCGTGGCAAAATCAATATAGCCGATAAGGTTTTCCAGATTGTGCGTCGCTAGGACGTGTTTTGAAACAATCAACGCTTAGATTTCTCTCGTAATCAGTGTTTGTCAAAAGTAATGATCTCACTGCAAAATATATTACAGGTTCTAAAATTTGTAATCAGACGAGTGGCTACTTACGTTGGTCGTTTAGTGTGCTACGATAATGTCGAACACAGTCTTCATCCCAGATAATTTTAAAGGAATAAGTTGAATAAACTTAGCTCTGGCGTAGTCAGACGAATACTATCTTACTGAGGATTATTAAATAATTTTCATGGTGATACAAAATGTTTATGTTTTTCGGATATTACGTAATTTCATTCAAGGGATAAAATTGTTAAATAGTATTGGTCTGTTTATAGTATATTTATTGCTAATAAATATTTTATACAGTCTACAGTAATATTTATTTCGACTGTTAGAAACCTACGAACATTGTCATTCCGCGAATTTCAGTTTCATATGGAATACCGTATCATAAATAATTTTGGTACAGTAAAATTTGGTACGTAAAATTTGTACACAATGAATAAATAATATTCCAAATGAAATAACTAAGCTGAACGAAATAAAGCACTAAATGTTTACAAAAACTTGATGTTGATATAATTAATTGTTCATATGTAATTCATATTCGTAAAATGATTATGACAATGTCGTAAGATTTCTCGTTTATAAATAAATATTACTGAAACCTGTGCAAAAGGTTTTTATTCCAACTAGTTTTTTTACTGCCTTCCGTGGCTTGCTCACGAGCATATTAGCTAAAATTGTAACTATCTTAATTTTATTATTGTTTCAACGAGCTATTTATTTGCTCGTAGAACATTTTTGTTGCCAAGCGTAATTCCTCAATTAAGCAAGAGGAAAATATGGTAATATATTTTTAGTGGTAAATAATTTCAGATAGCCCAATCAATAGAAGTACATGTAATGTTGCCGTATAATTTATTTTGTCTGTTGAACACAGTCCGATGAGGAACAATACAGACCAGTAACACTGCTAAACTGGAAAATTACATGCTACTATCTGGATCGGGATAGCACATTTGTAGCAATCTATCGTAGCACTCAGTTATCTGTACAAATTTTGCTTAGAGAGTATATGGTATGGACGTTATTTAAATATTTCCTTTAATAATTTGGCGAAACCAGGCTAAATGAACGTCAATGAATATATAAGTTCGCTGAAAAATATTACAGATGTATAATTGAAAAATCTCTTAATAATATATACAAGGTGTTTCAGGTAGTTGCCAGGAAACTGATAGTGTTGATAAGCCATGCAGAGAGGCATGTTTTGTTAAGGAACATATATTCCCAAACATTAGTCATGTGCACATATCAAGGAGCGCAGGCCACGCATCGTAACCAACCCGTCCTTTGTCCATCTGTGCTGTGAGCCCTCACTGTGTTGTAGCAGTACGCCCCTGTAGGTTGTGAGGCGTTAATCGACATGGATTAGTATAAAATGGTATTTGCTTTCGATTCTGATACTTACAGACAAACACCTACGCATGATCCTCTCTGTATGGCCTATCAGCCCTATCAGATTAGCGATGAGACCTGTATATATTTATTCTAAAATATTACTAATGGTTTTACTAAATATAAAAGATATTATATAGGGGAAGCCGGGGCGGAACGGGACACTTATTATTTAACAATTTTTGAAAAATTATTGAAAACGAAAATCATTATTTTATTCTAATACCAACTTAATATAATATCAATATAACTTAAAGCGATGAATTTAGAATTTTGAGGAATTTTTAAAACGCAACTTACAAATTTCCTGTTCTGCCCCATTCCCAACGGCATATGACGTTTTTTTACATGCAATTAGTGCAATAAAATTTAATTTAATTTAAGAAAAATCTTAACAGCTTTTGTATTTTATTTCCTATACTTATTTAACGTACGGTTGATAACTTTATCAATTTTTTGATAAACGATTTATTTGCAGTTGCAGAGTCTTTGCTAAATTTTTCCGCTTCTTTCAGTTCCTTTTCTTTCTTAATGTATTTGTTTTGGGTACAGCATCCTGTAACTCATTTTTATAAAGTGAGTCTGCCTGTTTTGCCTTTTATTCTTGTGGAACACATTACCTTTAGCCTTATACAGTAGTATCCCGTTCTACCGCACACGCTAGTCTTAGTTTAAAGTTTTTCACAGATCCTTAATTCCAGTAAATTTAAACCTTATAGGCAGCTAAAGACACCTAGTTTACGAATATATACCATTTTGGAGTTATAAGCGAGGAGTGTAGTGAATTACCTTCTGCCGAAATGCTGCAAAAATTATAAAGTTACAGATGTAGGACGCCAAAACAAGAGTTTATTCTCGAGGAGGAGTCAGAACTTAATCAAGTCGGTTGCTGGGACTTCTTCCTTGATCCATTTTCAATGTTTCACCTCCTATATACTAACCTCCGGTAAAAAAAATAGGGTATCCCGTTCCTCCCCGACGTCGCATATAATAGATTATAACGCTTTTCATAAATATTATGAAAGTATATATCAGATTTCCTATATCCCATTCTCCGTATTTCTTTCATGTACTAAATAACTGGAAATAATGGCTAAATTGTTTCAGTTTTTCCATATTATGAAAATGGTTTTAAAATACTGGGGATATTTTATTCTCCCAGCATACCATGATATTTGTAGACGCTTTTAGGGTTGCGAGTTTATTTCATTTATCAGGAGATTTATTGACTGTATGTTAGTCATCTTGTTGGTTATAATGAAACGAAATTCCGCGAGAGTGAAACAGACTCTCCCGGTGCCTGTTCAATCACATGTTTAGCAATGTGCCGGGCTAATACCAATAACTACCCGGGCTGTATCCAGCTAGTTTTTTTAAAAAAATATTTTAAATTATTATGTCACTTAGCGTAATCTTAAATTCAGTAAATAAATTCATTTATTCAGATTTATTTCCTGGAGCAAGTTTTGAAAACTTATATATTTTACATTTGGTTGTTTATTTTCAATGATTTATGCATAATTTGAATTAATAGTAGTAGTGTCTACTAGTAGTTTTCAAAATTCAGTTATAATGTTCTACATCTCAAATTAACCTAGTTTTGTTAGTGCCTTTTCAGACTGCAGAAATTACTTCTCTGTTATCCAACGTAATATATGCTGGAATATGAGGGTTAAACATATGAGCATGAATTCGGATTTCATTTTCAAACAAGACGTCGCATCCCGCCACGGTCAAATTATAGAACACGATCGTCTTATCATATTATACAGAACAACAAATGATTTTTACTATGAGATCCGTAGTCGTGTTAAAAAGCAGAAAACGATTGAGGTTTGATTACAGCCAGTTTTCTATTATTTTGTTGACGATTGCTTGCACGTCATATTATGTCAGTCATTGTTAGGAAATAAGCTATTTTGTTTCGTACGAATCAGTGCGTCTGCGGTCAGGGCAGGGGAATGAGACCATATTGTCCTGGACGCAACCCTTTCACAAACATTTAATTTGCGACTGGTATCCTGTGATTACTGTCATCGGCCGACCGCCCTTAATAACGGGGGTGGGTAATTGCGTGGATTGACAGCTGCGTGACCGCACAACGGGGAACCCGACACCGACAGTTGTTTTCTACTCAACAATCGGACGTCGTTTACCAATCAATGTCACCACCGTGCCGCGTGCCTCACAGCTGCGTGCGTGAGTGTTTTCGCCAGATTTTACGAGTATGTCCCATCATTTAGTCAGAAAATTGTCAATTCAATTTTAAAATAATAATTAAATCACTTGAATTACTTAAAATTGTAAAGAATATTGGAATTTATTATTATTTTTTATTAGTGGGGTTTAACTATACGATAATACGAAACTAACCAAAAACCGCGATACTGTAGTCTCATTAAAATTTACGTGTATAGTGTACAACCTTTTTTGTTGTTGAGAATTTAACTATTGAAGTATAGAACAAATGATTTTAAAAATGGAACTGAATTAATAATATAAATAATCAGTTTTCACAAGTAGAGCATGACTTCATTATAATATTTAGATTATAAATATTTTTTAAAATTCAGTGATAAACTGTGGACCGTGTAGTAGAGAGAAAAAAGTGTGCAGACGGGTGAATACAAACAGTTTCCCTACGTCTGTGGAGGTGTAACAAGCTGTGAAGTTGACAGGATTATTTCTCGATGCTCTCAGCATTGACGTTCTGCGACGAGCCCGAGGATTCCTCTTCTTATAAGTCACGTGGTTTTGTCGATCGTCCGTCTGGAATACAATTACTTTCGGGAACAGCGTCTTATTTAGAATTATGACTTCAGGATGATCCTGTCACTTCCCTACCACATACTAGACTGCCTCCGATTATCTTTTCTCCTAGGACAGTACGTATCCTTTAATTTTGGTATGCTACGTGTTTTTGAGGACCAATGGAACCAGCCTATTTCGTAGAACTTTTGGTTAATTTTCCAAGGTTTCTAGACGTTTCCTGAGGTCGATGAACCGTTTCTGACAAACTAAGGTCAACGCTGCTAATCCGCTGTGGGGAGAAAATGACACGTCTGTTTGGTGGAATGGAGCACTCTAAGGTCTTATTAACATTCTCTTGATTTCCAGCCAATCCATACTAAATACATTCACTGCACGTAATATACGCGTATTATAATAGATATTTATTTCTTAATTTTGTACTTGTTTTTCCAAATTAACGGCGTATTTCACGGAGTGTTCTTTTCCACTGAACTTGAATAAATACAGTTTAAATTAGTCATAAAGTCATGCCATAATGATTTTATATTACTCGTAACATATTTAAAAATAAATCGTTACTGTAGTTGAACATGAGAATGTAAATATCGGCACCATGCCGTGTGCTTCACAGTTGCAAGTCTACGCCAGATTCTACTAGTACGTGCCATCATATAGTCAGAAAATTGACAAATCAATTTTAAGATATAATCAAATCAATTGGAGTATTATAAAACTGTTTATTACATTGGAAGACGCTGATATTATTACACATTCAATGCCTGTTAATCTATACCAATAAATGAAATTGGAGTGTCTATGATTTCAAAATAAATGCCAAAATGGAAGTGAAAACTACTATTGTATGTTGGATACTCATAAATGACTGGTTTTAAAGTTTTTTCTGTTCGATAGTTTGTCTCAAATAGACTGGCTCAACGGATTTCAGTGATAAATTTAAGGATTAAAACCGGAAAATGAACTTAAATTTGAGTTTTTGTTTCATTTTGATACGTTGCAGGATTCAGAAGTTATGAATATAATTTTTTAAGAAAAACCTATTACTGCCATGTAGTGGGTATCACAAACAACAAGCCGAGCCGGATGGAGTAGAAAAATGTGAAGGACTAACAGCTTATTGTGACGGGTTTTCGGAGCTGCTATCATTGAATCTTTTAAAGACAAAGGCTTTATTTATTGCATAAGCTATTCTCAATCATCTATTTAATTTACTAATAAAAAGGTTTGCTTAGTTCAATTGAATTATGTCTAATGAAATTCAATTATTTATTTTAGTCATGCCTAGGAGAAGAAATAAGTGTCATCATGTACTGCGAGTGCGGTAAAATGAATTTGCTGAAAAAATACATTATGGGTGCGGATACAGCTAGTATATAATAACTTTGACCTTGGCTATAGGCTACATATAATTGATAATATTGTAAATGATCTTAGGGGATTTTATTTACGTTATTTAATAAAATTTCTTTGTTTTAAGAGATTATATAATAATTTTATTTACAAAAATACAATCATTTAAAAGGGTTCCTGCGCGCTATTACAAACATAAATTAATTAAAGGTGACGTTTTTTAAACATCAGGGTTAATTACTTATTGGGCAGCCACGTGAGGCAGAGATTTCGTTCACTTGACGAACCTGTTTTATCTTCCTTCTTGTCTTGATGCAGATTACTAGGCGACCGGAACTCCTTCTTTCGGGTTGAATTTTAAATTTTCCGGCTGAAAGTGGTACTGCGAGTGATTGAGGAAAGCCCAGTTTTTCCTTGTTCTCAATACCTTGTCGCTAAAGAGCATCAATTCGCATCTCATTTTCAAACTCTTGTTGCACTCTCCAACTTACTCCTCCCTTCTACGTCCCGATCAACTCTCCTCCATTCCACCTCGCCTTCCCAGCGTCTTGAGCAACTCTCCGTCTCTATCTCCTCGCCCTTTCAACGTCTAGAATCATTATGAATATTCGGATGAAATCTTCACGGTTAAAAGAACACAACGTTTCTGCGGTCATCTTCTGCCGCAGTCTTTATAGCCTGAAGACTGCGGCAGAAGATGGCCGCAGAAACGTTGTGTTATTTTAAATACCTGACCCGGTTGGTTAACCGTGAAGATTTCATCTGAATTATTCACCGGGAAAGTCTACGTTCATTATGAATATTTGTTGGTTTCTCACCTCCCAGCTAAACTCGTATATCCCTTCTCCAAGGAAAAACGCTACCACACGTGATGCTTGTTCCGCCAATCCTCGTGAGTTCTTCGTCCAGCGCGGGAAGTTTTCCATGATACAGGAAATTTTGAAGGGTAAATGTTCCTTCAGCAAAATAAGCTTAACACTACAAATCCGCAGAGAGGCACGTCTCCCAACCGGCAGATTGGCGCCGGGAAATTCCACTTCTACTGCCTGTTGCCAGCTAGAATGTTCTTGCTGAATATTTAGATCCTTTATAATTCTAAAAGTTTGACCAAAATTTGGTAGGGGTCCTTCTGCGCTACATTTTTATATTTGAAATTGTATCGTTTCGCCTGCCTGTAAAAATTTGTAAAACAAAATATACACCGTGATTTCAAAAATTTCATAATAATAATAAACATAGAAAACTCAGATGATGGCTTTAATATTATAATTCTACATAGTCTCTTCACACTTGAGGAAAATGCACATAACGTTTATTCAACCATATGAATGTTTTGTAAAGTTCTATTTTTGGGACGTTCTTGAGCTCGCGTGGCTTGACTCACATTTATGTCGTCAAAGGGATTACTCGTCATGTGAATTACTTTTGGGGTTAAAAAATCACTCGGCATCAAATAGGGATATGAAAGATAATAACAATTTATACAGTCACATTATATATTTTTCTTTATATATTTTGAATAGCTTTCGGTATCTTTCGTGATATTCATTGTATAAAATTGGGTTTCCCAAGCCGTGTTCCGTGGGCCCTGAATAGGTGTTCAGTAAAAAAATTCGAATGATTCTATATATACTATGGGTTATAATATCCTGTTAAAATACCAATTAATCAGTTCGTAAGACGAAAAGTCCATTTGTATGTAATGGGAGAAAGTGGAATCATTTCTCACACTTTCTTTGTTAGTAGCTTGTTTTGGAAACGATTCAACAACGTTGCGAAACAGACACCCTATTCCTTGTTTCCTGCCACAATAGGAAACATAGGTAACAATGAACAAGTGTGTACGTGCTCAGTAAACTAGAATCCTGTACGGCCAACTTTTTATTTATTTTAAAGTTAAAGTCAGAAACTATTTAAATATTTTATTTAACTTGAAAATGAACAAGTATGGCCAATAAATAAACCAACCATAAATACCTTTGTTTGTGGAAAATAATTCAACTTCAACAGCGCATAATTTTCAGTCTCCCAGCACCATCTAGTGCAGCGGTTCTCAACTGGAGGTTCGCAGGAAAAATTAGTGGACCTTGAAAGATAATTAATATTTTTTGCTTAAAAAATATTGTCACAAAAGTATCTATTAATTTACGTATTTCGGAACCTTTCAACATATTGTCATAATGATCCATTTCAAAAATATCTCCTTATTTAAGGTGTTACATTTCGCTGTTTTTAAGACATTAATTATGAATCAAAACAATTCAAGTGGAAGGAATGAGGATCTGAAATTGATTTTTAGAAAATTACTAATGTGAAAATATACAAATTTTAAAACTATTATGAATGAAGCCTCTAACAAAACCCCCGTGGCAACAATAGATGGAGTGAGAATGCTCCCCCTCTAACATGCTGCCAAAATAAAACTTACGAAAATTCAAGTTAAAATTCCTGATTTAATCCTTCAAATTTTCACTGAAATCCGCTGAAGCCGTTTCAGAGCCTATTTGAGACAAACTTCCAGGCAGACAGATGGTTCAATTTTATTTATTGTTATGGATAATATAAAATATCCAAATGTGAGAAAATATAGCTTAAACATTGTAATCTACAAATTTTTCAATGCAAATTATATTAAAGATGATTATAATAGATAGGATGTATTAGGTTTTATTGTTTCATTACAGAGCAACTAAAATAAAAAAATACTATAATTGCTATTCATTTGAATTCTTCTACGAATACATTTTACAAATTAAATATAATGTAGAAACAAGTAGTAATTATAAAACGTGATCAAATATCCATGAAACCTACATACTAATACTGGGAATTTAAAGTAGTATCGTCGGGAACAAATTTCTTGTGGATAATGCAGTTAACGGAAACTATATATTATTTGCATTGGCAAATCTTCTTAATACATTGGGTCAATTCAAGCCAAGTGGTCCAGAAAAAAGGAAATTTGTTGCCGCACCATCTTAGAAAAAATTAACATTTTATTGGTACATTGCCTCATGTCTTGGCAGTTCAGATCTCATCTTGTTTCATTTATGATGTGTCCGGTTCAAGTATGGCCGCCGCTTTTGTTGTAGCGCGCACTATGCCGTTTTTCGCGTTTGCAGGTATCTACGAATTTCTAAATTATCCACGACTGTGTTGACGTATCCTTTTCAAATAAACTGCATCCTGCTCAGTACATTCAGGCCTACAAGTTAAATCCGTACTTACTAACCTAATATTATATTTTCATGTACTCTGCGTATCACGAAGTTGTTGATTCCAAATTAAGAAAATTCCATTTTCGTAGGTTTATTTTCCCAAGAAGAAACAGTTTGCGAACCTCAATAATTTACATGCTTTTACACATAATGGTGTAGTTACTATTTTTAAATTGTCAGTGGTAACTGACGTTCCCTTTACATATTACATCCATTTAAAAATGGGATTATCCAAATATTTTCAATGTTTATGACGCTGGGTATGTAGATAAAAATCTGAAACTTGTTCGCATAATAGGTTGTTATAGGAGAAAACTAAGATATAAATTTGAACTTTGAGATTTAATACGAAGATAGTATAAAAAATAGTTAAACATAGCAAGAAATGCTCTATTTAAACGTGAAGGATAAGTGAGTATATAAATATATAAGCGCAAACGCGAAAAACGTTATAGTGCGCGCTACAACAAAAACGGCGGCCATTTTTGAACCGGACACAATTTAAATGAAACAAAATGAGTTCTGAACTGCCAAAAACATGAGGCTTTGCACCAACAAAATGTTAATTTTTTCTGAGATGGTGCGGCAGCCATAGTTGCTTGGATTGACCCCGTAGTTCTGCACGAAAGATGACGGAAGGTTTGCAAAAGATAACTAATTTTTTCATAAAGTTACCGTGGGATGAACTTGAGGTGGTACATTGTCCTTCCAAACGTTGAAACCACTCAAAAACTCGTACACGAGCCATTTTCATGGACTGGGGGGTATGCATAGCCATTTTACGGACTAAAACGTGACATAGCATCACTGCTCCTTGCTATGTTGCGATTTCATAACAGAAAAACGTTGACAAAACGTTACGTAACAGCCACAGCTCACAGCTGACTGGCCAACTGCACGTCTAATGCTTAAAGTTGTTAGCTAAGCAGCCATGTCTGCGCTGATTCCACTTATTCAATCTCGAAACTTTACGAACGCGTGGCGTATTATGTTATGTAATCTAATGATTATAACCAGCCATTCGACTATTGAAGATCATTCTAAGTACCGATTATGATAAGGCATGAACCTAATAATGATAATATCTCGAGTGACGTAAATGATTAAGCAATGACACTCACTATATAATGATACCACGTTGATAAACAATTAGACTCGTTAGTGTACGGTACGTAATTGAAAACGCATAAAAATATATGAATTAGTGCCAATTGGCTTATGATTATTATTACAAGCGATAGATGAATTGAGGTTCAAAATTATATAAGGGAAAGCAAGGCTTTGAAAGTAAATATTACACGAGGTTCTATGGTAAAAGAAATACCGGTGTTTTAATGGTATTAAGCTTGATAGAATCTTCTTCTTGTGTAATTGGAGTGGGGATAGATTACTACACCAGGTTTTGAGACATGAGGTCCGTAAAATATAGGAAGTGTGTCTGAGGTAAGAACAGAAAAGCGAGGCCAAGGATGGAATACAGTAATCAGATTAGGGAGGATGTGAGATGTGGTAGCTATACAGAATTGAAACGGTATGCGCAGGAAAGGTTAGCATGGAGGGTTGCATCAGACCAGTCTTAGGACTGAATACCACAACACGTCTTTCTCGTCATTTATTTCCCTGTAGATTAACAGTCATCTTTGTATCTTATAATTTATACTATTTGGTATATCGGTGATGAATGTTAGGAATAATAATTAATCAATAACCCATCCCTGTGGGAATCCTACTGATATTACATAAAGCACAGTTTTTACAATTAATCTGCAAAGTAACATGATATTACGGGTTGAAAAACGAAGAAGTATGTCCTTGAATTGGTCAGCAAAATTGTGGTTTATATGTTCTTCTTTCAGAGAAATGAACTATCGGATATTGCTACAATTTGTATTTTGTGTCAGTCAGTCAATGCCAATGACGAGTTTCTCACGGCTGCTTGACATTGGCTGAATTACGAGCAGTGTCCCTGTCGCCTCGCTTATCATAGATAAATAAAATTTATTAGTATTTCCATTATTCCACGGTTGAGGAAATGGAAAACGTGATACATTCCATCAAGTAGCACATAATTATAAGACCAAAATAAAATAAGAAGAGTAAATAAATAACTGATAACACGACAGGTACACTAAAATGCACAAACATACACTCAAATGCAAAGCGAGAAGAAAAAGCACGAATAAACAATGGAGACTTCACTTCTTGAATCTTCACAACGAGAAATATGACTATTCTTAGTAGTTTCAGGCATTACAAACAAACTGAAGAACATAAAAAACGATACAGAATGTGTTAACGTTTTATAATTACCAAGCAATTAATTTTAACCCTTTTCAGGAACAATAATTTCAACTATTAGGGAACGATCAAACAACTCATGTACAGAGTAAAACCTGCCATTTAAAAGAATATTTTTATTCTAATTAATCTCTGGAGGAATGGGCTTATGTATGGAGAACACCAAAAGAAGCCTACGATCCGGCCTTCCTGCTTCCTACAGTCCGTTACGGGGGAGGTTTTGGCTATATCATAGTAGTCAGCTGGCCAGATTACTGCGAATGAATATATCGACATCCTCAACAAGGAAGTGCTTACTATGACTAGCATATTGCTGCCATATTCCAAGATGATAATGCGCCCATATACATAGCCAAATGATTCAGGCATGGTTTGTAGAGGAACAGAATGTCATTAAAAATCTTCCCTCGCCAGCATAATTGCCAGACATCAACATAATTGAACCGTTATGGGGAATTTTAGAGAAGAATGAAGAGCAGATTTCCACCTCCAACATCATTGCGGCAATTGGCGGATGTTTTTCTACAAGAGTACGAGGATTCCGTTGGAAATTATTCAGACACCACGAATCTATTCCACGATGAATTGTAGCACTTCTCAAAGTAAATGGTGGTCTAACACATTATAAATCATTAAATATTCTGCAAATACAGGTGTTCATATTATTTATTCCAACTCCGTTATGAGAACTTTGATCCCGTAGCAAACTATCACACATAGGATGGAAAGTCCATTAGGGCTGATTTTCTCCTACTGGGTTTCCAATTAATTCTCTCGTAAGCTTAGACGACCTTGAGCAGCTTGAGGGGTGCATGCATGGGGGTCACAGAACTTCAGCATACGGCAAGGGTTGTTCTATTGTCCCATGGTACCAGTCGGCCATATAACCTTCAAATTTGATCGAGGCATGTAGTCGGGTTTGATGCGTTCCCACTACATTCCAGTCTCCCGTCGTCAGAAGGGCGTGGGAGAAATACTAAGTGCCCGACCTACCTGGTGTAGGTTTTCTAGGGTTTTCCCCCTGAATCACCTATAGACAAATCATCGGGTAGGTTCCTTACACTACAGCCCGGGGGCGCAGTCAAATCTTGACTACTTTGCTCTACCTTCTACTTCCTCCCTTTTCAATTCCGTTCCAATGCTATTGAAGAGGAATTTGGTGTTTCAGGATCACCGTCAAGTAGCCGTGTACTTGTAAATGTGAAGCGCACTTGGTAACAATTGCACTACGGAAACGGATGATGTCGTTATGCAGAAACAATGCTGCCCGTATGCATGATGTACGCATATTTTTAAACAATTATAATTCCTTCCACGTTTATTAAAGGAGATTTTCACCCCTCAGAGTTTTTTCTTGGCTTTTATGAGTACCCAATTTAGTTTCAATTTTTCCACGAGTTACTTTTGCATAAATAATTAAAAACGCAAGAATCTTATAAGTATCAGGGCAGATGATTGATGCTCCTTACAAATATTAGATGCCATCAATTTTATCTTTTAGATTACGGAAGTATGGATGAATATGGTTAATTGTAAAGAAAAAACTTCCATGTCAGAGAAAATACTTATGACCTGTGACTGTTACACTATGTTTTACTATAAAATTAATCCACCAATGGTCTGAGAACCTAATGGATAGTTTGTTTTCTTGTGATTTAAATCTGATTTAACGATTTGTTCCCATCGATTGGAACTCAGACTTCACAAGTTAAAACGATACCACAGTTAAAACTAGAAGCACATTCCTTATAATGTTCTATCAGTTGAATAAATTCAACTGGTTATTTCTTTCAGTTCGCTTTGTTACAAAATTTTCATTTCTTACTGGACCTCCTCAGTATTACAGAAAGAGGCAAAACCATTTCGTTTACTTGAAAGTCATTTCGAAGGTAGATATTGCACAAGTTATTATCGCTTACACGCTCACGGTAAAAAGAATTTTCGTAACACTACAAACGTGCAACGTGTTGTAAGTTATACTTTTTTTCCTGATAACAAAATTACTTGGATATATTTCATGAAGATAAAAGTTTCTAAAGTTGCTGTGAAGGTTAAAAACACCGCTATCTTATTTTGACATTTTTTTATGTTTTATTGAACAGGAAGCTAACTGGACATAGGAGGAACGAACGTCTGAAAAATTGATGTGTTTTAACCGACATGTTGGCGATATTAGGTATTTCATGAATATCCCTCTATCGCATTGCTTATATCAATTATATATCTATATATAATATTGTAAAATTATGCTGTTTCATGCCGGATATGTTGTTGATTACTTAGTGGACCTCATAGTAAAAATTGACTTTTGTTAAAGTCTTCATCAGTTATATTTCCGTCGAAGATTCGCCTCGGAAACTATGCTTAATGGGGAGAAATCAAAATAATCTTTAAATTGAGGAAAAATAATACTATAACATTTACATATTATTCTTCCTGAAACAATAAAAGTACTTCTTATTCATGAATGTAATGGACTGAAATTTAATTAAAAAATCTGTGGGCACTGAAAAGAATCTGAACACGTATTTGTAAACACGACAAAAAATTATCAAGTGGAAAGATTGGTATTCGTGGGACAAAAATCATGTTTACAAGAAGTATTTGACGTTTTCTTGTAGTTTAACCATGCTGTTACGGCATTCAGTTCTAAGGCTGGTCTGATGCAACCCTCCATGCTATCCTAACTTGCACAAGAATTTTCATTTCCCCTAACTATCACATCCCACATCCTCCCTTATCTGCTTAGCGTAATCCATCCCCATCTACCTCTTGTTCTCTTACGCCACACACTTCCCTCTAATGCTAATTTTACAAGACCAAACCGTGGCCTATTAATTATATCCTTTCTCTTGGTCAACGCCTCTATATGGTTCGCTCTGCCTCTATTCTGTTTAGAACTTCCTCGTTAGTGATTGTATCCTCCCATATGGTTTTCAGCATTCTCCTAGAGCAGCAAATTTCAAAGGCTTCTATTCCTTTCCTTTCAGCAACTCATATCGTCAACGTTTCGCACATATATAACGCCACGTTCCATACGAACATTTTTAGCATAGATTTCCATATATTCACACTTACATTACCCGTAAGTAAATTCCTCTTTTTCTCGAAAGCCTTCCTTCCCTGTGCTATCCTACTCTTTATCTCTAGCAAAATTCCCTAACTTCCTTCAAAATATCCCTTCCCAATCTAACATCCTTTTGTATTCCACTGTTTCCCAAACTACACTCCATCACTTTGGTTTTTCATGTTGTACTCTTCCTCCAGGACCACATTCACGCCATTTATTATGGTTTCCAAGTCTTATTCTGATTCCCCTAATATTACAATATAATCGGAAAAGCGTAGGGTTTTTATTTACTCTCCTTGCAGTATGATTCCCTTTCCATGTTTCATTTTAACTTTCTTCATCGTCAGTTCTATACATAAGTTAAACAGCTTGCGGAAAATACTGCATCCTTTCTTATTCTTATCTTGATTTCTATTTTCTTTTCTTGATCTTCAATTATAATTACTGCTGCCTGCCTTCTGTAGCGGCTATGTATATGCCTTCTTGGTATTTTATTCCTGTACTCTTCATATACCTTATTAATTTGTTCCAGTTTACATTATCAAATGCTTTTTCTGAATCTACAAATTCCATGAACGCAAACCTGTTTTTTCTATCCTGTCTTCTAAAATTAGACGCTAAGTCAATATTGCTTCTCTTGTCCCTACATTCTTCCAAAAACCAAACTGATCTTCTCCTAACTCGCATTCTGTTTTGACGTTCCATCCTCCTATATAATATTTTTGTTAATATTTTGCTTGCATGAGATACTAAACTAATTGTCCTTAGCTGTACGCAGCTATCAGTCCCAGTCTACTTTGGTATGGGTATAATTATGATTTTCGTAAAATCTTCATGTATCCTTTCTGTTTTATAGACTTCGAAAACTATTCTGAACAGCTAGGATTACACTGCAATAAGAAGTGAAATTATTCAAAGTGAACCCATTTTTTATGTTCATATAAATTCCGTTGGACATAATTCAAAACATTAAAATTTTTAGCCCCACATGAATATACAACTTTATTTGTAAACAAATTTTATAGTATTTATCCTAATGCACAGAATTCAGGGTTACATTATTTTTATTAAAATTATATAAAATGTTGTTTCGTTACATTAATTGATAACAGTGGTTAAATGCAACATTTCGTATACGGACCAGTGATTATCTATGCCAATAAATAAAATTGAAGAAACTGTCTGTGATTTCAAAACAAATGCCAAAATTTAAGTGAAATTAGCTATTGAATTGTTGTTCTTTTCCATTGAACCTCAAAATAGGAAATAATTCTGTCTCGTAATGATTTTACATTACTGACAACATATTGTAAAATAACTCGTTACTATCATATGGTCATAAAATTGATCACTAAATTTTAATCAATCTAATCAAATCAATTGAATTATTTTAAAAATGTTGATTACAATGTATGGTGTCAAATTTGGTGATAATAATATATATGTTACACCTGTTAATCTATACCAATAAATAACATTGAAGTTGTGCCTATGATTTCAAAAATAATGCCAAATTTTAAGTGAAAACTGCTATTTATACAATTCCTAATCCAAAATGATTGCGCTTTGAATTATTGTCTGTCTGTCACAAATTTTGACTAGAATAGTCTCCGAAAAGGCTCAGCGGACGTCATTAAAAATTTTATGGATTCAAACAGAAATTTTAACTTAAATTTTCTGTATGTTCCATTTAAATATTTGTAATAAGCTTATTGGTGCAATTTAGGGGACATTATGACCAGCATGCCCCACTCTAGTAAACTGGAATAAATAGTTCTCAGGGACTGACAGATTAGTTCCAATTGACACCTTTTTTGCGGTGCTGTTGTATGGAGCTTTTATAGTCATTACCATAAAAAAGTACAGACTAAAAATTTATAAAAATATTTGGATATCAATAAATGTATAATAGGTATTGATCAAATTAGGATAAATGAAATATTTTACGAGTAAATCGATGTAGATTTAAAATAAGTCTTTTGGAAAGCATTTTTTATTCATTTCAATGTCCCACTCGACAAACGAAATGAGGTTGGAAATATTGGAACCCATTATGCATTTATCTTGAACATGTTTATAAAAATCATGACAGTTTTTGTGAATGCATTTATTTGCTATTTATAAAACGGTATTTATGATAACTATAATTTATGACTCAGTTCATTTATATTTTCTAAGGTTGTTCTTATGTTTTTGATTGTCTTTTGTTGAAGGTTTGTGTACTATATAAGGATGGTAAGTTTTATTATTTCGCGTACAATGTGTGATTGATTGGTTACACTATTGTTTGCTTGGAAAGTTTGACGATATTTTATGTCAATATATTAGTGAATAAATAATGAAGATGTAGTATTTTATATAAAAGATTATATATATTTGACTGTCCTTTTGCTGTACAATATGTTATTTTATATTTTATCACAGATGTAAAGGGTGAAAACAATTGATTTGATTTAAACATAATTGTTCTTTTCTCTAATAACTTAATTACAATAACATTGATCAATAGAGAATTTTCCTACTGTTTCTAGTTTCCGAAGTATATTATACATCTGTCTATGAATAGGTGTTTTGCAAAAATTTATATTTGTATAATTAGATATAAAAAAATAAAATAGGTTCCTAATAATACTGTAGTTTTTATCTTTTTATTGTTCTATTATTACGGAAAAACTAAATGTATACTTATTTATTTTAGAAGTGCTTTTTCAAACAGCGCATTTCAATATTTTACTTGAATGGAGTAATGAGTGATTGTTACAGCCAATCAATTCAACTGTGTCAAAATTCTGTACTCGTTGTTTCGTCTTTTTAGGGCAGAATAAAAAGTGCTTTTTTCCTAGTCTGGTGAAAACGAAGTCGCGGGCACAGACAGTTGTTCAATAATATATAAATGCATACAGCATAACCAGAGTAAGAAAATTTTTAACTAAGGAATCTAAAACTGTAATTTATAAATGTATTATACTCCCACTCTTTAATTATTGTTGTACTGTGTTATATGGGATATCTAATAAATGCATGGACAGACTTAACAAGTTACAAAATAGGGCATTAATAATTATTTTATGTAAGAACAAAAAATTTAGTGTAACAGTAATGTTAAAGAAGTGAATTGACCTTGTATCAAGGACTTTGTAAAATTTCATAACATGATATTTTTGTACAAATGTATTAATAATTTGTTACCGTCCTATTTCAATAATTATTTAGCTTATAATTATGATAGAAACCCATACAATGTTAGAAATGAAGTAAAATTAGACATAACTAGAGCTAGGTTAGATTAAAAAAAGTAGTATATTTATTAAAGGCATAAAAGAATTTAACGAGTTGCCAATAGAAATTAGAGAATATAAGACTGTTTGTAAATTTATGAATTGTTCATTTAAACATCTGAGTATATGAAATGCAAGCTGTAGGAGTTAGTAGCATTTATTTGCTAAATAAATTCTATATTTACTTACTTTTTTATTTATAAAACATGAAGTCATTGTTAAAATGGCAGATGCAGAATTCAGGAGTACCACTCCCAAGATTCATCAATATTTAGCAACTTGTGATATTTTCTTTTGTGCAATATGAAGGGTCACACAGCTTTCAAAGCAGCTAGTAGATTTTTATAATATGTAATAGGCGGAAATATATGTTTCAAGCTTGATGGCGGCACTACCATAAAATGGAAGAAAACAGACGAAACATGAGCTGTCCATAGAACATTTGGCTCAGGATAATAATGAAAATATATACTTAAATATTAGTATCATGAAAATCTCTTAAAGAACACAGTCCACACTCTGAACGTGATCCTCATCTGCAGAAGGGAAAGGGTGGGGGGACTATTTTAAGTATAGGGTACCGTGATGCCGTTCTGATGTTCGGCACAAGGGGAATTTTTTTGTGAGGTCCGCCTCGCAAGCGATGGCGGTCGCATTGTTCAAGAAGCATCGTGATCTCTTGAAAACCACACTCTGTGATGCGGTCGACCAACTGCTCGTCTTCGTGTAAGTTAGAACCCGTCTGTCGATTCTTGCCTTCAGTGAGGTTGTCTGTATAGGATTACCTCGCGTGCCCCAAAGATTTGATAAAAAAGAGGAGCATCCATGCGAAGAGAGAATGGTGGCTGTGTTTCCTTGGGCATCCTCTTTCTGTTTCCTCAGTACAAAGAACCAGCCATATGTGATGTGTAGATGGAAACTGTATGATTTTAATACACTCAGTATGAGTGTCACTATTGTCTCAGATTCCCAGAGAATAATTTTCTGAAGAAAATCCATTACTGTGAAAAATCTTCGATCTTGCCTTAATTTTGAGCTGCTGGTTTCTTAAAAAAGATTATTAACACAAATAGAAATTACATAAAAGAGCAGTATTTTTTATCGGCAGTTTTATACTGGAGAGAATGATATCGAACTATATCCGCAGAGAACTATAACTGAAGGAGTGGCTCTTCATAGACCAACCTGGATTTTAGGCAATGTTCCTCGTGTGAGAGCCAAGTGGTCAATTTTTTAGATTTAAAGGCGCTTCAACTACTATGGTTATTAGCGATTACGGTAGGGGGACTCGTTATTTGTAGTTTCACAGTATGTAAACGCACACACAAGATCCATGCCCCAACCAGGACTCGAACCCAGGACCTCTGTGATGCGAGCCAGCAACGCTCTACAGGAGGTGTATTTTGGAGCAAGCCGGCGACATTTCGTTAAAGCATTTTACATCGTTCCACATGACATTTTGATAGAGGCATTTACCAAACAGCTGTGAAAATACGGATTGTGCTTCGGGATAAGGAATATCTAAACCA
The DNA here is from genome assembly GCA_034510155.1 of Eucriotettix oculatus. Classification (NCBI taxonomy): domain Eukaryota; kingdom Metazoa; phylum Arthropoda; class Insecta; order Orthoptera; family Tetrigidae; genus Eucriotettix; species Eucriotettix oculatus. Next base: position 15,534,276 of record CM067378.1, read on the forward strand.
GCGAACGAAAATAATGCTAAATTTTGACTACAATTAGTAGAGCAAAAAGTAACATCGGGGTGCCGCAAGGATTACTAATCTGGCTTTTATTGTTCCTGATGTATCTATGTAAATAAAAGGCAGGTATGCGAAATTTTTGAGATAACAGACTGCATGAGGGGGTTCCTGAAATAGACAACTTTTGGGGGTAACAGGCTACACGAGGGTAATACTGACACTTTGATAGCATACGAAGGGAATTGAAAAGGAGGATGTGAAAGGAAGAGCAATGCAGCCAAAGTTTGCCGGGCTATAGTTTAGGGACCCTAACCGGAGTTTCACCTAAAAGAAATGCAGAGGAAATCCTAGCCAACCTGCATCAGTAGGTCGATGCTGCGAGGTTTGCCCTTAAATGTTCCTATGCCATTCATCCGTTTGCCGTGAATTTTTATGTGTTTAGACCTAATCATCACAAAAGCGATTCTGTTGATGTTTTGAAGATTTATGTCCCTTCCTATTCCCAGTCAGGACAAAAACGTTCTTACGCCCAACATTTGCTTCATGCATGTTTATACCTTATTATTTCCTATACCATTCTTCCAATTGTTATGAAATTTGCGTATACTGTACTGCTCTACCCAGAGAAAGAGATATTTTTACCATTTAGGTTTCATACTTCCACTTATGCAGGTGTCAATTTCTGCTCTAAGGCTTTGTTTGTCCCTTATGATTTCCTATACCATTAAAAGGTCCTACTCTAAAGGCATATAGAATTTACAACATGTTACATTATGCCATGAAGAAGCCTGCCAAGCGACATGTTTCACCGCTCCGCCCGTGCGTGTGGCGACGACGACGTGCACGAAAGAAAAAAATTAAAAACTATTATAACTTGAATAAAATGTTTCTTATATTTGAACATTATTGAAAGTCTACGACGGGGTAGACACATATTTCAAGCTACTCAGACTGAAGAGAATACATACATCTGTCAAACGTGATATATTAATTAAATTTAATTAACATTGTATTTAAGTAATTATATGTTTAATTAGTTAATAAATGTGAAAAATGCTTTATAAGTGAAAGTTAAAATGATTGAGATACGTTATAATTTTATTTTTTGAAATCTGTATATGTATCTTCACAAGTTATTTCACGCTAATCTGACCGAGCAGAGGTTCTCCTTATAAATATAGTTAACTTTATCTGTGTATTTTTCAGTATGTACGTGCTTATTTTAAGGTATCAGTAGATTTATTGAGTTGATAAGGATACTGAGTCATCGCTTTAGTTTTGACGTAATAAGGTACGGGGCGTCGAAAGATAAAGTTTAAAAATGTGACTCCTTTGCTGGAGGTTTAATCATGTGGTGGACAAAGAGATTACTGTTGAATTAAATACCGTAGCCCGCTAATGTAAATGAAATCCCGGGTATCGCCGGGCACCTAGCTTGTATTTAATAATTTAGAAATTGATATCAGTTCTATATTTAGAAACTTTAATGATTTTATCTGCCTTTGGAAGAATCAGAATAACGGAACCAATTAGTTGAACAGTTTGATGTGCTGAAGCAAATAAATGGAATATTAATAGCAGAAAAAGTAAAACATATAGTGCAGATATACGATTATAAAACAAACAAAACTGGAGAGAATGTACCTCATATATACCGGTGAAAATATCTAGGACTTATTATGAGCTCAAATTTGGTGTGGGAAAGAAAAGTATTTAGCGCTGGACGAAAAGCGTCGAAATCCTTACATTTCGTAATTAGAATTATAAAAATCGGGATCGTTAAATCCAAGGAACTAGCTAATAAATCGTAGGTTCATCACATACTCGAATACAGGTAGTTGAGATTCTTATAACTTAACTTACCACTAAATGGAGGGTCTAGAAAAAACATCAGAGAGGAGCAGAAAAATTGGTGATACGGAGATTAGGTCACGGGCGTGATAAGGCAAACAAATTAGGATGGGTGCCTTTGAAAACTAGAAGGAAGAAAGATTGGCTTTGCTCAATATTGACGCTAGGAAAGATAAGGGATAAGCCAGAGAAACCAACAAATATCGGGAAAGGTGGCCAAAAATTTACTATCAAAGCGAGGAGGGAAATAATGAAATTATCAATCGTAAACAGTTCGACAAGTGATCTTTACAATTTACATACAGCACTGTTTGATGAAAATAAAATGAAATAAGAAGCTTTAAAAATTATCCGAATGGTTCTTGAAGTGAAGAGAGTAAGGTTTTTGTTACTCTTAAATTTTTTATCTTTTCATCTTATTTTGTTTGTGAAGTGTTATATTCGTGGATAAGTCTGAGGAAAAATTTCTTAGACATTTTCTATATTTTAAAATTGTATTACTCATTTATTTACACATTTGTGTATTATTTGATCTCTTACTGCCAACCGGAAGCTATACCATTCAAAGAAAATAATATTCAGACAATATTTTTATTTTACTGAAACAAACTTAATAAAATTAAACAGAAATCGATTAGATAAAACGATTTTTTCAAGAAACTTAACTAATTCTTCAAAGTATTATATAATTATTTATTGCTCCCTGAATCTTGCCAAACCAATTTTAGTTTTCGTAGTCAAGTCAGTGACGATGTAATTGAAAATTGTTTCGGATTTTAAATACGACAATACGACTACTTTCATTCCAGTTTCAGGTAAGAGACACCACAATCAGCTCCATCTTTCAAGTCGTCGCACTTCCGTCATCACCTTTTTCTTGTTTTAGAAGCTGTAAAAATAAATGCAACACAGTCACCACCAGCAGCAGCACATCGTTGGTTACTTCTGCTCATGATAATGTTATTTTGGGTAGGACAAACTAGATTGTCAACAGTTTGTTAACAACAAGTATTTGGAAACAAGTTAGAAACATTAATGCAAGTTGGTAACCTGCTTCACAGCGATTTGTCCTCTTCAATACTAGACTTAAGAAATTTTTAGCTTTCGTGAACAAAATGATTGCAGGAAAGAAATTGCATGGAAGGAAAATCAAACACTAAATATACGCATTTGAATATTAGCACACAGGTATCCAATTCCGGAATATATAACCATAAAGACAATCTGGAATCGTGTATTGAACATTACACGGAATTTAGAAATACATATATGTACAGTATTTTAAGGATTTACAAATAAAAACAATATTATTTTTAAAATGTACAATTTTAATACATGCTTTTTTGTAAGGTTTCGATTAATATACCTTTCTAATTGTAGATTTGCTGAAAGCTTGTCTACTACTGCTTAGTTAAATTTATAATTAAAATATAATTTTGGCTATTTTATTAAAAAAAATTGTGACTGATTTAAAACCAATTGTTCTCGTCATTGTAAGTTAAAAAAGTATAATTACCCAGAATTTGTACAAAAACATTGTAAACATTGTCTAATTAATTAAATTTTATACAGTTAAATTAGTCTTGAGGAGTTCTAAATAAATGCTTGAATGTATTAATAGTTTTCTGGAATTACGAAAAAATCAACTAAATATTTCTCTTCATAAATGTATTCTGCCGTTATGTACGTACTACGTGAATTGACGTAAAAGCTCTCATGTTGGTAATCACGCAAGTGATAGTTCAGTGCTGTGTGATTGATGTGTTTCCAACAAAATTAGGGTTAGTGGTTAATCTTTGTTTCTTAGATTGAATAATGCTTATGTATGTCTGTCGGTAACGTGTCATCTTACAAAGTCGTTAGTATTATAAATTTAATTGGATATAGAAAATAGAATCTTAATTTAACCTGCATGCATACTTGTATATGTAATAACCGACGTATCCAAGTTCCACGTTGGAGGATTGATGAAAAAAATCCAAGTACCTCTAATTACGAAAATTTCTCGTACTTCAAAGAATTGATTTTCACATGTTTATCGTTAAACCTTGGGTACACTTCTTTGTTGTCTTTAAAAAATGGTATCAAACAGTTTGTCTTTTAGGCCTACCTGTAATTGTATTTTACTGAATTTCAGTCTCATTCTAATAAGAGACTTTTCTGCAAGAATAAAAGCACGCTTGTCGCATGGCGAAGGCGTCTGAACCCTGAATAAAATAGCACGAGAGTTGAAGGAGTTGTTTTGGAGCGCTGAATGGCTGGCACCTTGTGCAGGATCCACAGAGATCCTTTGTGGATGGGCAGGAAGCGTGGCGGGCACACGCCGGATCCACTTTACGGCTGTTTGCTCAGCAGACGACAAACATAAATATTCCTGCCACAACCTGCTGCAAAGAAACAGCTCACTGCAGCCTGCGACCAATGCACGGAGTCCTGATCATACTGCTTTGGAAATGGAGAATAATCAAGATAAATTACAATTATGTTGAGCAGCTGAAATAAAATATGGCATAATAATCATTAACGTCGGGCAGTTAAAATTAAGTTTTAATTGAAGCCAAATACATACTGTTCATCCATACATTAAGATCCGTCTATTTTCCGTCATAATTGTTTTTATAAATTTAGCTGATAATGTTATTCCCCGCGAAGACATAAAATTCACTTGAATCTAAATTTTCTATACCTTCTAAAATATTCAACACATCACACAAATATAATTATATCATAAATGTAAATTCCAACACATCAAAATTCCCTTCCATTGGTCTTAATTAATTAAAACAAAATTTCTCCAACATCATTTACTATTCCATGCAAAGACAACACTAAAACATACATTTCAGCTTTCAACAGACGTTAATATATACCAGTTTAATTAAAACAGATGTATATATATATATATATATATATATATATATAAACAGCTGGTAAATGCTCTGTCACCATAGCTATTAATCGTCATGATTTCATTTACTAATAAAATGATATTTTGAACAATTCGAGCACATTTAAACAATGTCAAAAAGGATTAAATCAACACTGCTATTGCTTAAACGTTGCAAACATATTTCGGATACTTCTTTCCAGAATCTGTACGTTACTTCTGCTAATACACAAAGATAACTTTCCTTACAGACTAATTGTTGCCTTTGCATTCAATTTTCTATTATTTTTAACCAATACTATTACCTATTCTACATGACGAATAACACAGATTAATTTCCAATTCTTACACATTTCTCCGAGATACTAAAAAAGTAATCATTCCCAACCATCATTTTCTCATTTATTCAGACGTTTATTCGTTATTTGATTCAATCCCACACGTTACCACTATTCGAAGTATTAAAAATGTTCAATTAACTTCCTACGTTATTAAATATTATTAATTGAAATTAACTTTCATGCAGAATCGTGAAATGAATATAAGGAGTGTTATTTAAATAATTACTATAAAAATGCAAAATCCATTTTAATAACATTAATTAATTTACAATAAATTAATAATTGAATCCAAAGTAGGCCATTTTTTGGTTAATTATAAGACTTTATACAGTTATTTGTAATCATTAAATATCTTTTAACTAGGGACATGAGATATATACAAGGGTCGTCTTTGCGGGCCTTCTCATAGAAACAGAAATACAATACACAAGCATACGCGGAATCGGCTAAAGATTACACACAAATTAATTACAGGTTTTTAGATTAGCCTGGAAACCACTGCTTGTTCATTGATGTACCGGTCCCAACGAAATCCTTTAACTTATTTTTTGGACTCAGAGGCCTCATTTAGATTTCTTCTTCGCCGCCACGGACAAGAGAAAGCATTCCGTCCATTATCCACATGTTAACATCTAATTGCAAACTTCAATCTGTTACTTTATAACTTATTATTATTCAATGTCCACTGCTTACTACCCAACCTTAATGTCCACTCTAAATCCTTTTCCCCACTCTATTAACTCATGCCCTTTGGTAGCGGGAATCCTATCCTCTCCAATCAAATGTATGTATTTCGCCTTTGGGAGGAGCCCTTCACCCCACTCGACCGATGTTTTTTGGGAATACACCATGTCTCGCCAGATTCCAGGTTTCCCGGAATATCATTGAGTTCAGAAAACCAAGTTTTCATTATTTTCTGTAACCTTCTTCAACTTCTCTCAAGTTGACTGCCTTTTACTTTGTATCGCCCGTAGGCTGTTGTGTTTTACCATTACTATCAATTTAATTCTAAATTCAACTTCATTTCATTTTAACGATTGCCTTTATAAAAAATATTGAAGTTGCACTATAGAAGGTCATCTGAAATATTTCTTTGCTGAACCTCGTAATAAATAATCTGATTGTCTTTCCAACATTCCAACTTAACTTCAAACCTGTTCATTACTGACGTTATGCCAATGACATTTTATGCATCATTCCGGAAGAAAATTTGATTATACCGTACACACGTTCCATAATTATCATCCATGTATAGAATTCACCCTTCAAATAGGTAGAATGTTTACTCGTAACATTTCTGATCTTCCGGATTAATAGGTATTGTTAATAAATTTATTATGATATTTTTAAACATTTATTGTGAATATTCTATGAAACAAAAGAATTACTTGATGAGGGTTCACATACAGAGTGAAATATGTCGTTTTAATTACATTGATTATTTCAATTTTATTGTCTGATTTTGGTCCCAAATTCAAATTAAAATATTGCATTCTCATTTCGTGGAAATGACGATTAAGTATGGTAAATGTTTTATCTTAATGTAATAATTCTATTTTATTGAATGTTTAAGTATCCTGTGATTCTTTGAAATTTAGTTGTGCTGACAGAATCATGTTTACATTAAACCTGGCTGCGTTCCACCATTTAATAAAGTATAAGAAAATAATAACACGATTGCGTAAGACCTTTTATTAATATTTATATGTTATATTTATTATTCTGTAACACGGTGCTTTCTGTTTCCTGAGCTTTAGCAGTTCAGTTTTAGAAAGTGGTAAATATGCTGTAACATCTACTATACCGGACTCCGTAATTCCAAATATATGATTGTGCCAGAGATGGTTAACTTTCGTGACTCAGAAATAGACTGATGGATTCTTTGAGTGTGTTATTTTGTTTCCCTGAAACTTGAGATCGGTATAATATTTGGGAGTATGCAATAACGCCAGGTGTAAAGTACTCTTTCATTGGATAATTTTTATAATGTATCATCATTATCAGAAAAATATTTTTGATCCCATCATTTATTACAATCAAGTATTCTGTCTTATGACAGTTCCAATGACTTATTTTTAAAGCTCAGCTTCCCATTAATCTTATGTCCAGTTTCCTATTTGAAAATTCTGAACGGTATTCTATCCATCAGGTCGTTGATAAATTACGCGTTCCTCCTTTCAGATCGTAGAGACTTCTGACATTTATTTTTCCTTTAATGACGTAATGCAGTATGCAGATTTCATCTGCTTTACTGTCATCTGAGCCACTGGTTTCAGTCTGGATTTATTTCCACCTATCCCAGTTATTCATTTGTTACACTGTTCATCCTTTTTTAGCATTTCATTTCAAATCTCTCAAGATATTTCCCTTTAGGGTATAATATTTTCATTATACAATTTTATCTTTTGCGGATTTATTTTTTACAGAAGTTTAACACAGCAGAAAAAATAGATACACAGTAGATTATAATTTTTAACATGTACGTTTGTTCGAAAGTCGGGATAATCTTAATATTGTTATTACAGGTTAAAGGTGACGGTGGCTGTGAAATTTCGTCGTCCATAGTACTGATACAGTATAGAATTCGTCGATAAATCTATTTTATAAAAAATTGTTGTTGAATATTTGATAGAATAATTTACAAACATATTTTTCATACAAAAACTCATCTTCAGGGACATCTTTCAGGCTCCTGGTTTAATAAAATATGCTTGCAATTATGACATTTTAATGCATAGCGACAATAGCTTTTTGTAAAATAAATTGAGGAGCCTTTTAGAATTTTGCGTAATGTAACTTGAAATATTGCACAACGAGAAAGGTAATTTTTCTGTGCGTTCTGCATAAATTATGGTTTATTCCCAACAATGTGCAACCTCTGTCATATCATTTAATTCCAAGTTATTAGCTTTGAAATATGGTCACGAGTTACACAGTAGAATCCGGCTGGTTAATTTACTTAACGTATCCGCTACTTTAATTTAAAGAAGGAAATTATCGCTTTAAGTTTACGCCCGCAAATCCATTTTCTTTGTTAAACTTGGAACGACAGGAGAGTGACGAAATGAAAACCTTCACACTGCCTCTTTAACACCTTGGGTTCCTACTCACGTTGCTGGCTTTTTGGCAAGGCCCATAAAAGTCAAGTAAGACGATGAATTTATAAGTGACTCTTAAAATATCAGTAATTTTCCTTGCCAAAAATTGAGTAAAATTAACTTTTTTACGTCTGAATGACTTTAAAGATGAAAATAGCAGATACAGCTCCACTAAATTATTTAATAAATTAAATATCTTATCATGATATGTAAGAAACAGCATTTACATTTATCTGAATAAAATTTTGTAGTATAGGACTGTGTATAATTTGTATCAGATAAATAAAACAACCACCAATTTTATTAATTCAGCGAGTTAATAAAGCTTTCGATAAATGTCATAATCAATGTAAAAATCGTTATGAATAACAAACTTGTATAGTAATTACATGAAAAGTAAAGAATTTTTCAGTCATTGATATTTTTACAGAATGATTATGAGATCTCTTATTAACTTGCTGAACTAATAAAATTGGAGACTGTTAAATAGTTGTTTTCTTTATCTAATCCTAATGAAATTTTAACATTCCAAGAGCACTTACTTTGTAAAGTAAAAATTCCACACGAGGTAAACATTTAGCTCAATAATTTTGGAAAAGAAATAATAAAATTTTGAGGTGTAAATAAGGCAATTCAAATATGTTTTTTGACATCAAGACGTGTGTGTGTAAAATATTTATTATTTTAGACCCAACAGAAAAACAAATATTTATATAATGTTCCGTAACAATCATGGCCTATTTTGTCTAGACGTTCCTCATAGGCAGAAAGACATTAATAATCTGCCGAATTTAATAACAATTGGCAAATTAAATCGTGGTAATGTGGAAGTTATATTGTAATATTGAACGTCTTCGCTTAATAATTACATTTTATAAATTATAATTTTGAAGATTCTTTGAAGGTATCCCTTTTCTCTGCATATGTGACTGAAACGTGTTGTTATTAAAAGTCTTATTAATTGTTTAACATCTGAAGCACAATAATGTATGTAAATAACGTGATAAAATCTTTGACGCTTAGAAAAAGAATGTAGACGCCAAGTGCTGGAAATAAATTGATTTGATATTTTCGATTAAACAATATTTGTTGAACACGTCTTCACTTTATGTTACTTACGTAAAGCTATTAATGAGTGTGAAATTATAAGAATTGTGTGTTGCATCCCATGTTTCATCTTGGGAATTATACAGAAAAATTAATAAAAAATCACATAATACAAGAATATAGAAAACTATTATTAAAATTGTTTCAAAGTACTGTGGCAATACATTACTAAAACGTATGAATTGGAATATATATATATATAGGAATCTTTCTGTTATGTAATGGATGCCCGATGTTTCCCTGATACCTTTTTGTATTAGCCTGGTAATTCGACAATAATGTCTTGGTAAACATTATTTAATCTGCATCATGTGCGTCTGTTTTTTAATATTTACCTTATCATGCCTACAAATTCCGAAGGAACGTTTATTTAATCATAACCGACATGACTACTAACTGTATTTTAATTCAGTCTGAAAATCTCTTCATGCCTTAAATAAACCCGGTACCTTAAAATACTTTAAAGCATGATTTTTTAAAAAAATTATGTTTATAGTCGCACGAAAATCAAAGGTCAGTAGCGAATATCTGATTACTTGATTTGCTGTTTAGTTCAGTTTTATAAGTTAGGGAACATGAAAACACAAACAGCCAGGCCATTGCCAGGAATCGAACTCGGAATTTATGTGACGCAAGTCACTAGATTACAGAGGCTCTAAAATATTTTTATTAGATTAAATGCGCACAAGTTGTGCATAGGTTACTTAGATTACATATCTTTTGATATCGCACCTTGTTCTTCGTATTTTAGTGTTCACATTGATTATTATTTACAGAGGTCCACCAGTGAGTATACCCGTTTTTTACAGCTGATCACATGGTAACGGTCACAGGGTTGATCATTCAAGTCACACACACAATTGCTGTGGAAACTCATGTTCTTGCATATTTTGTGACTGCTATTGAGTTCGTCAGGTGTCGGAGTTTTTGACTCTTGTTGGTCCATGATCTATTTGTCATGGCCTCTGTTATGTAGAAGTCCGGCCAAATTTCCCTTCTCTTCTTCTCTCTTTCGTGTAGTAGTTTGTTCGAGCTGTCAGTGTATGGGAGGCTCATGTGCGGTTCCTCTATAAAGAAGGATTCCCTGGCAAGTTCCTATACTAGTCTCGTTCTTGTGTGTTTGGAAACGTCTAGGGCTGCTTACAGAAATCATGATTTAACTGCTTCCAAGGTCCTTAGGTCTCTTAGGCTCAGCTTTTCCCAAATGAGATCTATTCTGTAAATTGCGATGGGAACTATTTCTGCGGCGAATAAAGTCATGGCGGTTTTCAATGGCAATCTTGATAATGCCTTGATTTCAAACATGGCTTTTGTGGCGGCTGCTGCTCGAGATTTTATGTGAACTCGGAATGATCTGCCAGTGGTTTGCAGAGTCACACCCAGATACTTGAAGCTATTGACTACCATGAGAAGTTCAGTCCCAATGTATATTCTGTCCTTCGCAGCTTCTCGCCCTCCATTGCGGAATGTCATCTTTACGGTTTTCCCTGTGATGATTTCCATTTTGTTTTCCTGCGCCCATTTCTCCAGTTGATTGGTTGCTCTTTGCAGGTTAAGTCTGGAGTTCGATCCAATGACCATGTCTTCCGCATCCTTCGTTTCTTGCATTATCATCTGAACAACATCGTATGTGGCAATATTGAAGATTAGAGGGCTTAACGGGTCCCCCTGTAATGTGCCGTTGGTTTGCGTTATCATTTTCGACATACTTACGTCATCTGCGATCTGGATGAAGTTGGCCGTCATCATGTTAAGAATAAACGTCGTATGTTTATCTTTCCCTATTATTGATTCTAGTTTTGAGTTAGTTTGCACCTGTTTAGTGTATCGAAAGCCTTTGTGTAGTCTACGAAGACTGCATGGAATTTTCTTTGGGGGTGCCTTAATGCGTCCTCTATGTCGTCTATCAAGTTGTTAATGGCATGTAGTGTGCTCCTGCCTTTCCGGAATCCGAACTGTTCTTCCGGGATCTTCTGGTTAGCTTCTTTAGAGATTCGCTTTGCGATAGCGCTTGTTAATATCTTCAATATGTATTTCTCCAGGGCAATTCCCCTGTAGGAGTTCGGGTCCGTTAGATTGCCTTTCCCCTTGAATAGTATCTTGATTGTCGACGTCCTCCATGATTTTGGCATGTTGCCCTCTTGTAGGCAAGGGTTCAATATGTCTGTTATTGGTTGGAGTAGAAGGCTAGTTGATCCTTTGATATGTTCATTACATATTCCGTCGGGGCTTGGAGCCTTTTTGTGATTTAGACGTGTTATCATCTCTTGCACTTCTTCTGTCGTGAAAGGGTTGGTTTCCGCCATGTGTGTCTCCATAGTCGGCTCATATGCGGTGGTGGTTAAGAATGTTGCTAAAATGTTCCTCCCAGTTTGTTATATTTATTTTTCCAATGTTCTGAGCTTTTTGTGGCTTCAATGCTAAACATGGATCCTTTCTGGCTTCCTCCGCCATATTGATTGCTTCCTGTTCCATGTATTCCTTTTGTTTAGTCTTCAGGAGATTTTTGTTTGTATTCTTTTCTGATTTGGCTATATGATCGTATATCCTCTGTACTCCAGTTGGATTTTGCCGTATGTAGCGCCTGGAGGGTGAGCCTTCTTTTCCCATAGCAATCAGCGTCGAACCAGTTCTGCGCTCTCTTTTTGGTTTTGTACACTAGAGCGGACTGAATTCTTTTTTCCAGAGTAGTGGCGGCCGATTCAATGTGATTACCCTTTATGTGGTTCTCGAATTCTTTCCATGCTTCTGCTTTCTGACTTAGTACATGATTATTTAGCTGCTGTGGCTTTTACTCTATTCTCCGTTTTTGGGATGCGGAAGTTGGTCACGACTGGACAGTGCTTCTTTAGAGGCGTTTCTTCTGCTGAGTAGCATACTTTATAACTACTTAGTGTGATGTTGGGTCCTTTGAAGAAGATTAAATCAATGGTATCATTAAGGGAGTGAAATTATCCCGGTACTTTAATTGAGTTAAAAATTCTCCCGGTACACGCGGTGAAATATACATCCTTCTTCTTAAATAAATAAAAAATTGATCCTTTCTTCAATTCCCACAACGTTGCCACTAGAAACATACATAGCCGAATCAAAAAGGCGTTTCTGAAGAGCATGTAATTTAGTGTGCGTCAATTTGTTTAAGATGAGTTGTGAACCGCGAACTTTAAATCCTGCGTGTGCACATAATTTGAAGCTTCAAATATGAGTTATCGTTTACTGTATAAAACCAATCCAAAAATATTAACTATGTGAAATCTCGTTCATTATTTTAAATTGTCCCTTGAAATTGTTTCAAGCAGTGTTTAAAGTTGTATCGAAGACAATTAACTGTTATAAACACAAAAAGTTCAAAAAACGCCCATATCCTAAAATTATAATTTGAAATTAATTCGTCAGACTTGGGAAACACTCAAAATTACCAGTCTTCGTAATGGACAACAGATCTGTTATTTTAAAATATTGGAAAATCTTTATCTATAGTTTTAACAACTTTTAATATTTCCTAAAGTTTGTGTTACAGAATAAAATTGTGGGGAAAAGTTCAGTTTGAAATCTACCGTGTTTCCATCAAATATGACGTGTTACAATGAGGTTATAATTGAAACAGAAATATAAAAACTGATGTATTTAAAATATTTTTCATATTTTAATCACCATTCCATATAATGGACGATATAATTGTTTAAATGTCATAGTAGCTCAAATAGCCATATTGTATGCAATTAAAAGTAGCGATTTTCTCTGTATTCTGTCTCTAAACGTACAGTTTTGTGAACCCTGAAACATTCGCATATTTTTTTAACTGTAATTCCTTTAACTTTTCTGTTCGAGATTTTTCACTCCTCTACCCCCAACGCAACGGCTTTCCTCAGGTTTTGTACCATGTTTGTGTTGTAATTTGCCCACGTGATTGAGTACGTATGAAGAATATACGAGCAAATATATTTTTAACTACAGATTATATTAACTGTAAATAAAAAAGAATGGTCGGTGATGCCGCATTTGTTGTGCGGTGCTGAAGAGGGTTATTTTGAAAATGTAATGAGTCATCGTATTTTGGCTTTTCTAGAAAACATTACGTTCATGTTTAGGAATCGATTTTTATTTCAGTGAATAGTTTACTCGGGACGGCTGAACAAATGAGAAAAACTTGACTTTGGTGACCGGATATCGATTTAGACTTTATTTATTAAAAGAATTAATGTAAAATAATATTTATAATGTTTAAAACAATATTACATTTCAAAAGGTGTGGGTGTCGAGGATATCGTATTAAAAGTAGTAGTAGTTCGTTACTATTTTGTTATGGGCACATGCATGGTATTAATTTTGTAATAGCTTGGGAAAATAGATTGATGTCTCTTGCAGAGATATGTACACGTAAACGATTGCAGGAAATTTGAAGCACGCTAGAATAAGCTCCGAGGGAGGAGAGAGCTAGGGACGGCGTGGGAAATGTCAACAGTGAGGTTGTTGCCGGGGTGTGAACACACTCTATTGTTGTTGGAGGATGTTAGCGAGTCGTCCTGGGGTAGCGGGACTTCATGTAACAAGATTCGTAGAACGCTGCAAAGGATGGCAGATAACGAACATATCCAGATCCAGGTCATACCTGGAGACGTTTCCAAACACGGACCCAATGTCAGGCATGAATGTTGAAGATAACACGGTCGTTACAATATCGTATCTTCAAAAAATTGAAAACTATAATACTTGAAATTAATGGATGCTGGCCATTGCTTTTGGTTGTTGAGTGATCAGAACGAACTAGTTGTCATGAATCATCCACGGCTTGAAGGAGAGTAAATAATTCGTCTGGATAAATACGTATATCGGGCAGGGAAAATTTATAAAGACAATGTTTCTCTCCTATTTATTTTGGTCTACCACCGGGGCAATCGCTTAGGCGTAAAGGTATGAATTTGAGTTCACAGTTCTGAACGAAATCCCAAAATACTAAGTATGGCTCATCTATTCAAAACGCAAGTATCAGCGGGAAAAGTTATGTTGACCGATTTTTGGCTTTCTCTAACTGTCGATTTTTGTAATTGTTTGGAAGATCAGCGTACAATGAACAGTACCTACTACTGTGACATTCAGATGAACGCAAAAAATGTCGTGGATCTCAAAGAGAAGGCGTGAAATTGTTCCACGACAGTAACCGTCCTCATACCGTCAGGCTGACCCTTGAAACCTTTGAAAACTTGATTTAAGAGATACTTCCTCATCCTCCCTAAAGTCCAGATTTGACCCATCCGAGTTTATTATTTTTAATTAACTGCAAAAGTTCAGCAACAACGAGGTGCTCAGATAATTTGTGTGGAACTGGCTCAGACATCAAGACAAAGACTTATAGGCATCAGGTATAAAAACTAGTTTATCGATAGGACAAGTTTATTAATATTCCTGAGGGTTATGTTGAGGAGTAGTAAAAGTCTCATTTTGTAAAAATATAGTTTCTTCTAGATTAAATTGTTTATTTAATTACTGAACTTCCCTCGTATTAATTTCAGTCAACTTCTTGATCTTTCTTGTCTCCGTGACTATACGCTAATATATATTTACGTTATGGTAATAGAGCTGATTCTGAATTAATATGGTCATTAAAAACTAGCCAGATTAATAAATTACGTTTTAAAACATCAAAAGAAATGTAGTAGATGAAGACAAATTAGATAATTTAGTAGCCAATTAGAAGAAAAAATTAGTGATAGCATAAACTACAAAACTTATTGTGAATCCTTGTTATTTTCGTCCAGTGATTAAAAATTTTAACAGCTCTTAGAACGATTTATCACTCAAGCCAGGTGTCGAACTAAAAACAAATATTTTTGGATACATTTTAAAATGTTTGGCTTGCATTCCTCTTGGTCATTCATTAAACGTTTCCTGAAAGTTTGCCCGATATATTTATTTATTACTATTTAAGTTCTTAAACCTCTTTGCTTTAAATAAATAATCAGATAGAGTTTAATTTCACTTTGTGTCTATTCACGATCTTATTGTACCTGTACTCTCCTACGTAGTACAGTAATCACTAGGTCGTGTTACCTTTCACGCTTATTTCATTTGTGGATATTCTTACATTTTCTGACAATTATTACACAGAGGACAAAATTTTAACTTTTTGTATCCCGGAGGCAAAAATTATTAATGAACAAATTGACAGTTATGGACCCAATAACGGGAAGAGTATCTGAGTCACGGCAGCCTCATTAATTTCGATCTTCGGCACAAATATTACGATAACGAACCTTTAGAGCTCGTGTCTGCAGGGAAAAAAAGCACCAGCCTTTCTGAAGCCATTTATCAGAGCCTAACTACTGATCAGCGGGACGCCAATTCCAGAAGGCTGACAGCTGTGGAAAGGGGAACGGCAAAATTCGTATTAACAAAGAGGGGCTAATTTTGACGTAATCAAAAGAAGTTCTCAGGTCACATTTTCGTTTTACAGCCGGATTTTAGGGGGTTCTTTAAGATGCTTAACGTTTCGCCTAGTGTCCGTTGACGGGCGTGGGAGAAGGCCGAATCTCTGCAACCGGAAGTCCGGTGACCGGAAGCTGGGCGGCACAGTCCGATGCGCCTGTGAATATTCATATATTTGGCCTGTGGGAATCGGAGGGAGGAACCTGAGGACCCACTCTTTACGTAGGCGAAACTACCACTTTTCAGATTTTCCGTTGCAAGTTAAGTAAAATCACAAACTATGGGACGTATTCCTAACTCTAACTCTTATAACCATTAATTATTCGAGTCTATGTTATAGAATATTAGTATTTCAAAATAGATCGAATGTATATGATTAATAACATTAATAAAAGATTATGAAAAAAGTGCACATCTATGGGTAAACTAAACAACGTACATCCCATCCTCGAAATTTGGACTTAAAAATTTTTGATTTCTTCTGCCCTCAAAAATTAATTGCTCACGTAGAATATTCAGTAACTCACTAAAAATATAGACGAACCACCGAATAAAGACAAGAGAGCACAAAACGTAGCACAGTAATGGAATGGAATAGATTTCGTTAACGCATTTTTACGAAAATAAATGTTTTTCTCCAATATCCAGAATTCCTACTTTGTTGCACAAAACATAAATATTTAGTAGAACTGTTTTACGATTTCTGATATGTACTCCATGTTTATTACTAAGTCACTTTAAAAAATACGGCATATAAAAATTACACCTTCTAAGGGACTATAAGCTCGTCCTAATTGTAAATATTCATTACTTTTTGTGATTTACTATTCCATTTAATTTACTATATAACGAATGGGAATTGGTGGATGATTGTGGTTATAATATCTCATGAACTTAAAATTTTTCCGGTTCCATTTTCAATTGATAGCTTAGAACTGACCGCCTTTCTGTTCTTTATGACGCTAAAATAGGTCTAGTCGTTTAGTGAAGGTAACAATAAATAGGATAAACTATCCAGTTAATATAATGAGTTCCACCACTTACAGTGGATGAACGTTGCTCATGTAATTGGTATATTAAAAAAAAGAGTAGCAATTTTGATGTTATTTGAAAGCTAAATATGTCTATTGGACTCTAGATGGCATCCGATTATTGTGGAGGAAATCATTGTTAAGCCCATAGTTATTTGTAAGCCATAGCCATAGCCTAGTCTAAAGATACGTGCTACGGAACTTAACAAAAAATTATTCAATTGTTATGGATGTAATACGCTAAGCAGATTGGGAAATATGTGGGATGTGCTAGTTATGCGGAAATCAAAAAGCTTGCGCAAGATAGGTTAGCATGGAGGGTTGAATCAGACCAGTCGTAGGACTGAATACCACAACAAAATTCTATTACTTTTATATACTTCGTGTTAGAAAAGAGCATTTGTAATTCTGGCTGCTGTTCAAACTCGAGGCATTGGTTGCTTATTTTTATATTTTGTACTGAAATGCATTTTTTTAAAAAATGGTTATTTGTGCTAAATCATACAGTGGATGCAAACATATTGTGCCTAAGAAAATGCCCATAAATATAAAAAATAATGAGGAAAAGAGGTATTTGATTGCTTAGAAAACAATTCTGCAAACAAAAACATCCTAACCGCAATGCAAGGTGATTATTAAGTGCAGTGATCGCCCTACCAACCAATGCACAACAAGAACATTTCACATCCATTATCATAGGAGAGTCACTCAAACGCAATGAGCACTATTTTTGATAAATACATTTTCCAATCCGCATCTTTACAATTTATGCGAGTTCAGGATACAATCTTCCCGCTCAAGCAACCTATACACGTATGTCTTGAAGATGTCTGTTACGCTTGACTGTCCTCAAAAGCAACGTACTATTGCGGAATTACTATTGAGAACGAGATAGTGTGGTCGAGGAAGGTTACGGAATAGATGTTATGTATAAAAATTAATTCTTTTACTAAAGAATAAAAATCGGAGGATTGTAGGATGAAATTATTGAAGCGCCGGTAGGACCCGTTTCATTCATATTTTAAAACAAATTAAATTCAGAAAATTAAACTCAATAAGAATATTAAGAGACAGGCAGATAAGAGATGGAAATACCAGGATAAAGAAGGCGCCAAAATGTCGCGTGTAGACAGGTCTGCCTTCAATAACAAGGTATTAGGGTTGTTTTCGCACCAGGGGTGTCAACCCAGAACAATTCCCACGGACGATCTACTCCTTTGTAAGTGCAAAATCCCGCGTTTGGCGGATGATGAATAAGAATTGGTGAAGACACTTCACGCGGGGTGGCGTTTTCTTATATAGAAGGGGAAAATGAGAGTTTGGCTGAGAAGTGTCATATTAGGAAAACTATCGGTCAAAGAGGAATACTGGTTTTCTTCAATATCGTCGGGCAGAGAGAAAGTTCACAACTTAACCCGGAGGAAGAAGGAAGCCAGAGAGACGAAGAAGTTCCAGAGTCGTCTAGGACTTGCATCGAGAGACGAAGGAAGACCAATAAATGTTCGTCAAGAAATAACAAAAATCTCTGCTCTACGTTTTGAAAACAATCCCTGAGCTAGGGCGTTGATAATTAAATAGTAATTCATCTAAATTCTTACATTTGTAAATAGTGCTTAACAAATAAATAAATTGCCATTTTATATCTCATTTAAAGTTTGTTAAATAATTAATCCCCCCAATTTTTTCATTTACAATATAATTTTAAAATGAATGCTATCCATTACTCTAATAGTATATCTTATTCTTATCGCTGCGAATATTTTTGAAATACCTGGGATTCACTTTTATATATAATTAATTGCATTGGGTTCACTGTTCTTCTTTTATGTATGCTCTTGTATTAACTTGATCAGCTTTGAGTTCTTATGATTGATATATGTCTGATATCAACGCTTAGCCTGCAATATTTATCAATTACTGATTAGTCTCGACACACATGCAACTTCTCCTTTCTGACTGATAACCGGGACGTGTTACAGTATTTAATCTTTATGAGGCAGGATCAACATAAACTTGAAAGAGATCAAAACGATTGTCCAAGTGATAGATAATTATGTTACACAAAAATTAGTATAAAAATATAAAATATATGCAATTATATATGAATATATATTTAGGGGTTTTCAATATAGGCGGGTGAATGTTGGAATGGAATAAAACAAGCGGTGTGCGATGTATTAAGGATATTACATGTATAAATAATAGCCATAATGTATGTACCCGCATAAATATCGGAAGACTGCGCCAAATTGGATAATTCTTTTTTTTGTGATAATTATTGCCAGGACAAGTTTTCGCATACAAGGAAGTTTTAAAAAATCGTACAGAAATGTTTCATAATCTCATAATATGAAAAAATTCTACGGAAAAGCTACCTTATATCCGCGCGTTTGAACTTCTAACGTGAATGTGGGTTGCCTATACTCTTAAACTGTTCATGCTCCGAAACGGATTAACGGATATCGATGAAAATTTCAGGGATTGAAACAGGAATATTAACTTAAAGTTTTGTGTATGTTTCATTTCGATATGTTTCAGAGAGATATTAATGTAAATATTTGTAAATCCATTGAATTTTCGCCCGAAAAGCGGCGTAAAAATCAACTGCGAGTTAAAAGTCGATTAGCTATTTCTATACCAGCATCCCACTTACTGTGTTATTATAAGCGTAATTTTGGCAGCATAAGAGATTGTAAACCTGTGGAAGGATTGCCGTTAAGTGATCATACGCTCTCTTGTCAACCACTGGACGTATTCATACAATATCTATAGGTTGACATTCGTTCGTATTCAATTACAGCAAAACTTAATGTGTTTCGTGTGTTTTGATCTGTTTATCGTCGTGTTATTTTTCTTGATTACGGATTTTCTTTCTTGATCTTTTCTAATTACTGCTGCTGTCTTTGTAGAGATTATGTATAAACCTCCTTTCTCGATATTTTATTCTAGTGTTGTTCAAAATCCTTCATAGTGTGTTCCAGTTCACATTGTCAAACTCTTTTTCTAAATCTACAAATGCCATGAACGTAGACCGGTTTTTTCTTATAATGTCTTCTAAAATTAGTCGCTTCTCTTGTCCCTACATTCTTCCTGAAACTAAATTGATCTTCTCCTAACTCGCGTTCTATTTGTCGTTCAATTCTCCTATATACTATTTTCGTTTTCACACTAAACTATGTAATTTTATTTTTAGTATTTAAGTCACACCAAATGAGCTTCAAAATTTAGCTACGAAACGTTGTTTACTAACTACTGCTAAACGCAGGTTTTAAGTAATTTTTTCCTGACTTATAAATTCTGGTACTATTTCTGTCTGTCCAAACAGTCACATTTGATAAAGATTTGAAAAATGAAAATCCCTATAATATAATTGCCAGTGTGTGGGTATGTGTGTCTGTCTGCCTGTACGTTCCGCATACAAGTCTAAACGAGTAGACCAATTTTGTAAACATGTTCTAAGCGACTCAAAAACCAGCACTGTCGGTGTCAGACTCGGCTACCACCGGTAGAGGAGGGTGTAGAAATTTTTATATAAGTAAAACCGGTTAATATTTTTATTATATAAATACATTCTTGGATCAATTTATTTGATAGTGTGGAAGTATGCTTAGGGACGGTGTTAAAGGGGCATCATATAAAAATAGCTAAAAAACGCTATTGGGCTCTAAACCAAATGCAATCCCAGTTACAGCTCATCCTCTAAGAGGGGATTGGAAGGGGGTAAAAAGTACTTCCACATACTTAACGGATGGAACAATTTTGACCAAATTTTAATCAGGTGTTCTTGTGCGAACCGAACTCAAGACAATTAAGGTAACGGCTATCACCACCTGAGGCTGGGTGTGGAGGAGCGGTAATTTTTAAAAATCCATAATCTTCCCTTATTTTCTTCTAATACATATTTTTGAGCCAATTAATTTGATAGCGTTCTCGGTGAATTTGTGTGCGTATAATTTCAACCCCATTCATCGTGTGGGTGTAGGAGGCATCAAATGAAAATACAAATAAAACAGTCAAGTTTGGTATCGAAATCGGTGCTATGGGAGTCTTTGAGTTTGATTCTGACGTTTAGAATGGGAATTAAATTGCAGTTCATCCCCTAATAAGGGGACGGGACGGAGTACAAACACTCTTATGCGTAATACATTTAAAGGACAGAAAATTTTTGATAAAATTTTGTTTACACATTTCTCGCGACCCAATACCAAACATTTTGGACGTAAGACACGGTTACTACCACCTAGAGAGAAGGGAGAAATTATCGGCCTACATGTGAGTCAAATTTTTTCTTGTGGTTAATAACTTTAACAGTGTTTCCCCGACAATATTTTTGTATAATTTCAACCCCTACTAGCATGTGAAGTGTAGGGGTGGAAACGAGTCATGGAAATAAAAATGAAATTATCGAATTTGGTGTCAAAACCGGTGTAATGCGAATCGCTGTGTTACATTATGACCTTTACTATCGGATATATGTAAAAATTCATCCCTTATGTGGAGAGTTTTTATTATGTTATAGTTCTAAAAAATATTTAACCGTGCTGTTGTACTGGGAGTATTTTTGACTCTCTCGAGATACTGGGAATATATTTGAGATTCATGTTGTGACTTTTTGATGCCGGTTTAATCATGTGTCGACTATAAAAATTAAATAATGTACCGGGTTAATATAAATAAATACCTGAGTATCGCATGGTCCTCAGCTAGTTTTTAAATAAATCTGTCGTGTCAGGCATTCGAACCACGTTCCTTCGTAGTATAACTTCATACAGCGCTTGTTTGCTGAGTGTTGGTCTTCAACATATTTAAACGTTCACTTTATGTTTTCCTTGCATTGTACGACTAACGAACTTTACCTTACACTTAATAAAATGTTTATTTCTTATAGCGAAGCATTAAACCGTGGGAAAGAGCAGGATCTTAACGGATGAAATGGCTGTTTACCGGTCCAGCACTTCACAACACTCGACTCCCCACCAAATACCTCCACAAGTGGATCATTTGTCCGGATTCGAGGAGCACTCCAGCAAATGCTCAGCTTCTGTCCTCGGAGAGAACAAACTGCATTTGCATAGTCAATAACGTACGGTTGCGACTTAAAGGAGTTCCGGGACTGTACCTTTACATAAATACTAAATAGAGCAGCGACTCTGCGAAGTTTCTCTACATGGAATACTTGCTGCCAAATTCAATAAACGGATTGTTAGAAGAGGTGATTGTATCCCAAAGGAATGTTTCGTCATTGTGGAGAGTTTACAAACTAAGAACTATACGGTGCTCTTGGAATAAAAGACGGACTTGTAAGCCATATGTACACAGTTAAAGTAATAATTTAGATTTAAAAAATCAGTAATGGAATAATTTATTTGAATTGAAAACGTTTTGTCCCCCCAACTTTCGGGATCTCCTCCTATTTCTACAATTTTGTTTTATAATTAAATATAGTTAGTTGAATATAAATAAATATATCTGGTACGTGGTAGGTATTTGCAATTATAATATAACAAAACATTTATGTTCCTGCTATAACGTCCGGTGCCGAATGAGTGAAAACAATGGCAAGGAAACATCGCAAATTTCACATCGTTGTAACTAAATATTATTAAAACTACAAGATTCGCATTTCAAAAATTCTAGAATGTAACAGTAAATCACAATAATAATGTCATATATTGAATTTGTATTTTGCGTATGTGCTTTAACAAATAATGAATTAACATTTGATTTTTTGTGTAGCATTTGGCTTTTCAATCTAGAATAATAATTACTTTCTATATCTAAAATTTCGACAGTATTATCATGTTAAGTTAGCACAGATTGTTTGTTTATTGGCTGATTTAAGTTTGAGAAATGTTCTTTAATTTATGGTTGAAACCTGTCTTGGTATATATATATATATGAAGGAAATAATACCAGGAAAAATTCCTGCTAATACGTCAACACACAAGTCTATGAATATTTATTGCAATCAAGACCAGGCAGTACATTGTCCTATAGAATTTAAAAACAGTATTCACATTCCTGGACTACATGCTCACAAAAAAACTGGTATTTGTATTCTGAACATTAATTGATGGTGACATTTAATTGACGGCTTTGAGATATTCATGGTTTCATTGAGTACTTTACCAACGATGACATGGAAACTCATAGGAAGAATTTCACCAGAAACTTTGGAGCCATTGGAGAGGCCTCTTCTGGAATTGGAGTACTGCTACCGCCGCCATTTAAGTCTAGCTGAACCTCGTCTCTGCTACCATCAGGTGTTTCACGCCCGCTCAATAATTTAACTAACTGTTTTAAATCATATTAATTACTCCCCTGTCTGAATTCTTCACCTCACTCCAACGAATGTGATATTTTAAATTCCCTTAATCGCTCACTTAAAATATTAACCAACCATACTACGACAACTGCTCTTTCTGAATTCCTCCTCCATACTTCTCAACAAATTAATAAAAACTACTGTCTGCCGCTTACATTCAGAAATTTCATTAACCAACTCTCTCTCTCTCCCCCTCCCCCCTCTCTCTCTGAATTCTTCAACCCACTTCAAATACTTCTTAACGACCACTCAACAACCAAAATTCTAAACAACTCTTCAAAAAATAACACTTCAATCTTCCGACAACCTTTAAAAACTCCACATCCTTCCTCTCACCCGGGAAAGATTCACGACTTCAGCCAATAGGAATTCATTTTACATTTCAGACGTGACAAAATGTTAGGACAGAAGCTTATCCACTCGAATCAATTTTTGACTTTTCTGGCCAGTGGCTTATAATCCCTTTCACATGCGATCTCTTTAATGGTTGTTTGTCAGGCTTTTTTTAAAATTTTTACCGCCACGAGTTCTAAAGCTCGAACAATTTAGTTTAACAAATTAATTAAAATTAAAATTAAATAAAATAGCCTCCTAATAGTTAAGTAAATACTTAGTTACGAAATAAAAAATGGATGCATACATGTTGCCGTAGGTTTTATATATTCAGATTTCTGTACCTGTTGTTTCGTTTTTGGGTCGAAATAAAAAGTGCAATTTGTCCAAGTTTCGCTAGTAAATTAATAATTAATAAACCCCTGATCTAAATACCTGATTTTTATTTTACACCAGTTGTATTACCCGACGTTGTTCGGGTTCTCGAAATAATAAAGCCGAAATGTAATTATAGATAAATTTATTGCAGTACTTGAGGTACACTACATTCATAGTTCTACTATTCTCTGCATAAACAACAAAACTTTTGCTTGAACCAACCCTAGAGCACTTTTTCACTTTTTTCGCGTATATAACTTCAGTATATTAAAAATATTTAAAGATCATGGACAGCTTCCGGCCCTGAGGAGAACGCGTGCCAAATATGCTCGAATTCGGAGGAGCAGTTTGGTCGTCTGCATCTGTGACATACATACTGAATGACGCACTGACAAAGGTTTTTAGTATTATAGATTATCGCAATGCAAACAAATTTTTGCCGATACCAAATAGAGTTAACTAAAATATGCTTTCTTTATAAGACATATCATGGACACATGCCAATGGATCAGAGGAAACATTTTTAATTAAATCAATAGGCGCAGAACAACTAAATATTAAAAGAAAATGTGAACACAATAGAAATGTTTCTTTAGTGTTTTTATTCTAATTTAAAGAAAAATTCTGTAAATATAATATTTTATTTTTGTTAAAAAATAAACATTTATGAAGTGGCTAATAATAAAACAGCGATTATCGAAAACAATTTATTAACGTCAAATAAATTTCTGCACGAACCGTTTACTTACTGTGTGCATTACCGCAAGAAACTTTCCACGTTCTGTAAAGTTACAACATGTACTATTCGATAAATGTTCCCTGTATTTATATTCAAATTTAATTTCGTTGTAATACAGGAAATTTTATATACCGCACAATGGGTAATCAAATTTATAAGAAGCAGAAGAAACGCTTTCAACTTGAGATCAGCCTTGAAGGCTGTTAAATGAATTGTAATTTCAGGATGAAAAAATATAAAAGGATCGCGAATGTAACTCAAGGGAGCTTGAGCTGAAGGCCGATTTCAGGGTTTCCTAAACATTTTTGCAATGTAATACTACGAAAAATCACACATTTAAACGAAACCCTCGGCTTATTTTTTACGTTGGGTAATTCCTACTTGTAAAAAAATTTAAAAATCATTATTAAGTAATTATTTTTAAATATAGAACTGTAATATAATATGAACATAAAAAAATTAATAAATAAAGCACTTAATGACTTTAATGATTTTCCCCTCGAATTGTGTATTTGTATATTGAATTCCCAACATCTGATTTGGCGTCGAGCCCGATTCTGCACTTTCATTTCATTGCACCATAATAAGAAAGTCCCACTTCGCATAAATAGGTTATAGAAAACTGAAGTAAAACAATAATAGCTTGTTTTGAAATATCGGGGCACTCTACTATTCTCACAAACTCGCCCAGAAATATTTTATATTTGTTTCAAATGAGAGTCACTTGCATTAAAACCACTGGTTTAGCTGTCTCGGAAAATCGATTCTGAACCCAGGAATCGTCCTTACTATTTTTCAGAAAATATGGAAAAAGAGTTGATTTCAAACTATGTAGCTGTTCTAAAACCATTCTGGAAACTTCATTATCTACTTTAAAATTTAATTCATTCAAACATTTATGTTTGTTGGAAAACAATTAAAATTATTAGATTCAACTGATGAAATCCAAAATTGTACTTTTTAACAAAAGTAATTTTATCTCTTCTATTGAAAATTGTAATGTTAAATTAATTGCACTTGTAAAAATGTCTGCCATATATGCAAGATATATCAAACAAGAAGGATTTGTCAAAAGTTCAACAAAATGTTGTCCTAATTATTTTGTGCCTTCAAGAAGACCAACAACTCATTTTGAAGTTAAAAAAGTCTTAATAATGATTTGTGTTCACTACTCATTTCAGCGCACAACATTTTATTTAATCTGTATTGAAGAGGTATTAATTTTATATTGTTCATCACTTTCGCGGTTTTATTCATAACATTTTTTAATTTTTTTGTCACCAGTAGTTTTTCTAAAAAACAATTTCAGATCCCCATTCGCCCCACTTGCCTTGTTTTGCTGCTTTGTGAGCTTTCCTAACTTGACATAATTAAAATGTCTCAGAACCAGCAAAATTTAATTAACATAATTTTTAAGTTTGGTTTATTTGTTGGCCATAACTGCTCATTGTCATGATAGATAAAATATTCAATTATAATTTTCTGACTAAAACTTTAAAGTAAATATTATCTGTATAACTCTGGGCTATGGTAATCTCTATCTCAGAATTCTAGTTTACAGAACATGCTCACACTTCTCATTGTTACCCATGTTTCCTATTGTAGCGGGAAACAAGGAACAGGGTTTCATTGTTTCCCAACGTTGTTCAATCGGCTCCGAAACAAGCTAGAAACAAAGAAGGTGTGAGAAATTATTTCACTTTCTCTCGTTGGATGTAAACGGAGTTTTCGTCTTACGAACTGATTAAGTGGTATTATGACAGGATATTATAATCCATAATATAGATAAATATTTCGTTTTTTGTTTTTTTTCTTTAATTGCGGAACATATAATTAGGGCTCGCGGAACACAGTTTGGGAAACCCGGGTGTATACAATGAATGGAGACGGCTTGAAATCAATTCGGACAGCTCATATGCCTTCACTCGACAAATGGAGTTCAATTGTTCGATTCCCGGTCCTGTCGAGATTTTCCATCCTGTCCTGTTTTATAAATGATATTATTAGCATTAAAAAATAATATAGGTGACATTTTTGAAAAATAGAAAATGCTGTGTAATGCCATATCTATATTACTCTTCTGTTTACATTTGATTTTTAAAGCTGTAAAATCAAGTAAAACTTTTAAATCCATCTATTTCTTCAACTAATCTGCCACCAATTGACTTCATTTGATGTATTTCAAGTGCATATTTGCAGAAATTTTTTCAAAATCACGGTCAGTCAGTCTCTTTTTTTCGTTTACCGTCATATTGTATTGATGGAGATAAATTTGCAACGGAAGTGCTGCGTGAGCCACTTAGAAGCGTGGAAAATGACAGAGTAAAAAGGTAATTAGGAGTGCGTGGCAGCTGGATGTGCGACGATTTCTGTGATTGCAGTCGCCAGCTGCACGGATTGTTTTGCTGCAATTTAACGCACATTCGTAGGTAGTTACTTAGTGGTCAACCAGCGGAAACGCAGGTGGGGATAGAGCAACAGTCACAGTACAGTTCATCAAGCCAGCGAAGCAACTGTCATATGACTAATTATCTCACTACATTACGTGGTTTAGAGGAAATGGTGATTTATCAAGGCCATTATTCACAGCAGAAAATTAATTAATTTATTAGCTTCCCCACTGAAATCAATACTGAAGTAAGATTTGCCCATCCAAATTTATGTTTTTACTGATTTAATTAAGGTATTCTGACAGGTTTACCATTGAAATTTTTGAGAAAGTAAAATTTCTGGCAGCTGGCAGAAAAAAAGAGATAAAGAATAAATTTTAGCGAAGACAATGGCACTGAATTTCAATTTTGATGTGGGGAAATTAAATGATAGCCATCCTCAATATTCAGTAGCCGATCTAAAATTACAATAAACTAGCTGAATGTTCGGCCATGCTCGGGTGCAGTATTTAATTCGACACTAATCTAATTTAATGGTTCTAGAAACGATTTTAAAAAATTGTTAACAAAGGGAGATACATGAAATGGAACTATGTGAATCTCTTCTTATTTGCCGTTTGTAGATCCTCATCATGATGCCAATGTCCGTAAATTTTCTTTTCTTCTTGTTCATTTCGTACCTCTTAAACCTCCCAGCTCGACAAATTTTCGCCCCTCCATCAGGGTAGACGTTTAATCACATTGCCAGTCTCCAACATTCTCCGCTAAACTATTAGTTCCCTGTGACTCCGTCTTTCTTGGGAAAACGTTACTAAGGTGGTTGACCGTGGTTATTAAATTTCCTTATACATTTTTTTAAGCTGACTATTGTTCGCACGCACGTTTAGGCGCGCCGCTCCCGGAAAATTCACTCCCAGGAATACCATAGGTTTCCCCGTTAGCAACAAGTTGATTATTCTCATGCATACTATTGTTTTATTATTTTCGTAAAATAGTTGAATAAACGCTTTTTCAAAGTCGTGTGGCATTAACGTTTACGATTTTTTGGTTTAATACCGTCCACAGTTCTATATTATCTCTGTGCCGTAAATATCAATAAGTAATTAATTTAGTTATGTGTGGCCAATCAAGCCA
This sequence comes from Eucriotettix oculatus, assembly GCA_034510155.1. NCBI lineage: Eukaryota > Metazoa > Arthropoda > Insecta > Orthoptera > Tetrigidae > Eucriotettix > Eucriotettix oculatus. The sequence goes on from CM067378.1 coordinate 15,562,313, forward strand.
CAAACTTTCATTAAATGACTGGGTTGAGTTTACAATCATATTGGTAATAAAGAAATGTGTAGACAACTTCTCTTCTTCAGAGGTTGAAAACTAATCAACAAAATATAATGAAAATTTATAATAATATTGTCTGTCTTACAATAATCAGAACCCAAAGTGGGCCGAAAGTGACGTGGTTCGAAGATATTAATTAATAGATTTAATAAATTTCTTATGAATTTATTATTCACAAATTATGTTATTAAATTATTAATATGTCAGATAATACTTAAATTTGATTACCTTATAATGTTTCTAACTCGATTTAACCGTTTTCAAGAGAAAATCATTAAATCCCCAAGCAATAAGAAGGAAAATTAAGTCGCCTTATAGAGGAAGTTGCCAAAATGAATTCATCAATTGTATAGCGCACATCTCTATTTATTTTATTTTATTTGTTTTTTTATACAGTGCACATCTCCATTTATTTAACTTAGTTTGATTTAATTTGTAATTTTAATGTAACATAACCGCGTTGAAAACCAGTTATTGAATTATTTTTTATTTTATTATTTTAAATTTTCATCTAGCGTAAATATCTGTGTTAAACGTGAGGCTAATACAAGCATGGCCAGGTACAGGTAAACAATTCTAGGAATAATATTCCGTTTAAAGATAGCCATGTTCCCGGAAACAGCAGCATTTGCGCCAGCCAATCAGGAAACATTTAATAGATTTGACTGAGGATAGTGAGGTCAGGTTGAACTAATTAGGATTGCTATAATAAAAAAGGAAGAGGGGAGAGGAGCTAGTCAAAAATTTTGCACAAATTGAGAAAGAAATTCTTGGCTGTGACTTGACGTAGACAGGGTCGGAGGAAGAACGAAGACAGAAGCAAAAGACCACATGGCAGAAAGAACCGGGCGTTGTTCCAAGTCCTTGGGCAGCGATCCTTACTGGTAAGCCGTCGGAAGTTTCATATCTGGTAGTGTTGCGACGATAAGTTGAATTTTGTTTCTTTGTCTAAATTTTTTTTCGAGCTTCCATCCTAGATCATGGTAACCTTGGGGGAATGAGCATCATATCTCAATATGATGCCGAAATTTATGTTTTTAACTTAGCCTATTTCTTTTCTATTTTTTTTAAATTTTGTTGCACTAAAAAAACTTTGTAAAATTAATTTTTTTTATTTAATGAACGCGTGGTGTGCTACAGCTGAATAATTTCTAACATGAAATTATTAACTAAGCCTGACAGTATAATATAGTTCATTAACTTTCGTGCAATTGGTGGTCGTCATCTTAACCACTTTAGTAAAGATTTGAATCTACCTGAGCAACGGAATCAGCAGCAGCAACAACTAAGAAGACGATATTAGTATCAGAGTAATTCAAGTTTATACAAAAATGTAAGGTGTTGAACCCATTCATTATCTTCGTTTTTAGTGGAATACTGACAATTATTTTATTGTAGAAGGAGTCTATTAAATTACTTACGCCTTTAAATAACAAACTGAAACGAAGTCCTTTGGTTTAACAATAAATTAATTTCTTGAAATCTGTTTCGGTTTAATATTGAAACCCGAGGAATATAAACCTCCTATATTAAAGTGTTACATAATATTTCATATCTCATATACTGTTTCAGGTACCCAGATCATGTAAAAGGAGAGAATTGGAAACGTGTAATCGCAACTCGTTGACGTTAGGTACCTTAATAATTTTATGAAAAACCATAGCAAAGATGGGTATTACGTTAGTATAATTTTTATACCGAAAATAAATTTTTTGGCAGTGATGTAGTAAGTATGTATGTGATGATTCCATGCTAGCGTAAGTATGAAGTTTTACGTATTATGCATAGTAGGTTGCTGCATTTGTGAAAATAAATATTACCAATTTACCAAGAATCAATGTAGCTCACTTTTTATTAAATAACTGTCACGTGATGAGACAAAGATTTAATAATTATAAAATGGGGGAAATTACGCATGACAAATTTTTTGTTAGGTAAATTAAAATATTTGTACTTGGTGCGACTACAAACGAAATAAAAAAAGGTATAGTAACACATTTCTCTCCAAATCAGTCAGAGCTATATTGAGTTGCAACATGCAAGTCAACGTTCGTACTGAGGTTAACGACCCATGGTGAGCTTTTCAACTTCCACGTAAATGCAATAACCAGGAAGTCATTAACGTAATGGAATGTCTAATGAGAGATGCATTTTTAGCTATAAAACATTGAAATGCGTTAAAAGCAGACATATATACGTAATTATAAATAATCACTGCCTTCCATTTCGCAATTGCACGTTTGGACACAAATGTGGTGTATTTTCTTCTTATAAATGCAATGATACAAGAAAGTAATAACTAACATATATTATTACAATCCTTTGATCTACCTCTTATATCTATACAGTCGACAAATGCTAATATTTGTATTGCTTTAGAGAATATTGTTCCTTTTGTTTGAATTTCTGAATCTTCTACTATTTTTCTAGTGCTATATTATATAGTAAGAATGAAAGTGAGTCAATTTGTCTCACACCATTTGTGGTTTATAATGGGATTGGAATTTATGTTTCTATTCTAATTTGACATTCACTATCTTCCATTGTCACCATAACTAATTTTATAAGTTTCTGTTGTATTTTTAATTTTTTTATTGCCATTCATAGTTCTGTTCTATTTATATTGTTGTATGCTGAGGTGAAATCAATAAACAAATGGTGAGTTTCTGCATTATACCATTTTTCCCAATAGCTGTTTCAGTGTTCATAACTGGTTGTATTCTTCCCTTTCCGAAAACTACTTTTATAGGTTCCCATATCTTCTTCGACGTATCACAATAATCTTGAATATAATATTTTCGAGAAGACTATAAAATAGTGGTAAATTATGATATTGGTCAGTAATTCTTACATTCCAGTGAGCATCATTTTTTAGTATTGGCCATATAATTCCAATCTTCCATTCTCTCTTTTCTCCAACCTATCGCAAAAATTCTACAGAGCGACGTTTTTTTTCTCACCATTCTTCAGGAGCCCAGAAGGTGGCCCAATTCCCGTAACTTTTCCATTTTTTAAAAATATCTTTATCACTATCACTATTTCTTTTTATTGTAGGTGCATTATTCTTAGTAGAAAATCTATTGAAGGCTCTTCGTCTTTTATGAGGTGATTGTCAGCAATCTTTTTTAGTACCTTTTGTATATTATTAAAAGTTACATTAAAATGTTTATTCTAATGTTGTAATATATTTTCTTTTTCTGTCAGAATGTTTCCAGCTTTATCTTTCACCATTGTAATTTTTGGTTTAAAATATTTTCTATTTTCATTAACACTTTAGGAAATAACTGTATTTTTTATATATTTTAGTCTAGTTCTGTAATTTGCCCATTTTTATATTCACTTTTCTTCTTTCTATGAAGATACTCTCCTTTCCATCTGTTCTTTCTGTATTCATATACTTAGACTCAGTAAATAAATAGCACTGTTTTTTAAAATTGTTCACATCTCCCACAACACACAGGAAGGTATAACAAGCTGGAGTAATTTAAGAAATAAAAGTAAATATGCAGGCTTAATCTACTAGAGCTCAACACATTTGTGTTTTTACGAAATTTATGTCACTAATACAAGTTGTCTTAGTTAAATTATAAAAATGATATATATTTTAACGTTTTTAATGGGGAATCATATTATACTTTAATTTAATGGAGTTGGGAGAATAAATAATAAAGAAGTTTATGCATTTTATAAAGTGAATTTACAATTAAAATTAAATAATAAAAAAACTAATTTATTCTTTTTCTCATGGAATGGTGGGCGAAATACGTTCGATTATTTTTCACACACTAATTGTTGGTGGGGATGACCACTGTGGCATTTAGTTGACGGCTTTGAAGGATTCATAGTTTCATTTGTTAGTCGCCATCGGCGATATCAGACCTTTGTAGTCATAGACGCGACAAAGCTTCTGGAACTATTTATATTGCCGACATTTGAAGTCTGACCTTGTCTCTGCTACCACCAGGTGTTTCACGTCCGCTCAAAAACTTAACTAACTTTCTTAAATTTAGAATTAAGTAACATTAATCCCTTCCATCACCCCTCCTTTCTCATTCCTTTGACAAATGTCCAAAATGAAATATTATCAACCACTTCAACGAGTGACCTTTCAATCTGAAATCTTATTAACTATTTCAAAAATTTCACTCAACCTCTCATTAACATCTTAACCATAGCTTCAAGAACAGCTCTTTATGAATTTCATTCCCTCTCCTCAACAATGAAATTCCCTTAACCATTCACTAAAATCTCGTACATAACTTGAACAACTGCTCTATCTGAATTCATCTTCCCAAATGCCTCCTCAACCTTTTCCACCAATCATGAAAGCTTGGATATCCCTGAATTACCGACGAGTTAAGCTAATAGAAATTCATCTTACATTTCGGAGTTCCCAATACGGAGTTCACAGGGCTTGCCTCAAAGGCGTGAAACCTCACGCATCAGAGTATTGCACTTTTCTGCGGGAAAGTTTCAGACATGTCAAAATGTTGAGATCGGATCGTACTTACCCGTCAGATATAAATCCCTTGTTGGGTGAGCCGCGTCGTTTCTTAATCCTTCATTGGGCCACTTCAATAGATTTTGCCCCCGATACATGAAGTAGAATGTCCCCATTTAGTTTAACAAAATTCTTCAATTAAAATAAAATAAATTACCCCCAAAGTAATTAATTAGAATTGTGTAAACTACTATACATATGTGTGTCTGCGCTTATTAGATACATGGGAACAATTTCAATAATTACGGGTTGTCTTATATTTATAGTCTGATAAGTAATTATAGAAACATTACAGGCGTGATATTTTCCTTTGTCTGTGAGAAAGAAGTGAAAGCCAAACTATTTAATGCAGAAATAATATTAATAGATCATGTAATAAGGTACCGAGTACATTGCAACGAAAAGAAAGAAACCTAAAAGAGTAGAGAAAGTAAAATACTATTTTTTCTTTCTTATATCTTATTGTATATCATAATATTCCTCCTCATTCTGTCCGGATTCCTTAATACCGTTGCTTGCAAGGAAGAGATACTTTTATGCCGACCTGTTGTGGTGTACCAATCGACGTCACCGCCTCACATCACTGAGATCTCCGGATCGAATCCCAGTATGGGCATAGAAGTTTGTGTTCGTCATGGTTATGAAAACTGGGGTTAAGACTCAAGGAGAATCGATAAGCTGCCTACGTACCACTCCAAATTCGTAGTGTCATGGATGCCAAGGACTGTGGCGGCAACGAGAAAGGTAACAATAATTCACGTAAGTCTAAATCCTATGTAATAATTAAATCTTATATTTCCAAGCGAATTATTTTTTAACATATAATTTTATCACAAAATTTCTTAAGAGTTTGAGTTATCGGCAGATATATTAGAATAAATATTGCGTAATGACGAAACTAGATATACGTACTGACTCTTCGATGGTACGAACTCACGCCTTTGTTTTGATGATACGGACTGCAAAGCAAATATTAGTCACGGCTGTTCTTTAATATCTCGTGCTATGTACACAATGAGTTCCCAAGGTTGTAAAATGAAGAAATGAAAGGGTATTGATTGGTAAATGTCTCTTATTTTTCTGATAAACTGATAGGAAAATTTTCGACCGAATAATGAGTATGTAAATTCGGTTAAGAATAATATTGCTTTGAAAATATTTTGTAACTATTTTTATGTCAAATTACGTATTTATGTAATATACCTTAAGGAATGGCGGGCCCACATTCACAGGTTCCGGGTTCAATTCCAGTATAGTGCATGGGTGTTGGTATGTGTTTTCAGTACCATTACTGAGTTACTAATGACGCGACTATAAACTGAATTTTTAAAAAAATGACGGGCCATTCCAAAATTTTCCTATATATATATTAATTTTATGGAAAAGAATGCTCTTAAAATAATTCCTGTCAGATAGTAAGAATAAAGCTGCCATTAGTGGCACGATGATTATAAGAGGTCATTTAAAATTGTGTGTTGTGGTATTCAGTCCCAAGACTGGTCTGATGCAACCATCCATGCTAACCTATCTTGTGCAAGCCTTTACATTTGAACATAACTAGCACATCACACATACTCCCTAATCTGCTTATCGTATTCCATCCTTACCTCCCTCTTCTGTTCTTACTCTACACACTTACCTCTTATGCTAATTTTACAAGCCCCTTATGTTAATCTGTACCTTCTCTTTGTCAACGTCTCTTCCCCGATTCTACTTAGAACTTCCTCGTTAGTGATGCATAGGAATCGTTTGTACGTGACATCCTAGATGTTAGTAAAGACTAGGGGAGATTTTATAGCTATATTCGTAAACGCAGATGTGAAAAATTAGATATCTTAAAAACTGACGGCATGGACATAACTTCAGATAAAGAAAAGGCAAATGTGTTGAACGAGTACTTCGTTTCTGTGTTTACCAAATGTAACGGTACATACACGGTAACAAAATGTGACTCCGAATCCGAAAACTTCCATATCACGCACGGCAAAGACAGTAAGGAGGAGACTTAGTATATTAAAAAACAAAAAATCGCGCGATCCAGATGACATCTACACAGAAATAATTAAACTGGGTGGGGAGGCAATTATTCCGTATTTAATAAGGCTATTTAATATATCCATAAATAACTCAACTCTGCCAACAGACTGAAAAACGGGAATAAGTATACCTGTATTTAAATCTGGAAATAAAACGGACATACGAAATTATAAACCTATTAGTCTAACCTCGGTGGTATGCAAAATCATGGAGCCTGAAGACGACGACAGAGCACTTGGCCGCGAAACGTCGCGTTTTCATAGCACCTGGACCCGAGTGAAAACCCGAGAACTATTTATGCATGGAGCACTTAGTAACTACGTACATTCGGGATGCACTTGAATCTAAAAGGTGGTTCTTTGAAAACCAAAATGGATTTCGATCGAGTTTTTCGAGTGAAAGTTAGATAATCGATTTGTTTTATGATCTAGCAGGCGAAGTCGATCGGGGTGGTAGAATAGACGTCATTGTTATTTATTTTGCAAAGGTTTTCGATGTAGTTCCTCATGACATCTTGGTCCAGATGTTAGATGGGACATGTATTGAGAATAGAGTAGTTCTCTGAGTGCAATAATTCTTATAAAATAGGCTACAAAAAGTCAAAGTTGGGAAAGAAACTTCAGAACTCGGATCTGTAACATCGGGAGTCCCCCAAGGATCAGTTCTTGTCCCATTATTGTTTCTCATTTTTATTAATGATTTGCCTAATAATAAAAATCCTAAGGTCCGACTTTTTGCAGATGTCTGTGTAATTTACAGGGAAATAACTGGGGAACAAGACGCAGCTGCTCTCCAAACTGACTTAGATACTTGAAGTACATGGACTAAGCGAAATAAACTCAAAATCAACAATAGTAAAAGTAAGGCGATTAGTTTTACAAAAATGCGCATTCAATGTGCCTTGATATATAAAATAGATGGGGAAACAGCGATCGAGGAGACAAACTGTTAATATCTCGGCATTTATTTTAACAGTAAGATAGGGCAGGTAAACTATGCTACAAGGAAAGCGTGGAACACCTTGCACTTTGTCATGAGAACACTCAACAAGGGGAATGCGAAATCTAAAGAGTTGGCATATTTGTCATTAGTACGCCCACTTATGGAATATGGTGCAGGATGCTGGGATCCGTACAGGATAGGTCAAATAGAATCCTTAGAAAGGGTGCAAAGAAGGGCCGCAAAATTCGTACAAATAGGACCTGGGCATGGGAACGAAAAGGTAAAGCGACTAGGGTGGGATACGCTACAGACAAGAAGAGAAAGAGCTACGCTACACATTTTCTACAGAGCCTTTGCAGGTCAAAAACCTTGGCAGGGAATCCGAGATAGAATGAAAGAATCGACCTGGAACGGGAGGAGGTGATCACCTGTTTAAATTATAAGCAAGGTACCAAGAAAAAGGCGTTGGAAAATACTCATTCCTAAATAGGACAATTAATGACTGGAACAATCTGCCTGGAGGAGTGTTTTGGGAACTTCCTCTATCAGAAAGAAAATTGAGACTTAATCTAAGTTTAGTATAGTGTAGTGCAGTGTAGTGAAGTGATCAGTGCTGCGAAATCTCTAAAAATATACTACAGTGAAATATATTTCCAGTGTTTTTTTCAGACGAAATCAATATTATTCTTTTTAAAAATTCATCTTCTAATAATATGATTCCACACTTATTTATTTATATTGAATATAATTATACATTCAATTATAGGTGAAATATGGTCCTTACGACCAGATTATTAATTATTGTTTAAGTTCTATGTATCTGCCCACGGGCATCTGCCCATTTGTAGATTTAATAAATACATACATCAGATCTTCAGCATTCTCCTATAGCAGCACATTTCTTCTACTCCTTTCCTTTCTGTAACTCCTATCGTCCACGTATAGTATTCACCCTTATATTACCCGCAAGTAAATTCTTCTTTTTCGCGAAAGCCTTCATTACCTGTGCTATCCTCAACTTTGTCTACTATACTTCTACCATCCCTAGTTATTACGCTTCCCAAGTTACAGAATTCCTTAGCTTCTGGCAATTAATCCCTTCCCAATCTAAAACCCTTTGTAATTCCAATGTTTGCAACACTACACTCCATTACCTAGGCTTTCCATCTATCGATTCTCATATTGAACTCATTCTCCAGGACCACGTTCATGCAATTTATTGTTTTTTCTAAGTATTCCTCTGAATCCCCCAATACGTCAATATCATCGGCAAAGCGTATTTTTTCTCATTTCACTAAGATACCTTTTCCATATTCCGTTTTAACGTTCTTCATCGCGTGTTCTATATATAAGTTCAATACCATTGGCGACAGACTGCATCCTTGTCTTACTCGTTTCTTGATTACGGCTTTCGTTCTTGATCTTCTATTCTAATTACTGCTGCCTGTCTTCTGTACAGGTTATGTACAAGCCTCCTTTCTCGTTCTTTTATTCCAGTGCTCTTCAAAATTCTTAATAGTGTGTTCCAGTTCACATTACCCAACGCTTTTTCTAAATCTACAAATGCTATAAACGTAGGCTGGTTTTTTATTATCCTGTCTTCTAAAATTAGACCCAGAGTCATTTTGCTTCTCTTGCCCCTACATTCTTCCTAAAACCAAACTGATCTTCTCCTAACTCGTATTCTATTTGTCGTTCCATCCTTCTATACACACTTTTCGTTTATATATGCCCTAGTTAACCCTTGGCTACCTTGCTCTACCTTCCGCATCCCCCCTTTTCAATTCCCTTCCTATACTATTATAGGGGAGTTGCCTGTTTCAGGATCACCCTCATTTAGCCTGTTAACCCAAAAAAAAATTTTTTCATGCATGAGATACTAAACTAATTATCTTTTGCTGTTTACCTCTATCAGCCATTACTCTCTTCGATATGGATATAATTATATTTTTACTCAAATATTTTGGTATTATTCCTTTTCGTAAATTTCTCAAACTATCCTGAACAGCTATGATATTGCTTCTACACCCGATGAGTTGTCAACACGGCTGGAATGTTATCAATTCCTGGCGCTTTACAATTGCTCAGTTCTGTCAGCTCCCTATCAAACTCTGACCTTAAAATGTTGCCCCCCAACTCTTCACCGTCCATGTCCTCTTTTTCTTCTATTATTTCTTACTAAATGGATTTGTGGTACTTTACTGAAAACAGATTAGAAAAAGGGCGGGTCGGTGTGAAATGGAGTAGAATAAATTATGTGTAAGGTATTAACGAAATTAATTTATATCTGAAAGGACATTGCATGGGTAAATCAAATAAATTTCGTTAATGCTTCACACTAAGCTTGTATTATTTCATATCAAAATTTCAATATCGACCCGCCATTATTGGTAACCACATGTAATTATTTTCTGAATAGTTTGATACTTGACAAAATGATTTATGACTTGTAGGTGAAGTTATTATGCCGTTTTTGTTATAGTTACGACAGTCTACAAATTTCATATTATTCAGAACGGAGCTTTCGAATCTTATAGCCATATCCACCCAAACACACAAAAAATAGGTTACTGTCGTGTTTCGTACAATTTGTGGGCCTGAATTGATTTCAATCTGGTTATACATCTTCATTAAACCTTTAGAAAGTACATCCCACACTTTTATAAAATAATAATTTAGCGTTGTTTGACGCTTCCAACGAATTTATGACTATACTTTGCTTACATTTAACTAACTTATAACGATTAAACACATATCGATATATTATCTTGCACGAATACTAAAAATAATATACATAAGTTTCAGAACTAATGACCTCAAAACACGGATATATATCTCAAATCAACGCTAAGACTTACAGGAAAATATTAAGAATCGTGGAAAAAGTGGTGTATTTTATTTTGATAAAATAAATTATTTACTATTTTTAAAAAATTAAAATCAAATTTGATGGAACGTTAATTTAACTTTGTAGTGAATATGAAAAAGTAGGCAGTGCATTAAAACAATAGTGCGTTGAAATTATCAATAATGTAACATAAAATAAATGAAAAAGAAAATAAAGAGTGTCATTAATGTAATGCATTGTAAAGTTATTGATAATATGCAGGATGGTAAGAATTTTTATTGTTTAAAATGGGCTGTTTTCCATCTCTAGCATCCAGTATTTTTTTTCTTGCAATTCATACCTCGTCTCTGGCAAAGGATTACGTTGTGTGAACACAATTCATCCCATTTCCTTGTTCTCCTTTACATAAGGAATGGAGCAAGTGAGTTGTTTATTTCCCAGCGCAGTCACGCATTGTTATCGGGGTCAGGCTTAACGCAATCAGTCTGGTGTTGAGTGCGCCTGTCAGACGTTCTATCTGACATCACGAGCTGAGCGGAGCGGACTCGACCTCTCACTGATAACTGGCCCGAACAACAGCTCAATCGATATAGCTCGTAATTCTCTCCAAACCAGTGAACAACTCTGACAATCACATTTTCTCAAATGGCTATTATTCTAGAAAAGAAATATTTAAACTATAAACACTCCCAACTGGTACTGTACGATGTTTCTCCACAGAGGAATAAGAACGTTTATTCCTAGAACCGTACCCTGGGGTACAAATGAAAAAAAACTTAATTGCTTGTAACTTTTTAAAAATTCAACAGTTTATTTCGTGCGCTCGTATATTTGCTGGGGAGGAGGGACGCACTAATACCTCAGTTAAACGGTAGCCCTCTCTCTCGTTTTAGATCTTATAAAACCCTATTTGGAAGAAAGGTTTCAATACAGAGCATTATCAACATCCCTGAAGTGAATATTAGAGACATATTCGGTAAAAAAACGACCATTACCTGATGAAACTCTTTACAATTCAAGATCTGGAAGGTGTTCTTTCTGCCCAAGGTCCAAGGACCGCAAATCACGCGTATGCAGAGGAAAGTGCAGAGCTTTTATTTGTAATGAGCACCAAAATAAATTTTGCCAAAATTTTTATCTGGAGAGTTCCTAATTATTGTGTCCTTTTTGATAAATGTAACTGAAATAATTTTATAAGAACCCTATGTAGTTGATTTTAATTATATGTTTATACTCTTTTTGAGCCGTTTCGGAGCATAAAAGATCAAGAGTATAGGCAACCCGCATTCACTTTGGAGTTTAAAACGCGGGTATGAGAAACAGCCTTCAGATTGTTATTATACATAAAAAAGTTTCATCCCCAAATTTAGGAACCCCTTCAGTTGCTTCTACAAGTAAATAATGAAATATAAATACAAGGACATAGATGTTTTCCAAGCAAATAAGTTAAGAATGTGGAAGGAATTAAGAAAAACCCTTTAACAGAAAAATTTAGACTGATACTACAACTTTCAGAGCCAAAATCAGAGACGGTAAAACTTGCTGTTACAGGTTTATTTATAAAGCACAAACTAAACTTCAAAGTTTCAAGAGTATATATTTAATCTAATATGAAGAATTTCACTCTTCAACATAGGATGGTAATTATTTTCTAAATCTAAAATTTTTACAAAATTCAAATCAACCTGTGATTAGTCAAATGTACATATTTTGTTAATATAGAATATTTATCGGAATGTTGTTTTAAATTTTGAAATTTTTGTATTGAAGTTTGTGCATTGTTTGGCCAATATAACATGCTCTCAAGTACGAACACTCAATTTAATACACCAAATTGTATTTATCATAATTAAAACATCTTTAAACATAAAAGTTAAGATGAATTTTTCGTAATTGTATCATGCTCTTGATACCAAAAGCTACTAATGTGACGAAAATATCTGCCTTTTATGCACGTTTTAAATTTTGTCCCGTGTCCCCCTCGCCCACATAAACGCTACGAGAAGCTTATAGAAACTTTTGTGAGCGTGCAAACAAATCACAATGGTTTCATCGCAATCACATGCATGGAATAGAAACGCATATGAAACAAACATGTATTTTTATATAAGTTATGCAGAAGGTTCTTAATGAATTTTTAACTCATTTCCATTAGACAAAAAACTCTTGTTTCACCTTGTCACACGTTGGTTTTCATAGCAAAAATGTATTGCATCAGCATATAGTAGAATTACGTACGTGTGCTATAACTACTATTTTGAACAGTTTGTATTAGTGCTAAGTTAAATTTGTACCCAGTCGATTTTAACCTTAGGCAGGTACGACATTGGCCGGTCTTGTGTTGTTTGAGAATGTTTTCTCTTTGTTCTGACAACGGTAGATTTTACTTGTTATTGAGCTGCAATCGGAGATAATAGTAGTATTCACATCACTATTATCTGCCATATCATAACTTGTTAAGTCTTCACTTCCTTCAACTTCTTGCACCTGACAATTCGTTAAAATATTTTTGCTTGTAGAATATTAGGTTTAGGACTAAACACGTAGGCTCAAGATATGGTATATTATTTTTCCATTCTCTCCAATTCAATAAAGGATGTGGACCACATGGAATTTATATTTTCGTTAAATTCAAGACCAGCAAAGATGGCAACGAAACTTCACCTTCAAATGCTTGTTTAATTTACATAAGTGGTTCTAAAGTAATGATGTTTCCAGCACAAAACTAATTTTGGGTGTTCTAATTTCAGATGGCTTGTCTGGATTATAAACTTCGTTCAGTCCAGTGAAAATGAAGACTAAGATAATATATAGTTTGAGAAAAAAAGTCAAAAAAACTTAACATCATTCAGATCAATAAAGATTTAAGTGCCAAATATAATAGTCCAGAATTCACAGCGTAAACCAATGCAGTCTCCTCAGCTAGGGATGAACAGATATAAAATTACGTTAAACATTTTGAAGAATTTTTCTGTTTTATCAGTTATTCTTCGCGTCTTTATATCTGGAAGAAATTCATATCATGTACAAAAATAGAATCATTAGCGTCGGAAAGGTTACAATAGAATTGTAAGAACATTGTACTTCGTACACAATATTTTGTTGGCTAAACTTAAGGAATCGGGAATAGATAATCGCTAAATTGAATGAATTAGGGAATTTTTGAACAACGTACATAGAGTCCGGGTAAATGAAGAACTATCCGATCCTATACAAATTACATCCTGTGTACCGCAGAAAAGTTCATGGCTTTTGTGAATGACCTGTCGACGGAAATAGATTCTAAAATTAAATTGTTTGCGGATGACTGCATAATTTACAAAATTATGGAGAATATAGATGATGAAATCGCTCTTTAAGCTGCTTTAGATTCGATATATCAATGGACAGAAATTAATAAGATGAAAATAAATCCATATAACAGTAAAACTTTTACTTTTACTAAAAATAAAATGATCATCCTCGGGGAATAAAAAAAACGAAAAGTTGCCTCTTATTGAAACGTGTAAATATCTAAGTGTAACTTGTAATAAGAAATTAAACTGGGTCGAACACGTAAAATTATTAGTGCGGAAGGGATGGAGGTCGTTACACTTCATAAACAGGATATTGAAGAAAAGTACAAGACAGGCCAAGGCAGCTGCTTACACTTCTCTAGTTAGACCTATGATAGAATACGGGGCACGTCAATGCCCTGGATAAAATTCAGAAACTGGCTGGGGTTTTGTGTGGGAGCGAAACTAAATGGGAACCACTCGGTGATAGGAGGCACTCTATAAAGCTTACACGGACGAACCGGCCTGGTCAAAAATAAGGGAGCAGTTAAGTATACCTAAATTTTTCTCGAAAAACGACCATAATTACAAAATAAAGGAAAGAGACAAAAGAACAGATGTGGGCAAATATTTCTTCGTAATCAGGGAGATAAGGGACTGGAAAGCTTTGCCTGAAAGGGTACTAGAGGCTTTCCCTAGGAATACAAATGTTTTCAAAAAGAAGTTAGAAACACTGAAAATTTAGGTGCTTATTTTGTAAAAAAGGGACGTGAAATATTTTAAAATTGTATTTTTAATTTATTTTCTGTAATTTATCTTTGTTCTTTTAATTTACCACAATTTATCTTTGTACTTTAATTTTATCATTACTGCCACCGGGCAGCTGACCACCTGTAGTAATAATTAATATAATAAAAATCTTTTGCTTATGTAACAAAGGTGAACCGACAGAAAAAGATTGTGACGAGGCACTGTTTTGATAATCGAAGGAAAAGCTTGACCGAAACATCGTTAGTAAAAGGAGGAATGAATACAAAGATGGGAAAGTATTCGCCAAGATGGTTTGAGAATAGATAACTACTTTTCCAAGGTTGGGAGAACGTGATTTAAAAATGAGAGAAATATCTCACGAAAGTTTTTTTTTGTTATTGAACGTATTGATTATTGCTCACACGTTTAACTTTGTAAATAAGAGTAGCGTTAGTTCATTGTGCGTATAAGATGCTGGGACAAAATTGATATCCCCATATTTTATAGTCGCAGCTGCGAGGGTTGAAACAGACAACTTGGTGTCTGGAGGAACATCGCCGCTGATGCAGTTGACTGCAACCAGGAGACACCCGTGGACCAGGTAAATATTCAGTGATTTTTCTTTCATTACAGTCATTTTAAAAGGAACTGAATTATTATATTCATTCAAACAACGTTTTATAGTTGTTTCTAATGCAACGAAAATTTTCCTATATTCTGTAACTTAAAGTTTCATAATTGATAAACGTCTGTGGCCATTTTAATAATTTGTAATTCTAAATTACAGTAGTAATAATAATTTGTAATTAATAAATATACTCATTAAGTCATAAATTATTTCATCCATATTAACACAATATTTTATAATTTAGTATTAAGCTTTCTCTAGTTTCTCTAGGCAATGGAACTACCAACAAATTCAGCTACAGGAAATTTTGAGATGTAATGCCAAAAAAGTATATAACACTAATAAATATACAACAAAATATAGTCCAAGTAGTCGCTGGAAAATTCGGAGGAGATGGGAACATAGTATTTCATTTTAATGACCATTTAGAAGTCAATAAAAGAAGCGTTTAACAATTACTTTCCTGCCTATTATCAAGAACAGTTTTGAATTGCGTATAGTTTACTACACTGTAGCAAATGATCTCCTTTTACATTGAGAAGTTTTTCAATGAAAAAATAGAAAAATTAGAGGAAGTGTTTTACGTTGGTGATTCAGAAAAAGTTTCCACACAATGAACTAAAAAAATAAAATTAAAATTTTAACTTTGTTTACCTTCCGTAATGGAGTTCCGTGACCGGATTCTATAAACGCGGAAATTTTAAAAGTGTACCAGCCAATATTAATGGTAAGAATTTATACACTAATTGGAAAGGTATGAAACACTGAAGAAATAACTAAGGAATGGGAAGAAGGCATTATCTGTCCTATTCATAAGAAGGGAGATCAACTAGAATGCAAAAATTAGAGAGGAATTACTGATAAACACAGTATATAAAATGTTATCAAACATATGCTGAAAAGGTAGTGGGGAGATATCAGTGCGGATTTAAAAGAGGACATTCAACCACATCCACCATATACATATACTCCGTCACATATTGGAGAAAATAATAGAATATGATATCAGCACTTATTATTTATTTATTGATCATAACTCTGCCTACGATAGCAGCTTAAGAGAAATATTATACACGGCCATGAATGAAATGCAGATCCCAGCTAAATAGGTAATACTGATAAAAGCTATACTGAGAAAAGTTAAAAGTAAAATCAAAGTTGGAAATAAACTCACGGAAGAGCTGAATAGTGTAAAAGGACTATGACAAGGTGATGCGTTAGCATGCGTACCCTTTAATATTGCCCTGGAATGTACCATAAGAAAATCCAATATAGATAACAATGTCACCATTTTTAATAAATTTATTCAACTAATGGCTTATGCAGATGATATAATTACCATTGGTAGAAATACTAGAGAACTAATTTTGATATTTTTAAGTGTCTGTCAAAGAAATTGGATTAACTGTTAATGAGGAAAAAACCAAATACATGGAAGTAACGGACCGAACAAAAAAAGGACAGGTACTTGGAAATTAATGATCTCTGATTTAAATACCTGAGAAACCTAATAACACAAAATAATAATAGATCAGCAGAAATTAGTAGTCAAATTACAATCGCAAATAAGTGCTATCCTGGGCTGAAATTGCAACCGAAATCTCAGCTCCTAAACATTAAGACCAAAGAGAAGCTTTATAAAACCCTAATCAGACCCGTTCTGTTATATGGAACCGAAATCTGAACATTACCTAAGGCAACGGAAAACAAACTATAGATTATTGAAGAAAATTATATGGACCAATTCAGGATGTAGGAATTTGGAGTGATAAATATAACTCATAACTGTATGATCTGTATAAAGAAGCTGAGATAATAAAAATAATTAAAGCAGAAAGGATGAGATGGCTGGGCCACATGTACAGAACAGAGGAGGGAAATAAATGTAAACGAATAATTTTCTACAAGATGATTGGTATTAAGAAGAGAGGAAGGCCCACTTTAAGATGGTGTAGACAAGGACCTTCAAGGGACGAGTGTCAAAAATTGGAAGATGGTAGCTATGGATAGATCCATGTGGAAGACAGTAGTGAAGATGGTCTTGGCCTGAAGCTGGCTGTCGTGTACGAGAAGAAGAAGTACTTCATTTTAATGACGGTTTAGAAGTCAATGAAACAAACGTTTACACAATTATTTCCCCGTTTATTATCAACAACAGTTTTGAATTTCTGTAGCAAATGATTTTCTTTTACATGGAGTAATGCTTCAATGACATCATAGAATAATTAGAGGAAGTGCATTACGGTACGGATTCAGAAAAAAGTTTCCTGAGCAGTCACCTAAAAAATAAAATTATAATTTTAAGTGTGATTACCTTCCGTAAGATTAAAATCACGTTAAAATATTTTATTAACGAATATTTCTTGCCTTGTAGGATGTAATTGGAGATGCAGACGTTGGTATGAAAACCAAACCACGACAATTCATCCCCATGTAAGGGCACGTGCTTTACAGTGAAGAGCAGCAATCAATATCTTCGACGGCCGTCTTTATCTCGTGAAGATCTAAATTAGTTTGTGGGCCGACAGGGTTGTTATCTGATAGGCAGCCAGGTTTGGCAGCGATTCGCGAGAAGAGAAGAGAAGACACAGACAGAGGTAAATGGCTTTCTCCAGGCGCCATGGCAGGATAACCTCGTCTCCGGTGTCAGGGTGCCCGCCATCTGTCAGGTGTAGTCTTTCCAACCCCGGGGTGCACTTTCTTTGTCCTTTATGTCCAGGACTCTCGCTGTCACCGCAACCACACTATTCAATTAAGCTGAGAATCGTCACTTAGGAGACAGTAACTAATTGAACACTCGAAGACCTAATTCATAAAATTATGTTGGCCTCTATATACATAAATTTATATGACTTTTTAAATTTATTTTAATTAGGAATCATTATACGGCTTACACAAGACTAATATAAGCTTAACAGCGTCATGACTTCGTCGAGGAGGACTCTAAAACTTATTTGAGGACTTTAGTATATCCTCATCAGAACCACTAGCAGAAATATTGTAATTTTTAAAAATTAAATTTAAATAAAATATTTATGGGGCGTACATCGCCTAGAAATAATTAAAAAAATACTAATCAATTTTCTTAAAAACTTTTCTGTATAGTATACTACTCATTGGTTCTGTATGCGTACTGTAAAGTCTGTAATGTAAAATTGTAGTATTTAATTTGTTTATTAAAATAACAATCACTTCGTTGAATGATACATTAAATTTCACACCAATATCTCTGGTCCCAACCCCTTCTTAACCTGGAAATCTGCAACGATGATTTTTTCAATCACAATTTCTGATGCGTGTTGCCATAATTTGCTTTATTGAGATATGGATTTGGCGCTCTCGTGTTAGGTTGCGTGATGTTTCCGTCACCTTCCATCATCATCATTGTTATTATTGTCTCGTGATTAGGTCGAATGAAAGAGTTACCCAGACTTTCCATTGTGTCTTTTCTTTTACTTTGTAAATTATTGCTGTCCCCTCTTTGCTTTACCCATGAAGCTGCACAAGCAAATATATATAAAAAAAGTTTAATATATTTTACAGTCCGCTTTCTTTCAATAGTCAAATTTACATGAAACTTATCAATAATAAAACCTTTCCTGTGCCCTTCGACAGACCACACCTATTATACTAAATTATACATTATCAATGCACAGGAAATGAAACAGAACCAAAGAAGTTACTGCGTCACTTTGTGCAAATTTTACCACTCCGAATAATTAAAGCAGAATTATTTGATTTTAATAAATCATTTCAGAAGCTGGCCTAATAGTTATCTGATGGTGTATATCTTTGTTCTAGTTTCAGTTTATATTTATTATGTGTTGCACTAATTGATTTGTATGTTGGATAGATAAAACCTTCGACGCAAACAGTGGATTGCAGCACACTTCAATCTGCTTCGGTCGTCTTCTGGCCTGCGCTGAAGAAATTTTTCTTATAGTACCTCTCAGAAGAGACTTGCGCCTTCTGCTGCTGTCAATCAGCGCACACTGGTTCCACGTCACTGTACGCGTATTCCATAAGAAGTGTGTGGAATGACCGAGGTCTTCCACAAGTCACCTAGTGTCATTGAGATATATTGACAACAAAACGTCTTCAGCTACTATCTCAGAAAGTATGGGTTTCCGGACCTATGTATACTGTTTCTTTTTCTTGTTTTGATGGTGACTATCACCTCTCAAAATATCTGACAATCCTTTTTCAACAAACTGTATAACAAACGAGCTAATAAATAGTCATGCTCATAGAAATTAATCGCTGTTAATAAATTTATGAGTTGTTGGTAGTCCGTGGAGTGTTTGAACTATGTGCACTTTCTTATAAATTATTTGATATATGAATAAATCATTATATCTTTTCAAGATATATTTACTTATATTTTATGAAACCCTTTCAAAATATTATTGTAATTAATTTCTTGTATAGGACCATGAATAATCTTTAAAATAAATACTTTGCGCTTATATTGATATTTTATTATTTATACAACATAAATGCTTTTCTTGGAAACTGTGTTCTAAAGTCTATAATACTTAATTAGTGAAATAGAATAAATAAATCCGAACGTAAGTCGATTCTCAGAAAAGTTATATAATTGCATTTTTTGTACACCCTCCAAGATAATTCTTTCTTCAAAATAATATAAAAATATTAATTTATTTTATTTTATTATGTCGGTAAATGATAATTGGGGAAACTACTTAAATATTTAATTAAATTACTTGCTTTGGGATGTAATATAATAATTTTATTTATAAAAAACAGTAACTTTATGGGGCCCTGCGCGCTATTACAAATAAATAAATTAATTGAAGGGGACGAATTTAAATTTCACGGTTAATTACTCATTGGGGTAACCACGTGTAGTAGACATTTCGTTCACTTGACAACCTGTTTTATCTACATTCCAGTCCTAATGCAGGTTTCAGGGTGACCGGAACTTCCTTCGGGTTGAATTGTAGATTTTCCCTCTGCCGGCGAAAAGTGGGATGAAACTGGTACTGCCGGTGATTGAGGAAAACCAAGTTTTTTATCCTTCTACCCTCTGGCCTCCTTTGTTCACAATACATCCTCACTAAAGAGCAACATTTTACACCACACATTCAACTCTTGTTGCACTCTCCAGCTTCCTCCTCCCTTTCAACATCCTTTCCACTCTCGTCACTCTTCTCCCTTCCCCGTCCTTATCAACTCTTCTCCCTTCCACCTCGCCCTTTCAACGTCTATTCAGAATATTTTTCGGCTTCTTACCTCCTAGCCAAACGCGTACATCCCTTCTCCAAGGGAAAACGCAATCCCACGTGATGCTTGTTTCGCCAGTCCTTTGTTCAGCGCGGGAAATTTTCCATGACACAGAGAACAGTGTCCTTCAGAAATTTTGAAGGGTGAATGTTCCTTCAGCTAAACAAGCTTATAATTATTAATCCACAGACAGGCATGAGCCCCGTCCGGCAGTCGGGCGCCGGGAAATTCTAATTTTACCTGCCTGTCCCCAGTTAGCATGCTCTTTCTGAATTTTTACATCTTTTAAAATTTGATCAAATTTAGGTAGGGGTCCTACTGCTCTACATGTTTATATTATAGCTCAATTATTTTATAAGACGTAAATATCTTTAATTATTAAACATTTCTCCAAGATTAATTTGTAGTATACACCTTTTTATTTATTAATATTTATAATGGTTTTATTGAATATTATTATTTGTTTCTTAAGATTTATTATTATGCAATTTACACAAAAATGACCAAAACATAACAGATTACACTCATTCAAGTAACTCTAAATATATAAAGTAAGACTTTCTCCGTTTTATACTACGGGGTATTAATAAATATAACTTTAAAATTTATTTGAAAAACATACAATTATAAATTGCCCAAAAGAATTGGAGTTCTGGCTGTAGTAGTGAGAATAATGCAATTTACACAATGATTAAAAAATCAAAGTTTCTACTTTACCAAATAGATTGTCTGCTTTCCTACCGCTATGTCCAAAAAAAAAACATCAATGAAGTTCACAGGATGACCAAATATCGTGTGGGCGGGGCAACAATGTTAACCAAGAATATCGTCGAACATCAAAGATTTACTTATCTGAATCTAATCGCTCACTAATTCTCTGATCTCCTTAACTCGCTGACTACGTATGACTGATTGAATGATTCACTGAATAACTCCTTTATGATGCAAAATTTTACGTCTATTTTGGTTTTTGCTAATACGCGGCTGCTGCTTTCAGAACATTCTCGGGGGGTTCTCGCCAGTACTTTCGGTTCATTACAAGTTATAATTTTTCACTTTCAGCAAACTAATCGGAAATTTGTTCTTTCACAATTCTAATGTATACATTTTAAAAATATTATACCTATATATTAAATCCTCCCAGATAAGTAAGTCGAACCATTACCCGTTAAACATGATTCATACGTTGTCAACTTGCATCTACAGAACTGTGAAGTTTTAATCTCTTAGAGTTAAAAGAAACATTTTCAGACATTTAATTACTTCTAATTAGACGTAATTTTGACTCATATGTCGTTTCCATAGTACAGGAATGGATCTAAAACACTAGCCTGGGGTAGCCCCGATAATGAACTACACCTACACCTTGTTGATAAGAGATTCTGCCACATTAACCCTCTTTCACTGATTTTAAAAATTCTTGTATCGAGGGTACAGCTGTCTTATCCAGCCCTATTACGTCAAGTTTTATTATCAACTGGTGGTAGGGCACGAGGTAAAATCCCATTGAGAAGTCAATTACGTGGGGTATTTAATAATTAAACAGACAAATTAATCTAGAAGAAAAGGTATAATAAGTAAAATTTCCGACCACTTTCAGACATTTTTATTTTTAACAATTTCCAAGGAGGGGAAAAACAACGTTTTGGTTCTTATTTGCACCATCTTCAAGTTATCATAAATATAAATACATCAAGTGCCAATTTTTAAATACACAATATTTATGAACACAATCAAAAATTTTACAATATTTTTAAATCGTCTCCCCGAGGCTGCACGACAAATTCACCCTTCTTCAGTTGTGGAAAAACTTGTCACTTTTTACAATATTTTGAAAACGTCTCACCCAGGTTACACGACAAATTTAAACTTGCTCAGATGCCTCTGTAAACGTCTTGCAAAGATTGTAGCAAAATTCCACACACACTCGTTTATTATAAATCCTTTCTTTGACACGTTTTTATTAATCCGACGAACACCTTGTCCACGTTATCTCTTGCGTAGTTGCAGCTAGTCATCTAACGGTCAGAGTGAAACGTGGTCAATGGAAATTTGACGTCTAAACCCACTGATATGTGCGCTCCGGCTGTTGGCGCGCTATTTCAAAAGTTCTGCTTTTTTAGAACACTTCGTATATTAGTGTACATTAGAAGTGGAAAATGGGTTTACAAAAACTGGCCAGAAAGAGGTTTTAAGAACAACCAAAAATTTTTCACCCAAGATTTATAAAAAGTATAGTGAATTTTACATAGAGTAATTTTTGAAGAAATTAATTTTCACAAGAATTATTTGTATTTATTTGCAAATTTATCCATTACAATTACGTCTCCAACTTAAAACTTATAACGGTATTTTTTCTCATACACTGTTAAAAGTTGCAATCCAGTCTTAAGAAGAAAACTAATGATAATGTTCGCGATTATTAATGCTCCCATTAGACAAGTTCGCATTTAATGTCGAAATACTCTGAGCTTAAGAAAACTGTACTTTTAATGCTATCAGTTAATCAACTGAGGACGAATTGAGGCAACTAGTCCCATGATAAGAGTATTACTTCATATGGAACGCAAACACTGATCAAAGAGTGAAAGAATGTAAAATTGCGGTAAGTACATTTTAATCAAATCGAAAGATTAATACAAAACTTTAAGGTATAATAAACACTTAGAAAAGGGGAATGCTTTTATTTTTTATTGTTGTCATTAAATAGAATAAATTTCCAACCAACTTACAAACAAGGTTTTCACTCCCAATATCTAAAATTTTAATTTTTTTTACAATTGTACGTTGTACAAGTAACATCTAAATGCATCTAGACTGACATTAAATATAGTTGAAAGTTGATAGGGATCAAGGTTAAACGAAATAAAACACATTCATTAATTACAGTACAGAGAACTACTTTCATAAAAAGAGAGCTGGCTTGCATTCTAGAGCACCACGAAGATCAGAAATTTGGTAAATATCGAAGTTACAAACACGTGCTGTCAAAAGTGAAAATATGATGATATTTACTTAAAATACGATATTCCAGTTGTTTTTGAACTACGATTAGTACAATTGTACGCTGAACACACATTTGGCATGATTTCGGATGAAAAACAATATATTTTAATCACAAAAATACACGATTATTCAACCTCAGTCATTTAACACAGTACATACGGTCAAAGTTCTTGACCGTAGACATTGTGATTGTCCCTGTTGTTAGTTGCTGCCACCCAGGGCGCTGTAACGTCCTCGTAGCCTCTCTATGATGTTTATATATCTCTTTGGTTTTCATTTAATTATAAAGATGTTTCTTCATCATATTTGGGACTTTCTCTGATATTTAAAAAATATATTTAAGTTTAATTATTTTATGATTGCTAAATGGCGAGATTATGGTATATTGTAATTTTCGGTTTATTTTCTATAGTTTTAATATTTACATTGTTTTTTAATCATTCTGTTTTTAAGTTCCCTCTTTTACATATTGTTAGGTTACATTACATTGTTGATTTGTATTCTTGAGTAACATTTCGATTGAAGCTGACCTTGTTGGCCGTTCACTTTAGACATTTTGGCTTCTATTTGTTCACCCATTCTTGTCTTCTAAATTTAGCTACACGTTCATATCAGAGCTTCAATTGAAGCATTTCTTCTCCCTTTGACTTGAATTCTGTGCACATTTGATCAATTTACACAATTTCCATTCTTGCTTAAATTCACTAGAAATCAGTTTGTGAAGAACGTGATTAGTAAAAAAATTTGTAGGTGAACCTAGCTTAGGGTAACAGGAGTGGAGGGATGTAGAGTCGGTCCCTGGGACGTTCGACCCAGTGGTAGAGTACTCAATCGGAAGGCAGAAGGTCCTGTGTTCGAGTCCTGCACGCGGTATACATTTTTCCATATTTGTCTTCTAACTATATTATTTATTATTAATAATGTCATAAAGATGCTGAAATTCTAATATTTTTCTTGTAGTAACATTTGAAGAAATTACCCGAGGAAGGCCCAAATCTGGAGACGAAACGTCTGATTAATTAAAAAACTTTATCTGAGAATTGGTGGTAAATATATTGGATATAATTATGTGAAAACAGATGTTAATAGATTTAAGCTTTGTATCTATATATTTCGGTGTCTGTATTTTAAATAATATAACTGATTGCAACTGTTACGACAAATATACATTTTAACAGAACCTGGCTAATGACGTATTTATGAAATTAACAGTTTTTATAGTATTGTACTTTTTATGTTCCGCTCTTCACCCATCCGTATACGTAATTGATTTTTTTCTATTCCGATGATGAGCAGGCTATTTTAGCGCCAACAGAGCGCAACGTTAGGGGATGTGCGGAAATGTGGCCAGCTGTGGATCTTCTCTGTGCCATGATGTGCCAGTCACATGACACCTGGGATTCCCGTGACCACTCACCTCGGGATCAAATGAACTATTTCCAAAACCAATTTTTTATTTCTTTGTTGTTAACAGTTAAGCTGATAGTTTAACATTGTAAATGGTCGTATTTCGCAAACATATATTATATTTTGAGGGTTTTCAATTATTATTTTATTTTAAGTATAGCATAAAAATCACAGCACATAATAATTGCACTTGAAGTATGTACCAATTTATAATATAAAAATTTTCTGATGTGCAAGAATTTGGTTTGTTTTGGAATTACCAAGGATGAGAAAAGTTAAGGACACACTGACAGAAAAATAGCACAGATAATTTTCAATTAGTCTGCCCAAAAGAGAAACTGGATTATCGAAAAGTTTCACAGATCTGAAAAGATAGCAAATATAGATAATTTTTGCAAAGCGCTCAAAGTTAATAAATCAGTAATGTGATCGTTAAGTTCAAATAAATAAAAAACACATACAGGTTTTCAGCAAACTAAATTAATAATATTTATATATAAAATTCCGGTGGTTATGTCTTCGTAATTCTTCTTTTACCTAACGGCTTGACCGATTTATGTATTTTTTTGTATATATGCACTCTCCGAGACGGTTCTTAATCATAATTGGCACCGGTAGGTGGCCCTGTTGTCAATATCCATAATATTTGCTATTTTTCCGAACAAATTGGTTTTTATTATATATTTTTTGGATTTCTCACATTCAAAAAAATCAACATGTAATTACCAATTTTGAGCCTGACCGTGTGGCATTTGACGTACGCATCAATACATTTGCAAGTTCATTGCGTCGTAGCTTGCCATTGTTTTGACATTTTGATTTCGAATTGTCGATTTCTTATGTATTCTGTGTATTGTAATTGCGTGGATACTGAGTGTATTATTTATCGATTAATTCGTCATTAAACAAATCAAGAGTGAAAATGTGTATTGTTTGAGCTACTGTTTATACACATGATCAATTGGCGGCATTCCATTTACCCTCAACAGCGTTCATTTGTGTGATTTCGATGATACGGGCTGTAACAGGTAAATTTTGAAAACTGTGTCGTTCTATTTGATGGATTAATTTTGTGATGACAAAGAGATTACTGTCTAATTAATGTAATTTCGACGTTTGGTCTATATTTATGGACAACTTTTGGGTCGTAACCATTGCTGGACGCAAAATTATTTGCTTTTACATATAAGTTATCAATTTAAAATATACCTCATGAAGACAAAAATGAAGGAAACGTCGTAAATATATTATATATATATATATATATTAATTTTGTAGCTGACAAATTGGCTGTATTTTTTATTCATTAATACGTGTTGCAGAACAATTTTAAAGTTTAAATAATTAAAATAAGGACTGAAAGATTGTTAGGTCTGGGAAATTATTCGCAGTACTACGTTAAGAAGACGAATAACGTTTGCGAGGCAGATATATTATTTTCCGCGAGGAGTGTGAAGTTGAATCCACGATATTATGAACGGGACAAGATACCTTGCTGATCAATCGCAAGGTGTAGTGAAATGTACACGAAGAACATTTGCGATAATGCATTACAGTACTTTATCCAAGGCAGGAACCCCGAGTTCCTACTTATTTTAAGTACAGTATTGTTTTCGAAGACATGGTGAAGGACGAGATTAATTCGGAAAGATCAGATGATTAGGAA
This sequence comes from Eucriotettix oculatus, assembly GCA_034510155.1. Taxonomy (NCBI): domain Eukaryota; kingdom Metazoa; phylum Arthropoda; class Insecta; order Orthoptera; family Tetrigidae; genus Eucriotettix; species Eucriotettix oculatus. Next base: position 15,588,671 of record CM067378.1, read on the forward strand.
TGTCAGAGTTGAAAATTCTCTGGTCTCAATAGACTGGTCGCGGAACAAACGTAGTTACAGAGTCACATCAGAGCAGTGAGAAGGACTGGTCCTAGCATCCTTTCAGGTACGTAATCATTGTACATATTCTTGTCACTTACAGCTGTTGATGTATATTTTGGAGCGGGATGGTGATTTGAGAACATAAAAATATTCTTAACTAGCTAACACCCGTGACGAAACAACAGATACAGAATTTCCGTAAAGTTGAATCCATTGAATATATAAAACGTTCAGTATCAGACTAAAACGCAAGTGGACGGACCTATTCAAAAAACAAGCAGGAGAACAATGGATCAGAATAGCCAGAGACATAAATAAGTGGAATGAACTAGAACTGCAACTAAGTTACAGTGTAGTATATTAATAAGTCATCTTACGCGGATTAGCTCACCGCGTGAGACTACTAAAAGCTACCCCTACTTGTAAGAGGCCTTTGCCCTGAATGGGACAGCATAGGCTATTTTCATTCATTCATCATATCTTTACGATTGCTTCAGAGCAAACCTTAACACTCGCAGTTGGTTTAGAACAGGTCCCCCTATTATACGTTTCGGGGGAGTTGCCTGATTCAGGATCACCCTCATGTCGCATGTCTACCCATAAAAAGAGGAAATACCGAGGATTGCCTGTGGGAGCTTTCTCTCGCAGGCGGTTCTCCCCAGATTGACTGCGGGACTCACCAGACTGTCGGCAATACCATGTACTCTCTCTGTTTGTTTTTCAAAGTTCTCACGTGTTGAGACACTTTCACTTATCTTAGGAGGTGTATGTACTGGGGTCTAAGACCTTAGGAATCCGGCAAGAGTTGTCCGTTGATCTCATTGGATCTCTCGGCCAATTGCCTCCTAAAACTGGAGCAGATACAGAGAAGGGAATGCTGAGATCCAACAGCAAACTCGTCTCTTAAATTTTCATTGAAACCCGTTGAGCAGTTTCGAAGCATAAACAGTATAAGTGTATAGGCAAAACCTTCACGTATAATTAATATATATTTACCTATTTATATAATATTAATATCATTATCGAAATGAAATGTTCACTAATATTTAAGTTAAGTTGCCCTTATTGAAACCTTCAAATTATCATTGAAATTCGTTGAACCATTTCGGATCCTATTCGAGATAAACATACGGACACACACGGGGAGGAGGGGGGAAGAGAGAGAGAGTCGGATAAACAGACAATTCAATTTTATTTATTGGTATAGAAGAGGTAGAGAAAATTATGTACATGAAAATGACAAATAATGAATGTAGTGAAGTCGTAACAATATAAAAAACAAAATTAAGTTTATCATGAATATTTTACCATACTCTCTCATAAAGAAGCTAAGCCTGACACTTCAAAAGTTAATTACGAGTTTCACTGATTATACGATCGAGGAAGAATACCAGAAGATTTCAGCAAGAAACATAATTATACCCATATCGAAGAAAACTGGGGCTGATAGATACGAACAGCACAAGACAATTACTTTAGTATCTCATGCATGTAAAATATTAACGAAAATAGTATACAGGAGAATGGAATCTCAACTAGAATGCGAGTTAGGAGACGATCAGTTTGGTTTAAGGAAGAATGTAGGGGGACAAGAGAAGCAATATTGACTTTGAGAATAATTTTAGAAGACACGATAAGAAAAAAACAGGCCTACGTTAATGGCATTTCTAAAAAGCGTTTAATAACGTGAACTGGAACGCACTATTAAAGATTTTGAAGAGCTCTGGAATAAAATATCGAGAAAGGAGGTTTATACATAACCTGTACAGAAGAAAGTCAGCAGTAATTAGAATGGAAGATCAAGAAAGGCGTAAGACAAGGATGCAATCTGTCGCCTATGCTCTTAAACTTTATATATGACACCCGATGAAGAAGGTGAAATGGGAATATGGTAAATGAATCATATTGCAAGGAGAAGAAATAAAAACCTTAGGCTTTGCCGATGATATTGTTGTATTAGTGGAGTCAGAAGAAGATTTGGAAACCATAATAAGTGGCATAACAGAGATAATTTATAATCAGCATCTAGGCGAGTGCTCAATTTGTTCACGACTCGACGACTTAAGTAACTCGCCGACGAATCTACGAGTCTAACGGTCAGCCGTAGCATTATCGTTTCGATTTAGAGAACGGTACTATTTTAAGAGTCGACTCTTTGAATCGATTCTAGGTTCTTTTGTCCACCTCTAGTATTATGTATTGAAAGTATAATGGCGAAGATACGCATTTATAAAAGATAAGTCATTTCAGGGCTAAAGGCTTTCACGTCACTCGTAAAACATTTTGAAGTTGGCAAGTGGATGTTAAATGGACGAAAACAAGTTAGATAACAATGGAGTAATATGATACTGCAGTCAATAACTGAAATGAAACGTAAACGTTCAGTTTTTTCATTTCTGGTTTAAGGCAAAATAGCCAATGCAAGGAGAACAAACTAATATCCTATAGTTTATTGATGATATAGTGGTATTTGGGAAGTCAGAGGAAATCATAATAAATAGCATGAACATGGTACTGAAGGAACAGTACAAAGTGATGCAGTGTAGTATGGGAAATAGTGGTTAAACATTACATTATATCGAGAAGGAATATTTTGAAGGAAGTTACGGTAATCTGCTACTTGGGCAGCATAATAACTAGGGATGGTAGACGTATAGTAGACATAAAGAAAATGATAGTACAGGCAAGAAAGGCTTTCGCAAAAAAAGAGGAACTACACTAGGATGATTGGCATGTCAATGAAAAATAGATTATATCACCAAAAGAGTAATTGTAAAGCACATGTTTAAAATATTACCGCTTTGTGTCTACATATGTTAGAAATAAACATAATTGTGATTGGAATAACTTTGAAATTTTACATAAGGAAAGATTTAGGTGTAAAGGGAGTTTGTTGGAAGGGATTTACAAAAATTGAAAATCTTTAATATGTATTAAACAAAAAATGTAGTTGGTAATGTGGGAATCCATTATGCTAATGTTTTGAATACTATTAATAAGAGGAGTAAACTGTAAGATAATAAATAAATCGATATGAATTAATAATCAAAGAAATTAATGAGGAGAGTATTTATTAAATATCTTTGACGTTAAGGGTAAATATGATGTAGTAGAGTAGTATTTTATGTTCTTTGATTTTGGTGTTACATACAAACGTTCAGTTTTCGACGTGTATTCGATGAGTACAAAATTGTAGTTTGAAATTGTATTTTAATGATGCGTGTTAAGTTTTAGCATATAACTGTAATGGTTTTCAGGAAAGCAAACTATATTAAGTTTAAATATTTGTTATTGAATAATTTTATGCGTATGATTGTTTAATAAATAGTTGAAGATGAAAAATAATTTTAATGTTGGACTTACTGGAATATAAATTTTATTAAAGAAGAATTTACCTACGGCTAATATAAGTATGAAAATTAGAAAGTCATTAGTAAAAATATTCGTGTGGAGTCTGGCGTTATATGGGTGCGAAACGATGGGGGTTGTAGAAAGGAAAATAATAGAAGCTTTCAAAATATGGTGCTACATAAGAATGCTGAAAATGAGATGGGTGGTTAGTAACCGGGAAGATCTAAGCAGAATAGGGGAAGAGAGAACAATTTGGAGGACTGTGACCAAGAGAAGGAATAGATTAATAGGCCACAAGGGTCTTGTAAAATAAACACTAGAGGGAGGCGTGTGGGGTAAGAACAGAAGAGGAAGGCAAATGATGGAATACGCTGAGGAGATTAGGGAGGGTGTGGTATGTGGTATCTATATAGACATGAAGAGGCTTGCGGAGGATAGGCTAGCATATAGGTTTGTATGAGACCTGTCTTAGGACGGAATACCACAACAACAGCAAATGTAGACTGCGTTAGATTTCTTTATTTTCATCACATCAACTTTTTGATCCAGTTGAAGTAAAGTTACGTTGAGTGATTAATACGCGTATCTTATCAATTCTCTTGCCCGTGTTTGAACGATACCGAGATGTATGATTTACGAAAGTGAAACGTATCCGGAGAATGTGAGAGTCGTGAGTGTTGAAACATTTCGCAACCTGGCGCAAAATCTAAATTTTCGTCAGATTAGTCGTAATGACTATTTTTCACAAATAATATAATCACACAAATAAGAAACAATCATAACATTGTTGAACCTATTTCGTTTTCAAGACATTACTTGTAATCTTTCTCTAGTATTGCAAAACAGTTTACAGCTTGAATACAGTGTAATTATTTTCTCGGAAAAAAGAAGTCGTGAAACATTATAATATCTTGAGGAATAAATTAAAAATTTTTACTTGCCCGTGTAGTTGTGATTACTAGTTTAATTTATGACATGACTAAGATTATTATTTTTGGAAATCAAATTATTGGGCGACTTACCTAAAAAACGTACATCAAAATTATAAAACTCAACATGAAAGCGTCATACATCAGCAGCATGTGAGGGGAATGTAGCTTAAGAAACCTTCTTGTATATTGATTAAGTACTGGATACTAGCAACTAGATACTTATTATTATTACTAACTATAACGTACTAGCTATGCCTGCGACTCCGTTCCCGCTGAAATAGTTCTTTTTATTTTGTCCTAAAAACTAAACAACAGGTGCAGAATTTTGATAAAGTTGAATTAAATGAATATATAAAAAGTATGGTATCATCTATTTATAATCGCTTCAGGGTAAACCTTATAACTCGCAGTTGGTTTTAAACAGGTCCCGCTATCATACGTTTCGGAGCCAAAACGCCACCACCTAAAAAAGAGCAATTACTATGAATTAAAATTTACCTGATGAGATCGTATGTACGATCCATAGAAGTTTATTATTTCTCAGGGAGTTAGCTCTCTACCAACAATGGGTTACTAACTGCGCGAATCCTACTTCAATAATGGATGGAGTATGTCGGAACATAAACAGATCAAGAGTATATGCACCTCGCATCCACTTGGATATATATATAAATTAGGATTAATAGAGGGAAAATCAAGGTAATGAAGAGTAGTTTGGGAAAAGGTGGAATAACAAAGGGCGTTAGATTTGGAAGGGATATTTTGATGAAGTCGGCAATTCAATGGATTTATAAATATTTACATTAAAATCTTCTGAACTCTGCAAGATATCGAAAGAATCATAAACGAATCATCAAGTTAACATTTCTGTTTCAATCCCTGAATTTTTCATTGAAATCCGTTAAGCCATTTCGGAGCATAAACCGATCTAGTGTATAGGCACGTATGCCAAGAAACCTTACCGTAGAATTAATATTTATATTATATTAATATCATTATCGAAATGATATATTAACGTATATTTCAATTAAATTACTTGTTTTTAAACCCTTAAATTTTCATTGAAATCCGTTGAACCGTTTCGGAGAGTATTCGAGACAAACATATGGACAGAGAGTCAGACAGACACTTCAATTTTATTTATTGGTATAGATTACAGGGCAACGCCGATCATCCAGTTACGTATCCATAAGGAGGTTTCTCCTCTCGCGTTTACGCCGTGCATTTCCACCTGGGAAAAACGTCATCATCAATTCAGTAATTCATTTGGTAAATTATCACTCTCACTTTACTCACGTGATCTTGATTTGCAAGATTGTTTCGGACCAGCTTTGCCTAGAAATTACGAAAAGCTAAATATTCTTGATTTTGACGTGCCATACCTGCCTTGTCGGACCAACTAATTAGTTAAACAATTAATTATTTTGAAATTCCTGAAATTATTGTGCAGTTGCATCAGTAAAACTTTATAGTGGATCTCGATTGGACCAAAAATTGTTAAATACGACATGAGATGAATAGGGGCATATTAGTTATTTTAGTGCAATATTAATACATTAACAATGAACTTTTATAATAAAAAACAATTTACTTTATCTAAACAAACTTACATCAATATTACAATTTTCTCATTTTCAAACTGTAAACCGCCAATTATTTCTTACTTAAACATTATTACAAAAAATGAAACAATTATTTTCTTACAGCTAACAATTTTTTAATCACTACATCAGGGTCGTATGATATGGGCCTTCACACAAAATCTATTCGGACCTGGCAGTATAATAAATCAACAAAAAGCTACTGGAGTATTTACCATGTCGTCATAATGGACCTTCCTGCGTCGCCTCGTTGCAAACTTCCTCCTAATTTGGGTCGTGCTCAATCCAAATCATAGCTGCCGCTGCTATTCTTCCTGGTTTAGAACACTTTCCAGTTTATTCGTGTCTCCTCTTTTTACCTGTCCGATAATGTCGATCATATGCTCGTCTCCACAATCTGCCTCTAATCTCATCCGATCAACCGCTCTCGTCTCCACAATCTCCCTTGCCTAGACTCCAATCATCCGTCCTTTCCAATCATGTTTCTCCTAATACTCAAAAATCTCTCTTCAAGCCTTTTTAATACCTCTTCCCCACGTCTTTAGTTCATATCCTGAGGTGGCAGGGGTGGGTGTTAACCAATCACCTTTATGGTTACTCTTCTTTGGGAATAACAGTTTGCCCCCTCCCCAAAGTTTTTTTGGAGGAAAAACAAGACCATATGCCACCAAATCTCACTCCGTAGGCGAGCCATGATGTCTAGGTTTTATTACCCCTGGCTCAATTACTGTCTCCTTTCATTTGACTCCGCACCGCCAAAGTCCGAGAATATGTGTTTGACCGTTACAAACACATCGAAAACCTGCTTGAATCCTTGGAAATTATAACTGTGGTGACTTCGAGAACTTTAATTGGCAAACACTGGTCTTAATGAAACTGCTACATGTAAAGAAAACGATATAAAATTGATTCGGTAGATTTAACTCAATTTTTATTAGGTAGACGAAGAGTAAAATAATAAATCTGAATGTATATTTTAAAATGTTCTCTTAGGTAAATTTGTATTTCAGTAATGTTTATGCTTCATTTTATTATTACTGTCAAGACGTTTTTACCACTGGAGATGTGACCGATATCCAAAAATTACAGTTATTTACTAGTCATATACGATATATAACTCACATTTTATGTCTATTTCTCGATATATCACGTCATTCACAACTTCCTGCAATTTAATTACTGAAGATAACTTTTTGCGTCATTCAACACTGCTCTGTACTGTATAACAGAATATCTAATATTAACTGTAGCACTGTAATAAGGCCGAACTCTCTTTCAGGATATGAAAGGTATTTGAACAGACAAATCTAAACAGGCGTTATATTTATACCTGTTGTGAGTATTCAGTCAAAAATAAATTTCTGTTCTCTTCTTGTCATAATTAGCTCTCGAATTAATATCCTCAAAGATATATATTGATACGTACATTCAGTGGAAAATAAATGTGGAGAATAAGTGAATGGGATGTCCTTCTATGGCTGATAACAAAACAGGTAACATCGTTTACGTAGCCTTGATTCTGGGAATTTATTTAACATATTGATCACGGGATTTGATGATAGCACTGAGCTGAAAAGATTATTTATCTTATCACATTTTGCGTCAATAAATTCAAGTTGCAATCTAGTCGTCATAAGGAAATGAATGAACAAACAAAAAGTTGATTGGCCATCAATATAAACTTGAATTATAATGTTACAAAATTATAGTACAAAAATGCATCATAATATTATTTTTCTACACAATTTTAGAACAGAGATAATTTATAATCAGCATCTAGGCGAGTGCTCAATCAATTTATCATAAACATTATACGGCTGAATTCATTGCGCACGATTTGTCAAACGTTGACCTCACAATTCGTTCTGGAGGGATACAAAGTGGTTGATCCGATGATTCTTCATCCCGATTTCATGTACTTAAAATATAAGATCGAGAAAAGAAATCTGAAATCAAGAAATGAGTAATACAATGATGCATTCTGTCGTCCGTGCTGTTTAACATATAAATAGAGCAGCCGATGAAGACAAATAAAACTGAATAAGGAGAAGGAATTATACTGCAAAAAGAAGGAATGAAAACCCTACGGTTTGCCGCTGATATTGTAGTATTAGGGGAGTCAGAAGAAGACTTGGAAACCATAATAAATGACATGAACGTGGTCCCGGAGAAAGCGTTCAATATGAAGATTAACAGAGGGAAAACCAAGGTAATGGAGTGTAGTTTGGGAACAGTGGAATAACAAAGGGTGTTAGATTGGGAAGGGATATTTTGAAGGAAGTTAAGAAATTCTGCTACTTGGGAAGCGCAATAACTAGGGAATGGTAGAAGTATAGAAGACATAATGAGTAGTATAGCACAGGCAAGGAAGGCTTTCATGAAAAAGGGAATTTACTTGCAGGAAATATAAGTGTGAATATTAATAGGCAACGTTTTAAGACATAAGGGTATTGTAAAATTAGCATTAGAGGGAAGTGTGTGGGGTAAGAACAGACGAGGGAGGACAAGGATGGATTACGCTTAACAGATTAGAAAGGATATGGGATGAACTACTTATGCGTAAATGAAAAGGCTTGTGCTAGATAGGATTGCATCAGACCAGTCGTAGGACTGAATGCCACAACAAAAACAACAACACTGTATTCAACCAATCCAATTTTATCTCTTGGATTTTATTAAGTGTATTTCATTTTTACATTTAGTTATTCTGTGATTTCTTAATTATATTTTATTCTCCATGTCCCGTCATCTTATCTAGTTGATCAGTATATTTATAGGGCTACATTTCTTTCAAATACTTGTAATGTTTGTTTCTAAAACGTGGGTTTCAGTCGCATATCTTAAAATAGACTTTGTAATCATCCAAAAATGTTTTTGTTTCATTGTTTCTTATATTGTTATAAGTATTACACATTTACCCCACATGTTTTACCGATTTACGTTGATCAATTTCCCTATCAGTACTTTTTAGAAGCATCATATTGAGAATATTTTCTGCTGCATCTCAAATACTTATTTTTTTTGTTTAATTTAGTATCCTTTTATTTTTCTCTTTTTGCACTTAAGCCTTCTGTTTTGGTAACTCCTTTGCCCTTTCATTCTGATATCTTCTTTAGGGCTAAGTGTTAGGTTTCCATTCAGTTCCATTTTGTTCTGTTAGTATGATTAATTAAATAGTCTGTATTCCTTTTTTATTATTTGTAGCATGTTATATTTGATTTATAATATCTAGCGAATAGAAGTTTTAATTAATATTGTTTCAGGAAACGTTGTCCTGTTTTGAAATTTGTACTTCGTATGTAATAATTAATTTACAAGGAACATTGCGAGTAAAATCACTTCATTTTGCCTTGTGTTCGCTATGGGAAGTTTAATTAAATAAACATCGGCATATTGTAAAAATCCTCAATTTATATATTATATTTAACGATTCGTAAGACTTAAGGTGTTTCGTAATATAATTATAAATTATACTAGCTGAAGTACCGGACGTTTCTCGGGTTCACGTAAGTAATGTAGCAGGTATGTTATTAAACTTAAGTTTATTACAATACGTGAGTATACGTAAGTCTACTCCAGAGGGATCACTTTTACCTAGAGAGACGTGTAAATAATTTATTTGATATGTTTTCCAAAAGTCTAAATCTATTTCTAAGTTGTGTAAATAGCGAAAAATTGTAGTATTTTTAGAAATTCGGGTCAATAGTTTGGACGCCTATAGCTGTGACATAAGTCATGTGTTTTTAGTATTATAGATGATATAAGTAAACCCCATTATAAAACAACAGATGTCAGGGGAACCGTTACTTTCCGACTATACGATAAAAGTTTGTTTACATACAGGTCTTTAAATTTTTTATAGAAATTTTCAATTGTGTTATTTTATATGGTGGTAAAATTATATTCATTAATAAACAAATAAACCTCAAACAGACTACATGTCAGAATTATTGTTCAACAAACAGTACGCAACGTGTCGTCCATCATTTTTGGACTTCTACCAGTAAAGACACACGAAATCAAATTTTTTATGAAGTTAACTACAAACAAATACATTTCTTTTCAACAAATAAAATTGGTAATATTTCATTTAAATACATTTACCTACGTTTAACTTTAGAAGAATTTTTATTTAGCATGTATTAAATGATTTAGAGGTTTTATTAATTTATTTATTTTATAAAATTGTTTGTTCTTTAGGATCTGGTATAATAATTTTGTTTATAAAAAACAATCACTTAAGGCGTCTAGCGCGATTACAAATAAATTACTTAATTCAGCGGGACGAATTTTAAATATCAGTGTTAATTACTCATTGGGGTAACCACGTGCAGCAGAGATTTCGTTCATTTGATGAACCTGTTTTATCTTTCCTCGAGTCTTGATGCTGGTTACTAGGTGACCGAAACTTTCTTCTTCCTTTGTGGATACCCCTCTGTTGGCAGAAAGTGGGATGAACCTGGTACTGCAGGTGATTACGGAAAACCGTGTTTTTCGGACTTCTTCTCTCTCGCCTTCCTTGTTCTCAAAACCTTCACACTAATGAGCAACAATTCACACTTAACTTTCAACTATTGTTGCACTTTTGAGCTTTCTCCTCACTAACAACATCCGTTCCACTCTCAGATTTCTCCTCCCTTCCATGTCCTGGTCAACTATTCTCCCTTCCAACTTGGCTTCTCAACGTCTTGAACCTCTTTTTCGGCTTCTCGCCTCCCAGCTTAATTTGTATATTCCTTCTCCAAAGGAAAACGCTACCCCGCGTGATGTTTGTTCCGCCAATCCTCACGAGTCCTTCGTCCAGCGCGGGGAATTTTCCATGACGCAGGGAAAAGTGTCGTTCGGCAATTTTGATGGGTGAATGTTCGTTCAGCAGAACAAGCTTAACACTATACATCCGCAGACAGGCATGTCTGCCTACCGGCAGTCTGGCGCTTGGGAAAAACTACTTCTTACCTGTTTGTCGCCAGTTAGAATGTTCTTGCTGAATTTTTACATCATTCAAAAATACGAAAATTTGAATAAAATGAAGACAAATTGGTGGTCCAATCACGGTTTATAATGAAGAGCGAAGGTTTTCCCATTGAATTTGTTTTGAATACATTTCTCTGGTTGCAACCAGGGTCAACGTTTATTTACACAACGTTTCGACAGCAAGCTCCACCTTCGTCGTAAGGTAGACTGTCTACCTGACAACGATGGAGGAGCTTGCTGTCGAATCGTTGTGTAAACAAACTGGTTTATAATGTGTTGGATACTGTGAAAATTTCTGACATATTGGATACATGAAGTATATTTATAAATGTTAAATTTATTTAACTACATTTTTATCACAGTGGTGAGAGCAACTTCCCTATTAGTGGTACGTTCCGAATTTATTTCCCGAGTCTGGTTGAGATTTTTCCATTCTGACCTTATAAACTTAGTTTCATGGCCATTGGAATAAATTTTTCTATATTTTATATACAGAATTTTGTTTAAATAATTTTTTCTAATTTCTGTGTTCTTATATAGATTTTCTTTCATATTTTTTAACCGTCCGATCGATATTTTTGGCTTTTATAAGACTACCTTTTTATTAAAAATTTTTGTGTATATTTCTCTACGTTTGAAAAATAATAACATTTGAGAAATTATTTAATTTTTCATTTATTTTTATATTTTTGTTGTCTTCGGAATTAGAGTTTATTTATAATTTAAATGTAATGGTTATGGTATTATAAGTTTGTGCGTTGAAAGGTTGTTGTGAGATGCACGTTGTATCAAAGAGCAGATGCAGCTGTGACGGCGAGCGATAGCAAGTTATTAATTACGCGTCATGAGAGAGCAGAAACAATCGGAAGCCGTGCTCCAGGACAGCTGCTGGCTGGAAAGGCCACAGACTCTCCCGTACAGACAGTTCACGAATAAATGTTACATATTTCAACCCGGAGCATAGTCGGGATCCCATTCATACACCGGGTGTTCAGTTTGTTTGAAGACATTGAAATATCTCGGGAACCAAACATCAGATCAAAATAAGTGTGAATAAAAACAGTTTTTCTCGAAGGAGGACGTCTAATGATACGAAACTCGACACCCCACCCGCACCCCATGGGGTGGGGGAGGGAAGAGTTAAAAAACTGAAATGGAAATCCCCATTGTTTATTGCAGAAAAAAATGAGTCTAATTTGACCTACAATTCGAGTCATTTAGGTCATAGTTGGCGTTGTAATCGACATTAATCAAAATGGGTAAAAAGTAGTTATAAATGGAGATCTCTAAAAAAATATGCACCAGCAGCAAAATTAAATTAAAAGTGTTATATTCTTACAAATGCTACTTAATGGCACCATAACTGTCCACCCACCAAAACTCCCTAGGGATGGGGGAGCGAATTATGTCAAAATTTACAATGGGAAACCAAATGTTTATAGGAAACCTTGTTTTTGTAATGTTAAATATCATTTATTTGAATTCATTATTCTTGGAAATTATTTCGCAGATTGCGCTGCCATCGAAAGAATACGGTAACGTTCATTTATTCGTTTACTGATAAGTAGTTACTACTTTTTGCGTTACCCAGAAACGACGACGTTGACGTAGTAGTTTTCTGTTCTCTTGCGTTGCTTGTTTTATGTGATTTCCCGTCCCTCTTACAATTTATCTTGTTGGTTTTAGGGTTGTTCCCTTGCTTTTCATCGTTCAATTACTTACATAATTCGCTTCCTCACCTCTCGGGAGTGGTGGTGGTGGACAGCTATGGTGTCATTAAGTGGCATTTGTAACAATATCGAACAAATTTTATTTTATTCTGCTGATCTGGTGCCTATTTCTTGAGGTATCCCCATTTTCAACGATATTTTACCAATTTGATTTTGACCGATTACAGCGCAATCTGTGACCGAAATGACTTAAATCATGCAAATTGGAGTCATGTTTTCTGAAAAATCCGAATCTGCAATAAAAAATGGGGGTTCCCATTTAAGTTTTTCAACTCTTCCCTCCCGCACCCTAAGGGGGTGGGGGTCGAGTTTCATAGTATTAGTTGTCTTGCTTTGAGACAAACATTTTTCATACGTACATTTTTTGATGCGATGTGTGGTTCCCGAGATATTTCATTGTCTTCAGAGAAAGTGAAAACCCTGTATATTACTTTTTGACTTCTAGGCTACTCTACTAGCTACCCTAGTTTGCTCTGCTGTCCCATTTTCTAAAACGTCGGCTTCCATATCATCACTTCAATATTATTTGTGTAACACGAGAAATATTAGCACCACTGACAAAAGTTGGTGGCGTTATTTCAAACATATTCTGGCTTTCGAAACGATTTTTTAACCTTATAATACAGTCGATTTGATTTTGACGAGCATTACGGGACCTTCAAACTTTGCTCGTAGCATCCAGAGTTCAGTATAACCAGTTGTCTTTAATATGCTGTGCGTTTGCACTCCTCCCCATATGCATATATATGAAAGAAATTGCCCTATAATAACTTTTATAATTTTTTTGTATATATGAATATGGCGTACTATTCTTAGGACGTGGGATAGGTTACTCACCAAGCTAACGGTTGAGCAATAATGGTTAACTTAACATCCAATTGAAATGATACATACAGCCAGACGAGAAACCGGAATTTCAGTACCAATACAGAATTGGCCGAAACTATTTGAACAGAAAGATTAACAGGTCAGTCCTTAAAGACCTAAAAAATGTGACATAGGCTTTATTTTGTTACTTGAAACCAACATGTGCCATCTCTTGAAATAAACATTTTTGCAACAATAAGAAGCAAGGGACTTTGACCTGCGACCCAGGCGAGGCCAATAAAACACTAGGCATCAAAAAGAAAAAGCTGGGAGGTCTGTTTTAAACCCACCCCCGCCAGACAGACGAAGGCGGGGCATAATTAATGAAAGAAGAGGAGCGGAGATGATTAAAGCACTTTTACTTTGCAATTTCTATATATCACTTTAAAATATTACTACTTTTCGTCCTGACATCAGTATGCATATCAGTTTACATTTGCCGTGTGTTCAGCAAAAATTACTTATAGCTTTATTTTCAGCATACAATGACTGATTGTTGAAGTCACGACATTTGGCTATTTGAAGTGTTTTTAAATTTTCGCTACCTATAACCTATATGTTTAAAATTTTAACTTAATAAAATTGTTGTCCTTTTTTTCTTAAAATTTAAATTACTTTTATTAATACTGTGAATTAAAAAACGCCACCACACTAACATACTATAAAAACACTAAAATAAATACTAAAATAAACTTTTATTTTTATAAATAAAAAGCAGTTAAAGCCTGTTCACTCTGCGATTTACATTCCGGATCTGTTCGAGCGCACAGTGACATATAAGGTTTGCCTTTATCCGTTCCTATTTCATTCATTCCATTGCCGTGAAATTTTGGTTTTTTAGCAACACTCTAGAAAAGTTCTGCAACATAGTGCTTGTTCCTTATTATTTCCTATAACAGTCATCTGATTGAAATGATTTTTAGTATTCAGCACAGAGGCAGTTTCAGTCGATCTTTCTATGGAATTATATTCTTCCATTCTCCCTGTTAAACGTGATGATTAAATTGCTATTAAGTTACACGGAGACTCAAATTTCAAACAAAATATGAAAAAATAAAATCTCTTCATCTTAATATGACTATAAACCTTACGGACCATATAGAAAATACTATTCAGAGGCCATTAAACCTCTAAGGAAAATCTGCACTAGATTTGGAGACTGAGGTGGAAATAAATCTTTTAATTTTACAATTCTTATTTCCATTACATGAGGAATAGTCGTTATTTTAATGAAAAAATTGAATACAATTCATTTTGTTAATAAGTATATTGTAGAAAATATAATCGTAATATATACGACAGTTTTGTTTGTTAATATATTATCAAAAAAGATAAAAGATAACTGTTTAAAATAATTTACATTATTTACACATTATTACACACTGGTTAACCGGTGCAAATTGACTGTTGTGGTTTAGAAAATTGCGACGAAATACACATAGAAAATTAAATAAAAAGATCTCGCTTATTAACACTAAACTGTTTCTCGTTCATCACTCATTTCCGAACAATCTCTTCCAGGTATCAGTGACGATTTCGGAGAATTCCTCGT
Source organism: Eucriotettix oculatus (assembly GCA_034510155.1). NCBI lineage: Eukaryota > Metazoa > Arthropoda > Insecta > Orthoptera > Tetrigidae > Eucriotettix > Eucriotettix oculatus. The sequence goes on from CM067378.1 coordinate 15,603,720, forward strand.
TGAATGCCGGAAGGCAGAATTTGTGGCGACCTTCCTCACACAGGGTGTGATTTCAGCAGGCTGAAAAAATAAGATTTTTGCACCGTCGAGTAACGAAGAAAACCAGTCTTCCGTCTCGGCGAAGTTGTTTACGTCAAAGAAGCCCTCCAAGAAGTAAACTGGAGAAGGATGGATTTAAAGTTATAAAATATTTGAAAATGTCAGAAAGCGTACGTATGTCACGTTACTCACATTCAGACATACTTAATTTTGCGCAATACATTATGCTACCATCACATGTGATCAATTATATCCAGCAATTCGAGTACTACGTACGAGTATATTTCTGTGTAGAACAATCTGTTATTTTATTACGGGATAATGAAATTTAAAATTTATATATCCTGAAATACTAACATCTTTCTATCATAAAACCAATAGGTAAGATTTTTTAATTATCATAATTTAATACATTAGTTTTCAGTATCAAAGACGGAATAATGTTCTTAAATTCTAACACTATTAGGTTTTTTAATTTTTGGTAGATTTTAGTGACGATACATGTAGTTTGACAAAATAATTTCAAATGACGATTCTAAACAACGACACGTATTCGATTTTTTCCATTGTAATAGTTGTACTTCGTTATGTTTGTTAAATTAGTTTTATACAGTAAACCATGAAACATGCTTTTAAGTTTCAAATCTGGTACACGCACAGTGCTTTAAAATTTTCTCGAAGGGTTTTAAATAAATTGAGGCGTTGCTAAAGTTCATGTTCTGCAGAAAAGCCTTCGTATCCTCTATTTGTGGTTGTAAAGGCAAGATCCAGAGTAAATAAAGGGATAATTGTTTACTGTATTTATGTACTAGCTATGCCCGTGACATCGCGGAATTTGGACAAATAGTCTTTTCTATTTTGCCCTAAAAAACGAAACGACAGATAGAACATTTTGATAAAGTTGAATTCATTTAATCTGTAAAAAGTACGGTACCATTTATGTATCTATTTTATTTTTAGTATCTAAGCCACAGAGTAAACCTTATAACTCGCAGTTGACTTTCAGGATTCACACGTTTCGGAGCCTATTCGAGACAAACTTTCAGACAGGCAGAAACTTCAATTATATTTATCTCGATATATTATATGTATAAAAGTGGGCAATTACTAAATATTAAAATTTACCTGACGCTAAAAATAAGTACAATTTACGTACACATCCTATCGACGATCCAAAGAAGTTTATTATTCCTTAGGTTAATTACGGCGCACAATGATTATAATTTTAAAAGAATTGTATAGTAATATGGATCGAGAGTATAGGCAACCCGCATACACTTTTTGATATCTTGATGAGCGTATGGGCCACGAAATCTATCCCGTAAAATGTTTTTCACTTTCTATATGAATATATACTTGTACGTTAGATATACTATGTCAGGAACCTTCTAGGATGTGTACTCGACAACTTCCCAAATTTCATGGCGATCTTATGAATAGCGTAGTGCTGTATAAAGGACAAACAGACAGACATACAGTTGTTGCGCATTTTTCACCGGATGTGTTCTTAACTCCCTTAGTGCATGGGGAAAATTTTTATATTAAATGAAGTATCTAATATCAATTTGATTTGTGCTTATACCAGGATATTTTTTGACTTGATTGAAGTACTGTGTGTCTTCATACCGCTTATGATAAAATAAATCATATGCCAGGATAAATAGATGCGAAAAGGTAAAGAGTTAGAAAATGTTCCGCGATTGATGTTGGTTAAATAACATTTTTGCCAAGAGCTTAATTGTTGAATTAAATTCTGTACTGGGCTGATACCTATAAGTATCCTGGCAACGCCTGACACCCAGATAGTAATCAATAACAATTAAGTAGGTATGAATGAGCTGCCTATGCCAATTGTTATGCATACAAAATTTGTTGGCATTAAATAATTGCGTCAAGATACTGATTAAACGTTCTTGTAAAGGGCTTCTCACATCAAGGAAGAAATTTTCTTGGAGGTCCTTTCCACAAACAGTATACATTTGTTGTTGTTTTACTTTGTTATTCTTGTAATGAAGACTATATTGTTTCATTTACTTATCATGAGTTTATGCCAAGCTGGTTAGTTTCGTCTTCATTGGGACTTGCTTTATATAATTTTCTCGTTAATATATTCTTCAAGATTATTGTGGACTGCTTCCACAGGTTAAGTTTGCAAGAAAAAACATTTGATGTTTTATCCCTTGAGTCCTGTCAGACTCGTCGTGCTTGGGTTTTGTTGATACCTTTATGTTTACTTGGATCGTAGTACAAGCACACGGTAATCCTCCTACGCCACGGTCGTATGTTGATACTTCATAAATTACGGTTAAGGGTGGTCTTATCTTTTGAGCTCTATAGTAGCTGCGTTGTTCTTGACTTTGCAAACAACAGCGGACGACCGTCACGCGGACTCTTGAACACTGAGACATATTCTTCGTGGTTCTACGAACGCGGTTTAGTCATCCGTGGACGGACTTTGAAGATTTTATGTTGGTAATACGAAACCTGTGAAACACATTACGTCTATAAGGTTACACAGCACCGTGGCTTAGGATCAAATCTCAAGTCAACATCGACCATGGATTTTGGGATGTCTAATGTTACTTCCTAAGCCCACTGCTCGCGCACTCCTCTACGTATCACTAATATACGTATCACAGACTTTTGTCTGTTGGTAAATCACAAATGAACCACTCTCGTCGTGTCGCAGATATCTGAAAATACATTTTCCTGATCTAGACGACAAATTTAGAAATAATGTAATTTATCTTCTGGATGATTCTACATAACGAGAAAAGCAACGGTTTGAAATTCTATTTATATTTAATATTACCTCTAAATATTAAATGTTATTATAAGTACAATTAACGTCAGTGAATAAAATATACAAATGAAGAATGAACGACCCGTTTAACAGACATTTACACAAAAATTTTGAAGAATTTTTAACCTAAACTATACGTTTCAACCACCCATTGTGATTATTTACAAAGACCACAATATATTTTCGAAGTTACGTTACACATTCTTAAAACATTGTGTGTAAATGTCTGTTATATATGTCGTTAATTCTTCATTTGTACTTCAAATATTGACAAGGACCACAATGGATGGTTTAAAGATCTAGTTGTTGACATTTTTTAATCATTATAATTTAATACATTCGTTTTCAGTATCAAAGACGGAATAATGTTTTGTGTAAATTAGTTGTTATTTGTTTGAGTGATGACTTCCTGTGGTCTAGTAACCAGTGTCGCTGCGTCACAATACAGAGGACGCGGTTCGAATCCTAGCACGGGCACAGATGTTGTGTGAATGCCTACTACATTTTCACAAACACCAAGCCCTTTGAAGTGCTCCCGCTGCCACGTTTAACTAAACACTAAAGGAGTTAAGATAATATACCTTGAAAAATTCCGCTTTATATATTTATATATATATATATATATATAAACAAATGTATGCCTATTGGTTTGTCCTTTATGCATTACTACAGCATTCATCTTCGGATAGAGCACTGCAAGGGTCCATCATCAACCAGAGGAACGCAACAGGACACCACCGCCGTGTAAGTTACCTTAAAATAGGAAAAGATTCTCGTCACTTGGACGTGCCATTACGGAGAACACTATTTAATTAATTAAATTATTTGTTTGTCCCATACAAGGAAAATGTCGAAGCCATTAATAAGTGTCGTAAATCTTTAAAGAAATGTGTCACAGATAATTGAACAAAATATAACATAATGGTTCAAACAGTATTTAAATTTTCATTTATCTGATAATTATATATATATTTATACTAAAAATTAAACATTTATTAGACATTTGAGTAGTTTAGAACTCTGCAGAAGAAAGTTATCACTAACTTCAACTTACTGGCTTAAATTGTGTCCCACAAGTCGAGATCACTTTGGCCAGTTTTTGGGGGTGTATGATTCTGCGTCACAGACGCTGGGCATACGATAAGAGATGTTCTTTACGATCTCATTGAACGAGTCGGTGAGCTGACCCGAATATGGTCGATGGACTGTTCGCAGAATGTATTACTACATAAATCATATGAAGGTACCCATATTATGTCAGATTGGCCACAGACATAAAAGGTGTACATCAGATATTTTAAAAACACTGCGTGATGTGACCTGCTGGACCAAATAACCTCTTAACTCCATGAGAGAATACAGGATGAAAGATTCTGAATACAAAATGCAGATACTGTTCGTTGATATTAAAGTTTGTTATGATTGCTCGAACTTCAGGGCTAGAGACCAAAAGGTGTTGGCCAATCTAAGGAAACCTGAAATAGTCATTTCTTTGCATCTTTACGAAACGGCTTCCACGAACTCTGGTCGCCTCTGGAGCTCATTTCTGGGCTCTGGGAAATTACTTGGAGAGGACTCCGTCTGCTTGCAGTTCGCCTCGTTGTAGGGACATCCTCCATTCTATTCCGCCAGCAAGATTCCTCGTTTTCTTCCGGCCTGATTACTTCAAAACTCGTTTCTGACTGACTAATTTCTCTAGTGTCGTGGCTCGACTACCACGGACTCTTCTGACACCCTACTTGTTCAATTCTCCATGCCCAACTGACGTGCCGTGGATCAAACACCACGCATCCTCCAGACTTCTTCATTCAACTCTCCATGCCCAACTGCCTAAATATCTTCCATCCATCCTCGCAGGTCATCTCATTCATTCACCCCACCATGAGATGCTTGGCGGATCACCTGACCCTGAACCTCCAATCAAAGTTCAGCTTGATCCGCGGTTTCTCTCCTTAATTTCTGGAAGGGGACCCGGTTTATAAAATTCCCGGGGTCAAGAATCTGGACTCAGGTATCAGATGTTTAAGTCGCCAAACCGTCGATTTGTCACGTTCTGAAACCCGATGTCTCGCCTCTCTGGCACCATGGTGTTGATTTGTACTGAGTGTCTCCAATATGGGGAATTCTTCACCCTGTAACGAAATAATGTGGCGATTGCCCTATACACTCATTACAAGTGATCTGTGTAACAGGACTGACTAAAATAGTTAAGGGAACATCAACTGATATCCTTTCATCTTTATTTGAACCCTAAAATTTACATAATGTTGAAGTAGATCCTTAATAAATTTTAACAATAAAAATATTTAAATAAAATAGTCTATAAATAATATTTGGCATTAATTTTGATAATAAATTCATTTCTTCACAGAATTTACTATTTTTCATATTAAAATGATGTGGTGTTAGTTCCATGTCGGTGAGTTAAGTTTTTCATATACGCAATAAACAAATATGCACCTATTTAACATTGCACTGCAAAAAAATCGTAACTGTAGACTCGCTGATTGGTAATTACGACACTAATTTAAAGGTTTTTATAAATTCGGTGCAAATATTTCTCACAATGTTGTTTACAGTTTTGAACTAATAACACATTTCTTCCGAGTATACTGAGGCTTGTTTATTAGGGTCTACTTGATAAAGATTATTCTTAGAATTGTCTGTGACGGAGATCAATTCTGATATGTGAAGTGATTTGTCAATGAAGCGTAAGTCACGATATCTGTTATAAACAAGGGTGCGAAGTTTTTCTTCAATTGGAAAAATATATCGCAATATAATGAAGTGCTCAAGGAAAATTGTTATCACACGCACATCACAATATAACTTTCGAAATTCGATTTCTAAGATATCGTTTAGAGCATATTCCTGTACAGAGATATAGTGAAGGTTGATTGAACGACTTCATGATTAATACTTACTGATTATGGAAAATTTAATTCCTTTGCACGTATTTCTTCAAGTAGTTTCCACTTACAATTGTTATTTACAATTCGCACTCGTATAGAGAACTGTCTAGACAAAATGTATATTCTCAAACATTTCATAGAACATTTTACTCATTAATTGTGATTACACAATTTTCGTTGTAAAAATCCTTGGACATTCGTAATACAAATGCCGCAACCAATATCCATGAATTTTGCGGATTAATTTCACGGATTATGATATTCAATCAATATAAGTCTATTTCTGAATCGTTCTTTGTCCAACAAGCTATTTCGTTTCGTCTTTTGTTATTTAACATTCTTTCTAAACTTAAAATATACAAAACTATTAAAAGACAGCTGTGAAAACTAGTGATACGGACGTGAAAGTAAATAGAAATATTAGTATTTTTTTCAACTACGTATTTCTTTTATACATAATTTATTGTCGGAGAAAACCGCAGAAACATCTTGCAAAACCTTTGTGTACCGGAAAGAAAGATTCCCTGGACGTCTGAGTCCAGATAAAGTGGCGACGACAAATGGAAAAATGGTGACTGCCCCGTATGTAATTTCTTAAATCGTATATATAAAGAGTTAAAAAAAATTACAGTCTTCTAATGAAATGCGCCATGAACACCAAATTTGTTATTTATTTTGTTAGTATAATTCAGTGGGCGTTTGCTTTGGAAAGAGGAATTGTGGAAGAACAAGACTAAGTTTACAATAAAACATAATAATCAAGCCAGGAGTGGTATGAAAATCAGCCGAATAACCAGATAGCAGTGACTTTCCCTATCTCTTATTCCTGCTGTGTGTCGTTCGACCGTTGTTAGCATATTCTCCGCTGATTTCACCTCATTATTAAGGGGAAGGTATTTAAATAAATTGATTACATAAGTTAATATTACATGTAATGTTGAACAAAATATTCAAATAATGTAGGTTATAAAGAAACTAACCCCTCTTTCCTTTTACTTGTGATCAGCTGTTCGTTACCCTTCTGACTTATAAAGGACGAAACGTCATTTAATGAACTTACTTACTTCCTCTTCAAGGATTAGGCTATTGCCTGTTCCGACCTCAATCTTCATTCCATCTCTTTCTAGGACGACCGACATCCCTTTTTCCAATAGGATGGTATTGAAGGGCAAGCGTTGGTATTCTATTGTCATCCATTCTGAGAACGTGGCTTTTCCAATTTGCTCTATTGTGTTAAATTATATCATTCAGTGTGAATATAACTAGCTGCCTCCTTATTTCTTCATTTCTTATTTTATCGCTCCGGGAGTCTCCTTTCACAGATCTAAGAAATGAGCTGATTTCGATAAATTTAATAATTATTCTAACTTAGAAATTCTTATATTTACTACTTCTGATTTATAATTATAAAGAAAAATTAAAACCTGAAGGACGTGTCTCAACTTAGCCTGTGGTATACCTCGTAGATCAATCCCAATAATCTCAAACACTTGGACTGATTCTTTCTTTTGCGTGGGTGGGTTGTGGAGGAAGGAACACGCAGAAACAGAAATAAAGTAAAAAAAATTCGAGTGAGGGTAGGGCGCCAATGATAAATACGCCAAATGAAAGATATTTCCCGTCGTTTTCTTAAGCTCAAGTTAAAACGAGTCAAATAGATACGGTACCTATATACGGCAATTGTAAGAAAATATGAACGTACCCGGTTAGAATAGGCGCCATTGTATACAGTGGATATTGAAATGTTATTATCAGCGAATATATGGCAAGAATTAATCACTTTTGATACAAAAAAGGAAATTATTGTATTACAATTTACTAGATTTCTTATAACAACAGAAATTAGATCTTAGGCCTGAAAGTTTTTACATCAGTATTTTAGCACCCCATCCCCCCTTGTAAGAAACGACAATTATACAATTGCTAGGAAAAAGCTGGTTAGTTTTTCTTTTAATTTGATTTTATTATCTTTCAAGTATTTATTGTTGCCTGAAGGTTACTGAATTTAGTCATACCAATATTTTGGTATTTACTCTAAGTGATTCAAAGTTTCCTGCCCTGCTTGTATATTTTTTTGTATTAGAATTGTTCACACTGGATTTTTTCGTGCATGCATAGCTGAATATTATCTCTGGACAAATTCTAACGGAAAATAACAGAAAAAATATGTAATACTTAATGGGGATGGTGAGATTAATTAGTTTATCTCCATAGTTGGGCGACAATTGTAATAATTATTGGGGAGGGGGTTTATTAATTATTATTATTTATTATGGGGAAAATTTATTTTGAAAGGAAATATAATAATTAGAAATGAATTTAAAATCAAGTGGAAATTTAATTAATGAGTTTCATGTAAGTTATAAGTTCATCATTGCATTTCCCTATTATACAAATTTCATTTTGTTGTATTGTTTTCTTTTGTATTTTTTGAATTTAATAAATGAAATTCAAAAAATTCAAAAGAAAACAAAAAACAAAATGAATTTACATAATAGGGTAATGCAATGATGAACTTATAACTTACATGAAAATCATTCAAATCAGTCCCTTGTGGGGTGGATCAAAAGAAAGAAACGTAATTTATAGGAGCAGGTCTGGCAATGTGAACTCTGTAAAATCAAACGATACCGTCGTAGACTGCAGCTGCATTGTCAGGCGGCGTTCTGCTTCGGACCGTGTTTGGCTGACGATCCTCGTGAGCCGCATTGGGGATCTCGCTGTATAGCGGTCACCTTGGGCTAAGAAGTCTCAAGAACCGTTCTCAATGTTATGCTCTCTCTCTCCAGCGGCTACCAATTTTCTGTCTTTTCGCCTCAAAATTCCTCTACGCGTAACCTCGATAGGTTTCCAGTAGCCAATCGGCTTCAATTTATAATAACACCCATCGGCCTGTATTTGAACAATTTCAGCCAATATTAAATTTTTCAGTCGCAGATGTGGATGGATGACATCGCATGTTTTCATTAGTTCCGTACGGTAGTCGTTCGTAATTTGTTACGGATTCCTTCTGGCTTGAAAGAAGAAAATCTTTCTTGGGTTGACACATATTGTCTCTGAGACCCCTTATATGCGGAAAAGTATTCAAAGTAAACTTATTTTCCAATATATAATCATTGGAAATTTGGCACCATACGTATCAGAGCTTAATTTGTTTATTATGCAGATTTGATGTAATTACCAATATATTTAAATCTTCATTATTCTTTGATATTTAAACCCTTATTCTTTAGAAGCCATTATCCCTTAATTCATTTGCTATTGACTTAATCGTTTTTCTGTGATTATTTACAGATTAATCTTATTTGAAGACATAGCGGTTAGTAACAGTAATAATAAATAAAGTGCATTAACAGAATTTTTTCTACTTTTACCAATCTAGCAGATGAAAGTTGAGAATGTTTGTTGTTGGTATTTTGGCCGACGTGTTGATGTACACGTGGTCAGGCGTCAAGACAGACGCGGAACCCGCTAGAACATTACTCTTAAATTAAGCTGCAGCTGCGCTTTTGGGTAGGCGCTAATACCACGCCCACCTCTAATAAATGAACACCAGACTACAGGGGGTGAATAGGGGGTTAAATAATTTCTCACTGTCAGTTATCAGCTGTGAAACTGGGCCATGTGTAGCCCTTAATTACAAATGCATATCAGGACGAAATGTGAAATGTTCCTTCGAATGCTCGAAACAGCGCACGATAGAGTAACAATGGAATAAACAATTGCAAGGGTCTTGTTAGAACAAGCAGTCCTCTTTAACAGCTGATTTGTAAAACCGGTGAGGTATTTGTAGTCAGTATATATTTCTCTGATGCGATCCATTTATTTTCACGTTGATATTCCCATTACAACTTTATCTCATGTTATCCTTTATCCTTCATAAATAATATATTAGCTCATACGCACCTTTTCTTCCCTGAAGATCTATCCTACTAATAATTCTAGAGTATCTTGTAGACCGTGGATTAAATTGTAACAATATAAATTGCTACACAAAAATATATAGACAAGCACTTGATTTTACCAAAAAACTAAGTAAGAAACATCCTCGAGTTGAAGGTACGAGAATACGGTAAATAATTGATTATTAACATTTATTCCTCACGTATGGTATAAGACGATAACTACTTTAAAAGTAGAATAGATATCCGAGGTCAAAATAAACATAGGAAAACTAGGAGTGATAATTATTTTAGAGCTAATTTGTAGTAAACAAAAAATGAATATCTACCGAAAGGAATGATACACTTCCACCGACAGCTATGGAGAATAAATCAATATAAGGTGAGCAATATAGGAAAGTTCTAAAAATATTATTTCCTGGGGAAGATAATATATAACCCGAAATTTTACGAATATTAAGTCGAAAAAATTTTGTAATTATTGATATTAATCTCATGAGTAAACTGAATACTTGTATTATTCGTTAATTGAAAATATTAACAGTGTGAGATATTATTGAGGATTAAAATATTTAATATATATATGTATATTAAATTTTTTAATCCTCAATAATATATATATACATATATATTCAACATACTTTTAATTATTAATACCACATATTTGTTTTATCTGTAAGTTTCTACTAGTATCATTTTATACTTTATCTCAGAAATATCGCTAATTACTATGACAAATCTGAAGTAAATAGTCATTTCTGTCCCTCTTGAAAGCCCTGGTTCTAGACAGTTTTCTTTGTGTATTTCGAATTCTTCAATGCACATTTCTCAGTCATACGTATACATATAGTAGTTAAATTTAACGTCCGTAAATCCCCCGTTTTCAATTCCCTTCCTATGCTATTAAAGGAGAGTTGCCTGTTTCAGGACCACCCTCCTGTAGCTGTTACTAAAAAAAAGAGAAAATTCCCAGGACTGCCTGTGGGATCCTTCTCTCTTAGGCATTGATTGATTGCGGGGCTCACCTTTGGGGATGCCTCGAACTCGCGCAGGTATTTTGAAGGTTCTCACATGCCGAAACACCTTCATGTATTTTAGGAAGTGTATGTAGTGGGGTTGAAGACCTTGGACAGACGGTAAATTTGTTCCCTGAACCCATTGGATCAGACGGCTAACTGCCTCCTAAAACTCGTGGAGACATGGAGAAGGGAATGCTGAAACTGCACAGAAAACTCGTCTACCATCATTCGGCAGGGCGTGAGAGTAGTACTAAAAGTCCGACCTACCTGATACAGGCTTTCTAGGGATTTCCCTACATCTCTTTGACGACTAACACTGGGTAGGGTTCTTAAACAATAGCCAGGGGACCCTACTCAACCTTTGGCTACCTTGCTATACCTTCCACATCACCTCCTTCCCATGCTATTAACGGGAGGTTGCCTGTTTCAGGATCAGCCTCGTGTGGACTGTTATTTAAAAAAAAATAGCAAATCTGCATGTGGGAGCTTAGCTCTCGCAGAGGGAGAATGGATCTTGCGTTCTAGTTTTTCAAGGTGTTCACTTGCAGAAGCTCCTCGATCTCATTCAGGAGGTAAATGTTACAGGGTCACACACCTTAGGCAAACGGTAAGAGTCGTTCGCCGATCCGATTAAATTGCCACACCTCTCTGATGCAGGTATTCTGGAGTTTCTGCGTATCTTTCAGGTGAATGTTTGGTATGATCCTTATAATATGTCCCGAGGACCAGGTTTTCCCTGTATCACCGGGTAGGATCCTTAAACCATAGCCCGTGGGCCCTAGTCAACCATTGGCTACCTTGCTCTATCTTCCACCCTTTTCATTTCCCTTCCAATGCTATTAAAGGGTAGTTGCCTGTTTCAGGATTATCCTCATGTAGCCTTTTAACCCCCTCGCCCCAAAAAATATAGTCGCTCCCTTCCTCTCCCTTCTTTTAAATTCCCTTTCTCTGCTATTTAAGACTAGTTGCCAGATTTTGGATGTAGCCTGTTACCCCAAAAAGGCAAATAGTTACACGTAGGATTTTATATTAAAGAGGAGTTGTCAGGTTTAGGATATCCGTAATGAAGCCTGCTACCCAAAAAAAGCCAATAGTTACTCGTAGGGTTTTCACGCTAGATACTTTACGCAGCTAACACTAGCTTACTTGCATTGAACGTAATTTTCGAGGCGTCGATTTTGGGGAAGAGTTGCGGTGTTGTTGCAGCCGGCTGCTACAACGAAACTCAGCTGTCGCCCCTCCCCCAGCCCGAAGGTGTCAGAATATCCTCTCCACGCCAGATAAATGATGGGCTAGACAGGCCATTAAAGTGTAAACACCGTTTAAACCGTTGCCCCATTAGTTATTTATCTCCTAATTTTGGTCCCCTTCCCCAGCGTCCCCTATTTACGTTCACCCTAACACCCCACGCCTCCTACACACTCGAAATGTACATCAGGAGATCTTTGTCCAGGTGGGATCTGTGTTGATTCGTCCAGGTTAGGTGATAAGAGTAACGTACGCTGACATCTTATTAGGAACAGTTCTCCTGCCAACTGTAACACAGGATAAATTGATGAGGACTAATTTTCCTAAAATTGTTGTCTTATCATAATTATGGCAACTTAATCCTGTATTCCGAAATACATTTTCTCCCTGGCCATAATCCAGAATCACGTTTAGTCAACGTTTCAATTTCTTCTTAAGTTCATGAGAGATAATGAAGATGTAAATTAACACATAATTAAACAAATTAAAAAACTGACCATATCTCAACATTTTTTATATAATTAAACATATTATATGCAAAGTTTCTTCCACAATTTTTTAACTCTATCCGGTATATCTATACATCTTCTCAAGTTAACTACAGGATTTGGTAATTTTCAATAAATTATAAATTCAAATTGTCAATATTGTGTTAAAATAAGAATTGTAACCTTCGCTGGACGCTGTCCGGGAAGCATCTTCCTGATGTTATAAAAAACTGCTAAATTAAATAGTTAAGAAAGAATATAACTATAAAGCGCCTGATTGAAGAAAAATGATTTATTAATCTAAAACCTTAGAAATTTTTGTCTTATTCGTGCTAAAAATGTAATGAAATCATTACAAAAATGATACAAGTAGAATAAAAATGTTCAATAAAATGTTTTTATTTATATTAAACATTCCTTCTGCCATAGGCAGTATAAATTAATAAAATCAAATACGAAACGTAAGTTCGTACAGTAATTTTATACTTCGTCAATGATTTAGCATAGTCTTGCTAGCCAATCACGTTTGTAAACCGGAGGTATTATAAAATAAAAATCGATTAGTCAATGATTTAAAATTAACATTCAAAACCGTATAATAAATTGAAAACATCAAATAAACTGAAATTTGTAAGAAAAATAGGAGAAGAGCGAATTATATGGAACACACGAACAAAGAAAAGCAGTAGATTAATATGGCTTAGAAGAAAGTGTGTGGGGCAATAACAAAAGAGGGAGGCAAATCCTATAATCAGATTAGTGAAGATGTTGGATGTGGTAACTATGTATAAATCAAAAGGCTTGCATCAGACCAATCTTAGGACATTATCAAAACATAACGGCATATAATCATTGGATTACAAATTTTTTATGTGTATAAATAAAAGGAAAGTATGCGACCGTCCCATTGGTCTGATTACCGTAAAATATTATGTATAGAAACTTGTAAGAGAAATAAAATTGACTTTGTGAGGCACTGGTATTTATTTAATGAATCAGCACTAAAACGTATAAAATATTTTTCATATTTACAACAAACATTTCTGACTTTAAAATTAACGATAAATAAAAAGACGGCCTAAAATTCAGCATTAAATATATCACTATTTATTTATTCTTCTCCATTATTAAAATTTAACCGCCGGAAGCGCACATTGTTACATCATTTCGGCCGTAACCGTCGCTGGAGATGGTCCAGCGCGGCACCAAATTCTTCACATGTAAATTCAATTATCTTTTCGGCTGAGGGAGTCAAGGAGTAAATAGGAAGTATTGATAAATTTCTAAGTTTTTATATAAATTAAAAAATTGTAGCATAGAACTTATATTTAATATATTTTAGTAAGCCTGAAGAAGTCTCAAAATGAAGATGAAACGCCGCTTTTGTAAATAATTAGTAATATATTTAATGCCGACTTTTTGGCCGTCTTTTTTTATTAATTTTTCATATTTATCAGTCATATAGCTGTTATGCAAACCATAAAATGTTATTTAAGGTTTTATATATTGTAATTATTTATCACGAATATATTATCTAATAAGCGATGTTTAGCTACAGAAATAACCATCTTGGGTGCTAGAATCGCAATCCTGTGTCATATGGATTGCGACTTATAAAACATTTTCCGTTATTATTAACTAATTAAAAATATATTTTCATAGATGAAATTTTAGTTGCATTTTTAGTATTGTTTTTCCCTAAACGGAAATTTAATAATATTTATTGACTAGTTACATGAATTCATAATCAATCCTATTGGAAGTTACATACGTCTTTTCGGTAGAATTTATTTTGACCTGAAACCTGAGAAAGATCAAAAGAATCAGTGCCTGGATTGACCACTACAATACATTCAAATGTCAAGACAATCGGATGAATGGGATAGGATTTCGTAAAGGACAAACACCAAGTCGCAAAGCAGATGAATCGTGTGGGATACGTTTTGGCATGAAAGGGGAAGGAATTAACTTATATATCAACATCGACAGAAACCTTCTTTCGAGTTATCAGTAGTAAACACGGAACGCCTTAAGGAAAACCTAATAAAGCCCAGTGAGGTTGATCAGGCGGGATATATAATCCATGGAGCACAAATTTTTTAAAGTTGAAAATATATAAAAAAATTAAATTAAAATTAATCTAATAATTAAAAAACTTTAAGCTATGTCTTTAAATCTTATTTTCGTTTGAATGTAATATAATAATGTTTATACATAGGGAACTGAAATGAGCATGCGGCGAATTTTTAGGTAAGTAATGGCTAGTTAGAGATGTGTAAACATAATTATGTTAACGTTATCTGGATGAATAATTTCAACTGTCTGAATGTAACAGAACAAAAATTAGTAACATCATCTCGTGTTGTTGTTGTGGTATTCATTCCTAATACTGGTCTGATGCAACCCTTCATGCTAACATATCTTGCGCAAGTCTTGTCATTTCCGCATAGCTAGCACATCCCACACTCTCCCTAACCTGCTAAGCGTATTCCATTCTTGGCCCCTCTCTTATGTTCTTAACCCACACACTTCCCTCTAATGCTAATTTTACAAAACCCTCATGTCTTAAAACTTGGCCTTTTAATCTATCCCATATCTTGGCCAACGCCCTCCACATTGTTCGCTCCTCTCCTATTCTGTTAAGAACTTCCTCGTTAGTGATTATATCCACATATCTCAATCTTCTAGAGCACTACATTTCACAGGGTCTATTCTTTTCCTTTCTGCAACTCCTATTGTCCATGTTTCACACCCCATATAACGCCACTCCCCATACAAACATTTTTAGCAACGTTTTTCTAATATTCACTCTTATATTACCCGTAAGTAAATTCCTCTTTTTCGCGAAAACCTTCCTTGCCTGTGCTGTCCTTCTCTTTATGTCTACTATACTTCTACCATCCCTAGTTATTACTCATCCAAAGGAACAGAATTCCTTGATCTCCGTCACCTTTTTCATCTCGTATTTGAAACTAATATTTCTGACGCTAAGATACGCGGGTCATACCGTTTGTTGTCTTAAATGCCTGTCAGAGTTTTCTCTCGCAGGTATTTCTCCCCATTGACCCCTAAGCTCACCTTTGGAAATGCCATCTCTCGTTTCTTATGGGTTCTTCATCTATTTTAGGAGGTGTATGTACTGAGGTCGAAGGGTGGAAGATGCCTGTGGGACTTTTCTCTCCCAGATATTTCTCCCCAGATTGAGTCCGTCGGGAATGCCTCATATTCCCTTTTTTCTTAAAGATCTTACATGCCGAGGCACCTTTTTCTATTTTAGGAGGTGTATGTACAAGGGATCGAAGAACTAGGGCATACGGTAAGAGATGTCCGATGATCCCAATGGATCATTCGGCCGACTGCCTCCTAAAAGTGGTCGAAACACTGAGAATGGAATGCTGTGACTCCACAGCAGACTCGTCTCCTGTAATTCAGAAGGTCGTGAGAATAATACCCAATAGACAAACCTACCTGATGTATGCATTTCTTAAGGGGAAACACCGGGTAGGATCCTTAAACTGTTGCCTGGGGTCCCTAATCAACACTTCGCTACCTTGCTCTACCTTCCACATCTCCCTATAGCAATTCCGTTCTCATGAAATTAAAGGGAGTTACCTGTTTCAGGATCACCTTTAATTAGTCTGTTAACAAATTAAAAAAAGAAAAGATACATTGTCTGAGGTGCTTGTGGGAGCAGTATTTCTTCCCAGATTGATTGCAGGGCTTTTGTTGGGGATGACTGGTACTCTATTTGGATTCTTTAAGATTAGTACATGCCGATGTACCTTCATCTATTTTAGGAGGTGTATGAGCTGAGGTTGAGAACTTTGGGTAAGAGTTTTCTGCTGATCCCGTTGACTCAGTCAGCCAACTGCCTTTTGAAACAATAGGAGACACGGAGAAGAGACTGCTGCAACCTCACAGAAAACTGATCTGTCGTCATTCGGAAGGGCATGAGAATATCACCCCCAGGTCTTCCAGGGTTTTCCTGTCTCTTTTAGATAAAACACCGGGTACGATAAATTATAGCCCGGGGGTCGTAGTCAACCCTTGGCTACCTTTGTCTATCTTCTACATTTTCAATTCCCTTTTTATGCTATTAAAGGGGCCTGTTTCATATAATGAGGACATATCCTCCCTGTTGTGTGATGGTCTTTGATCTTCACCCTATTCCCAATACATCTCAACAGGAAACTTTTTATTATTTCATCACATTTCAACAGAATTGGTACTGAAAATAATCTATTAAATTCACTCTACTACAAGACATTCTGATAAGATGTCATTCATCGTTAATTCTATTTCCTTTATTATTGCACGTGACCGTATTCGAATAATAGTCGTATCTTATCATACATGACCTGGTTAGAGTGACCTAGATCAGCGCGCACCTATATCAATACATTTTACGTGATAGTACTGAATTACTATCGATAAGCGTTTTTTTTCCTGTATAAGGTCGTTAACTATGAAATGTAACTAATTCTTACTCTAAATTGCAACAACAAGGAAAATGTAAAAATTGAGTCCCGCTAGTAACATAAGGAAATACAAAATTCTAAAATCTGTTAATATTGTAGGACCACAGAGTTCTTGCGTATTTGGAGTCGAAAGTGCAATGTAGTGTCTAGATTATTTTCTTTTCAGACTAATTTCCCTATAGTAATAAATTAGGTTAAATTTGTACTGAATACTATTTATGTATAAGAATATCTTTATTACGTAGTCTCGTACTAACGAAATAAGAAAGCTCAGATGATTTCGCTTATTACAGAAATTTATTATAGTTATATAAATGAAAACTGTTAAACTATTGTTATTCCTAAAAGTCAAATACTATTTTCAGATTGTCAGTTTCAAATCTGTAAGTATAATTATTTTGTAGTTCATTAATAGTCACCGGATAATTTTACTAAAAGCTACGAAAGTATATGTTTGTAGATTTCATACTATTCTATCACATAATGATTATCATCTTTGCGTTTTAACGTTAATCAATCATAATTGTTAGCTGAGGATACGAGTATATGTTAAGAAACGACTGCTGTATAACGCATATGAAAATTCTTTGGAAATAATTTATACTAAATTCTTCAAATGTAAACTGTTGTAGCGAATATATGTGACATTACGTAACTAGGGTTATTTTTATATATTTTGTTATTTCATTTTTAGTACTGATTTTCAACTTGTAATATTCCTGAATGTGGGCTGGTTAGATCATTAGTGGAAACTAAGCAGTAAACAGCAATCAGCCTCTTTCTTTTAAGAGAATTAATGAGGGTCAAGAAGTTTTTCAGGCAAACCAAATCTGTGTTCTAAACATTTTAACAAGTACGTGAAATTTTCTGAAGAATCGTGACACCCAAAAGAATGTTTATTGTTAATTACCCATGGTACGCCGTAGGAGGAATTTCTAACGAGAATAATTAGTTTTGAGGGTGTACGGATAAAAATGTAATTTTGCTGGTATCATCAAGAGTTCAAGATCTGGCGAGTGGAAAATTGGCTTACCCAGAGGTCGAGTATATCCGGAGAGCAGGCAGGAGTAGAGTCGTGAAAAGAAAAAGTTGGAAAGTAATTTAAGGAGCAAAATACCTAAAACGGCATATATACCCAGCTGTGGAAACTTATAAAAGCTGGATTATTTTCTCAACATTTCTAATCATTATATAACTGAGCATGCAACGATTTTATATAACTATGATTATATGTATTTTATAATTATATATATATATATATTGGGCGTTACTGTTTCTAATTTTAAAATGAAGGTGATATGTGCACGGAGTGTGACTGTATATTTTCTCTGTTTGAATTCACGGGCAGAAGAGAGAGCCTTTGATGGAATAAGAAGTCGCTGCCCAGAAAATATCATAAATGTTTCTGTCGGGTAATAATCTAAGGCCTCAATACTTTGTCACGTTCAGAAGTTCCCACAGAAGTTTCAGTAACCTCTGGTGCGACTTTTCGGGCAGACGTGTTAATCCGGGATTCGCGAACTTGAAAATGTAAGAATATTTCCTATTGGAAAAATTTGAATCGGAAAGGGGGAAATCACTGTTTTTGTGGTTAGTGAAAGATTGAGGGAAGACTAGTTGATGAGGATCGGTTGGGAAATGATTGTGTAGAGCGGTCGTTGGACGGAAGAATCTGTGTGGATCGTACGGAGCAGAAGCTGCCACGTCATTGTCTTGAATGGTTCCAGTCGGATGTACCTACCAGGTCGGGTGTCGATAAAGTACCATAAATTCCTCACGGCCGTCTACTGAAAGCCACAGTAGCAATTACCTTTATTGTTCAGAACATTCCCTGAGAAACTGAATCAATTTGCTTTCTATTTTAATTTATAAAGTAAATTCATTTTTAAAAAGTATAATTTTTTAAAGAACTGGCTGATAAGCTTTTTTACTTCATATGTTGATTTCTTGAGTTAAATATAATTTTAAAATGGTAAAATTTTATTATTATTTATGATACCTGCTCATTAAATTTAAAGTGGAACCCAAATCCCTTTTAACCGTCACGGGGTTTCTGGACTTAATCAGGATAGTACTTTTATTTGATTTATTGTTACCTTAAATAGATACAGAGTTTTTCTGGTCGAAGAAACAACAGAACTATCGAATTTACTCACTTAAATCAGTTTGTATAAATTCACACGCAATCAGCTCTCATTTATTTTTCAAAATTAGACAGTGAAAGTTAAGTTACATTTTATCCGTGTAGGAAAGAAACGGCGAAATATCCGATCCAGTCAGTAAAACTCTAGACACGTTATTTGAACTCATACGTCCGACCATATGTTCTCGTAGTTATTTTAAGCTCCAATCTTTGTCATGTAGCTAAAGACTCGGAAAAACTTGTTGATTAAACGAACAAAATTAAGTAGATGTGATTATTATCAGATTAATATATCTTTAACACAAGAAACCACTTTGACTGGGTTACTGTGTTACGATAACGGACGAAACTCAAGAAGAATAATCATCCACTTGATGCTAATGACTTATTTATAATAAATAATTATACTAACCTTCACCTAACGGAATAAAGAACCCAGTAATGTTCCACGATTTTCAATCCAATGTTTCCTTGTCACTTTCTAAATTGTGAATTTAATCGGTAAATGAGAACTGCGTGTTTTTTGTAACTTGACTTAAATTTAACGTGACGAGACACTGAAGATATATTTTATGTTAATTTCCCGTTGATAATTCTAACATCAGGTTCGCTCATTCTAATGCTCTTATTATTGTTAGTTTTATGTAGTCACGAAATCGAATTAACGATGAACTACAAAGTGATATGAAGTGATTCTAAACATTAATAACAGATTATTCATTAATGGAAAATTATTTCTCGTTTTACAGTGACAAAATTATTGAATTTACCTGACTTCGTGGTCTACTGGGAACAGGTCTCAGAAGATACAAACAGTAAGGCCCGAAGCTATGGAAATTTTGATTTATAATAATTGTTTCCAAAAGTCATTCATAAGGCAAAAGTTTGATTACATTTAAGCTATTTTAAAAGTAGTTGAAGCCCCGGGCATGGAAAATCAAATTAGCGATTGTCATACGACAATAAATACAGGAGTACGAACATAAATATAAATTATTATTAATAATAGGTGTTAAATTATTTTTAATATTATATATTAAAATAATAGCTATATATACTACTCCTGTACAATAAATTTAAAAAGGAATTCATTAAAAGGAACTATAATTAACACAACGTTTCTTTGTAAATATAATGCATAAATAATGATCTAAATATATTGAGAAACTTTTTAATATCAAAATAATGAAATATATACTGTAAAAATTAAATCTATATAATAAAGAATCTTTAAATCCTATGTTTGTTTGTATGTTTGCATAATATTTATATAGATTTGAACACGTAAACAGATAGTAAAAAACTTGATACACATTCTTAAAATATAAGAAAGGCTTTATGGTGGGGGACGAGAAAATCTTAGCACAAACATGAAAAAATTATAGTTAGAAAATATGCGAATGCATGATAATGTTTCAGACTTGTCCGTGAACTGAAATATAAAATTCTGGAAAATACAACATATACTAGGTTTACTTTTCGGTACGGAGATCAATAATATATTCGAATTCAAAACTGGAAACATCAGATCAGTAAAAATAATATGAAAGATTTTTTAAATACGTTCGGATATTCTGTTTTATTTAGAGCCGCTTTTTAATTACATTACATGACTTATTATGCGGAACGATGGCCAAAACTCAACTTTTGGCCAATTATAAATCAAAGGATGTTAAGTAACTGAAGATAAACCTATTAGTCATCATAATGTAATGGATTTTATTTTAATTGTTAAGGATGGCGGCATAATTTAAGTGAGAATAGTTGAAAATTGAAATTTTGCAATTATAACTGAAAACCTGCATAGAATGATGAGAATGACCTCACACATAATATTTCTCTATTGCAGAGTTGGGGGAATTAGTTATTTTTTTACATTTGTTTGATTCGCTCGCAATATTATGAAATTCGAACTTAAAAAATATCAAAGGCTATGATTTTTTACACGATACAGATTAAAGGATTCGTTGTAAATTGCCAAGATTGACGAAATATTTTGCCAAACCAATTTTGACGTTATTGCCATTTAAAAGGCTTTTTTTACAGATAACCACCAAAATTCTAAGAAACAAACGAATTACGTTTTCAATATTTATTCTTTATTTTTTTCAATATGTGACATCACGTCGCGCTGTGAAAATGAATTTAACTTCCTTCTTACTATTAAATTATCACATTGTATTGTACGTCAAGTGTACATACAGTACTTAAAGATTTCCATAAATAATAATTTTATAGTCTGTTTCAATTACGCAATATAAAAATTAAAGTTTTATGGGTCAGAGTCGCATTTCCCATTCTTTTGCGTTGTGGCCCATAAAATATTTTCATTATTATTAACTAATTAAATAATATCACTACTTAAATAAGTTGTTAGTTGATGAATTGAGGATTTTAAAAGGGGAAAACAAGGTAATGGATTGTAGCATGGGAAATAGTGGGTGTTAGGTTGGGAAGAAATTTAAGGAATTCTGCTACTTAGGCAGCATATTAACTAGGTATGGTAGAATTATTGTAAATACTAAAGTGTAGAATAGCACAGGCAACGAAGGCTTTCGCAAAAAAGAGGAATTTACTTACATCTAATACAAGTATGAATATTAGGAAATAATTACTGAAAATGATCGTATGGGCTGTGGCGTTCTATAGATGCAAAAACGAAGGGAGTTGCAGAGAGAAACAGGATGGAAGCTTTTGAAATGTGGTACTATCGAAGAATGCTGAAAATCATATGGGGGAATAGAGCTACTAACCTAGAAGTTCTAAGCAGAATAAGAGAAGAGAGAACAATTTGGAGGACTTTGACCAAGAGAAGGCATAGATTAATAGGTCACGTTTTGAGACTTGATGGACTTGTAAAATAAATTAGAAGGAAGTGTTGGGGTAATAACAGAAGAGACAGAGCAAGGGTAGAATACGATAAACAGATTAGAAAGGATAAGCATTGCATAGAGAAAGGTTTGCATGAAGGGTTGCGTCAGACCAGTCTAAGGTCTGAATATTACTACAGCAAAAACAGTTAATATATAGTGTGTTTTCACGTTGAACAGGAATTTAATCATTTAGTTTTACAGGCTAGGTACAATTTTAACATTTATGTAGGGTAGGACCTTTTTAATGTAATCTATATCTTCCAAAGGTCGACAGAAACCTTCTTTGGATAGAAAACTAAAATACACCAAAATTTTTATGGCAATCGGATAAAGGACGTGAGACGTATTTTGGATTGAAAGCGGGGAATAAAGGAACCTAAATCTACGAAAGGTCAACGTAATCGTCATTTGAGGTGATAAGCGCTACTTACAAAAAAATTAATGCCATCCCATGAATGGTATAGGGCCATCTAAGGTAAACCTTATAACTGTGTTTGAACAGGCAAGGTAAATAACTACAGAGCTGGCGGCTTATATTGCAGAGGAAACCCTGAGGGATACAAGGAAACCCTGACTTCTTTCTACTGGTTTTTCCTCCCCTTCCTAGTCCTAGGTTAAGGATTTAAAATTAATTATGACTCAAGCCCAGAAGACCATTGTCAATTTGATCGAGGCATTGAGCCGTGTTCCTTGCGTCCCCACAACAATCCAGTATCTCGTCATCGGCAGAACGTCGACCTAACTGATGCCTCTAAGATTTTCTCTGCATTCCTTTTAAGTGAATAACCGGGTAGGGTCCTTAAACAACAGCCCGGGTATCCTAGTCAACCCTTGGCTACCTTGCTGTACCTTCCATTTTTCCCCGTTTACATCCTTCCCAATGGGAGAACCACCAAATCAAATAACCCAACCCTCACGTTGCCTGTCTTTTTAAAAATATGTTTACATTGCCTTTTTTTATATAGATAATAGCCATGTTTTGTTTGAAATTTTGCCTTTTAGGATCTGGTTACAATTAAAGTATATATTAATGTATTATCATAAAATACTTTTATTTATACACTTACAAAGATAAGGTCAAATAATATGGTTTCGATAGCGCAATGGAAAAGAGAGAACAATTCTCCAACTGGAATTCTAGGAACCGAACTGTACGCGTGTAATTTTGATTCGATATCTCAACCACGATCCAAGAGCCATAAAGTAGCAAAAAATATGACGACAGATATTAACCCATTCTCTAGTTTTAATGGCTCAGGAAAAAGAGAAACTAAAGGAGGAAGAACGGAAGCTGTAAGATAAAATTTCTTCGAGGAGTAAAAACGACAATTGAATGTTCCAATAAAATTCTTTGAGGGTGATAGTGAGATTGAAGATAGAGTAGAGCAATTGATCTTCATCACGCCAGAGTTTAAAACTGAATCTGACAATGGGATGATAAGTCCAATTCTGTTTAAGCCACTTATTAAATACAAAGATGACGATGGGGACTGTGATGTTACTTTCTTCAAATAGGGAAAGAAAAATAGAAAAAAATTTATGTATGCTCATGAGCCAGGTATTGAATCTGTACGTTAAGGTGATATGGACATGATATTACCACAGATAACTGCTTTAACAAAAGACAAACGACGCAACGCTCGAATAAATTTTGAAGATAAGCTGGAGAATTAGGACACCGTTAATTTATCGGTAGTTCTTCACTATTTGTCTTAATAGTTCTTCTCTTACATTAAAATATTTATGTATATTTATCTGTCTTCTTTTCACAAATATATGTTACATTGTTAGTGAACAGCCAACAGTATGATGTTAAGTTATTACTTTCTAAGAAATATTGTTGATGTTTGTGTGTTTATAACCATTTCAGGGTAAAGTATGGCTTGAATATTTGCTCTAAACCGACGAAATGTTTTTTTCTTGTTACAGTGTACCCCAGGCTACCTACTAATTTCTTGATAAATTACTGTATTATACATTGTGCAATTACAAAAGCTTCGAGCGTCTACGGATTCCCTGAAAACACTTCATTAAGATGACTTTCTTGATTTACCAGAAACTGTCTATGAGTTAAACCAACAGTTATTTGATCTCTAAGGCCACCAAGATTAGAACTACTCATACGTTCTGTTTCACAAAGCCTCAACCTAAGTCCCGTATCACGAAGCTTCTTAACTCTTTATTACTAATCTTGTACCAGGAAACATGCATGCATTTACAGCGGAAAACAGATATTATTTTTAAAATAATTATTCAAGATTGAAAACGCTTTCCGTATTAACCCGAGCTTACCGAAATAAACCCACGAGAATAAATTTTCTTTCAGTTAAGTATCGTATTACAGAAACACATAGCGATATATATATATATATATATAAGTACGCATTGACATATTTACAAAGAAAGCCGAGTTACAACAGTTATGACTAAACGGATAACCTCTTTCGAATTTTCCTGATACACGATTAACAATAAGAACTTATTGAGTAAGAAACTATTGCCATAGTTTAATAAGAATAAAGTTAGATTATACATAAATTCAAACGGCCTTAATTTTATATAACTCAAGCGTATAAAAATTAAATTGGAGATCATAAAAACGTAACTCACTCACTTTATCATCAGTAAAATTCAGTCGGTCACTTTCGCTACACAAGTGTGAAAAGATATAATAGTTCAATTAAAACATATAATCAGTAAATAAATTAGACACTGTCATTGAATGAATCATCAGAGTAATCAAGATTCTTATTTCATTCGTACGGCGTTCTTTTATAATTTTGATAGTTCTTTAGCTATAGACAAACATAATACAATTCCTTCAAACGTTAACTACAATCAAATAGAAGAAATGTCAAGATTTGTTTCCAATTCAAGCTCAGACAAATACCATCTTCTAATTACAATTATTAATGAAAATTGACAGTGTTTTTAATTAATTATTAATAATACCTACTTATATTTTGAATAAAATAAAATAGTTTTTCTGTGAATTGACTGTTCCTTTATTTCTATCTAATACGTATTAAACACAGACGAAATATATATGCATAATAGAAAATAATGTTACTTCAGAATGAATGACATTTTCATTGCTTTTTAGGATAGGTAAAGGAACGTGGTATAATTTTTCTCTCTTTACGTGAAGGCTGATCAGTTTCTTAACCATAGCTGAGTATACTATTCACACTTTATGTCTTCATAAAATATATCTGACGGATTAAATATCATTCGAAAAACTGTTACCACCGAGTTGCAGAGGTCTTTTAAAAAAAGATCAAATTCATTGGTTTTCTAAATAATTTAATTTATTGTGATTTAATATGATGTAGAATATATTATAAGAAACCTTATAGAAATGAAGAATAAATTCTGGATGAGTATGAAAAGCAAAGCTGAAGAATTTTAGTATTGGTAACAATAAAATAGATAAATCTGCAATTTGAATACGATTGGCCAGGAAGTAGTAAGTAAAAGAGAAATAACGCAAAAGTCCATGAACTAAGAGCATATTCTTGTCAAAAAATTTCCTAAGATACGTTAAGTATCAGGCTTATCCAACGACTTTTAAAAGCATACTTATCCATGAAGCAGAAACATGGAAATAAAATTAGATAGACAAACTATAAACAGTTGAAATGTACTTCTAATGAAGGACGTGCAGACTTTCAAAAATAGAAAAGCTTAGGAATGAAGAGATCAGGAACGACAATTGAAATTATACAGACACGTAATATTGACGGAATACTGTAGATGACCGATGAAAATAACGGAATGGCAATCACACACAAAAAGCAAGTCGAAAATAATATAAGGAAAAAGAGATTGGAGATTGAAACATGTAAAGAGAAGGAGTCATGGAGAAGAGGATGCAAAAGACCCCACGAGGTGTATAAAACTCGCCAAATGTAATTATGAATGGACTATAGCAAATTATCGAAAGATCTTCTTGAATTGAGCAATTTATTAAAGAAAACATTGAGAAAGTCATGGAAAAAATTGGTTAAAGAAATAAATACATTTAATATTTTGTTACCGCTTTATGAATTTTATTGTTTTATTCTAATAAAAATGTATTCTACTCATTAATAAGCAAATTAAATTTTATTTTAGCGCTTCTCTTCCAGTTAATATTACCCGATGATTAATTTGGCTAAAATTTTAATGCACAGGAATCGAATTACTGTCACGAATTAACGTATTTCTTTAGTTTTGTCGTATAGGAATAAACAAGCCCTTTGTATGGTATTAACGAAATTATAAATATATTTTAAAGTCCCCTATAAAAAAAAAGAAAAACAGGCCGACGTAAATGGCATTTGTATATTTAGAAAAAAAATATTTAATACTGCAAACTGGAACAAGTAGGGCAAGGAATTTTGTTAATGCCTCACACACCTTGTTTTATTCCATTTCATCGTAGAACCGACCTTATTGAATAAGCCTATATTTCCATAGAAACGTATTGTCCTCTAAAATTGGACAGAGTCAGTATTGCTTCTCTTGTCCCTATATTCTTTCGAAAACCAAACTGGTCTTCTCCTAAGTCGAATTATATATATATATATATATATATGAATAATCGCGAAGATAAGTAATGGAATTTTTAGTTATTCTGTGAAGCCTTTTACTAGGCTCAATATATCTAATATATCGGCGCTCCTGGCCGTCGGGCCGTACAGTTTTGGAATATCTGCTGCAAGTAATATGTGAAGACGATAGGAGGGTTGGAATTAAGACCGAATAATAGCAAGAAACATGTAAACTATACCTCAGCTGTGAGACTATTAATAGAAAGACTTGAAAGGTGTAGACGTAGTAGAAATAAAAATAAAAACTTGCCCGTATTTCACCCTCACCGGTCCTCAGCTTTCACGACGTTCGTCATGAGTTTATACATCTTAAAAATCGATAATGCATTGATAAAATTGTGATTAACATTATGAACAGCTGCAAAGTGATAAATATTAGCTTTAATTAAAGAATAAACTCTCCGTTAAGGAGAAGCTGCAGCTCCTGTGTGGCAGCTGACCTGGTGGTCTGGTCTGGGGGCAGCAGATGTCCGCCTCAACGCCCCGGACACAAAGAGGTTATCTCTGATCTGGTTACCTCGTAATTGCGCGGCAAGCAGTGCGGTTTACCAGTGTTTGGCAGCGGGGGGTTCCTTTCTGTTAGCAACGTGATTCCTGCACATGCAGCTTCCATCGCAGATGCACTGTATTTAATAAGCCACACGTGGTCGAGTCTCAACGAAAGCAACAATAGCAGCCTTTGATGTTCTCTATACAATAAATATAATAGATTAACTTGTCTACACCTGATACATTTTAAGGATTACAACAATATTAAGCATAATAGCAGAAATAGGGAAATTATAGTTTTTAATTTCATTTTACATGACCAGTTTACTTACAGCATTACACATTCTGCATATTTGGGTTTTAGTTGTATAATGATGAGTAGCAATATGTTTAATCATAGATGTTTTCTCAGGATAACCTTAGGACGTTTATAAAATTCTAATTCCCTCTTTTTGTCCTCACATATGTAATTAGATGAGTGAATACCCACGAGGATGTCCCTTATGGGGCGTTATAAATCAGAGTCGTTAAATTAAGATTTTAATAAACCAAGCTACTTAAGTCAGTTTTAAGATCACAGACGTTGGGCATGCAGCAATCATAGTTTGCCTCGTCGGGAGTGTTGCGTCTGGAAATAAATCCCACCTCCAGTACTGAGAGTGGCGTGAGACAAGCACCATGAACCACACCTACCCGATGGGCTTTCCTCGTTTCGCATTATGACGACTGCCGGGAAAGAAAGAAAAGGATACAAAAACTGACGATGAAAGAGAAACATTGCCCATATATGAAAATAATTCTGAACCATAATATACTGGATCATAAGCGGTCAAGAGTGTGTCCATCCATTCGAAGGAAGGAGCAAGGACGCAGACGACGAGGATCAACTCGATGAGCAAAATTAAGGGAATCACGAGTTCTCCAAAGAAGTGTAAATCAAGTGTATCATACAATCTGGATTCGTATTTTACATGTTTTCGACAAATTAAGCAAAATGTAACATATATATGAATATTAGAAGCTTTCAATCTCAATCTGAGCTACGAAGTTGGCCAATAATTCGATATTAAGCAGAAGATGAAAATATATGAGCTCTGGTTACCTTCGATTTACATAGTAACTCTAATATTTTCGAAACTTCTAAAAACAGACTGTGGTGAACGATAATAGCAATTGTAATTAAATGAAGTTGATATAAAGAGACCTATAAGGAAAAAGTTAATAATTTATATTTATTTACCGTTTGACACACATTTGATACAATCATGAGAATTTACAAAAGTTAGATTTTAATACGATTTATTAAAGTTATTCACGACTTATCGTCCAGAGTATTCTAATCGTTGCTCAATTTGGAAATATTTGGTTACAAGTTCATATTTAAACCTTAACTATATCTGGGCGCAGGTTAGGAACTAAAATTTCTTTAAGATTATGTAATTGTATCAATTCAAAATTAAATTCACTAATTGTATTCCATAAAAGTATAAAAGGGTGGGTGAAACGTCGTAGAGAACTTTAATAAATGATTTTTAAAAAAACAGTTATAATGGCTGCTATTTATTTGTAAATTTATTATTGTTTTATTGAATTGAAATATTTATCAATAAAAAATTATTAACACTAAATTTCAGTATTTATTTGTACAATATTCAGGCTGTCGCCCTTCAGAAAGGTTTTTCTCTTTTATAATCGCTTCATCAGACTACTTCAATTCAATAGAATTTAGTTTGACCACAAATAAATATTAAATAAAAAATCAACTAACGTTTGTTTTCGCAATAATTAAATAGTAACAACTACATACAAAGTGTTTATTGAATTATACACGACGTTTCATCACATTTGGGACTGCCTCAGATAGTATCTTCGACGTTTCGATAGCTGCTAAAACCAGAAGACTTTATTTTGAACATGAGAGGATTAGAGATATTACTTATTAATATTACCAGTGTCAATTTTAACATTCATAATATGCCATTGATTTTTAATACCTAACATTTCAGAAATGAAAATGCGCTTCCCTGAGTGAAATGCAAGTGTTGTTTTAATCAAAATAGGAATTGAAATTGATATAATATTTAATTATAGGTTTGTGTAAAAATGTAGTTCACTTCTTTTATTGAAAGTATTCTTCGTTTGGTCAATGAAACAGATATGACAATTTAATTTAATAGAAAACAATAGTAGTAAAAACAAAACAGAAGATTTTGGCTTAAAATTGTATCGTCAATATCAAGATCATTGACATGAACCCCTCTTTTTCACGAAAACGGGAACAGATCGTGCAATTTAAAATGAAAGATAAGTTATTAGTATTTATCAATTATGCAACTAAGATAATCTGTAATCAGTTCTTTAACTTTTACTTCATTACGTTTTCCTTGTTTGGATTTCCTTAATACACTAACAAAAGACTTTTTAATAAACTATATTAATCTTATATTTTGAAGTAAATGTGTTAGTTCATTCGATAAAATACAGAAAAGTAAAACGATTGTGACAGCATTTAATTTTATGAGATATAACATTCATTTAGTTAGAAATAAAATAAATAGATTTGTATGTGATTAGTAAAATATTTTTAACGTATGTCTCTTAGAATGGTGGAAAAAATTGGTAATAGATTAACTTTGTCAACCAAATCTCAATAGATCGCTCAGTTCTGAGTTATAATTTGAATGGATAGTTATTTCAGATCACGACCTCTATTCAATTTTTTTTGTTAATGCTCGTATTTATCCTTATGATACATAAATATATTTTAAATTTGAAAATAAAAGCACCATAAGATTCCATCAGAGTATAAATTGAGGCACTAGAATAAAAATTACATATAGTTTACAAAACGACGTCCTATGAAAATTTAATTGCACATGAACATCATTTAAAGACCACTGTCAATCATTTTTGCTTATCAAATTTCGTTACATGACAGGTCCAAGGAATTAGGTGGAAAATTCTACTTTGTTTATCAATAATTAATTAAAACAAATTTGAAAAATAGTAGCCTATTAGTATAAATAAAAAATTTTCTCTGACACTGAATGCCATATGAAATATAAATCGATTGAAAGTCTGGAAAGCAAACAAATATTGTTACAGTACATAAATACAATATAATTTCCTTTAAATGAGTATTATTTTCAGTGAATTGAATTTGTTTCGTTATAACGTTAATTAATTTGGTAGACCATTTGAATCGGTTGATTGTGATGTGGTAATAAATATTATTCAGACTTTTCAATTACAGAAATTCAAACTCGTCGGCCTTGAATAAATTCCTGAAATTCTTGTTCTCTCTTTCCACGAAAATAATTTTGCTAGGCATTGCTAAGTTCTTAGAACATTAAAACTACCAGATTTTGATTTTCAAATAATAAACTGCTACCCTCATTAGTTGCTCTGAATTTGTGGACTGCTTGACTATTACTACGTTTTCGTCTGTGTCACGTCCTCGAAAATCAGTAAAAGAATTTTTTCTAAGTCCATTAAGTTCTGAGCCAAATCAAGATCATTGACATGAACCGTAGGCCTATCTATTTCACGGAAACGGGAAAATATCATGTAACCTATAATTAAAGATAAGTTATGTTACCAAGATAATCTTAATTTTCATTGTTTGAATTTCCGTATTGCATTAGTCTATTATTTATTTATGAACAATTAAAATCTTAACAAATTTTAAGCACCACATTATTTGTTCCTTTGACGGACGAATATATATACTTATTTTTAATAAATAGTACAAATTCTGCTTCTCATTTTCTTTTATTTGTATACACAGAATGGAAATGAAAGTTGTAATACTAGGTAACCCTGTTACGATGATCTAAAACTTTTCCAAACATTTATTAAACTTATTTTTTCTGACTGCTTGAAATTGCTTATGTGTCAATAGATAACGTAGCCATGGTTAGGGGAATCTATTGATTGCAAGCTGCATATCAGTAATCAAATATTTCACCTGCATAAACTGGTGAGGTGAAAGAAGCTCTTTAGTGCTGACGGCAAAACTAAAATTTTATTATGTACTTTTTCCCAGAATGACACTACTTCCCTCGTATTTAACTTATAAGAAATTGTTAACCTCACTCCAAAAATTAATAATATTTTTGAATGCTCATTTAAACTAATTTATGACCGTCTCTAGTCCCGTCAGCGGTAATAATTATAATTGGTCTTGTACAGTTAATATTGTTTTGTATTTTACTCTTTGTATTAAATATAATTTTTCTTCTTATTGAACCTTAATATAAGGAAAATGAAGGTTTATATGAATTAAACAAAGACTCTTAACATCTAAAATTAAAATCTTTAAATAAGAAAATCACATATTTCATTTTGTTCGTGATTCCAGAATTTCTCGCTCCCACCAATCAACGCTTAAACCAAATCCCAAATTTCCCCAATGGCTATCGAATAGAATCAAAATATACATATCACTATTCGACCTTAAGAAAAGTGAAACCAACCTTATAATCACCCAAACACACTTCAATGAGTTATCCGCCGAATTCCCAGATCACGAGCCATTTTACACTGATGGGTAAGTCATTGCAAATGGAGCAGGATGTGCAATCGTATCAACCAACCAAATCACTAAATACAAACTCAACAACATTAGCTCTATCTTCTACTGTGAAGCCTTTGCCAAACCTGAAGCGCTAGATATGATCCAAAACTCGCATGGAACCAGATTTGTAATAAATACAGACTCAAAAAGTGTCATAACCAGCATGAATATTGAAGACATCAAGGGACGGATAATAAAAAACATTGAAGAAAAATACTACTAAATTATGAACCAAAGCTAAGAAATAATAACTCGATGGATTCCTTGAGATGCTGACGTGAAAGGCAACCTGATGGCAGACGAAGCAGCAAGTGAGGCCATCACCCTTGGTGCACATCACACTCATACCTCAGTAACATCTCCGTCGTGCAATAAAATCATCATGGGACCAAGAATGGACACAGAAATGACTAATTAAACTAGCCGATATAAGAAAAACCACTAGACCCTAGGGTTGACGCAACTCTAAACGTTTAATAATAATAAAACCTTTTACTCAGAAAACAAATCCCACTAGACAGATTATCTATACACGTTTACGAACAGGCCACTCCAAAGTAACACATGATCACCTCTTATCCAAAAATACACTGACACTTTGCGAATTAAGTAATAGCCCTATAACAATCAAACATATATTGGAATGCAATTCAAAACAATTCCTCAGATATGTAAATGTAGTAGACAATAACTTAAAAGTCTTACTCATCAGCACAAACAATGGTACATCAAGACATAAAATTTATTAATGAACTGATGCTACCAAACAAATTGACAACCAATTAAATGTTATCTGTGTAAATATGTGATGTAAAATGTAGCAGTCGCAAATGACCGAAATGTTCACGGGACCTATATAAATAGTTTTTTAAAAAAATACGTCTACTCCCTGAATCTGAGTTTTGTACTTATTTCCTAATATTTTATTAATCATAAAGTCTGCAGTGAATATAAACTCATTAAATTAATAAAATGGCCAGTACCTGAGAAACAATTTAATAGCTCACTAAGGAAATTAATCATAAATTACAAAATCTCATAACGTTAAATTCCCGTTTTGGAACTTATCAGCTGTACAAGTATATTAAAATTTTATATTGATGAATGAAACGTTCTGCGAGTTTGTAATACAGGATGTAATGCCTTTCTGAACCATGAAATTGCTTCTTTTGATTATTTAATCATATAAGTAAAGTCAGATATTTATGATTAATGTAAACAAGGAACACGCCCAAATATTCTCCATTATGATAATTATCTGAATGTATTTTTTCTTATATTTGGGAAAAGTATATGATATACGTTATTAATTTTTTAAAGTACACATAGAGATTCTATAGTTGCAACAATAATGGTTGTGCCATAAATATTTCACTTTTCAATAAACGAAAAGCCTCTTAACTTAGACTCACTGCCATTTGTCTTCGTGAACACTTACCAAACATTTTGAACCTTTAGGAAGTGTATAATTCGCGTCAGCTATTTCGAGGATAATTGAATCGAAGACGTTTATCTTTCATACTTCATATATCTATAAAATTATGATAATGTTATTTCTTGCATTGTGAAATAACGTGGACGGGATGGGGAAAACCTGATTTCCCTGAATACTCCAGCCCACATATTTAGATTGTAAATAAAAAATAAAATATTTAATCCTATTCGTTATATGTGCGCTGCTATCGTCGAAATTACGTTAATAGTAATTTTTTTCTTTCTTTCTCCGTGGCTCTACAGCCCATCGACTGCGAACGACATATTCAGAGTTCGGAGTGAGACATGGTCAGCGTATCGACCATGTCTCACCATGACGACACAAACATCCAAGCCCATGCCAGGATTCGAACCCGGGTCTTCTTTGTTGTGTGGCAGCAACGCTAGCCACTACACCACAGGAGATAATAATCTCGTTTCCAGAATTAATTTACGTTGAACAGTACAATTTTTGTTGTCATACTTCTTCATCGTGCTTCAGACTTCTGATTTGAATAAAACAGTTGAATTTTTAAGAAGATGAATCACTAAATGTCGGATAAAGACAGAGAATATGGATTAAACAAGAAACGCCAAACCTAATTACGAGGCTCTTTCCATAGATTCTCATGACAGTATCACGCGAACAGCCAAGCAGCCTCAACATTTCCAGGTGAAAGAACATAAAGAACTGCCTCTGTCAGTGTCACCTATGTCAGTGGGTCTACCAGCACCTATGATTCCTAACTCGTCTGTGCTCCACATAAATAATGACCCCGTTGCGTCACTTGCTTACAACGCCATCTGGTAGCACTCAATCTTGCGGTGGGTTAGTCATAATGTTGTAGCGCAGTAGGATAACTCGCTAATTTTATTAGAATTTTTGGAATTTTGAATGTTGCAAGATTTCAGCAAGAATATTCTAACTGGCGACAGGCTAGTAAGAAGTGGGTTTTCCCGGCGCCAGGTTTGCGGACGGGGGAAAGGCCTGTCTGCGAATTTATAATGTAACCTTGTTTTATTGAAGGAACATTCACCCTTCAAAATTTACGAAGGACACTGTTCATTGTGTAATGGATAATTTCCCGAAGGACTCGTGATGGTTGGTGGAACAAACATCACGTTGGATAGCGTTTTCTCTTAGAGAAGCGATATACAAGATTTGCTGGGAGGTGAGGAGCCGAAAAAATTCAGAATGGTTTTAGACGTTGAGAAGGCGAGGAGGTAGATAGGGAGAGTTGTTAAAGATGTAGAGAAGGCGTGGTGGAAGGGAGGAGAGTTGATCAGGACGTGAAATGGAGGAGGAAGCTGGAGAGTGCAACAAGAGTTGAAAGAGAGGAGTGAATTGTTGCTCTTTAGTGAGGATGTATTGAGAATACGGAAATCTACAGGGAAGAAGGAAGAAATACTGAGTTTTCGTCAATCACTGGCAGTACCAGGTTCAACCCACTTTCCGCCGGCAGAGGGTAAAAAATATAATTTTACCCGAAGGAAGTTTCGGTCGCCTAGTAACCTGCATCAAGATTGTAATGAAGAAAACAGGTTCGGCAAGTGAACGAAATCTCTGCTTCACGTGGTTACCCCAATAAGCAATTATCCCTGATATTTAAAAATCATCCTCTTGAATTAATTTGTTTTTAATAGCGCGCAAATGATTGTTTTTTATATAAATAAAATTATTATATCATATCCTTAAAATGATTTCATTAAATAAGTTAAATTTAAAAAAGTAGAATTTCAATTGAAGTATTTCCACTTCCTTTGATAACAAAAAACCCTATATCATTTACAATGTTATATAATGATTAACGGAAAATTTTTCAGGAAATTTGTGAATTGAATATTAAAATAGGTTTGCGATTGTTACCTAATTAAATTTATAGTTATTGATTCTCATGATTTTTAGCGCTCAATGATAACATGATTTACATTTTATTCATCACGTTTCAGAAATTTTCGCAAATCATAACCTTTTATTGATAACTAAAAATTGACGTAAAACAACTTCACCATATAATACATTCTCATAATTAAACGATATAGTGGAGTGTATTGTAGTATGTAGAATAGGGATGGACTCATGACCTCTTAATTGATAATGAAAAGTGCTGTATGTGAGCGTAATTTTCAGTTTTACTGCCCTTCAAACCCTCCCACCCAGTCTCTCCGAATGTTCCATAAGGAAAATCTTATGAGTCAAAGTTTACGAGACGGTGGGAGAATTGGTTATTCAACCACTCATCAACAGTGAAACGTTAATTGGACGTCTTTACTGGTTCTGACATTGCAAAACTTCACAAAGATGATAAATTTGGTAAACAAATGGAAGTTGAAGAAAAGAAATGAAGGGAAGCCCTTAAACGTATTGTAACCAACTTTCTAGGAAGTGAGAAGGAGACGAACCTATAAATCGGTCCTGCACAAGAGCAAAAATTTATTCTGTGCCATGAGTTTGATGGTTTACTTCCTAAATTCACATTGAAACTATTTTCCTGACAATTTGTTTAGCGATGATATTGGTGTGAAATTTCTACAAGAAATCAAGGAAATGATACCAAGGAAAATGGTGCACTCCGATTAAGGCCAGGCTGGATGCTACACCAATATGAAGCCCATGAAGAGCAAAGCGTGAGCGGTTCAAATAACTTTCGGCACGTGGCATAAAGTTTGAAGTATTTGACAAACTTCGACATTACGAGCACGTGAAGAGGGCGAGCGATTAATTTTATTGGAAGTGGCTTACTTTATGTACCTGAAGAAGTCAAAAAGCCTGTACAAACGTCGTAGAAAACTTAAATAATCAGTGAATCAAACAAAATACGAACAATGACCAAACGTTTCAAATAAAAGAATTTTATTTGAATTATCTTTTGACCTCAATCCCTGTAGCAGTAATAGCAAGAAATTACAATAATATTTTAATTAATGGGACGAAATGTTAAAAACTAAATTATACTATTTCTGACTTTTGGAAATTCTTGGTATTTTATTTATAATATTAACTTAAATTAGTTTAATTGTTTAATTTATAATTAGTGAATCAATTAACGCGTAATAACAACAATTAAAGCGAATGAATTGACAACCAAGTTCCTTTTTGGTTGGAGCTGTCCATCTAGGCATTCCATCTTAGATTTTTATTTATTTCTGCTTCTATTTCTTCTTCAGAACTTACAACTAACTAACACGAAATTTAACAATTGAAGAAATTACCCGAGAAAGTCCCAAACACGGTGACGAAACGACGTTATTTTAAGTAAAAACTTTATAATTTGGTCGTAAATTTCTTTGATTTAATAATTAGTGTTAGAAAATATGACATAATGATTTTATTATTTAATTTGACATCATGACTTTATTAATTAAAAATTTATGATTGTTAGTTAATTGAGTCATTATTAGTAGTAATTTTAATCAGACATTTGACCAACATTCACCCACACACTTATAAAAAATCAGTCAAATATTTAGCTGTAAAAATGCTTATAAAGTAAAAAATTAATAATTTATAAGAATGAAACAAATCGTTATATTTTCGCAGGTTTTAAACTATTAACAATTTTTAAATTTTGTTATTTGTAATAAATCGTTACGTTATGGAAAGAAATAACTTTTCTAATTGACACTAATAAATTATAAACGTTAAGAAACATGATGCAATCCAAATTTTGCAGTATAGTGATTTGATCTATTTAATTAATGTAACTGTTTATTTTTATATTCATTGCTATTCCTGTTGTGTGATATGGTTATAATTTATAGGTTTTATAATTTTTTGACTTCATTAATAACGTTACATAAAAATATAAGTTATTTTGAAATAATATTATTTTGAAATTTATATGATCTCCATCCAAGAAGAGACTAATTCTTTCTAAATTCTGTCCGTTTTCAGTTCCGAATATACCACAGTTTAACTCCTTTCATCACTAGAGTACATCAAAAAGTGGTTTGTTTCTTTTTGGATGTGTAATAAGGTACAATAGAAACGTCATCAAACGGAAATTGAAAGTGGCAAATTAGTCGTCCATCGTTTGCGTCACAGATTAATACTACAATAATTTTATCCCTCCTTCCACCAATTTCTGTCCCACCATTTTCCACGGCAGTTTTATCGCGGCGTCAATCTAGATAGACGTCAGAGGTGATAAGGTGATTCGATGGTATAAGAAGTGACTAGCTACAGTTAGATAGCACAATTTTCGCCTGTGAAAAGTGGAAATCATGTCTATCCGAGGACTGCTTGCCGTTTTATTAATCGTCTTACCCTCCGGTAAGTTGAATTCACAATACTGAGTGAATAGTGCTACATAATCTTGTGCTGCTGTGAATATTTTATTGTGAGAAGATAAAATACGGATTGTGGAATACTTGTTACCGACACACGCCGTAATGGTTGCACGTGTTTGTGAAACTGTAAAATTGTTCGACCCTCGAATATTCTTATGCTAATTTACCTTCACTTTTACAACTTATAATTGGCGTTAACCATTATAATTCGGTTTATTATAAAGAACTGCATTAGTGATGAACAAACTACAATTGCATATCTGAAAATGGACGCCAATAAATTCCCATTCAGCGATTATAGGATGTGTCAAAAACGTAGAATAATCGTCATCTGGTTTAGCTAAGATCTACGACTGTTGTTCTGTAACAAAACAGACGGAGAAAGTGCCAATAATTTATTTAATTTAGTTGATTTCAAATGGAACAATAATGTAAAGATCACTACTAGTTGTTATGAAATTCTACTCTTTAAGTAATGTTTATAGTCAAGGTTGATTGCATACAAAAATACTAACGAAGGGAATATTATAAGAAAATAGTATTTTCAAGCATTTTAGCAAAATTCCACAAAAAGATGATGTACTAATGCGTATAATACGGAATTTTACCAATAATATTTATGAATTGGGAAATAGTTATTTATACTTCGTAGTATTATTATAAAATTCTGAAATATATCCGGAATGAGTGGGCGCATTTTCGACGCAACCTATTTTCTGTTAGTATATTTTACTTCAAAATTATTGAGTCTGTGTACAAGGTACACCTGATTTGAAAATGTTAAATTTTATTTTAATGTGCAATTGTGGCTATTTGACGTGAAAGATATACTTTCCCCGTAACCATTGGAGTGTTCCATTACAATTATGATACTTCGGTATGCCTCAATGACGAATTGCTGTGGCGTAATGGCCAGGGTCACCGCCTAAGATCACAGATGTATGAATACTGGATCGTCATGGTTCGTGTAAGTGGGATTAATGCTATGGTAGTATTACTACTCTGACTACTAGCTACTACAAAAATCCAGAATTTGTCATCTCCGGGTAGGCCAAGGCACTAAATGTGGGGGAAGACAGTATAAACGTGGATACCACATACTAAGTCTGAAAAATTTTATTTAAACTAAATTAGCTATTTTAGCATATATTTACATATATAGATTTGTATATAAGCTCGTTTGCTCTAGCTAAAATTTTACCTTTCAGTTTCACGCGGAGCGATCATACGACTAGTGGACGATGAACCGATCACGAATGAAGCAGTGATTAAGGATGGTGCTGGCGAGACTTGCATGAGATTAAAATTGGCCATGACATTGCAAATCGTGAGTAAAAAGATAATGACTTAAATTATATTTCTACCAAACTGAGGGTACTTTTCATGACAAATGTCAAATTGTATTGAAAATTAACGATGATCAAGGAATTTAAAATATATTTCTCACATATTATATTATATGACATAAACGTATTTTTAAATAATATGAAATTTTGTTATTTATTCCAACTTCCTATCATTTTTTTCATTACTTGTTAATCAAGGAAAATGTAACTTAATGACAGTTTCAGGAATTTTAAATATAATCTGTCTACTAAAATATGAATTATGTCAGTTCTACTATATATTTATTTGTTTTATAAAACAAAATCAGAATTAGTATACAATTTATTACAATTAAAATTGATCAAATTGTATGTTCTGTAAAACAATTTATAAATCACAGCTGTATTTAAAGTTTCAATCTAAAATATTAAAAGTCTTTTAGTTAGCCTACTTGAGGATTTTCCTTAGGAAATGAAAATGACAGTCATTAACTTTTTTATCACGTATTGAAATTTATTATAAAGCTAAAATTAATATCGAGGAACTTCAAAGTAATTATTTACATAATTTTTTATCTTTACAGAATAATGGCAATACAAAGATGCAAGTTCCGCAGGCTAAGTATACCGGAGTATGCAATGATTCTATCACTTTCTCGTGGTATTGGCCCGATGGCGCCTTCACTACTACAGAGAACCCTGAAGTTTCTACCAGTACGGGGGAAACAACGACGGAAGGAGGACCAACTACGGAAGTTCAAACAACGGAAGGACCGATAACGGAAGGACCAACTACGGAAGGACCAACAACAGTAGGACCAACTACGGAAGGTCCAACAACGGAAGGACCAACAACGGAAGCACCAACCACGGAAGGGCCAACAACGGAAGCACCAACCACGGAAGGGCCAACAACAGAAGCACCAACTACGGAAGCACCAATCACGGAAGGGCCAACAACGGAAGCACCAACCACGGTTGGGCCAACAACGGAAGCACCAACCACGGAAGGGCCAACAACAGAAGGACCAACTACGGAAGGTCCAACAACGGAAGGACCAACTACGGAAGGTCCAACAACGGAAGCACCAACTACGGAAGGTCCAACAACGGAAGCACCAACTACGGAAGGTCCAACAACGGAAGGACCGACAACGGAAGGACCAACTACGGAAGGACCAACAACAGTAGGACCAACTACGGAAGGTCCAACAACGGAAGGACCAACAACGGAAGCACCAACCACGGAAGGGCCAACAACGGAAGCACCAACCACGGAAGGGCCAACAACAGAAGCACCAACTACGGAAGGGCCAACAACGGAAGCACCAACTACGGAAGCACCAATCACGGAAGGACCAACTACGGAAGCACCAATCACGGAAGGACCAACTACGGAGGGGGCAACAACGGGAGGACCCACAAATGTAGAGTCGACAAATGCAGAACAAACAGCCCCAACGGATCCGTCTTCGGGAAGTATCAGGAGAAAGAGAAACGTCGAAATTTTTGATGAAACAGACTCAACTACGGATATGCCAACAACGACTGCGGTGCCGACGACACCTGATCCAACATTAAATTCGATCGAGTTTAAAATAGTAAATAACGGAGAAGTTTACTTAATAAATCATATTATTGGGCATCTATACATGGAAAATACAGGTAAGATAAAATAACTAATAAAAATTTCAGTAGATTTGTAAAAGAAACACTTTGATGGATGTCTAGCTACTAGCGAAATTGTTGAGAGTTCTTAAATGATAAAAATAACCACATTCTCTATACTTATTTAGGAAGTTTTTAATGTTTGTATAGGTGTTTCAACGTCAGATTACAATTTACCTGACTGAATCATTAATAGTTCTCTTATTAACCATCGAATATTTCTGATTCTCTTCAGAATTAAGTTTCAATCCGGACGATTTGAACCTGTTCACCACCAGCGTAGGCCAGAGCAAGAAATGCACTGCGCCGACAAATACAAAAATGAGTGAAGAAGTTTCAATAGAGTTTTCTCGAGTAGAACTATCAGCTTTCAATGCTAATGCCGGAGAAGAAAATATTAAAGGTAAGCAAAATAAATAGTTTTTACAGAGTACTTTTATTTTATATTGGTAATAAATGGTTTTATTTTCTTAAGCTTATCTGTATTATTTTCTTAACACTTGAGATTTTGTTTACCATGTACCATTAACTAATGAAAAATAATTTTTATTATAGTTTTATTTTATTCCCATACACTAAATTTAAATCTGGAAAGCAAACTATTGAATGTGATTGATTGGTCGATCTAAAAATATGCACCAGCACATTCACTACGCTCTACTGACTCTATTTTAATTCTTCAAACTTGATGATGTTAATCTGATTCACGTCGTATTTATATTCGTTAATGTGGCAAGGTTGATTGTCGACATTTTTAGTTTACCATCACTTGTTTATGAGGAAATATGTAACTAAATATCATCTTTTTAATTGATAGCATCACTTTTACAATGCAGAAATGTTAATCTGTGCAGTACTACGTGAAGTGTGAGTGTATTTGTTTGCCCGTTTGCAGAAAGCTGTCCTGTCGATGCAGCACCCGAGGAAGAAGGAGACAATACTGTGGCCATAGCCGTGGGGACGACGGTGGGCGTCGTCGCCGTCGCGGGCGTCGCAGGCTTCATCTTCTACAGACATCGCAGGAGGAACGTCAGGTCACAGCAGTTCTGAGGCTGTATCTCAACACGTGCGTGTCAGGTGCGACTTATCAAAGATAGACTACTTCACGTCAAGTTACGCGACCTGATTCTTTCGGATCTCTGAGATAAGTGCGTTCGGGAATAACGTTCTCAAGTTCTCACGAGAATAAGTTACGTACACACTACCATCACGTGGGAGAAAAACAAAATATTCTCCATGAAAAAGATTCTATAATCGCTTTGATTCTTCTTCGTTTAATGATTTTCTATAAATGAATTTCTCGCGAAAAAAAAATTCTGTGATTTACCTCATTTTAATCTGCGGAGAATCAATTGAGAATCGAATAATTTATTAGTAAGTGTAATTAATTTTATATGTGTAACTTTTATTACAATAGTATTTTCTACCAAAATGTTAAAATGTGCTTGTGTCGTCCATTAAGTGATAATAAAGCATAAAATTTCTATTATATTACCTCAAATTTCATTGTTAATATTTTTTTTAGTCCTCACTTTGATTGGAAAATTTATTTTATATTTTCCATTCATGCGACTCCAATTTACTTATAGCCATTTTGTATTTGAGTGCAGACACTACATAAAGGGACCCATTATGCTTGAATTATATTAAACCGTTGTGCGATTAAACTAACAGTAGAGTACACTACGATTCTTTGACAAAGATGATTGTTCCACCCTCTATTTCAAGCGTTCTAATTGGTGTACTATTAAAGGTCACTCCCCTCGCAGGAAATAACAGCCAGGGACCTTTTACTATTAATCGTACTATATAAAATTACTTTTTATTTAAATATAAAAAATATATTTGTCCAATACGAATTGGGACTTCTCCGACGTCAAACTATTATAAAATTACATATTCAGTTCATATCAATAAATTTCTTGAATTAAGATGTTATTAGACCGT
This sequence comes from Eucriotettix oculatus, assembly GCA_034510155.1. Lineage (NCBI taxonomy): Eukaryota > Metazoa > Arthropoda > Insecta > Orthoptera > Tetrigidae > Eucriotettix > Eucriotettix oculatus. The sequence goes on from CM067378.1 coordinate 15,645,985, forward strand.
CTACACAACCAATTTTTTTTCCTTACACATCTAATAATTTTGCAAAGGTATTTATTCTACACAAAATCCTAGTTGTGTACTTTCCAAAAATGAGTATGACAGGAGATTACAGTTTTTCATCAGAATAACCTGTTGATGATATTTTTATAGCGCCTTATAACTAGGGGCGACTTGTAAAATCTTTTTTACAATCGCAGCCATTCCCCACACAGTTGGTATATCTTTATTGCACCACTGTTGTTATTGCCAATTTATCAGATCAGAAGTTAGCTTGTCTCTGAAGTGATGTAACTTTCTGAAGCAGTTTTGACGCGAAGCGTCATTCTTAATCAACGATACTTATCTTTCGAGTGCAGCACTTTTAATGACGTCCCACTTACAATTTAAATTTTTTTGCAATCATTAGTCCGTCCTATGAATACACTCTTCCGTTGATATTTGAGTAAATGATGTTTCTTCATCAATGGTATTGATAGTTACGTCTGTATGTCGGGTGGAAGTTCAAGTATCCGTATCTCATGGCTACAGTAAGACGAATGTTCGTCTTCACAACCCAGCGACTGTGCGAGTTTGTAGACCTCTTTGGTCCCTGGATCACGGTATGTTATTGGTTGAGGCATTCACGTGTTCTTAGAAATTTTCAATTTATTGAGTTACCTCCGAATCTTGGCTAAAACCTACTTCAAGTATATTTTTTATTTAAACCCTGTTTACGGAGAAAGAAACACGGTACAAATTTATAAATTTTTAAGGATTAAATCAATACTTAATAGCTCTAGTAAAATTAAGTGGAATGCGATATATATCTCGAAAAAATTATTAACACTTTATAAAACAAAACAATTTTATCTAAATTTGTACAAAAAATTATTTAACTTCATATTTATTATTGAGTCTACCATTCATCAGAAATTATGTAGTAATATGTCGTCCAATTATTTAAATTAAAATTAGTTCCCATTTATTTTAATATATAAAAATAAATGTAATGTTAATAGATTTTACAATGATACTATGTTTATTCGCTAATAATTAGCAGGAGACGAAATTAGTTTCACATATACTATAAATAAGTTGTATGTCATCTAAGTATAACATAATTATAGCGTAGTTCTTTATACATATGTAATGTAATTAAATGTATGGGGGGATATTGTTTATTTTAGTGCAATTTTAATATGTTAAGAATAAATTTTTATAATAAAAAAGAAATCAATTTACTTTAACCTAATCAAATTTACATCAATAATACAAAATTACATTTTTTAAACTTTAAGCAGGCATTTATTTCTTAGTTAACACCCCATATATACTTACATAAAAATGATACAAATAAATTTCTTAAAACTAACAATTCTTTAACTCTAAACTTAGGGTCGTATGATATGGGCCTTCTCGTAAAGCAAAATATTTCACACAAAATCTACTCTGGCTGCATAGGAAATGAGAAAAAAGTTACAGGGTTAATTATAATCATAATGGATCTCCCTGCGTCTTCTTCGTTGCAGTTTCCTCCTATTTGGGTTGTACTTGATCCCAATGAGAGCCGCCGCAGCTGTTGTTCCTGGTTAAGAACAATTTCCAGTTTATCTTGTCTCCTTGGACTACCTGTCCGATAATGTCGGTCATCTTCTCGTCTCCACAACCTGCCTCAACTCTCATATGATCACCGCTTTCGTCTCCACAGTCTCCCTTTCCTAAACTCCAATTCTCCGTCCTTTCCTTATTTACAATCATCTGTTTCGAAATCTGTGTCAGAAACTTACTGCAACCTTTTCATTACCTCTTACCTGCTCATATCCCGAAGGTGGCAGGGATTGATACTAACGAATCAAACTCTCTGGGAATAACAGTTTAACCCTCTCTCCTACGGTTTTTGGGGAAAAACACCATCCAATGCCGCTAATTCTCACCATAGTTGGGATACACCCCAGGCTCGCCGTGGTCTAGTTTTATTACCTCCTTTATTTTGACTCCGCACCGTGGCTGTCCGAGCAGATGTGTTTGACCGCTAAAAGTAATTTTACCAAAACGTAAGTGGATCCTCAAGTTTCGATCCTATGCTTGCGGTTCTACAAGTATAATTACTATAGAAACGTTTCTCGGGGTCCAACCGGTTAATCTCGTACACAGCGACGTTTCGACAGATAGCAACTCCGTCATCTTCCAGGCTGGAAGATGACGGAGTTGCTATAACGTCGCTGTGTACTGAGATTACCCGGTTGGAAACCCGAGAAATGTTTCTACATATTCTTCACCGGGAAAGCCTTCGTTCTTTAAGTATAATTACTGATGTACTCATTTGCTTTACATAAAATTTATACATAATGTACAACACGTTACTATTATTTAAATAAATATCGCAAATTCCACAGTCTTAACTATTTATAAAAGTATTTGGAAAAATTATAGGCCGTGCACATAAAATAATGGACAAGACACGTCCCAATTGGATGTTGAGTGATTATCGAACTATTATTTCAATAAATAAAGTCTAACGATTCAGATATTGAAACGTGGAATGTAAAGTATCCTCTGTCCATAAAAGCACCCCTAATATGCCTTTTAGGGTCCGTTTTGATTACGAAATATATATGTTGTAACATGAAAAGTTGCAAAGAACAATGCAGGCCAGCTTGCGAGTTGCAATTGTTGAGGAACTGACGCAACCCGGGCCAACAATGTGGTCTGGCGAGACGTTGGGTGGTCCACAAAGCGAGGGGGGAGTCGTCATGGGGTGAGGGGAGCAGCAGGTTGTGTCGGCGGGACGACGAGAGAATGACCACGCCCTGCAGATATAATTTTTTTTCATGCTCTGATTGAAATTAAAACTATCAAAAGAAATTTTTAGTGCTTTTTTATAAAAAATACATGGCGCCCTAAAGGAATTAAGAAATCCTCGAATACAGAGGAACGACGGATCCGCTACAATATATATATATATATATATATATATATATATATATATTTGTACTTATTATAGGTTGTCAATAAATCGACCACTAAAGGGTTTAATCTTGCTACATGGAATGTGAAATGTTATTATTTCATAATTTAGATTTAGATATATTTTACTTTCATATGTCAAGCCATATTATTTAATTACCTTGTTTTATATTCTTTTGCTTCTCGTGATTCTTGTACGCAACGATATTTTGTTATGGCGCTTCTATTAGACTGAATGAATAAAAATACTGAACACTCAATAAATAATTTGACCTGTTAAGAATGTTATTTGCGTTAAAATTATAGATTAGTGACATAATTGGAACTAATGTTCCCCTGATCGTTTCTTAGATTCTTGTTATAATTGAATAAATTCTTTCGTTAACAAAAATTCTAACAAACGATTGGCAAATTAAGGTTTAATTGCAAGTACTTTATCCATTATCTGCACAAGTAGTAAGCAGAGCCGTTATTGGGAAAACAGTCTTCTTAATTTGTTGTGGTAAATGCTTCGCGGATATCACGTGGTTTAAGCTAATGAAACGTGGTCAGGATCTTTGGCGCCATCTGTGATGGTTCTTTCCGCAGGAATGGAGGAAATAAAATAAATCACATAAATTAAAACGTGGGTTTATTATACAAAAAATTTAAAACAAATTACAATTTAAATATTGGTTGTATTGCTCTGAATGAACCAAATTTACCAACTGCGCGGGTCAGTCAATTGAGACATCCAGGATAAACCGTGGTGGTTTTGGTTACAAAGGACGAACAGGCGATAAAACAAGGCCAACACTCACTAAAAAGCCGGAACGATCAAAAACTCTGGGACGCTGGCTCGTTCTGGGGCGCTCATACAACCATTTCTTTCGCCCGCAAAAATTCTCTGAGACGATGATATTTTTCATCCCTTCCTCTCTCCTTTTTAAAAACTCTTAATTCGTCAGTCTACGTGAACGTGGCCGGAGCCATCATCCCCGCCTTACCTCGTTCTAAACCCGGGCCAAAAAGAGTGTCCCAAGGGATTCAACTCTTGGCTTTGTGTTGGCCCATGTCTTACAACAAAAATTATTAAATAAAATATAATGCATCATATTGTAAAATAACAATTCAGCCAACTAACAAAAAATATGTAGTCAACGACATGTGCTGGATAGTAAGATATTAGGAATTAATGTAGAGTAAGTGTGTGGTAGGGGTTTTATTCATTGGTAGGTGGGGGAAATGAATTTAAATTATGACGATTATGATTTTGATCAATAAGGGGTCAAATAAATTATAGCTTTTAAATGTAACAAAAAGGGATTTATTAAGCTATGTATTTTATGGGAGCTTGGCTTACTAAATCGGGAACATGCGTTACTCTTTCTCAGGGAAAGCTAATGCTCAATGGGTTTACTAATAAAATGTGGGAGGAGGGCGAACACTTTATAGAGAAGCGGCCAGAGGCGAGAAACGATAAGGTGGGTACATCACCACGGCGCTGTTGACGATCTCCGATGTCCTTGCTGGCTGGTGACTGCTGGTTGTAGTCTCCCAAGCGTCGGAGGTAGGCTGAGCGTCGCTTTCGTCACTCCAGGGCTGCTCCTAGACTCGTACTTGAAGTTTGGTAGCCTCTGCTGAATTATCTTCAAAGTCAGACGGATGGGTATATAAGATTGCGTCCAGTGAACTTCAATTTTGGCCGACGTAACTATTTGAATTTAGTAAGGTTGTTTCCTAAAGGCGTCGAAAATTTTTTCTAAAAACTGCTCTCTTCTCTCTTAGAGCACCCTGGTTTTAATCTCCTCGCCCCGCCCAAATCTCTCCTGGTGGGCGTGCACTTCCTCCTTATGGATTCTGAATATTGTTTATTTTGGCAAGTGTTCTTCATAACCTTGGGTTCTGAATAACAAATTGTTGTTATGAAGTCACTTGCCTCTATTGTTCCGGCTTTCGGAGGCTCGGGATAAATACTTAATCTTTTCCGCAGGTCCAGGCGTCAGGTCAAATTTTCTTTTTCCCACGGCTGACCAGATGGATTCCTGGTAAATACCATCTGTCGTCCATGTCTTCGACAACCTAGCCATGAAGCTACCTCGTCCAAGCATATAGTACCGAACCTTAATGTTTCCGTTTTCTGGCCGAGGAGATGATTGTAATTCGTCATTTAGTTAACCTATCCCGTTCATTCATGTTCCCGACTTCGCCCTGCTTAGGTCTAAATACTTATATACATTACAAATACTAAATAAAATATACAATTTAATTAATCTAATGTGTACCACGGCAATCCCGTTCCACAAGTGTATATTGCTAGGATAGTCAGATTCCTTTCAGTATTCGGCTGGAAAGATACGTCTTTTGTTCCATTTGCGCCGGGAGGGGAAGGAACATGTGACCGTTATAAAATGTTTCACCTGTTTGAGTTATGGGACTAGCAGCTTTAAATACCATAAGTGTGTAAACTTGCCATTAGAAACAGGCGCATACTCTCGCATTCATTATTTCTCCCCGTCAAGGAGGAAAATGGTGAAAATTGGTTGAATTATTGGAAAATTAGGGGAGAGGGGCGTTTCCTTCCTCATTCCAAACTGTTATTGGTGTTCCAGATGGACCAAGAAATGGCGTGGTGATGTAAAGGAGGGGAGATGAGAATCAGAGAGGAGTGGACAGTTCACGTCCAGAGACTCCAAACAATTTCCTGGGAGTAGCATATTGTCTGTCAGGAGATTCGAGGTGGAATCGGCAGTCCATATCTCCCACGATCGTGGAGTTTGTCCGTGGGCAATTAGTTGCCGACTCTAGCAGTCTTAGAGAGCAGAGGCCATCAGAGGAAGACAGTCCGGCGTCCTGGCTCCATCGTTTTCTACCAGGACGAAACAGTTATCACACAGTAAGAGGCCAAAAATCCAATAAGCCACATGTTCTCACGTTAACGCTCTAATTTCGGATGCTTTGAAATACTTCTAAATCCTGGGGAAAATAAATGAGTTTTTCTTTCAATATTGTGATGAGGATTTATCTAATTTTCAATATATATACTTTGGTGTACTGTTCCAATCCACCACGGTCAACTTGAGTGACTCAATACAGCTAACCGGAGTAAGTTTAGAATGTTGTTTTTTGCTGAGGTATTCAGTCCTAACACTAGTCTGATGCAACCTTCCATGCTAACCAATCTAGCGCAAGTCTTTTTATTTCCACATAACTACAACATTCCACATCCTCCCCTTAGGGTATTCTATCCTTGGCCTCCCTCTTCCATTAATACCGCACACACTTCCCTCTAATGCTACTTTTTTTTGCAAGACCTTCGTGTCTTAAAAAGTGGCCTATCAATCTTTCCCTTCTCTTGATCAACGTCCTCCATATTGTTTGCTCTCCCCCTACTCTGTTTAGAACTTCCTCGTTAGTAATTCTTTTTATCGATCTGATTTTCAGCAGTCTCCTACAACATCATATTTCAAAGGCTTCTAATTTGTTCCTTTCTGCAACTGTACCGTCCACGTTTTGCACCTATATAAAGCCACACTCTATATGAATATTTTTTAGTAATGCTTTCCTAATATTCACACTTATATTACTCGTAAGTAAATTCCTCTTTTTAGCGAAAGCTTTCCTTGCCTCTGCTATCATACTCTTTATGTTCAGTATACTTCTAACCTCCCTAATTATTATGCGGACCAAGTAGCAGAATACCTTGTCTTCCTTCAACGCTTCCCATCTAACACCGTTTGTTATTCCACCGTTTCCAAAACTACCTTCCATCACTGTTGGTTTCCTTCCATTAATCCTCATATTGAACTCTTTCTCCAGGAACACGTTCACGTCATTTATTATTGTTTGCAAGTCTTCTTCTAACTCCCCTAATACTACAATGTCATCGGCAAAGCGTAAGGTTTTTATTTATTCTCCTTGCAGTATGATTCCCTTTCCATATTTCATTTTAACTTTCTTCATCGCCTGTTCTATATATAAGTTAAACTGCATGGACAAAATACTGCATCCTTGTCTCTTTCCTATCTTGAATTCTGTTTTCGTTTATTGATCTTCAATTCTAATTACTGCTGCCTGCCTTCTGTAAAGGTTATGTATAAGCCTTCTTTCTTGGTATTTTCTTCATAACCCTTAATAGTGTGTTCCAGTTCATTTTACCAAAGACATTTCTAAATCTACAAAAGCCAAGAACGTAGTCCTGTTTTTTCTTATCCTGTCTTCTAAAATTAGACGTAAAGACAATAATTCTCTCTTCCACCTACATTATTCCTATAACCAAACTGATCTCTTAACTCGCATTATATTTGACGTTCTATGCTTCTATATCATGTTTTCGTTAATATTTATCGTGCTTGAGATACTAAATTAATTGTCTTGTGCTGTTCGCATCTATTGGTCCCAGTCCTCTTCGGCATGGATATAATTATGTTTATACTAAAATCTTCTGGTATTCTTCCTGTTTCGCAGATTTCGCAAACTATCCGGAACAGCCATGAAATTGCTTCTACGCGCGATGATCTCATCAACTCCACTGGAATGTTAGCAATTCCTGGAGCTTTACAATTGTTCAGTTCTGTCATCGCACTATTAAACTCCGACCTTAAAATTTTGTTTTCATCATTTACTTCTTCTATTACTAAGTGATCTAGATTTCCACGGTGATACAGCTCTTCTAGGTATTCCTTCCATCTTTCTGCTTTTCTTCTTTATCCAAAATTTGCTTTCCATCCGCTCTCCTGATGTTCTTGCTAATATTTTTCCTCTCTTGGAATGTTTCTTTGATTTTCATTCTTCAAGCGTCTGTAATGCTCTTTATCATTTTCATCTTGCGGGTTTTTATATTTACGCCTTTCATCAATTATTTTTATTATTTCTTTTGTTAGTAAGTCTTTCATATTGGTCTGAGCTATTTTGCCTATTTTTTCGTCAGCTGCTCTAGTCATTCCTTCCTTCGAGAGTGATCATTTCTCATCTGTATTGTTTCTGTCTCCTTTGTCTATTAATCTACTCTTGACGTCTCCTTTGAAACTCTGAAGCACCTCCTGTTGTTTCAGTTTTTCAAATTCCCATATTTTTTTAAATTCCTTTCATGAGTTTCTTCATGTGACAAGACTGATGAACATATTCAATTATGTGTTTGTATGTAAGTAGATGATACCATATGTAAATGAAAGGCAAATCAATATTTTACTGGTTTTATCTTTATACAAGATAAGTAGATCGTACGTGGCAATAGATTACAGTGTCGAAGCATAAATTAGCTTAACAGGGATATTTGACACGTACTACAGATAATAATTATCTTCAAACCCTTTTGAAATGTCATGCTGTAAAAGTTTTACGAATATGAAGGGTCTTTCTTTAATAAGTCAAACATTATTTAGTGTTTGCCTCATATTAATATTATTTCACACCTTATAATTTAAGTGTTGTATATGCAGTATATGTCAAATCCATGGCTCAGGAAGTAAATTATTCAGGTGTGTCGCTTGCGAAACAATTAACATGCGTTAATTTTGATAGAACAATGCCAAATTCAAAGGAAGGGCAATATTTAAATTATTTTTCCTATAAATATGTGAGGTTTCATAGGCATTTTAAACTTTCCCGACACTCGTTTTCCCGATGGACACTAACAACATCGATAGTGACAATACTAAACTCAGCGATAGCGCAAACTATTTATTTTTCTCAAGTATATGGAATACTTTCCCTTTCCACAAAATACCCTTGGGGGTGCCTGACATGTCATACTTCGACATTATTTGTTCCTCGACCGTAAGTAACAAATATAGCGAGTTTGATTAAAATTATTCCACTCATTTACTAGCAGCATAATTTACATAACAATCATGTATAATAACAGAAGAAAAATATTGCAACGGAAATCGTTCATTAGGTTTTTCGTCAGTATGATGTGCTTATTCGTCAGATCAGTGTTTAATAAAACAGAGTGTCACAAAGTTAAACAATTTATTTTCAGTTTGAGGGTGACAGTATTAATTTAATGCGGTGTGCCAGAGTTCTTCCGGACGACATGGCCAAGAGACCGTGGATTTTGGTCGAATGGAACCGTCTCTTTGTCCATTTCACACCTCGTCTGCTATCATCTTCTGGCAAAAACGGTTCATCTTAGTCGTTCTTGCTTCCCGGACCAAAAATATCTCTCTGGTTGTGCCCAAGCTGCCATCGCAGTGTTCACTTTCTATAAGTTAGGGTTACTTGATGTTCAACCTTCGGAGCGTGATGCCCGTGTCATTTCGTGGTGGTCAGTGGAACACCGAGAAGCACGTACGCGAGGCTGAAAGAACACACATGGAAAGAGCAATACAAAATCCAACAACCGAAGATCGGGAGGGAGCATGTGACTAATTATTTATGACGGCATAGTATTAATAATTCTATTAGTGTTACGCTCCATTACGTAAAAGAAATAATCCGGAAACGAGATTTGTGAAACTCGCCCTTTTGGAAAAACGACTTATTGGGATAATGTCATCTGAAAATCTAGCGTCCAGTAAGTCTCTTTTGGGCAAATAACAGGACCAGTGTTTTAATCACTCATTTCATTAAAATTCTTATGAAATGTTGTCCGAGTCACAGAAATGTTACTAAGCAAGGTATCTTGATAGATAGTAGACACACAACGTGTAATCTAAATCCCTAATGACATTCTATATCATAACATAAATATGATTGTTTGGGAGATTAAACATAATGTATTCTAATGCTATGCTTATAAGACTGAAAGTTTTCTAAAGACATCATCTATCGTCAGTACTCGTAAACGTTCATATAGATTAACAAAAGTTCAGAGCGCATAAACAATGTGTTAACTACTTGAATTCAATAGCATCTGCATTTATTGTGGCGAACCTTTTGATGCCTCCATAAGTTGGCGGATTGTGAAACGTCGTAACGGGAAAAGCGAAGCGGAAAAGAAATGATATTGTGTCATTATGTGACATACACTGCCATGGTAGTCACCAATCAGAAGCCGCCGCGTCAACGACAGATTAAATGCCACATTTTACAATAGGGTTGTAAAAACCGACAATAAACTAGCTGATTCTGAACGCTATCTCTCTCACGAAAGAATGAGTGAAGAGACTTTGTTCTCTACTGTAATTCAAACTACTCTAAATTAAAATTTATTTGTAAGTATTAATAAATTTCGTAATATTTTCATGATTTGGAACAATTATTGAAGTAGTGTTTGAAGATATTTTAATGGTCTGATACTTAACTTCTTTATCATATTTTACTTATCTTAAAGCTATTTTTCCTTATCAGGACTTGTATGAATCTATACGAATTGATAAATGGGGAAGAATATTATAATCATTTACAACGAATATAGATCTATATTGTAATATAAATATATTAGTACTTTATTAACATACTAAAATGGAGACACTAGAAAACTGTGTTTTTCCAGTATTATTGTATGGGTGTCAAACATGGACTCTCAGAGAGGAAAATGCAGAGAAAGATCCTTGGCATTTCTCTGAAAGATAGAGTATCGAACATTTTGATACATAGGATGTCAACAACAATAGACGCTCAAAAAATGAAAATTGGGAGGACACGTTGTGAGGCTACAAGACGAAAGATGGACGTTACAAGCTACCACATGGGACCCGTATATAGGAAAGAGTCTCCCAGGAAGACCAAGACGCAAGGGGACGGACCTATTAAAAAAACAAGCAGGAGGACAATGGATCAGAATAGCCAGAGACAGAAATAAGTGGAAAGAACTAAAACTACAACTAAGTGACAGTGTGTTAATCGTGTAATGTATTAATAAGACATCTTACGCGGATTAGCTCACCGCGTGAGACTACTAAAAGCTACCCCTACTGGTAGGAGGCCTTTGCCCTGAATGGGACAACATTGTCTATTTTCATTCATTCATTCATACTAGAACTTACACATAACCTCTACAGAAGACAGGCAGCAGTAATTAGAATAGAAGATCAAGAAAAGAAAGCCGTAATCAAGAAAGGAGTAAGACAAGGTTGTAGTCTGTAGCCCATAAATAGAACAGGCGATGAAGAACGTTAAAACGGAATATGGAATAGGAACCATACTGCAAGGAGAAGAAATAAAAACCTTACGCTTTGCTGACGATATTGTAGTATTAGGGGAATCAGAAGATGACTTGGAAACCAGAATAAATGGCATGAACGGAGTTGTGGAGAAAGAGGTCAATATGAAGATTAATAGAAGGAAAACAAAGGTAATTGAGTGTATTTTGGGAAACAATTGAATAACAAAGGCTGTTAGTTTGGGAAGAGATATTTACACGGAAGTTAAGGAATTCTGCTACTTGGGAAGCTTAATAACTAGGCATGATAGAAGTACAGTAGACATAAAGAGTAGGATAGCACAGGCAAGGAAGGCATTCGTGAAAAAGAGGGATTTACTTACGCCTAATATAAGTCTGAATATTAGGAAATCGTTGCTAAAAATGTTTGTATGAAGCGTGGCGTTATATGGGTGCGAAACGCGAACATTAGGAGTAGGGGAAAGGAAAAGAATAGAAGCATTTGAAATGTGGTGCTATAGGCGAATGCTGAAAATCTGATGGGTGGATGGAATCACAAACGAGGAAGTTCTAAACAGAATAGGGGAAGAGTGAACAATATGAAGGACGTTGACCAAGAGAAGGGATAGATTAATAGGCCACGTTTTAAAACACGAAGGTCTTGTAAAAAGTAGCATTTGAGGGAAATGTGAGGGAGGCCAAGGATGGAATGCGCTAAGCAGATTTGGGAGTTTATGGGTTGTGCTAGTTATGAGGAAATGAAAAGGCTTGCACGAGTTAGGTTAGCATGGAGGGTTGCATCAGACCAGTCATAGGACTGAATACCGCAACAACAACAACACTAGAACTAAAAACTAAGCAAACTATTTAAAACTCGCCGTTCACGTACAGTAGTGGAATATCAATTACTCAATTTTCATGAAGTTTGGAAGCGTAATGAAGTTTTAAATAAAACAATCCAAATTAACAAAAGAATTTATTTGCAATACGCACATGATACAACAGTAATCACGTATATCTAAATCTAGACCATTTTATGACAGCGTATGCTTGCACATGTAAGTGATTCTCTATTGATATGATTTAACAACCATATATACTTTACTCTGCATTAATAATTATAAAGTGCTGCATGAGACGTCATTTTCCTTAGGGTTATACACAAATATTATGGGTAGATTACTGCAACGGGCAAACAAGACGACCAAAAGAAGTCTGTGTATACATTTTTAAGGTAAATGTTCACCACGAAGATGAATATGTTTGTAATAATGCTCCAAGCTGTGACACCAGTGGATAAGTGTCTACGATCCGACTATTCGACTCTCGTCGAACCGCTACGAGACTCTCAGTTATAGCCGACATCATTATTATTCTTACTTAGCTGCTTAGCTGCTATTGGGCATTTGCCCGGTGGCTGCTATATACAAAGAAAACACAAATACAATTACAAAAAGAAAACACCATTCACACTAAGGAAGAATTTTGAAGTGTAGATTTTGTTCTTAAAAAGAAAAGAGAAGTCAGGAGTCACACAGAAATCACTTCACTGCACTTCACTATTATCACTTCAAAGATTCTAAAAAATACTACTCACTTAAGTTTTCTTAGCTTATCCCTAAACTGATTTACGCTACCCAGAAAAGTTGTCAATATTTCTGCAGGCAAGGAATTCCAATCGCGTATGGATCTATTTACAAATGAAAAATTTCCTATGTCTGTGCGTTGCTCTTTTTCTTTAATTTTGAACGAGTGGTCATTTTTAGAAATAGAATTCGGCGCTGTAAGATGGTTTGTTATTTATTTCCAGGCCCTGTGGTTCACCCTTATAAGCTTTATATATTGCGCACAACCTCAAATGTTTCCTTCTATTACTAAGAGCTTCTAAATTCTCCTGAGGATTGTTCGCGAATCGACCCCCAAGCATCTTTTCGCTAGAGTGTGTTCGTTTCTATATGGACGTTACCCCATATTCTAAAATTGGCCTCACCAGCGTTTTGTAAGCAGAAATCTTGGTTTTTCTCGTGTTTTTCCTCAAGACGCTGTTTACATAAACACCCTCCAACCTTCATCTGCCAATTTAAATCTTTAGTAATAGTGATCCCAAGATATTTACAGTTATTTGACTCCGTTACAACTTCGTTTCCCATTATAAATCGAGAGGGACGGACAATTCTCTTTTTTGTAAAAACGACTGCCTTACACTTCGTTGCATTTATTTGCATTTTATTTCTAACTGACCATCATGTCTAATATGGCTAATTATAATTGAATTCCTTTCGGCAGTTCAACTTGGACTCGTATAACTGCTCAAAGTAATAATTCCTCTTGGCTCATGATTATGTTCGAAATTTATATATAGCTGGTTTACCTACGTATGGAAAAATCGCCGAAAACATTTCATAATTGTTGACAGTGAGCCGTAACCGCATTCTCAATGTAAATTTCTTCTAGCAATTAAAAACATAAATGTAATACTCTATGAACACATGTGTCAAGAATGTCTCCAAAACAATTAATTTGCACAACACGTTCCGACGCTTTCAACTGTGTTTTGTTATTGTATCCAGAATATTGAAAATAGGAAAATGGTCCTTCATTATTTATGTTCCGCCTAGATTCTTTTATAATTATCAAATTACGGCACTATATTTTATTAATACCCTTCACATTTCCCGATTCAAATAGAACTCAAAAGTCAGGTGATTGGCAATCTAAAGACCGGCATGGCTTCACATCTGTCTCTTAGCCAGGCTATTAGAAGCTTATTTATGATTATAAATGACACGTATCTGAAATCAAGATAAAAATATCGTTCTGGCAGCTTTTATTGCAGCGATGATATGCAGGTTGCAGAGTCTGGCGGCGTTATAAGACTAAGACTAATCGATTAGAACGTTTTACTATATGTTCTTTTAACATTTGGCATAGAAATTAGTATTAAAAGTTAAAATTATTTATACACGAATTTTTTTGCCGTTGTATTAATGTGATGTACTTTCTTCGTAGTTTTATAAAGACCAGTAGGAAGTTTAGATTTACAATTAATAAATAATAACACTTAACATTATTAACTAAAATATTAAAACATATCATTAAATTTGCCGTTGATGTCTCAAATAATTAGTTATAAATAGAACGAGGATCAGATTAATCAAATGATGGCGGATAGTTGCAGTTGCTTTTGAAGAAACATACAAAATTGGTCAAATTAGTTGTATAAAATATAAATAATTTAATACTTATGAAAATAGTTTCGAGTTAAACATAGTTTATGGAAGGTTCATGCACAGCAAAGTTGATTAAAACTACTTGTAAATTCTTTGAGTAGTTTCCATTGTGATTCTCCAGAGAAAAGAAGTTATATATTGCGACATTTCTAAGTTTCCGTATAGATTGTAAGTATAAAGAGGAACGATATACACTTCTAATTGCGTAATCTCTACGATAGCAGTTATCTGTAATTAGAATTGAAGAGCAAGAAAAGACAGCAGAAATTGTGAAAGGAGTAAGCCAAGGATGCAGTCTGTCGTCCATACTTTTTAACTTATAAAAAGAACAGGCCATGAAGAAAGTTGAAACGGAAAATGGAAAGTGAATCAAACTACAAGGAGAGGAAATAAAACCCTGGAGGTTTGCTGATGATATTATGGTATTTGGGGAGATAGAAGACTTGGAAACCCATAATAAATAGCATGAACAATGTCATGGAGAAAGAGTTCAATTGGACTAATAAAACGAAAACCATGGTGATGCAGATAACTATGGGAAATAGTGGAATAACAAAGGGTGTTAAATTGGGAAAGGGATATTTGGAAGGAAGTTAAGGAATTCTGCTACTTGGGAAACATAATAGCTAGGGATGGTAGAAGTATAGATAGCACAGACAAGGAAGGCTTTTGAAAAACAGAAGGAATTTATTTAAGGTTAATATAAGTGTGAAGATTAGAAATCATCACAAAAAATTTTCGTATGGGTGCAAAACGTAGACGATAGGATTTGCATAAAGCAAAAGAATAGAAGCCATTGAAATGTAATGCTGAAAATCAGATGGATGGATAGAATCACCAACGAACGAGGAAGTTTGAAGCAGAATAGGGGAAGAGGATTTTGACAAAGAGAAGGAATATATTAATAGGCCACGTTTTTTGACATGAAGGTATTATAAAATTAGCAATAAAGGGAAGAGTTGGTGTAAGAACGGAAGAGAGAGGCCAAGGATGGTATACCCTAAGAAGATTAAGGAGAATGTAAGATGTGGCAGATACGTAAAAATGTGAAGGCTTGTGCGGGATAGGGCAAATCGTTCTTCTATACACTTTTTGTAGTATTAAAAATCTAGTCTAATAAATGACAACTCATCTAAAGTTACTTTAAAACTGGTAGAGCTTTAATAAATTTTATTCATTCAAAATTTATTACGTATTCAACGCAAGAGTCGTGTTGAGTAATCAGAGGTTTTATTGTATTTTGTAACTTCGATAAATAAATGGAAGTGAGAGTATTATCTTTTTTCTTGTTGTTAGGCTTGTGGAAAGCTTGTAAATAGGTTATAATAAAAGAATCTTTTATTGATGAATTGAACGTTTCTATCAGAAGTGCTTAGGTGAATACAAGAACGATATTCCTGCATTATAAACTGTTACACTGGAACACTTCTCAAGCGCAGTCGTATATTTGGTACTGATGCCGACGCTTCAAACGCCTACGATTCTCCCTTATTCAAAATTAGTTCATTCGCGTCATTTGCAAACAACAAAGTACAACTAACAATTCACTTCTCCAGCGGTTACCATTTTGAAGCCCTCTAGCTTCAAATCTGTGACACTGTCAGGTACTCATAATGAATTGTTCATTCAGTGTACATGTTATTTATGAACGTAAGGGATTAGTGACAACTTTAAAATAAAATAAACAGACCAACATTAGTAGTATGATCGTAGTAACAGAAAATATCAAAATCTTCAATCCGTTTATCGTATAATAATGTTTAAATTAGTTAACATATTGCTTAAGTAATATTATCCTCTAAGTACTGAGACTTTATAAGTCGCATTGCAGATGAGTCCCACTTTATACAGAATCACCGAGGAAACACGCATTATGAAGGAGTGAAAGGACGTCTGGAAGGTCTGAATTCGTCTCAGACAAAGTCTCCAATAAGCCTTATGTTCTCGGATGTATTTGAAGGTTGTATGTTCCGGAGTAGTACACGTCGGGATCTGTGGAAAATATCTACCTGAAGCGCGAAAAACCCGCGCGTTGGTTGTCTTTTAAAATATGCACGAATTCAATCTTATTTTGAGATTGGTTTCATCTTGTAATTTCTTAATCCCGTCATTAGGTTCTATGAGTTCATCCGGCTTCGGACGGTTTTGTTTAGGGTATTCCCGAAGCGTCTCTCAACTAATTATTATATTCTTATGTTACAGTCGCACCAACAATGAGGTCATTAGCGACTTGATCTTTAGGTACCTGATTTATATTTTCTCTCAGGGTACTTGAAAATATTCACAAACACCCAGACCCTTGCCACCGGGGACCTCTGTGAGTCTGTGACGCTAATCACCAGACCACAGAGACGGCCACTAATTGTTGAAAAATGAATAATTTTTGGTAGTTAAGCAAAGAATCAGTCCAAGTGCTTCCTAATCGCACACGCAATGAGCCCAAATGAAATTACCGCTTTTAATATCGGATAAAGTATGAAAATCCCAATTGTTGAATGACTCTCATTACAATTGAATGAAGTTGCGATATCGGCACACTAGTAATAATTGAGTAAGTCGTCCAGATGTTTCATTCCAATCAATCATGTCAGAAATGCTTAGGACCTGCCGAAACCATTACAGCACACTGTTAAGCGAGAAAACCATGAAGTGGAGTGGTTTACGTCCATATTTCACGCTGATTACTTAGTCGCTGTCCCCAGTGATGGAGTGAGTGCATCTGTTTCGATGGCTGTCAGCGATACTGGACACGTGAACCCTAGCAGCCGGGAATCAAACTGTGGGAGTGTCTGGTCACCAGAGGTTCATCAGATACGGCGGACATATGGAGTACAGTCTCGCGCGCTCCGGATAATTAAAACATGCGGGGGAACGTAAGGACGACTAGTTAACACATATTTTTAAATACTTTCTCAAAACAATTAGAATATACATTAATTTTCAACACATAAAACCTATAATATTCATTATTTTATTATTTATAATCGTGGTGTAATACGACTATTTGAAAATAATAAAACTCAGAAAACGAGACACGTTAAGAAGTGGAATCATGTAATTGTGATAACAAATTTAATGGTAACAGAGACAACTGTCAACTTATCATTTTTAGAGCTTAAATGGTGGCAATTAAGTACTTAAGATTTTTATTTATTTAATCTTCAAAACATTTTAAAATTATTATAATTGATGTTGCATTAAGAATAAATTATACGTAACTGATATATCATCATCATCAATATATAAAACAGTTTCTAATGGAATGTAGCTTTCTGTAATTTCCATGGGGTTCTATATTATAAATCATAAAAATTACTTAACACGTTCAATTTATACATTTTTATAGTGTAAATATATCTGTAAATATGTTGCTCCAGTCTCAATGATTATTAATCAACATTTCTTTATATTGTTAAGATCTTTGGTTTTTAATTAATATTTAAATTTTGATTTCATCTGTTTCATACCAATAAAATACGTATTCAGTGGTCCTGTAAATCGTTTTGGCGCGGTTCCTATGGTCCAGAAGGGTAGGGTGTGACAGTAGTAAATTAAAAGGGATTGAAAGAGGTTATTACAGAAGCTATTCTCTTTATTGAATTTCTGTCAGAAAGACTTCACTAAAGCGCAATTTGAAAAAAATAAATCTGAGAAATACAATTAGAAAAGCGCGCCTCCCGCTTCGTTGCTTCCATCAGACAAATGCATTAAATGAAAGAGTAATTTTGCAACTAAAATATCTCTGACAACATGCGAACTTTCAGTAGCCCAGAAGTGATAATGAAATTTAACAACCTGTCGCGTGAAAGTGTGTCTTGGTCTGAAAATCAAAATCAAGCTTCCGAATTCGTGGTTCTTCACTTATTTCTGGTCAAACCATTCTCAGAATTGTCTCCGGTGAGGATTATCAGAGGCGTATAGATCTTGTAGAGATATAAGGTTTGAATTGAAGGATAAATAAAATTATACACACAGTTTCTAAAATTCGATAATAACTGAATTTTAAAAATAAATTGTTATAAAAACTTTATATATTAAATATTTTACATAACTAACTAAGATGATTAAAAATTATAATGAAGCCGTGTGACTTACTATTTGAATAATTCATTTTAATAAATCTTATTATTCTGAAAATATTTGAATGGAATGTTACCACTGTTTTGTATAACCAAGAAAATTTAAATTGGTGATAAATAAATTCTTTTATTTTATCTTACAGGTAATATTGACTGATATGCATAAATATACTGCGATCGAGTGAGTATCTTCTTCTCTGTGTAAAAATATAATTGTAAGCAATAATTTTATCGAACGAATGTTGATGTGAAATGGTCCTTATAACATTCGTACAGGAAAATTCTCCTCTGATAATCCGATTATCCGCAGATCGTAGACTATACTTGCTTTTATGATCTAAAAGTGTCCGCCAGGCCTCCAAATTCTTTGTCGAAGGGCGGACTGCCAAATTATTGTCATTTACCTGTAGTTTTACCGTCCTTAAACCACTTTCCGTGGATTCTCACGACAGTAGTACGCGAACATCCTACCAGTTTCGTCGTATCCTCCGTGCCATAGTTATCGGCCCTAGGGACACCCATCGATCATTACGACAGGCATCTCTAAATTTCCTTAAAATAACCAGCCTGAAATTCATATGCCAATTTTGTTGAAAGCAAGAGCGCAGATTTTCAATTTACCTGTATGACTATTTTAAAAATAAAATTCCACACTTCCTAACTAGCCATAGTTCCTGAATGTATTCAAGCCACGATATGATAGTTCGTGAATAAATTTCCTCCTCTTCTAATACTCCAGTTTCTCTTTTATAATACTCATGCTTTTTTAAGTTATTTCTGAAGCTATACTCGAATGTTATACACGTTAATAATTCTGGGAGAATTATGCCTTAGAAGTTTAATTTATTTGACGTCGATAAAATTTAAATGAATTTAGTGGCTCCTAAACCACCAATTAAACACAAACATAAATTTAAAAAAAATACAAAATCCTGTTGAGAATCTATTTAAAGCGTTCTTTTCCCGGAAGTGTGGAAAACAAGGAGTAAGGGTGTGTATTGGAATATCATCTGCCTCTGTTCACGGCGCATATAAACACCGGATACAGATGCCCCATCGCAGGTTCGTTTGTTTAATTAGTTGTCATGCTCATTCTACATTTCTCTGCTAATGGAAGTGATATATCACCATCAAAGGGAACGGAGGGGAATTGTAGAAATGGTCACACATACAATCGGAGGTGACACACAAATGTGATGCACCAGAATGTACTCCGATAAGATACGATGCATTACAGGAAATGAAAAATCGTGATATCCTCTCCCCAATTGTAATTAAAAACTAAGGTACTTCGTGTAACTGTTCTCAATAAAGGTTATCTGTTTCATTGTATCCTGTATCAGGATTGAAATTTACCAAAAGTTTCTGTGGTAAATTTGTCACATATGTAACAAGCTTAATTACTGTTAAAGAAACTTACAAAAAGTTTTTATGTATTTTGATTGATATTCTCACTGGAGTGTAATTAAAACATCATTATATATAAAATTCTGGTGTAGACGTGAGTTCGTAATTTTTATGTGTTTATGGGGTCACTCGATGGTTCTTATCTATAGTTGAGGGAAAACAATGCCAAACAAACAGATCGTAAAACATATATTGTAACAGAAATTGTTTAAACTACACGAATTGCGATTCAAACTTTCATGAATCTTTAAATAAAATCATAAATAGTCGAATATTGAATTTAATTTTGCATATCTGCTTTTAAACTTATAGAAATTAAATTTGATTTGATATTAAACATTTCGCTCATCAATTGAGAATTATAATTGCTTTATACACAATTTTTTTACATTACTTCAATCAATCAAATAACTATGAAGATATGTTTTGTTATTTTATATTGGTATTTTAAATGTAGTTTTAAATTTTCAAAATCTTCCTTAATTCTGGTTCGAAGTTTGCGTTTTGTTTGTCCAATATAACAGCCTCCAAGGTACAAACACTCAATTTTAACCAATTTAAACAACAATGTGTTTATCTAACTTATTAATAAAATCTTTTGATTTTTAACTTAATTTAATTTATTAAATTATTTAAATATTACATTAACCAGAATTGACAATCAAGGTAATTAATTTATATTTTATTTGAACAAAACAATGTAGCCAATTATATTCTATTTCTGACTTTCGGTTATTATTTATAGCCTATTTTCTATCATGTTAAGTCAGAACTACCTCATTATTTTCTTTATAATTTACTGGTTTTAATTGAAGCATCATTGTGACATATCTTATAAAAATATTCCAAAGAAATTAATTAGTAATTCATTTAGAGACTGTTTACTGTTTCATTAAATGTTTTAAGTATTTTAGAGATTTAAATAATAACAAGTAATTTTCACGCGATCTAAGTTCCTTAACTATATTATGACTGTTAAAGAGATTATGTACTTGTGTGAAAGACCAAGTACCTTATAAAAGGAACTGACGCAACATTTACGTACCTGAGTTTACAAACTTTTATTGCAGCCTTATCTGACGTATACTCTAGGTGTTTTGCGCTCTCGGTAATCTCAGAATAAAGTTTCAATAGGGCCCGTGGGCTGAAGAAAGTACGGTTTTGAAATTTAGTTTCTTTCACGTATTTTTCATGAAATTTACTCAGGCGTTTTCATTTAAATATGCCAGTATTTATTTCATATTTATGGTGTTCGGTGAAATACAAGTAAATATCTTTACTTATAATTTTTATTTTCAATAAACAAGTGAAAGTAAAAGATTCACATCTATTTACTTGGTTTCATAGCGTACAATTTTTAATTTGTTTGCAAACGTATAAGCCAAGTGGTCCAGCACTGGTTGCTGCACCGTCTCAGAAAAAAATAATATTTTGTTTGTGCATCCCCTCATGTTTTGGCAGTTCAAAACTAATTTTTTTCATTTATATTGTGTCCGGATTAAAAATAACCCCGTTTTTTTGTAGGGCGCACACCGTTTTTCACGTTTGCAGGTATCTACGGATTTCAAAATCCGTATCCGTATCCTTTTCAAATAAACTGTATCGTGCTCAGTACATTAAGTCCTTACAAAATAAGTCCATATTCTATAACCTAATATTATTTTTTTATGTATTATGTGTACCTCGAAGTTGTCGATTTCAAATGAAGAAAAAATTTTTTTCGTAGGGTAATTTCTCAAAGAAGAAACCGTTTGCGAACCTTAACAAATTCCGTGGTTTTACACAAAATAGTACAGTTATCCTGTATAAATTATTAATGGTAACTGACGTTCCCTTAACAAATCACACCTCTTTAAAATAGGGATTTTTCTATTTTTTTCAATGTTCAAGCCGCTATATCTCTGTTGGGCATGTAGATACAAATCTGAATCTTGTTCCCATAATAGGTATTTTTCGTAGAAAACAACGATATAAATTTCAACTTTGACATTTAAGTCAAAGATGGTATAAAAAGTTATTAACTTGCGCGATTTCCATTTGATGTCCGGGAAAAATATTGTGTGTAAGGCACAAAAAAAAGTTAGTACTCTGTAATTTACTATTACTATAATATACTACTATATTTCTAACATCCCTAGTTATTACGCTTCCAAAGTAGCAGAATTTCTTAACTTCCTTCAAAATATGCCTTCCCAATCTAACACCTTTTGTTATTCCACTGTTTCCCAAACTACACTCCATTACTTTGGCTTCCCTCTATTAATCCTCATATAGAACTTTTTCTCCAACACCACATTCATGCCATTTATTATGGTTTACAAGTCTTCATCTGACTCCCCCGATACGACAATATCATCGGAAAAGCGTAGGAATTTATTTCGTCTCCTTGAAGTATGATTCCTTTTCCAAATTTCTTTTTAACTTTCTGTTCTATATATAAGTTAAAAATTAATAATTCAATCCACAAAAGCTCCACAGATTGCAGTAAATAATAAACTGGGTTAAAATCTTAGAATAGAATAGGGTGTTAAACCAGGTGATCCATTTAATGATCATTGAATAAATTAAATTAAGCTAAAATCAAAAGATTTAATTAATAAGTTTCATAAACACAGTGTTGTGTAAATTTGTTAAAATTGAGTGTTTGTTCTTTAGAGTCTGTTATATTGGACAAACAAAACGCAAATTTCGAACCAGAATTAAGGAAGGTTTTAAAAATTTAAAACTCCAATATAAAATAACAAAACACATAAGCATAGTTATTGAATTGATTGGAGTAATGGAAAAATTTTATGAGTAGAAAGCAAAATATTTCAATCCTGATTCAGAATACGATGATACAGATTTGCAACTCTGCCCAGAGTAATTGTTAGCAAAATTATAAATGGAATGTATCGAAGCAATTTACAAATTATGTAGACGAGGACGAATTACACGATTCTCATACTCCATATTTTATAGACGCGAAAAACGATTCCTCTGTAATATATGAGTAAGGTATACATGTATGGAAATTTCTACCGTCTTCTTGGAAGTCGGTGTCTTAGTAGAGCAGAATCGCTATTATCGTGCGACTATCTTTTCTTATGCTCTTCATTCTAACTTTCCAAATAATTGTTATGCTTTATTTACATCGCGCCACTTTTTATGATTCTTCCAACTTCGGTGATATGTGGAGGAAATATTATGATACGCCAGTATGAGTCTGATTCTCATGGCACCGTTCGAATGGTCTGTTTAATTTTGTGATGATTTTCAATTAGCTGCCCCAAACGTTCCGTTGCCCTTTCACTTCTCATGTCTTTCTGTCATTTCGCAATAGTTAATCAGTGCGACGTTCGTTTTCCGATTCTTACAAATTACTTAAACATGGGAAAATGAAGATGTGATATGCTTTTCGAAATTACATGATAGAAAAAGGGAGCGTTATGGCTATTTTGCCTTGTATTATATTTTCTGATGCAACAATTTTTTTCATTTAATTCTTGTTGGTTTCTGAAGCGTTTGGTGGTATTTCTGAGATAGTCCATAACGTTCGCTAGTCCGTTGGATGTCACCGGACACACGCGTGAGTGCGTGCGCCAGAGACGGTTGGCCATAGCGCACTTCACGGTCCGCAGCAGCCTCGACGCGACGGTTGTCATAGAGCACACCGGAAGTGAAG
The DNA here is from genome assembly GCA_034510155.1 of Eucriotettix oculatus. Taxonomy (NCBI): domain Eukaryota; kingdom Metazoa; phylum Arthropoda; class Insecta; order Orthoptera; family Tetrigidae; genus Eucriotettix; species Eucriotettix oculatus. Next base: position 15,669,337 of record CM067378.1, read on the forward strand.
TGCAGCGGCCCGTGAAGCCTAGCAGTTCATCGCTCTTACAGCCCTGCTTCACTTACAACTCCTCCGTAATTCCCTCCACAAAATTACTAACGTTTAAGAGAGGAATGCTCAGGGTTAGGAAAGTAGGATGATCATTGGTTATTAATAATGGATTTAAAAAAATGTTTATAGTAGCATCAACAGTAAGGTAATTAGCGACTGTTCACGATTAGGGTAACATATATTTGTAGGGGTATCAAAGTATAGTTTCTCAAACAACAAAAACATCCAATTCGAATCTGGGACCTCTGTGGTACGAGGCAGCTACGGTAGTCACTAGACCACAGGAGGTTGACTACAATGGATTGATTGAACACTATCCGTGAGACAGTTTAATAATTGATGTTCATGCGCTGCTTTTGACGTTTTCTCTGATCAAAGTGCAAATTGCATTATCAAAAAACTGTCTCATTGACTATTGATTAAAAATTCTAAGATATAGAGTCCATCCTCAATAACGAAGACAGAGGAACATTCTTTATTCTAACTTCAGCTAACCGAAACGTCAAATATCCGAGCTTCTATTTTATCCTCTGTAATTTTAATGACATTGCTTTTTTAATGTACTGCTCCGTACAACCTTCGTTTTTCAATTAAAAATATTAGAAGGATTTCAACTGCCAAACTATAAATACTCTAACTGCAAAAAATTATGTTAAAACGTACGGGATTTCCTAAATTGTAAGAGTAAGGGAAGATTTTTGTTACTGTGCTATTAAACCTTTGTCTTCAATACGTTGTAATGTGCTGAATACGCGAAATAAACTTTGATTCCTGCGAGGCGTGTGGCCCTCACATTCTTTAGGACATAAAGCTGAGAATTTGGGTGTCTCTGGAAGTCGAAAGCTTCGTGGATAATCTCAGAAAGTCACGGAAAGATGAAAAACACATGGGATGTCTACGCTCTGCAGTTGAAGTTTCCTATTGGCTGTAATTGTTAAACAAAAAGTCAATAGGAGCTGTTAAGAATTACAGTTCATTGGTGGTCTGAATTCAAGGAGGGTGAAAGATCGCACCGAACTTACGTGGGAGGGAACTTTGAGACGGAGAGGACAGTAAATTGAGGGAGGCCGGAAAGAGCAGAAGATGGGTAGAGACGGAAAGACCAAATGAAAATTACATTGTTAGCCGCTAAGAGAAGAAGAGATGCCGGAAAGAGTGGATGGAAATTAAATTGTGAGCCACTCAGAGATGATGTTTAGAGCTCGGTAAATGTTGACCGAAAAACTATACTGCTAGCTGTAGAAAGTAAATAAAGGAGCCTCCCCCAGATTTGCCCACGCGTCCACGAGACGAGATTCAGCCCCGATGGTGATTTAACGGCGGTGGGTAAATGCTGATGCACCCATCATCATGCAGAGGAAACTACAATGTAGATGCAGAAACTTGGAGGTAATCGTTCAATTGTATTAAATAGAGTTCACATTTGCCAGGCCAATTGCCATTAGAAATTAAAGGACACGGGGACTTAAACTAAGACTTAAATCTGAAAAAAAATTGATTTTCTAATTATTTTATTAATATGCCTATCAATTCAGTAAACAGTAAACAAATCTGCCACACAAAAGAACGTAGGTGTAGCATATGCTACAAAACAATTTTAATTTGATTCTAATTTAATAAATTATTACTGTTTTGCAGAAAAATGTGTTTTTCTCAGCTTCATGATTTGTGGTCCCAAAAACCGTCTATGCGTCACAAGTTTTAAGATATTGTCTTCGTTATTTTTGTATATATACATTCTGATACATTCATTTAGTTTTTTAATAGTTTAAGAACATTATGTGAAAAATTTTCAAAGTGCCACAGTTTTATTCAATTTCAAAAATTAAACTGACAATTGATAAAAATGGTCAGCCCTACATATTAATGTAGAAAAAGCTAAAATATATTCAAGTACGTAACGCAAGAAACATTTCCAAAACTGCCAATTTTTTAAAATAATATTCAAAATATCACAACAAAAACAAGTTTACAGAAACAAATATTTGTAAATTGCTACACACGAGCGTTGTTAACACAATTAAAATATCAGCTCAGTAGAAATTCATTTACAGGAGTTTTAAATTTCAGCCCCCGTATCCCTTACATTGCTTCTCGGTCGACCCCACAGAGTACTCTGATGTTAAAGTCTCGACGTAAATTTATTATTATTGCTAACCTTTTTATTTCTCATTTGTTTACCTTTTATCAATGCTCATGTTTAATTATTTTATTAAATTCAGAATCTTAAAGAAGAAATTGTCTTTTCTTTCCAATAATAAAAACTATTGTTAATAAATCCCTCATATTATAATAGTTCATAAATTAATAAATTGAATTCAATGTCTCATCCCACTTAAATAAAACCCAAGTAATACATTTCAACGTCTACTCATTAATTTTTGGTAATAGTTTTTGCTGTCCTTTCTTGGAATGTTTATTTTTTGCAAAAAACAAATACAGACGCAGGGGTAACCTCCCGCATTGTACAACATGTGTAGCGCGACGTATGGTTGCATGGAATAATGGTAAGTTTAATCATTTTTGTAGATAGGAATGTGCAGCAGTTAGACACGTGCGCGTGGTTCAGAGTATTTCCCGTTTAAAAAGTTAACCAAAAACAATGGAATACGCTGCATCCCAGGTATGCACGACTTCTTATCTCCTCCTTTGCTTTACGGTTGAAGGGTTCTCGGAAAATAGTCCGAAATTTGCCCTGCGCTGACGTGACGTAGAGGGCTAAAGGGTTGCTGATTGGTTCTCCAAAAAAATCGGGATAAGTAGGAACCAATCAGAGCCTTTCTACGATCACGTATCCACAGATGTGATCAGAAATTCAGTTGGTGATGACGACGGAAAGAGGTTGAGCGGGCCACGTGCTAGCAGAAAGACTGTTCTGTAACGATTAATTGGTGCACAATTGGTGGGTAACCTATTTACCCCACGGTAAACCTTGAGTGTAGAGAACTTTTGCATAATTTAGTAGCCGGAAATAATTTTTTATATGTTAGAAATTTTTTTGGTAGTATAATTATTGTTTTTTATAATCAATAGATATTTGAAAGCGTAAAACCTTATATATATACACACATTCCTTCAATCCAATCCACATGAAAATTTAAACACGAAAGACGAACGTCAATTTCTCATTTTAATAGAGTTTTCAACAATCTCACGGTCGTTGTGTGTTTTGTGAAAAGCTGGAACGTGATACTGATCCAGGTTTTCAGATTTTAAATGAAGATGAAATAATAAATGTGTGCAAAAAAAGTATAATATCGAAGAACTGCCTGTGCGACTTTCTCTCACAAGCGCTTGCCCCCAGAGTGACTGCAGGGCTCATCTGATTGTTTTTTTTATCAAAGTTCTCACATGCCGAGACACCTTCACCTATTTTAAGAGGTATATGTACTCGGATCGAAGACCTTGGGCATATGGCAAGAGTTGTCCGCTGATCTCATTGGATCAGTCGGCCAACTGCCTCCTGAAACTGGTGGAGACATGCAGAAGGGAATGCTGCGAGCCTACAGAAAACTCGCCTCTCGTCATTTAGAAGGGCGTGAGAATAGTACCCAATGCCCGACCTACCCGATGCAGGTTTTCTATGGTTTTCCCTGCATCTCTTTAGGTGAAACACCAGGTAGAATCCTTAAACCATAGCCCGGGGGCCCTAGTCAACCCTTGGCTATCTTACCCTACCTTCCGCACCCCACTTTTCAATTCGTTTCCTATGCTATTAAAGGCGAGTTACCTGTTTCAGGATCACCTTCATGTAGCCTGTTAACCCAATATGTGTAATATAATCCAATATATATTATATCGAAAGTGAAAAGCATGAAGCTGAAGGATTTATTGCCCTAGAAACGGCGATGATTTGGTACGACCGACAATGTGAACGTTGCTCGATGAATTTATTGAGGGAAAACATGTCAAAGAGCTCGTGAACTTGGCTATGAGTACCTAGGGCAACCCCATTATGGTGTATAGTTTATCGCGTTGGGACCCGAATCCGTAATTTCATATTGAAAAACCGGAAAGAGTTCAAAGGCGAGCTGCCAAGTATGTCTAACTTGGTCCGGTGCATAATAATGACAAAGCCACTTAAACTGAGTAAGAACAAAGAAAAATGGAATCAAACAGCTCCCCTTTCTACTTTGACTAAAGAGTACAAGGGCCCGCATGTAAAGAGGACCGTGGATAGAAAATTAAACGGTGAAAGCAACGGACAGAGATAACAAAGTACTAATTTTTAAGCGGAACTGGTGTAGATGTGAATAAACTACCTTCAGGAGCCTTACAGATATTTTCAATAATAGGTCCACCTCAGCAGAGAAAGAAGATTTCGTATTAGTAAATATGTACCAATTATACCTGCCAACAAGCGAAACCTTTACTATCTATATATACTATCTAATTTGTCCCCGACATTTTGATGGAAATAATATACTGGAGTGGGGAAAAGTTTAGGAAGAAACGACTCTGATGGATTTTTATGGCATTAAGGCACACTGATGGAGAAGAGACACGAGAGCGAAACAGGAAATTAGACTGTTTTAAATTTGTCACGTGGTCCTGACTTGTTGAGACTCTTGGTCTCGGCGTCGTTTCAGAAGATCTATTGAGGAAGATGCTCATTTCCTACCCGGAAGCCCAGTGGAATCTTTATGAGATCTGAGGACCAGCGGCAAGCTTCAGACAACACAGAAATCGGTATTGTATGAAATTATTATGTTTGTAACTTTCTTCCAAATCACTCTCACTGCAGATTCCGAGTTATAAATTTCATTTCCTTTAAAAAATCTACTGTTATGAGAAGGTCCTTAATTAAGTATGACCCATGGCTAAGATATCATTACTCTACTATTTAGTATTAAGGAATTATGTACCGTAAATTTCGTATTGTAATTATTATTAATCTTATACAGCCGGCTCTGTAAGAATAATTTTTGCCGTAAGTGTTGTATAATATTCAATTTTAAACTGTAAAATTATTTTATGCAAATCATTAATATTATATTCCTCATTAAATATAGTCACATTACACTTTATATATTACTAATTTTTAAATAGATTCGGTTACCTCAATAATCAAACAACAGAGCTATAGGTTGGCCTAGTTAGTACTGATAATCAAACGTTTTATTGTATGTCGGACGTCTAATCACGAAAAGGACGGTGTAATTAGTTTAGTGGAGATAGAACTACTGCGAAATTGTGTATAACTGAGGTGATATAACTATGCGCAGTAGAGAAATTCCCGATATAGCAGTGGGAGTTTACCGGAGTTGAGTATACCTCTAACCTTTGTTGAGAAAAATTGGTAAAAATATACCTTCCGAATCTAACTCCCCTTTTTATTTCCACTGTTTCCTATACTTCACTCTATTACCTTGGTTGCCTCTATATTAATTCTCATATTGAACTCTTTCTCCAGGAGCACGTTCATTGGTCTTTAAGCCTTAATCTGACCGACCTAATACTAAAATGTCATTGGTAAAGCGTAGGGTTTTTATTTATTCTCCTTGCAGTATGATTCATTTTCGATATTTTGTTTTGACCTTCTTCATTGCCAATTCTATATATAAGTTAAACAGCATGGGTGGCAGACTGTATCCATGCCTTACTCTCTTCTTGATTTCTGCTATATTTTCTTGATCTTCAATTCTAATTACTGCTGACTGCCTTCTAAAGAGGTTATGTATAAACCTTCTTCCTCGATATTTTATTCCTGCGCTCTTCAAAATCCTTAATAGTGTGTTCCAGTTCACATTATCGAACACTTCATCTAAATCTAAAAATGCCATGAACATAAAATTAGACGCAGAGTCTTTATTGCTTCTCTTGTTCCTACATTTTTCCTAAATGCACACTGATCTTCTCCTAACTCGCATTCTATTTGATTATGAAATCTTCAACCGTATTGTATTTCCCTTGTAGCCAAGCATCTTTAGATGTTTTGCACTACGTATCTATCAAATTCTTCAAGAGCTTGTATTGCTCTTTCAGCTTTCATCTTTCCCGTTTTTATATTTACGCCTTCCATAAATTATTTTTACTATTTATTGTGTTATCTTGCTTTTCTAATTGGTCTGAGCTATTCTTCCTATTATTTCTCCAGATAATCTTTTAATTTCTTCCTTCAAGAATGCCTACTACTCTTCTCTATTGTTTCTTTCTCCTTTTTCTATTAACCTCCTCTTGATATCTTCTTTGAAACTCTGACGTTTCTCTCTGTTGTTTCAGTTTTTCTAATTCCCTTTTTTTGTTTTAATTCCTTTCTCGCGTCTCTTCATTTTCAGCCTTTATTTATAATCAGCAGATTATGGTTGGAGTTCACATCTTCTCCTGGGTACGCTTTGCAGTCTAGCATTTTACATTTATTCTTTTGTCTAACCATTATACAGTTTAATTGGTACCTGCCCTTGTTCCCCGGCTTCCTCCGCTTGTAGTCTTCTTTCATTCCTGAAACAGGTATTCGTCACGACTAATCTCTGCTCAATGTAAAATTATACTAGCCTATCTCCCCTTTATTCTTTCCACAAGTCCATAGTACATAATTACATAACTTTCTCTTCCCTTTCCTATTAATGCGTTCCAACCACCCATTAATATTAAATTCTCGTTTCTCTTGACATACTTAATTGTTTATTCGTAGATTTTCTCAATTTCTTCTTCCTCTGCGGCACTTGTACTCACTATACAAAACATACCAATTAAACTGTAATTTTATTAGAACGTGGAAATACACATTCGAGACGACGAAGTGATAATAAAACAAAGGAAAATGAACTCAATAAAGTTAAAATAATAATACTGATCGACTAAAAATTTTAAACAAAGGAAACATTGATTTCAAACGTTTCGATACTCAATTGTATTGGAATAAATTATCGATACTTGAAAGTATTGTAAGGAAAAGTAACGAGTACTCAAAGTACCTGCATCTAAACCGAAATACCGTTATCAATAACGTACAGGTCAATGCAAACACTTACCGAGAAGATACTTTCCGCAAACAGCTAGGGAATGTCTCATAGTATGTAATAAACCACTCCATTCATGAAGACGTGCGCGTCCCTAAAGTTCACTTGACAATCTCTTTCCGTTTCCCTTAATTGCAAATTAGAAATACTGTTGCTTTCTTCCAATTTTGAGGCAATTATTCAAATTCAATTTGAATAGAAACGTTCATAGTTCTTAAATTAATTAATTCAAAATCACTCATCATTTTGGCTTCCCCTGTGCTTCAAAGGGTATTTATTGCATAAAATTTAAGTGTTATTTCCACATAAGCCACTCATAGAGTTGCTGTAACTCCCATATCACCATAAAATTTCAGATTTCATCCGCATGATTCGAGTATTAAATAATTAATACATTGTAATTCGTCAATTACTAAACTGTTAGCAAATATCACGTTGTAACTATCCTGTTTCTAATTATCATAACTTACATGTTTTACAGTAGGACCTTTCGGTAAACATTATTTTAGAATTAACACTTACAAACTCTTTTTACACTAAGGAGCATACTTTAATGTTTTTATAAATGAATAACCTTTTTGTAAAAGGCTTATAATCGTACGCTGACGCGCTTTAATTCTATTACTTAACCTTCTTTGAAACTAGCAGTTAATTCACAGAATATATTACTTAAGCATTATTTAAGTGAAACAATAAATAGTTTTTAAGAAGAATTAAGATGAAATGGTTACTTATACAAATACAGTGTAATTTTTTACATATAATTAATTGATTACGGATATAAATTTTCACTTAAACATTAAAAAAGGAATTATTTCAATAACTAGTTCAATGTCTACCAACAAATAGTTAAAAGTTTGTTCAAGATAAAGCCAATATTTGCATCATTATCTTAAATTGGGTAAGAAAATGTATTATTCTAATTATATAATACAGCTAAAATTTATAAATTCTATTTATATCAAACACGAATTTGCGTCCCTAAATCCCGAAGTAGGGTGAATACATAATGAAAAATAGCATGATTTGTATTTTTATGTTTAATTACTTTCCATTCATTCTGCATTGTAAAATATTATTAATTAAGCCTAAGCGTCTGATTTCCTGGGGCAAATCTAGTTTTAAGTGCAGAGCACTCGTGTACGATAAGAAGCATAAATTCCAGGCGAGGCCGTTACTCGGCCTCAGTGCTGTTGCTCCAGGATTCACATAAGAAACAGAAGTTAATTATGCTTTATTGCATCCATGGGCCATTAAATATATATTATAAGAAATAAGATATTGGTTTCCTAGAGAATATCATTAATTAGTCGTTATTAACCACGGCTCAATCGTCTTTCTAAACTAGAAGCCACTTTAATTAGTTTTATGCAAAGTGGGTAACAACAGAGGCTATTTAATTGTAGCGTATAATAATAAACAAAAAGGAAACAAGAAAACAGATAAACCTTTTGTTAAAATTTTCGGTTCACAGCATAACCCTTATGTTAAAGGTAAACATTAAATACATAATTCAGGGGCAAGTTTCGTGTCACTGAATAAATACATATGATAGATGGAACTAGTAAATGAAGATATTAATACGAACAAATATTTAAAACTGTTGATTATATTTTAAACATTTTAAAAACTTCCTACTAATCGCCTATAATGATAATTTTTTACAAGTAATTCTTGTAACTCCTTTTCGAAACAATCAAACTCCAAAAGAAGAAAAACAATTAAATGAACGCAATGAAGTGGTGCCAACACATTATTAATACTCAGTTAATATCTCGGTTTTATTAATTACGGATTCAAAGCATAGCAATGGCGTTCCTTTAAAAAACAATTCCAATAAACGTAATTAGTATGGGGATTAGTTTTTCTTGTCTTTTCCGTTCACAGTTAACTGACGGTTTGAACTGTTTGAAAGTAACGAAAAAAAAATTCTCTTTGTAAATCTAAAGGTTTGTTGTACGACAAGAAGCATAATCATCAGGCGCGTACACAAGTCGAGCCATATCAAAGTTTCCATCATTCAATATGAGCAATTAAATTGCACTTATGTCCTAGTAATTATTAATTAGCAGTATAATAGTTAGTCAGACGTGATACAATTCCTATACAAAATAACTGTAAAACGTAGCAATTTTGCAACCCAACTAATTGAGTAATATCTTCTTATTTAAAGGAAAATCATAACGTGTGACTCGTTTATACTTTTTCATGAAAAATACTTAATCATAGAATAGGAAACCAATAGTAAAATCCATTATAACAATTGAAACTTTTACAATAATGCAAATATCAATGAGGAAGAATGTTAACGGAATGGATGGGATAACAGGTTATAGTTGGAATTGGAGACAGTCAAATTGAATTATCGGATTTAATATAGATAAATCTCTTCCAGGTTAAGAATCGGACCCAGAATCTCCGCTTAGTATGCTGATTATGTAACCTCTGAACTGTCGACCGCGTAATAAGCAGAGGTCTTGGGCTCTTCTCTGGTTTGATCGAGACTTTTTACAATGATCCGTTAACACAGAAGTTCTTTGCCGACGCTCTGAGAACCACCTTGTTGTAGACGAACAATTCTTTTTCCTGTCCGAAATATTGTTCCCTTCGATTTTTTTAAAAAATTCTTTCCGTTCTATATTTCTAGTAATTTATCCATCCAACATTTTTACATCATATTATGTTTATCGCTTTCAACAATAATAGCTTATTAAGATCCATAAGCTATTCAAAAATCGAAAAACAGCAAGACGGGGTTCGAGGCTGAGCAAATACTTACTCTTATAAACAGTTAAATATTGGACTTGACTGTACTTATATTTTTTGCTTTATCTTCTCTACCGTCATATCATGATATAATCGAGAAAATTGGGGGAAATAAACTACTAATTTGAACTTTGGAATTTATAAACCTGAGTGTACAGAAATGCATCGTTTTAGCTATGTAACGTATTTGACATATTAATTTCCCGGGAAAAGAAATGAGTGGAGAAGTAGAAAATGTATGAATGGTGCAGTATTAGAAGTATCTTAACGCCGAGGAACTGGATAACGACCGGTCATACCAAAAAAACGTGCCGTTTGTCAACTTTAGTCCTTAAAAAACCCTTGTTTTATATTAGCATGACACAAATAAGCATAATTTTATCTTTTTTGAACGTGGGCAAAAATAAGAATTTGGTAGGTTTCGTGGTGTCTGAATAGGAAGTTCTGAATGCTAGATATATATCAAGTAACGTTTAGGTCCAACTTTAGACTGATTGTCCTGATGCACTGTGCTTTAATATCAACAAATTAACTGAACTGTATTCAGTACATTACGATTTACAAGTAAAATTTCTAGTTACATACCTAACGTTATTGTTTCAAATTTATCTATTTCAAATTAATAAGCCTTAACATCACATATTGTAGTTGTTGGTAATATATTCCCATACTATCTGCTCAAAGACTCGAGCAGACCCTGTCTTCTATATCTCATCTCCTCTGACTTCCTCCTCCTTCAAAATGCCTCTCGAAACTAATTAATTTCGACCTTTGAAATTTTCTCAGGTTTGATGACCTGGGCAGGTAACCTCTGCTATCTCCGGAACTAAGGATTCCACACGCACGGGTCGCCTGGTCGGGTTTTGCTTGCATCTTATTGCGTCTGGTTGGCGTCAATAGGGAATTTCTCAACCAGATTGTATATTAAGTATCGCAATCTTAATTCATTACAACACTAGTACGCTCACTTACTCCGCGTGCGGAAATCACGGAGAGTTTGCTCTCTTTACAAATATTTAAACCAACGTTGAATAAAATTTCATTTATTAGTTTTATGCTGAAGTTTAATACTGTAGATTTTATATTGTTCTCTAATAATTGAAACTGAAACATCAAAACAATAGGAAAACTCAATCGGTTTATTTTTTTTTGTAACAGGCTACATAAGGTGATCCTGAAACAGCAGCTCCCCTTTAATAGCATAGGAAAGGAATTGAAGAGAGGGGGATGAGGAAGGTATAAAGGCATGCTAGTTAGGATTAACAAATTACATAAAGTAAATAGAGTTTGTTCTTAATGAAAACACTTTGCAAGTCCCAATACATTATTGGATTAATTTTTTTATTAATTCGTAGCTGGTGGTAGCTTCTTTCGGTTTACATAGCCCTATTTGTTTACTTTGTTATATTCGTAAAAACTGTCCAAGAGCTTGACACGAGTATTTACAGACTATTGTGCACTAAGGCAGTTTCTAAAACATTTAAAAAATATATAAATTTCTTAAGAAGAATGGAATTTGCAATATTCTCCATCCTATGTAATTCTCTAGACGTCAACAGATCAAGAATCAGGTCATTGCATGCTATTATAATGCACTAATTTCTATTCAACAGATCGCTATACACAATCTGTCTCCTATATAATGTCGTCCTAACGCCCCCCGCCCCCGCCCTCCCCCGACACGTCACATATCATCCAATCCTCAAGAAGGAAAAGGAGTCAACAATAGTCGGATACTCAATTGCTGATTTCTGCTCATCCCAGGACGCAGTTGGTGGGCTGATGGATTTCACTATAAACTAGTTTAAAAAAAGAGCAACAAAGGCTGGAAATAGAGTAGTAGAGTGAGTCACACTTGATCGTGTTGGTTTACGTAACTGTAAATAAGGCTTGATAAAATAATTACAAACCTACGTAAACCGAAAGCTACTGTGCCAGTGATGAACTAATAAAAAATGATACAGTATATTACGGGAAATTGCAAAGTTTTTATTGAGATCCATTTTCAGTTACTTTATGTAAATTATTTATGGTAACTAGCATACGATTTACGTGTTAAACCTATGTAAAAATTGAGTTTGTCAGTTTTTTATGTTTGATTTCAAATATCTCTGTTGGGCTTCCAGACAAAAGGTTATAGGAACAAATTTCTGTATAAATTAAAATATTGAAATTTTACTTGACGTTGAAGTTAAGAATTTGGGAATAGAGCAAAATATGCTTGGGTTCAAACTGCGGAGTAATTGGAACTATAAGTGTAATACATCACATACGAAATTTTCTCAATGTTATTGACAGTTTGCCTATAAAGTCCCTTTAAAATATTACAAACAACTACAATATATGTTAATGCAAAAAATCTTGAGGCTTCCAAACTGTTCATTCTTCGATAAATAAGAATAAAAAATTGATGTCTCTTAGTTTGAAAATTTTGTGTTATACAGAGGACATGAAAAAACACTATTGGGTACGTAATTAGAGATTTTATTTGTAGCTCATAATGTACTGAATACAGCTCAGTTAATTTGAAAATGATAGTTCGAAACAGTGCAACCAGTCCAGAACTTCCAATTCAGAAACCACAAAATCTACAAAAATTCTTATTTGTGTCCAGGTTCAACAAAGGGAAAAATACTGTCATACTGATACAAAACAAGTTTCAGGGTTATTTTAAGGGATAAAGTTGACCAATGGGAAATTTTTAGGTACAACCGGTCGTTATCATCATATGTTCATTGAGTTAAGAAACTTTTCGCTACGTTCTAGACTTTACTACTGCACTATTCATGTACCTCCTGCTTCCGCTAAATACGTTATAATACGTTTATTAGTAGAAATGATGTATTATTATGTTATTTAAAGAAAAACATTTATTCACCCATCGACAGTTATTCACAAGAAAATCTTGATCGTCAATTTAACACAGGAGCTTTCTTCCATACAAGGACATAATAATTTTTATACAATAAAATTTAGCTATTAAATTGATTTTCATGTACGATATTCACTTGTAACCTCCTACTCGGGCAGTCATCAACATTACATTATTACTATGTGGAATGGACATATATCATCGTCCGTCGTGACTATGACATTCTTTGGATGAAAGCTCCTGTGTCAAGATCTTCTTGTGAATAACTTTTGACGAAATTATAAAGACTTTTTAAAATAATAAGAGTATCGACGTTACCCGTCCTTATTTATGTATTAATGATGTGCACGTAACGAGTTAAATTCTTGTAAAAAACTATTAGTAACGTAAGTGAAATTTTGTTATGGGCCAGAATGTTCTGAGTTCAGCTATTTGAAAATGAAAAACCACTACTGAGTAAGTAAGAAAATTACGGAGACCTGAAAACGCAGAAAACAATATGCAGTGTAGAACAAAAATTGCCGCCAATTTTTTAACAGCACGCAATGAAAGAGTTAAAAAAATGCCCGAACATCATATTAATTTTCTCTGAGATGGTCAACCAACCAATTATTCTTTTTCTGTTCAACTTGATATGGATTGACCTAATGGTTGGCTACTCTGAATCGCCAAGTAAATCAGACGGCGGGGAAGTAATGATGACGACACAGCGTGAAAAGTCAGTTCACAGTTAAGGAGTTTGGTTGTATGTTGGAGTTTAGGGCAGCCGGGAAGGGAGCACGTGCAAGCCTGCGCAGATAGGTCCGGAGCCGCCTCCCTTCCGTGGCGAATCGCCGCGACGTGATTGGCCGGGCCTCGGAGGTGTCGTGGTGGGGAGGGCGGCGTGGCGGACTGCTGGGCTCACTGCCAGAGACGCTCCGAGGAGTCGGCGAGAAGCACGAAGCCATGGTCACCGAGGCTCAGACGTGTGTGCTGCTGCCCGAGAAGGCGTTCGGCATGTCGGCGGCGCTGGGGTTCGTGGCGCCCAAGCGCAGCACGTGCAGGTGCCTGTTCGGGCCTCCGGACCCCAAGGAGACCCGCAGGCTCGTCCAGGAGGACCTGCAGGCCAACAGGGACAGGCTGCTGGCCAATTTCGGCATCGACATCCTCGCGGCGGTTGCCATCGCACGAGAGGAGGACGACCACAAGAAGCGGAGGCAGCGCCTGAGTCCGTACCAGCGACAGTCCACGCTCAAAGGTAACGTACCACTCACTCACAGTGCGTCATCTCCGCTCAAAACACACAGCCAGTCATCACAATAATTTTTTTCGACAAAATGGATTTTTATTATTTTCATAGCAACCGCAGAGACGACTTCGCTTTCAATTACTCTTCAATAAACAACACATTTGCAAACCAAGTGTCCTTATTTATGTTTCATTTGAGTATTTTTTTCAAATATTTCATACTTATAAAACGACCGTCCTAGCAAATTTAATCCATATTATGCTGTTCATCATCACCATCTACCCGACTTTTATTTATTCTTGCCAAATTTATATTACGTTACCATTATGAATATATATTAAAGACGCTACTTATCTGTTGAGAATTAAAGTATCGTTGACATTTTTACCGATTTATTTGGTTTGGGGGACTTCCCACCCTCAGTAATATTTTAGGGACCCTGTTGCGTATCTACCAGAGGTTGCCCTTGGAACTGTGTTAATAACGTTCTGTGCCGTGTTGTTAGCCTTATCGTTTCCGTCCTTGGGGGGGAAGGGAACAATTCGCTCGTAGCTTTGTGCCACTCCTTCGGAGTGGACTGTTAAGTAACGTGATGCAATACCTTTGACTAGGGAGCTGTGCGTGGTATCGGTGAATAAGGAGTTCCACTTTAGTATTTACTGGTTGCCGGGACTGAACGACACCCTCGGTGATTTATTGGTCTGCGTCTCGCCAGAGCACGGTGTGATCTTCCAATCAGACAAAATTATTACACCACAGCAAAGAAAGGGTCTCGATGACGACCATCGCAACAGAACAGTAGTAAGCAGCTATCGAACCAGTAATACGTGAAAATGAATCTTATGTTACAAACGCTATGGATTGTTGTACGCTAAAGTGATTTTTTAACGACTTGCAATCAGTTATTACATAAAATATCTCACACTGAAAATTTGTTAGTTATAAAAACTGAATATGACATTGTTGTTGAATTTTGTGCTTCTATCAACGGAGGAATCGGATTTTTAAAACCAATCCATTCCAAGACTGCCAGTGCCACGGCTGTAATAGTAAATTTTTGCAGTTACGTCCATGGCTTTTATGAGGAGTGGCGTGGTCGTGCTTGAATTTAGGACAGCGATACGAGATAGCGTCGTGTACTTCCGCTGCTAGTGTTTATGTTGCGGCGAAGTGGGTCACAGGATCTCCCCTGCAGAGACAAAGATTGCAACCGGGATAACTCCGCCTTATGCAAATTCAGCCTATGAAATGATAAGCTGATGAGGCCTTTTTACAGAAAAAAGGGAACTCTGGGGTACTGAAAAAATTAATGTTAGCATTAAATGAAGTTTAGATAATTGTATTTGGAACTAAATAAAGCCGAAATCAAAAGGCGAGTGTGGAGAATTGTACTATATGAACGACGAACAACCTTAAATAGCAAAATTATCAGTCCGTCTTCGAGTAATCATTTAATCGAGTATTTTTGTGTGAATACTTTTCTACGTCGCTCGAATAATTTCAGTTTAATGTTTCTTCAAAATATAACCATTTTAATCACTTCAATTAATTTCCAAAAATTTTGTCTTCCATGTAGTTTAATTTTCATTCGTGCGTGCTTCTTTTGAGTATAAATAAATCTGCAAACTAGAACTTAAGAAACCTGCTATTGAGCTTCGTATACCATTTTGTTACATAATATTGTTAGTATAGTAAGAAAGAAGTGTATATTTAATTAAGAAAACTTTCTCTAATTTCATTAGTTAGCCAAGTTTCAATGACTTGTCTTATCATCTTCGGGTTACTAATTTCGCCTCTGAGGTTACGTGGGAGAAACAAGTAAGAAGTTTGGTTTGGCTCTTATAAGTAAGGGTTTAAATTTGCCTTATTCACGACGGGAACATTAGTAGTCAGAAAATAATGAAAGCCATCGAATCGTCGACACCAAACGAGATGTCTTTTGGAAACCTGAGAATTTTTTCATGATTTTATTCGCAAGGAAATACTTCCATCTTTAGCATGCTGAATGTGTTAAGATTTGATTACAAATATTTAACTTATGTAGTGTAATTTTAGTATCTTTTACAAAATTGAATGTATCATGGTATATAGAGTCAGAATTTATTAAAATCAAAATTTACATGTACTACAAAATATTGTTGAGCGATCTCTTCAGCTGTATCCCATTGTGGATAATATTAAATCATATAATAATTTAAATTTTATAAAAAATCTAAAATGTTTTACGAAATTTGGACAACCATTATTTTATATATTTTAAATAGTGAATCCTGTTATATGGGCCAAACAACGTCTGATATTCGATACATATTTAAAAAAAATTGAAATAGAAAATAAAATTTGGATAAACAATTTGTTTTAACAAATAATGTGTACATGAATAATCATCGTATTGAATGCACTAATATAAATTTTTTAGACGTTTGATGTTATTCCTGTCCTCGTTTGATGAGCGACATTCTGCATATTAGTTCCAATACAAATTCGGTGAATGCGAAAACAAAACAAAGTTTGAAGTCCATTAGTGATTAAATTTTATTATGATACAAAATTGTGTATACTTGAAAATTTGTAAGTTGAAATCTCTTATTTAAAAATAAGTTACAAGAATGTAAACATTGTAAAGTATTTAATTGGCATTGTTTTCTCTCATTTCGGTCCCGGAAGTTGTTGGACGAAGTTAAAATACTTTTCTGTTAAATCGTTCATATAATAATTCGAATCATGTTATGTTGATTGTGTAAGTAACAATCTGATACAATTTTTGTTGAGAGTCAACCGTTATATTTGTTTGTTAATTTTTAGATACAGCTTAACATTGGGAGGAATTGTTTGGTTAAATGTAAATTTATAAATAAATTATGACTTCTGGACTTGAAATTAATTTTAATAAAATAAATAACATAAAGATTCAAGTTTAATATATAGTCATTTATTAATTATAGTAAACTGAAATTTTTAAATATTATAATAAATAAATAGGGCTATAAAAATTCATAATTGGACAAGCAATTAATACAAAAAGGTATATTATCACGATCTGTACTCCTTAAATTGGCACTTTATGTAGTTTCATTATTTATGGAAAATAGATATTTGAGACTTAAAATACTAATGCAATTATAAAGGTTCCTTAAGAACAGTGGATTATTATAAATTAATTATGACAAATATTGAGTAAAATTCAGTGGCAAGGTGTGCCTTTCCTCCTAATATATATCTTCTTTAATAATAAAAGTACACCTGATGAAGTCCCGAATTGGGACGAAACTTCAGGATAATATATTTTTGTCTTAGGATGGTAATTCCTTTGTCAGTTATTAATTTTATTCCGCCTTACGGTCAGTTTATTAATTTTTTAAAATAATAATACCGTTTATTTGATACGTCGTTTTTTTGTGTCAAAAAGTTTCCTTGCTGTTTAGTGAGGATGGTGCGAGTGGCGTCGTTACGTAATGTGGTTAGCGTGCGTACTAACAGACGAGAGTCTGCGAACTCCATGCACGCAAGGCGGTGACAAATTTCATGGGCGCGAAAACATAGCAGAGCTGTAAAGCCGGCAAGCAAACATTAAGCTCGCGGAATGCAAACACTATTTTTGTCAAAGAAAAAAATATATATGCGAGGCACTTCCTTTTCCTACGCAGTAGCGCTTCTCCAAGGTTAATGGCATAATAGACTTTAAACAGTTGTCTACTAGATGCAAACGAAGTAGTGAAGCCGTGCGTGGTGATTCAGACTAGAGTGCGCTTTCCATAAAGTTTTCCCGCTACTGCTCGGTAGCGGTTGATCTTCTTTTTGAGTCGCTGGTATGTGAGGTACTAACTTCAGAATCATCCAAAGCAGTGACGAGGACTTTCACCAAAAAATTATATTATAACATGTTTGAAATAACATCGAATGAAGGCTTTCGCGGTGTGTGCAGTTGACGAAGTTTCCTCGGTCTTCTAACCGCATGAAAGCGCAGTAATTCAATAGCGAACAATGCTATCATCTCCTAGTGAAAAACAGTTGTTGATTTACTGCATTTTCACCCGGTTGGAAGCCCTTAGAATTTATTTTACTGTACAAATTGAAAGATGTCACATGGTCAATTTAAAATATACACTGCAATGTACGATGTAAGAAACAAAATACAGATGTAGACAGGCTCAGTAATTGGAGGAGTACAGTTCCTCTGCAATATAAACGCGGTGACGTCACGGAACGTCACTGAGTTGCATTAGAACTCATCAAATGCCTCACATTCTCCATAACATTAGTGCGGACAACACTATTTGGCTTCAAGGTAATTTGTCAAATGTTTTTCTGGTATCTACAACTATTAAAAATATTGTACACGCAAGAAATAATAACGATACAATCCGTCGTTATGTAACTGATTTGTGACAGTACAAAAGATACGATAAACGTTCATATTGTCGACGAACTTAAGAATTAACATACATATCTGGTCAAGAACGTAACACAATTCCTGTTCAGTTTTAGATTTTCCTGGTTCAGATTAATCTGTTTCACTCTTTTAATAACTCTGACTCTGGTTCACATGCTTTAAATAGCACAATCAGAATGAATAATATACCAGTTCATGCCTGTTTTCATATTATTTTTTGTATAAAATTTAATTAAACGACCAATTACAGACAATGTTTTTATTAAATACCTTAAAACGATACGTCCTCTTATTTCGGACTTCATCAGATAAATTTCTACAAAAATTTAATACAAGAATTGGAAAATATAATATAACAGAATCTCTTAAAAATAAATAAATTATATTACTTAAATTTTGCAGGTACAAAATAAATCAGATAAATTTTAAAAATTTCTACTTTTCGATTTGTTACTGTTCGTGAATGCAACCCAGGACAATATAATTTTTTATATTTTATCCTAAATTAATGTTTGCCTACACCCTGAAAAATGCTAAATAATATATATTTTTATTTTAGCCTAATTAATTAAGAAACTGAAAACGTGAACAATTAATTTTTAACGAAATATTAGTACACCACTTTTCCTAATTTTTGTAGTAAAATCCTGAAAAAATTTACTTTGATGTCCCAAAACGTGACTCACATTAGAAGTTAATTAAATAATAAATCTCAATATTAACTTGATACATGGGGTTCCAGATATTTCCCCCAGATAATACGTAATAAAAACGTTTGTATTAAATAAATTCCTTATATTTGTCGCGAGGCAGAATATTTTTGTAAAAAAATATACTTAAGATTATGATGTAACAAAACTGTCAATGAAATCAATTTATCGTGACTTCCAATTTTTTTTCTATATTTCAACTGATGAAATTTATTGGGGAATATGTGGTACCTGTGTCAAATAAAGGTGATGAATGGTTATCGAAATTGCAAGACGTTAATGTTTCTCTTCTGCTCTTACACTATTTATTTGAGAAGTAGTTTCCTCAACTAGCAAGAACCTACACTGACAAAAAAATCTAATACAGCAACACCTTAGTGTTATGTTTAAAAGCTCACTCACGCACATCTATTGATGTTAGAGAGTGTTTATAGTGACCTTGGTTATTTTCTAAAAGTAGATCTGTACGTCAAAAGCAATATTTAAATAAAACTACATCACCATTTCATTAGCTCAAACTTGTTTCCTTGTAGACCAACAACTGATTAGTAAGACAATGCAGTTGTAAAACGTATGCGAAATTCTGGTGCCATATACGTCCCAAGCTGCGTTCCCAGAACCCGACACAGATAATTTGCACACAGATTGCTTCGGCAGACAATAGGGAGGCTATCTCTGGCAGTGCTTAACGACTTCCTTTGGAACAAGTAGAAAGGTGGCACGCGACAGGATGTGACCAAGGTTTGATCCCGGATCCTGTGTTGCTGGACCATAGCTACGATAAGAAAATCAAAGCCACACGTGATCATTGATCAAAACATCCAGTGGTTGAGTATACGTTGTCCTTTATCCCTTCTGACGTGTGAATGAGAACACATCCAGACATGCCATAACTTGTACGACTTACTGTATCACTATACTTCCTACCTACTTCGTGAAGTTAATATTGACATCCACTTAAGAATATGATGTGATGCATTGAACAATGGACACACCTGACAGTACAATCGTATTTTGTTGTCACTACCTACGAGGCTGCCACACTCAAATGAATTGTCAATGCACAATGCGTGTTGTAAAAAAGCAAATGGTTCTTTCTTTGTGAACATACTTCTCATTCGAGGGTTCATAAAAAATGTCTGACGCCCTTTCAAGAACAGAATAAATTCCATCAATCAATGGGCAATAACTCAAAGCATTAGAATGAAAAATATCGACCCGACCGGAAATCGAAACCAGGACCTCCACTGATATGCAAATCACTCGTGATCTAAGCTGTCCTGGTATGCTTCAGTTCGTCGGTACTAGTAGTAAATTCTTGATAAATATCCTAGTCTCCTGACACTAATATATCATGCAGATATATTTGAAATTCTACTTATAACTTGTAATCATAACTGTTGAGTTTCTTCAGAAAGGGGACCATTGTTATGGTATTCGTGGGGCTTTTCCATTACTTTTCAAGCCATATAGTCGTACTTTATATTGAATAATTTGAATTACCGCTGGTCCTTTTATGTAATTGGTTGGATACCCAGCTTAGCCCGATTATTTATTTGTATTAGTCCGGTACAGTATTTAATCTGATAATAATCTCCTCGTCAATATAAAACTAAACAGCCATCGCGATCGTCACATTTATGAATCTTTACCTTTTATCCCCTCTAATCTATAAAGCTGACGGGAGTGTTATTTTCATTAGAACCGACGTGATGATTCACAGAAACTTAATCGAGTCTAGAATTCTACCTAATAAAGCACAAATTTATTTAAGCCCCCAGTACGTTAAGAAAAGAAAAATAAATCTCGATACACTAAGAGAGTCAAACATACTTCCGGTATCTTGAGGAAGTGGAAAATACTACCGGTGCTAAAAGAGAATAATAAATACTTCCGGTAAAAAAGTAAAATAACTACCGGTACCTTAACGTAGTTAAATATATATCCGCTTCCCGTAAAAGAATCACAAATTGTCATTGCTCCATATGAGATAAAGTTAAGTTTCTCCCAACCTGCATGCTTGCAGGTGTTAGGAGCGTTTTACAATCCAGTGTTCGATTTGGATCGTAAGTAAGATGTGTATAGAAAGAACTTAACACGCTATTTCTAACGGGCTGAAATAAAACTTTACCGACATGCCGAATGTCGCATTAATCTCAGTTAATTGCGCTTTACAATCTCTAATCACAAAACTCGGTTTATTCAGTGTTTTTAAATTTCACCACTTCCATCTATGGGGTTTAAGTACTGCTTTAGTAACATAATTGAATGGTTGAATTAAACTGACCATCAAACAGAATCTCCGGAACAGACATGAATCTCGATTGATTTCGTGTTTTGTTTTTCAGTACCTCCACCCTCATTCTGAAACTGAAGTACAAATTTAATTCCATGTTGAATGTCAGAATAAACACAGAGACTTCCTTAACCCTAGAGTAGAGACTAATCTCGGTTGTTTATGTGCTATTTTCCATTCTCGCCCCTATTGTGGACAATCGTGTCGTATTCCACGATGTTTGTTTCCGTGTCTAAATTGCAACAGAGTTTAGATTTATTTGTGGAACATAATCACATGCAAACACTTATTTTCTTATAAGATAAGATTATAGTTGCTGCCCGAATAGTTGTAGGATGTGAGGTATTGTTTCGGTGTCGTTGAAGGTTCCAGTAGACAGCTCGAGTTATTCCCATTATTAATAAATTGTACTAAAGTATGGCTTAGGGAACGCTGGATTGAGGAACAGAAAGACCTTGGGTCGCTCTGCCAGTCTCGTGTTTTAGAACAGGATAGATAATGTCACCTACCAAATTTCCTTGCCGCGACTACACTAGGCTTTCGACATGCTTTGAATCATAAATGCATGCTTTGGAATGCTTTCTAAGATTACCTTCTGTGGAGATGAGGGAACCAACTGAGAGCACCGTTTGTCGTGACGCAAATTTCGATTTCTTGTATCAGTATGTTGGCTAATACGGTCAGCACCTGATAGTGGCCGATTAATCACCTCAAGGTGACATTAAGAGCGCGCGATGAGCGTAAAATTCGTGGGAATAGATAAACAGGTTATAACGCAAACGAGATAAGGCCGAGACGCGTCTGAGAGCACTTGTTTGCCGATCGATTATCACCCTCGCCCTCGGGGAAGGGCGGTGAGGTTAGCCCCGGGCTGTTAGCGGGTAAACATCCACACATTAGATACATTTTGGGAAACAAGTGCGGGATGTTTGTTCCGATGATAGGAGGAATTGTAGCAGGCACTTCCTGCAGTTGCGACCTTGGTGACGAGGCCACTCTAGGTGCAGTCTCTACACTACGCTGTAGATAACCATCTGGTAACCTTGCCGCTGCACACGCTCAGCGCAACCTAACCACCTGCCTGCCTCCTACCTCTATGCACTTCCTACAATTCTCTTTCTCTCATTAAGATACTAAAAGTTTCACATATTCTGTAGTCTCTTTTAGACAGGAAAATGGGTTAGAAACTGAAAACTACACACAAGGAAGCTTTCATATACTTTCCTCACACTCCATACTTCTCAAATTGTTTTACATTACTTCCTTACTTCCCCTTTCCAAAAAACCAGTAGAAGAAAAGACTGAAATTGTGAAGGAATTGTAATATACTAAAAATAGACTTGAAAACCATAATAAATGGCATGAACGTAGTCATGGAGAAAGAGTTCAATATGAGGATTAGTAGAGGGAAAACCAAGGTAATGGAGTGTAGTATGGGAAACAGAGGAATAACAAAGGGTGTTAGACTGGGAAGGGATATTTTGACGGAAGTTAAGGAAATCTGCTACTTGGGAAGCGTAATAACTAGGGATGGTAGAAGTATAGTAGACATAAAGAGTAGGATAGCACAGGCAAGGAAGGCTTTTGCGAAAAGAGGGATTTACTTATGGGTATTATAAGTGTGAATATTAGGAAATCGTTGCTAAAAATGTTTGTATGGAGCGTTCGTTATATGGGTGCGAAACGTGGACGATAGGAGTTGGGGAAAGGAAAAGAATAGAAGCCTTTAAAATGTGGTACTATAGGCGAATGATGAAAATCAGATGGGTGGATAGAATAACAAACGAGGAAGTTATAAACAGAATAAGGGAAAAGCGAACAATATGGAAGTCGTTGACTAAGAGAAGGGATAGATTAATAGGCCACGTTTTAAGACACGAGAGTCTTGTAAAATTAAAATTAGAGAAAGGTGTGTGGGGTAAGAACAGAAGAGGGGGCCAAGGATGGAATACGCTAAGCGATTTAGGGAGTGTGTGGGGTATGCTAGATATAAGGAAATGAAAAGCCTTTCGTAAGTTAGGTAAGAATGGAGGGTTGTATCAAACCAGTCTTAGGACTGAATACCACATCAACAACAGACATAGTACAAATTTTCCGGAGAGAAATAAGAAACTAGGACTAGATTGAAGAGGATGTATATTTCACTGAAGACAGTATTGAGTCAGATCAGATTGGTAGTTTGATATCATTCTGATAGTACAAGCCCATAATTAAATAAGAATCTAAATTACTTCAATACCTATCGATCTGGATGAAATGGTTTTAAAATATTCTACAAAGAATACTTCAAAATAATTTTCCGATGTATTACATTCGCTCTGCAGGTAGCAAGAAAATTGTCTCCTTTAGGAAATGGATCCATGCCAAGTGGGGTTTGGTAAACCGGTTTGCGTCCAAATAAAGTGTCGAAATTGAGACAAAAAGGAATAGGTGAACCTTAAGAAGCACGGGACTACGCTACCAATAACTGCAACTGTACAGCAAACTAGGCTTGGAGCTGATTTGTGACCTGGAAACTCAATCAAACAATGAAACTCTACAACTGTAGAAAAATCTGTTTCTACAGTCTAGAACAAACAAGCTACAGTTAAAGATAGGTCCAACGAAACTTGGCTACATGGATTGATTTATTTGGAATTT
Source organism: Eucriotettix oculatus (assembly GCA_034510155.1). Lineage (NCBI taxonomy): Eukaryota > Metazoa > Arthropoda > Insecta > Orthoptera > Tetrigidae > Eucriotettix > Eucriotettix oculatus. Next base: position 15,693,246 of record CM067378.1, read on the forward strand.
TTACTTATAAAGCCAGGATATTCATAATTTTTGTAAATACTCAGGGATAGAAAAGAAGTGCAAGTGTAAGAGCCGTTGTCTTGTGAATTATTATTGGTAGCAGGCCACGAGGTTTCCCGGCGAGGACTTTCTCGAGTGCTAAACGACGCTGTATGGCCCAGTGGGAACTTTGCCAACTGCAGGCTACGTCACGACAGATTTGGCGGGAAGTGTTCCTTCCGAAACCTTGACTTTTAATCGCGCGGGCCTCTGATTTCTTCCCGCCAAGACGTTACGGTTGCAGACACTGGGAAACGGGCACAGACAGGATCTATTACGCACCAAATTATTGAGGCACAGAATATTATAAAGTATTTATGTTTTTGAAATATTAAAATTTTAACTCTGATAAAAGCTCGTAAGTATATATTTATACTCAGTCCCAAATTACACATTTTTAGAGATATGTTGTAATTTTTCTGACGTTCATGAAGTAATCATATGGATGTTAATAGCCAAATGCGTCCTAATAAAGTATTTTATAAATGAATTAAAAATTCTTAATTGACGAACTCGAGATATCACTTCAGGTATTAAATTAGCAAACATTTCCGCGCGTCCCGCTAGTCTATATAATTATTATAAGTATTCGTTGGCATCCAGTCTAGAAATTTTTCTTCTTTAATACCTGAAGACTTCCTAATATGGGGACTAACAGTTGTGATTGTCTATGAAGATTTTATTATTTATACATAAGTTAATATTTATATAAGCACTAAGCTTCTTCAAGCTTTTATTTAAATTAGTTGTTGAAAAAGCTTGAGGCTATATGCCAGAACAATCTTCTATTGTCCAAATGTAAAATTTATGGGTTGACTGTACGCGTAATATTTGGTGTTTTTGAGTAACACAGACCTGATCAGGCAGTTACAACACAGGAATTCTGATAGAAAATTCAACTGAACTCATTCAGAATTACCAGAAAAGCTTTTCCGGAACATCGAAAAAAAAATTTTCGTAAAATATTTAAACTGACATTGTAAATAAACCCCACATAATTTCATAGCACAGAAAAAATACAATACGTTTTGATCACTGTTTTGGACTTTCATCAAATTTCTCATTGATGTTAAAAGTTTTGATTATATGTATTGTCACATTAAATTTTATTAAAAATAAGAGATGGAAAGGTAAATTTTAAGTCATGGACTGCATGACACGTTGGTTGTAACTGAAATTGAAGCTAATAAATTAAATATATCGTCGAGACATTCATTTGTCTCTTTTGTACCTAATAAGGTCCCTAAACTTTGTACGAAACGTTATAGCATATGTATTATTAAATATATTTATTTAATAATAAAGCCTTCTTCAGAAAAACTGGCCGTATGGCGTTTATTTGTTCAATTATAAAAATAGGATTAAGTGAAGTATGAAAATTATAAATTATATTTGGCTATGAGATTCTACTTAAACACTTAATGAAATAAAACTGTTGTTTTGACTAATAAAATTTAAGATTTGGTACGTGACCAACATAATTATATTATTTGATATTTCATGATGTTACTAGTGTTACGTATTATACGTCCACTTCTTATGGTACGCGGACACACACAAAGAGTTAGTCACGTAATAACTGGAATTTTTTTCTGAGAATATGAAAACACTCTGGTAGGTCTTTTTTAAAAATCGATAAAAATTTGACCTTTCAGAAATTAAAGAAATATCAAATTCCTAATAGTAAGACAATTCTTGAACGCACAAATAATTTTTGGTGAGAATGGGAAAGTTTTTATACAGGACTGGCCATGCAAAAATTTTCATTTTATAATTATAATTGCGTGGTTTGTTTACATTACAATAAATAGAAAAGCAAACTGACCATAAGCCAGAAAAAGGTTAGCTAGTGACTAAGCATTTAACGCAGTGAAAGTAAATTAACACGACGTGATCACGAGGAAAAAGAGACATATGAAACCATAATTATTAATTTTCTATTAGAACTGACTACAACTCTGAAATTTACTTCATATTTATTTTTATCATATTAATTTTTGAGAGATATTAATGGGTGATCTTGGCGTTAATTTTTTTCTGATTTATTTATTATTGCAATGTTTCCACTTCCCTTACGGAGTAATTCGATTTTTTTGGGAGGGGGGGGGGTTAACAGGCTACATGAGGGTGATCCTGAAACAGGCAACTCCCATTTAATAGCATAGGAAGGGAATTGAAAAGGGAGGTTGTGATAATCCTCCTTGTGTTGAAGGAGAGAGAGCTGATGCCGTTGTTGTGCGTGGCGAGCTCCGAAGTTCCGGAATTGCATCCGCAAAGGCCGCGTGCTTGCGCATGTTGCCGCCATAACGTAGGATCCCGTTGTAGGTCAGCTGTTCCAGAGGGAGTGGTCTACCTGCTTTTCCCGCCTCTGGAACTCGCGCAAACTCGGCCTCAATTTCGCGACGGAGTTTCCATTTAATCACAAGATTTCCTGTTTACGCTTATTGCCGTCAGTGGTGATTTATATCAAAAAAATTCTTAAAGATTTTCATTACGCACTGTGTGATTAATACGTGATTTATATCAGATTAAAATAATACCTAGCCGAACCATTTTTGACACCGTTAGATACGTTTCGGAATCGTAACCATCCAAGGTCAAAAACGAACGTTGAGATCTTGTTTGGAAGAAGTTGTTATCAAGACGAATTTTCGAGGTCAATTCAGACGGAGTATAAAGTGCGTAGTGTATTTTGCGAACGAAGTCATAAAACTCGTTACTCGCTCATGATCTCAAGAGGACAAAGCCATTTCACGCCGAGGAATATAATTGAGGTAAAATAACAACATACTTTACGTAGTCACAGAGTGACAGCTGAATTGACGTTCGTCAATTTCTCGTGGTCGTCCCTCAGTACCCTTCCAATAGATCTAGTCCTACTGTAAATAATAATAATCCGTTCCGAGGTATAGTCCGGAATACGTCGATTTTAAGTTATCCATGATGAAAATAAATATCATTACCTCTACTCATTTACTCAAATCCGCTGCAATATGTTGTTTAAAATCTCACTTGAACTATTTGAGCTTGCGTCAACCAAACAACTTAAATCTTCTTCAAGCTTATTTACTTTAAAAACCGTAGTTTTGACGTCAATTTTTTAAAATAATTTTTCTTGAGTAAAAAGGAGAAAATAAAAATTTACATAAAGGTAAATTTAGACAACCTACTTACAGAAAAATGGAAGTTTTATTCAATTATTCCTAAGTTTCGTCCTCGTATTTTGGGCGTCATCAAGTACAAAATGAATTTCTTGACCTACTTGATGCAGTTTTTTTTTGTTTTCAGTGCATTTCTTTCAGGTGAATACCAGATAGGATCCTTAAACTATAGCACGTGCGCCAATCCTTGGCAGCCTTCCTCTCTTTTCCTCTGTTTAAATTTGCTATGTATGCTATTAAAGTGGATGGTGTCACATTCTTTCCAATTCCTTTCCTATGTTATTATAGGGAGTTTCCTGTTTCTGGATCAGCCTCTTGTAGTCTCTTACCCCAAAAATATTGGCAGTAAACATTATACAAAGATATATAAATATTTTGATACTTTAAATTTTATAACTTTTACGAAAACTATGTTTTTTTCTTTTCTTGTATGCTCCTTTTGTATTGAAAAGGCGTAAAAAATTATTTGTGCCTAATGAAGTCTCAAATACGAGGACAAAACGCAGGAGTAATTGAACAAAACTTCTAATTTGTATTTAAATTAGTTGTTTTAATATATTTTATAAAAAAAATTCGAAAATAAGACATTAAGTGAAATATTATTTTACTATAAAATGAATCACCTAACAAAGTCAGAATAACTTTAATTCAGTACATTTAAATTATTGAATTGTATCTCAATGAAAGCAGTAAAAATTGTCTTCTCCTGTTTAGAATGCAGAAATTTAATTTTATAAAGGAAAAGAAAACCTAAATCGATGTGATATTGAAAGTTAAAGTTCTATTAGTAGGTTACAAACGAATACACATATTTTACAGTACGTTTACATGCAATGCCGAGTTTGAATTGTCGTTGCTTTCCATGGATTTAATTCAGTTTTTTATTAAATTTTATTCATGTTGAACCTTATGTAACGTTATACTGTTTCTAAATTTTTTGAGATGTAATTCTTTACTTTAATGTATTTAAATCAATTTATTATAACTGTATCTGCTGATTTATACAGTTTATTTATTCCTCAATGTCAGACGCATATCAATTTTAAAGAATTTGAAAAAGCAGGTCCAAGAATGGTACATCAGACGAATTGAGGTTTTAAAAAGGTAAAAAGAAGAGAGTATCTCAAGTAAAGTAGAGTTTATTCCAACGTCTCAGACAAATTCTGTTAATCATCTGGGTCATTAGCTCCTTATATTTTACATTTAATTTTCTCTGTGAAACGCGCCTACCGTTATCCTTCGTTTTTCCTTGGCTCTTCTTCCGTTTTCCTGACAAAATATATTACCTCAAGAATACTTTAAATATCTTATGAAAGTTATAAAAACAAAAATGCGAAAATGCTACGTAAATGAAAGAATTTAGAAGCGATTTCCATCTTTCATACTGTCAGAATTACTTGTAATGTTGGCGCCAATTTTCTGATAATCACTTAGCAGAGGACGATACGGAGCCGCTTATTTCCAGAGCGAGTGCGCGGTTCTATGTGACGTAATGGCCTCGAAGAAACTGATGTACGAGGAGAAGGGGGACCGAATTCTAGGCCAGACAATACGAGCTGATAGCGCAGGAATGTCAGATTATCAGCAACGTTCGTTCGCGGAATATTTCTGAGCGGTCGTTATTTACCACAAGTCTTGACGCACATTTCCAACAACTTTCAACTTGCTCTCACTTTTCGTCACCGTTTGGCTTACGTAGTTCACGTTGTAGTAGATCTCACACTCAAATATACATTACTCGTACAATCAGTTATTAAAAATTATATTAAATTATTTTCATCAGTATAATAATATATATTTCTAACACTCTTTCTTTGCATCTATGAGGCTTACAGAAAAATTTAATTTACTACAACAGTCTAGATATAATTAGGAAATTGACTAATAACAACTAAAATAACTTTCATCTTACCACGATCTATAAGATGTATTACCTTAATTCTGAATAATGTCATGGGGTTTCCATAAACTGGGACTTCCTTGGAGATGCTGAGCAACCCAATTCTTGCGTTCTGTAAGTTGGTTATAATCCTTGGGAATAATAAAAAGTCAAATCGATAGGAGTAGCAGTCTTTTCCTTTTATTCAGAAGGTCACGGATGGTGAACGAAGTCGCGGCAGCAATCGCTATAGTGTTCATTTCGTCACACGTCCCAAGGTGCGTATTGACAATACAGCTGATGCAGCGGATGATTTTTCCATAAACTCGTTCCCAACAACAGCGACGTTTCCAAGCATTTCTTTCCGAGCATGGTTCATCCTGGACCGATGTTCTACCTTTCTGAAAAATGCTTACACTTGGCATACATTTCCATGTGGTCTAAAGAAACTTCTTTAAATACAGGGAATTTTATATTGAGTACGACAAAAACAGAGCATACTTGAGCTGTGAACACTGAAGTAAATTTCTTTTGATCAATTAAATTTACAGTGAAACTATAGCTTTACTACACAGAATATCTATCCAATATTCTTTTGTTGATGTTACGGGCACTACAGGTATCTTTGTTGTAAGTTCAGGGGAAATGGGGAACGAACACTCCGTCTTTTAAAAAATGTTCATAGGGAAACTCTGAGTGAGTTGTATCTGGGGACTCGGTGGGCAAAAAAGCTATGGCATATCGTCTGACCCAGCACGGTCAATCTAGCGTTGGGGTAGACTATCTTTCAAGTATTCAAGTACTGTTTTATGCCAATGTGGTGGTTTCTATAGTTAATTATTTTTAGCTACATAAATACTATTCTGTTCTTTATTTCCTATTCAAGATGATCCCCCCGCATGTCCCTCAATATGGTTCATCTAAGGTTTAAACAGAACTTGATGCAGAAATACTGCTCTCCGTCAATTTCGCAAGTCACCTAACAAACAACAATGGATAAATACTTGTAAAAATTAAATACGAACACCTATAAAAATTTCTTTTGATAGTCTGCTTCACAAAGGATGTACGAAGTACCATCCAGGTGGCGTTTTGTCTTACTAAACAACCTTCAAGAAGCTTCCGTTTAGTTGATGATAATACTGTATGCTTGAAGTCCATCATCTGTTCCATTAGTATTTAATAAATATCTCAAGGGTCTGTTAATAATAAAATAATTATTGAAGAGACAACAAAATTCAGATTTATTTATCCTAATATGCTGTTGTAGTATTCAATTCTAAGACTGGTCTAATCTAACCCTCCATGTTTACCTATCTTGTGCAAACCTTTTCATTCCCGCATAACTATCACATCCCACATCCTCCCTAATCTGCTTAGCTAATTCCATCCTGTTCGTACCCCACACACTTCCCTCTAATGCTAATTTTACAAGACCCTCATGTCTTAAAACTTGGTCTATCTCTTCTCTCGGTCAACGCCCTCCATATTGTTCGCTCTTCCATTGTTGTGTTTAGAACTTCCTATACACACACACACACACACATATATATAAAACTTGAAAATATTTCTAAAAATAAAAAAAAGTATTCTTTGCGGGAGAATTTTGAATTTTTGGTGAAGTGGAGTGAGCCAAAATGTTATTCAAGGTATTTTAAATTGGAGGGTTGAATTCAAAACTTTTTGTCTAAGTTCTGTTCCTTTTATAATTACAGTCTGTCATCATTAATTTTTGTATGTGTATTGATGGAAAGGTTCGGTGTATACTATTAGATTTTTAATTTTTGTTATACCTCAGTTAGGCCAAAATTAGATTCGCGAATTGGCTTCAGATGACTTTTATTTACATTCAACGAAATCAAGTCCGCTGGTCAAAGAGATTTTCAACCCTACAGTTACATGTACTGTTACTCTTTGTCAAATGAAAGATTTCATAATGGAAACGGAGTAAATAAAACGTGTTCGATGAGGAATCTACTCGAAGGCGTCGTCATATAGAACTGAACGGGCTGCATAACTAGAAGTGTCAGGTGGTGTGTGGCGATTTCTTTGAGCACCTGCCTGGAGACACCCGATCACCACAGATCCACCTGCCGCCCGGTGTTCTATTGTTTAATTGCTCATATGCAAACAATGGGCGCACTCTCCAGGTGAAGATGTTCCGACCCTCATGTCACCTGAATTCATCAGCTAATATAGCAGAACCCGCATGCGTCCTCGGGGCACGCGCTGCTCAATGAGGGTCTTCTTCACCTGGAGGCTTCGAGTCCAGATACGGGCATCTGGAACCGTGCTAAATCCGCCCCCGTCAAACTTTGCACCACTCTCATGACGGATCGCACGAGATACGATGTTTGCTGAGCGACAGAATCGTCAGCAGGGTTTAGTAATACACAAACCGATTTCAATTTGGGACTTCATCATCAGAAAATTAAAAAGAATATGAGACCTTAACAGTTGTTTAATATTGTAATCTACAATTTCTTCACCGATCTTAAGCAACATAATGAATTTGATTGTCAATGACAAAGTTACAGTTTTCTAAAAATTTTTATTAAATAATACTTACTTCCTCTTCATGGATTAGGCTATTGCCTGTTCCGACCTCAATCTTCGTTCCATCTCTTTCTAGGACGACCGACATCCCTTTTCCAATGTAATGGTATTGAAGGGCAAGCTTTGGTATTCTATTGCCATCCATTCTGAGAACTTGGCTTTTCCAATTTTCTCTATTTTGGTAAAGTCTATCATTCAGCGTGAATATATCTAGCTACTTCCTTATTTCTTCATTTCTTATTTTATCGCTCCGGGAGTATCCTTTCACAGATCTATAATATTTGATTAATATTAAAATCATGGTCTTGCTTACAAGTGTGTAGTTATCATAGTGCTTACAGAAAACGAGAATGATCATGAAACTTATCTTGTAAATGTGATAGGTAAAATATTTTTTGAACATTTAATTTCAAATTTTTAATCATAACAATTTGATTTGTTGCAGATTTCTTCAGAGTGTCGAAAACGAAGTCTGTAAATAACATTGGAAAGGATCCGATGGCTCCTGAAGACGTCGTACGGCAGGAAATAATAGCAGATTGAGTGAGGACTTGAGAAGCGTTGAAGTTGCGCGTGACTCTAATTGGAGGAGGATGAGACATGGCGTTACCCTGAAGCCCGTAGCAGAGACTGTTGGCTTTATCGTCCTGCAAGGAATCCCGATGGCGTGTGGGAATCGACATCGGAAGCATCTTTCTTACGGCTCAACTTTACTTAGTGAAATAATTACACTTCATCTTTCTATTCTTCTCTGCAAACCATCAGATAGTTAACATTTTATTTTTTGTTTTTACATTTAAAATTCAATTATTTCAAATACAACCAAGTTGAATCTCAGGAGAAGAAGTTTGTGCAATCCTGTACATATTGTAAAAAGAAAATTAATTTAAAATTTATTTTTTTCCTCATATTTATAAATATTTAATTGGAAATATTTTTATTTTTAATAGTCAGCTTTCATAATGGCAAAATCTCATTTTTAATTTCATTGGTTTATTTTTCATGTGTAAATTGTGTATATAGCACACTCATCACAAGCTAACGTACCAAAGTCGCATTTAATATATATATAAATATAATTACATTACTGTATACATATTGTAAATTTGTTGAAGTAATTTTGTTTTAGAGCATTATGTGATTTTAATTTGTAGCTGTAAGTATTAAATGTTGAAACACGTTTTGACTACAAAAGGAAAATAGCGGGCAAAATCAATAGATTTGACAATATAGTTTTATCAATTATCTGTGTATTATTCACGAGATTGAGTCATAGGAACAAATTTAGTGAATTCCTGTGTTTTGTTATTCTTCTAAATATAAATTGAGAAATGTTGTAATATATTTTATTGACTTTGCTGCAATTTGTTTTAATTATTTTGCCAACAAGAAGGATAAGATTACTTAGCAAGCAAGGTCTTTGCTAAACACTTTGTTTTAGCTTTTGTTTTTCGTAGCACCTCGCCTATACTTCTTTATTGTACGGTGTTTATATGTAGAGGTCTGACTGTTGAGATGTATACAGTTGCTCACTACTGTCTCGCCAATTTGGCTGAGTCAGCCTACAGCAAATAGCCAAAGAATATCAAAATAAAACACACATTTCGATAGTTGCTTGGCACAATATGCACCTTTGTAGCACTTATATCTTGTTAAGACGCAAATTGAAGTGGTGAAGTACTGTAAATGGCGAGAGTGCGAGCTAAAGGCACGGGCAACATGAAGTCTAGTCTTTTATAAGAAAGATTTATGTATATTAGTGAACACAAAAGCGATTTTGGAGAGATTCAGAGTTCGCTTTGTTTACGCAGACAGCTCGTGCCTGATTTTAACGTTGAGAATGTGTATTGTATAAAACATTAATGTTGTTATTAATTTATTACCTTATATTTAACAAAGAGTAAATTGAAGAATTGTGAACTCGTGTACAATTGTTATGTATTAATATGTATTACTGAATAGTATTAGAGAACTGTCAGCAATTAATGTAAACAGAAGGATGCGTGAGAGTTATCTTGTATTATGAAATAACATCATTCATTAATGTCTAGTCTGAGTGCAACTGATCTCATATGTTATGAAATTGTTGCTTTATGCTGATTTTATCCACTTAATTTTGTTGTGTAAATTCTTTAATAAAACTATTAAAACATATGTTACTTTTACATTTCAAACCTCCTCCATATTCCAATAATTCCTAAAAATATTTTTTAAAATATGAACACTTGAAATCTAATCTTTTAAAATTTACTATTCAAACTGATAATAAGTTCCCAAACGTACCTACTTAATTATAATGAATTTTGATGACTGGAAAAATATTTGTTGGTTGTCAGAGAAGTTTCCTCATTCCGCAATCTGTTTTTGTCTGATTTCCTGGAAAATTTTAACCACACAAATATTCGTTGCTTGTTACCACTGGACTGAGAAATTGTTAACCAAAGGGTTTGCTTTAATTTACTAATAATTCATACGTGAATTTTAAATTTATCGTATTTAACCCTTTTTCTGGTAACAAAACCTTTAAGTGACGGCGGAAAGTCGTGCCCCGTGTCGTAACGATGCCTTGAGGCATTTTGTATTCCGCTCTAGAATCTCATCCTTGTTTCAGATATAGGACAGACTCTGTTGGTTCCATAGGGGAAGTGTATTTAAATGCCACTTGATCAAATGAGAGTAATGTTTTTATAACATATTTTCGTGGCCGAAATTTCTTATATCAGCTTATATGTAACATCATGCTTCCAAGTGTATCAGACATATTAAATCTTTTGAACATTTTAAGTGAAAGTCAGAAAGACTTTTAGCCTTTTACTAATCAGCCCAGATAAGATTTTATATGCAAAACTAAGTAGCGTAATGCCTCTATAGTTTTTACATTTAAACTTAAAAAACTGTTAATGAAAGTGGGTAACAAGATTAGTGATGAATTTGAATTTAATGCAGGAGTAAAACAAGGAGATGGACTTTCAGCAGTGTAATTTGACCTATCGCTACATAAGGTGATAAACTTAATTGATCAAAAAGGGACAATATTTGTTAAGTCAAGTCAAATCTGTGCTTATGCACATGATGTGGCAATTATAAGCAGGACAGTAAACTTCCTTAAACAAATGTGTAGTGAAATGGAGAGCGAAGCCTTCAAAATAGGACTTGAAAAAATGGGGAAATACTAAGTATATCAGAATGCCTAGGACACAGAGCAAAAGAAGTCCTCAGGTGTTAGTAATTGGGAATATGAAATTAGAAGGAGTATCAGGTTTAAAATACCTGTGGTTATTTCTGTACAATGACAACTCCTTTAGTAGAGCGATTAAGGAAAGAGTACAGGCGCAAATAAACAGTTATTTACTAATCTATTCATCACAATAAAAACAAAACTGAAAATATGGTAAGACCGGTGGTGACTTGAGGATCAGAAACTTGGACCCTAAAGAATTCAGATGCAAATACCCTCGGAGTGTTTAAACGACGTATATTAAGGAAGATATTCGGATCTGTTAAGACAGAGGAAGGATGGAGGACAAAGTATAACGCGGAGTTAGATGAGCTTATGAAGGAAAGGATGTGGTTAGATTTGTGAAGGCGCGGAGGATGGACTGGATGGGAGAAGAACGGATAACAAAGAGAATAGTGAAAGAAATTCATCATTATAAAAGGGCAAAGGGAAGACCAAGATATAGGTGGATGGATGTTGTAATTTCAGACTTGAGAAAGATGGGAATAAGAGGATAGAAGAGAAGAGCTCATGATCAAAGAGATTGGAGGTTGAATGTAGAAGAGGCCAAGGTTCACAAAGGCTGCAGTGCCAAGAAAGAGAGAATTGCTATATAAAGCTTTAAAAAAATCGAAAAGGAAACAAACCCCCGCCAACAAATGTTTTCAACTTTCCCGGTGTCGATTCGAAGCTTAGATCTGTAAGAAGGATGGAAACATGTTAGTGATGCCACGTGTGAGAGGCGCGGTGATATTCTTATAATTAAAGGGTTTATAAAACAATATTACTTAACCGCGAATTCATTGCTGAAATTTAAAGGTGCATCTCGAAAAAACAAGAGAATTTTTTCAAATGAATCTGAAGCACTGTCCGTTATGTTTGTTTTGAAGTATCAGGAAGAGATAATCTCGATAGGACCAAGAGTCAAACCCAGAATATCCTCTTTGTTTGTAGTGCTCTTAACCATCTGAGCTATCTGATTTGAGTGCAAGTCAGGTACGAGCTTTCTCCTTCCGTTGTACAATCCTGAACAATTAACCAAATCACATTATTCACGGCCTATTTTTTGTACTTCAATGAAGAATGTCTATTTCATATAAATTGATCACAGGAACAATGACTTAATTGGGGAATGTGTGAAATATGTCAAACGAGCAACCTGTTTCAAGTAGAGGTTCTAGGCTTGACTCCCGATTCAGTTGAGATTTTAACACCCCGGCCGTTTAATTCTGTATATTTCCCTTCATTATACCGGTCAGTCTGACACATATTTTGGGGTTAACCTTGTGAAAAGAACTAGTCTCAGGAAAATGAAAAGTGAGAAGAATGTTGTAATAAGATTGTTGATATCGTTCAGATATTAAGCAGAGTCTCACACTGACCATATTACAGCTTCCAATATAAAATTTACCTTGACCACAGGTGATTGAAATTGGGTCACAATTGAAATATTTTTGTGTCTTCAGTCATACCGATTCGTTGTATCAAATTCTACAATCCTCGTCCGAATGATCTGGTGCCTCAAGAGCGAATAATCTTCACTCAAGCACAAATTTCGCACTCTCGTCCCTTTGCTGTTTTTTAGAATAGCATTTATAATGTCTTAATGGTGAGTGACAATTTATATTTTTTATATTAGCTAACCCCCGCGACTGCGTTTGCCCTGAAATAGATGTTTTTATTTTGCCCTAAAAACTCCTAGAATTCATTGAATATATAAATAGTACGGTATCATCTATTTATGATCACTTCAGGAAACCTTATAACTCGCAGTTGGTTTCGAACGTTCTTACGTTTTGAAGCTAATAAAAGAGCAATTACTAAATATTAAAATTTACCTGACGCGACACATAAAACCAATTTACGTATACATCGTATCGACGATCCAAAGAAGTTTATTATTTCTCAGGGAGTTAGTTCTCTGCCAACATAGGCTAATAACGGCACAAATCCTACCTCAACAATGGATGAGGTGCTTTGAAGCTTAAACAGATCAACGGTATAGGCAACCCGCATTAACTTTTATGTAGTCTGGCGAGGGGCGAGTGAGTCGTCATGGGGTAGTGGAAGGAGTAGGTTGTGCCGGCGGGACGACGAGGAATGACCACGCCCTGCAGATATAAATTTTTCTCGTGCTCTGATTGAAATTAAAACTATTAAATTCATCTTTTGGTATTGTTTATGAAAAATACCTGGCGCCCTAAAGGAATTGAGAAATCCTCGAATACGGAGGAACGACGGATCTTCTACAATATATATATATATATATATATATATATATATATATATATATATTTAACTTAATATCTTCTGCAGTATATTGAAATAAAATATGCAAGAATGTTTAAGTTAAATCTTCTGTTTTTAAACCCTCAAATTTTCATTGAAATCAATTGAGCCGTATCGGAGCTTATACGAGACAAACATACACGCAGACATATAGGCAGATACACACTTCAATTTTATGTATTTCTATAGATTGTAAAAAATTAGCGGCGTTGTTGGCAGTGAGAAAACTGTCTGAGAAGAAATAAAGTTCTTTGGTTGGTCGACACGTTGGATACATAAATTGGGTTTATTTTTCGCGTAGGATAAATTTTTATATTTAGTAGTTGCTCCTTTTACAATAAAATGAAATATTATGTAGCTGATTGTGACATTCATCACAGATTAAAATATTAAATTAGCTATCGTTAATAACAACAATATTTTATATTTAACAAAAAAAACCGAAGGAATATTTACGACTTCCTTGCTAATTTCTATTCTTACATTTTGTTTTCATATCATAGTAAATAGAAAGTATTAATGATTTAGCGGAGTAAATGCATAACCATATTTGAGTTGAAATTAGGAGAGTTATATTATTACATGTATCATTTCTCATACGTACCGTTTCATTTCGAAAATGTAAAAAATTTGTCCTAAATTATTGGTGAAGTCAGTTTTTGAAATCTAGGATAGGAGAAATTAGTGTCAAAGCGTTAATTACAAACTGATCTGGGAAATAACTTAATAAATAACTTGAGTGAACACACAATGGGCAAAGTTTTTTTAAAAATTTGAATTCAAATTGTGGCATTAATACAACATTGAGTAATTGAAAATTGTTGAGAATTTATAATTAATGTATGTGCTAAGCAATATTGTCGATCAAATAAACTTTATTTATGCTCGTCGCACCTGGACTACATGACGTCGCCGCCCCATTGTTTTAAAGTTTAGGGTTCCGAAGACCACAATAAGGAACAAATGAACAACAAATCAATCAGTATTGTATTCTCCGTCGTTGTTTACAACTTGTTTCCAATGTTCAACAATCTTTTATTTTCCTGTATGATAGAAATCACGTGGTCCGACTCTTAAGAAATCGTCCAGCCAAGCCTTTAATTCCAGGTCAGTATTTATTGAAACACAAAACAGTGCATTCGTGATGTAATGATTCTTTTGGGAGGTGTGGGAGGTTGAATTTAATTTATTAACTATAAAAATTATGTATTAATTAATGGGGATTTATTATTGAAAATAAAATACTAATTGAACTTTAAAATTCTGAATTTAATATAAATAAAATGTTTAAGCAAAAGCATAGATGGTATTTACAAATTATTAAGAAAATGTTACTAAAACAATAAAGTTACATGAGGCATTAACATCAGGGTACTCTAATGGCAATAGGTCTGGTAAATGTGAACTCTATTCTAATTCAATGCAACGATACCCACGAAATTTCTGCGTCGATAACTATGATTAGGGCTGGATGGATAGTCTGTTGATTTCACCATCGGGCTGAATCTCGTGGAACAATCTGGCGGAGACTCCCTTATCTCCTCCCGGTAGCTACCGGTTTAGTTTTAAGTCAGCATTAGCTACTAACAATTTAACTTTTGCATCCTCTGTTTTCGTCTCTCAACAACTTCTGTTCCGTCTTCCAACACCTTTTTTCATTCCGTCTCCCAACATATTCTCTCAGTCTTCCAACAACTTCTATCTTCCGTCTCCCCACATCTTCTGCTCTTCTTCTCTCAAATCCCTTCCCACGAATGCTAGGTGGGAAACTATATAATTCCAAACCACCAATAAGCTGTTATCCTCAAATGATTTCTATTGGCTTGCTCTGTAACAATATTCATAAGTTTTGCGTTTCTCCGTGAGATTCCAAATTTTCCACGAAGCAGTCCCCTAATTATTCACGGTGATCCTTTTTACTGAATGGGCCTCTTCCACATACAAAAGAATGGGTCAACCTTTTGTCCTAAAGACTTTGAGTGCCACCCACAGCTAGGAAACAGATGCAGAACTAAAATTTCACTTCTCGTATTTAATAAATTACAGATGAAAATCCGAAGTAGCCAAGTCGGGAGAATAAGAAGGATGTGGCAAAACTTCTCAACCAAATCTTTAAATGGCGATTTTTGGCATATTGGCTATGTGAGGGCGATGCAGAAGAACGCCATGCCGCTGATCAGGTAGGTATTTCTGAACAGCGTTTTGGAGTCATTGCATGTGGTGGACGTAAAATTTCGCATTCAATTTTTGGCTACGATCAAGAAATTCGTAGGTAACAGCAAGTAGATTCATTAATATTTTTCGATGTATGAGTACGCATGCTTGGTAGAATTGAAGTTAATCAAATATTAACAGAGATAATTCAGTTGCTGTGGCTATTGATTATGAAATTTCAATAGATACTACACGTCAAATTCGTCTTCTTTTTTATTTGATCATGTGTAATGATCATCACAATGCTGTCAAATCAATCATGGAACCCGGATGACAAGTGATATGAATATATATATATATATATATATAACAGTGAAATTTTAACTATTTACTTCCTTATATTAAACAGGGAATTGAGTCAAAAAGAATTATTTAAAAGTTATACCCTTAAATGTTTTCATGAAAACAAGGGAAATCTAAATATAGATGAAATATTGTCATTTATCCAAATATACTGAGTTTGAGTATCTAGGAGATTTTATGTACAAGCTCTAAAAGTTTCATATATTTCTATTATGCTGAACTATACTGCGCAAGAGATTTTATTTGTACATAGCTACTACATCAAACTTCGTCCCAAATCTGCTTAGCGATTTCCATTTTGGCCTCCCTCTTATATTCTAACCACACACATCCTTTAATACTAATTTTTGCAAGACGCTCATGTCGCAAAACGTGGCATATTAATCTATCCCTTCTCTTAGTCAAAATACTCCAAATTGTTTTCTCTTCCCCTATTCTGCTCAGAACTTTATGATTAGTTACTGTGTCATATTCTTAAGAAAAGTTATATTTTATATCCCAAATTTAACATTGCCAGAATGGGATATTTTTATCAGTTTAAGGTAGCAGGACTACTTTTCACTTCTTTAATGTATCACGTTTAATCTGTTCCCGTAAATTATTTTCACTCACTGCCTACATCAGGATTTTTAGACTCTCTTAAGGTAGCGTGTTGGCCTAATGTACTAAGTGAAGTATTGGCTCAATTAATGTGCTATCTGTAATATCCTGGTTAATATGATGTTATCCCCGAAACGGTATGTAACAATCAAGAATTTAAATCAACTAAATTACGCATTTACCAAGAGATTAATGTTGAATTAAATAATTTTCAGGGCCAATACAAATAAAGACCTGGAAAACGATGCGTTATTCACAAATATTAGAATGAGTAATGGTTCAACTATAGATCCTTGAGGAACACCATAAATTACAACTCCTATATCCAAAATTGACATTCTATTATCTGTCTATTTAGAATTTTTATACCCAGTGTACTACCATTGTATCTATACTTGCCTTTTTAATTGTCAATTATTTTGTCTTATGACTTAACTGCGTTGTGTGAGTGCCGGATAAGAGGCGTCGATTTTAATTATCATAGTATTTTATTATTCTAAATATACGTAGGGAATATTTTTGTGCTAAATATACGGTTGGAACAAGCATGGACAGGAACAGGTAAAATTCCAGGACGAATCTTCCGTCTAAAGATAGGAAAGTTCCCGGAAACCACCTTTTTCTTGCAGCCTCAGCACTTTCCCTCCGCCAACCAGGAAACGTTTAACAGATCTGGCTGGGGATGCTGAGTCCAGTCGCCGCCAATCAAGGGAGCCGTAATAAAGAAGATAGAGTGGAGAGAAACTAGTAAAATTATGGAGAACGTAAGATAAATAATTCCTTGCTGGCTCTTGGTGGTGACAGAATGTAAAAAGGGTTCTGCAAAGAAAATTAGAAAACACGAGAAGATTGAGCCGAGTGTTGTTAAAATTGATTGGGTAGCTATTGTGGTAAGCAGTCAAAAGTGTCTGTCCTAAAAGTATTGCCATAATAAGTCTGATTTTTGCCTTTGATAAAAGTTCCTATTAATGAATGTATGTGTCAATCCCCATATTGGAGACACTCATTAGAAGTAAACACCAAGGCGCGAGAGAACCTAGACATCGAGTTTCAGAACGTTAAAGATCGACCGTTTGGCGACTTAATAATCTGGTACCTGAGTCCATTTCTTTGACCCCGGGAATTTTGGATGGCGCGTCTCTTTCCAGAAATTAGGGAGAGAAACCGCACGTCAAGCTGAATTTAAATTGGTGGCTGAGGGTCAGGTGATCCGTCATGCATCTCATTGTGGGGCAAATGAACAAGATGACCTGCGAGAATGGATGGGAGAAATTTGGTCAGTCGGGCATGGATGTTTGAAGAATGAAGAAGTTTAGACGGTGCGTGGTGCTTGATCCACGGCACGGCAGTCGCGGAGGAGGAATTCAATGAGTTGGGCATGGAGAATTGAACAAGCAGGATTTCAGGAGAGTGCGTGATAGCTGAGCCACGACAATAGAGATATTAGTCAGTCAGGAACGAGCTTTGAAGTAATCAGACGGAGAGGAAACGATGAATCTTGCTGGTGCAAAAAGGAAGGATGTCCCTACAACGAAACGAACTGCAAGCATATTATAATATTTGAGGTCCTGTCCAAGTAATTTCGCAGAGCACAGGAACGAGCTCCAGAGGCGACCAGAATTCGTGGAAGACGGAACTCATGATATCTGCGTGGGCAAAGGACGAAGCTGTTTACGACCCACAATAAATCTCAGGTATGTTAGTGCCAATATCGAAAAGTGCGTGATGACAATTTTGTTGCTGCACGATAATCTCACAATAAATTACCCTTAAGTAGATAGTCTTACTAAATGCAATTGAGCTAGTCGTGGTAAAGTTTTTAATTGGACCCTAAATCTTGTAATTATTGTTGTTTTCTTTTTTTTCTGTGAATAAATTTAATTTGTTTTTATATAATCTAACCCGATAATTTATTTTTAATTAAAATCCAATCCCCAAGCTCATTATAACGTTTACCTTTAAAACTCCACCATTTTTCGTGGAGTGCAGATCGGATTCCGGCTGCTATTATGTGATCCATAATCTTATTATTATTGAAGAGCTGTTGTTTTGTCAGATTTAAAAATTTGGAAATACCTTAATAGTTTTGCAGAATTATTTATAAACTAACAATTAATGAGTTGAATAATAATTGTCACGTGTGGTGCGTGGTTCACCGAGTAGACTAACTTTTTTGGTAGTTCCATTTATGGGGCTTCCACCCCAGCTGTGGAAGTGAGCCTTGCTCCCCTGGAATTTCCTGACGGGAAGCAGACAGACACGAGCACGGGCGTGTCAGGTAGGAAGCGTCGGCACCGGAAGCGCTAGGGTTACCCTGAGAGCTGAGAGGCCCTTAACTCTGAGGCTTCGCACCGGGGTGAGGTCTCTCCCGTCTCAAGGGGCGGAAGGCAACTGTTTACTTGTCTGCCTAAACTTAATTAGTTGGAGGTGACTACCGCAATGGTAAACAAAATTTAGACCAAACAATAACCGTAAAATATCAAGAAAATTGACATGAAATCTTTTTACAATCATTCGCTTTTGAGATAATGATATATACACATATATTGTAGGTTATTACATTAAGACTTATTTCCACACATTTAGAGAAAAAATTACCGGATGATCTATTGAATAAGGTAGAAAAATTAGGAGAATGTGGAATAAAAAAATGAAACCTCCGTTTTGAACAGTAATAACTCTGTTCTTCTTCAGGGAAAGGTCACTGTTCACCTTATTCCAGTGAATAGACTATTGAGACCTTTATGTGAGAGTCTCTGTAATAAGCTGAATTTATTAGGTTTATTTAGTTGACGCATGTTAAGACCCCGTTTGCGGAACAGAAGTGGTTGGCTATTTACAATTTTTTAATAGATTTTTGTTTTTTACTGAAGTATGGAGAGTCACAATTTTGATAAATAAGTGCAAAAATAACAGTAACGAAAATATCGTATTTTCGAAAATAATTCTACAACAGGTTTGTGAAGTGAGCTGAAATTGTTTGGACAACACGTTATTGAGCAGAAAATCCTATAGTTAAGTATGACGAAAGAATGAAAATTGTTAAGTAAACTAGTTTTGTTGTTTTAAAAAATTGAAATTGCACATTATAATTACTGCATACGTGACTGAGCTTAGTGACTTAATAATTGATTAATATGATCAATAGACTTTAATTTAGTATTCAGTTATGAGACCTAAGAACTTAGTGCAAGAAGTTTCATCTAGAATATTGTTAAGTTCTATGGATGAAATTTAATAATATATGCTTATTCGCAGTTAATTTTTAAGTCATTAAGTCTGTAATGTATTATGGAAATTATAGCTACTTTTATTAGTTGAAAGTGTATTATAAACATAAAGAAATTTCTGGTTCTATTACTAACGGTAAGCAAAATGATATAACTAATTGTATAATTGCCATTACATAATTTATTTTCAAGTGGGGTGAGGTGTATAATATAATAAGACATGGATAACAGGCTATTTTCTGAGGCACATCGGTTGAGTCAGAAGGCGCCTTGCCGTTTCCTTGGACTGATGCATAAAGTAGTAAATATATGAATATTCAAACAGAAATACCTCCGAATTTTTGTGGAAGAGGATACCTCTGGTCCAACTCAATGACATAGTCTTGGGAGGCAGTCAATGCTCTATCATCCAGCTGGAAAAAATAGCTGCAAAATATATTCAGTTTAGCACGTCCTTGATGAGGATTGCCGGTTAAATCTCACAAACGCTAATTTATCTTATCGTAAGAATAGGGAGTAAGAGGGCTTACAAGATGCAAGCCACGACGAGAATCCCCATTGATCTGATGGTAATTGGTTCATGACTAGTAGAACCCTTGGCGAAGGCGGCTGGTACCTGGATCCCAAAAGTCGCGTCAGACTCGGATCAGGCTCAATACCTTTCGGACGTACGTTTACCGTACTTCAAGACAATCTAAAAATAGATCCACATCTGGAGTTTTTAAAAGCATATGTAAAATATGTTTTCGTGAGAGCCGTGGCTGTCGTACGTCCCCCAGGCCACTATTATTTCCTTAGTACCATTTCCCTTATAACATTGACCTTCTTATTACAGGGCATAAAACAGATCTGCTACGATATTTAGAACGTTTTATTAACATGTTGCAAAAAACACTCTGTTTATATTCCTACATAAATAGTCTATTTCTTGAGTTTAATCGGACTGGCAGTCACAATGAAGTAGCTGTATAAATTAAACATTTAAAACGATATTCATTTATAAGAAAAGTTGAGATCTTTTACTCTAGGTCATAATGAGTTTAACAAAACTGACTGTTGTCAATGCCATGAGCATACCGCCACACTATTATATACAATAAAATCCTCGTCAAAAGCTCTAACATTTGATTTAATGTATAAGGTTCATTGATAAAACTAATTTGTTTGTATGTATTAGCAGACGTCTGAGTGATTCGTGATATTTAATATTTATTTATGGTCAAATGAAGGCAGTATAGTCAAATTAGGAACAATAGTGGTGCTATTATGAGGGACACGTGGGAACACATTACCTTGCCCGAGCACTGTTATCAGCAGCAGCGGTGACATCTAACTGGAGGTCCAGCCTCCTCTACTATTGAACGGAGTTCCTTCCTAGTGGAATCTGCTCCGCGATGACTAGTATATATTGACCTATAACATACTAAAAATTTGTCATTACTTTCATCGTTTGATTTTCTCATTAATCCATAACATATAAATATTGCTATTAAGGCTACCTAACAATATGGTAAATTAAACACACACATTTATACAAGCATTAATTCAAAAGTACCGCTGCTGCTGCTACTTCTCTCTTCGGTTCGCCGACTCTCTTCTTAAATATGTAAATTAAGGGTAAGGGGAAATATGTATGGTGTGATAATAAATTATTAATAAATATATATGTATATATATAACTGTAAATAAATAAAGAATATACAAATACAGAATTATTACTTACAAGCTGTAAGGAGGCTTGTAAATTATTAGCCAAATTAAAAATTCCTAGCCCAGTGCATACTTCATTCGAAAAATTTTGACATAGAGAAATTCTGCCTTAATTCATCTTGCATATTGAAAGACTGGTTACCAATAGGCTATGAAATTAACATTAAACGAAATCTAAAAGATATGCCCATTCTAACAGTCTCTATCACAAAACTAGCCAAAATTACCCATGAGTGATTAAATATATACTGTATATTGTATGCTAATACGTTATATATCTAGTTTAGTTGTTAGAGGCAAGTAAACTTTATTCTTTGTCGTTAAATCAATATTATTTAAATAATTGTAGAAAATTTTGTCTTTTAATTAACTTTAGGAAATAGATGATCTAGTAATTATTGCACTTAACGCCATTTATCTGAAAAAGAAAACTCGTTTTAGTGGTTAGGTACTTAGTAAATGGCGCCTGAAGGTTGTTTGCTCGCTACTTTGTGTCTCCCACGGATTGACGCGTTCCCTATCCTTACTTGGTGAGGAAGAACTGAGCCTAGAAACCTTGGAACTAGCTATGTTGCCAGCATTCGATAATGAATCAGTATCCTCTACGTCTACTTGGTATCTTGCCCAGACAGCGGAGACTGTAAATAATAAACTGATAAACAAGTGCAGTATAATTTTAACTAATTTCCTCGAAGTGAGATTTATTTTCACCGGCCTCATAACATTAAAATAATTACTAATTTATAATGTTCATATAAATATTTAAACAATAATTAACAGTTTAAATAAGAATATTCCATAATTAGATCATCTGATAATCAGAAATCCGTTGCTCTTACACATAAACTTACATAAAGTCACGCTGCAGTTAAATTTTTATTGGGCCTATTCTTTCAAAGTTCTCATAGAATCTTTTGATGATCTTATGAAGCAATATTCAGTAATATCAGAGATTATCATTAACGTTAGTGTTACAAAAGATATCATAGTTATCAATGATTATATTACAAAAGTATGCTCGCTATTTTTATTTTTATTCTACATCTTTGCAATTGACGTTGTTCATAGTTACATCTTTCCCGCTTCTTTTGAAATTTATTTCAACCAGACCCCGTCAGTGGCGCTGAAAGTTGTTGCACTTGACATTCGTCAAAAGCACGTGATGTAATAAAATTAAGTTCTATGAGATCCAGGTTGAGGGAAAAATATACAAGATGACATAAGATGTTTAAAAAGGCGCATGTGAGATGATTCTATCAGTTGTCAAGCAGATTGCGTGGTGATAGAGGGCACGCCAATGTTCGGGATACTCTTCGCAGCGGCAGATTCGACACTGGAAATGTGGCAGTCGCATCAGACTTAAAGAATTGTCACTTCAATTTGGAAATGTAGAATAATGCAAAAATGGGAGTTTAATAAGATTTGTGCCAAATGGTTTTCAACGATGTTGACAAAGCTAACAAAAAACGCAAGAAACGGAGTGCAGAGAACTTTTGGAACAGTACGAGAAGGATGAGGATGAGAACTGTGACAGGCAATGAAACAGGACTCCACCGTTTTTAACAGGTGACGAAAAGACAATCAAATGGCTAAGAAAACACTCAAAACTGTACCTTGGACAGAAAAAGTTATGGCTACGGCGTTTATAGATTCCGAAGAACTCTTGTTTCTGGACAAAATGTCACACCGAATCACCATTAATTCAGACGCATATGTGGTGACTTTGAAGACATTCCAAAATGGACTGAGTAGTGTTTGATCACATGTCAATCAGAAAACCACAGACGAGATCAGAAAAGTTGCATAGACAACTTTAAAATACCCACCTTAGAGTCCTGACCTGGTTCCATGCGATTACAATATTTTTGGTTAACTGAAGGAATCCCTTGCTGGTACAAGGTTTGAAGATGATGACGTCTTAGTGCACGTTGCCAAGCAGCGGTTCACACGTGCTGGTCCAGACTTTTACCATGCGATAACACAGGCCTTAGTTCATAAGTAATTATCTTACTAACCACTCGTACTCGATCAACATTAACAATACTTTCTCCGAAACCTTCCCCATCTCCTCTGGCGTCCCACAAGGTAGCGTATTAGCCCCATTTCTGTTTAACATTTACTCCCCCATAATAACCATTCACTATTTTTTTTGCTGATGACATAGCTATCCTCCACCAAATCTCTTCCTTCACCTCGGGTTTTCGTACCGTCCAAATAGGTCTAAATGACCTGGAAATATGGGCAAAAAACTGGAGGGTCAGCATAAACCCTTCAAAATCTGCAACACCCTCAAAACCAAACTACCCCTTACTCATTCATTCTATCTTTTTGGCTTCCAAATCCCAATAAAGAACTCCATCACTTACCTTAGACTTATTTCAGACTCCAAACGTTCCTTGAAACCCCATCTTACTGACCAATCATCCGAATTTTACACTAAAATAAAACTACTGTATCCACTCCTCAACACAATTATACCAATCTCCATCTCCCCCAAAAGGATCATTTGCCTCTCCCTAATCCACCCGATACGGTCATACGCATTCAATTTGGGGATAAACTGCCAAATTCAAACCAAGCAAAACAGAATCCTTCGAATCATTTCCAACTCCCCAAGGTACCTTCGAAACTCAGTAATCACAATTGCATCCAAATTCCACTCATCTCCACCACAATAAAATCATGCATATCCTCCTTAATCAAAAGCTTTATCAATAACTCCAATGACACTGGCCATAGACCTCTCCACCTCCTCCTCCACACAGCTGCAGACTCAAATGAAAACTACCAATCGACTACATCCATACACTCTCTCACTCCGGTATAACCTAACAATAATTTCTGTCACAGTTAGATGGCACCTCATTCTCCGCTTTTCAAATAACTATTCCCTTATTTCTCTTTATCTGATTCCCCCTACTACTCTAAATTATATTAATATTCACCGCCAACACTAAGTCAATAAATTTTTTTTTATTGCAATAACAGAATAATGCTCACAACTCTGTCGTTTGTCTCGTTTTTAAATTGATTGTTAAAGTACTTTACAATTTATTTACGTAATCATGTATATTATTTATTCAGTGAATAAATATCTATATATCTTGTAATAATAAATGTACAATATTTGTATAAAACCTTTCTCAGTTTAAAAAAGTTCCTAAATAAAGTATAGAAATTGAGAGGGATGGGGTTTTTTCTCCCTTCAGTTTGTAACCCATTGGCCTATCGTGTCGCCTGCGGTCTATCATCTTACTTGACAAATTCCAAATTTAGTGTGATACATGGTCAGCGTATCAAATCTGAAGCTGTCTTAATGCCAGTCTTGACGCCATGCCAAGATTGGAGTTCGAGACCTCTGTGTTGTGAGGCAGCGACGCTAGCCACTAGGCCATAGGAGATCAGCCAGAGATGCATCTTACACATGTAAAATAGGAACGATGTAGAATGGAAAAAATTGTAATTGGTAGTATTGCAGTTTAATATTAACAATTACTGAAAACTAAAATGGAAATAAAAAACATTATTTTAATAAACTCCTAATTCACTCAATCACATGGTAAATTTATATTTAATACATATTAATATTACTGAGGTAATAGTTCTCTGTCTCTCTGTGTGATCGAGTGTATTTATCAAGCTTAATGCATTAGGTGATTCAAAGTCAATCTTTCAATCATTCCAAGTTGTTTGCTTATCAAAAGGAAAGGGTAGGAAATATTTATTGAAACTTTCTTAATTTGTTGTATAGAGTCATACAAATATATTTAACAACGTAAATCTGCAATCCTTCATATTGAGACAAAATGGTGGACATTACAAAACCACATTTTAATTACAAAGACTACGAATTTCACTCGATTTACTGTAAAATGGTAGATCGATTTTACTTCTGAAACGTATTTCTCTTATATTTTTATTCACTGGGTAAAAATTTTAAGAGTTTATATTAAAGCCTGCCCATTTGAATGTTACTTTTATTTCGTTTAAAAAAATCTTTTTTTCCAAAGGTACGGAATATATAATATTATGGAAAAAAGTGTTACTGAAACAATAAATTAAAGAAATAGAGAACCCGATTACTATTCTTTAAAGGAGTAAACAACAATACATAAAATTGTTTTCACTAGCATTAAGAATCAAAAATCATGGAAGCACTATGAGAACAGTTATCAAAGTGAGGAGTTCAAAACAATTATTTGAAACAGAATAATAAATGTTGTTATTATTTTAAAATTAATTGATACAGAATTGGATTTAAAATACTTAATTTATAACTTTTATTTTTCCTAATATTTTATTAGAATCGAACTTATGGTAATTTACCTTGGCATGTTTACTGGTGAATAATTCCATACCGATTTCGCTATGTAACATACAGGACCTTTTGGATATTATGTTGTTTTTAGTTAATGAAATATAGGATTCATATATATATATATATATATATATATATATATATATTTGATATGGATTCGTTCAAGAACTTCTATTAAGAAATTAGTAGATTCTATAAAATAGGTTAAAAATTTTGAAATTATAAGTCTATAAGGTAATGTGCTGATGGGGAATTGAGAGACTGACCACGTATCACCCCAAATTCGAAATGTGTCACGCCAGATGACAGTCCGCAGCAGCCTCGGTAGGCCTAGGCCCTCAAGAGGGCTGTTGAGCCATTGGAAGAAGAAGAAGAATAGGTAATGTGTTTGGACATCTGATGTAGGAGGAGGGGGGATCTACAAGGTGATTAAAAATCTTAGGAAATTCATTTTCACAGGGGAACTAAACAGGCAATACATTATTGTTCGAAATACATACAAGGAAATTGAGGGTTCGGTGAAGCAATATGATGTCTTTAATACAGGTTAAATAACGTGGTATATTCCCCTAAACGACCTGGAGTGGAAAGCCTGGCTGCTTCTGTCTTCTTCAGCATCTGCAAAGTACAGCACATTTACCTATCCACGAAACCCCATTGGCCGAGGCCACCACGTGGTAATTTTAAAATATTGTTTGTTTCGTTGATGTTTGAAATTTCTTAGAACAGCGCAGGTCATTTATGTACGTGACATGACAGCATCCAATAGGATTATAGCCTCCTATCCTTGCCGACCTCGAGGCGCCGCTCAACCTTCCACAGCTGACTCAACCTTCCAATCGTTTGCTAATTTTTACATTACAACCTAATAAAATAAGTATCGCGCTATACTGACACCTGATAAAAATGTACCGAATAAAAAATCACTGTCAAAATGTGTGAACTATGTTTACGTTATTAGTGAAAAACTCTATATAAACATTGTCAACATAAAATATCTGCTACAAAATATTATTATTTAGGTAGTGCCAAAAAAAATATTATTGGGGCACTATATCATGTCTTAGAACCATTATCTTGAAAGAAGGAGTCCATTCCTTACAAAAATGTACATGTAAAATTAATATTTTTGTATATATAATTTTAACTGTTATTAATGAAATATTAGATACTTTAAGTAAATAGCTCGTATGAAACGACGTTTATTACATATGTAAATGGGGAATACAAGGTGGGCAGATGGTTGTTGGAGTTTGGTACACAAAAATAACTGCATAGTTTTTTGTGTGGTGGTAATCAGTCCTAAGACTGGTCTGCTGCAATCCCCTTATGGTAAGTAATCCTGCGCAAGCCTTTCCATTTCTACATAGCTGCAACATCCCACATAATTCCTAATTTGCTTAGCGTATTCTATCCTAGGTCTCCATTTCTGTCCTTACCCCACACAATTCCCTCTAATGCTAATTTTACAAGACCACCGTGTCTCCAAACGTGGCATACTGATCTACCCTTACTCATAGTCGAAGTTATGCAATTTGTTCTCTCTTCCCGTATTCCACTTAGAATTTCCTAGTTAGTTATCTTATCCACCCATTTGGATTTTACTATAGCTTTTATTCGTTTTCTGTCGGAAACTCCTATCGTTCACGTTTCGCACCCAAATAACGCCACACTCCGTACGAAAATTTTTAATAATTATTTATTGATATCCATACTTAAATTAGCCGGAAATAAATTCTGTTTTTCAGAAAGCCTTCTTTGCGTGTTCTATTGTCATCTTTATGGCTACTGTACTTATACCATCCGTAGTTATGCTGTCCACGTAGCAGAGTTCCTTAACTTCCTTCAAAACTTCCCTTCCCCATCTAACAACCATTGTTATTTCACTAGTTTTCCTTCTATTTATCCACATGTTGTACTGTTACTAAAGGATTACGTTCATGCCATTTATTATGGTTTGCAAATGTTGATCTGACTCTCCTGATACCATAATACCATAATCAAACCATCGGGGTCTTCTTCTTGAAGTTTTGTTTCCTTTTCATTATTCATTATTAACATGCGTCATCACCTATACTATGTATAATATAAAGAGCACACGTGACAGACTGCATCGTTGTCTTACTCCTTTCTTGATTTCTGCTATCTTTTATTACCCTTCAATTCTAATTACCGCCGGCGATTTACCATTTACCAATTTGTCAGCGCCATGTCAAATTCTGACCTTAAAATGTTGGCCCCCAACTCTTTATTATCAGCCTCCACTTCTATTACTGTCTGGTCTAGATTTCCACCATGATATTGCTCTTATAAATATTTCTTCCATCTTTCCGCTTTTCCTTCTTTATCTAGAATTGGCTTCCCATCTTCTTTCCTGTTGTTCTAGCTAGTATTTTTATTCTTTCCGAATTCTACTTTGATTTTCCTATAAGCTGCGTCTATTTTCCATTTCGCATTGAAATATTCAGCCGCTTTGCATTTCTCTTGGAGCCAAGCCTCATCGGCTGCTTTGCACTTCCTATCTATCTCCTGTATTTTTCGTCTCTTCTGTTTTTATATTTACGCCTTTCATCCATCATTTTTATTATTTCTTGTGTTATCCATGCTTCCCTATGGGACTGATCCATTCTTCCTGTTTTATAGTCATTTCTTCCTTCAAGTGTGCCCATATCTCTTCTATATTGTTTCTTTCCCTTTTCTCCATTAATCTATTCTTGTATAAATTCCTCCCGGGTTTCCAACGAGGTTAAAACGATTAACAGTGACGTTTCAATGGCTTGCTCTGCCATTAGCTTCAGACTCCAGGAAAGACCCCGTATTTTAATCTATTCTTGATTTTGTTTTTTTGAAACTCTGAATCTACTCCTGTTGTATCAGTTTTTTTAATTTAATCTTTTTGTCGTAATTTTTTATTTAGTTTCGTCATTTTTAACCTGCATTTCATAATCATTAGATTATGGTCCGAGTTCACATCTGCTCCTGCGTAGGTTTTACAGTCTAGCACCTGATTCTTATATCTCTGTCTCACTATGATATGTATTATAATTGGTACCTGCCTGTGTCCTCCGGCTTCTTCCACGTGTTGCGTCTTCTTTCTCGATTTTTAAACCGGGTATTTGCCATTACCAATAATCGTCCATGCCAAATTTTACTAGCCTGTCTCCCCTTATATTCCTTTCACCAGTTCCATCGTCACCAACTACATAACTTTCTCTTTCCTTTCCTACTACTACCTTCTAATCACCCATTATTCTCCAATTTTCATTTCCTTTGACTTAATTAATTATTTCTTAAATTTTTTTCGTGATTATCTCAATATCACATAGGGGTATAAAAACTTTCACTATTGTCGTTGGCTGTGGTTTTGTGTATAACTTTGTGGTAACTAACCTTTAACTTCATTGTTCATAATAATTTATTCATTACAATATCTATCCCTATTTGCTTTTGTTCTAATTACCCTATATTCATCAGATCAAAAATCTTGCTCTTCCTGCTACCTAACTTCACAATTCCTGCTATATCTAACTTTAACCTTTCCATTTCCCTTTTTAAATGCATACAGTACTTGCGGTAGTATGACCTTAACTGTTTTATCGGCGAATGACTGTTATTATAGTGAAGACATATGAAGAATAGTTAGCAACAAAAAGTACGAAATACTAGTAAGCCAATAGAAGTTCCTGAGAGTTACCAACTCTGACCTGCAGAAATACAATCAGTTAAGTATATAAATTGGTTACTGAACTTGGAAGTCATCTAAACAATTTTTTAAAAAGTGAAAGTAACTATTCTCATCTCTTTGGAAACTATTGCGCGATTTGAAAGGAAATTTCTGTTTCAAAACCAAATAGTTCGTAAATGAGCTATTTCAAACGGAGCGGAAAAATTCATAAAATCGTAGAGTAAATAAATATTTGTGGGCCTGTATACATTTCATATATTCTTTCCATTTTTAATGTTTCATTATCTTAAAGTAGTCCTATATGTTTTCAATAGGAAAATGCAATTAATTCTTCCCATTTTCTTTCTTCTTGAGTTCTATTCCAGCAAAACATCTTGAGGTTGTAAATTGGCTTCGGATATACGAGATGGCATCTCGTAAAAGACCCAGGCCAAATTTGTACCACATGTAGCAGCTGTGAAACAGGGATGAACTACGACCGACTATGCCGAACAGTTTGTGGGCAATTTGAAGCTAACTGTCCCTTAAAATAAGTATAAAACATACGCTTGTAAAATTTGAGACATTTCACTTTTATATTACGGCTGTTTTTCAGTTTAAATACAGTTCCTCCTTTCTTGCAGCTGTATTATGATGCATTAACTTCATTAGCATTATTTCATATTCACTAACGTATGTCACTTGAAACACTCACCTAATTATTAATATTTTATTCTACGAGTATACTATTACCATATTCACTAGTTCCTGCGTTACGGATCGGATTCATCCAGGCTATATTTGTGCGTGTAAGCTATAAAATTGTATAACATTCTAAAATTTGTTACTTTCAAATGTATAGAGCTAAAATAGATTTTATCTCGGTCACAGATCAGTAGTAATGCATGGCCCGCGGCTATCTTTTCAGGGTCTACATTAATTTCGCAACCTAAAATAGTGACTTTTATGTAAGAATTAGATTCGGATATAAAGTTCACGGAATCTCTCGTATGTCAGTAACAGTTTTTTCAAATTGTAGTACTTTTTATGGTTCTTTTATACCTAAATAAACTGCTTTGGTATTTTGTTACCTTACATCCCAAATATTATTATACATAATATATAAATGCGAGTGGGAAGTACAGCATACGGCGACTCTCGCATGCAAGCTTCTCCTCCTTTTATCTTGCCAATCTTCATATCGCATGCATCTGCACTGCATTCACCCCTTCATTCCATGTGAATTTAGGTCTTCCATTTTTATTTCGTTTAGAGAGTTGCCAGAGGAATATTCTTAATGGGCACCGTTCCTCTTGCATCGTCTTAAATGCCCATACCAATTAAAACTCGTGCCTTTTACTGTATCTATGATATTTACTGATGTAACACCTATTTATTCACGAATATATTTATTACTTATCCCTTCTGTTCTTGTCACACCACAGCTGCGTCTCCATCTCCATAGCTTTTAACTTTCATTCATTTTCCTTTGTTATTTCCCAAATCTCAGAACCAAATAGTGCAATACTCTCAACTATCGTTTAGTTGATTCTTCTTTTCACCTTCCTTGTTATGTTTTATTCCATATAATTGAGCGTAACTGTCTTTTTGCAACTCTGCCCTTCACTATTCTATGCCTAATTTTCTTCCTTTTTTACTAGAAATATTTGTTTCTAAGTATTTACTACATTTCCGTCTTCCATTTCTAAATCTCTTCCTGTGCCTCCGACTACCATATAGTCGGTTTTATCCAAATTTGTTTGTAAGCCGTATTTCAGAAAATTCTCATTCAATTTTCTTAGTTTGTAATATGCGTCGTCTTCGTCTTCTGTGAATATAACGCGATTATCAGCAAAATTCAAAGTGTACAGGGTGTCACAATTTATGGGCATTCCCCTGTTGTGGAATTACTTTCTCAAATTTTTGAGTGCATCATTCAAATGTATTTTTAAAAGCATAGGTTGCTATACTAACACCCTTGTCTCAATCCATTAATATTATTCTTTCATAATAAACACTATTGTTTTGATACTTAAATTGAGTAACGAATTGAGGAACATCATGCCATTAATCAATACAATATTGTTTTCATGTAAAATTCGTAGAAGATTTATTTGCCTCGTGAAATTCACTTATGTTCTAAATAAATATATTTTTCTTTTTATTTCACGCGATGGACAAATTATATTTTCTTCTGATTTATTTTACCGTAAAATCAAAGAATTTAATCATTTTTAACTAATTTATTTGACTTGTGAAACTCAATTATGTTCTAAATAAATATTGTTTTCTTTTTATTTCACACAATGGACAAATTATATTTTCTTCTGATTCATTTTAATGCAAAGTCAAAGAATTTAATCATTACTAACTAAGCTATTAGTTGCTTTGCGTTTTTTTAAATTTGTCCTAATTACCTGTAAAATTCATTTGAGAATTTATTTAAACGCTTTTAAGTATAGAATGTGTTTTTAACCTATATAAATAAAAAGGCAATTTGGGACTTTTTTTTGAGAAACAGGAAACATGAAACTGATCCTGAAACAGACAACTTCCATCAATAGCATAAATAGAGATCGAAAAGGAGGTGGGGGGTGCTGTGGGAGGCAGAGGAACGTAGCTAAGGGTTGACTAGGTTGCTAGGGCTACAGTTTAAGGATCAAACCCTGTTATTCAACGAAAAGTGATGTAGGGAATACCCTAGAAAAACTGAATCAGGTAGGCCGCCTTTTAGGTACGAATCTCACGCCCTTCCGTATGATGGGAGATGAGTTTACTGCGGTATCGCAGCATTCCCTTCTCCGTCTCTCAACCAGTTTTTGAAGGCAATGTGAGACTTTTATTTTGTTTTCTGCATCTGGCTTCTAAACTATAGACCTAAAATGGCACAAATACGCTGTAAGTTGTAAAGTGCAATAAGGTTTCCCGTTAGGAATTTTTAAACCATCCATCTGATTGCCTTTTCCATCCAAAAATCGTATTCTGTTAATCTTTTGAAGATATGAAATCCTTCCTTCCACCTCCTCTCATTCCAAAAACGTTCCACGTCTATCATGTACTGCTTCATCTTTATCCCTCATGAGTTCCTATACCATTCATCCGATTGCCATGAAATTTTGGTTTATTTAAGACTTATATCCTGAGAAATTTTATTTCAATCTTTACAATATTTAGTTTCCTTATTTTCTGCTTCGAGGTAAAGAAAAGGTGCTACTCTAAAGACATGTAGATATTACAAGTCAGTAGACTATGCTCTCAGTTAGTCCGTTCAACAAGGTAATTAAATTGCGGTTAGGCGTGAAATAAACCTTAATATTAACTAACATTTCATTTAAAAACAAACTGTTTTGTGAGTCGCAATGTAAATAATTTATTCAGATAAATACAGTTTGTAACTCAATAAGACGATAGAATACATTTCGAAACATTTCTTTGCCACAATTAAATAGTCAGTTCAAATCAATGACCAATGGCTATTAATATGTATACATCGAACCGAAACATTACTAATCTCAAGCTCCAAGAATGGTGAGCTTAGAGCTGAAGAATTATTTTAAGAATAGCAGGTTTAAAATCAAAAGAGGCATTGGTCTTATTGAATAGATTATTTCCAAACTTCAGGAATCCTTACTGTTGTAACTAACTCTGATTAATTAATTAATTCTACAACAGAGCATATAATATTTTGGATAATATACAAAATACTAAGTTACTATGAACAATATAGTAGAGGGTTAATTACCATAACGTTAGACACAAAACTACAGCCAACGACAATTATTCGAATTTATGTGCTGACAAGTGCAGCAGACGGAGACGATATTGAGGAAATCTACGAAGAAAATGAAGAGAAAATGAAGTATGTAAATCTGATAATAATATGTGATTGGAACGCAGTAATAGGAAATAGAAGATAAAGTTCTGTAGTTGGGGACTACAGACTGGGTGAAAGGAATCAAAGGGGAGACAAGCTAGTAGAATTTTGAATTGAGCACACAATAGTAGTGGTTAATACCTGCTTCAAGAATCACGAAAGAAGACTCTAAACATGTAATAACCGAGAGACACAGGCAGTTACCAATTGGACTATGTAATGGTGAGACAAATAAATAGTAATCAGGTGCTCCACTGCAAAACCTACCCAGGAGCATTATCTGTTGATCATTAAATGCAGGCTGAAAATGAAGAAACTCAAGAAAGGAATTACAATAAACAGATAAAGAAACTGAAACAAAAGGTGGCGATTCAGAGTGTCAAAGAAGCTATCAAGAGAGAATAAATCGAGAAAAGAGAAGGAAATAAAATAGATGAGAAATGGGAACTCCTAATAGCAGAATTGACTAGAGCAGCCGACGAAAAGATAGGAAAAATAGCTGAGATGAGTAGGAAACCAAGAATGATACAAAAAAATTATAAAAATGATTGATGAAAGGCGTAAATATAATAACTCAACCTAAAAGAAAATCGAAGTAACATTTGGAGGGAGGAAAAATATTATCAAGAACATCAGGAGAGCGGATGGGAAGCCAATTCAGGATAAAGAAGAAAAGGCGGATGTAATCCAGATCAGTCAGTAATAGGAGAAAAGGAGAAGATGAATGATGAAGAATTCGGGGACAAAGTTTTAATGTCAGAGTTTGATAGGGCGCTGACATTTCTACAGTAGAGCGCTAGGAATTTATAACAATTCAGCGGAATTGATGAGATAATCGGGTGGAGAAGGAATATCATGTCTGTTCAGTATAGTTTTATAAATCTAAGAAACAGAAAGAATACCAGAAAATGTTAGTAAAAGCATAATTATTCACATAAAGAAGAAGACTGGGACTGATAGATTCGAACACACAGAACAATTAGTTTAGTATCTCATGCGTGAAAAATATTATATAAAATAGTATATCGGAGGGTGGAACGTCAATGTGAGTTAGGAGAAGATCAGTGGAACAATGTAGGGACGAGAAAAGCAACATTTAATTTGCGTCTAATTTAGAAAAGACAGGATAGGTAAAAAGAGGCCTACGTTCATGACATCTGTAGCCATTAATAATGTGAACGGAAACACACTATTAAGGATTTTCAAATAGACAGGAATAAAATATCGGAAATGGAGGCTTGTCCATAACCTCTACAGAAGGCAGTCAGCAGTAATTAGAATTGAAGATACACAAAAAAAAGCAGGAATCGAGGTAGGATTAGATTAAGGATGCAGTCTGTAGCCCCTGCTGTTTAACTTATATATAGAACAGGCGATGAAGTAAATTGAAACGGAATATGTTAAAGTAATTATACTGAAAGGAAAGAAAATTATCGTGTCTTACCCCAACAGGGTGCCTGTTTCCTGGTTTAAAAGAAAAAGCATATAAAATTTGGTAAAAACTGTCCCGTCCCTTAAATTATAAAAGATAACCGTTTATCCGGCTTTCTGAATACCGGAATTAATCTCAGCGACATCCTTAACAACGTCGATTGTTCTATTGTTAGTTTTACATAACAATCCTCCATCCCCACCCCTGTGAATAATCTTTCATGGTGATTGTGGTTGAAATTTAAAAACATTATCTGGAAAAATTATATAAATTCGACGTACCCCAAAATATCTTCATTCGTCGAAAATATTGATTTTTTACTTCTTTTGAAAATGCCTCTACCTCTAACAGTGTTTGTTTCCGGATGACAAGGAACACGTGTACAAAATTTGGTCGACATAGCTCGCGTTTATATGTATATATGCGGAACATACACATAATATACATAAAATTACTTCTTTACCTTCACAGAAACTGTCATAATAATTTATTAGAATATAATAGCTAAACAATCTCTCTGTTTAACGTTAAATAATTATTAAATTTAATGTACTTTATACTTAAGTAACAATACAGTCTAATCTCTAAATAAATATACAAAAAGGTCTTATAACTTAAGTTATCCTCACAAGCAGTGAATGGGGCTGCATACAGATATTTTTTTAGATTGACATAATACGAAGTCCATTAAATTAAAAAGTGAATATCACATAAATATCGATTCTTTTTATATTATTGTTGTTGTGGTATTAGGCCCTAAAACTGGTCTGATGCAACCCTCCATGCTAACCTATCTTGCGCAAGCCTTTTTCATTTCCGCGTAACTACCACATCTCACATCCTTCCTAACCTGCATAGCTTTTTCCATCCTTGGCCTCCTCTTCTTTTCATACCCACACACTTCCCTCCAATGCTAATTTGACAAGACCCTCATGTTTTAGAACGTGGCCTATTAATCTATCCCTTCTCCTGGTTAACGTCCTCCATATTGTTCTCTCTTCCTTATTCTGTTTATAACTTCCTCGTTAGTGATTCTATCTACCAATCTAATTTTCAGAATTCTTCTACATCACATTTCAAAAGCTTTAATTCTTTTCCTTTGAAAGTTGTAACGTAGATTTCAGTCTTACGACAAATACATTATAAATGTCACCGAACCAGACACTCAGACGTTGAAATAATACATCAATTAATACTTGTTTTGCAGGGAAACTAAATACATTTAATTCAAAGAGAAATATTTTAATGAACTAAATTTAGACATGTTAATTAAATAGACTGTATGATGAAGTAAAATCAGTAGAATATCCAGGACAGTCTAATAAAATGTTTTTATTGTATTTACAACATTTAAAGTAGATTTCGACCTTGTGCGATATTCATCTTTAGCTGAACTATGGCAGGAAAATATGTATCGAAAAATTAATAGTTATACCTCAATTTATAGTCAAATACATCGACGATTTATTTGCAAGAAAATGGAACAACAAAATTTTCTCTATAAATAGAACTTTATGAATTATAGAATCTCATTTACTATATAACCGGAAAATAACTAATCAATTAACGTCCTTGATTTGAAAATTACCAATAACAATGGTAAACTAAATAAGGCTTAGTATTCTGAACCGATTGCTATGAATTACATTTCAGATTAATACATAAATTATCCGCGACATATGATTTTAAATGTAGAAAATAATATTATAAGTACAGCAATTGATATTACTGACAAGAAATATTTGAAAGACATTCAAATTAAGATAATCACCTCAGTTTTTCCCCAGAAATGTGATTAATCGACTATAGATAATTAATTGAATAAGAAATATGAGAGCACTAACAGTACTAAATGTGTTATCACTTGTGAGAATAACGTTATACCAGCAGAGAATAACAGTGATATCTGCACCGTAAATAACAACACAAATGTGAACATCATTATGAAGGAAACAACTGAGAATGTTAACACCAAGTTTCTGAATAACACATATATACCTAATTTTATTAGTTTAACATACATTAAAGATTTGATATAAAATTATGATTTGGATTTATCAAATTTTTGTTTATAATTACGATTTATTTTTCCTCTGGGCTACCAGATGTTTTCTACCACTGCCAAACCAAGTAAAGAGATTGGTCGTTGAGCTAGCGTTTATGTCGCTCTTCGCCTATTCCCGAAGGTTAATGTATGCTATAAAATCTCTCCTTCTCTGTCGTTTATATAGCTTAACTGTTCATGAAGGTGGACTTTACGTTTGCAGAGAAGTCAGACAGGCAGGTCATCTTATAATCAAATGTTTAGAAACATATGTGATTTCTGTTGTCATATACAAATTCTGGGATTAATATATTATTACTGTTTCTGTATATACGTACTCAGATACTAGAGACATTCTTTTCTTTTCAATATATATTTATGTGTATAATTGGGGACATTTTAGTAAAATGTTTCTCTTTACGGTATTGAAAGAATATTGTGGGATTAGGTAATTAAATTCAGTATCTACATATATGTAAATACACTTAACAAGACCTGGATCTTGTACGTAAAGTAAACTTGTCGGACAGTTTGAAGGACATTCGTTCGTGGAAGCAATAATTATAGTACGGTGAAATTTCCCACACAAACCACCCACTCGGTTCGTTCTACGTAGGCACGAATTTTTGTATGAATCATTTGTCAAATAACAAAGTGTCTTGAACCGCTTAGCACGCTTAACGAAATAAATTATATTATTTGTAAATTTAATAACATTTTACGAAAGTATTGTAATACAAACTTATTGATCGTTCATTAGGATGTTAAAAATCGGAAAATATAATTAGACAATAAATAGCCATGCCTATTAAAAATTATAATAATGCAACAATTATATGTCTACAGAAGCAGACAAAAGTATTACTGAAATTCACGACTTTTCCTCCACCAATTGGTAGATCTTACCCAGGGAACAAAACTACTTGACAATCTCATTTTGCTAAATAGTTATTTATATTGTTTTAAAAATTATAAAATAATATAACAAAAGTTTATTCAAAATTATCTACAAGAAAAAAGTGATACTAATTAGATTTTATTATGAGACATTTCGATTAAGATAAGAAACACAATATAAGTTAGGTACGTCCTCAGTTTTGTTTTCTTAAATTTCAGTAAAATAACGTTTTTGATAAAAATACACTATAGTTTTATACAAATGGTACCATAGTCAACTCTACAAAAAATGTAATTATAAGTTAACTGCTATATCCACGATACATAAATCATTCATAACTGCTTTAATAACAAACTTATATACTCTGGAAACTATCCTGCCAAAACTAAAAACCTCTAAGACAAACCAAAACCATAGAGATCAATAAATATAATTTTTTTCTACCCGTCATAGTATTTAATGTCACATTTGAGAATCTGCAGTCATGGCTGAGGGTATAGAGCTGGACTGCAGGAATGTGGACTCAGGTTCAAATCCCACTCAACGCAAGAATTTTTTATTTGTTTAATTTATTGGCTTTGTTACCTTTCATTTCTAGTATTTTCTGTTTCGAGAATGTTCTGTTTCTGGAATATCCCATGAATGTAAAAATTGTACTGGACCTCTAAGTGGAGGGAGCCTTTCGGAGCACGAGTCTTTGAAGAGAATTTCGTGTGGAACAAACGTCTATAACCTCTATCAGTGAGTGTTACAGTATCCCACGATCCTTCAGAAACCTAGCAATATTAATTTCTTGTTGATATTATCCATACTTTGTTTAAACACTTACTTAACTTTAGTAATATATCATATATTAATCATACAGACATCCTATTCTATCATTATTATCAAACATCAATTGATACACATTTATTTTGAAAGAAACATAACCCTGGATAATACACCTCTCTTAAAATAAATTGAATCTCAGTGAAAACTAATTTTATTCAGAAATTTGACTTAGAACCCGCATGCCACATATTTAATTCATTGTTCTGTTCAGATTACTTTAATTTACTTAAGAGAAATGATTTCTTTTCAATTGTGACTTATTCAATAATTGCAAATTTTCAATTTAATTAAAAATAAGCTCAAGGGAGCCATGTTGATTGCAGGCAGGCACACGTGTTCACCGTGATCGAAGTGATTCATAAGCGAATGGGTGTCAGTCCTTGAGAGCAATAACTGTGTTCGGTAAACAAGTAGTCGTATTTCTGCTTAGTAAGCGAGAGTGAAGTGTCGCTGGTTGGCACTTGGCAGTGAGTCAGTGCTTCGAGGAGGGAACCCTGAGGCTAGTGTCGGATTTTGCTCTCTGCAAGGATTCTGTTACCGCATCCGCAGTCTCTCGTCTTTACGACCAACACACTAAATAAGATCATCTCATGATAGTTATTATGATAAATTTTATGAAAGAATCATCTATATTTTCCAACAATCACTTGACACATATTCTCTAATCAACCATTGTGAATTGTGATTAGGTTAAAGCTGTTATAAAAATGAATCACCTTATATGATAATAATATACATCATTCATATTTAATTTAAAAGTAACCAGTTTAACGTAAAACGACGCACGATGTGCACGCTCTGAAGCCATTTCTTCAATAGCTTTTCATGTTCTTCGTGAATTTCAAATCGTTTTTTAAGATGGATTTTCCTAGTGGTAGGTAGAATATATATATAATTAATGGGGAAAGGACAGAGAGATAGAAAGGTGACTTACCTGAGGTTCATAGATGGTAGACACCTTGTGAGGTTTAGAGTACTTGAATTTTCGGAGGCACCGCCACCTTTATCAGACAGTTAGGAAGACATTTCCAGTGATCGGCTAGCCGATATATATATATAATCGTTAAATAGTTATACATTCCATA
This sequence comes from Eucriotettix oculatus, assembly GCA_034510155.1. Taxonomy (NCBI): domain Eukaryota; kingdom Metazoa; phylum Arthropoda; class Insecta; order Orthoptera; family Tetrigidae; genus Eucriotettix; species Eucriotettix oculatus. Next base: position 15,732,590 of record CM067378.1, read on the forward strand.
TTACTAATAACGACATAAAAGGTATTCGCGGTACTTAAAATATTAGCTCTTTTTATTTCGCCCTAAAAAAACGAAACAACAGAATTTTGATAAAGTTGAATTCGTTGAATATATAAAAAGTAAGGTATCATTAATATATCTACTTTATTTTTTATACATAAGTATACAAATATAAATTTATTTTTCTTATACATTTATTTCATTTTATTTGCTTTTACAAACAAGCAATTACTAAATAATAAAATTTACCTGACGTGAAAAATAAAACCAATTTACGTATGTATCGTATCGTCTATCCAAAGTATTTTAATACTTGTCAGGGAGTTAACTCTCTGCCAACAATAGGTTAATATCGGCACGAAATGTTTATAATGTATGTAGCGTTATAGTTCAAGAGCATAGGCAAGCCGCATTCACTTTTTGGAGATCTCGATGTGTGCATGGGCCACAAAACCTTTTCCGTAATCTTTTTACATTTTTATATTAATATCCTCTGAACCGTGCTAGATATCGAAATGAAGCATGCACGGAAACTTACATTAAAACTCCAGTTTTAGATCCTCAAATTTTCATTGAAATCTTTTGGCCCGTTTTGGAAGTTATTTGAGACATAATGACAGACAGGCATACTTCAGTTTTATTTATTACTATCGATAAACAGTTTTCTATTTAATGTAAAATTATATTGCGATTCAATGATATCCTGTGATTTGGATGTGTAGATACAGGAGTCTGAAATATTCTTTAATCATTATGATCGTATAGATAGCCTTCCTTTTTGAGCCTCAAAAATTGAAAACGCATTTTAGTAAGTTATATAGCAATTTACAGTTAGTATAAATGCGAATGATATAATTGAGCCATACTAATTGTAATGAACAATTATTTAAAATGTAGTATTTCATAGGAAAACTAAAACTTCAAATTATGGTTTGGTTTCCACCCACCTTCATTATAACATTCTTTTTGAGTACTTAATTATTTTTGTATAAATGCATATATACCGTACTAATCTTTAGAAGTTTACCAAGCCAACGACAGACCAATAATGAACGCGATTGGTCAATTTTAACATCCAATTGAGATTATACTAAAAACAATTGAGGCACTTATTAAATCATGGGCAGCTGGCACGTTCTAATCCCTTTCGAAAATAAGCAGGGAGGGACAGAACGGGGAAAGAGCCTCAGTGAAATCGCCCTTATCATAACAAAGATCTCGAGACACTTTCGCAGTGTAAAATTTTACGTGAAACCCTGCGTAAGGCCTTGATAAAAAGGTGACTAAGAGAAATGTAAGACGATTTTCTCCTACATTTTAGATCATTGAATTATAATTATTTTGGGAGTTTTGGAGATTTTCGCTAGGTTCAAAGTATAGAGTCTGCAACATTTCCGAGTATTTGGAAAATAATCTTATTTTATTTATACACCCACTAGATCCCTAGGTAAAATTATTGCTCAAAGTTTAAATGTATTAATTTTTTGTAATTTAATGTCTTAATTGATATTAAATTTTTTATTAACCCACAACTGTTTAAATTTTACTTGAATAAAATTATTTTTTCTTTAAAAAATCCATTTCACATTACTATTAATGATTATAAACACGGTACCACAAAATGCATCACCTAAAATATCGATTAAAACCTATTTTCTCTTTATGTTTAAATTTTGTCCACCATATTTTATACGCCATTTTGATTTTCAAAATAAGAAACTTATTTATAATAAAGAAACATGTAATGTAATTTTCCATTTATTATATATTTTTCTATATTTTTAATGTCTGCCATATTTAATTCACTATTTTTGTTTAGAAAAAGATATTAAATTTAAAATCAGCAGTTTCAAAAATATTAGTGTGCTGAGTTTCAACAGTTTTGATTAATTTGTTTAATTTTTTCACAATTTTGGTGTAACTTAATGTTTCACCTAGAACCATATTACAAAACATTTTATTTACATAATCTGCCTATTGTTAGAAGAGGAGTAGCAACTTTATTCCGCGGAACGTTTTCAAAATATATCCGTAGTGGGTAATTTACTAAAGTCGAATGTATAGGAAATAGAAATCGTATATATTTTGGAATCGTACAACCCGTACAGTATAATTGGCATGGTTGGGAAGAGGAAAGTATCCATTACTCCATCAGACATGTTTGCAGCATAGTTATCGCGCCACTCATGACGCAATATGAGATTTAGTCTAGCGTACGGATGTGTGTGTGTTTCAATCCTAGTCGGAGAGCCAATCACTCTATCACTCTAGTTATCCGGAACTATGAAGCTTAACACAGTGAAATTTATTCTACAACAACATGTTTAGTTTGTATACCATCCTACCGTACTGATAAATGTAAAATTTTTCGCATCTTGTGAAATGATTTTCACATTACAAATAACCTCATATATACACTTTCTTACTTTTATTTTGAATCTAATAAATTATCTCTAATTTACGTGTACAGTATTGCTTACAATATTGACATTATTTTTGATTATTTTCAAATATATATTACAATTAATTATTTTACAAATTCTGTATAAACTCTAAACATCTATCCTTAACTTCCTTCAAAATATCTATTCCCAGTCTAATAAAGTTTGTTATTTCACTATTTCCCATACTACACTCCATTACCTTGGTTCTCCTTCAATTAATCCTCATATTGAACTCTTTTTCCAGGACCAAGTTTATGCCATTTATTATGGTTTCCAAGTATTCTTCTGTCTCCCCTAATAGTACAATATCATCGGCAAAGCGTAGTGCTTTTATTTCTTCTCCTTTTCCAAATTTCGTTTTTAACATTCTTCATTGTCTGTTCTATATATAAGTTAAACAGCATGGGTGACAGACTGCATTCTTGCTTCTTCCTTTCTTGATTACAGCTTTCTATTCTTAATCTTCTATTCCAATTACTGCTGCCTGTCTTCTGTAGAGGTCGTGTGTAAGCCTCCTTTCTCGATATTTTAGTTCATTGCTCTTCATTACTTTTAATAGCGTGTTCTAGTTCACTTTTTCAAACACTTTTCCAAATTTACAATGACATGAACGTAGGCCGGTGTTTTCTTATCCTGTCGTCTAAAATTAGTCACAAAGTCAATATTGCTTCTCTTGTTCCTACATTATTCCTAGAACCAAAATTATCTTCTCCTAACTCACATTCTACTTGACGTTCCATTCTCGTACATACTATTTTCGTTAATATTTTGCGTGCATGGGATACTAAACTAATTGTCCTGTGCTGTTCGCTTCTATCAGCCCCAGCTTTTTTAGGTATAGGTATAATTATTTTTTACTAAAAAAGTATTTACATGTGGAAGGTACATAGATCCAAACTTCCTTTTATTTTACGTGGCTCCATAGCTCATTTAGGACCTTGGCTTACGTTGACGACTGCCGGACTGTAATCTTCCATAACGCATTTTGGATTTTTCTTTGGAGTGGCGCGTGGTCAGAGAAGGGATTCACCGTCAATTTTAGACCAAAAATGCGATCAAACTACAAGTTTAATTTGAAGAATTAAGAGACGGTTAGGTGGAAAGAAGGAATTATGTTAGAGGTTACAGAACCATATAAGTTATATTAAATCTGAATGATCTAGATGAGTGATGCGGCCCACTAAAATGTTCTATCCGGCCCGCCAAACATTATTCCTAATCTGATGAATAAAAAAAGAAAACAGGCTATAAGAAAAATCAACATTTTCCTCTTTCCTTTTCTCTTTCGTTTTAGAAAAGCAGTCACAGTTTCATTCGTCACATTATACTTCATAATCTTTCAGCCCATAATAAGGTTTAGTATGACAAAAATACAAGAATTTTGTAAAATGTAATATTATATATATATATATATATTGGCCCGTCTATTTTTTTGCTTTCCTTTGGCTCCCTCTTTAAAAACTGATCTAGACATATTGCAAGAGGGATGTTGTCTAAAAAACGGATCACGGATGAATACTTTCTCTACCTATTGTTCCAAAGATCAGTCCAACGATCGTCATCCTATAAAGCAACTCCACGAAAAGAGCCGCAGTAACCAAAGATACAAACTTCCTCCCAAACTATATATTTCTGTCCAGTAAAAAAAATTCAAAATCTCAACATGCAATTCGAATATAAATATTATATTTGTCATATTATGATATAAAGAAACCTAATAAATATGTTGAAAATTTAAATTCCAACTAGAAGGGAAAACACGTAAAACCCCTGACAAAGAATATCCTAATTCATTGGAGATCTGAGTCCATGGCAACAGAACGAGTTAACTTCTATGTAAACGGTAATCTTAAAGATGAAGAAGAGCTCATAATTATTCTTCATTTTGAACAGTTCCCGGAACTAGAGGTTCGCAGAACTTACTCGAAATTGTCTCCCACAGAATCGGTTTTCACCGAACTAATTACAGTTTCTAACAATTCATTCAAAAGCACTCGTTGGTATGTGTCACGTTATAGAAAACGTATAAGGGATTGGGAGCTCGTGGTAAATAGCAATTTATAGTTATTGTTACTTGGCTTGAATTAAAAAATATAATTATTATTATTAATGCCATTAATATCATTATCATTCTCTTCACATGTAAATACGTTTAATAATGTTTTCGGATGACGGGGTCAGCAAGTAAATCACATGAATTGCTAAATTTTATGCCTGAGGAAGACTTAAAAGAGTAACGAAACGTCGTATTTGTAATAATTCTAACATATTTTATTTATTGTAAATTTAAAGCCAGAAAACTTTGTTGTATTAGTAAACTTGAATTGAGTGAGGCGTGTGCTGTTTTGTGCGCGAGTGAGACAAAATTGAAAGCAATGTGTGGTGTCGCTAATCGTCTTTCTCTCGGTGGGAACATCACTTCACATCACATCACCTGGGGGACCCCGGAAGCTGGTATGTGAGACAGACACGGGGCGCCCGCAGGAAGCGCGTCCACACATGTGGCCCACACACGTGTGCACGTGCATGTGTGTGCATCCTGTCGCTCCTGAGCGGACAACGGCACTAGGGTGTCTTCACCAACCATCCGCCATCTGGGCCACGATGGATGCCTCTACCAAATTAAATTTTATGACGCGAAACGTTCAGAAGCGACTGGGGAAAAAAACCGAATAACCTAAAGGAGAACTTTGTTGCTGCGTGTTATACACATACATAAGAAGGTGAGGCCAGTATTCTATCTCTCTTGAAGTGTAGAACAGGAGATGTAAATAATAAAGAGAAATTGAAATCAATTACCTGAAGAACTGCGCCTATAAATGTGGATTTATTTAATAGTACAGGGAAAACACACTTCATAAAATATTGGCTCAAGCGTAAATTGATGAGTATATTTTTCTCTTTTGTCTTTGAAATTTGGACGTTGACCGATGTATACGTAGTCGCTGTGACGATGCGAGAAATATGGAAACGATGGAGAAGTTGAAAAACAGGTAGACATGCACGCTTGAACTACTGAAAAGTAAACCAGCGGGGAGTTTGTTACACAACAAGTGTGATGAATTTTAATGTCTATATTTTGCATATATTTCATTTCGCACCTGTTTCTATCTCATTGATTCAAGTTTCCTTTTCACTTTACCGTTATTTAAATTAGTCAAAGTATAACTAAAGTACAGTCTTAACAATTCACTTATTATTAACATAATTTTAGGACCTTAAGTAAATCGATCAGAGTTCTTTGATATCAGATGAATTACGTGTAACTGAATTTCTCTCTCTCCCGCTCTCCATCTCTCCCTCTCTTTCCCTCATTCTCCCTCTCCGTCCGTGTCTCCTTCCCTTTCAATCTTCATCTATTTCTTCCTCAATCTCCATCTCTCCCTCTCCATCTACTTCCCTCTCCATCTAACTCTCCACTTTCCTCCCCCCTCTCTCTCTCTCTCGGCTCTTTAGCCCATTCAGGACCTTGGCCTACCGGGTCCACTACGGACTGTCATTTAACATGACATATCCGAATTTGGATTATCCAGCAGACATAATACCAAAATAAACAATTTAGGAGGTGTATATACTGGGGTTGAAGTCCTTGGGCATGAGGAAAGAGATACCATTGATCCTATTGGATCAGTAAGCCAACTGTTTCCTAAAACTTGTGGCGATACGGAGAAGGGAATGCATCGACCCTCCAGAAGAATCGTCTCCCGTAATTCAGAAGGGCGTGAGAATAGAACCCAATAACCCGTCCTACCTGATGTAGGTTTTCTGGGGCTTTTCCTGCATCTCTTTAGGTGAAAAATCTGGTAGAACCCTTAAGTTATAGCCCGGTGGTCCTATTCAACCCTTATGAACCTTGCTCTACCTTCCACTTTCCCCTTTTCAATTCCCTTCCTATGATATTAAAGGGGAGTTGCGTGTTTCAGGATATTCCTCATGATGTCTTTTACCCCCTCACACTCACTTGCAGAAAAAAGAAATACCAAGAATGAAACCACTTAGTTAAGTGAGCTAAAATAAATATTTTTATATTATTAATTTAATTAGTAATAATAATTTATTGACGAAATTTTAATTGTATAGCAGGAAGATCTACTCAACCACTAGCTGCTGCATCCCTCCTGTTTCAATTCCCTTCCTGTGCTATTAAAAGATTAGTTGCATATTTGAGGATCATCATCTTGCAGCTTGTTACTCCTTTAAATACAACTACTCAATTTCTGGTGTCTTCGTCTCTTTCTCACATACCTCTTTTTAAATTCCATTCTTATGCTATTAAATGGAAATTGTCAAATTCTGGATCAACCTTATGTAGCCAGTTATCCAAAAAAGGTTAACCCTAAGTGACTTCCGTATCGCCCTATGCTATGAAAGCACCACGTGGAACATGCTAATGAGAATGTCACTGCAAAGAAAGCTCACTATGTCCTGGATACGTATCAATATTTTCCGTTTTTAGAAATATATTCTGTTTGATCGTTTTAGTTTCTACCATAGTATAAAATTATGATATTTTTCAATTCCTGTTGTCACATTGCATACATGAAAACATTATTATTTTATTGGGGATACGGTTATTCAAAATAACTTGAGAAAAGTGCTGTTTGCCCTTGATTATTTTTGTCGTCATTGATTTGACCAGACGACGTCTTGATTAACAAGAGATATTAAATTTTAGGAATAATGTTGTACTGATAATTTTATTAAAGTAAAATTATCTTTATTAAATTGAATGAATATGGCATTTTAAAGCAGCCGTCTTAAAACGTGGCCTATTAATCTATCCCTTCTCTCAGTCAACGCCCTCCATATTGTTTCCCCTATTCGGTTTAGAGCCTCCTAGTTTGTGTTTCTATCCACCCATCTGATTTTCAGCATTCGCCTATAGCACCACATTTCTTTTCTGTTATTATTGTATGATGCTTTCAGTTAAGATGAATATGACAAAAGGTCGAAAGCTTTTTTAAAATGTTGTAAATACCATAAAGACATTTTATGAAACTGTTCTGGTTATTCGTCTGATTCTACTTCATCATACCGTCTATTTGATCAACATGTCATTACAAGTAATTTAATGCAAAACGCATTCCTTGAAGACTTTGAGGACGTTTAGAGGACACAAAACAGATTATGTTATGAATCGGAAACCAATATACGAAATGTAATATTTTGCACGGTAATGTGTTTGTCCGTACAATCTTCCTATAGACGTTGTTTTGCTATGATATTAATTAATTAGTGTTCTCCTTAACGTCAGTTCCAGGTGAGGAAACTCCTCCTTGGAGAACCTTCCCTATTCAAGAAAAATTTCACAACGGTGGTTGATGATACACCCTAGCAGTATTAAACCGTGCGAAAGTGGCTGTGGGAGCCTTGCAGTGGATTTCATTATTATGGAAAAGTATTAGACACTCACTAACATTCATAACCTTGCCGGGGTTACAATTCAGGACCTCTGTGTTGTGAGCCACTGTACCACAAGAAATACACACTGTAATGTATTGTCAATATTTAAAAAAATGGTTTTAAGTGCTTAGGACACTTAGAGGTCATCTGACTAGATTAAAATTTATTTGGGATTCCTGTATGGATCCGGCATTAATTACAAGCCCTAGCTATTTAAAGAACTAGTAAAAATATACGGTCAAATATGTCAGTAAACAAATTTAATTAATCTTTATTTATTATAAATACAACTTTTATCCAACTTTGTGGAGGTCTTCAGATAAATTTTTTAATGGATAAACTGATTACATTTCGGCTAATTTGGTGTCGCTGACAACAGTTTCGTTTTCAAAATAATTTTACTTCAATTGATCACACTTTCAATTAAGATAAGACTGGCTAGTGGGGTTTTAATAAATAAATTGTGTATTGTCAATTTTCCAAAAATGATACTAATTAACTGGAGAAGACTAACGGCAATGACTACTTTCATGATGTGAGCGGATTTTACAGAATGAAATTGGCAGAATAATGCCTAACCTACTCATGTGAAACTCCATGGAGTGGGCCTTATGACAACACCGAAACAATACATGATAACACATAAAACGTTGGGTCATAGTAGACGAATGAATGACTAACTGTTGAATAAAGCGTTAATAATGGTTGACCTTATTGATAACGAATTATTTAATACGTGTTTTTGATTGAACGTTGCTTTTACTCTGATATGCTTACTCATTGCAACCGATTGAGTGCTTGAAAGAAAGTTTAAGCTTCGTGAAATCCAAGATGACATTCGCTATGTAATTTAAGGAAGTTGCTCGACCATGGAGTATGCTCAAAATACCACAGTCACGTAATTCCGAAGCTAATCACGTCATTTCTTCATAGATGATACCAGTGTTAGATCTCTTCAAAATCGCTGAATCACGTGGTATTTTACTGACGGAATTAAATATATATACCTATTAGTCATTTAAATTATTTTCAGTATTTTGATTTAACGTTTTATATCTTGGTGTTGTGTAACGGTCAACCTCATTGTCACACATTATTTTCTACTCCAGAATGTGTCACGTAAGACGCAAGTGTTCTCGTCAAGATGGAAAAAACCAAAACTCTCTTAGGCGTTAATGCATCTGTTACCGCTCTAGTGTCTATTCAGCCGTTTATTATAATTAGTTTTAAAAATTGTTAACTTCAATAATGTCTACAGAAGGCAGTCATCAGTAATTAGAATTGAAGTCAAGAAAAGAAAGCAGAGATCAAGAAAGGAGTAAGACAAGGATGCAGTCTGTCGCCCATCCTGTTTAACTATATATATATATATATATATATATATATATATATATATAGAGAGAGAGAGAGAGAGAGAGAGAGAGAGAAGGCGATAAAGAAAATTAATGCGGAATATGAAAAAAGTATCATATTTCAGGGGAAGAAATAAAACCCCTACGCTTTGCCGATGATATTGTAGTAATAGTGGAAGCAGAAGAAGGCTTAGAATCCATAATAAATGGCATGAACATGGTCCTGGAGAAAGAGTTCAATGTTGTTGTGGTATTCAGTCCTAAGACTGGTTTGATGCAACCCTCCATGCTTGCGCAAGCCCCTTCGTTTCCTTATATTTATACACCCAAGATCCTCCCTAATCTGCTTTGCGTATTCTATCCTTGGCCTCGTTCTTCTGTTTTTACCTCAAACACTTCCCTCTAATGCTAATTTTACAAGACCCTCGAGTCTTAAAACGTGGCCTATTAAACTACCCCTTATCTTGGTCAACGTTCGCCAAATTGTTCGCTTTTCCTCTAATCTGTTTAGAACTTCCTCGTTACTTACTTTATCCACCCATCTGATTTTCAGCATTCTATTCGGTAAAAGTTGTCCGCTAAACTGGTCGTAGAGCGGAGAAGAAAATAGTCTTTATGATCATCTAAATTTTTTTAATTTCACTGATTCTTATATTTTTATAAATATTGCCAATTTATCATACATATTTTAACTATTTAAGTTAATCAATTTCCCTATTAGTAATTTTAGGAAGCTGCATATTAAGAATCTCTTTTCCTGCTTTTCAAATACTTTGTTTTATTTGTTTCTTTTAGTATTAGTAGACTTATCCCTTTATTTTTTTTGTACTTAAAACTTTCGTTTTAGTAACTCGTTTGTCCTTTTATTCGGATAGGTTTGTTAGGTCCAAATGTTAGTGTAGTTTATTATGGGGGTATTATTTAAATTATTTAATTAAATTACTTCACTTTAGGATATAATAGTTTTATTAAAGAAGCAGTCACTTTAAAATGGATCCTGCGCTCTATTAAAAATAAATAAATTCGAGAGGACGATTTTTAAATCTCATGGTTAATTACAAATTGGGGTAACCACATGTGACTTAGTTCACTTGACGAACCTGTTTTGTTTTCATTCGTCTTGATGTAGGGTACTAAGCGACCAGAACTTCGTTCATCCTTCTGGTTGAATTATAAACCTTCCCATCTGCCGGCGGAGAGTGGGATGAACTCGTACCGCCGATGATTGAGGAAACTTCCTTCTTCCACCTAACTTTCCTTGTTTTTAATACCTTCTAACTAAAGAGCAATCATTCAATACTCAATTTCAACTCTTGTAGCACACTCCAGCTTATTCCTCCCTTCAAAATTCTCTAGCTTTCTCCTCCTTTCCACGTCCTGATCAACTCTCCATCTCCACCCCCTCGCCTTCTCAACATCTTACCAAACTGCTACTCTGGCTTCTTTACTTCCCAACATCGTGAACCACACTGAATATTTTTTGGCTCCTCACCTCACAGCTCAATTCGTATATTTCTTCTCCAAGGGAAATCGCTGTCACACGTGATGTTTATTCCACCAATCCTCGTTAGTCCTTCTTTCAGCGCGGGAAATCACCCATGACACAGGGAAGAGTGTCCTTCGGAAATTTTGAAGGGTGAATGCTCCTTCAGCCAAAAACAACTTAACATCATAAATACGCAGCCTGGCGCCGGGAAAAGCACTTCTTATCGGATGTCGCCAGTTAGCATGTTATTAGCAGAAATTTTGTGTCATTCAAAATTTCATAAATTAGAATATAATTGGGGAGGGTCCTACTGCGCTACAGCACCATACGGCAAACAGATGATTTGAGAGGTATAAAGTAGGACTACAGAATGCGTGGTAGATATTTTTCTTGGCGGAGATTGCGGAAAGTCTGCAGGAGAAAGATTTTTGTTATGAAACGTGCCTACGAAATAGCAGTAACAGAAATGGACGTCACAAACGTTGCGTGCAGCTTATTATGAGAATCACGCTACTGGTGAAGTACGTAATAAAAGTCGAGTGTTAGCAGAAGTAGTTAGTTACGTCCAAGGGAGCTGATGTGCAGCTGAAATATGACAGGAAGTAGTAACGCCACGTGCCAATCGTTACGAAACCTTAAGTGCAGCAACACTTGCAACGTAGCCATTACATCTCTCCTTCACACTTGCACCAACGTCATTTGTATTCCCGCCTCAGGCATCGTGAAATGCGTCCTGACTTTCAAAACCAACTCAAGTGACGCCCATTGCAGAATGCATAACTCCAAAGGGTGAAAATGGTTACACTTACTTCAGGACCACTCGAGACGATTATAGAAATCAAATTTTACCGGACTTATTATTTACAAAATTGGCTCATAAAAAATTTAGCCTAAAATGCACGCACAATACGAAAAAAGTATACATAAAATACAGTGGTTGAGTAAGTTACAATATGAGATGATATTAATTATTTTAGTGTAATATTAATATATTAATAATTAGCTTTTTTAAAGAAAACAATTTACTTTACCGTAAAAAATGTACTTCAATATTACAATGTTGATATTTTTAGACTTTAAGCCGGCAATTATTTCTTATTTAACACTGTATATATACGTAAACAATTTTGCAAATTAATTTCTTAAAACTAACAATTCTTGAATTCTAAACACAAAGACGTATGATATGGGCCTTCTCATATAGCTAAATATATCATACAAAAGTCTATTCGGACCTGGCAGTATGGGAAATTAGCAAAAAGTTACAGGGGTTATTACCGTGCCATCATAGTGGACCTTCCCCTCGTCATCCTCGTTGCAGATTCCTTCTAATTTTGGTCGTGTTCCATCGTGATTAAAGCTGCCGCTGCTGTTGTTCCTGGTTCAGGAAGAATTTCCATGTATCCTCGTCTCCTTGGGCTACCTGTCCGATAATGTCGATCATCTGCTCGTCTCTACAACCTCTAATCTCATACGATCCACCGCTCTCGTCTCCATAATATCCCTTGCCTAACCACGAATCATCTCTCACGAAATCTCTCTTGCCTAAATTCCAATCATCTGTTCAGAAATTTGTTTCAAAATATCTAATCATCTGTGTCGAAAATCTCTCTGCAAGCCTTTTGAACACCTCTTCCCCACTTCTTTCGTTTACATCCCGAAGGTGGCAGGGATGGATATTAACCAATAACATTTATTGTTAATATTCTCTGGGAGTCACAGTTTAGCCCTTTCCTTCAAGACATTTTGGAAAAACAACCGATGGCGCCAAATCTCACCATAGCTTGGGGAACTCACCAGGCGCGCCGTGATGTTTAGTTTTTATTGCCCCTGGCTCAAATGCTGTCTCCTTTCTTTTTTCTTTTGACTCCGCATCGCCAAAGTCCGAGCAGACCGTTACTTGTCTTATAATAGTTTTTCTCCATAGGTAAAGAGCAATAATAAACCCAATACGAATACTTTATTGGAAGGAACGTTATACATAATCCAGGAGTTTTTTATCGTTATCTAAAATTATTCAAATAAAGTCTTCAATTTTTTTCTTTGTAAAATATATTTCTTAACTTGCATACTATCTCTCCAGTTTTTTTCTATTTTTAAGTTTTTATGTACTTGTTAGTGGTAAGTAGGGAGTTTTGAAGTTTATCGTTCATCGCCGAGAAATTTCTTGTCCGTCGTTAGTCTATACACGTGTGTCCTTCTTAGTGTGTGTCTGTACATATTTTTTGTGTGTTGATTGTTACATCTTCATTTTGTTAATTACTTTTAATTTATTATTTGTCAATATAGATTTTAAGTATCCAATACAAATACTTTTATTAACTTTAATTAATGTTCCCCCACGTTAATTGGGGAAAAACATCACCCAATGCCGCAAAATCTCACCATAGTTGGGAAACACCCCATACGCGCCGTGATGTCTGGGTTTTATTTACCTCTGGCTCATATAATGTCTCCTTTCTTTTGACTCCTGACCGCCAAAGTCCGAGCAGATGTGTTTGACCGTTACAAATAACAAATGTTTAGGGTGGCGCTTCAGTTAACTTTCATAGTACTTATACACAGTCTGACTTGGATTCTTTTAGCTATGGCGTATCGCTCAAGTGGCTAAAAACGCGCCTGTTATAAAAAGGAGAGTATATTTTGTTTACAATGATAGTAGAAGACAGTGGTAAAAGACGCGATGACACATGCAGTCTGAACGGAGAAGATGTATGGTTTAAGGCATGTTCCCTTTTTTCTTGTAAAACAACGTCTGAATAGCGCAAAATTATTATGTATCGTTTGTGGTCAAGTTGCTTTTTAACGTGAAATGATTATTGGATGAGAGGAGTTGTATTAGATAAATGATCAACAGCCTGGACAGTCAGCGAAAATCTGGATGTTCCGTCAGACACAAGTCAATGCGCTGACAGAAAGGAGAATGGCAGGACTTGGTATAATCTAACAGAAATTCACATTAAGGTAAATTTTAATCACAGAACCTCTCAAATCACCTCTGTTTGCACTGATCGTCCTATCGTGAATCGTATCAGTAACTTTGTCGTCTAGTTTCCTTGCACTCTGCATAACAGGAAACGAAAAACACCTTATATAGGAACTACTTTTATGTCATCAGTTTTCATTACGGCAGAAATAAATTATTAGTTTAAATCAAGTGTTTTACGAACAATCAGAAGTATAAGTACATGCGATATCCAAAAATTCTCTCAATTATTCAGCTAAATGTTATGTTGTACTTAGATTCAATTAATGGCTAACACATTTAAACGACTACATAGTTTCCTTATAAAAATATATTTTTAGTTATATTAATTTTTTTATCCCAGTGTGTATTGAATCGTATTAACGACAGAATATATGAGGCCAATGTCTCAATCTGAAATTCAGTATCTGATAACCTTCTACATTACTCGTAAACCTGTTAATAATGAAGAATAATGTTTACAGAAACATACGACCTTGTGTGACGTAATTTTTTCTTGAGGTACGGGCAAGTGGAGACGTCGAACTTGGTCTGGAGGCGTGCCGAGCCGCCCACTGCAGTGAGTCAGGAACCACTTTAACAAGTCCTCCGAGGCCCTTGTACGCTATAAGTAGCCAGAGCTTCTCTCAATTATTACATTTATAAGTTACCAAACGAAATATTTCAGACTTCAAAATGTCATACAAAGTCAGAAAATAAAACAATTAATTACGAAAATTCATGGAGAAACTAGTTTTCACCTTAAATGGCCTTATTGAAGGATAAAGGCTTATAAATCGTCACTACAGTACATTTTCGTGAATTCTCATCGGCATATATATTCCAATGAAAATTCATGCAATATTTCTAACTGAAGATCATATTACAATTTGGTTGACCTTATCCGTACCCTGATACCATCAGTGTTGATAAATATATTATATTTTAATAAACTATTCATGGTATAATCGACGTTTCACCACTTAGGCTACGATCACTATTGATGCGTATTCTGATGAAATGTTGTTCTGGCGAGTTCGTCAGAACAGACAAATGCCTGTTTTCCAATGAGAATGTTTCCTTTGGCAGTGAAGAGTCAGAACACGCACGATGTCGTCAGAACCGTTCCAACGTTCAACGAGTTTGATTCTTTCGTGCGTTCTGACGTCGAATTTTGAATGGTTTGGTTTCCTCACCGTGGATATTGATAAATTTATTAGTCTTCTGTTCGAGAATGGGTTTTTGTGGGGTATGAAAAGCGAAAACTGTCACAATAGAGATATTTCTCGAGAAAAGTGGCACAAAAATGCTCAAGAAATGAAAACTAATGGTAATGTCATTGGCATTTTTTATTCTTATTTTTTTGACGTGGAGTTTACATTAATTACGTATTATCATAAGTATAGCAATTGAAGGGGCATAAACCGAGTCTTCGAGAAAGAGTTCAATATGAGGATTAAGAGAGGGAAAACCAAGGTAATGGAGTGTACTATGGGAAACAGTGGAATAAGAAAGGGTGTTAGATTGGGAAGGAATATTTTATTTTGATGGAAGTTAAGGAATTCTGCTACTTGTGAAGCGTAATAACTGGGGACGGTAGAAGTATCGTAGACATAAAAAGTAGAGTAGCACAGGCAAGGAAGGCTTTCGCGAAAAAGAGGAATTGACATGTGGGTAAAATAAGCGTTAATATGGGAAATCGTTCGTTTTGAGTGTGGCGTTATATGGGTGTGAGACATGGACGATAGAAGTTGCGGAAAGAATAGAATAAAAGCCTTTGAAAAGTGGTTTTATAGGCGAACTCTGAAAAACGAGGATTTATAAACAGAAAAGGGGAAAGCGAACAATATGGAGGACGTTGACTAAGAGAAGGAATAGATTAATAGGCCACGTTTTAATACATTAGGAAGTTGTAAAATTAGCATTAGATGGAGGTGTGTTGCGTAAGAACAGAAGAGAGAGGCCAAGGATGGAATATGCTAAGAAGCTAAGGGAAGATGTGGGATGTGTCAGTTATATGGAAAGGAAATGACTTGCACAAGATAAGTTAGCATGGAGGTTTGTATCAGACCAGTCTTAGGACTGAATACCACAACACAGCAATTGAAGTTAATGTTTAAATTTATATTCACTAAGAACTTTACATGTAGAGTAATATATTATTACTACTGGTCAAACGAAATAATGTTTCAAGGTTCCTATAGCCTCATTTGCGCTTCCAAAGGCGCGCTCCACGTAACGTCTGTCTGTTGATAATCTATAATTAAAATCCCGTTTTCAAGAGTATGTATTTGTCTTGAATATGTTTTCAATAAATACGTTTTCAAAGGATAGGCATCATCACCCAACAACAAAAAGGGTGCTGAAATGTCAAATGTCATTGCTTGGTATAAAAAACAAAGCCTCCCCTTGGTCACGACCTCATCACAAACCGCCACCTAAAACATGTCCCAAAGAAAACAATAATCTTAATTACCTATATCTTCAACGCTATCCTCAGAACCACTTATTTTCCAACCAAATAGAAACACGCAACCATAATAATGATACCGAAACCAAACAAACCAAAAATACACCCTGAAAGTTATCGTCCAATAAGTCTTCTTCCCACATTATCCAAATTGTTCGAAAAACTACTCCTACCACAACTAATAAATCAACTATCCTCTCTGATTCCTGACACTCAATACGGTTTTCGCCCAAAACACTCCTGTCCCCATCAAATATACCGCCTCTCCAACCTCATTAACAACTCCTTTGAACATCGCAAATCCCTCATCACCACCTTTATCGACATCGAAAAAGCGTTTGATAAAATCCACCATCCTTCCCTACTATCTAAAATTAAAGACATCCTTAATGACACCCACTACAGAATACTCCAAAACTACCTTTCAAACAGAACCTTCTCTGTCAAAATAAATAACCACCTCTCACAACCTCACCCAATCGCGGCGGGCGTCCCCCAAGGAAGTGTCATTGCCCCCTTCCTATACAACATCTTCTCCCATGATATCCCACAACATCCTAACACTAGCACAATCTTTTTCGCAGACGACATAGCCATCTCCTATGAAACCTCCTCCCTCACCTCCGATTTCCAACCACTCCAATCAGCGCTCAATAACCTAGAGCAATGGTCCAAACAATGGCGAATCAGTATCAACCCCACCAAATCAATAACCATCCCATTC
This sequence comes from Eucriotettix oculatus, assembly GCA_034510155.1. Lineage (NCBI taxonomy): Eukaryota > Metazoa > Arthropoda > Insecta > Orthoptera > Tetrigidae > Eucriotettix > Eucriotettix oculatus. The sequence continues at coordinate 15,749,434 of CM067378.1, forward strand.
ACTCTAACAAAAAACCCTCCTCCCCAAATTCATCTCTATCTAAACAATTCATTAATCCCTACAAAAACGGAAACCACCTACCTCGGAATCATGTTTGACTCAAAACTATCCTGGAAACCTCACATTAATTTTCTCCTCTCCAAAATAAACCAAAAATTCAGAACTCTATATCCCCTCCTAAACAGAAAATCCCCTGTCTCCACTAGCACAAAACGCCTCATATACCTCTCCATTATACAACCCACCTGGTCCTATGCCTCCTCCATATGGGGAACAACAGCCAAAACCCATTCAACCAAAATTCAAACCAAACAAAACACAATACTACGCACCATCACAAACTCTCCCTGGTACCTAAGAAATTCCGTCATCCATAAAAACATCAAAATTCCCAATGTAAACTCAATAATCTCCAAATCCATAACAAACCTAATCAAAAGCGCACTCAACCACCCAAACCCCACGATCCAGCAATTTCACAACAATCCTCCTCCACCTCCACGCTCCCGTCGCCTCAAAAGAAAACTTCCGATTGACCTCATCCTTCCCCCTGATCATTCAGGCACATCCTAACCCACTCTACCATCATGTCCGCAGACCACATCCTCATTAATCCTCCATAAATCCTGTCAATCCTCACCCACCTAAGTCGTATGCCCCTCAGGTACTCACAAAAATAAATAAACATAACCAATTCTCCTAAAGTAGGTTAATTAAATGAATTAACCTATCTTCAAGTTATCATGTTAATTATATACCTTTTTAATATTGTATATACTGTATCGTTATCGTCCTAACTGATAATCTGTACGATAAAAGTTTTAAAAAAAATTGCTTGGTATGTTGGAAGTTCCCTTCTAACCGTTAATAAACGTTTTACTTTGAAAATGTTCCCCGTCACTTTGCTTGCCATAAACCCCAACTTCCATAGCAATTAACTTGTAATTTTCATCAGCTATCCTTTGCAATACATCAGAAAAATGCCCTTATAATTAAAATACATCGACCTTTATCCGCCCCCCCTATAAAAAGAAAGAAAATCAGAAACACAAACTCTCGAATTACTTCCGAACACAGCGAAAAAACTACGTTAACACGCAAATTTCGTGCTGCTTCAAGAAGAAAAATTACAAATGTTCAAGAAATAAAATTCAACTTCTCTAAACGAAGATCCGGACTCTCATTTTCTGATGAGTTTACTGTCATATTTAAGGAAAGTACCAGAACAGAGGACAATGTTTGAGAGGACTGAACTCCAACAAGTATTTTTCGAAGAGGATCTTTTGGAGGAGTACAGAGCTTCTGCTCGTTCATCTACTAGTGGAAGTTGGGAAAGTGGTTCACAACTGGAAACTCAAGCGTGACACCTGACATTTTAATTAAAAATTCCACTGTTTTGCTGCGTATTTTATTTCACTTGGCTGTATTTTATTTTAGAAATTTCGTATTTCTGGTGTACTGAATACTTCATTAAACTTCTTCTTACCTTAATGTTATAGACAGTCTTTGTTTTGCCGTAATACATTCGTGAAAATCGGAGCACTTTGTGATTCTTTCTTCTATCCCGTTCTATGTATATTCAAATGTTGGTAGTCTCATTATGAAATAGTAGAAAAACTTTTGCGGGTTGTGCGACAAATCTTGAAATAATATTTGGAATTCTCTCTTATCGTATCTTGAAAAAATAACTGGTTAATATGCTATGTTTTAACACTGACTATCAACTATACCTTTTTTGGGGGTAACAGGCTACATGAGGGTGATCCTGAAACAGGCAACTCTCCTTTAATAGCATAGGAAGGGAATTGAAAAGGGGGGATGAGGAAGGTAGAGCAATAAAACTCATCTTTGCTGCGAGTTAGAAACTTACCAACTACCAGAAAACGCGCACAGTGTAACCAACTTGTTCTGATGTACTTGTCAGAACAATATTGCGTCAGAATTCGCATCCATAGTAACTGTAGCCTAAAAGACTGAGAGAATAAGAATATATACCTAACCGGAGAAAATATGAGTAGTCACGCATAAAAATATGCAAACCAGAAAAGTTCTCATCCGAATATTAAAAATAAAGAAAAGTACCAAAAATTGAAGATGATTAAATATCTTTTACTAAACCGGCATTTAATAGTAAAATAGTAATCTATGGGTCTAAGAATACAAATTATTACAATATTATTTTGTATTACTGTTGTCTTTAACCATATTTGGGCAATAGTAATTATTTCACAATTAAATACCCATTGATGAGACAAAACATTTATGACCTCAGCCCATTCACAAGATTTAATGCCGGTGATGATATTACGGACAAATGCCTCGATAGGGAAAATAATTAGGGGAACACAGAGGAATAAGGAACCATTCATGAGACGATATTTACCGAAAATATGGAAATACACGGACTTTGAGAAATGTAAAATTGCTATGGCTTTGCGTATGGGAAAAATCGAAGCTGTTCGGCTGTTCACGTACTACTGTCGTGAAAATATATAGAAAGTAAGGTAGAAAGCAGGTAAGCAGGGAAGGCTGAGATTTGTGGCAGATATGAAGGCGATAACAACGGCATTTTGAAGGAGGATAAATGCCCGAGTCACGAGGTCATAATCAAACTGCATGGTTAGAGGAACATGATAGAGAAATCACGTTAATATCTTGGTCTCCAAATTCGCCTGACAATGGAATACATCTTGGACGCCAACCCATTATATAAGAAAATTGCGTGACCTGTGCGTTAACATCTGGTTCCAGATTCCTATGGAAATCTAACAAGAACTTATCGAATGCATGTCAGGCTGCTGTATGGTTTCCCAAAGGACGAAAATTTCGATATTTAGTAGCTAGGAATAGTGTTTTGTCACATCAACGTACATGTATATATTTGAATGATATGATGTTCATATCATAAAGGTCCCAATTATTCGAGTAACCTCTTAAGTGGTACAAATGGTTGGGTCCTTAGTGATCAGTCGACATTTCAATCACTAGTAATTAATTAAGCTGGGGAAACGTTTTGATATGCCAATTGGACAGGCTATTCAATCAATTCTTGGTATTTGCAGTAACTATCTAACGCTACTTAAAAACCCTCGTTTGTAATATTTGCATACCAGCCCAATATTGTACAACGGGGTTAATTCTCTGTCCTCTTATTTCCTTCTTTTGGTAGTATTGCAAGTGCTTTGATAACTGTTGCAGATTTTATTTATGATTTCATAAATTCATCTTTTGTGTGGACAAGATTAATGTCGTAATATTTCTTTGGGCATATGTAAAAGTATTTGGATGATTTAAAAAAATTAGCAAACCTTTTCTTAGGATAAATGGTATTGCTGTACCTTTAATAGTTAAAAAAATAAATAATCTCTATAAACACTTAACTCTGTAATTAATTTTTTCTTCTAAAACTTGTTAATCCCAGATATATAGGTTTTATATGCCTTATAAGGCACTTTCTTATAATAATTAATAGCGTAATTAAAGCATAATGGATTACAGTTTCTTGGCGGCCAATCATTATGCTATACAACATTTTTACATTTAGTATACAGTTATTGTTGCGTTTTCCTTAAAAGAATTTTCACAACTAACTTATATGATAATTACGGAACGTCGAAGAGAAATCATTAGAAAACTTTGCAATAAGCTATCCTGTGGGAACATAGTGTTTCGTTTTACTTCCAATTTTGTTGGTAGCATACTGGACATGGGTCTGTTTAATTTCTCTTCCGGAGTCAAAGAAGTTGGAGTTCTGTAATTGGTTCAGTGTCTCAGAGGCAGCGGAAATACCAAAGGCCTCTTCATTCCTTATTGGGATAGCAACCGGACGGACGATTCCCTCTCCCCGGCTTATTGAGAATTGTAAGATTATATTGTGTGCAAGGCAAAAAAAAGCAGAAATTAATGTAGCTGATAAAATGAATCAAGAATTTTGCAAATTTTGTAAATGTCATAGTTGAAATATACTGAAAGTAAATATATTGAACACTAAATTTATATGTAATGATACTGAGGTTGGATTTGGAACATTAGTTGACAGCCATGAACTAGTTAAGTTGTTCAGCAATTATGTTCGATCAATATTATAACATTGATTGTTTTAGAGACTATTTATGTGGAGGTGTCGTAGTTATAGTTGTTAGTCCCTAGATTCGTCTGATGCAACCCTCCATGATAACCTATTCTGTGCAAGCCTTTCCATTTCTGCATAAATACTACATCCCACATCCGTCCTAGTCTCCCTCTTCTGTTCTTTCCCAGCACACTTCCCTCTTATGTTAATTTCACAAGACACTTATGTCTTAAAACGTGGCCTATTAATCTATCCCTTCCCTTGATTAAGTCCTCCATACTGTTCTCTCTTCTGCGATTATACTTACAACTTCAAGGTTAGTGATTCTATACACCCATCTTACTTTCAGAATTTTATGTAACACCATATTCCAAAAGTTTATATTATTTCCTTTCCCCAACTCCTACCGTCCACGTTTCGCACCCATATAACGCCACACTCCATACGGACAATTTTAGTAATGATTTACTAATATTCACACTTATATTCCTATTCTTCGTGAAAGCCTTCCTTGCCTGTGCTATTCTACTCTTTACGTCTACTATACTTCTACCATCCCTAGTTTTATCCTGCCCAAGGAGCAGAATTCCTTAACTTCCTTCAAAATCTCTCTCTTCTTTGGCTCTACAGCCCATAGAGGGCCTGGGCCTACCGAGTCGACTGCGGACTGTCATCTTGCATGACACATTCCGAATTCGGAGTGATTCGTGGTCAGCGTATCTATTCTCCGACAGTCTTAATTCCGGTCTTCGAGACCAGGACTACACAAACACCCGACCCCATGCCAGGATTCGAACCCGGGACCCCAGGGTTGTGAGGCAGCAACTAGAGGCTAGCCACTACATCACAGGAGGTCGGCAACTTCATTCAAAATAACCCTTCCTAATCTAGCACCCTTTGTTATTTCACGGTTTTCCATACTACACTTAATTATCATGGTTTTCTCTCTGCTAATCCTCGTGTTGTGCTCTTTCTTCAGGATTACTTTATTGGCATATTTCATGGTTTACAAGCCTGGTGGAGACACGGAAAAGGGAATGCATTGACCTCACAGCAGACTCGTCTCTTGTCGTTCGGAAGAACGTAAGAATAGTACCCAAAGCCCAACCTACCTGATGCAGGTTTTCTTAGATTTTCCCTGGATCTCTTTAGGTAAAACATCAGGTGACATCCTTAAACTATAACCCGGAGAACCTATTAAACCCTTGGCTACCTTGCTCTACCTTTCACATTCCTTCATTTCAATTCTCTTCCTATGCTATTAAAGGGAAGTTGCCTGTTAAAAAGAAAAAAAGTCTTAACCATGCATATTATTATTTATACTGGTTCCTCCATTGAAATCTGTTTCTTATTCCTAATCCTAGACAGGGATTGTCAATCCCCGAATATTGCCAGTAACTCTTTAGCCACTCGTCTTCTTATTTCTACCGCATTTTTTAAAATAGGTTTAAAAACTATTTAAAATGTTAGGTTTAATGGAATTAAATGGTTGATATTTATTTCGATGGTTCAAAAATTCCGTTACACAGTAGCCGTGCGTCTTCTAGAATAAGACACGGAGATAGAAGTATTAAGTAACATTAACGTAATTATTACTATTAGATATTCTTTTGAAGGGCACTTTCTACAACATGGTATCTTTGACGAAGTTAAAGCCGAGCGTTTCTGTGGTTATACCTAGCGTTTCGTAAAGAGCGCTAATCGAGGCTATTATATGTACAGAATTAAGTCTCCTAACTACTCGGTCGTGAGTCCTACAGTTTATAAATATTTTATAATTCTTTCACATTCAATAATATACCTTTTTAATTAGTTCAATTGTTTAAGTAACACGTTGATATCATTTACACTGAGAGGCCAACTTATTATTTTTATCTTAATATTGCTTTAATTCCTTTAAGTATGGATTCTATGAGTTTTTGGTAGGTGGTAAGGGAAATTTAAACCATATCTGATGAACTGCTATTTCCAACTGTTCAACATTTGATGGTACTGGATTCAGCTGGCTGATGGCCTGTTAGATATAATTCCACAAGTTTTCAATTGAATTAAGATCTGATGATTTTTTAGACCAACTAAACAAGGTAAATTTTAAGTCATACTCTTCGAACCATTTACTGTTTTGAAGTGCACTTTCTGCAACATGGATTCTTTGATGAAGCTAAAGCCGAGCGGCACAAACTTTATGGAAGTATACATCCCTCCCATTAACATAATGAGATGTACTTGACCTGCAATAGTACTTAAATATCCTTGGGCGTTCAGACATTGTATCACATGAATTTAAGGACCAATAAATCCAATAAAACATCCCCAAAACCATAATATTGCCTCACCTGCTTGAAGTGTTCTGGCAATGTAGTTGGTGTTCATAATTTCGTATTGTTTTCTCCATATTCGAACCCTGTCATGTTGCATTTTAATTCGCGATTCAACAGGCCACGTGACCCTTTTACTATCATCTACAGTCCTTGTGCTCCATTGCTCTTGTTTAAGGCGGACAGTAGAGGACTTTAATTAAGTCACGGGTTCCATAGCCCATAGGGTGTAATATGAGGTGAACAGTACGATCAGAGTTCAGAGACGTGCACATGATTAACTGTTGCTCTTCTGTTGCACAGGACAAATCAAGCAAATATCCTTTCAGCTCGAGCACTGACGACTACAAGCCTGACGTTGAGACCCAGTTTCTTTTGATTTGTAGTCCACTCTCTGTAAACATTAATAACTTCACAAGTGCATATATTATCAAAGAAAAAGGAAGGTCGTTGATATATAGACCACTATACGTTTATCAGCAGGGCTGATAGACGCGAACAGGACAGGACAATTAGGTTAGTATCCGATGCGTGTGGAATATTAACGAAAATAGTATATAGGAGGATGGAACGTTCAATATAATACGAGTTAGGAGAAGACCAGTTTGGTTTTAGGAAGAATGTAGCGAGGAACAAGAGAAGAAATATTGACTCTGCGTCTAATTTTGGAAGACAGGATAAGAAAAAAACAGGCCTACGTTTATAACATTTGTAGATTTATAAAAAGCGTTTCATAACGTGAAATGGAACACACTATTAAGAATTTTGAAGAGCACTGGAATAAAATATCGACAAAGGAGACTTATAACAGGTAGCATTAGTTCAGTAATTAGTTACATTTGTAATCATTCACTTCTTGCTGGAGTCTTCCCAGATAAGCTCAAATGTGCTTTAGTCACTTCACTGTACAAACAAGGGAATAAAGAAGATATATCAAATTATCGCCCCATATCACTGTTGCCAGTATTATCAAAAAATTTTGAAAGAGTAGTATACAACAGAGTTATAAAACATCTGAACAAACATAATTTACTCACCGATTCACAGTTTGGGTTTAGAAAAGGATATTCAACCGAGAAAGCGATCTTTACTCTTTTAGACGACATAATAGAAGAATTAAATAAAAAAATCACCCATTAGGTATATTCTGTGACTTAAGTAAAGCTTTTGATTGTGTAGACCATAGTATATTGCTAGAAAAACTGAGGTACTATGGAATAACAAGAACTTCATTTTCTTGGTTTAATTCATACTTACAAAATAGAATGCAAAGAGTAGTATTAAAAGACTCGTGCACAGGTGAAATACATAAATCAGATTGGGGAATTATTAAAACTGGGGTCCCACAGGGATCAGTATTAGGGCCATTATTATTCCTTATATATATATATATATAAATGATCTTCCTAATACCATAGATTCAACTTCTAAAGCTATCCTCTTTGCAGATGATACTAGTGTAATAGTAAAAAGTAACAAAGACACACTAGAAGAGGCAAGTAACAATAATTTAACTAACCTGCTAACATGGTTTAATGCGAACGGACTAACAAATAACTGTGACAAAACACATTTCATGCAATTTCACACACTCAACACAACTTTACAATCTATAACACTTAAATACGACAGCAAAATGTAAATGAAACTTCCTCTGTTAAATTCTTAGGTCTCTTAGTAAATAATAAATTAAATTGGACTGATCAGATTAATCAATTACTTAAGAAACTCAGCTCAGCTACATATGCTGTCAGAGCAATGTCCACCTTCAGTGATTTAAAAACAAGAAAATTAGTATACTTTGCATATTTTCATTCTGTTTTATCATATGGTATTATATTTTGGGGCAACTCAGTAGGCATAGATAAGATTTTTATTAGTCAAAAACGTGTTATTAGAGCAATATGTCAGGTTTCCTCACGAACTTCTTGCAGAACTCTGTTCAAAAAGTTAGGCATTTTCACTTTAACGTGCCAATACATTTATTCATTGATGTTATTTGTAATCACAAATAGGCACTTATTTTTGAATAATACTGATATTCATCCCTTCAATACAAGGAACAAAAATAATCTGTATAAAAAATGTAAAACATTGTCAATTGCACAGAAAGGTGTGCATTATTCAGGGATATCCATCTTCAACAGACTGCCGCACAGAATTAAACAGTTGTCCGATAATCAAGGTAAATTTAAGACTGAATTATGCTCATTTTTGCTTAGCCACTCCTTCTATTCAATAAAGGAATTTATAGAAGAATCGGAGAAGAGTAATTAATTAATTAGTTTATAATACAAAAATTTGTTATAAGTATATTTATCTTTTATACAATAAAATAATGTAATAAATGTACACCCTGACCCATTCCACATCCTTGAAGCTTAGCTTCTTTACAGGATCTACGGAATATGATTATTATTATTATATTATTATTATACATAACCTGTACAGAAGACAGGCAGCAGTAATTAGAATAGAAGATCAAGAAAAGAAAGTCGTAATCAAGAAAGGAGTAAGACAAGGATACAGTCTGCCACCCATTCACTTTAACTCATGTATAGAACTGGCAATAAATTAAACCGAATATGGGAAGGAGATCAAAATACAAGGAGAAAAAATAAAAACTCTGCGTTATTGTAGAATTAGGAGAGCCAGAAGAAAACTTGGAAACCATAATAAATGAGAATAATGCGATCCTGGAGAAATTGTCAATATGAGGATTAATAGAGGGAAAACAAAGGTGCTGGAGTGCAGCATGGGAATCAGTGGAATAACAAAAGGTGTTAGATTGGGAAGAGATATTTTGAAGGAAGTTAAGGAATTCTGCTTCTTGGAGAGCATAATAACCAGGGATGGTAGAAGTATAGCAGACGTAAAGCGTAGAGTAGCACAGACATCGAAGGCTATGTCAAAGAAGAATTTTCTTACGACTAATATAAGTATGAATATAAGGAAATGTTCACTAAAAAGTTCGTATTGACTGTGGCGTTAAATGGGTGCGAAACGTAGACGATAGGAGTTACAGAAACGAAGAGAATAGAAGCTTTCGAAATGTGGTGTTACAGTAGAAGAATGAAAATGAGATGGGTGGCTAGAATAACGAACAAGGATGTTAAAACAGAATAAGGGAAGGGAGAACAATATGGAGGCCGTTGACTAAGAGAAGGGACAGATTAACTGGCCACGTTTTGAGACATGAGGGCCTTGTAAAATTAGCGTTGGGGGGAAGAGTGAGGGGTAAGAACAGAAGAGTGGGAAAAGGATGGATAACGCTAAGCAGATTAGGTTGATGTCAGTTTTGGTAGCTATATAGAAATGAAAAACGTTGTTCAGGATAGGTTAGCATGGAGGGTTGCGTGAGACCAGTCATAGGACTGAATACCACAAAATCAACAAAAATACGTTTCTTACTGGGTTTAAACTACTGTAGATATGTTGATTTTAAAGTCCAATTTCTGATGTCACTCATACAGGGCTTAGAAATTTCTGTAAATACTGTGAGTGGGATTTTGGTTACGGGGAAACGTCCCGTGTGGATTATGAAACCACCATTTTAATAAATTAAGGCTACCAATTTCAGATAAGGAAAAATAGACGACTAGAAAACTCTATTCATTTAAGAACCCCTAATCTGTTGCTTAGGGTCAGGTTTGAATACGAAAAGTGTATTTTTTGAACTTACGGTATATTGATCATTAACCTATAAAGGGTTAAAGACAATAGATAAATAATAGTTTATTTTATATTGAGACGCACGAGTTTTATGCAAGCAGAAAATGCCACCGAGTTCTTAGAAAAGATTTTTAGTGCAGCCTCTCAATTCCAGAACATTACTTCTCCTTCAAAGAAGTAATATCTCGTAAAGTAAGAGCAGTAGAGAGATGATATATCCACAATTTTCCCAATATCCAAGCGGGTTTTGGCCTGCGGTCTTTGCATATAGAGTCGTGGCGCTGATGGAAGTGACATCTGTGATTGAGTGAAGTTAGTCTGTAGGCGAGAGTCGAGGCCGCCGTGACTGGAGCTGGAGATGTAGGCTGTCTGTGCGTTGCCCTGAGCAGCTGAGCTGCTTTGCAGGTCCAGGCCTGCAGAGGTGGGCCATTCCTATTAATGGGAGGTGACCACACGTTGCCATGACGACCTGACGCAACAAAAAACACTTCAAGTTTCAGTGCGGCAGCGGCGACTTGCGTCTTACTAAGCTACACTGAGTATTTATATAATAATAAATAATTACTGATCAGAGTTTAAATTCAGAAAATAGTTAATTTGAAATACAAAAAAATATTACTAATAGAATCAGTAAGTGATACAAACTGTTAATTAATTTTCGTGATTAAATTCGTCCAACACATTCCAGTCAACAGATTTTATTTTCAATTAGCAAAATGTCATGCGATAAAATTAACAGTAGTTTTTGGTATTAACCGGCATAATAATCTGTAAAAGAACATAGAAGCAGAGTAAACTTTGTAATTTACTGCTGGGTGTAAATTAAAGCGCAGCAGACGACGTTCACTTTATTTATACAAACTAATCAACGTCAACCAGTTTTACTTTACGCAACTAAGATTCAAAGAGAGAAGAATTTCTTCAATTGAAGCTCAGTCAAAGGCCGTGAAGCTAAATTGGGAAAATGTTGATCGGACCCGGTAATCGAACTTGTGACCTCCCGCTTACCGGGTGGGTACTCTAACTAACTGAGCAAGTCCAGGGCGACAGCCAGTCAATTTATTGAAGAAATCCTTTTGTCTTCGAATTGAAAGCCATGCACCATGGTTTAATTCAAAAAATGCCCATTCTTTACAGAACACCAAGCTATGATTGTGAAGTTGTAGGTGAGCCGTGCTTACATTTACAAGAGTGAAGGTATGTGATAATGGATCTGGCAATCAACCCGGAATAACTGGGTTAGAGCAACCGCCCGGTATACGGGAGGTCCCAGATTCGACAATCTGGTATTAAAATAAATCACTTGAGTCAAAATCGTGTACGGAACTGAATCTAAGATCGTTGATTTTGAGGAGGCTCAGAACAATGCACTAATTAAAAACCGCCATACTTCAATTAATGTTACTTAAATTTTGTTTTTAAATCATATTAATTAACGAGCTATGCATACATACATTTTTATTAATATCTTTTGTTTTGTGTAAAATAAAGTACCCTTGATAAATTGGTGTTTAATTTTATAATTTAAAAACTTCATGGAACTTTTTTCCCAGAACTATGTCGCTATATTAAGGTGATCGGAACCACCAAAAAAAATGTCGTCTCAGGAATCTCAAAACCACAGTTGACAAAAATATACCACTGATATCTGTACGCAGGTTTAAAAAAATCTCACCTTATCCTCTGCTTTCTCATTCACCAACCAACATTTTCTTGACTCTCAAGTCGTCTAGAATCTGTATTCTTCTTCTTACACGCCCTACATTTCCATCCTTCCATTACGCCACATTCCTTTTAGTATTTTTCCGACTCATGTTGCCTTTCTTTTGTCAAATGTATTAAAGATCTATCGTTTCTCATTAACTTTTATATTAAAAAATTCATTTTGTACCATACCTGTCCATTTTGCTTTCTCCTACACTTCAAACAGAACAGGTACTGGTTTCTTTTGTCTTAGTGTTCATGTTTTTGCTCCACACAAGGCTGATGTTGCACTTACCCAGGTTTTTAATCAATTCTTAGTTTAATTTACTGGTGAATAGAACTCCTTTCTTGTTGAAGGCTACTGCAATACGTGTCCTTATTTCGATCGTGATGTTGCCATCATTAACCAATATACTTCCAAGGTGCGTATATTGATCAACATTTTGTAGTTCTCAGGCCTCCACAAGTATACGTAAGTGTTATTGTTCTCTTCATACTTTTATTACTTTCGATTGTTATGTATTTATTTCCATTCCGCACTTTTTCCTGTTTCCACCGGATTATTTTTTGTATTCCAGGAATACCAAGTCATCTGCGTATTTTATAATGTTAACGGATCGTTCTTCTATGACAAAATCCCAACTCATTTAAGGTCTTCTTTGGTTACCAATTCACAGAGATGGAAAAACGTGGGTATTGTGCAACAGCCTTGCCACACACATCTTCCAATTTCCTTACTGTTGTTCTCTCCATAATCCAGACGCACGATCACTTTTTGTCCCAAATACAAATTCTGAACACGATTTGTATGCTTATAGTTACTTTCAACTTCTTTCAATATTTTTTGTAACGTTCTCCAATTCACCCTGTCAAAAGTCATTTACTAATCGACATTACAAATATCTTTTCCTTGATGGTTATGAAAATAATTTTCAGCATTCCTATGATATCTCGTGTTCCTTTCCCACTTATGAGCTCATTCACGAATATCATAAATTCGTTTCATTAATTCCAGTGTGCCTTACACTTTAAAAATTTCAACTGGTATTTCGTCATCTCCTGTGGCTTTTCATCCCTTCATATCTTTCATAGCTCTTTCTGCTTCACTCTTCAGAATAGTAAATCACTTCTAATCTCTATTTGCTAGCTCTGGATTCATCTCAACGTCTTGTGGATGATTCTTTTTGTCATACAGATCTTGTATATTTTCTTCTCACAGTTTTAAAATTATATCTTTCTGAGTATTGATCCACCGTTTTTTTATCTTCTATTACAAAAGTTCAAATTCCTTTATTTTAATTCCATATAACGTATCTAGTTTTCTGATGCAACATATATCTTATTCGTTTCTGCAGCTGATCGATTTCAGCATATGTTTGTTTCAATAACTCTCTTTGCCCTATAAATTTTATTATTCTAACTAATTGCTAAAAACTAACATTTCACTGAACATTTACTGCGCTATCCGAAACTTCAGGTACATTCTCTGTATTTTTCCTACATTTTTGTACAGCGAGTCTGGCAAAAATCAACAAGCATGAAGAAAGTAAAATATACTACCGGCGTCTTAAGAGAGACAAAATATATTCAGTGAATAAGAAAGAAAGAAAGAAATTTATGGTACATATACTCACGATAACCTAACACAGTCAATAATTCTCCTATTAAAATACGAGGTCTTTATCGGTGAATGGCATGTATAAATTCCTCTCGGAAACGTCATTGATAATCTCTTTGACCCGGTTGGACACCCGAGAGGAATTTATACAATAATTCTCCTGATGGATTAATTAAGTAAAAAAAAGTCCAGGTAACTTAAGAGAATCAAACATAACCACTGTTCCCTAATATAATGTAAAGTATTATGGGTGAAAGATATGTTTTTCTAATATAATAAGTGTGCTGGAACGTATTGTCCTCATCACCCATACTGGATGGGGTTTTATTATTCTCAAACATCATCGAAATAAACAGAAAAAATCTCATTGAGCTCTAAAAATCATTATTTGACATCATCATCGATCGCTTTTGTATGTTTAAATATTTTCAACTCCATAATCCCCCACCCGTCCGGAAGGATGATAGTCGTGTCTCACCTCTACATTGACAACGTACATCTGTACAAATTTGGTCGAAATTTCTCCACGCGTCAAAATTTGTATGCGTAACATATAAAATAACAAACTTTTAATTTATAAAAAAATACACTCCAGTCTCTCTTCGGTCCAATTATTGTTAAATAATTTGGAAACTCAAGGAAACTTTTATTTAAATTCTATAATAAATAAGCAAAAATATTTTGTAACCGACATGGTCCTCAAACGAGGACCAAGAATAATTGCAGTCAATTTCATTTAATAGAATATATACCACTTAAGCTCAGGATTAGTTTAACTTAATTAGTAATTTATAATAGCGTTTTAGAAAAAATACATTAAAACGTTGACGTTACGTAGTGTGTTTTGTTCGTTCACTATGAGGTCACGTGCCAGGTTCTCGTCATGGCTCTTACTCAAAGCCACAGGCGTTTGTCCACCTCATCGACCAGAAAAGACGTGTCTTTAATCACAAGAGCGATGAACTCAACGGGGAAAAGAAAAGTGAAACTCAACACGTTGTTGTCATCCAAGCACATACCTATCCAGCGAGTCATCGACTAACCATTACTTGGCAGGTAGCATTTAATGTCTCCAGGAATTACAAAGCGTTTTTTTAGAATCGTAGGTGGTTTTCTTAACTTTGTCAAGTTGATCAACAGTGGAGTATACTACGTTTGGAATCGTTATTGTTTCACCTTCTTAAAAAGAAACTTATGGCAGCATTTACAAAATAAATATAACATTTACTCATACTACTTTTAAAAGAATATGTTTGACTGCTAACATAATAATCCTGCATTAAATTATAGGAGCTTTAGATAAATAAAAAAGCCTTTTGATAAAATACTATCACACTTTCATCGTCAATTATGATAATTATTTCGAAAATGAAGAAAAAAGTATACGTTAACATTTATGCGTATCGATATTTTTACAAAATACATACTGTTTAATTAAAAAGTAAAAAAAATCTTACACATCATTTCTTGTCTTGCGAGTGATAAAACTATTCCTAAATATTCTACCTTCTAACCCAATAGACACTGGAATGATATACATATATATTACTCATTGAAAATTACTGCAAAAAAGAGCTTCAAAAAGCCTTGTCGTTGTGAAATTCAGTCTATAAACTGGTCTGATGTAACCTTCCATGCTAACCTATCTGCGCAAGCTTTCCATTTTACACATAAATCCAATTCCTTCATTCTCACTAATCTTCTTAGCGTATTCCATCCTTGGCCTCCCTCTTCTATTCTTACATCACACACTTCCCTATAATGCTAATTTTACAAGATCCTCCTGCCTCACACCGTGCCAATTAATCTATCCCTTTCCTTGGTCAACGTCCTCCATATTGTTCGCTTTTCCCCTATTCTGCTAAGAACTTCCTCGTTAGTAACTCTTTCCACCTATCTAATTTTCAGAGTTCTCTTATAGCATCACATTTCAAAGGCTTCTATTCTTTTCCTTTCTGCAACTACTACCGTTCACGTTTCACAACCAATTAACGCCATGCTCAATACGAACTTTTTCTTTTGGTAACAGGCTACATGAGGGTGATCCTGAAAGAGGCAACTCCTCTTTAATAGCATAGGAAGGGAATTGAAAAGGGGGAAGCGGAAGATAGAGCAAGGTAGCCAAGGGTTGAACTAGGACCCCGGGGCTGTGGTTTAAGGATCCTAATCGGTGTTTCAACTAAAGAGATGCAGAGAAAACCGTAGAAAACCTACATCAGGTTGGTCGGGCATAGTGTACTATTCTTACGCTCTTCCGACTGACGAAAGACGTGTTTGCTGTGGGTCGCAGCATTCACTTCTCCGTGTCTCCACCAGTTTTAGGAGTCAGTTGGCCGATTGATCCATTGGATCAGCAGACAAATCTTTGCCTTCTGCCCAAGGTCTTCGACCCCAGTTCATAAAACTCCCAAAATATGTGGTGTCTTGGCATGTGAGAACTTTTTTTTTGGGGGGTAACAGGCTACATGAGGGTGATCCTGAAACAGGCAACTCCCCTTTAATAGCATAGGAAGGGAATTGAAAAGGGGGGATGCGGAAGATAGAGCAAGGTAGCCAACATGATCAGGTAAGCCCCGCAGTCACTCTGGGCTGAAGCGTCTACGAGAAACTCTCGCAGCGCCTTCCTTCTGCGCCACCATGGGCCTTTTTTTTTTTTGGGTAACAGGCTACATGAGGGTGATCCTGAAACAGGCAACTCCCCTTTAATAGCATAGGAAGGGAATTGAAAAAGGGGGGATGCGGAAGGTAGAGCAAGGTAGCCCAGGGTTAACTAGGGCCCCCGGGCTATGGTTTAAGGATCCTACCCGGTGTTTCACCTAAAGAGATGCAGGGAAAACCCTAGAAAACCTGCATCAGGTAGGTCGGGCATTGGGTACTATTCTCACGCCCTTCCGAATGACGGGAGACGAGTTTGCTGTGGGGACGCA
Source organism: Eucriotettix oculatus (assembly GCA_034510155.1). Taxonomy (NCBI): domain Eukaryota; kingdom Metazoa; phylum Arthropoda; class Insecta; order Orthoptera; family Tetrigidae; genus Eucriotettix; species Eucriotettix oculatus. The sequence continues at coordinate 15,765,745 of CM067378.1, forward strand.
GCATTCCCTTCTCCGTGTCTCCACCAGTTTCAGGAGGCAATTGGCCGACTGATCCAATGGGATCAGCGGACAACTCTTGCCATATGCCCAAGGTCTTTGACCCCAGTACATATACCTCCTAAAATAGGTGAAGGTGTCTCGGCATATGAGAACTTTGATAAAAAATACCCAGAGAGAGTGCGAGGCATCCCCGACATGATCAGGTAAGCCCCGCAGTCACTCTGGGCTGAAGCGTCTACGAGAAACTCCCGCAGCGCCTGTGATCTCATAAGGTAGCCAAATACTTTTAGCAATGATTTACTAATATTAAAAATTATATTACCTGCAAGTGAATTCCTCATTTTTACGGAAGCATTCCTTGCCTGGGCTATCCTACTCTTTATGTTTACTATACTTCTAATAATTCCTGGTTATTATGCTGCCCAAGTATCGGAAGTACTTAACTTACTTCAAAATATCCCATTTCAAAGTAAAACACTTTTTTATTCCACTATTTTCAATACCACACTCCAATAACTTGATTTCTCTCTATTAATCCTCATATTGAGCTCTTTCTCCAAGACTATGTTCATGCTATTTATTATGGTTTCCAAGTCTTCTTCTGATTCTCCTAATACTACAATATCATTGGTAAAGAGTAATGTTTTTATTTATTCTCCTTGCAGTATGACTCCTTTTCCTTATTCCGTTTTAACTTTCTTTATCGCTTTTATATATATAAATCAAACAGCATCAATGACTGACTGCATACTTTCCTTACTCCTTTCCTGATTTCTGCTTCCTTTCCTTGATCTTCAATTGTAATTACTGCTGATTGTCTTCGGTAGATATTTTATTCCTGTACTCTTTAAAATCCTTACTAGTGTGCTTCAGTTCACTAAAAGCCTAAAACAATTTGAAAAATATTAAAAATACAAACATAATACTGAATGTCACATAATGTCATGAAAACAGATTGGGAGATAATCAATAAGTCAAAACAGAGAACTGTGGAAGCAGATAGCATATAACTTGAAATTGAAGGATACACAGGAAGAATGGCAATTACCATTAGTAACATGCTGAACAACATCTTCCTACCTGTTGTAAGTACAGAAGTAGGAGCCAACATAAACGGATACACATCAATTGCCAGTGTTTTCTGTAATTTCTTGTATATGTATGAAACAACAATATAAAAATATGAAATATAAAAATTCTGTTAAAAATAAATAAACTAGAGGATAGGATGGAATAAACCCTATCCTACTGAATAAATGAAGAGATTCTTTAGCTGATCTTTAAGTGCATTTTATTAACTCATCAATACAAAGTGGAATTTTTCCTGTTTAAAAATTGGCGTTGTGAGACCAATATATAAAAAAGGAAATAGGACAGACATGTACAACTATAGATTAATAATATTAACGACAATACCAGCAAAATTTTTCGAAAAAGTCATACTCAGAAGGATTTATAAGTTCTTCACATTAAACAACATGACACAAGATGACACAACATTGATATGTTGGGGAACGCGGAGCAACAACGCAATGACTATATAATTAAAGCAAAAGATATTAATTTATTACTAAACGACAAATAATTTTAAAACAAATATAATTTAATCAGGTATGATAAAATTTGATATGGCTAGACATAAAAATGTAAACAGTAATACTTTTAGTATATAAATTAATTCAGACGAAGTTCAGGAAGTAAAGATGCACATAATTTAGGCCTATGTCTTGAAAAATATTTAACTTGGAATTTGGCAATTTAAAATGCCTGTAAAAAATTAGTAAAGTTTCTACTCCAGTCTGAGATTAAAAATCTAAAAATATATCGACATAATCTGGGGGTCATGTGTATCCAAATATCTAAACTGTCTGCTACTTCCGTATGAGTGTTTTGTGAGCCACGCAGTCCAAAATAATTAAATATTTTATCGAGTGGCCACGCTTCACTTTCAGGACGAAAACTATCCTGTTCCAGAATAATTCTAAATTTGTGAAGGGAAGTAATTTCTCTGTTATGCACTGAATCAGTTGGAGTTTCCTCTGTCGGCTTCATTTCCGTTACTGTGAATTATTGTATATTTTCGTAACAAATTGTGCAACTGATTTACTGAGAGTATTTAGAATAGGGAAACCGTAGAAAGATAATTTATCTTGTGTAGTTTTGGAGGAAGCATGAAGCATGTAGAGCACCGATGCAGGACGTGATGCTGCGCTCAAGGCTGCGGAGATTCGCCGAGTGTGACATGGCCGCTGTACCGTGCATCCGCAACACCTAACAACACAAGCTTTGTCAGTCACTTTCTCGTTTCCTCTACGTATCAACGGTTCTAACTGAAAAAACCGGGAAAGCAGATATTTTATTCGATCTTCCAACTAAAATTACAGTATTACAAAATGATTATTACTTAATATGAAAGAGCGGATTTACCAACATTAGTTAAAAATGACAAAAAATTCGTATGTCATATTTACCAGGAATTCGTATACTTAAATTAAATTAAAGCAATATATACTTTATAACTAGAATAGATGAATTGTTTCCTTTGTCGAAATTTTAATGCAGAAAACTCAATATGTAATAATCGTGTTATACTGCATAGAGAAGAAATGAAAACTTTACGCTTTACCGACGATATTGTAGTATTAGTGGACTCAGAAGAAGACTTGGAAACCATAATAATTGGCATGAACTGGGCCCTGGAGAAAGAGTTCAATATGAGGATTAATAGAGGGAAAACCGAAGTAATTGAGTATAGTTTGGGTAACTGTGGAATAACAAAGGGTGTTATATTGGTAAGGGATATTTTTACGGAAGTTAAGGTATTCTGCTACTTGGGAAGCGTAATAACTAGTGTTGGTAGAAGTATAGTAGACATAAAGAGTAGGATAGCAGAGGCAAGGAAGGCTTTCGCGAAAGAGAGGAATTTACTTGCTGGTAATTTTAAGTGTGAATATTAGGAAATCATTGCTAAAAATGTTCGTATGGAGCGTGGCGTTATATGGGTGCGAAACATGGAAGATAGGAGCTCCGAAAAAAAAGGAATAGAAGCCTTTGTAATGTGGTGCTATAAGCGAATGCTGAAAATCAGATGGGTGGATGGAATTCCTTAAAGAGGAAGTTCTAAACATAATAGGGGAAAAGCGAACAATATCGAGGACGTTGACCATAGATTAATATGCCACGTTTGAAGGCACGAGGGTGTCGTAAAATTAGCATTAGAGGGAAGTGAGTGAGGTAAGAACAGAAGAGGGAGGCCAAGAATAGAATACGCTAATCATATTAGGGAGGATGTTAGCGGCGCTAGTTATGTGGAAATGAAAAGGCTTGCGCAGGGTAGGTTGGCATGTTGGTTGCATCAGACCTGTCTTAGGTCTAATAAAACCAGGTTGAAAAAATATAGTGCCAGTTACCCTTTTTGTATTTTCGTGGGACGTCTTATCATTTTACACTTTTAAGTCTAATTTGTTTTTATATATTTTTCGAAGTGTTGTTATAGGAGCCGCTGAGTTATATTTTGTCATTCAGCATACAAATTAGGTGGCAGTTTAGCCCCCAACAGATGTTGGAAACGGGTAAAACAATCTATACCATTAAATAAAATTGAAATGTCAGTCCGTTCCTCTGTCCGTATGTTTGTCTCGAATAGTCTCTGAAATGGCTCAATGAAAATTTGAGGGTTTAAAAAATGGCAATTTATTTTAAATTTTAGTGAATACTTTTTTAAGTCCATTGCGCTATATATGGTTTTAACGCTCTTTCGACTAGTGTTGTCGTTGATAGCGTATCTTTTACAAGTTGGCCAGACAACTAATCAGCACTCTGCTGGAATTTCTACCACGAAGAGTGTGTCGGACTCATAACTGCTATGGATGAGCCTTTTACCGACGTACTTTTGAATATAAAGAAATATTATTTACTAGGCTATCATGTTTACCTCAATATTATTTAATTTTAAGAGGACTGCAGTGTACATAATGATTAACAAGGAAAAATAGTGGCCATATCATGTGCATACGTGATTGATGCGGGCACCTTGCAGACTTTCAGAAATTTACTTTTTGCGAGCAGTAATATTTTTTATATGGGGCCTGGAAAATATTTTTAATAAGCATGTAGAGTATAATTTTAAAACAATTTTTCATTATTTTTACAAAATGGCTACAAGAAAAATTCTTGTACCCTAGCATGGCCATTTCACGTAGACACACTTTATATTCTTTTTATTTCATGACCATTGTTAATCATTCACCTTAATATTTCACAGTAGCCATGCTAATTATTGTAGAGATCTCAATATTTATGGTTTAAATATAAAGCGTATATGTTTAACTAGCAGAAATTCAAGAATTTTTTAAAAATTCTACATCGTCCCCGTTTTAGGACAGTTGTCGATATATTCACCTCCTACCATAAGATCCAAAAAATATACTTTTTGTATTGAAAAATGAATCTAAATAACAGATTACGGGTTCTTAAATGAACAGTGTCTGCTAAGGAGAGCACTTTCCCTTGTCTGAAACTGTTTATATTTATTGAAACGTTGGTTTCATATTCGATCACCATCAAATCAGGACATGTGCTCGCTTTAATTGTGTCCACGTCCTTAAATTATCCCACTACTTTTTTAGAAAATTTAGGCCAGAGGAATTTACACTACTTATTTATTTAATTATAGTTACGTGTCCTACATTATCTGTAAATTTTATTTTTAATTAGTCAGAATATAAGTAATTATTGCATTGCATTTTCATTCATTTAAAAAATAATTTATTTCTCTACGAATCCAAAAAATGTTTTTTTTTCACACAATATTTACGTGGCTTCTTTATTAGAAATCAAGTTATTTTGGAAGGTTGTAATAATAAGTAAAATTTCTGAACTATTTCAGACTTCATTTTTATTTTTAACAATTTCCAAAGAGGAAAAAATACAAAGTTTCGGTACTTATTTGTACTTTCTTCACGTTATTATTCTGTGGAGAAACATTGATAAACCACGTGTTAACATGAAAACCCAAACATTTTACACATTTTGTAGTAGTAATATATAACAAAACAAAAAGAGGTATACAAATGAGAACACTCGGCTAATAATCAATACATCAATTGTCAAATTTTAAATACAACAATATTTATGAACACAACCATAATTTTTTTAAAAGTCTCTCCGAGGCTATACCACAATTTTACACTTGTCCAGTCGTGGTGAAACTTTGAGTCTTGGGCACCGAGGTACTGAGCAGTCACTACGATGATTTACAACATATCCCAGCTGTGACCTTGGAATGTAATCTAAAAGTAAGAGTCGGAGCCTCAGTGAATATTCAAACACTTTAGATGGAAAGACTTAATACTTAATACCTAAATGATATAAAAAAGTTATTAGAAATTCATTGGCTGAACTCTCAGGAGAGGTACTGAAATTACGAGGGGAAGCCATGATAACGTACCTCATGCGGTCATTTGAAATGTCAATTAACAATAATGAAGTCCCGGACGATTGGAGGAATGCGATTGTAGTACCTGTATACAAAGCGGGAAACTAGTAACTACAGGTCGGTTAGTCTCACTTCAGTGGTATGCAAACTGTTGGTGAAATTTGAGTCTTTACGTAGACATTGGGACGAAACAGGGTGGTTACACAGTGGACAGCACGGTTTTTATGCCAGGATATTCTTGCGAGAGTCACTTAGTGACAGTATGTTAAGATATATCTGATGTGATAGATGAGGGGGGGAAATTGATGCTGTTGCAATTGACTTTCCAAAGGCTTTTGACCTAGTACAACATCATATTCTTTTAGTGAAAACGGAAACATTGGTTACTGAGAAACGCATATTAAAATTCGCTATTTTCTGGATAACAGAAAGCTCAGTGTTCGGATAAACGGAGAATTATCTGAACCAATTGAAGTCACGTCAGGGGTGCCCCAGGGAAGCGTAATAGGACCGCTAATGTTTTTAGCATTCATAAATGATTTGGCGATAGTCATTGAGTCTCGGATAAAATTATTTGCCGATGAGTGTATCATTTACAGAAAAACTTGAAACGTCCAAATCTTAAATGACAAACGTTTTTAAAGTTAATTATAAATTAGGGGATGAAAATATATTACAAGTAGACAATTGTAATTACCTGGTCTTAACTTTGAGCTAAGACTTAAATTGGGGAGAACACATAAATTCAGTAACTGGGAAAGGGTGGAGGGAATTTCACAAAGTCAATAGAATACTGCGGAAAAGTACCCGAAAAACCAAAGACATCGCTTATAGGTTTTTGGTTCTGCCAATCCTTGAGTATGGAGCGGTGTGTTGGGATCAGATACACGCGTTGGACAGGCTTCAAAACCGGGAGGAAAAAGCAAATATTTATAGAGACACGGGTAATCCGGAGGAGAAAGAGGGCCAGGCTTTGTGCACTGTACAAAACATATTCAGACGAACCGGCCTGGAGTGATATCAAAACTCGTATTCATTTACCGACGTGAAATGATCACTCATTCAAAATTAATGAGAGAAGACAACGAACTGACGTGGGTAAATAATCCTTCGTAAATAGGACCTTTAAAGACTGGAATGATTTTCCTGCAAGTCTACTAGCGACTTTTCCGAAGAGTGAAAAATCATTTAGGGACCGAATTAAGGACATGTTTTAACTTGATATATTTTAGCTTAAAATAAGTGTTAACGTATTTGTATAGTAGTATTAATTTTTTTCAAACTTATATTCCTTTATTGGAAAAATAAGTGTATATTGCAACCGAGCTCAGCCCATTGTGACGTAATAAATCCATCTTATATAATAAGACAGTTACGAAATGTAACATATACGCTATATATTTACTAAAATATGAATATTGAAACTCAAGAAGAAAATTTATTATAAATATCACTTAATTTAGTGGTGTAATTCCGAGAGTTGACGGTGTTCTCTGCTGTTTTAATATATAATAGTTAAATTACGTTTGTATAAATTTCGTTCAATGTCAAAAAATTTTAACGTCATTCGAATTTGAAATCGTGATTCTCTTTAAATCTATGTCTTGTGATCACATTATGATTACTAGTTTTATAGCTGTTTCTATGCTCTTTTAGTGTTATTTCCAGAGCTGCTTTAGTCTGTCCTATATAAAAAAAATTGAAATTTTGCTCGGAACAGTTAATTTAGTAACATTGTTGCTTTTCTTTATCAATGATGTCTTTCGCTTTTCCACTTTCGAAATTGTTAAAAATAAATTAAAGTCTGAAAGTGGTTGAAATTTTAATTTTTTGAATATTCCACCGTTCCATTTAAATTTCCCTTACTAAAATGACCAGTAGTTGGTTATTTTAACACTGTTGAGCCCATAGTTATTTAAAAATTATTTCAGTCTTTCGTCGTTCGTTTGTTTTAAATATATGAAATGAAATTTCGTATTTTGTTCAACAGCAGATTGTTATTGATCAAGGAAGGTAAATGTTATTGCACATTACAGAACCTCCAAACAGGTCCGTACTCCATGGTCTGGGATCAAGAGACGCATAACGATGTGACTTGGGGTATATTTATGGGAGCTGTGACAGGTGTCAGGCAGCGATGTTGTTTATCAGTGAGCGGCGAGCTATCTGCAGAGGGGAGGCGTATCTACCCTTGCGTACGGGTAGAGCAGTGACCCACTATCAGGACGACCATGCGGGTCTCAAAAGCAGCCGCGCCGTTATCAGCTCCAGCAGCTAGCTACAACGCTACCGACGCTACGCTAAGCGACGCGACGGAATCACAATGGCCACGCACGCTCCAAACGTGGTCCTCAAAACTCCAACATTGTAAATTTTTGTATACCATCGTTTACTAACAGACACCAGCCAGTCCTTACTTCATAACACAAATATTAAATCGGTAACAGCCTCAAAATCTCCAACGGACCGAACGACTGCCCTATGCAATCAGTTACCACATGAGTTAAATTTGTTTCATTCCAATTCCACAGATGTTACTTATTATCCAATAAAATCTTTCAACCAATAGTACTTAATCTCTTCTGTTTATATGTCTAACTCACACTTCACAATAGTTTATTTCACGTGAATTGCACGTGACTTTGATACCAGAAGTAAAAACAATTTACACAAGGAAGGGAAGTCTCTAACCGTAATACAAAAGGGTGTACATTACAATGCTATTAGCATATTTAATAAACTTCCCACCTCCATTAAACAATTAAAAATAAATCCAAACAAGTTCAAATATGAACTAACTAAGTTCTTACTAAGCCACTCCTTCTACTCTGTTGAAGAATTTATGAAGCTGAATGTATCATAGGGTAGATATTATATTTGAAGATAATTATGTAAGAACATTATTAGAACACTAATTTTTTAGTATAGGATGTAAAAATATTTATCAATTTTATATATAAGGTACAAATTGTATGTCTTCTGTATAGAACTTAAGAAAATCTTATTATAAGTTAAAAATTAATGAATAGTTACAGTATATTCTAATATTAATAAAGCAACCTATGTAAAATCTCTGACTCGTTCCACATCCTTGAAGCTTGTGCTTCTCTATAGGATTTATGGAATATGATTTTATACTTATATTATAACACAAATATTAAATCTGTAACAGCCTCAAAATCTCCAACGGACCGAACGACTGCCCTATGCAATCAGTTACCACCTGAGTTAAATTTGTTTCATTCCAATTCCACAGATATTACTTATTATCCAATAAAATTTCAACCAATAGTACTTAATCTTGTTCACTGTAGATTTTGTATACGAAAGTTCATACTTCTAAATTTTTCTATTGTAACACATGCATGGTATCTACGTAATTGGAGCAACGTCTGTGTAGTACCTACAAATAAATTAAATAAACCTGGAAGTAATGATCATTTATAATAAACCTTACTAATCACCAATGTTTAAACTATACACCTATATAATTAAAAATCAGTTGACACTTGGAAACTGCTCGACCTATTTCGCTATTTCTTTGAACTTGTAATTGTCAGAACCAGTTTGTATAAAAGAAAGTTTTTGTAAAATGCACCAGAAAATTTTGATTGTCTTTTTGTAAGAAAATTCAATACTATGTTACTTTCAGTTTGAAAGTTAAGTTTTCACATGTTGCTTGTATCGGTTACAATGCGATTAAAATTTTCACTTCAGTCCTGATCAGAGGGTTTAGATAGGGTGGAGAATGATAAATATTCTGAATCTGCGATATTTACGTTGAATTGTTTGTGCCAATACTTTTCATATTCCTACTTCAGAAAATTTTTGTGTATAAGTTTAACTCCTGCAATATGGATAGGTTGTTACCACCTCTAGGGTTGGGGGTTAGTAAATTTATAAATAATAAAAAAAATGCCGATATTAAAGTCGAATAAATACTTTTCGGTATAATTTTAGCCCTTTATAGCACGGGAGAAGGATATTCATATGAGGCTGTGCGGAGAAAGTCGCATAAAATTATTAATAAAACTATTGAGAATAGTATCGAGACCGAGGTCATTAGAGTTGCTTGGGTTTAATTTTGACATTCAACGTGCGACTTAAATTGAACTTTAACTCCTTAGATAAATAACAGAGGGTGAAACGAAGTACCACTTATAATATTAATCGCGACGAGGTTTTTCATCAAATATTATACTCATGTTCCTCGAGACGCAATAAGAGAACTGTAAGTGTATTGAATGATTATCATTTACAATCCCTATGGACTTCTTTAAGCTCACGCCTTCCATCAACAGCAGTATATTTAGTCTTACCTTTATTTATCGCCTCAATAGCCGCCTTTTTATATGGTGTGGAATGTCAAAATCCGGCTCCCCCGCAGCTAAAACACAAATTTCCTTCCCTTTAATTTTTAATCTATTTGCCTCACCGCTCACAGCAATTGTAGGCGATGGTTTTATCAGAAACATCCTCTTTGCAAAGTCTGACATAATCTCACTAAAGTTAAATAAAAATGATAAACTCTATACAACAAAAACGCTAGAAATTTTGTTATTTTGCATAAGATTTAACATTTTTTATGTGCTCTTAAATTGCAATTAATGTAAATATTAAGAAATTTACTAAATAAAAAAGGCTAAAAAAGCCCCGTATAGCGAATTTTGATACTTTAAATTGATAATGTGCTAATGTGCATGGAGAAGGTATGATGAAGGGCGAGGAAGAGGGGGCGGAAATTTTTAAATATGTACAAATGGCAGATATTTGAGTAGAAAACTTTCTACGGTTAATTGACATGTGACTAGGAAAGCGTGGAAGGAACTACAGTTCATTATGTGGATTTTAATGAAAAGGAAACGTAAAAATTATATTTTAATTTTGATTTCAAAATTTACAAAGTGTATTTTTTTGAATCATTACAAAAATTTTCTATAGAAACTGTTTAAAATTATGGCATAAAACAATTTGGTTTTTCTAATTTTTAAAAATATTGTACATACTCTCATGTAATTTAGTATGTATACAAAATTTCTAAATAATTTCATGGATTTGTACGCGATTCCAGACTTTGCTGGCGTACACAGAGCATTTTTCGAACTTCGGAGTTCCAGAAGCTCATACTCATGTTCTCACCTAGCAGAATCAGCAACATACAACCGTGAATCGTCGAAAATTTACATGGAAATTCTTTTCAGTGAGTCCTAAACATGTGATTTAGCCACGTCAAAAATTTAAATGTCAAAAGTGTCGATAATAATCGTAATTTTGAAATCGGCTTATCGAATCATGTAGAACGAGATTAGATAAGTTTAAGTCCAAATCACCAAATTTTTAAATTTTGACTAAAATTTCTGAATTATTCTAAAACTTTGGCGTAATGTTTAAATATTTGTTCTTGGAGAGCACAAGAGCATGAACTTCTGGACCTGAGAACAGTTTGGAATCGCGTACAAATCCATGAAGAAAATTAGAAATTTTATAAACATACTAAATTACATAAGGGTATGTACAATATTTTTAAACACTAAATCATTAAAAAAATTGTTTTATGCCATAATTTTAAATAGTTTCCGTAGAAAATTTTTTAAATGTTTCAAAAAATTGTATTTTAGTCTGTAGATGATTGTGGTAATGCCGAAAGCTTCTTCTTAATAAATTTTGGAATCAAAGTATAATATAATTTCGGTTGTTTAAGTGACTGATAAAAATAAGGAAAAATTATTATCATAATAAATATAAATCAGTATTGCAACAAAATTTAATAAATTGAAAAAAAGGAAACTGTGAAGCACGGGAACGTGCGTATAAATCTCTCGTGCGTCCAGTACTAGAATACGGCTGTATTTGTTCCGATCCGTTCCGAAAATATCAGGTCGAGGCGCCGGAAAGGGTAGAGAGACGGTGTCCTGGTCACGGAAATGAGAAGGTTCATCAATTACGTTGGGATATGTTAGAAAAACGACAACAAAATTTACGTCTCGGGGCTCTTTTTAAAGCGTACGCAGACCAAAAACCTGGAAGGATATTGCGTCAAAGTTTTTAGAAGTAAATTATTACAGTAGAGGGGATCATAACCGGACTATAAGGAGTTGGAACAATTTATGTGCAGAAGTGTTTGAAACATTTTCTCCCAATAACAACGTTTTTCCGGGAAGAATTAGGAAGTGTGTTAGTGAAGTGCAAGTGTAGTGTGACGAAAAAACATCTGAACAATGGGTACTATTTATCTTTTTTTTTCTTTAAGATGTAATTTACAATTTACTATGTTTGTTTTCATTTTTTTTAAGTATTCACATTCCTTATTTTAAGCTTATTTTTTGTCACTGCCACCGAGTGTAACTCATTTGCAGTATCAATATATTCATTTATTCAATTACTTGCATAGTATTTTTTCCGTGTATTGGTATATAACTTCAACCAAATACAGCATAGGAGTGGTTCGTTTAAAACGGTGAGAGTGGCAGCGTTACATAAAAGTAACAAGAAAATACTCGTGTCGAAACCACATATATGTGAGTCACTGAGTACAATACTGATATTAAACATGAAATCGTTCTTCACTCCAAAGTGAGGGTGAATGTGTGAGGGCGGGGGACGGTAGGGGTTGGAAGTCAATTAGACGAAATCAGCCAATATTTCTGTCTATTTGGGGGATATTGGAGTTGCTGAGTTCATGTCTGACATTCAACATGCTACTTCAGCCCTAAGGAGTGAATGGAGATGTTTGTTGCCAATAAAACGAAACCAATAGATCTTCATGTCTAATTCTGAATTATGGAGGACGCTGAGTTAAATTATGACATTCAACCAGCAACTTAAATCGTACTTCATTCCCAGAAGGATGCAGGACGGGATAGGAGTGATAAGGGGTAAATGTGTAAACGACGAGATCATCCCATCTTCGGGTCCATCTCCGGGTTGCGGAAAACGCTGAGTCGAATTATAAAACTCAACATTCATGTTAAATAATACTTCAGACGTGGGTTGAATAGGATTAAAGTGAATAAAACGAAATTAACCTAGAATGATGTGAATTCATGGACTTACTGAATACATTTCATTACCTTTCAAATTTCTATTTAAGTTAAATTTCGACGATTAATAGAAAGTGAAATATGATTTTCTTGCAATTAGGACAATTTAAATCCAACTTTTTTATATGTCACGGTCCAGTTTAAACACTGGACGAGGAAAATATTTCCTAACACCTGCATATCAGTGGGAGCTACTTATTATTATCATTTTAAAATACCGGAGTAATTTGCTTCTCTTTGGGAACCTGAATGTTTCTTAATCTTTCAGGTTAACAGAAATATTTTTGTCTTAAGGTGCTGGTACTTATTTTCGTTTTTATAATATACGCGGACCAATTTTGATCTTAAAAAATGTTGAAGGTTTTTTCTTAATTAGCGAACCAAAAATATTTTTGACTCACACTGTACCCGGAGTGTTTTTGACTTTCTTGAGTATAATTGATTCTCTTGGGATACTCAGTACATTTTCACCTCTATTGACGTCATGGCGAATTTAATAAACTGACTTATTAGAATAAGTATTTGTGCTCAATTTCATTTCCAGTAGATTTCTTGACTTGAATATGGTAGTGAGTCATCAAACATGCTGTCATAAAATTTCCATTCCATTGCTACGGTAGCTGGCGTAAGAAGGTAAAATTCACGTATCGAATCTCTCAATGGCAGATTAATCAAGAACTGACGAAGAATTAGATACTAAGTCGGGCTAAAATAAAATAAATACCCGGCCGGGCAACGCGGGATATCTAGCTAGTATATATTGTAGCGCAGTAGAACCTCTCCCCAACTTTATTCGAATTTTTGGAATTTTGAATGATCTAAAGGATCAGCAAGAACGCTATGGCTTGGCGACAGACAGGAAAGAAGCCAGGCTGCCTGTCCAGATTTGTATATATTTTGCTTGTTTTACTCAATGAACATTCACCCTTCAAAATTTGTGGAGGACACTGATACCTGTGTCATGGTAAATTCCCCGCGCTGGACGAAGGGCTCATGAGGATTGACGTAACAAACATCACGTGGGATAGCATTTTATCTTGGAAAAGGAATATACGAGTGTAACTGTGAGGTGAAAAGCCGAAAAGTATTCATAATTGTTCTAGATGTTGAGAGGGCGAGGAGGGAGAGATGGAGAGTTGATCAAGACGCTGAGAAGGCGACGAGGCAGTGGAGGTGTGAATTGAAGGATGCCAGAAGGAAGAAGGAGGAAAAACTGGTGTTTTCTCAATCACCGGTAGTACCAGATTCATCGCACTTTCCATCTGCAGAGGGAAAATCTACAATTCAACCCGAAGGACATTCCAGTCACCTAAATAAGACCCCTATATATCATTTACAATATATTGATGCTAATGTACTTGAGAGTACTATTGTCGAAAAATATGGCATTTACGTTTCGTTGAATAGACCTAAAATGGATTAAATTTCAATTATTACATCCAAAAAATTGACCCATTTGTTATAACTTCAAGGTGGTTGTTTTTGTAGAAGATTGTTTCTTTTTCAAGAAAATATTTTTATTTAAATATTGAACTACCCTCGTAATTACTTTCTTCTTCCAGAATTTTAATATTCTACCGACTTTGAACTATGGTTAAGTATGTTTGGTCAGGACAGCGTTTTCTGTTACAGGTTCTTATAAATAGCAGATATGTTGGAATTGTTGAACAAATCCCATTGAAATGTCAATTGCTCTGCATTGTGAAAGGGAAGAATTCCAACTGCCAGGTCGTCTGAGAAGTTGAGGGCGGACCGGGAGCCATAGAAAGGGACGTGTTTTGTGGGGAGACCCGGGAATGATTTTTCACAGCCGTTGATTTTGAATGTGACGTTGCCTTCATTGCACCCAATATGGGAACTACTGTTTACTTAGGATGCTTAAGCTGTCCGCAAGGGCAGTGAGTTTTTGTACGTGATGCAGTGGTATGCTTGGGGGAGGGGAGGGGGAGGACCCTTACTCGGACGTATGTCGGCTCGAGACGTTCGACCTCAAAATCTCTTTGGATTTCTTTGTTCACTTCACTTTAAGAATATACACATTTCGTGCCAAAAAATAAGTAGGATATTTATTTTCTAAGATTCTAATAATTTTTCTCGATTAAACACACTTTTTTATACAGTGTGTTTCTGATTATTCTAATAGAAATGTATCTTGAATCCTGTATGATACTGGTTGCTCAATAAATACATTTTTTATATAAACAACCTTTATGTAAACCATGGAATGGTGATATTTCGTGAAACAAACCCCCAAGTAGTACTTAGCGACCGCATGCAAAATTAAAACGTTAACATAGGTCGTTGAAAATACCATTTGGTAGTACATTGAAGATGAAAGAACCTTTACCGGAAAAATAAGCTATTGTTCACTTACAAAAAAATAAGTATTCTGAAAAATATATAGCTGGAGAGGAATAGACGTGTCAAAATACAATGCGCAGACGTCTGTTTTCTGGTGCTCACTTCATCACGAACTTTTGTTACGATGACTTGAAAGCGTAAATCGATCATAGAGATAAATCTCTGTAAAATAAGAAATACACCTGATGCAGACAACCCTTAACTTGAGACACAACTACATTGAAATTTACACTTATCGACGTTTTCAGGACGTGTTCTGAAGTCTTTAACTCCTCGTCCTCTTACACAGGTGCGAGCTATTGTTTACAACTTCGTTAATACAACAGTTCTATAATCCAATTATGTCCATCATTTCCATAATCTTATTTGTAATAAAAATATTTTACTTGCTAACGCCTGGCCTTACAAAGTACATAAACTAATATTAATTCCTGTTACAATATAAATTTTTTATAAGGAGTAATACATAAAACAAACTCATTATTTTACTTCTCTGTGGTATTTTATCATTTAACTGACACAGTATCTTTTGGTGCTGTTTTATGTATTTTTCAATATTGTTTCTCCAATTCTAGTTTCATCAAACGGCACAGAGATCCCACTAATACGTTTCTGTCTACCAAAATTATTAATAAAATTTATTTTATAAATTAGACTTTTCAAATCGGCCAAACAAACAGAATTTTAAATCCCAGATTTACAGAGTATATATATAATTTTAGTTTGCCGACTTGTAAACAAAATCTTACTACAACAAATTCAACTATTTTTGGATAGTGAAAGCGCTTGTATTTTTTTCAGAGATCCACATTATAGTAAAATATTAATTTCTGAGATGCTTTATATAAAATATTAACCCATTTATTTTAATATTAATGATCCCACGAAAAACGTAATACGTTATAAATGTATAAAGCTTTATTAATTACTTATTATCGGTCTTCGACGCTGTTGCCCCAATAAAATTATGAGAAAAGAAACGAACTAAACGATATACGTGGATAACTAAAGGTATTAGAGTTTCATGTGAAAACATGTCACCTTCGTAAATTAAAAGGGAAAATTACCAGTGCTAAATTCAAAAGTTTTTATACTAAACATAAACTTATTTATAATAAAGTTATCACTGCCGCAAAAATACTAGGTTATGCAAAATACATTGATAATTTGTAAAGTAAAATAAAATTGACATCGTACGTTATCAAAGAGACGTCTGGTAATTCTAAAAATCGTAACGGTACACAACTTGTAAAGAACGAACATCCTATATCAGGTAAAGAAGCAACATGTCAATTTAAATCGTATTTTATTCACGTTTTTCGTGATATGTGAGGAAAATAAAGGTATAGGGAAACGTAACACAAATTTAGTGAAATGCGGCGCATCTCCGGAAAACCCGTTAATAAGTCTTTCCTTTTTTCTCCCGGTCAGTGGAAATGAGATTATTAACATAATAAACAATCTCTAATCTATTTCTCGATGCGCTAAAAGACGCGAAATTTATACAGTTACATAAAAGGGTTCTACAACAGACGGCTCCAATTATCTCCCTATTTCCCTCTTGCCAATATTCTCCAAAATTCTTGATAAAGCAATACATATGAGGATTGCAGATTTTATCACAAAATTTTAAATATTTCTACATAGCTGCATGATTTAATTAGTGAGAAATCTCCAACAGGGCTTCATAAGATTTCGTTTCAAGTAATCATAATGTACTCGATGAAATACTTAAGGTGACTGGAATTTTGCTGACCTCTCCAAAGCATTTGATTTAGTAGATCAAGATATTCTACTCAGAATATTAGATTTATTTGGAATCAGAGGAGTTCCTTTCTTTACTGAGAACATACTTGCGAAACTTTAAAATTACACAAGCAACTTTTGTTGCTATTGAAAAATAGTATGGAAATGAGTTTCTGTCAGAATGGGAAAAACTTACTTGCATCATGGCTCAATTTTGGGACCCTTACTTTTCATCATATACATTAAAGATTTACCGAATTATTTCGATCTCTTAAAATGAGTCCTCTACGCTGACGACAAAAATTTTGGTAATCACGGACAGCGACTCGGAAATGTTGCTCGAGAAAGTTGATACTGCGATGTGCTTCTGAATTTTTGGCTCACTGTAACGAAATTTTCTCTTAATTTGGAGGCAACCGAAATCACTAATTTCACAGCAAATTCAAACGTTTTATCTTCTAATTTGGAAAACACTTAAGAAACTCGCACCTTTTCTTGGTTTACTGTTTGACAATAATTTGAAATAGAATCACCACCACATAAATAAACTTTCAAGCAGACTCAGCAAAATCTGCTTTAGATTACGAGTGTTAGCTCGGGATACCGAAGTACCTTCATAAAAAATTGATGTACCACGCATATTTTTATTTTTTCATGTTTTACGGCATAACAAACTGGAGTCGTTCGCATCACGCGCTTCAGTTATTTACTCTACAAAGGCGAATAATATCGTGTGCAGGGTGGAATACCAGTTGCAATCCTGTGTTTCGGAAACTTGGAATTATAGCTTTGCCCTGTACGGATATTGCACTAAACTGCTCACGTCATTTTGACAACACTAGAAATCGCTCTCAACTTTATAATATTGGAAACATCGTCTAATGCTTTTTGAAACGAGCATTCGTTATTCCGGTATAAGTCTGTACAATACTCTTCCAGAGAAAATAAAAACATTAAAAGTACAAAATTTATTTATCAAGAGCTGTAAAACTTTGCTAATGAATGGAGCGTATTATTTAGTGAAAGAGTTCGTCGATGGGAGGGACACATTAAATCCTCTTTACTAAAACAGTTTGCTGGTATTTTAACAATTTCTGCTATTATTTTACAATTATAATTTACCAGAATTTAACTGCTGACTTATTTTATT
This sequence comes from Eucriotettix oculatus, assembly GCA_034510155.1. Taxonomy (NCBI): domain Eukaryota; kingdom Metazoa; phylum Arthropoda; class Insecta; order Orthoptera; family Tetrigidae; genus Eucriotettix; species Eucriotettix oculatus. Next base: position 15,783,479 of record CM067378.1, read on the forward strand.
TTTCATATTCGACGATAAATTTTCTCCTGCCTACGCTGTCAACTGAAAATTGAAGGTTAATATTGTTATATTTTCTGTAATTAATGTTATTTTAGTATCTGTATCGCTGTTTATTTGAAACTTCACGAAACCGATCTCTCTACAGGGTCAAATGACTAATACTTAAGTTACTTAGTTTTTATATTTATTCTTAATAAATTGATGCTCAGTGTTTCTATATTGAAATTTTTTTCCTTATTTATATTCCTCGACCGACGACTAATGGATTGAATAACAAATCTAAATCTATACATTATTTTAAGTTAGTTCAGTCTTTCTTTGATTTTAGACATTAAGTTTAATTTCCAGTCTTAAAATATTGCCATTAGAAAAAGTCACTGAACTGCAATGAAATTTCCGGTATTTCTGAATTACATTGCAATTGTATCTAAATTTAAAGAATCCTTGGATATCGTCTTATTTATTGTTCTAAATGTAAAATCTGTTTTGAAAGTAGTTGAATACAAGGACACAGGGAAGGATTACACCGGTGGTGTCTTAACTCATCACTCCAAGCGAAAAGTCGAAAATTCCTATATTAAAATGAATTGTTACATTATATTCTAAAGTATTTAAAACTACCAAAAAAATTTAGAATAATTTCGTATTACTTTTTGAGAGTCTTATAAAAGTATTTTAATAGTAAATTTGAGAACTTTTTTGGTTTAAATAATTTACTAATTATTGGTCCTGGACGTTTTCGACAATACATGTCAAATTCATCATTAAACATTATTCAATTCTTACAATAATCATAAAGAAAATCAATAGTGTACATTATAATAAATTTTTTGTTTGATAAAAAATAATCTTACGGTTGTAACCAACAAAGAATCCAGCACGTTGATTTTATACTTAATCAGATGTTTGGATCAGCAGTAGAAGACGAGATCGTACAATCAAGGTAGCAAAAACACCGCTATTACGAATGCGTAGGAAAATCTTAACAAAAGTAAGAGGCAATTATTTTGAATAGATATTACAATTTTAACTGTCAGTAAACTCTTTTACAGAATAGAAGAAATGGCCAACTATAAATCTGTAAAGCTCGTTTTAAATTTAAATAGGTTGCATTATCTTGACGGAAGTTTGTTCAAAAACTGGTATTTTAAATAAAATAAAAATATTTTCTTTTGTAATTTATTAATAAATATAACGCTTTAATGAGTGCAGGTATAGATAAATTAACATTGTAGATTGAAATTCCTGATATTATGAAATGTCTTCTTACGATGCTATTAATTCTCATGAAAAAATTTAAAAAATATTTTTTGTTTCCTCAGAAAATAATACCATAAGATATTGAATGAAAATATGCTGTCTTTTTATATCAGCTCAATTGTGCATACAATAAATTCCCACTCTAATATTATCATCCATTACAAATAAAATTTATTTGACTACTGTTTAATTGTTTGCTGCAGCCTGTTAAAGATGGAGGTCCCAAAATGGTGTACAACTTACTGTGCAATTAACAATGTTTTACGCATAATTTTTTTCTTGTATTGAAGCCATGCATATCAGAATTAGTTATAAATAGGTGCCTATTTGTATTCACAAATAACATGAATGAGTAAATTTATCGGCACGACAGAGTGAAATTACTGAATTTTTAAGGTAATTTTACGTGGGGTTCTTGAGGTGAGCTGACATTTCTCGGACAACACGTTTTTGAGCAATAAAAACCTTGTCTATACCTACTGAGTTGCCTGAGACTGTAATCCCGTATGACAAAATAAATTGAAAATATGCAAAGTAAACTAGTTTCCTCTTTTTAAATCGCTGAAGGTGGACAGAATTCTTACAGCTGAGCTGAGTAATCTGATTAGTCCAATTTAACTTGCTATTTACAAGAAGATCTAGGAATTCAACAGATGACATTCCTCTTACAATATTTTCAACCTCTATTTTAGATTGTAAAGTTTGTTATGTCTGTGAAAAATACAGTTTTCAGTTCTGTTATAAAAATAAAACTTACATTTTAAACAAATTAAATTTCGATTGGATAAATGTGAAAGTTTTGGATGGAAATGTTAGTTATTTCTCAAGACTGGTGAGCAAAATGCTTTATATCAGTTGTGACCCCAATTTAATGACACAAACAATCTGAAAAAATAATTACGATGCTTTATTGATACAGTAATTTAATTTTTGTGTTAATCGATTTGCCTTTGTTAAAATTTAATGAACTGCATTACTTACGCATTGCAAAATATCATTTCGTCCGTAACCGTCGCTGAAAGGAAAGTTATCTGGGAGGTTGATAAACCATTAAAAATGTAAATCTCGTTTATTGTTATAATTTAATTGAATTTATAATTTTTAAATTTTAACGAAGTATTCTGAATTAAATTTATATATTTTTTAAGTTGTTACCTAAAGAAGTCCACAAATATGGACAAAACGTTCTCCAGATCTTGATATTGTTTTCTGACAAATTGTCCAAATTTTTGGTTTTAATAATTGCATATTATTCAAAATGCCAGCCTTCTATGGTGTAGTGGCTAGCATCTCTGCGTCACAAGACAGATGTCCCGGGTTCGAATCCTGTCATGAGCTTGGAAGGTTGTGTTGTCACAGAGACTGGGATTAAGGATGCTGGAGAATCGAGATACGCTGACCACTCCGAATTTGGATTGTGTCCACAGCTGATCAGGTAGGCCAAGGCCCTGAATGGAATGCAGAACCAAGGAAATGAAATTATAATTTGTAATGGTCAAACACATCTGCGCGGACTTTAAGCGGCGTGAAGTCAAAAGAAAGGAGACAGTTTTTGAGCCAGGGGTAATAAAACCCAGACATCACGGCGCCCCTGGAGTGATTCCCGATTGTGGTGAGATTTGGCGGCATCGGGTGGTGTTGATCCCCAAAAACCTCGCGGGGACAGGGGCAAACTGTTACTCCGAGAGAAGAGTAACCATAAATGAGATTGTTAAAATCCTTCCCTGCCACCTTCGGGATATAAACTAAAGAAGTAGGGAAGAGGTATTAAAAAGACTTGCAGATAAATTTTTGACACATTTCTGGACAGATGATTGAAATTTAGGCAAGGGAGATTGCTAGACGAGAGCGGTGAGCAGATGAGATTAGAGGTAGATTGAGGGGACGAGCAGATGATCGACATTATCGGACATGTAATCCGAGGAGATGAGGATAAACTGGAAAGTTTCATGAACCAAGGAGAATAGTGGCGGCGGCTCTGATCGAACACGATCCAAATTAGGCGGAAATTCAACGAGGAAGACATAGGGAGGTCTATTATGACGACACAGTAATTACTCCCGTAACTTTTTGCTGATTCCTATCCGAATAGATTTTGTATGAAGTATTTTGCTCTAAGGGAACGCCAATATCTTACGACCCTGAGTTTAGAGACCGAGAATTGTAAGTTTTTAGAAATTTATATGAATAATATTTTATGTAAATATTTATATATATTTAGCGTTAATTAAGAAATAATTGCGGGCTTAAAGATTGAAAATGATAAAATTGTAATATTTATGTTAATTTGTTTAGGATAAAGTGAATTGTTTTCTTTTTTATTATATTTTATTATAAAAGCTCATTATAAATATACTAATATTGCAATAAATAATTAATATTCCCCTATTCATTTCAAATTCAAATTGCATAGACTGCTGAGATAGCTTTATTTATCGATTTAAATTTTATTTTTGTCTACCACAAGTCTTCAGTATCACCTGCATTCTACTTATTCAGTATCTTCTTTGAGATGTAGAGATCTAAGAAGCAGCCATTTTTACAGAGAACTAATATTAAACACAATTGCGTATATTTGTTGCAGTCCGTGGCATTAATTTATATGTTTCTGTTGTCTCGAAAAAAACCAGCCTTGCATTTCAATTTTACTAATAATTTTAATTATGAGTCTGTTATTATTTAGAATGTGATTGCAGTTATTGCGTGCATGAAAGGTTTCAGATTAGTGAAACTATTCCCTTCAGCTCAACACAAAAACTATCCATTGTATGAATTCGTGCTGGGGGGTTTTATAGCCGTAAACAACATGGATGTAGGCCAAGTTTTGAGCATGGGAGCTACCTTAAGGATAAAGAGAAGAGAAAGAATTTTACGACGAGCAGGTTCACCTTTGAAGAGAATCCCAGGTATCGAAAACATCGGCAAAGTGAAGGACAATCTCTGGCACAAGTATCTGGGCAGGGTGATTTAAAGAGCCGCATTCCTGCCAGCTCTGTGTATGGGGTGTTAATATAGACCGCCACTATTGACAGCCCCCATTGAGCGATGCAGAGCCCACAATACGCTTTATAAACTCTGAGCAAAGGGCATTCCCTTCAGGTGCGAGCGGGGACTATTGTCGGCATTTAGTACGCGCCGTTACATCCGAAAAGAGCCGTGATTTAGTGACCGGCGCGCTTTCTCCTGACCAGTTAGCACTTGCTTGCACCTTCATGGTCAGTCAATGAAGTCCTCCATTGTCGCCCATGGTCTTCACTGAATGAGCGGCTGGACAATGGTCAGGCTTGCTCAATGACATTATTTACTAGATCCCCTTTTTTAGACTGACTCCACACACAACAGCTTAAAATGCTGAATACCGTTCTTGAGCTGTTTTGCAAATTCTTCTGCAGCGAACGTTCTGGGCCAGATTTACCAGCTCCTCCATCAATTATGATGCAACTCTATGTCACAGAAAGATGAAGGTAGACATCATTTGCACGACTGTAAATATTAGTAGCCCGTCCATGCCTATATATGAAGAGCAGTAAAAATATGGTTGTTAATGTTTATTATCTATATATAAAATATAATTATTGGGAGATTTTATTGACAAATTTAACCTTAACCTTTCGAAGCGATCAAAATATTATAATGCTATGATGAACTGGTTAAGAAATAAAAGCAACAATCATTCCTTTAATAAATATATTAATATATTAAATAACTTACTGGGAGCCCGGCGTAGCCCGGGAATAAATTTATATTAACTCAAAATATTATTTTTTCGACAGTAATCTTTTGTCAACACGTGATTAAACCATCACTAGGTGCGTCACATTTTTGTAAATTTACTTTTTCACTTCCCCTTCTTTATGCCGTCATAACCACGACAATGACTCCGTATCTAAGTGGTTTCAAGAACTTTACTGTTACCTTAAATGAATACATTCATACAGAAAATTATACAGATACAGTCAATTGGACATATAGCTGATTTATAATGCCCTATAAACGAAACAACAGGCTTTTTCTTCTTTGGTTCTACCGCCGATTGAGGATCTGGGTCTACCGGGTCGACTGTTGACTGTCATCTTGCATGACACGTTCCTAATTTGGAGTGACTCATGGTCATTGAATCTCCAGCAGCCTTAATCCCGGTCTTCGCGACCATGACGACACAAACATCTAAGCACATGCCAGGATTCGAGCCCCGGAACCCCTGGGTCGTGAGGCAACGATGCTAGCGACTATACCACAGGAGGTCGGCAAAGTTGAGTTCAGTTAATATATATAAAAATACGGTTTCATTTATGTATCTATTTTATTTTTAGTACCTTACTTTATAACTCGCAGTTGGTTTTGAACAGGTCCCGGTTTCAACAATACGGCAGGCCGCATTCACTTTTGGAGATCTTACATTACTACAATATTTCTGGATAGCATTTCGGGCGTAACTGTCGCTGGACGCAAAATTATATGCCAGGTTAATCCATTTAAAGTGTAAGTCTGTTTTATTCCTATAATTTAATTCAAAACTAAGCTTTCTATATATTAACGAAAGAAGTATAACGTTTTTATCGTTACATTTTTATTAATGAACAACCCAGAAGGTTCCTCAACTTAGAGATAAAAAGTTTTATTTTATAATTAATTATTTGAATAATACTAAATTTCTTTTTCTGTTTTCTGACAGATTATTGTAATTTATTTCTTGAATAATTTTATATGGTATGTTAGTTTTTTACAACATTTAGAATCCAAATTTGTTAACAAAATTTAATGTCAGAACACTTCTGGGGCTCTTAAAATTAAAAATCTACGTTTAATGAATAATAAAAACTTGTCATGTTTTCGGAAAAAGAAAAAATACATTGATATTTATTCAAATACAGAATAAAGGTTGAGTATAGACCATTCTTAAGACATGCAGAAATCTCCAAATCGTATAAACTAAGGGAATGTAATTTAATCAATAAGATTCATGAAAAATATGACAAGCGACTTTTTTACTCATAATATACCAATAAATAGAAGTAAAGTAACTGTCTATTATATCAAAATAAATGCCAACATTTAAGTGAAAACTACAACTTAAACCACGCAGAATTACGAATTACTGTTATAAACATTTTTCTCTGCCTGTCTCTTTTAAATTTTATCTCAAATAGGATCCAAAACGGCTCAATGGATTTCAATAAAAATTTCAGGGATTGAAACACGAATTGCAACTTTAAGTTTCGTGTGTTTAGATTCTTGCAAGGTTCAGAAGATATGAATATAAATACTTATAATAACGCAGGTACTGCCCCCTAGTATCATGAACAACATGCCGCGCCAAAGCCAACTGGAGTAGAAAGTTCTCAGGAACTGGCAGCTTTGATATATTTGTCCTGTTTTGACACGCTGCTATGGTATGAAGCTTTTATAGTCACCAAATTGAATTTCAAAAATATTTGTATATATTTGTAAATAAGTAAGACACTTAGGAACCAAAAATAAAGTAGATGCATAAATGTTATTTTATTGTTTTATAATTTAGTGTTCCGTTATTACGGTAAAACTAAAAATGTACATATTTACAAGGTTGAGAATTTTTTTTATGAAATAGATGAAGTGTTTTCTCGGTCTGGACAAACGCATATGAAAATCTTATGTCACGGACGATTCCTATATTCGATAAATTCAAGTTTTTCAAATTTTTGTACCTGTTATCTGTATTTTTAGGGAAAAATAGAACGTGCTATTTGCCCATGTCCAGAGTGAACGAAATAGTGGGAATATCTTGTTGTACATGAAACTAAATCTTGTATGGAAAGATACTTGTAAAGCAGGTAATAACGCACGAGAAAGAAAATCGATCCAAAGTCTCGTAATGTATCATTTTACATTAACTTCATGAATTGACTGAAAAGATAGGTTCCAAGGAAATTGCGTGTATATCCAAGCAGACGAGAGACATCAAATATACAAAAGAAAGGACAATATAAGTCAATAAGAAATTTGGGGAACTAAATAGCAAAAGTGGCCATGAATAACTGAAATATAATTGAGTGGCAGGAAAGAAAGAAATACAAAGAGTGAGATAATCCGACGAAATTTTTTATTTTCTATGATCCAGCGTTCTATTTCTTTGAATAAATATCACTGAGAAAATTGAAATAATCACACTCCATGACGTCATTATTATATATCAGACAGGATATGACGCAATGCATTCCTATAGACAACTTAGTTAGCATATGTCACTTCTAATCTTGTTAACATGCGAGGCACAAAGATAAAAAATTGCCATCGAAAGAGTATAATTCTGTTCCTACTTACTACTTCATCGCCATCATGTCAGGAAATTCCTACCCCTAAAGACATATAGACCTTGCAACAGAATAGATTATGACCTCCCGTATCCTGTAAAACGAAATTACTCAATGTTGTTTAGCGTGAAATAGTGAAAAAATTAACGTATTGATTAAAAATTTCATAGTTATATTTAATTGTAGCGCTGACAATTTTGGTAATAGTTTATAATGAGAACTGGAGAAAATATACTTTAAATTACTTTAAAATTTAAAAAAATGAATTTATTAAAAGAAATACAAATTTGGGGTCCATTAATATGTCACAACTAGCTCAGAGAGAGACTCAATGTAACACAGGGTCATGTATGTCGGGATTGTTGCGCAGGAGAAAGATAGTCACTACGCATTTTGAAGCATTCATTGGCACTGACACATCTGGTTTCCGTGTTTCCGTGTTTGTAAGGACGGCTGATTCCTTCGTTGCCTCCGGCTCCATATGGCCAGACTCTATTTTCTTCTAGCCACCGTGGTACAACTACTAAACTCTCTCTTCTCAAGCTCATTCTTCGAAATTCCTTCACCTACTGCACAATTCCTCTCTCTCATCTCCTCTCTGCCTTCCTATTTCAAAGTTCTTTTCCTGACGGCTATTCACTCTTTCATCTACTCTGACTTCCTTCTTCTCCCAGATTTCTTTCTCCACTAACTGATTTTCCATCAAATGCCCTGCTTAACCCGCGGGAGATGAGGACCTTCGAAATTTCCGAGAGTTGATTGCCCTGGGCATGTCATGAGACTCAGGATTTCAGCCGCTTATTGTTTCTCCTCGCCTCCAAATTGGCGTCTGCTGGCATGTCTTTTGCCATCTGATTGTCACCGATGGGGAATTTCTAAACCAGAGTATGTTGATAATCACTACTACTTAAATAAATTGACCACATTAATTCATTACAAATAGTTACACTTTTAAAGAAACTGAAATTCTGTTTAGTAATTTGTTCCATAGGTACAACAACTACAGTATCAGGCTACAAAATATTCAATCTTTCCAAATATTTTACAGTATAAACAGTTTTTGTTAATTTTTTTTCAATATATTATTATTAAATAATTTCTCACTGGCCTTAGTGATGATGAATGTGGTAGGGTCTCTATTTGTTGATGTGTAGGGTATAAATTGATAAAAACACATCAAAAAACGGAATCGCTACAACGCTTACGAAGATTCACATTCTGAGAAGTTAACCTTTATAGTTTTGTGTGCATATTACTGTACGTTGCTCTGCTAGAATGCACCAAATAGTCCTAAGGAGAATAGGAAAACCTTATTCTGCATTACTTTTTCTTCCTTTTGGAATCTTAGTTTTTTCCTGGAATGATATTTTATCAATTGATTTCCACTGACTTCCATATTTTATTAATGATACGTTGTTTTTGTTGCTGTATTCAGTCCCAAGATTGGCCCTCCATGCTAACCTATCTTGCGGAAGCCTTTTTATATCCGCATAACTGGCACATCCCACATCCTCCCTAATCTGCTTTGCGTAATCCATCCTCCGCATCCCTCCGATGTTCTTACCCCACAAAATTACCTCTAATGCTTATTTTACAAGACCCTCGTGTCTAAAAGCGTGGCCTATTAATATATACCTTCTCTTAGTTAACGTCATTCATATTGTCCGCTCTTTCCTATTGTGGTTAGAACTTCCTCGTTAGTGATACTATCCGCCAATCCTATTTTCATAATTCTCTTAAAGCACCACATTTCAAAGGATTTTATTTTCTGCAATTCCTACCATCCACATTTCGCACCAATACAACGCCACAATCCATAAACAACATTTTTAGCAAAGATTTCCTAATATTCACCCTTAAGTAAATTCCTCTTTCTCGCGAAAGTCAATCTTGCCTTAGCTATCCTACTCTTTAAGTTTATTATACTTTTACCGTTCCTAGTTATTACGCTTCCCAGGTAGCAGAATTCCTTAACTTCCGTCAAAATAAACCTGTTTCCCGTACTACACTCCATTACCTTGTTTGTCCCTCTATTTATCTTCATATTGAATTATTTCTCGAAGGCCACGGTTATTGTGGTTTCCAATTCTCCTTTTGCCTCACCTAATACTACAATATCATCGGCCAAGCGTAGGGTTTTCATTTATTCTCCTTGCAGTACAATTACTTTTTCATATTCCGTTTTAACGTTCTTCATCGTCTGTTCTATACATAATTTAAACAGTATGCGTGGCACACTGCATCCTTGGCTTACTCCTTTCTTGATTACGGCTTTCTTTTCTTGATTACTGCTTCTGTAGAGGTTGCGTATAAATAAGCCTTCTTTCTCGATATTTTCTTCTATGGAGGTTATGTGTAAGCCTTCTTTCTCTATTATTTATTTCTGTGCTCTTAAAAATCCTTATTGTGTTCCAGTTCATATTATCAAACACTTTTTCTAAATCTATAATTGCCATTATCGTTGGGGCAGTTTTTTCTTATCCTGTCTTCTAAAATTAGACGCATAGTCAATATTGCTGCTCTTGTCCGTACTTTCTGCACAAAATAAAACTGATTTTCTCGTACCTCGCATTCTATTTGACGTTCCGTCGTCTTATATACTATTTTCGTTAATATTTTGCAGGCAGATGGTGCTAAACTAATTGTCCTCTGCTGTTCGCAATTATCAGCCCCAGTCCTCTTCGGTATGTGTATAATTATAAATATATAATTATAATGATATATTACGTGCCACTTTATTATCATTCTGACATCACTAATAATGTTGAGATTTACGAAAATATATTTTCATTATCAGAGATATATTGCACTGGGATGTATCGGAAGTGGAATATATTGTTGAAACTACATATAGGAGAACCTTATAGGCGTAGAAATGCTGTTTATCTTCGAACGCGCAGAGTTAGACCGCGGCTTTAAGAGAAAAGCATCCGTTGATTGAATAAGTAACGAGCAACGCGAACATCCCACTCAATTACACAGCGCCATCATCAAGGCAGTTTTTGATCCCTTAATTCCTTTTGATGCTTCCAGATATGGCTCGGCGAGGCAGCTGAGGACGTCCAGCTATTACCACACTTTTACTGGCAATATCGCGTCCTATTTTATGGCTCCATAAATGTCAGTGTGTTAAGAGATCTGCTCGTATGCCCCATGAACTCCTTAGAGTCCAACTGAAGGCGTTTGCACTAGACCCTAAACCACTTTATGAAGACAGGATTTAAACTATATTTTTATGGTACAGCTATTTGAGTCCTTATGTTTTTTCTCTTTTACGTACAGGTAGTATAACATTCAAACGTTTATCCGTTATATTCCAATTTTTTAGATTACGCAACATCGTCCTTTTTATGTTTCCACGTATATAATAATGAAATATGGCCACAAACTGTAAAAATAAATGTACTAGCTGATCCTTAAAAGTTATTTTAAAAAAATTATAAATTTTAGTTTTCAATAAAAATTGAACTAAAAAATAACGTTTATTCCAGATTTCAGGACCTCTTAAAAGGGATTATATTATAAACGAAATACGTTCAAACATTTTACAAATCTCTTAGACACCAAAATATTGATGAATTTACATAAAATGTGTAATTGAACCATTCGAAGAATTCCCTCATATTCTACCTTATTAAGTGTAATCCATTTATACAATAGTGATAATCTTTCGATTACTTACCGAATATAATTTAAACTAATTTGTTCATTTTCCTAATAGTTTTCATCACAATAAAAAATAAAATATTCCAATAATTTTTTATGTCCTAATCATTCTTTGTAATGGTATTTCTTTTGCCAGCCTCTTGTGGTTCGTGTTACATCACAGAGGTCCAGGGTTGTCATCCTGGTAAGGATATGGAAGTTATGTGTGTTAGTCTCCATATCCTTTCAGCTAGGGAAATTTGAGTTCCCCAATTCGTAGAAAGTCACCAATGCATCACTGAAAAATTAATAATTAATTTAGACAACGTAAAGAGACCTAAACATTTTATGAACAGAATCATTTACATAGAAGGAGGCTTGTTGAAGTTTTTTATGTAGGGTTTTTCAATAAGGTTGGGCCAAGGTAGAAATGGAATAAAACAAGCTGTTTGCGGTATTATCGGTATTATTTTTTAGAGGTATTAATGGACCTTTTAAATAAATACGTATTTCATAAATACCTCAGAAACAGATTGTTTTACTCCACTTCAATATTGACCCCCTATAAATAATCCAAGAATTTGTACGTAATGTGAATAAAATTAATCAGGTTTTGGTTCACTGTCGTCCTAAGTACAGTATATTAAATTAATTAACCTTCGTATTTTTATCGTGGATTAAATGTTTTATTCACAGTTAAAAAAATAAAATTAATAAATATCTGCCTTATGTTTGAAAAAATCGTAATATTAATGTTTACACTTTAATACAGCTGCAAACATATTAAATTCACCAAATGTTATCATAGAATTAATTTTGATATAATTTGAATTTGAAGCGTTAACAAATTTTTAGTTAATTTGTAATTTTAAATATCGTATGATTAATATTTCGTCGTACGTGAATTGACACTAAAAATGTTGTTTAACTTTTTATATCAATTGTTCCCAATTTGATTTTAATAATTTGTGGTTTTAAATTCTTTATTGTTTGCTACTTACACCCCGTCATCCCCCCTAAAAGCGCTTGAAATATAACTATAAAATGTATTACAAAACAAAGAAAAAGTGCATCATCTTTGGAAGGGAAGTACTCATGACTGGACCTGGGGCTGCTGTGTTGGGGAGACGACTTTCGCAGGCTGATAAAAATTTAAGGAAGGAGGTAGTTTATTTAACAGAATTTATCGAGGGATAATTTTTGGTGTGGATCCATAGAACAGCTAGTAGAAACTATTTGACTGATAAATTTTCCAAGGTTTTTTATGAAAAGTTCAAATTTTATTTAATATAGTTCGTGAATTTGATTTAAACTTTATTCATTAACAGTCTTGGTATTTATTTGATTGCAATGAAACCCATGTTAAACCCTGAGAGAAAGACATTTCGTGACACCTCATCAGCGTTTATCACAATTACTAACGAGCCGTGTATATTTAAAGGTAAAAAAATTTAATTTGATTAGGATATTATATACTGTTAGCTGAAAACATTATTTTATTACTAATAAACTTACATATTAATTGTTACTTAAATACATAAGTTTAAAATATCTGTTTCATGAAAGTTACAAACAATAGTGGGTATAATTTTAATATTTATTTTTATAAAAATAATGGTTTTTGATGTTAATTTCGGTGCGCCTTTGAGAAAGTGTACAAGATATCGCAAAATTTGTTCTAAAGAGCAAAGTTTTCCAAGTGAAGGAAATGTGTAGTGAAGTGGCGAGACGAAAACTAAACAAACAAGAGATACTTTAATTTTGGTTTTAAGAGGTAACTTACTATGCTTTTTGAAGGTAATTATTATTATTGTTTTTAATTTTAAACTTATAGTTTGTAACTATCTCCGTGTGCAACTCAATCAAAGATTCAATTTTTTTTCATTCAATAAAATATGGTTCTGGCAGAAAAATTATAAGATTCCTACTACGAAATAACTGGGACTCACAATTTTGTCTCAGACAAAGAATTTCTCGTTTAATTGTGACTTTAATTTTACAGTTTACCTGTATGCAAGAGCTTATGTTTTGAGTTTGATTTTTATTCAGGTAATGTCTGAATAGAGGAATATGTCTACTTCTTAAATTTAGAATTAGGTTGAATATTTTGTTGTTGTCGTTTAAGACTTTTGCATAGGCTTTACTTTGACACTTTTAAGAATTATAAACCGATTTTTTCAATAATTTCCGTTTCTTAATTGTCATCATTAATTATCAACTAACGAATTTTTTAAGTTTTCTGTCCTTGTTAAAATGATATATGATTAACTGTGAAACTTAGGGAAGTGCTACACTTACGAGCTACTTTGATAACAGTAGGCTTCATTTTATATCTGAAGATGCGATGTAAAGGTACGTGACAGTACATAGATGTATGATTAGAGCCGTGTACAGAGTGACAGAAGGATATGTATGGAGGCAATGGGGGTGACAGACAGCTGCTGAATAGACGCATTGTCGCCTTTGACACCAGGTCACAGGACGATGCTGCTCCAGACCACCGTCAGACGTCTTATGAATGGCTGTCTACTCACAAAGGCCACAAATAAAATAAAGGCGATACGTTTAAGTTATGGGCCAGCAGATATCAACGGGAACAAAAAGTAACGCCAGGCTTTTTATGTTTCACAAAATTAAGCTTGCTATAAGCCCCACAGGAATGCACCGTCCCAAACACCCACGCATTTATCATACTAAGACGGCCATCAGAAGCGATGGAGGAACGTTTCTCCAATGCATATCATGTTGACTTATGAGGAAAGCGGAAGATAATTTATACCTCGATTATATATGAATTGAAACCTGACTGGAAGAAGTATGGAAATGAATAACGTAGGAAACTGACGGAGAGGTCGCATAAGAAATCAGCTGATAAAAATCTGAGCAAATCCGGTGGTCGTAGTTTATCATATTAAGTCGTTAACTTGTCCAGAGACAATTACGTAACTATAAATATCAAAAGGGTTTAAAATACACTCGATCGTAAGAAAAATGCAGGAAAGGAAATTATCAAAATAGGCCGACAAATTATTTATAAAATAAATATGCACTATCTAAATACATTTCAATAACTAATGTTGACCAAATAACGGATGATTGACAAATATGATCAAAGCAAGACACGTGTGTCTGTTACAACGATTTATTCCTCTCAATTCTTTCAAACAAACTGAAACCATGATAGATTGGTAGAAAAATGTTGCACAATTCAAAATTTGTAATGTTGTAACTTTTTCCCCGTAATTTTTGAGAATACTGGCACCACAGGAAAGTCCAAGGAGGTAAATTATTTCCAATACGAGAAATCCAGACCTTATTGAGGTTTGAAGCATTCCTGATACTTATTATATTGGACTTCCAAATGTAAATCAGATATAAAATGAAGGAGCAACTCAATCGGGCTTTTCTTACTGGTATTATTTTTTTAACTTAATTATTTCAATACTCTGGACTTAGTCACAATCTAGCCGTATGAGTCTGGATACATTTCATTTGTTCAAACCAACATTTAAATTCAATTATTTTATGGAGCAATTGAGATAGTGTTGGAAACGTATTTGTTACTGAACGATACTCTTGAAACTCAGCTGATAAATGTTGACACCAATATGTAAAAGAGTATAGTAATGCGTATTATAGCATATAAAACATGGTTAAGTCTATAACCAAGGCTAGCTACTTAAGGAACTATTGCATCGTGTATAGTGAATCAGTAATATATAAATTGATCACACTGAGCGATCATAGGCCATGCTAACAATTTCTGGAGACGGACCTGTTACGATGGACAGTAAATAGACAAGTAAGCATTGGAGACATTTGTTCGTTGTATTTTTGTCTGTGTTGGCGGAACCTGAGAGTTGCGTCGCTGAACATCGTGGGACAGCGCGGAACGTCGTGGATTCAGGGTCATTTCGTCTTCCACTGGTGTCCACAATCCAAGAGCAATACAAAATCAAAGGTACATATGCCAACCTTTTGCATATCAAGCGCCAATATTTTGACAGACGAGTTCAGAAACCTCTATTATTCATGGTTTGGGGTTGGTAAATAGATGTGAGGATTGAATTTGCTACTCTCAATAGGCGAAAAGGAATAACTTCAACGCAGTTAAATTAATTAATTTACGTCAATTTAATGAAGCACCAATTTACAAAAGTCAGAAATGATGTTCCTGTACGTGATGCTGATAGCTTCAGAATACTTCTGTAGCTGACAGAAAGTGTAGTTACGTGAAAATAACACTGGCCTACAGTTTTAGGATTGGAACTTGGAATGGTCCGTTATCTGTGTTTACCAGAAGAACCATAACTAAATTACTTTATTTCCGACTTTTGGCCATTCATTGCATTTATTTAAAATACATGTACATTGTACAATGCTTTTCAACAGTGTAAAGCGACTTCTCATTCGAAATACAAACAGGCTCAAAGATGCAATGAGTCACTTTTAATCGTCCAAAGCGCCACGTTGGCGCATGTGCCACAGTTTGGCCACTTTTGACATAAGACATCGTGTTTCTATATACGCTTTCCTATTTCATATTAATTACCATTTGCAACAATAAAATTGTTACAATATCATGTATATAGTTCATTTCTCACCACAATATCGCGGAAAGAAATCATTAAATCCATTCAAGATACATTAACACTAGTAATGTTACAGAGTAAATGTGAAATGATACTAGAGTTACATTTTTTAAGCTATTACGACGATAAATTTTTTTATTAGGTCTCATCAACAAGGTGAGTGTTATTAGTGAGCGAGGTTACAGAGGTTAGATTATTTTGAAAATAATTGTGTAGGAAAAGCTCCGGGTCCTGGAACAGTACTTATCTAGCTAATAAAAGCCGTTCATGCAATTATTTTTAAAATTCTTTGTAAATTGTTAAACTTATGTCTATTTGGACAAAAAATACCATAACATTTTAAGAAAAGTATTGTTAGCAATATCTTCAAAAAAGGTGCTCGAACAGAATGTGCCAACAACCGGGGAATCACTGTCCTAAGCTCTATTGGCCGCATATATGGCAAGACTGTGATATGAATCTGAAGATCAAAGAGGTTTTTAGGTCATGCATTGATAATATCTTCAGTATTAGACAGGCCACGGGCGAAAGTTAGCACATAATCTAGAAACATAGATTTACGGAAGGCAAATGACAGTGTTCCTCTATCGATATTATGGTCCGTGATGGAAAATCAGCAAATAAAAAGAACTTATATTAACCCCGTAAAAACATTGTTTACAGGAAATTTAAACAGGCTCAAAGTTGGTAACATAGTCATCAGAATTCCACGAAAATAAAGGTTTGAGATTAGGGTACAGTATAGTGCCTACTCTTTTAAAATATATTTGAATGATGCACTCAGTTGTTGGAGAAAGAAATGTCACATAATAAGAATACCCGTAAATGGTGAAACCCTGCGTACTTCGAATTTTGCTGATGATCAGGTTATATTTGCCGAAGATGAAGATGATGCGTACTACATACTAAGAAAGTTGAATGAGGAATATGTGAAACCGAGTATATGGTAGTTGGAGGAACAGGAAGAGATTTAGAAATGAAAGACTGAGTTGTAATAAAGTGCTGCACAACATATAAATACTTAGGGAGAAACAATTCTAGTAATGGAGGAAGCGAGGCGGAAATTCAGCAGAGAATAGCGAAGGGCAGAATTGTAACAAGACTGTTGCACTCAATTATATGGAATAAACATCTAACAAATACGGTGAAAAGGAGAATCTACAAAACGGTAGTGGAGAGTATTGCACTATATGGTTCTGAGTTTTGGGAAATAGCTGAGGAAAATGAAGAAAAGTTAAGAGGGATGGAAATGTATTTCTGGTAACGCCGCTGTGGTGTGACAGGAACAGAAAGGATAAGTAATAAATACATTCGGGAAGAAATTGGGGTTACATAATTAAATCTCTTAGATACATAGAAGGTTGGAGGTTGAATTGGTATGGACATTTGAGACGAATGCCAGAGGAACGGTGGCCATCAAGAATATTTCTCTGGCAACCCCCAAAACGAAAGAAAAAAGAAGACCAAACCTTACATGGAATGAAGGAGTGATGCAAGCAACGAGGACAGATGTATGCGAGATAAAGACTAGAAAAATAAAAGGAGGTGGAAGTTTAGATGCGAGACATGCCGTATGGTGTAGTTACCTTCCGCATCTCCCGTTTACAATTCCCTTCCTATGCTATTAAAGGGGAGTTGCCTGTATCAGGATCACCCTCATATAGCCTGTTAACCCCCACAAAAATATATAATTGAGTAGTTGAGATTCCATTATGAATAAAACGATGTTGGATACTGCCTTGGAATTGTTGCAGAGGTCCAGTCTTGAATATGGAGCAATGGTTTCAAAACTGATCTTGTCAAAGGTTTTCGCACTCGAAGATGATAAGTTAAATCGTTAGAGGAGTATTGCAGTGCGTACATGCTGTTTCAGAAGATTTAGAAAAAAATAAGTAAGAGTGGTAATGTTTTTTTTTAGCATCACTTGGTGCGGTCGGGAGGGTGATTCAGGTCGTCGTAGTAACTGATTTCCTTGTGAAAGGAGCCGTCGTTTGTTTTTACTTTTTATATGCTATTTTTCTTCCAATAAATGTTATTTAATAATATATTATTATTTTAAGATTTATTGATATAAGAATCTTCTATAGTTTCTCACAACTCTACTAACACGATTTTTAAACGATTCTGATAAAATTTACCGACCCAAAGATTTACAGAAAAGAATTGCTGTCACAATTTTTAAGTTTTTTTTTCCAACGTCAACTTCAATCAGCATAACAGGTTGAAATTCAAGTTTCTAAGGCATTAGAGTAGGTTGGTTATGAACTAGCAGCAGCGTATTTGTCGTAGTCACGAGGATACGATGCTAATTTGTAAAGTAAGTACGCCTCCTAAGGTTATGACGAAAGAGTCACGAAACGATTATGGCTCTAACGACGCTAAAACGAAAAAAGTAAATAAATATTTGAAAAAAGGCGCCAAGCCAGTCCGATGATGGGCAAATGGCCAAAATTAATTCGTCTCCAAAATCCTATGCCTATGTTTTAAGGAACAAAACGATATTATTATACCGCAAATTATTAATCCATTCTTAGTTTTCCTTGCAGTCGAACCTATATCCTTGTATGTTGCTGGTATATCTTAAAATACATTTTCCCCAGATGAAAGATATGTTTTCCCGAAGGAAGCTTTTTCTTGCTTTCCGCCATCCACCCGGACGAATAACAAAATTATTGGCTGAAATAAAATGTAAATACAATGGCATGATCTTGGAACAACTCATAAATAACCCTCATATGAAACTTATGGGAAATTGTAAAAATAAAGTTTAAAAAATCTGCATTCACGCGAAGGTAAAATCATTGAAAATCTCATGACAATTTGGTGGCATGAAAAAGAGATTAATGACCCATGTTCAAATTCATACCAAGACGTATTTCAATATTATTACGTAATAAAGGTTTGCACACAATGTATTAATTTGAAGAATTATTGTATTTAACATTTATGATAACATCTGCATTATTAAAATATATTTCGTACTCTCGTCGAATAATATTCACACATCCATAGAATTCTTTGAATTAACTCTTATTTGAAGATGAAGTAATAAAAAATGATTTTGTTCATTCATATAAGCTGTATATACGTTTTTAACTTAGATTTTTCCTATGAGATTATTCTCGCGATCTGCATTTGTTTTTAAATTAGGTTATTAAAGCAAACTTTTACTTTCATCTTACAGGAGTTATTATGGTTATTGACTTTTGCTTATGTGTGAAATACATCATTTTAATTAAAATTGTTTGTATTTTTAAGGTTAGAAATACAAATGATTAATAATTAAGACAGCCTTTGTGGCCATATATCTAGTTCCTTTTTTAAAACGCGCGACTATCCTTTCTGAGACTTCCTCAGCCAGATGTTTAGCAAAATATAGTAATTCATGGAATGAAGATCATGACTCGCTAAACTTTGTTAAGCATCTACCTGAGAATATCTACGAAAAGGGAGAAGAAAATCGCAAATTTGAATAAATGGAGATAAATATACTGGCAAAAAGGCTGATTTTATAATAGTCAGATAAACTATCACTATTAAGTAAATATATCCGATTTTTGAAAATTTATTTATTATATGTTATTGGTCAGTAATACAAATCGAAAATGGAGGCATAAAATCGTAATTACTAACAAATATAGAAAACAAAAAATAAATATTTTACGTAAAACATATAAGGAAATAATAAGAAATAATGAAAAATTTTATTTATGAAAACATGAAGTATTGTTAGAAAAATATTTTCAGTCAAGAACAGTTTCAGAGAATATATTTCCTCTATTCCATTACGCGCATTAACTTTAGAACCGGGAAGAAAATTGACAATGTTGAAAACATGATTACACTTTTCATTCACTTTGTCGTTTTATTTTTTCAGTTAAATATCTCTAGAAACCTCTCCTGTAACTTCATCATCTGATACTTGATCATCTTTCGGTAATATATGTTGATTTAGATTATGTATCGAGTTCAAACCTTTCAACAATATCATCCTCCACGTTATCCTTGTCTTCATCGTAATCTAGCCAAACCTCTTCTTCACCTTCTATTTCATCAAACCATCTTATCCACACTTCTGGATCTCGACTTGTCTTAGTACAACATCTTTTTTTGGGTCAGAAGTCGTGCGGAGTGCAATTGTAAATAAGGGATATATCTTTTAATGCTACCGACACTACCTCATTCAAACAAACCTAATAGCATGCAGATCGTATAGGACTGGGTACTATTAACAGCTGCTGAAAAAGGCGCTTGCGCAAATAGCTCATGGTTCCAGTTGTAACAGTTTTGAAAAGGATAAAAGGTTGACCTACATATGCGACTGATGGAGAGTTAATGGTTCATCAATAACAATTAATATCGTGAATCGTGACGGGTCAATCCAATGTTTCAGACAAACTGGTATTAATAAGTAGTATTATGACCAAGATAAAATTTATTCTATCGGTCGCAGGAATATTCATTCAGAAGGGTCTGAGGGAGAGTTTCTGAGGCTGAACGAAGGTAACACTGGGCGTGAGAGTGACGTGACAAGCAGGCCGACTAAGGCTCAGAAAATCGAAATATAAAGCCTCCAAACTCATGGAAATGGTCCGGCGTATCACAGATTGGCAAAAATTTACATTGGTCGGGAAAGAGAGAGGGAAGCAAATATTTGGTAAAGACAAATAAGTCACCATTCAAACCTTTTTTGGACCCATTAACAAGATTCAAGTAAAGTAAAGAAACAAATTCTGCAGTGTCAAACTTTTATATTTTAACTTAACCTTGAAAGATTTTCAATGTAATGTTTTTCACCATGTCTTTTGTGTTTTGAAAATCATATATATTACTAAATATCGCTTTATGACAGATTGTAAGCTATAAATAAAAAACATTATAAAAATGGATAGCACACAACGTTTTTTGTAAATGTTGTTGCATTCCTCAGGAGTTGAAAGTGTAAGAGCTCCTGAACAACACGGGGCACTATCCACGCGACGTGTCTGTATCGTTACAAAAAATTTTACATGTTTACTTTCACCGATTTTTTTCTTTAGTCGCCGAATTTTAACCCTTTCAAAAACGGGAATTAGCTTGTAACTTACAATCGAAATTAGTTTTAAGACTAACAATCTTCCGACGTTCAATTAGAAAAATATGGAACGTAGGAGCGAGCGTCATTGTCCGACTGGAATTTTGAGAAACAGACACTAGTGGATTCTGACAGGCAAAATGTTGGATGACAAAACAATGGAAAAATAATTTTGGACAATTTTTAAGGTGATTATGGTAAAGAACCAAAACTACTGCCGGCAAAATTAAAAAGTAAATTGAATAAATTTACGATCAAATTCAAAAATTAAGTAGAAAAATTATTAGAAAGTTTTTCGAGTGTCAAATCTTGGTGACATGAGAAAACTTGAAAACTTAAAATAAACTAGAAATAAACAATATTTATTTAAAACTATCTGAGGACCCATCCTTGCCCGGGTATTTATTGATATTATCCTGATACATTATCTAAATCTTGGTCAACACATAACTGAACCGACGTCACAATATAAAACTCAAATATACTCCCAGTACCTCGACAGAGTCCAAATACCCCTGGTACAATAGCAGGAATAAATATATTTTCAATATTCTAACAGAATAAAAAATTCCCCCACTTAATAGTTAATTTTTTCTTAAATCGCATATTAAACGTCATAATGTAACACAGCGACTCGCATTACACCGGTTTCAACACCAAAATCGATGGTTTTCATTTTATTTTCACATTAGCAATTACTAAATTTTAAAATTTACCTGACGCGGGAAATAAAACCAATTTATCAATTTATGTATGCATCGTCTCGACGATCCAAAGAAGTTCATTTTTTTCTTAGCCTGCTGCACAAACAGATTGTGAGTGGGTTGAATGACTTACAACTCGCAGTTGGTTTACACGCTGGATTTTGCGCCGCAATTCTAAGAAATCTTCCCGTAGAATTGATATATTTATTTATATTCTATTATATTAATATCTTCTGCAATATATCGAATTTAAATATGCCCGAATATTTAAATTTAGTCTCCTTTTTTAAAACCCTCAAAATTTCATTGAAATCCGTTGAGCCGTTTCGAAATCTAGTGAAGACAAACATACGGGCAGACAGTCGGACAGATAGTCAGATAGACAGACAGACACTTAAATTTTATTTATTGGTATAGATAACCGAAGGAAAACTTCTACTGTTTACAACGCCTGTTTAAAGCAAGATTATTTGGAGAAACGCTGTGTTGTATTAATTTTAACTGGTCAACACTTCATCAACTATTTGGTACTAATTTATTTTTAATATCAACGAACTACAACAAATAATTTCTTCTGATGCCTTCTTAAACTTCAGTATTATAAGTCTTATAATTTTCATCTCAGGACGCTTCGTAATGGTTAAAGCAACGGAGGATCTTGTACACAAATTAAACAATTCAGTGTTATTTTTCAAATTATATCTTTGCAGTGTGTGTTAGTTTAACGCTTGAGTTTTTAAAAGATCAGAGGTACCGCTCCTTTGATCAATTAACATGTAATTCCCATTCCTAAACTTTACCACGAAGATTATTAAGTAAATTGCAGTCAAATCTGAGCCCCAGTTCCGTACATTGGATTTGAAATATCGCAAGGGGTTATAGAGTAGACTCCTATAGGTGTAAGAGTATTTGTCCGGTAAGTAGAAGACTCGCATTCGATTCACGGCACGATAAAAAATTTCCATTCAGTGTTATAAATGTTTTTTTAATCTAAGTAATGCTCAATTGAAGCCCAGTAAAGTATATAGTCAATTATAGAAGAAAGACAAGAATGGAAAAATGTCAACCGGGCCAGGGAATCGAACCCAGATCAAGTAGATTTCGGAAAATTAAAAGCATTTGAACAAATTAAATCAAAACTTATAAATGTTTTTACGTGGTTATTTTTGTTATTAGAGCTTTCATATATTTCATCAGGAAACAGAACAAAGCTAACGTATAGAAGCTGTAATAATGAAGGATGGAAGGGAAAAATGTACATTAGAACAAATAAATCCGTGATTCATTATTTAAAGTTTAATTTTGTGAACGAGTTTAGTCTCCATCTTTCAGACCATGGGCAAAAACTAACAAAGACAAAGCAGATCTCTTTTCAGAATATTTGGAAAATGTATTTACCCCAAATAACGATTTACCAAATACCGATATTACAGATCTCTTAAGAGACAACACTTTGAATGAACCTGAGTCTAGAATATAATATTTCAATCCTAAAGAAATGCTGAAAAAATAATTTACTGAATAACAAAAAATCTCCATGAGTAGACCAAATTACTCCAAAAATGCTGAATAAGCTCCCCAAAAAATGACTTTTAATGTTAACATATATATTTAACACTGTAATAAGACTGCAACACTGACCACAAAATCTTAAATTATTTGAAATAATGAATGTAACCTCGTATAGACCAATAAGCATGTTATCAACGGTGGCAAAATTATTAGAATGGTTACTACTCACATCTCTTCAAGATATAATCCCAGACCATCAATTTGTTTTCAACCTGAGCACTCTACTACCCAACAATGTCATCGTATGACCAAAGGTACTATTCAGCAATATTCCTTGATGTGAGTCAGACATTTGACAGGGCCTGGCACTCAGGTCTGCTATATAAAATCAAACAGCTACTATACCTTACTATAACGTACTAAAATCATACCTGGAGAATCTCAAATTCAGAACTAGAGTAAACGGCAAAACCTCCACCTTTCACCTAATCAAAGCAGGCGTTCCACAAGGAAGTGTCCTAGGACCCATCTTGTATCGGTCACTAGTACAATTACAGGGACATTTCCTGGCGATACGGTTATTATGGCTACTAATGAAGATGCAGTAAGAGCAAGTGAACTTTTATAAGACAATCTTAATTTATTTCAGGAATGAACAGATAAATGAAAAGTCAAAATTAGCGAGACAAAGTCCTTACAGGTTACGTTCACTTTACGTAAACAACAATGCCCACAAGTAACTATGAACATCTCCCGGTATCAACGCATGTAAAATATCTCGGAATCAATCTAGACCAGTGATGGGCAAACTTTTTAAAGAGGGGACCAAAGGGAAGGAAAAAAACTTATGCGGGCCAATATAAGTTTTTTCATAATAATGATACAATTTACACAATTATTGTATTTTTTGTGACAATAAACCTTATATTAATGACTAAAAGATTAAGGAAAATGTGATGAATTAAACTGTGACTGTATTTCTAAAAGTTTCTCATAATTTGTTCGAATTGGTGTGCATTTATTTTTAAAAGAGAAGTTAAACTCTCACACATCAATCTCTTTCTAAGGGAAATATTTCGAAGTTTCCGTCGAAAAAACACCTGTTCACACTCATTCACACACACACATACTACACACAAACACATACATACATACAAACATAGAAGGCTTTCTGGGCATGAGATATAAGATTTGGGAAAGAAATTGTAGAACTCTAATTTTGGAACATTAGCGTAAACAACTGTTTGAGTTGAATGTTACATTGTAATTCAATCTATTCAAGTTGCAAGTCAAGTTTTTCACTGTTTTACAGCTCACATTAAAAGGTATACTGAAAATTTCAAAGTGTTTTCAATGCCAATGAAGTCTTGAAATCTTCGTTCACCGTGCAATCTTCTCAGACAATAGTCATAACTCTTTAAGCTTTTCCTTCATCACCGGGTCTATTTAATTCAACCTCGGGAAGGAGACAATTAATTATTAGCAAGCTGATTCGCGAATAGTACAAGTAGGAGTTTAAGACCCCACATATCGATAAATTGAATTTTGCCTTGCATCTTGACATTTAACTTGTTTATGTTGCAGTAAAAATCATTAAAAATGTAGAGTTAGAAAGCTATGCAGTATCTTCCAGGATTTTATATTCTGCAGACCAAGGGCTGTTTCTCAAGGAAGAATGTCACTATTTCGTCTTTCAGCTGCCTAACCAGCTCGAAGACGCGTCCTGCGCTAAGTAGCAGCACCTTACTTTCGAGTAGTACAATATATCAAAGTACTCAGATTACATAGATTGTAGAAACTCCCGAAATTGTCTGTGAGCAAGTCCTCGAGATCGAATAGAATAAACCAGCATCACAATAACGTCAAGCACAGGTTTCATATCCAAAGAAGACTTACCCAGGACGTCATGATGTATGATGCAATTTTAAAATACAACATTTTTATCTGGATAGTTTTCCTTAAAGAACCCAACAAATCCAGATTTTCCCCACTGCAGCTGTGCAGTATCGTACATATCAGAGTTTTCATCCATAGTAATTGAGCAGGATTTAAATTGACCAATCTTTGATTCCAAATGTGATAATATGTTTTTGTCTATTGTTTTAATTTTTCGTAGATCTTCTGTTTTCTTCTTCTTCTTCCGACATCGTTGTATCCTTGACATCGTCGTTTATAAAGCTGAACTGTCAATAAATGTTAAATTCTTTGTGAACTGCTACATTTATTTGCAGAAGAGATATAGTGTTTAATCCTTAAAAACTATGAAAAAGTAATTCCAAGTTCAAACATCTTGGAAAACACGGCACTCAGAACCAACTTTACGTTTCTTATATAACATCTTAGAGCTAATTTTTTTACAATATGAAATTTCAATATCTAGCCGCGGTGTAGAGAAAAATATTTATTTTTCTTACAACATCTATTTTTTTATTCGTCAGGTTAGGAATAATGTCTCGCCGGCCGGAGTTTGACCATCACTGATCTAGACTAATAGCTAACCTGTAAAGAGCATACACAAACGGAAGAAAACAAATGGACTTACATCTTGGTGAACTATACTGACTACTCGGTAGAAGATCTAAACTCTCGGTAGAGTACAAAATAACTATATACAAAGCCATTATTAAGCCTATATGGACATTCTGAATCGAGCTGTGGTGATGTGCTATCAAGTCCAACACTGCCATAATACAGAGGGCATAGTCAAAAATCCTCAGGGCCATGGTTGATGCTCCATGGTATGTGAGCAAACAAACTCTACATCAGGGACCTTTCATCAGGGATGTTATACAAGAGAGAACCAATTAACAGCACAAGAAACTGGAAAACCGTACCAACCCTCTTATACAACCACTGCTGCAATACAGAAACCACAGAAGATTAAAACGATGCTGGCCAATTGACCTCAAAGTATGGGTAACAGGGGTCTGATCACTGGAGAGGAGAGGAACTCATCAGGACACTTCCAAGACATCAAAAATAGCTTATAAAACCTGTTATTCTAATGGTTATTTAAATAAAAAAATTTTTAAAGAAAAGTAACCACGTGCTGCACGGAGGTCGCAGCATCGACATGTATCCTTTTTATTTGTGGGGGGGGGGGGTTACAGGCTGCATGAGGGTGATCCTGAAACAGGCAACTCCCCTTTAATAGTATAGGAAGGGAATTGAATAGGGGGATGCGGAAGGTAGAACAAGGTAGCCAAGGGTTAACTAGGGCCCCCGGGCTGTGGTTTAAGGATCCTACCCGGTTTCACCTAAAGAGATGCAGGGAAAACTCTAGAAAACCTGCATTAGGTACTTTTCCTACGCCCTTCCGAATGACGGGAGACGAGTTTGCCTTGGGGTCGCAGCATCCCCTTTCTCCGTGTCTTAACAAGTTTTAGGAGGCAGTTGGCCGACTGATCCAATGGGATCAGCGGACAACTCTTGTCATATGCCCAAGGTCTTCGATCCCAGTACATGTACCTCCTAAAAGAGGTGAAGGTGTCTCGGCATGTGAGAATTTTTTTTAATAAAAACAGAGAGTACGAGGCATTCCCGACATAATCAGGTGAGTCCCGCAGTCACTCTAGGGGGAAGTTCCTGTGAGAAACTCTCACAGGCGCTTTTCAAGAATGTTTTTCTGATACATTATTTCAACTTAAACTTCCATCATCAATTGTTACAACTAAAAATAGCAAGTACATGACATCGTTGGTAGAATTATTATAGGTTCTAGGAGATAATTACTTGTTACAATATTTTTTGCAACGAATTTAGAGTGAGTTTTTGGCGCGAATTGAAAAATTGTATGTATCTCTGGATATTCCGATTAACTGCAAATTAGAGTCCCTAAGAATGTAAAGTAATATTATTTAATTTCAAGCATTTCTATGGCAGAGCAAACATTTTTTGAGGACAAATTGTTTTATATAAGAAGAAATAGAATGGGTTTAGTATTATGTATCATAATTTATCACAATTATTTTCATATTTGTGTATAAAGGACCTTCCACAATTTAACATTTTCCTCCCAGTTAAGCCTCACGTATTCGTAGCCAGAGCACAGTCGCCTTGTCATGGCGTAGGTTGCTACTGGGTTTAGCGGTCACGTTGTCGTCAGAACGAGAGGGAAAACACTCGTGAGAACACCTGAAAGCTTCGACAGACAGCCTTGTGCAAACAATGAAGACCGCCTTCGCGAAGTGACAAACGTAACACTCGTAACAAGCGAGTGGGCACGGAATGAACGTTCCGCTCTTGCGACGTGATTGATTACCACAGTATTATGACACATTCATGAATGTATATGAGGCATTCTGTGTTACACGTGAAAGACTTTCGCTTTCGCGAATGACAGAAAGCCTGTCTGAAGCCATTGTTTGAAAATGTTAAACAGATTCGGTACGAACCAGTCACAGTGGGAACGTCTTCATAAAATCTGTGAGTGTACAATATATGTGAGGTGACAAAGAAATAAATTAATTCATTTGGATGAGCCGTTGCTGCCACGCTGCAACGTTCGGACGCACAGCGTCTTGAAGCGAGCTTAGCCTCTCAAATATTTAATATTTTAATGCATTCCTGCCAGTCGACGCATATTATAAATATAATGTAACTCAAATGCTGTTCCCTATCTTCCTTTTCTATCCAAATGAATTATTTATGCAAGCCTAACAGAAGTAACTAAACTAACTTAAAATAGGGGGGGGGATAAATAAATAGGCTCATTACAAATATTTTTTTCTCCATGACATTTTTGTCAGAGGCTCTTAGTTACTGCGTAACTTTAGCGAATGGATGTGAGAATTCTTTGATTCAGAGCAGTTCCTTAAAATGACTACCATTTACCTCTACACCGTGTTAAAACGACGAATTACTGATTTTCTAACTTTTTCAAGGATACTACGAATTGCTTGCGCTGCAGCCGTAATTTGGTGACGAAGCTCTGCGTCGTTGTTTACAGGCCATACAATAAATAAGTGTATTTTTATTACCTAAAAAATGTCTTTATTTGTCGGATGGAAGCAGCAAGTCTGATGTCGCCCTTTTCGAATTCTATTTCTCAGCTTTCTTGCCTCAAATTGCGCAATAACAAAGTGTCTAAAAAAATTCCACGAGCGAAAATTTTTTCTGTTGACCTCCTTTAAAACCTTTTTGTTTGTTTAAACTAGTATATATATATATATAGATATTGCAGACATAAATAATTGTTCCCCTAATTTAATTATCTGCTTATTTAATTCATAAAATTAATATTTCACACAGTACCGTATCTCCTAATAGACGATAATATTTAATATCCCATTTATTTTTAAAAAATTTATTTATTGAGTTATTTAAGGTCGCATAAAGTACGAGGTCATTAGCGACCGAACTGACTTAAGGGTTACAAAAAGTGAATATTGAGCTTGTTATATTGTATCATAACAATTAAATGTTTTCAAGAATCTCATGATTCTTTCTTGGTCGTCCGGTGAGTAGTTGATCCGGTCTGGGTTGTCTTTTCCAAGGATCTGGTGCCAATCTTCCAGATATTTACTGCAGGATGTGACAAGGTGCTTGTGGGAGCCAGCCGAATTCCACCTCAACATAGAGACGACTTCAATTACACCACATCCTACGTCATAACAGGTATTTTTTCCTTTCCTCTTTGTGGCGGCACGAATCCGTTGATTATGGAGGCGGAAAAATAAAAAATCTTATTTGTGATCGAATATGACGAATAAGCGACATATGTTTTATTAAACTTGTAATATGTATAGTAAATAATATTAGCTAAGCGATATTGGGCTTAGATGCGGTCACGATTTACGATGGAAAGCGTTAGGTATCAAGACATGAGAACAACTGTGTTGGGTATTACTAGCCAAGAACATTATATAATACAAAGGTTAGTGTGTATTGGTTTTGCTGCTGCGTGACGTTTTCTCTTTTTGGTCTTCTCCCGAAGTGCAGAGATAAGTAGTCAGCGATGTAGCAGAGTGTGCGTCTCGATCAGCTGTAGCTGTAGCTGTGATGACGTAGGATGTGGTGTAATTGAACTCGTCTCTCGTTTTGTGTTGAGGTGGAATTCGGCTGGCTCCCACCTCCTCCATGGTGATGATTGTGTCAGATCGCAAATTGGAGGTGCTCTATTTCAATATATGTGGGAATGTGTTAATTTGAAGTGACCGGATATTACTCTAAAAGAACTACTTGTTCTCTTATGGATGCCTTTTCGGGGAGGAGGATAGCGAGGAAGTTGTCAATTAATTTATGGGTTGGGCTTGATTTTAGAAGCGACCAATTTTGATTCCAGAGATGGGCTATTTTTGAAAGGGTGTGTTTCCATACATCCGAGAATGTGTTGATGTAATTAGGGAGAAGAGAGGGGGAAGATGAGTGGAGGTATTTTCTAGCTGGTAGACGGAGATGTTCCCTTTCATTCCCCAGTGTGCCGGGATCCAGGCTAATATGATATTCTTTCCATTTGTTTGGAGCTTGTGGAGATCGTCAGTGATGATTACGGATAGTTGTTAGGAGGTGTCTTCATTGGCGATGATTTTTAAAGCGGAGAATTACTCTGAGAAGTGGTTCATTTAGTGCCTACAGCAAGTTTGATGGCGTTGGTTTCTGCAATGAGGATAGAGAAATGCGGGTAAAGCGTCACTGACAGGCGGGTATTAGAGGAGATGATCACTCCTGACTCCATCTTTTCTTTTGGCGCCGTCTGTAAAAATGCGGTCAAAGCTGTTGAACTTGAGGCTAAGATCTCTGAATTTTGTGTTCCATTCTTCTTGAAAGAGATTGGACCTCGCATTTTTCTTTAAAAGTTGGAAAGAGGACAGGAATTTTATTAAATTAAGGGATGTATTAAGAGCAACAACAGCAACTCTGTGAGAGATAGATCGATGAATTTATACTCTCGGCTGTCAACGGTATTTTATGAGTGTTGCCTCAGCGCCGTGGCAAAAGCTCTTTGAATTACTTGTAAGAGACACGACGATGAGATGAATTTTACTATGCGTCACAAGAAAGAGGATTTTAGATTAGGAAATATACAGAGAAGCCTATCCGGATGGTGAAGATCATGGTCGCATAATTTGTTAAGTGATGGGAGCAACAAGGAGTCAGACATTGCAACAGTTCGCTTGTTAATCAATTTTCCCCCGTTGTATTTGGAATACATTCAGTGAAAGTCGCGAAAAAAAATTCTGAAAGTAGTTTTTTAGTCATAGTTCATATAGTGGTGAAATATTGTATGGCGCGGAGACTGTGTAAGGAGACGAAACGAACGGGCAGAGGATATTATGCGGGTTCGCTTTTGGCGCGAACAATCCTGTATTTTCACTGTGCTGAAATGATTTCTGTTTCGCCATCTAGGGTCTGCGTATCCAGGGACATATGCTTTAGAAGGGGATTGGCTCAGGTAAAACATTATCCGTGTATTGCGGAGGACACGCACTAAGAAAAGTACATAATTATTTTTATAAAAAATTAAAATATAAGTGTGTTATTACGTATTATTATTGTTCTTTACTATATCTGAGATACTAAAATGCTGAAGTTTTTTTGGTATAGCTTACATTCAAATTTATAATTAAATTTGTTATATTAATTATTGTTTCATTGACTACTTACTACTTGTTAGCAGTATATTTTATCACACTGAATATAACTATGTAGTTCATAATAAGTAAAAGCACATTTCGATTTAAATCATATCGTATTCGAGTGCAACTGTTCAACTGTTCAAAGACAATAAATAAACTGAATATGTAAAAACCTAAGCTATGTAAGTCGGGTCGTTAATAACACTTTCAAATGTTGATGTAACCATAAATAATCTAGTAAAAAAATTATTATTTATATTGGTGGAGTGAGTACTAAAATTAACCGAGTTTTTCTAGTTTTTGGGAAAAATAAGCGACTGAGTTACAGTTTGTATGTTCAATGCTTAGTATCTATTCATACACAATTGTACATTCACTATTAAAGACGTTTCAGGACTCTATACAAGTTATTTCTCTGTAGAGAAATGTGTCCACAAGTCCGACTCACAACAATGTTGTTATGCAAACTGATTGTCAAGCATTAGGGGTTTTCATTATTCGTTGGAGCCAGATGATTCAGCGGTCCGTTGATCATACTAATAAATATATAATTAATCTGAAGTTTTACATTTTTAAATAAGGCATACTGCAGCACTTTTCTTTAAAAATAGAAAGATTAGACACTGGAAACAGTGGAATGACATAAGAAAATTGGAATAGCCTACTTGCAAACGTACCAG
The DNA here is from genome assembly GCA_034510155.1 of Eucriotettix oculatus. Classification (NCBI taxonomy): domain Eukaryota; kingdom Metazoa; phylum Arthropoda; class Insecta; order Orthoptera; family Tetrigidae; genus Eucriotettix; species Eucriotettix oculatus. The sequence continues at coordinate 15,814,816 of CM067378.1, forward strand.
CTACAAGCCTATCCACAGTGTAGAAAATAATTACAAAAAGGATTAACTAATTATTATATGGATTAACAAACTGTAATGGGGTTGTTATTTATAAAATTCAGTGAGGTGAAGTGGAAAATAATGTCGTGTTTTTAAAATATTTAAATATAATAAATAACACGTAACAGTTAAGTAAAGACCACGGCAAAGAAGAAGGTGCAGAGACATGTGGGACACTTAATTGATCTTGGCTTTAATGTACATATATATATAATATATATATACAGTTTTATAGTACTAATAGAGTACTATTTTTCATCTTCTTCTCTTAGTTATGTGCTACTATTTCTTGTTGTACATTATTTCTGTACCTTGTGTGTTAATTTTTTTATGTACATAAATTTGGACCTTAATTTGATGTATTTTAAACATTGTTAACATACTTTGCTCAACGCATTGCAATAAATTTATCCGTCTAAATAAGACTAATAAATGTAATGAGCGTCTATCTGAAATTCGGTTAAAAATTTTAATAGGGCTCAGTTTGCCAAACACATTATTTGCGAATTATTTGTGATTTTGTAAAATCCAAAAATTGTCCCCGTAATGGAGAATTTGATCCACGGAGCTCCACGAGTCCGATTATGATGAATTGGTAAAAACGATGGCATTGTTATTTGAACCTTTTTCATTACTAAGGAAATAATATGAGGATAGGATAAGATTTTTGATTACAGTCAGGTCAGCCAGAATTTGGGTTACGCCGTCATTCTAAGAAAATGATAGGAATGAATTCCTAACAAAGAGTGAAAAGCAGATTCGTTCCGACAACATAGACAAATAATCTATTTTCCAACTGACGTATGGAAGCCAACACGCTGGTCACGTGATCTCCCATTCTAAATTGTGACATTTAATTTGATAGGCTGGCAGCCTTCTCATTTGGACTTCTCATGGATAGTTTTCATATGTCGATAAAACTAGTCAATTCAATAATCATTAAGTACGCTTTTACAACTTTTTCTTAATCATCTTTTTGTGAATGTCTCGTCAATGTTTCTTAGTCAAAGCGGAACAGCAAAACAGCATAGTCCAGGTGAAATGACGTCTTTAAGATCATTTTTAATCATCTTGGCTACGTGTTGTTAGGAATGAACAGCTATGGACGATTGACCGTGGCTCGCTTCACCTGTGTCGGAAATCTGCATGCGACCCACCTGCGCCGCCCCCGCAGCAGCCCGCTCCGCCGCGTGGGTGGGCCGGACCGTGTTTGCTCTGTCGCACAATGCCGAGTCGGCGAACTCTTTCAAGCCCTGACCTGCTAGGTAGGTGGCCTGGATCATCCCCGGCTAAGTGACGAGGAATGCGCCAAGATTATAGCGTCGGCTACGCTGTGTAGGTGGCCATTTCACAGCCGATGGACTCGGTTAGCCGTGCCTCGTTGCTTCTCAAAATCTTATTGCTTCCAATTATATTTGTTTCCCTTCAAGAAGTTCGCCGACAAGCAATGTTTACCTGTTGGAAAATAGTTCAAGCTGGTTTATGAACGCGAGCGCTGGATGTGCCGCTCATTGTGCGGGGCAGAACAGCACAAAAGCATATTTTGCTATTCTTGAAAGCCTTAATATGTATCAAATTAAAAAATAATTAATGGCCACTAAAAACTAACAACAGAGTAATAAACTTTGATAAAGTGACAGTGTATGCTTAAAACACCGAATTTATGTGAGGCTAAGTCATGAATCACTTATATACCTTCCACGGGTTCAACGATATAACAACCTTCAAGATGAAAGAATTTTTAAATACTCTGTAGATGGTCTTTTGTACTAAATTAGAGAAATTGGATGACAATATAGAAGTAGTAAGGTATAATAAAACATTTTCCCCTCTTGCACTTATGTCAGAGACCCTTCGTACTGAAGATTTTGAGAAGTTTATTCTGAGAAGCTCATCTATAAACATCCGGATTTAAATTATTATTGCCTATTATTTATTTAATTAAATAACTTAATGGTATGTTCTAATAAATATATTTATAAAAAACAATCATTTTAAAAGGAGTCCTGTGAGCTATTACAAATAAATTATTTAAAGGGGACGAGTTTTAAATCTCGTGTAGCAGAGATTTCGGTCACTTGACGAACTTGTTTTCTTTTCATTCCTTTCCTGTCGTGATGCAGGTTACTATGTGACCGGAACTTCATTTTTCCTTCTGGTTGATTTGTGGCCCTTCTCTCTGCTAGCAGAAAGTGGGATAAACTCGTACTACCGGTAAGTAAGGAAAACTCAGATTTTCTTTCTTCTTCCCTCTAGCCTTCCTTATCATAAGACTTTCTAACTTTAAACTGTTTTTGCACACTGCAACTACCATCCCTAGTTATTACGCTTCCCAAGTAGCAGAATTCCTGAACTTCCTTTAAAATATCCTTTCCCAATCTAATGCCCTTTTTTATTCCACTGTTCCCCACACTACAATCCATTACCTTGGTTTTCATCCTATTAATTCTCATATTGAACTCTTTCTCCAGAACCATTTTCATGCCATTTATTATGGTTTCCAAGTCTTTTTCTGTCTCCCTTAAAACCACAATATCATCGGCAAAACGTAGGATTTTTATTTATTTTCCTTGCAGTATGATTCCTTTTTCATATTCCATTTTAACTTGCTTCATTGCCTGTTCTATACATAAGTTAAACAGCATGGGTGACAGGCTGCATCATTGGCTTACTCCTTTCTTGATTTCTGCTTTCTTTTCTTGAACTTCTATTCTAATTACTGCTGCCCTTCTTCTGTAGAGGTTACGCATCAGCCACCTTTCTCGAAAGTTATTCCAAAATCCTTAATAGAGTGTTCCAGTTCACATTATCAAACACTTGTACTATATCTACAAATGCCATGAACGTAGGCCGGTTTTGTTCTTATCCTGTCTTATAAAATTAACTGTAAAGTCAATATTAGTTCTCTTGTCTGTTCATTCTTCCTAAATACAAACTGATTTTCTTCTAACTCGAATTCTATTTGACTTTTCATCTTCCTATTTACTATTTTCGTTAATATTTTGCACGCATGAGATTCTAAACTAATTGTCCTGTGCTGTTCGCATCTCTCAGCTTCAGTCTTCTTCGGTAAGGGTATAGTTATTCTTTTACTAAAATTGTCTGGTACTCCTCATAATTCACGTTTACGGAAACCTGAATTATTAATTTACGCCAATTTAATGAAGCGCTAATTTACAAAATTTAGGAATTAAGTTCCCGTACGAGTGGGCGATTGTTCGATTGGTAAAGATAACTCTGGACTACAGCTAAGCGAGATTGGCTTGGAATTGTCTGTTCTCTCGTCTTGTTTAGAAGACCTGATATTTTATTATTGTATTTCTGACTTTTGGACGTCATTTTATTTGTTTATAACATCATTTATTTATAAAACCTGTCCAATTGTACAATACTTTCTAACAATATAAATGGACTTATGGTCTAAAATACAAACCGGCTCAAGGATGCAATGCGCCACATTTAATCGTCCAAAGCTCAACGTTTGGCTCATCCGCCACTAATTGGCCACGACTATAGTGAAGCTACAATCCTTCAGTTACTATGCTGAGCTGGTAAAATCTTGTGCGTGGATACAAGTGAACTTCAGTGCGATTCTAACATTTACGAATAAATACTTTCTTCGATTCATATTTCGCTCTGAGTTTCAGACAGTATTAGCAGTTTGTTACGTATTTTGTTCGTCTGTGCTAAAAACAGCTGGTGGAGTACCAAATAGAATGTTGCATTCCACTTTCATCATTACCTGATCAAAACTACTGAACATCAGTAAGCCTCAGGATACTCTCACTTGTCGCTGAAAAAGTATTGTGACATACCTGGATAATTTTTTTTCATACAATTTATGGAATATTTTCATAGCATCACTATATAGAAAACTGTAAAAATTACTCACTAGTAAAATTATAATCCATCTCGTGTGGGAAAAATGTATCAGCTACTTCATTATGCAGAATGGAGCTTTACATCGTCAATGAAGTTTCCTGACTTCTTATTACGAATTTCTTAAAATAGACGAACTGATTTATTAAAAATGTAATCAGGTCGAGTATAACCGACTTTACAGTGTATAATTGATGGTAATAAAATTATCTAAGAAAATAATATAAAAGGATAAACGCCATGTATTTCAGGTCACAATGAATTATTCATTCTCCATTTTGAAGGAACATATATTTCAAAGACCCTGCCATATGTATTTTAAGCTTTTATACGTTGTTAAAACTTTTATTGCAATAATTATGACTCTTACACTAAGAAAATATTTTTAAACACGCCTCACATTTCTTCTCTATATCATACTTTTTACAAGTAAAATTCAGCATGTAATGTCAACTACTCAAATCTTTTTAATTACCTCAACAAATACGATTTTTTAACTGTATCGGTTATAATTTGAATATTTTAATATTACAGTTTCGAAAAATAGAATACAATACCAATATCTATCTTCTGAAAACATGTATTAATAATTTACTCCCATATTTTTAAGAAGTATCCTAGAGCTTCGTTTCGCTGAAATTGTGTACTAATATCAGGACCCTTTTCAACGTTTGGCGCCATTTGCACTGCAATTCGCGTCTGCCACTTCTGCGGTTGACCTCATCGTCTGTGTTGGTCGCTTACTTATTTACAACTCACTTATAAATGTGAGGGGAAATACTTTTGCCAAAATTTCGCAGAAGGCACGTGCAAATTTGGAGGTCAACCGTGAGGTAACTCTTGCAAATTCTCAAGACGGCCACAAGAATAAAATAACAACTTTAAAATAAATGTTTATGGAAACTTTAAGATAATTGCTATAACTAAAATAATAAAGATTAAACTGAGTTTTAATAATACTAATAATTAAAGATCGAAGGTTTTCCCGGTGTATTTTCTGAATAAACAATTTTTGGGTTTCTACCCGGGTTAAATGGAGTTTAAGCCACGACGTTTCGATGGCGTACTCTGCCATCGTTCTCAAGTGAAAGTGAAACTTGAGAACGATGACAGACTACGCCATCGAAACGTCGTGGCTTAAACTCCATTTAACCCGGGTGGAAACCCAAGAATTGTTTATTCATAATACTAATAATGTTTTACTTTCAAATTTCTTGCCACATTTGTATCGTTTACCGACAAGAATATTATTAATTACAAACCTGACCGAAACAAAAGTATGTATTAGCCAATAAATCATAAAATAGGAGCAGTTTATATTAATATAGAGAAGTTAAATGATTACAATTTCAGTTACAATATGCATCCAAAATTGACAATGAACATCTCGCTCCTCAGGTGATATGTATAAATTAATGAGAAAACTGGGAGAGTAATTAAAAAAAATTGTAGAGTAAAAGAATTTCTGTTTTCATGTATGTATGTATTTATTTAATCTACAAATGGGCAGATGCCCGGTGGCAGATACATGGAACTTAAACAATAATTATGAACAGCAAAATTATTTTACCTCATAAGTGGGCTTTCTCTCATTATTCAGGGATAATATTGATTAAAAATTGTGATTTGAGATTAACGCGTTAACTACTCTTTTTATTTTGGACAGGATTTTTCAAAATAACTACTAGTTCTTGGATGACAATCCTAGTTTTTCTTGTCAAACATAGCATACATTGTAGTACAAATAGCTTTTCTATAAAGAAAAATAATGTTCTATCAAAAGTTTGGACAATATCTTTAATGATTGAGACAAAACATCCATTAAATTTTTTAAAATAATTTAATATCTCAATAATCCAACAAGTCATTTTATTTATATTGGATGCTTCGAAGATAAGATAACTATATGAAGCTATTATTATAATTTTCAATTGGTAAATTGATTAAAATATTAATAATTTTGGAGGCGCAAAATTACGGCCAAATTAGTCAGCATTGAACATTATTTATTAATTAAATTATGCCATGGCGTTTCGTTCCTTTGTTTGGAACCTCCTCAGTTGTGAAAACAATTTATAAAATAAATATAATTGAAATACAATATTCTTATATAAAAAATACATAAGATGCGTTGGGTTTATACACTTAAGCAAAAGTAAACTAGAAAGTTGACAATTTTATTTATAATTAATGTTCAATTCTTAGCAATTTTGGCCGAATTTTTCGCTTACATTATTCGAGGTACAGTCAGAAAAATTATAAAATTTATTAATAATTTTATCAAAACTTCTTTACGGTCCTACGATGACGCAATCTACTTTTAAAAGTGGTCGTATTTTTCTTGAAGTAACTATACGTAACTGTAATAAAAATGCAAACATATAACTGATATATTTGGCTTTCTTTAAGCCAAAAGAGAAATTTCGTTGAACATTAAAATAATGGGATGCTAAAAAAACGGATAAAGTGAATGGAATTTGTAGATTTAGAAAAAGCGTTTGAAACTGTAAACTGGAAAATACTATTAAGGATTTTGAAGAGCACAAGAATAAAATATTGAAAAATGACGCTTATACATAGCCTCCAAAGAAGGCAGTCAGCAATAATTAGAATTTAATATCAAGAAAAGAAAGCATAAATCAAGAAAGGAGTAAGAATGATGCAGTCTCTTCCCAATGTATAAAAACGGGTGAAGAAGAAAATTAAAACGGAATATGGAAAAGGAATCATACTGCAAGGAGAATAAATAAAAACCTTACGCTTTGCCGATGATATGTGGTATTAGGGGCATCAGAAGAAGACTTGGAAACCATAATAAATGGCATAAACGCGAACCTGGAGAAAGAGTTCAATATGAGGATTAATAGAGGGAAAAACCAAGATAGGATCAGAAAAAAACAGGTCTACGTTCATGGCATTTGCAGATTTTGAAAAATTCTTTCATAGGGTGAACTCGAACACACTACTAAGGATTTTGAAGACGACATGAATAAAACATCGACAGAGAAGATTTATCCATAACGTCTACAGATGACAGTCAACGATAATTAGAATTGAAGGGCAAGAAAAAACACATAATCAAACTCTCTCATTCCATAATAATACTAATGTAATATGCAGTAATTTCCACCTTTATGTCTAGAATTTGGTTTTAATGATGGCTGGAAAATTAAGTCTTAATTTTTTTCACAAAAAAATAATGAAAAATGTAAATTTATGTTAGAAACGGATTTCCAGGATGGTAGAATATAGTATGGCAGCACAGGCAAGGATGGAAATTAGCCACCCATGAAAAACAGGCAAATATGAAATATACGTCTCAATTGAATACTATATCATGAAACGGTTCCCTCTTGTTTCATGACTAATATTGTAATAAAATATGTTTTAGTAGGAGGTGATAGGTACATTCATGGTGTGATGAGTATAAAACAACTGAGAAGCAAATATGTTTTCCAGTCTCAAAATTTTATTTAAAGATGGCGTATTCGCTTGAAGTTTACATAGTAGTTAAACAAAGATTATTAATCCTGTATTTCATTCTCAAGATGAAAAAAGAGTTATAATGATAGAGTACGAAGAAATTTGTATCAGTCATACAACTTTCATTGTTGGGCAGATCATTTGAAAACCAATCGAGTTCCGGTGACCCACGCGTAACGTCGTGGCCAGCTAGTTGAAGTGTTCACTCCTTCGGTTGAAACAGACATTACGACCTTACTCTTGAATATATATACGTATTGATTTTGAAAGTATCCCAAAAAAGTAACAGTAAAATTTGATACAGGTCATTACGTAATTAATAACGAGCTCGTGTACACAAGTAAAATGTCGGTCCCGACAAAATTAACGCAACAACACAAGGAAACGGGACTCAAAGTATGAGCAGACATGAAAGAACGTAATAAGGAGAATGTTACTCTTTTCTTAACACAATTTTAAATTTGATGAAACTTGGGTCTAGCATTTTGAATCAGAGTTATAATGAATATAGGGAACATATTAATTAATAATTAAATAAATGATATTTGTCATAAAAAACAATAAAACAATTTACTTTAACAGAAAAACATATTTACGTTAAGATATTTATGCTGGAACTTCTTTCGTCAGTAAAAACTACATATATATTTACATAAATTATTAAAAGCTAACTATTTTAACTCTAATCTTGGGGTCGCATTTATAGGTCTTCTCATAGAACAGAAATATTTTACTTGGCCCTGGCAGTATAGGATATCAGAAAAAAGGGTTACAGAGGTAATTACCGTTTCGGCTTAATGCAGGTTTCAGCTTCTTCCTGGTTCGTCCTCCCTCCAGATCAAAGCTTCCGACAACTTATTCTTCCCGTTTTAGGAAGAATTTCAAAATCTCCCCTTGCCGCAATTCCAACCACGGTCATGAGTGAGAAGTTTAACTCCAGCTCTCCCGTCTCACTCCTCTTGAACAATCCCAGGAAATCTCCTCCAAAATCTCCACCATCAATCTCTGCACACTTTTTTAAAACTTTTCCCCCACTTATTTAATTTCTATCATCAAGGTGGCAGGGATGGATATCCACCAATAATGTTTAGGGTTCTAATTGGGGAACTACGCCACACGATACTGCCATTCTCACTAAAATTGGGAACTCCCTAGGCGCGACACTAGGTCTGACATTTATTGCCCCTGTGTCAACTGCTGTCTCCTTTCGTTTGATTCCATGCCGCAAAGCCCGAGCAGATGTCCTTTACAGAGTCCAAAAGTCAAAGAGTATAATGGAAGAACTCCACCATATTTGTCCAAAAGAAATTCAGAGCTCAACCGGAAAAATGATATTGTCTGTCGTTTGGGGTGCCCAATATGTTTTTCCTCCTCCTGTGGCGTAGTGTCTAGCGTTGCTGTCTCACAACTCAGGGGCCCCGGGTTCGAATCCTGGCATAGGCTTGGATGTATATGTCATGGTCGCCAGGGCCGGGATTTAGGCTGCTGGGGAAATGTTACACTGACCACGTATTACCCAAAATTCGGAATGTGTCACGCCAGATGACAGTCCGCAGCCGCCTCGGTAGGCCTAGGCCCTCAAGAGGGCTGTTGAGCCATCGGAAGAATAATATGTCTTTTTGTGAGAACTTGATAGATAAACGTAAAATAAAGTATTGCATAGGACTCATACATGCTGGGAAACGAATTAAGGCCAGAAATAAAAAAAAGCCGTGACGTTGGTCCATGATAATGCTCATGGCTTAGCTGACCCAAGAAAGTATTGAAAAAATTGGTTGGGAGCAAACTGCAATTGTAATTTATTTGGCCCATTCAAGGATGCATTACGTGATAAAAAATTCAGCCGCAACAACGAGGAGTTTGTAGGAAATTGACTCAAAGAACAAGAAAACGACATTTTGCATCAGGTGTAAGAAATTAGTTCATCGTTGGGGAAAGTATTAATATTCGTAGTGGTAACGTTAAGGAGTAGTAAAAGTATCATTTTTTAAAAGTACAAGCTTTTAATCGAGACCAATTTGCACAAATGTCCTTGTCATTGAGTTTTCACACACTTCTCAAGTTATGCAATTAGTTTTAGGAATTCACCGAGAATTGTTAACGATATAAGAAATTATTCAAGTGCTGAATATGTTATCTAATATAGTTTTCCGACTTATGTTTGTTCAAAGATTTACGATAGTTTTAAGTATGATGAAACCTACCTATATTCATATTTAGTTTGGCGTCGACCTGTTAGGCGCGGCAGCCGCGTGGGGTGCAGCATCCTTGAACACGTTCATCGCCTGATGAACCCGCGACTTCAGTCACCGCGAGTGGGCTCAGACTCGTAGCAAACTCATCAACACACTACCGTCTTCCTAAAATAGGACTTGCGACTAAGCGGCCTCCGTAGCAGACCATGTACGTCTAAATGTCCTGAAAACCGACTGTTCGTCTATATTGAGGAAATGTAGGACTCAGTGTGAAGATTAAAGCACTACTGAGATTGTACTCCAGTTCCTCACATGTTAAAACAGAATGATTTCAGGTACTTGTGTTATTCACCATTAAAAAAATTTCAATAAAATTTTGCACCACTGTTCGTCAGACCATCTATTCTTTTTTAAGTTTCCTTTAAGTGGCATCAGCGGCTAAGGTCATTCGCGACTACTCTTCCAATTTAGAGACCATATCTTCATCGTAAGGGATACTCGATTTGGAACCCAAGTCACACACATACACCCAAGCCTTTGCCAGTAAGCGAACAGGGGACCTCTGTGGTGTGAGGCAGTGATGCTAGCACTAACCCACAGAGGCTGGACATCTAATATTACCTGTATGGAACGGTAAAAATGAATCAAATACTAAAATATTCGTCAATATGCTTCTTAAAATCTAAATTGTTTCAAAATTTCATTTTTACCAAATTATATGTCAAACTTACATTCCTTCATACGTTCACCCATTTGTTTACCCGAAAAATGTCGAACTTAAATTAATAAAAACAGAGACCGAAAGTAAGAAAACAGTAAGTTGATTGTTAAAAGAGAAATAAGTATTTATTAAGTACATACTTGTACGTTGAGCACAAGAATAACTTATAGCAAGAAGGTTGAACGAAGTAATAAGATTTTGATACCAGAGTGTCAGACTTTCTTCGATCCAGAATCTGCTTGAGGTAAGAACTTGGCGAACCGCCTGGGAGGCTTCAGGGCTGTAGGTCATTTTAATACTTACAAAGTTGGCCTTCTGTTGTTTTAGTATTCAGTCCTTAGACTGGTCTGATGCAACCCCCCATTATAATCTATTCTGAACAAGCCTTTAAATTTCTACATAACTGCCACATCCTCCCAATCTGCTTATCGTTTTCATTCCTCGGCGTCCCTCTTCTGTTCTTACCCCACACACTTCCCTCTAATTAAATTTTTCCTAGATCCTGGTATCTCAAAAATTGACGCATTAATATCTCCTTTCTCTTGGTAAAATTCCTCCATATTGTTCTCTCTTCTCTTATTCTGCTTAGAACTTCCTAGTTAGTTACTCTATGCACCCATGTGATTTTCAGCACTCTCCTATAGCACCTCATTTCGAAAACTTCTATTCTTTTCCTACCTGCAACTACTATCGTCCACTTTTCGCACTCCATGCGAACATTATTTGTAATTATTTCCTAATATTCATAATTATATTAGGCTGTAAAAAAATTCCTCTTATTCGTGAAAGCCTTCCTTGCCTGTGCTGTCTCTCTCTTTATGTCTACTATAATTCTACCATTCCTAGTTATTATGCTGCCCAAGTAGCAGAATTCCTTAACTTTTTTCAAAGTATCTTTTCCCAATGTAACATTCTTTGTTATTCCACTAATTCCCATACTACACTCCATTACCTTGGATTTCCCTCCTTTAATCCCCTTCTTTCAGGACCACGTTCATGCCATTTATTGCGGTTTCAAATTCTTCTTCTTACTCCTCTAATCCCACAATTTCATCAGCAAACCTTAGGGTTTTGGATTGTCTTATCCTTGCATTTCAATTTTTTTTCAAGTTCCTTTTTAGCTTTCTTCAACGTATATATATATAATTTAAAGACCATGGGTGACAGACTGCATCCTTATCTTTTCTTTCTTTCCGTGCTTTCAATTATAATTACTGCTTACTGCAATCAGTAGAGGTTATGGATAACACTTTTTTTCTCGATATTTTATTCCTGTCAACTTCAAAATTCTTAATAGCGGTTTCCAGTTTTCTCAATGTACAAATACGAGCTACGTGTGTTTTTTCTTATCCTGTCTTCTAAAATTAGACGCACAGTCAAAATTGCTTCTCTTGTCCCTACATTTTTCCTAAAAAAGTGATCTTCGCTTTCACGGGCACATAGTTCCATAATTTCTTAAAAGATTCCACTTAGACTTCAATTTTGACGTTATGAGTAGCTGAATTAAAAAACTCCAAAGATTGAGGAAAAGCGAGATCGGAGCAGAGTATCTCATAAATAGGTCAGCGTAGAAGCACCTTGGATATGGATTAGAACCGGAAAAAAGTCCACTATTCAGAAACAAAACCACTGACTTACCATGTTAATATCGGCCTGCATTATAGGAACTTAAAATAAAGATTTTTCAGAAGTTGTATCATTTTTAAAATTTAACAATTTACTTTACTAAAATGTCTCGAAACGTTTACTATGGGTTCCATAATAGTCCGTTTCTCTTATTTTCTGAAGTAATTTCGTGTTTCTCGCTAAGAGGGAATTAATGAATTATTCAATACATGTCTAGCTTTAGTGTTAATTACTATGCAGTCACTATCATGATGACAAATTTTTCAGTCCTACTAACCCACCCAGAGCCTCAATAATTACGGCCTTGTAAAGAAAGTAATTATTGGAACCTCAATGATATATAATCAACTCGAATTCCTTGTTCATTTGTTTTATTTTCCAGGAAATTCAACCTCATATTCAAATGTTTGAAATAATAAAAAATATGGAGTTGAATTTTGATTTATAATATAATACGGTGGCCTTTAAGGAATGATGTTAAGCTCTAAATTAAGAACCACAGAATACGCCATAACAAGTAAAACAATCTTTAAGTTTAAGTTAGGTATAATGCAATATAATATGAAATCATCAGCATAGTATTCTTAGTACATAGCCAGGAAAGGATATGAACTGTATTTTGAACTTGCTATCATTTCCGATTTCTTGGGCATTTATTTTCTGTCGTCGTATTTATTACTGCTTTGCTAGTTGACGAAAACGTGATCAGAGAAAGATTTCTGGAGTAAATTACCTCCTTGAAACAATAGAGTATTGAAATTACTTGGTTGATTTTATGTTAATTTATAATAGATTAAATTAAATTGTATTTTATTAAAATGAAAACCAAGAATACTCACCTTGTGTACCAATTTTGTAGCGAAGTTAAAATAATATGATCTAATGTAAAGACTGGACAAAACTGTAAATATTTATTTAACTAAAATATTGTAATTTGCTGCTATTCGATTATACAATCAGATGTCTATCAACTCCTTTAATCGTCAAGGATTCATAAAATCCGTTAACGCCATTCATCCATTTGTTGGCACAGCTTGTCTCCCATAATGTCTAAACCAGATGTACGTAACGTGGTGCCCGCGAGATCGTTGTTAAACTTTCCGTATTCAAATATCTAAATTCTAAATGCTATAAAATATTTTTGATTCTAAAATTTGTGAAAATGGACAAACCTTAAATTATTAAAATTGTTACTTTGTTACAATTTAAAATAGTAAGTATATAATCGTTTTGGCACATTTCAACGTTTTGAATTCGTTATTCAATAAAACGACAGTTGCAACGTTATTGTGATTTTGAAGTAAATCAGATAAATAAAGGATCTTTCATCGATTGTTTCCCGGAGATTCTGGCCTGCATGATGTACATACTTTTGTACACAAAATAAAAAAATAACTGTTTTTCCAAAATTCGACCGATATAAAATGTATGTGTAGTTCATATTAGTATTTTTCCAGGTGTGTGTAGGGAAATAATATACAGAAAAATAGACTGCAATTACAACAGACAGTGCTCATGCGATGAAAGTAAATAATAATGGATTAATTTTCTGCGTGAGTAAGACCCAATATAAGCATCTTATCACGGCAAAATTCACCAATTAATGTTATGTTCTAAAGTAATTACAATAACAATAATTAAAGTTATTCACTAAGAACAGGGTAAATGTTGCACAGTTTAATGCAGAATTTGAAGATCTTATCACACACACAGAAGTGAGGTGATTGAGTAAAGGAAAGCCACTTCAGCCGATTTTAAATTTATTTACTCAGGTTAAAGGATTCTCAACATTCAGGAATATGAACTGTACAGAATTTGAACAAGAAAAACATTGGCTAATTTAACTTGAATTTCTAACATTTAACGTTAAATTTGAACTTAAAAGGTACTAATAAACATATTGCTACGACGAGCAGTAAATTATTTTGTACCTAAATTAGTGGTATTGTAATCAAGTTTGGAAAAGGCCAATTTTTCGTATTGTCAAAATTAAAAAATGTTTTTCTAAAGTTATTGTAACGAAAAACTGTAACTCATCATTTGGAATAATTTTACTGTCGTTTTAAATAATTTTATTATTTAGAATCAGTTTTGTAAACCGTTTAGTTCAAATTGATGAAGATGTTGCAAATACAATTGCGACATAGTTATGTATTTTACATAAGGAGAATTATAAATTATGTATATGAAAAATTACGTTGGACTAAAGTTACATCAACGAAAAGAAAGTTTTCTAAATTTGGTTAGCAAATATAAATACCTATTATTGAGAAATGGAGCGCGAAAATTAAGCTCTGTATGTGCATCGACAAATCGTTGGGCATATTTGTTTCCAAACATGAAGTACTATAATGAATATAAGGGGATAATAATTATTTAAGTGGGATTATTGATATAATTATAATAAGATTTTGTAAAATATAAAAGAAAGACAATTTACTTGATCTCAAAATATTTTTACAATAATAATTACAGTTTTGATTTTTATGCCATCATTTATATCGTCAAGCTACATATATATACATATACAAACATGAAAAAAATAATTACATAAACTTAGACAATTCTAACTCTAATCTTAGGTCGCATTCATGGGCGTTCTCTATCTGACCATAACAGAAACTGAAAATTAACAAAGAGTCACGGAAGTATTTACCGTGTCGGTTTAATACAGGTTTCAGCTTGTTAGTGGTTCCTCCTCCCTCCAGATCAAAGCTGCCGACCATCTTTTATTTCCGTTGTAGAAAGAATTTCAAAATCTCCCCTTGCTGCAACTCCAACCATAGTCATGGATGAGAAGTTTAGTTCCACGCGGAATTGCACAACAAATATGTCGTGTCAGCTCTCCCGTCTCACTCCTCTCGATTAATCTCAGGAAATATCCTCCCAAAATATACTCCAAACTGTCTCCGCCAGCCTTTTTAAAAGTTCCTCCCCACTTCTTTAGTTTATATCACTAAGGTGACAGGGATTAATATCAACTAAGAACATTTTTGGTGATAAATGGGAAATACTCCACCCGACGACGCCAAATTTTCGCAAAGATTGGGACATTCCAAACCGCGACAAGATGTCTGGGTTTTATAGCCCCTAGTTCAAATGCTGTCTCCCGTTCTTTTGATTTCATGCCGCCAAAAGTCCGATCAGATGTGTTTGCCTGTTACAGTACAAAAATTTTAAGTGCATATTGACCTTCAGCTGTGCTCATTTGTACAAATGTCCAAGAACTGGTAATTCGATTTATGTTCCAAATTACAATAAGTATGCTCAAAATTTGCAATGTCAAAAGACGAATTTATGTTAAATATTGTCCAATATTTTCGTATGTAATATATATTATTCTTTTTCACCTGATGGACCCTATATGGATGACGTGAAGGCTTTACGGTTTTTCCTGCAGTTCGCCCAAGAGATTTTAATTTTCTCGCTCATGGCTTTCTTTCTCTTCCAACGATGTTTTGCCGGTCTTTTTGGTTATTGTCTCTGCCTGAACTACCCAGTTGTCTGTTTTGGTTTTGTTGATGTCTCGATCTTTAGTATCCTGACTTATGAGTTGAGTCGTCAGCCTATGTCATGCCTTACGTTTTCATTACTGAGAGGAGCTGGCGGGTAAGTCTATATATGTGTCCATAGAATATCGGCCGAGATTTTTGCAGATTTCTCCTTTGTTATGTTGGTTTTAAGATTATAACCATCAATCGTTTTCGTGGACCAAGTACTTTTCTAATAACTTTACGTTCGTCTTTCTATAGATTCTATAGTAGAGTCTTGTTAATGAAGAGATAATTTTTCCGCTGCATATAAAGCTTCGGGTTTAATTACCGTGTTTCTGTATTACTATTTGTATGTGATTATGACATTTATAATTGTCCTTCAATCGGAAGTTAACACGCTGAACTTTTACATTTCAGAAATGTGCCCAACTATTAAAAAGGTTGCAGAGCCATGGTCCAAACTCTTATGGGAGTGTACAAGAAGTCTCGCCTGAACCACAACATTCCGTTGGTCCATAAAACCACGCGGTTGACTAATATTCTTATAATTCAGAGTTACCTTGTCCCACTCCCCAGCCCTCGCCAACCGCAAATGCACCCTATGGAAACATACGACATCGCCGCGGAATTTTTATGATCCTATTTTTCATGCCTGTCTCGAGCTCCAGTGCGAATTCCACTGCTTAAATAACTCAGCAATGTGACGACATGCACCGTGCGTTTCATTACTGGATTAAAGAAACGGGTAAAATTAAAATTGAAGGTTTTAATGGTTCAGATGTTATACATCCCCTCCCATTTGAGTGCATCACCAGTACATCATAGAATCATGTTAAACAGTTAAATCAAACACGGCCCCTGTTTGGTATATTCTTCAATTCGTGTCATCACAGTGGCTTTACTGTCATTTACGTCCTCACAGCGATGAACCTTCATGTGAATTTCAATTTTGGAGAATAAAAATAGTTATTCGGCGCCATAAGGGGTGAATACAGAGGGTATTTGGCGCCTGTTCATTATCAACTGAACTACGATCCGTGTGAGTAGGCATATTGTAATTCGGTAAGAAAATACCCCTTTCCCAATTTTGGGGTAAAACCCTCTGAATTCGTTTGAAAAACCGTTCCATGACACTCAAGTTATACTGGGAATTTACAGTAATACTAAAGGGAACAAATTCCCAGTGTATAATTTCATGAGAGCGATGATCATTGCTCTCAATTTTGATTTTATCATTCACATAACCTTTATTCTTGGTGAACTATCAGTGACCCGTTCTGCCATTCGTCCTTCATATAAAACCAAGTCTCGTTGGCCATGATACTTTTTTCTAGAAAAAAATTCTCTCAGTGTTTTTTCATTTCATTTGCGTTGAGGCTGGCGACCACGCGTTATTTTTGTTGTTCGGGACAAACTTTGAACGCCATAACATTAAGCATTTCAGTGATAGTTTAGCATGAGAGACGACGGTTGGCTTACAAAAGATAATGAGTTTTCTCATTATTTCAGTCGGATGAACATAAGGTGGGACGCCCTGACCTTTTTTTATCCTCGAGCGATACTTTCCATTCTTTAAAAAGTTTAAACCAGTCCAACACGTGTGTACTACTTTTAATGAGTGTATGTGGCAAGCGTCATTTTATTTCGTCACTGGATGAAGAATTATCCATATTTGAGACGCACAGTACAAGTAAACCCCAAGGTGACAATGAAGCGAGTTATTTGAGTAACAAACGTGGCAGATCGACTGTTTGGCGACTTAAAAATCGGGTACCAGTGTCCAGTTTCTTGAGCCCGGGAATTTTTAAGGGCGCGTCGCTTTCCATAAATTAGGGAGAGAAACCGCGGGCCAGAATGGTTTTTAATTGCAGGCTCAGGCAATCCGCCATGCATCTCATGGTGGGAGGAATCCAGAGATGACCTGCGAATATGGATGGGAGAAATTTCGGTGGTCGGACATGAACATATGAAGGAGGAACAAGTTGGGCAGTCGTGGAATAGAAGTTGATTAATTGGGAATTAAGCTTGAAAGTCGGAAGGTGGAGATGAGGTGAGAGATAGAGTTGTAGATTGGCGATTAACATCTGAAATCAGGAAGAATTAGCATGAGAGTTATAGAAGTTTGTTTGCAATCTAAACTAGGGACAAACTAAAAATAAGATAGATGGTAGCGAACGGAAGGTGCCCCGCCTACGTAATCCGGGCCCAATTTCCTAGAAACAAGACCAGGTACAGACGGTAGAATGAGCCGCCTGACGAACGCGGAAGAAATACGCAAGCAGCCAGGACTAACCCGCCGTTTCCCAAACGAGAACTGGTATTTTTTTAATTATTTAAATTAATTTACTCGTTTATGTTATAATATATGATACTTTTATTTATATAAAAAACACAATCATCTCAAATGGGGTCCTGCACGCTATTAAAAATACATAAATAAAGAAATTAAAGGGGATGATTTTAAAATTCTCAGGGTTAATTATTGTTTGGGTAACCACGTGGAGCAGAGATTCCGTTCACTGGAATTTTCATGTTGCGTCTCGGTCCAGATTACTGGAACTTTCTTCTTCCCTCTTCCTTCGGGTTGAACCTGAAGCTGTCGGTGAGGGTAATCGATCCCTCAGCCAAAAATAAGCCTACACGCAGCCGCCAGCCCAGCGCCGGGGAAAAAAACCTTTTTCCTGGCCAGCGTCATGTTCTTGCTGAAATTTTGTTTAACTTAAAATTCCATCAATTGGATTTAAAATTGGGGAGGGTCCTACTGAGCTACAATTTAATCAAATCAAAATGAACTAACAACTGAATAGATTGTTGATTAACAATTTGCTTGAGAAGTAACAGGTGTGCATTGTTTCCGGAGTATCTTTCTAAACGCTATTGTATTTTGTTGTGTTCATTTCTTAATTATTACAAATGATTATGAAACAAAATTTGGAAAGCTCTTATTGACTACAACTCAGATTTAGGTAACTTACTTTCCTTTAATTTGTCGGGTATACGCGGTCAGGAAACTTCGTTACTCACACAAACACCAACACCTTTGCCAGGAATCGAGCCCAGGACCTGTGTGGTGCAAAGCAGTGACGTTTGCCAATAGACAAGCGAGCGGCCATATATTTTTATTAAACTGTAAATAAAGAGGGTTTATTAAATATATAAATATTAACTTTAGGAATAAGCCACACACGATGGAAATACTGTGCAGGATTTTGCGATAGTTTTCTTAGTGTTATGAGAGGCTTTGAATGTTTTTATCTTTAAAATATCCTACTCACGTCTGCCACCAGTGGCCGAAGAACCTACGATGTGGAATGTAGAACTACAAGTGTGGTATGCTATGGCAGCGCCCCGCAGGACATTAGCTTTCTGTCTCATAAATTTGACAAAGAACCTGTGAATTGTATTTTTCTCAGATTTCTGACATGACAAAATTTGTTGTTGTGTATTGTCTCGAGATGTGTGCAGGCGCGCTGTCTGGTTGAGGCCAAAGAAACGTCATCGCTGCCTTGGGACCCTGAATAGCAGGGCGTGGTGAATGACTAAGAAAGACTGGCTCATTGCGGTAGGTTAGGGTTTGGCGGTCCTCCACAAGGTCCCGAAATGTGCTCTTTGTTTCCGCAATTAACAATCATCCATGTAAATGTAGTGACGAAAAATGCGTGGAGACATTGAACGTTATTGGTCGTTGTGTATCTCAGGTTATATCACACAGAAACAACAAAATAGACCTAATAAATCTATTGGATCCTTTCAGACATTCATTTTTTCTACAAATATATAAAATTAGATTTTAATGTATTCATACATAACAAGATATTACTCCAATAAAATCATATTTTATTTAATGGAAGTACACGCACAGACGAATGTGTGGTGTGGGAAATAATTTCCAAGTCAAAAAATAATTAATTGCCAAATTTTATAAGTTATTATCGAATTAATGTAAGAATGACGAGAAAGCGCAAAACTCTTGCTAAAACTGCCGTATCGGCTAGGAAATATCTCAAATTAACAATTAGAACCAGAAAGAGACAGGCTTTGGTAAGATATGGCTACGATTACATCAAAGAGGCCGAAGTAGTTATAATGGTAAATATGAAAATATGATTTTTTAATGAATAATTAGTCTTGGGATTAAAAAGAAACAGGTAAAGCAAAAATTAGAGACATATTCACATGTTTCTATGTTAAAAAGATTACTTGAGCTTGGACGCAAGAATTCCACAGCCAATTACTGATGAAATGTTGCATTCCGTGTATACAACTACCACATCCTACGATTAAGAAACATACCTACCCGGAATGTGAAGGGGTGAAAAGGGGATAATTATTAAATAATAGAAACTACCAGGTCTGAATCCATCCCAAGCATTTATGGCTTTAATTTATTAGTTTACACTTGTCGAATAATCTTCATATCTCACTTTGTCTTTTTCATTCATTCCTTTTAATATCCTGGTTTCAATCACATATGGCTGTAATGAATTATGGCGTTTCCAAATAATTAAACATAAATCTAATAATTTATATGATGGGCGTAAGTGGGTCCATCGAGACGGTAAAATCTCTCTAAAAAACACATGGCACTGTTGAGACCGGGAAACAGGACCTAGTGCGTGAAGGATAATTGACTGGGTGTTCAACCCTGAAGGACTGTTCTCCTACCTGTGGAAATATTGAACGCCGAATTTGATTGTAGAAGAGGTCAGGTGACGGGGTATCCACCCCAATGGTAGGGATGCGAAAGTGGCGTTCGGAGGAGACGCGAGCCGAGAGAGATCACTGGCGGATGAGAACTCAGAGATGACTCATATAAAGTCAATGGTGGATCTGAATTCAGATAAAGCTAAAGGTACCTGAATCTTAGGAAATATCTAATCGTGCATAAGTTGTGTCTTTAGTCAGGGAAGGTTGATTACATGGAATAGAAAATGATGTGTTAACAACATCTGGAGTCATTGCCCGCCCCTTAATCCCGTGCCGCCCGTCAAGAAGGAAAGAAGGAGGAAGCGACAACAGAGCTGAATTTCTGGAAACACAGGGATGCTGCTTCCTACAAAAATAATAATCAGGTGTGTCAATACTATTGCATCCAGATGCGCATTACAAAACTTCTTGCTTCACAAAAACGCCGGCAGTTCATGACCCTGTAAATACATTTGAGACCCTAGTAAAATATGAGTAACATGCAATATCCTTTAAGAGAGAAATTTCTCTAGAAAAAAAGTATTTTTATTTTGATAAAATGAGACTTTTACTACTTCTCAACATTATCCCCTCGATATTATTGTATTTGAGTCAAGAATGAATTAACTACTTTTATACCTGATTTAATGAAGTTTTAAAAAACCTACAAAAAAAACACAGTTCTCATCACAATAATTTTCAATGCCATCCTACGTAGATCCTACTACCCTACCGCCTGGAAGCCAATATTATTATGATAAACATCCTAACAAACCAAAATCACTCCCCGAAAGTTACAGACCTATCAGCCTCCTTCCTACCAACCCTTTCGAAATTATTCTAAAAACTCTTCCTTCCCCTCCTCTCTAATAAATTATCCTCATTCGTCCCATCTGCTAAATATGGCTTCAGGCCTAAACATTCGGGTACTCACCAGCTATATTCTCCTACCACCTTAATCAAAATGCACTCGAAAACTGAAATTCCTGCATTGGTGTATTTACTGACGCAGAGAAAGCCTACAACAAAGCCCATCATCCCTCTTATCCGAAATAAAAAATGAACTTAACGACACACTCTTCAGAATGCTTTCAAATTATCTTACTAACCACTCGTACTCGGTCAAAACTAACAATCATTTCTCCAAAACTTTCCCCATCTCCTCTGGTGTCCCACAAGGTAGCGTATTAGCCCCCTTCCTGTTTAACATTTACTCTCGTGACAGTCACCGTCATCCATTCACTAAAACAATATTTTTACCGGTCCTTCATCTCGGGGTTCCGCGCCATCCAAATAGCTCTAAACGACCTGGAAATCTGAAAACAAAAACTGGAGGGTCAGCATAAATCCTTCCATATTTCATATAGTTCCATTCACCCTCGAAACCAAGAATCCCCTTACTCATTCATTCTATCTTATTGGTTCCCAAATCCCAATAAAAAACTCCACCACTCACTTTGGACTTATCCTAGACTCCATACTTTCACAGAAACCCCATCTTACCCACCTTTCATTCAAAATTAACACTAAAATAAAACTACTCTATCCACTCCTCAACAGAAACACATCGATTTCCATCTCCACCAAAAGACTTATTTGCCTCTGCCTAATCTTCCCCATATGGTCATACGCATACTCCATTTGGGAATCAACTGCAAACTACATTAAAATAAAATTCAAACCAAGTAAAAAGAATCCTTAGAACCATTTCCAACAACCCATGATAACTTCGAAACTCAATAATTCGCAATGACATCCAAATTACACTGATCTCCACCACAATAAAATCAAAAGCTCCAACAATCACTCCAATGACACTGGTCATAGACCTCTCCATCTCCTCCTCAACACAACCAATCAACTACATCCTTCCACTATGTCATTCCGGTATAATAATAATTAATTTCTCTCAGTTAGCTGGCACGTCATTCTCCGCTCTTCAAATAACCATTCCCTTATTTCTCTTCATCTGATTCCCCCTAATACCCTAACCTCTAATAATATTCACCACCAACAGTAAGCCAATCAAATGCTATTAACTGCAATAAGATAATTATGTTCCGTCGTTTCTCTCGCTTTTATACTGATTTTCAATGGACTTAACAATTTTTTTTCAAGTAATTATGCAAATTATTTATTCTGCAAATGAAAATCTAAATATCTTGTAATAATAACAGTACTATCTTTGGATAAACGTTTTCGCAATAAATAAATAAATGCAATAAAGTCTTTGTCTTGTTGTATGATACAGATTCCCTCAAATTATAATATATTATTATTATCTATTTCACGCTTTAATTTTTCATCAATTTTTAATAATAATAGATAATAAATTAACTATTAGAAGCTCTTTGCAATAGTCCTAATTAATTTATTTAGTAACAGAAGTTTTCGGTAGGTATTAATATCCTCTTCAAGTTTAACTTGATGTTTACTTTTCCTTTTCAGATATATTTTGTTTAAAAATACATCGATTTTTTAGATTAAAAACTTAAATTTCCCTACATCATTTTTACATTATTTGACTTGTTTGACATATTAAGCTAAATAAAATCGTACTGTGCCAATTAAGTGAAGGCACACACGCCAATAAGTTTGATTATTTGATACCGTAAAATCATATGAAGTAATATTCTTTCCGAATGTGAGCTGTTTTATTAATTTTGAATAATGATAATTAAAATCATAGGTTACCCTAACAACAGTTTTATTTGTTTTAATGACTGTTTTAATACTTGCCATTATCAATCTGTAAAATAAATAAAATTACAACATTTTTCTGCACTAACTAGTACAAAGTTTATAGCGCCTTTTCTCTGAATACGTTGCCATCTGACAAATTTTAAAGAAAAATTATAATATTATGAATCTTACATAATTATTTTTAACCTATGAATATTTTTGTCTTTTAATTTACTGTTTTATTTTGTTATCAACATATAATATCTATGTGTTGAAGTTGCTGACACTCCCATATATATATTGTAGAAGATCCGGCGTACCTCCGTATTCGAGGATTTAAATGCTTTTTGGGCGCCAGGTATTTTTTAATAAAAATACCAAAAAAGTGGATTTTAATAGCTTTAATCCATTTCAGAACATGAGAAAAATTATCACTACAGGGCGTGGTCTTTCTCCGTCCGCAACTGCCGACACATCTTTCTCCTTTCACTACCCCATGACGACTCCTCGAGTCTCGCCAGACTCCATTGTTGGCCCGAGTTGCGACAATTGCAACTCGCAAGCTGGCCCGCATTGTTGCGTGTAACTTTTCATGTTACATTATCCCCGCCCCCAATGAATTTAAAAAATTGCACAATTTTTTAATGACACTCACTGAAACACAGTCGTAAACAATTTGACTGACCAACGCCCTTAGTCAAAATTACATTAGGTTTTACAAAAATTCACTCATAAATTAATTACAAATTTTTCTGACGTACCATTCAATCCCTCATCAGCATAAACATCCAGTCAAATACAATTTCCTCAATTAAATAATTCAAAATTATTATAGACCAATCACTGACAAACCCTTAACTTTAATTACAACCACATAACTTCAACCCAAACAATTTCTTTAAGAACTCTGTAATCAGCTGTTTGCTTTCTTTCCAACTGTTCGCTGTCAAGATCCAAAATTATTTTGGCCATAATTTTTCTATCTGCTTATCACTACTATTTACACATTCTTCCTTATATACATCTGCATGCATTTCCTTAATACCATTAACCCTGTCATCAAGAACTTCCTCTTTTTTCATAATACTATTAACCATGTCATCAAGAACTTCCTCATTTTTCATCAAATATCTTATTATGTCCCTGAGCATAGCGTCCTCTGCCTTCTCATCTACTCTTTCACACGTAATAGCCTCCTGCACTTCTTCCATTTTAACAAACTACACAACACACACTGTACTCTGCTTTTTAATACACACACACACCTCTCGACGAAATCCACGCAGCGGTCACAGGACCCCTCAGCTATGCGTAGAACAGCTCTCTTCCCCAGCGTTCCTTTTTCAGCGCCTCCCACTTCTTCAGTCGTCGTATAATTCTAGGGTACCACGTAGTCGTCCTCACCAAACCACGTTGTTCGGTGCCCCAACGCTGCGGCGCCAAATGTAGAAGATCCGGCGTACCTCCGTATTCGAGGATTTAAATGCTTTTTGGGCGCCAGGTATTTTTTAATAAAAATACCAAAAAAAGTGGATTTTAATAGCTTTAATCCATTTCAGAACATGAGAAAAATTATCACTACAGGGCGTGGTCTTTCTCCGTCCGCAACTGCCGACACATCCTTCTCCTTTCACTACCCCATGACGACTGCTCGAGTCTCGCCAGACTCCATTGTTGGCCCGAGTTGCGACAATTGCAACTCGCAAGCTGGCCCGCATTGTTGCGTGTAACATATATATATATATATATATATATATATATATATATATATGAGAGTATAAAAATAATATGAACACCCATTTTTATTGCAGATTCGAATTTTCCAGATGAAACTACTCCAATTTGACGTACCATTGAGTCGTTTCGGTCACAGATGGAATTGTAATCTCAAAAATCAAAGTGGGTAAAAAATCGTTAAAAATGGGGATATCTCAAGAAGATCAGCAAAATAAAAATAAATGTGTTTGATATTCTTACCAATGCTTCTTGATGACACCATAACCATAAGGATTGTCAAATTTTTCAATGGGACCCAATTTTTTTTACAGGAAACCTTGGTATTAGATGTCCCCCTTTGACACGAACATTTTTCATTCACTTTTTTTTTCTTTCGATGTGTGGTTCTCGAGATATTTCAATGTCTTCAGATAAACTGAACACTTTGTATACTTACTGCCGGCCCCGGCTTCGCTTGGGTGGTGTTCATAATGAAATAAATGAGACAAAATCTTCGGTTTACAGTTCGACCATGTAAATAAAATTACAATTAAATAATTCGACCATACTTAACTGTATGGTCCTTCCGGAGAGAAAAGAAATAACGCCGATGGTTTGCCCATGTGAAAAACACGCAATTCATGTTTTATCCCACAGACTTCTAATTACTGACATTGGAATTTATTAATTATCATTGCGAATACAAGGCGCACCGCTTAAATTCGAAAGGAATTTCGGTTGGCATTATTGGTATTCTTGGAATAAGTACATCCTCGCCTTTGAATTTCCCTATGAATATAGTAGCTTCAATCATATTTTTTATAATTTTTTTTTAAACAGCGAGTCTTGTTCCGTTGCACAATTTCGGCTGATTTTGATTTAGTAGCATCATTATCACCAAGCCAACCTTCAACTGTAATTTGTGTGTGGCGGTAATGTTGGAAAATCCAATGCATGTAGGAATTCAGTTGGATAATGGAGCACTTCATTTGGATCCGTAATGGAATAGATAGACTTAAATGGATTTGAGTCTGAATTTTCACATTCAAATAATCTACATCCATATTTTTATTTATGAAAAATGGCTCTTTCTCTCAACCAAGCATTTTTTTTTGTAATTTGTAATATTTGGAAACACTTTCAATATTAATTCTTCCTTTTCCGTTGTGATTTGACCAAAATTTGCTGGAAACGAAATGAGGCCAGTAGAAGTGTCAACAGGAGTAGTGAAAGATTACAAAAGGATCTGTATTATAAAATAGCTCTCAGAAAGCTGGAAACTTATGTTAGTTGACGAAATGGAGGATGAGGAGGTATTATGTAAGTTTGATGTAATGGGAAGGACTATTCTAAAGGGTTTAACTAGATGAAATGACGAGTTGGTGGCACTAACGTTGTGCTGGAAGCTGTGAGTAACCAACACTGTTCTCCACAAGAAGGTGAAGATAAATTGTAAAAAATAACGAGCAGGTAGAGACTAACCATATTAGGAACTTCCCCAGCCGATTTGAAAATTTTATGAAAAAATATGCCAAATGCAACTTCAATCAAAATTTGGAGTTTTGGTTTTTTAAACGTATGGCATTTTTGTTTAATCAAAATTCAACATCAACTGATATGGTGACGGAACGTCGAATCAACTAAACAAATTCATCAGAAAAATGAGTTACGAAATAAAATTGTCACTACTCCCTTCCCTGTGAGGAAGTTATCAACTGCCGGCTGAAAAATTGAACAGCAATCTGGCATTTTTTTTAATATATTGAAGATCTCCCCCACTGTCTTATTTCTCACTCACTCACTTTTACCATTATGAGATTTAAAAAAAATCCGTAAGTGTTTTTAAAATTTTTCTTATAATATTTAATGTAAAAAACAACTATATATAATTAATATATTGTGAATAAAAAACACAGAAGAGTTGTCTCAATATATTTATTCTCAGGACGTTTCGGCCATAGCTATTATCAACTGGATCTTTCCTCTTAGCGTCTTCTTTACATATACTATCACACAACCATTGTGCTTGTTGTTGTCTTCCGCAAGTGAATAAATATATTGAGACAACTCTTCTGTGGTTTTTATTCACAATATAAAATTTTCTTCTTTATAAACCTTGTCCGGACAATAACGAATACATCAAAATTAGAATTATCTAATTTGGTGCAGACGTTCGGAAGCTATGGGATACATACATTTTGCGCGATACACTTATTATATATATAATAAAGGGCAATGATTTATTTATTGTTGTATGGGGAAACCCGGGTACAGTGTTGCACGGGAAACAGTTGGAAGTTGTTGCTCTGAAGTACACTGTTGTCAAAGAAATTGATCACAAAATGTATTTATTCCACGAAAATAACTTCCGATTTTACATTTTTTAAATTTCCGCCCTCAAGCCCCGCCCCTGGAGAGGTAGCCCTAATTTATTCCGACAGTACTGATTTTCAAGTCGCAAATGACACGTGTAGATTATTTACTCTAAATCACTCCACACGTTTAAGTGAACATACACACACCAACATAAACAATATACTTTACTTATAAGAATTATATATTTAAACTATCTATTTCGTCTGTATAGCGCGAAATTACTTGTAAATTCACATTTTATTCAAGTAACGATAATCTTGAAGTACTTCAAAATATACAAAAGTATTTCTCTTTCGAGTGAGGGCCACACACTGCGTCACGTAAAATGACGCGCTTGCCCGATTACAGTCAATTTTACTTTTGTTAAGATGAAGATAACGTGAGAGTAAATCCTCACATAAAAAAATAAGGCTAGAACCTTTATTTAAAAGCAAGAATTTTTTTACTGTACCCTAGGCTCCCCTACCTATAATTTCATAGGACGGGAGTTATTTTAACACGAAGTTAAAAATACTTATAAATAAAACCGAGCTTAAAATATATTTTATCTTTTCTCAATACTAACTAACTGTTGAGAAACTTTTGTTTAAGTAATTAATATTTTAAAATTACAGTATTTTAGTAACATTTTCTAGGTTTATCATAAAGTACTACTTAATAATCATAATTTGGTGACAACATTTTCAGTTTAATGATTTACTTACTATGTCACTGAAATGTACAAACACACACACTCTCATATATATATTGTAATGAACATTTAACTACTCCGATTTAAATAAACATACATTTTTCACTGAGTTTAAGTTCTTATTTAAACTGATATGTAAGTACCATTTTAATGTTTTAGTAATTAGATCCTTAATTAATTATTATCATGACATGAAAGCGGTATTAATTTCCAGTTTTTTAATATTCACAGCTGGAAAATCTGACTACAACCTGAAGAGGGTATAAATACGTACTGTTAAAAATAATCGTAATTAATATTATTTTGAATGACAAAAGGTCAGTTGATGGAACTTAAATATATTTTTGTAGCTTTTGTACTTTTCACACTATAGTTATGAAACTTTTTAATGATCACGTTAGTTTTGCGTTGGTTTTGTTTCGTCTACTTTTCTTAGAACACAAAACGTGAAATGTTTGTTTTAGCCCGATACGCTATCAGCTCGATAGTGCGTGGGTTATTTACCTGGCACTTCACTCAATGTCAACCATTTTCTTGTCCGGCAAGTCAGGAAACTGGTAGCAGAAATTTGATAAGCAGTCGAGGTAAAGGTGAAAATTATTGAAATCTGATGTAATCAACGAGTTAGAGGCATTTAAACGTTTTTGTCTCCAGATCAGCTTGTACAAGTGGCACTGACTCATTGTTTGCGTCACACTCCGAGCATGATATACGAGGCTATGACTAACCGACCACAACAAAAGCCGGCGTATTGAGTCATGAAGTTCATCACCCTGACGCAGCATCCTTCGTTCACCTTGGGCTATAACCCCAGCTGGCCATATAAAATATGAACCTGACGTGAGGCAAGTGTAAGGAGTGTTGCAGTGCTGCGTAAGCCAGTGGAATCTGCTTCAACATTAATCACAGTACGCAATACCCCATATTTGTCAGTGGAAAAGTTTTACAAACGCTGCATATTAATTTACATTTTTCTTCCAAATGCCAAAATACAAACTGAATTCAGAATCCTACCTTTATAGAATAAATTAGCTGGGAGCATTTCTCTGAGGCATCGAATGCTATGCAAATTAAATTAACAACCCAAGTTCTTATAAAGAAGCTAACATCAAGAAAAAGTTTAAGCTACTAAATATTTTTTCGGTTTATGGCAGATAGGAAATCGGTGAATCGGTCACATTACCTTCTTGAAAACCAACAGATAATTGTGGATTCATCGGCACAGAGTTAGAATCCTTAATCATTCCAAAATAAAGATTTAAATACGTAAAACTTAAAACTCATCAGTATCAAATAAATCTGGTAAGTTTTTTAATTTCAAACTTATCGATACGTGATACGGTTTCGCTTTCAATTTTAGATTCAGCATGATTGAATTCGTTAAGTGGGGTTTAAAATATATTTGATGAAAAATATTGCATGAATGGTGTGAATAAATCAATTATATTGTAAATGATTGTGGGGTTTATTTAATAAAATTAAATAACTTTACATTTTATTTAAATAAAAAGCAATCATTTTAAGAGGGGACCAGCGCGCTATTACAAATAAATAATTTCAAGAGGACAATCTTTAAATCTCAGATTTAATTATTCATTGGGGTGATCACGAGCAGCAGAGTTTTCTTTCTCTTGACGAAACTGTTTTGTTTTCATTCGCGCCTTGACACAGGTTAATATGCGACCGGAACATCCTTCTTTCTTCTGGTTGAATTGCAGACCTTCCCTCTGCCGGCTGAAAGTGGGATGAACTCGTACTGCCGGTAATTGAGGAAAACTCACTTTTCCCACTTCTTCCCTCTAGTCTTGTTTTTAATACCTTCTCACTATAGAGCAACAATTCACAACTCACTTTCAACTATTCTTTCACAATCCAGCTTATTTATCCATTTCAAAATCTATTAGACTCTAGCTTTCTCCTCCCTTCCACGTCCTCATCAACTCTCCATCTATACCTCGCCTTCTCAACGTCTTGCACTATACTTACTCTGCCTCCTTGCTTTCTCAATGTCTTACACCAACTGAATATTTTTCGGGTTCTTGCCTCCCATCTCAACTCCGTATATTCTTTCTCCAAGGTAAAACGCTATCCCACGTGACGTTTGTTCCGCGAATCCTCGTGAGTCCTTCAACCGGCGCGGGAAATCTGCCATGACACAGGGAACAGTGCCTTTCGGAAATTTTGAAGAGTGAATGCTTTTTCAGCCAAAAACAAGCTTAACATTACAAATACGCAGACAAGCATGTCTCATGATCACCAGCCAGGCTCCTGGAAAACCCTTTCTTACTTGGCTGTCGCCAGTTAGAATGTTCTAGCTGAAATTTTATTACATTCAAATTTCCATAAATTCTAATAAAACTGGAAAGGGTCCTACTGTGCTTCAATATACTTTGTAATTGAATATTATAAAACATTTATTGCACAAATTTATTAATTGAAAATATTACAAAACTTAGAAAATTAAATTCAAACATATTTTTCTATGAGTTTACAAAACCGGTGTAATACGAGTCCCTGTGTTACGTTATGACCTTTAATAAGCAATTTAAGTAAAAATTCATCTCATGTGGGGAGTATTGAAAATAGTTTTAGCCCTGCTATAGTGCTGTGAGTATTTTTGACTCTTTCGATATCCTGGGGGAATATTTGAGATGCATGTTGTGACGTTTTCAATGCCGGTTTAATCATATGTTAACCAAGATCATATGTTAATCAAGGATGTAGTCTGTCACCAATGCTGTTTAACTTATACATAAAACAAGTGATGAGGCAAGTGAGAATTGAATATGGAATACTACAATGAGAATAAATAAAAACCCTATGCTTTGCCAATGATATAGTATAAGGGGATTCAGAAGCAGACTTGGAAACCATAATAAATGGCATGAACGTGGTCCTTTAAAAAGAGTTTAATATGAGGATTAATAGAGGAAAAACCAAGGTAATGGAGTGAATTGTGGGATCCTACTTCAATAATGGATGGAGTGCGTCGGAACATAAACAGATCGAGAGTAAAGGCACCTTGCATCCACTTGGATATATATTATATATATATATTAAATATTAGTTAGGATTAATAAAGGGAAAACCAAGGTAATGAAGTGTAGTTTTGGAAAGAGTGGAATAACAAAGACTGTTAGATATGGAACGGAGATTTTACGAAAGTTAAGGAATTCTGCTACTTGGGAAGCGTAATAACTAGGGGTGAAAGACACGATGAGTAAGATACCACAGGTAAGGAAGGCTTTCGCGAAAAACGAGATTTTAATTACTGGCAACATTAGTGTGAATATTATGAAATCGTTGCTTAAAATGTTCGTTTGGGGAGTGGCGTTATATGGATGCGAAACGTGGACGTTAGTTGTTACAGAAAGGAAAATAATACAAGTCTTTGAAGTGTGATGCTGAAGGAGAATGCTGAAAATCAGATGGGTGGATAGAATCACTAATGAAGAAGTTCTAAACCGAGTAGGGTAAGAGCGAATAGAATGGAGGGCGTTGACTAAGAGAAGGTGTAGCTCAATAGGCCACGTTTCAAGACATGAAGGTCTTGTAAAGTTAGCATTAGAGGAAAGTGTATAGGGTTAGAAACAAGAGAGAGACCAAGGTCGGAATACGCTAAGAATATGAGGGAGGATGTGGATTGTTATAGTTATGCAGACATGAAAAGGCTTGCACAATATCGATTAGCATGGAGGGTTGCATCAGACAAGACTTAGGACTAAATACCACAACAACAACCAATAATTGAATTATGTACCGGGATAATATAAATAAATATTTGGGAAACGCTGGGTCCCCAGCTAATCTATGTAGAATAATTAATAAATCTAATAATCGTTTATCATGGAAAACCTAATTAAATGTTTATATTTGTGTTACGTCGGATCGCGAACATAAGTCAAGGGATTTTGAATTATCGTGTAAAACCTCTTACTGGGTTGCTATATTTTCGTTGTTCTCTGTAACGGAACCTTCATGCACAGTTTTGCAATTACTGGCTTAGCCCGTTTATGTGTAGAATTATGAACATGCGTACACCGAAATTTTAAATATAAATACCATTTAAATTCATACCACAACAGCAACAACCGTATTTACAATAACAAATTTCAGATAATATGATAATACATCAAAAGAAGATACGTTGACTTTTCGTGTCATTTTCCGAGAGAAAACGTTGTTGGAGCAGGTTGTTGAATGTAGGTTGCTGAATTTCGGTAATGTCAAGTTGGCCCACTCGTTCCTGACCTCTCGAGTTTTCGTGTAGGCTCGTTAACGAACAGTTTTCATGGTAAGTTTACCAGGAATTGAAAATGCAGATGTAAAGTTAGACATTTACTCTTAACATTACATTGAAAAATAATGTCGCATATGGGATAAATGGAGAATAGTTTCTTTATAAACGTTACGGGATTAATTCATTTGAGCACTTATACTTCATACGGAGTACAATAATTTCTTTTTTGAAGCAGCGTAATTTTCAACTGATTTATTGTATTTTGATTCACAAAAATCAACATATTAGAAAAGGTAATTTTGTAATTTATCTTGATATAACTAGGCAAAAATGTCGGATAATGTTAAAAAGTATTAATCATAAAGTTGGACAAATTGACACGTTACCTTCACCAATGTTACGCCTAATTTACAAGACACACATGTTTT
Source organism: Eucriotettix oculatus (assembly GCA_034510155.1). Taxonomy (NCBI): domain Eukaryota; kingdom Metazoa; phylum Arthropoda; class Insecta; order Orthoptera; family Tetrigidae; genus Eucriotettix; species Eucriotettix oculatus. The sequence goes on from CM067378.1 coordinate 15,847,072, forward strand.
TATATGTCTAATTCCCGCATGCTGCGAGTAATATTTTATACTATTTTACACTTTATACTGGGTTACGTGCCATGAAACCTTAATTGTCTATGAGGTTATTTATTTACTTAGACAAACCAATTGTACCATTTTCTCAAGATTAATAAAAATTTACCTTCACTCATACCACAAGTAATTAAAATATTAGGGTAAGTCTTTTAAGTTAACGAAACTTATTAACCCCAGGGTTTCCCGTGGGAATAATGCATGGCAAATTCGGCACTGTCATGAATATTTTCAATTACGTACCAGGAAAAATTATTGGTTACCTCTTTCTCATTTTTGTTGTTGACTGGGCTCTGTATACTCGGATTACGTCTTTCAATTCCATTATCGTAACTTTAAAATGGTGTATTTAATTTACACTCTGCTCTACTTGTTACCCTAAGTACTTTCACTTCATTTTCACCACACTTCATTTAATTATCATCCTAGAGATTCTTAATTTAATAGGATTGTAGAGGTGACAGTACTACCACCTCTGGTGCTCTTGGTGGATAATACGCTGATTAAAAAAAATAAACAGCAGATACGTGCATGCGAATAAATATGTATTGTAGTTAGTGAGAGTGATAGCGGCTCCCTCTTGGTATTGTACTTGGTATTTTCAACTTTTTTAAAAAGAAATTGTCCATATTTAAGGTACCAGTATAAGTATTGAATCGATTAAGATACTAATTAATGTGGTGGTTAAAAATAAATTGAGATATCGTAAAGTAGGCGACGTGAAATGATAAATTTTGAATAATGTGACACTTACTGATGGTTTAATCACGTGTTGATACAGCGATTACTGTCGTTAAATACTGTTGTAGGATAATATAAATTAATTCCCGGACATCGCCATACACTCTGTTAGTTATAAAATATATAAAGATATACCCAAACCATAAATGGAGTTCAAAGAACTTTTAAATATTCGAATATTGAGGCTATAATTTGTAATCCATAAAATATCTAATATTTGTAAAGGAACTTGGTAAATACATTTTTTATATATTTAATTAACAATCAGATTATATACAATCTTTATGCTAATTTCATAACGTCCATAAGTTCTTTGTATTGATGTGGAAATGTGAAGGTCCAACAACGCCACCTCAGCTTCTATTGAAGTCGATTGACCATTAGAATCTGTAGTAACGTTTCTAGTAGTGGATTTGTATAAGTTTCAAGCTTTACATAATGTTCGCGAATTTTATCTTTGATGACGTCTTCTACGTTTGGTCAGTATGTAAGCTAAAGTTAAATACATACCAAGAAGCATTTGTTATGCTGCGAATAATCTTTGGTTGTATTACTAGTTGTATAATAGCAATGTGAGACTCTGCTGCACATCCCCAGAGTTCTACTACGTAAGTTCTTATAGGTTTTATCACTGATTTTCACTTGAGTAGATTGTACTTGCCGAGCTCCTGTGGTCTATTAACTAGCGTCAACCTCAACAATTCTTTTTTGGCTCTAATATGTCAAAATTACGCTTATAATAACACATTAAATGGGGTGAATGGTACAGGAACGGTAATAGGAGTTTTAACTCGCAGATGATATATACGGTCGCCTTTTGCGCTGCAATTCATGGATTTATAAATATTTACATCAATTTCTTCTGAAGTCTGGTAGATATCGATATGAAACCTACACGAAAATGTAAGTTAAAATTCTGGTTTTAATCCCTGAAATTTTCATTGGAAACCATGAAGTCGTTTCGGAGCATAAATAAATTAAGAGTATATATATTATAATATTAATATCTTCCAATATATTGAAATGGGATACGCACGAATATTTAACTTAAATATTCTGTTTTTATACCCTCAAATTTTCATTGAAATCCGTTGAGTCATTTCGGTGCCTATTCGAGACAAGCCAGCCAGACAGACACTTCAATTTTATTTATTGATATAAATTCTATAAAATAATTTCGAATAAATTTTGAAAAGCATTTGTCTGGTTTCCTTGCCTATTGTAAACGTAAAATTAATTTTATTAACTATGTTGTTAATTAATAGATTTTTATTGACTGTATTGTCAGACAAATATCAAATATACATTAATTTAAATTTCAAGGTGAACGGTTCACCAAAAATTTATAATAAACAAACCGGATTTCTTACTTTCCTAAATATGGAACAGAAGATTTATTTAACTGCAATTTAATAATAATGTGGTATTATACTGTGCACTTATTTGCATTTAGTAATTAACTCTTCTCATTGCCTTTAGAAAGAATGAAACAAATAACGATTTATGTAAGATTAGTTAATTTACGGTGTTATCATGTAATTAGAGAATTATAATGAAGTATTATGTTAATATTTTGAAGTTTCAGCTAAGATACGGAAATAATCAGACTATATCAGAATAGGTCAAAGGAAAATCAGTCGACAAATCTTCTTTATTGATCGAAAGGAAGAAGTTAAAATTCCTGTTTCAATCCCTGAAATTTTCATTGACATCATTTGAACCGTTTTGGAGCATAACAGATCAAGAATATGGATAACGAGCATTCACATTGGAGATTCAAACGCGCGGATGCAAGACAGCCTTCTCGTAATTTAGTTTTCTGAAATTTTCCAATTTTAGTTCCCAAGTTAAAGCGTGACCAAGGGAAATATGGATTAATTTTTATTTGTAATACGCCAGCTTATTTTATAAATGCACTAGAGGCCTTTCTAGGCATATCCACGAATCAAGCTGAAGTAATCAAGATTGACCTTGTATTATTTCAAAGATATTTATATTTCAATTTTCTTGTTTGATATATTAAAAACAGAAACCCTTCATTGTGTTATAAATTAAAGTAACTTCTCTGAAGCTCGTCTGCGTAGGCAGTACAACCACGTGTTACACACTCAACTTTTGAAGTTGGTGTGCGATAGTTGAACGTTAAAACAAATACTCGCTGCACTTATATTAGTATGTCTCAGGAACTATTGCGAAGATAGGAAGATTATAATGTAAACATCCTTTGTGAACCAGTGTGTCAAAGTAATTTGTGTTAGGAAGCCGCACTTTTTTTAGAACATTTTCCCATTGTTATATGTTGCGTGACTTGCGATATTGACGTTGGTAGGTTCCAGTGAGCAAGGTAAACAGCACTAATTCTTTTTCTAAACTTGGGAAAACCACTACAGAAACAAATAAAATATTGAAGCAAACATTTGTAGAAATAGTCACACTTAACGATAAGTTTAAACGGCTTGACGCCGGTTTATGATCCCCGTCAGTCGGCATAAAGCCCAAGATTTTCTCTGTATACTGGGAGATCGCCTACTACTTTGACAATATTTTGGAGGTTATACATTTTGTCAGAAATATCGAATCATGTGGTGGATTGTTTCAAAGTTTGTGACGAGTTTCCTTCATCCTCCAGGATTTTCTGGCGATTCTCACAGTTTTATTCATCTGAGACTTTCGGTAATGCCTTTAACGTTTACCTTAAAAGTTCATAACACTGTGAATCATCCCTTTCTAGGTCGAATATTCTTCTTGCTTTTCTCCGATCGAAAATTATTACCATCGGCCAAGAGAATGCGGCTCTCATGGCTAGGTGCCAACTTTGTGATTGTCTGAGGTTTGATTATTAAAAATTCAGGTCCGCTGCCAATAAAACGGCTCTTGAATATACGATGATGAATCCAATAGATCCGCGAATGCGTCAAAAATCTTATTCACCACCTTCACCTTCAACGTATTAACCCAAGATGGCAGCGAGTAACATATTCTTATTTACTAGTCTAATAAATGGAATCACTGATTTTCCTAAGACGAAATTCTAGGAAGATGACATTTAATTGAAAACTCTCTCAGAGATTTACATACACTGGCAAAGTGGGTTAATATATTTACTTTCGTTTTACAAGTTGTAAACAACAGCAATAAGAAAATATTAGATATGATACAATGACGTGATACAATGACATGAGACAGAAACACAACGGTTTACTTTTACAATCTTATTTGCGATAGTAATTAATGGATTAGAGAAATCTATGAGGTAAGCCGAGCGGTGAAAGTATATGTAGCCTTTGCATGTTTGCACTATTATCTAATAGATTCTGGATTAACTCATTAGAATGGTGTTCAAGGTTACTTAAGTATTTTTCACTATACTTCGTGATCACAGATTTAACCGTATCAACTTTAAGGTCGCTCAAAATGACGGTGTTTCTTATAAAATATGGTGCATCACATATAGTACGCAACACTTTACACTGATATATTTATAAATTTGGATGTTGGAGTTTTCAGCTGAAGAGTTATTTTGAGGGTGATGGTGGTGAATAAGGCTTTTGTGCATTCCCGTATCTATTGGATAGAACGTATAATATTCAAGAGCCGTTTCCTTAACAGAGGACCTGAATTTTCAATAAACAAATCTCAGACGATCACCAGTTTGGCACGTAGCCACTAGGCCGATGGTGATACTTTTTGATCGAAGGAACACAATTAAGAAACGGATGTTTGACGATCTAATGAAGGCGATAAAGACATTCCAGAAAGGCTCAAATGTTTGTAATTCTTAGAATCGTCAGAAACTCCTGGAGGATGAAGGCAAACCTGGCTCAAACATTGCAACCATAAATCTCATGATTCGATATTTCGGGCAAAATCTTTAAGCTACATAAGATTGTCAAAGTATTGGACGACCTCCAAAACTAGCAATAACAGTGAAAATCTTGGACCAAATAAATGTTGATGAGGAGACTGAACCCGAAATAAATATTAGAGGCGAATACTTATAGAGCGTGATAACTGCAGCATTTGACGAGAAGGTTAAGAATAAGTTTTGACTTCATTCACAAATATTTGATGTAAATTATAAAAGCAAGCGTAGCTGTTAAAAATAATTCAGGTCAGACTCTGAGACTAAGATCGATTACATTTGTGTCCCTCCGGACCCGATGGACGTGGAATCCTTTGGCAGGAGCGAGGAACGAGTTCTGCAGCAAGGCTCAGTCATTTGTCAGCACACGACAGCTGCAGGTCCTGCATTAGCTTAATGACCGTCATTGTCGATACTCGGACACGCCTCCCCTTTACTCTCATTGTGATCTCAGTGACATACCTCGTCCTCAGCTGCTCCTCGTCCGCGGTGAAGACCCTTCTAAAATGACCAATAAAATTACTCTCTCAATGCAAACGGGTTTTATGATTACATTCAACTTTACATACCTCGGCGGAAATATCCCTATTATAGATAATTTAAACTAACATCGTGTTGCTCCAGTTTCTAGTAGAGAATAATATAGCAGGTCCACGATTTATAGTCTGCTTTACAGCTCAGGGTGATAGAATAACAAATTAATAGTGCGATTTCTACCATTTAAATTGTCAACTCTATTTAGGATAGGTATTAACACGAGTACAGGTATTCGTACTAAAACTGGTTCACGTATTCATAGTATTCGTACTGTCCCATAACTAAATTTTATATAATCTGTATTAATTTAATTACATTTTGGCCGCTTAAACATGAGTAACAATTCTCTGTTTTGATAATATTGGCAAAAGAGAAATCTGTCTGTAAAATTTAACCTCGCGTGTTTATTTTCTCGCCTTCAGAAGCATGATGACTTCTACAACTTTCCATCATGCTGAGATAAGTTTTAATATTAATTACGAGTTAAATACTGAGATGGGAATTAATATATCCTTCCTACAGAGAGGATTTAAATATCTCCAGTTATTAGATCGAATTTTAGAGCATTATTTGTGTTCATTTTATATTTGCTTTCATTTAATTAGATACTTTAACAAATGAATCACAATTTAAAAGCAGTCCAAGCGATTACAAACGATACCTAATTGGTTTATTACTCCGTTTCTGATGAATTCCAACTAAAGTGGTTTTTTAAAACTCCAAAAAAGTTATTTTTCCAAAACATTATCTCGTTAGTGAGAAACTTTCAGTCTACTTTGTAGAACTTCATATAACTGAATACTTCAGAATAATAACATTACTGGTAGATATGTCCTTACAAAATCTTAGTATACAATGGCGTGTCTGACATAATTCTAAGTAATATTTAACAGTAATGCATACGATGTGGTATACCGACTCGTTTGCTTATTTTTTGTATAGTTTTCATCTAGTAACATTAATATAAAATGAAATATAGAATAAAAAATAATAACATATCTGGACAGTATTTATCTTTATTTAAATTAAATATAGGGACATAATTTGAAAAAAAATCAAATAACTTTATTGTTATCTTTAAAACGTCACTGGTAGACAATAGTTTCAAGACGAATAAAACGACACATATCGGCTCAAAGTACAGCTCAGTATAACCATTGCATTGCATTTCATGATGAAGAATTTTTAATTTCATAATTACTTGTGCTGTCGATCATTTACCATTTATTTTAGTCTGGCCTTCCTGTCGTTAGTATTGCTCTTCAAGTCGTGCGTTAATAAATTAAATGTTAAATTCTTTCAATTTCTTGTCCAATAAATAATTATCACATTCATTCATCAAAAATATTTATAATAAAAATTGTAAGACAATTTATAAAATAATTATTTGAATTATGGGGAAACACCAATATGTATTCTGACAGAATTCAAATAGGACATAGTAATAAAGTTTTGGCCAAAGGAAATAATAACATCAATAGAAAATTTTAAAATTCATACATTGTAAGCTATATTTAGGAAAAAATATCGAAATAAAATTAGAATCAGATAATCTATCAATTTGCTCATAAATATAATGTTTTATGACCTGTAATTTTTGTATTAAATACTACTTAGTTCAGCATATACAAACCGTTATATATTGCTAAATGTTGATGTTAAATTATGTTATTATGGTTATTAGTATAAAACGAATTTTGAGAATGAAATTCTATTTCTTGACGGTTAATATGGCCGCTCAGTAACAGGCGCTAAATTAGTCGCGGTACGTTCCCCGTATTGTTCCATGTCGGAGGGTGAATAAGGGTGAATAATATGTGGGCTCAACATATGTCTGTTGCCCCTGGACACACATGTGCGCCCTTCTGGTCCAGAAATAGGATCTACAGCTGCGACGTGCCAAACTTATTTCTGGAAAGCAGCCACGGTGGCGTCTTCCAGCGTCGTCGCCATTGCAGCGTGGTCTATTTCCAGCGCTCCAGTCATCTGGAACGTCCTGATAAGCTGCGGAAACATCTATACTTTCCTCATCAAGAACTGTCAGTGTTTCATTAATTATTATATTTTGAATATTTAATGTAATTATAATTACATGTTTACTTTATCTCTGTTTGACGATAATAATAAAAGTTAATGTTGTAAAGCGAAACACTGAGAAATAGGAATCATGAACGGACACCATCAATAAAAATTCATAGTGTCTGCAGTTTTAGTTAAAAATGATGATTTGTATAAATTTAGGAGTCCGTTTATAAATATAATTTATTGGTTTTATGTACTAAGTTTCACTAATGCAATAAAGATTTTAATTACTATACTTATTTGATATCTAAATCTATACCTAATGTAAGTTTAAATTTGTACGCCGTTTTCGTGGCGGTTTCTGTTTGTTAATTGTCAATTCTTGCGGTAGGTTGTGACGTCACGTCACTTTCGTTACGTAATGCTTGCACCTTCAACAGCAATGATATGAAGAGGAAGAGGATGGATCATAATACTAATTAAAATAATACCTGACACATTTAATTCAAGTTGGTAGATAAAGGCCAAAAGTCAGAATATTTATTTAGGGACTTTATAAGTAACAGAAGTCTAAAATTCCACGTAACATAATTATCTAAATTGCTTTTCAGAAATCGTTTGTTCAAATTTAAAAATGTGGAGCATATTGTTTCTTTAATAATAGAAAGTCTGAACAAGTCCTGAAGCAAAGAGAAGAAATGTAACATGGAATATATACTTAGGAATTGTGCGTAAATTTTAATGTTTCTAAATAGACTATTTTCTACCAATTTGAAAATATAATACTGTTATTAAATTTAGTTGGGAATTAATGTTAACCATATTTGATTTGTTCGAATTCAGCTCATGTATTCAAGAAATATTATGAATTTGTGATTATACATTTCATTCCTAGGTACAAAAGTTGTGACCACATACACTTAAAACAGATTTATGTCCCATAATTTTCCGTTAATCTCATAATTAGCCGCGTATTTGTTGAAGCCATATTTCTACCTAAATCTTCTTCTAATTCCAAATAAAAGTTATTTTGAACAATTTCTCTTGTTTATCTATCTACCGTTTTACGAAAATAGGTATCCAATCAATACGGACAAGCATATAAATCTTTAGTAAGTCTTCGGTTAGAGTAGGACTGAATTGACAATGAATAAAAGACGGTCAAAAAGTCAGCATATATATTTATTACTATTTAAGCAAATACGACGTTTCGTCTCCCTTTAGAGACGTTTTAGGCATAAAATTTAGCAATTCGTGTCATTTACTTCTTGAATCCCTCAGCCGAAAAGATTATTAAATGTATTCAAGTATTTAATTAGAAAAAGAGAGAAGAATTCAGTGACGCGGTCCATCTTCAGCGAAATGATGGGAGTCAAGAAGTAAATGACATGAATTGCTAAATTTTATGTCTCAGGAGGTCTCAAAAGGAAGGTGAAACGTCGTATTTGATTAAATAGTAATAAATATATATGTTGACTTTATGACCGTATTTTTATTTTTTGTAAACTTGCTGCGGACCCCGCGTTTCCTGAGTATTTATTTATATTATCCCGTTACATAATTTAATTCTTGGTCAACACATAACTAAGCCGTCATCGAAAAAGTCACTATATTAACATCAAATATACTCCCAGTATCTCGAGACGGTCTAAAATCCCCCCTGCTAGAGTTGTAGAAATGAAAGTGATGGAACTTCACATGCCTCAGATCTTAAAATACAAAGCATAAGAGTTAGATGTGAAGAAGCGTTTTAATTAAAGTAGTATGTGACCGTGACCTTTAGTAAGTACCAATTGCTAAGCAAACAAAGGAGGTAAAATTCTAAATTGGTAGTATGCAAACAAAATTACCGCTGGGAAATGAAAACATTTCATTGGTAGCTATATCCCAACTTGCATAAAAGTTAACGATCGTACACGAGCATAACAACTTCTTATATCCAGGCTTTCTAAGAATATTATAGTCAGAAAGCAGTAGTTTTCACGTATGTCTTCAAGATATATGTATTTGGCATTACGTCATATTTTCGATGTAAATCCCATCCAGAATACAAAAGGGGTAAAACAAAAGTTATATTATTAAACGAGATGGAGTGTAAAGGAAAATGAAAGTCAAGCACAGAGGGTTACGCACACATGTTAATATACCCTTTCGCAAAACAGGATTGAGCCGTATAACAAAAATATTTGCACCAGTGCAACTGCAATGACGAAGGAGACCAACAAGCTACTTCTTTTCTTTATACAGTGCAAGTTAATTTGATTATTATGATATCGGCGACATATTACACCATTGTCTTACCATCGTTAATTTAATTATATTGTAAATGACCTTAGGAGTTTTGTTATTTAAGCTATTTAATAAAATTTCTTGCTCTTCAGGATATAATAATTTATTTATGAAAACACAATCACTTAAAGGGTTCCTGCGCGCTATTACAAACAAAATAATTAATAACAGGGGAATTTCTAATTATCAGGGTTAATTACTTATTGGGGTAACCACGTGCAGCAGAATTTTTTATTTTCATTCGTCCCTCTATGAAGGTCGTAGGCGACCGGAACTTCCTTCTTACTTTAGGTTGAATTGTAAATTTCCCCTCTGCCCAGGGATGAACCTGTTTATGCTGGTTATTGAGGAAAATACAGTTTTTACTCCTCCTTCACTCTGGTCTTCTTTGTTCTCGATACGCGTTTACGCGTTTACTAAAGAGCAACAATTTACACCACACTTTCGACTTTTGTTGCACTCTCCTGCTTCCTCCTTCCTTTACACATCCGTTCGACTCCCTTCCACGCCCTGATCAACTCTTCTCCCTTCTCAATGTCTGGAACAACTGCCTTCTTGCCCTCTCAACGTCTAGAACCATCTTAATATTTTTCTGCTTCTCGCCTCTCAGATAAACTCGAATCTCCCTTCTCTAAGATAAAACGCTATCCTACGTTATGTGTTCCCCTCAAATACTCCTGAGTCCTTCGTCCAGCGCGGGAAATTTTCCATGACAAAGAGAACATGGTACCTCGGAAATGGTACCTTCAGAAAAACAAGCTTGGTATTATAAACCCACAGACAGGCACGTCTCCCGACCGACAGCCTTGCGCCGGGAAATTTTACTTCTACCTGCCTGTCTCCAGTTAGAATTTTCTTGCTGGATTCTTAGATCCTTTAAAATTCAAAAATATTAAACAAAATTAGGTAGGGGTTCTACTACGCTATAATGTAGTATAACTACTTTAAATTACATGTCTACATACTTAAGGCAGACTCCAATAAAATTTCTGTTTTATTAAACGCTGACATGTGTTACCAACAATAACTCCCATTCTCCTACCTCCTTATCTTAAAAATCGAAAATAGAATCATGAAATTTTTAAATTATGCGGCATTTCAATGAACACCGTGCTTAACCCTTCAATTTTGTATCTTGGAATTAGAAAATTAAATTATAATTTCTAAATTTAGCTAATTTTAGTGTACGATATGGGGACAGAGTTCGTGCTCTAAATATAATAGAAATTTTCTTAATCTGCCTCCCTTCAATCAGCCGCCACTTTTGCCCGCCACGCAACTAAGAGTGGTCAAATTGCGTATAATTTAGAAGATTTAGCTAGTCGTGTGCAGATACTGTAGTGGGGATAGACCAGAGCTCAGTTACCCTCGAGCCTTGGTTGAGACAAGTTGGTGGTTAATAAGCAATTCTGAAAATTTGGCGCTAGGAAAAATATTGTTTTAAGTTCAGAATACTTTGTTGTCCAAGAGACTCGTTCGTAATATCTAAGAGTAAGTAAGATAGCAAGAGTAAGTAGGTGATGTAAAAAATAGGTTAAGAAACCGCGGGTCAATCTAAATTTTGATAGAGGCTGAGGATCAAGTGATCCGCAATGCACATCGTGGTGGGACGAATGAAAGAGACGATTTGGGAAGATGGATTGGAGGAATGATCATCTAAACAAGGAAGACGTCTGGAGAGTGCTTGGTGCTTGTACAAAGACACTAAAATAATTAAAGTGTGGAGTTGGCGATGAACATTTAAATAACGAAGTAGAAGCTTGAGAGAGAAATAGAAAGTGTGGTGACAAGAGTTGGTCGCGAATAAGAGGCAAACCGAAAGAAGTCAGCAGCAGGTGGAAGTCCGCTCACCTAATTCTCTGGACTCGGTGAAGACATCGTGAATGCGAGCAACCGTAATTCTGAGAATCGAGCCCAAGTACGAACGCAGAGGTTCACACTCCAAGTAGACTCCAACAACACACGTGACCCCGGATTTCCACACGGATGAGTGCAATATCCAGAATTGCGTTATATCTGACTTCCTTGTTGCACGAGAAACCCATAAAATGACTATTTTTAGACTGATTGGGCTAGTCGTAGTAAATTTTAATTGGACCCTTAGTTTTGCAATTATTGTTTTTCTTTTTCTGTTAATAAGTTTTATTTGTTTATTATTTAATTTAACTAAATAAATTGTTTAAGATTTAAATCATAATCATATCCCCTCAGAGTAAATCATAGGGCGTAAAAAAATGAGTCACCCAGAAAATGAATTTCATCAGGAAAGAGATCATCTGCGCTATTTCTCTTAGACCCGGCGAAATAAGGGGAAACAGTTTATATTTTATTCAAAGAACTAAATTTATTACTTATTTAACAGGATAATTACCTTTCCTTAACGTTATTTCCTTCTACTGTTACGTAATCGAATGTGTCAGTTTGCGTTCCACCAACTTGGATGGCTTTCTTTTGTCTCAAAATAATCTCTGTATCAAACCAATTCCTGACATCATAAACACCACGGTAATTTGGTTTTAGAGTTTCATGAAAAAAAAGTTTGTTGTTGTGGTATTCAATCCTAAGACTGGTCTGATGCAACCCTCCATTCTAACTATTATTGTGCAAGCATTTTCATGTCATTATAACTAGCACAACACACATCCTTATTAATCTGGTTAACGTATTCCATTATTTTCGTCCCTCTTCTGTTCATACTTCCCAATTATGCTAATTTTACAATACCCTCGTGTTTTAGAACGTGTCCTATTAATCTATTCCTGCTGTTCGCAACGTCCTCCATATTGTTCGCTTTTCCCCTATTCTGTTTAGAACTTCCTCGTTTGTGATTCTATCCACCCTTCTGGTTTTTAGCATTCGCCTATAGCACCACATTTCAAAGGCTTCTATTCCTTTCCTTTCCCCTACTCCTATCGTCCACGTTTTGCACCCATATAACGCCACCCATACGAACATTTTTAGCAATCTAATATTCACATTTATACTACCGTAAGTAAATCCCTCTTTTTAGCGAAAGTCGTCCTGGCCTGTGCTATCCTACTCTTAATGTCTACTAGTTATTTACGCTTCCCAAGAAAGAGAATTCCTTAACTTCCGTCAAATATCCCTTCTTAATCTAACACCCTTTGTTATTCCACTGTTTCCCATACTACACTCCATTACCTTGGGTTTCCATCTATTAATCCTTTCTCCAGGAATACGTTCATGCCATTTATTATGGTTTGAAAATTTTATGTACTTGAAAATTAGTATAAGGAGCTAGTAATCGTATCAAATTAGTAGAAGTGGCGAATTAATTAAAATGTGTGATTTGTTTATGGCACGGACTATATGGCATCTGACTAGTCTGAAGACATAAGTGTGTCTCGACAAAAAAAACTATAATAATTAGAGAAGGGAACGGATTATGAAAATATAAACTAATATATCCACGTTTCTAACTAATAATTCATCGACCAGTTTTCTTTAATTCAATACTCCTCTGAAGCGGCACTTGAAACGTTGGTGCTGATATGTCTCACCTTATCTGCTAATCTATTTAATTTTTAATTAATAAAGAATCAAATTACGTGTAGCAATGCTTGTTTTAGCATTGTTACAACCTGGAGATCGCCGTTTTTTCTCCGCCACTCATTGTAAAATGAAGGATTGAGTGGCTGAAAATATTTAAATCGTTTGAATTCTCACACAAGGAGTAAGAGCCTCTTAAGTACCACTCACGCGTATGTTGTAGCTGTATAAAAGAAACAGACACGAGCGAAATGGGGGCACGCGGAAAGACAACAGATGTGACATTGTGTCGCTGCAGAAGCTGCGGGACTATTCTCCCGGACACGCACAATGCGTGAAACAATAGCCCCAACGAATAACGGGAATTTCATTGTTTATGAACAACTTTGGACCCCCAACGAGGCGCCCATTTAGGAAGTTTCAGCCGTATATTTTGACCTCAGAGAATTTGGATGCATGCGTTTCCTTAACTATTATGTATCTAGTTACTCGGCATGTTGAACAACAATATTTCTTATTTGTATTCTTAGCTATTGAAATTACGAAATATTATATTTATCTGCCCCTCGTGTAATAATTGTCAGGAAAAACAAACATGTTTTCTTTATTCAGGAAACTTCACCTGTTTCTGGAGAAATTATTTGCATAATTTTATACGGAAACGAAGTATTCGAAAAAATTTGACGCACATCAATCAGCTTTAGACAAGATATTTAACTGCTCAAAATGAAATGTAAATGAATGTTTTCAAACGTGAGACTTTTATGTTCCTAAATAGAAGAACTGAGAATGTGTAAATTACCAATCAGGGGAAAAATTAATAGAAGTATTCATCATTAGAAAATGCAAATACTTGGGTGTAACTTTTAGTAAAGACCCGTAACGTGGGAAATATAAATTCAGTGGCCAGTAAACAATGGAAAGCACTAAGCTTCGTAATCTATTACTTCAACATCTTGGCACCAAATATTATCAAATAGGTACAAAAATTAACCATCACAAATAATAATTATCTATTTTTAGGTACACATGATAACGTCCATAATTTGGGATTATTAGTGTTCTCTCGCTTTATAATATTGATTTCAATATCATGGTTGCCATTGAAGTGGTTCTGACTTATTGGATAATTTCTTTGTTTCCATACGCCAGATAAAAAACTATTTATTTACATACATAATTTCAAATCTTACAAAGTCGGAAACAGTTCTGTGACCAAGTACAAACTTAAGTAGATATTATACTGGTTTTGCAGAGCCGCTCCCCCCCTCTCCTCCTCTAATTCGTATTCCATTACAGTTCTAAGTATTTAGTAGTTAAATATTCTCACTTGGCTTTTCTGTGAATTTTTTTACTATTACTATATACTTCCGTGCTATTTTCAATGTTATTGTACATTTAGGTTAAATTTAATAATAATTAAATCACTGACATAATTCCGAAATCGTTCAAAAACTTTACAGACCCATCTCTACAACCAATAATGCTAATGAAAAGTCAGTTAAAGCAGTGACCTCATGTAAGTAGAATAGTTTCGTCCCGTCTTTAATAATAACGATTACAAGTATTCGAAACTCATAGGACCCTCTCTATTCAATAACCAAGAAAAGTTCAAGTGATTGAATGATAATTAATTCATAATATCGGAGATAAATTTTAGTTATTTATATAATAGAGATTGGACCCGCTCTATTTTTGAGGTTTCATATTCATCATATCATTAGTTGCTTGTTTGATTTTCTTATTATTATTTGTTATTGTGGATGTAGGTGTGTAATTTTTTTAAGGGTCTTTAGGTTTGTTTAGTTTTTTTTTGTACGATAATGGCCAGAACCATCAGAGAAATAGTTTTATAAAATGTTAAAATATTACAAATATTTGCCATTATTCAAGTAAATTATGTTAACGAATCAAAAACAGTACAGCTGAAGTTCGTTCGCGATAAAAATAAAAAAACCTTAGGCAGACTAATTTTATACTGAACTTCTAAAGCACTGCTCATTTCTCTAGTTTGCAAAAATAAAGTGTCAAGTAACTTTCTTTAATGTTATAGTTGTAATTGCTACAGTATCTACGATTATTTAAAAGACTATTCATATACAGAACTAGCAGAATAATGTTGAGAACAACGAATATATATATATATATATATATATATATATATATATGTGTGTGTGTGTGTGTGTGTGTGAATTATAGGAAAGATCTCTTGCTGGTACTGTAAATATAAAGGAATAAGTTTATAATTAGTTTACATACTGAAAGTTAAGTAGTTTGTTTTGAGGTTAGAAGGAGAGAAGAAATCGTATAACGGACAGAATTGGTGGGCGAAAGAGGACTTGCGTATCCCGACATGACAAATTTACCCGACTTCCGGCTTAGCTCAAAGAAAGTTAGTTACGTCATTCACTTTTCATCTGTCCATGGTCGTTACTGTAGGCTCGGGTAACTCTGTTGTTACCTGAGGCTGGACTAGCATCATCAAGTCATTTCATTATTTGAAATATGAGTTCTTATCATTCGATTCGACTGACTCCTTGAAATGAAGCTGTGTGGGGTTCGTTGTTAAATAAATTAATATTATATATAATGAAAATACATTAAATTTATATTTATTAATTGATAAGATCAAATTTCCTACCCAAATTCGTTTTATAAAGCCACCTTTTTGTTAGGATTGACAATAAATTCTTCATGGAATATTTAAAAAATTGAATAAATTACTAATTAAAATTTAGAAAAGTTAAATCTGTTTTCGAGTTGAATTTAAGGCGTTCACATAGCAGCAGATTTAAAAATAAGAATCCAACTTGGAATTGGCAGTACCGTTTAATTGTAATAAAGATTACAAACCCAGAAATTACCGTCTTCTCCTTTGCCTTGAACTCGTCGTTCGTACTCAGATCTCGTACCTGTCATTGATACCTCTTGTTGTGAAATAAACACCTTTCTCATTTAATCTTCTTATATGCCGCCATATTGAAGAGAAAGCAACCAGCCCTGAATCAAGCAATTCAAAACCACTCCAAAGATTTGTTTAAACAGCCTCTCCCTACTGCAGTTGGTTACCACTCTCCAAGTCTCTCACCATCCATCATCATCCAAATGATTATTGCCCATCGCCAATCTCTTAATTTTCAACTTCTTAGTGTCCGGTTTCTTAATGCTTGAAAATAAATTTGCGTCCGTTTCTAATATATTTTCCCCACTCCTTTATTTAATTTGCTTAGGCGGTGGGGACGGTCTTCTCCAATCAAAAGCATTTACCGTTAGAATTTAGGAGAAGCCATTCATCCCACTTACCACATGTTTTGGGGAAAACACCAGGTCACGTCACAGTCAGGTGTTACAGGGTCTCAATAAACCCAGCCCGTCTAGGTTTTATTATTCTGTCTGCTACCTTCTTCAATTTCTCTCAAGCCCACTGCCTTTGATTTTGTATCGCAAAATTCCGTATTTCGTTGACTTACATTATTACATCCTCCTGAGAGATCGGAATGAAAAAACGATTAAGAATTTTTTATTCGCTCGAACTAAAGTTATAATCATACGAATTAACATATATTTAACGTCAGATTCTGAAATTGCCATAACGATGTCCTTGATTACAAACTACCACTACTGCTTATGTTTGTATTTAAGATTTCTGACCCATAGTTGTGCCTGTAGATTTTTTGTCAAAAATACAAGATGAAAATGAACTGAAGTTGGAAAGAATAATGAGAAACAAATATTTTATAAGATGACACGTCCGTGAGTAGAAAAAATTCATACGTGTTAACGGCAATCTTGTTGATAATTGATTTGAGTTTTTTTGTGTTATATATTTGAGAGATTATATATTTATGATTCATAATCAAAAATAGATTATTTTCTCAATGTAATCTATGGATTTATTTCAGTATCCAATTCCTTATCATATAATATTTTACTTGAAATCAATTTACCTTAATGAAATAAATTTAATGACCATTATCAATTTTAAAAATAAATCCTTCCTTAACAGCACAGCATTGTTTGTGTGTGTATTTGCATCCATTTTCATGTCAAAATTTTACTATGTTATATTATCATAACATATAATATATGTAAACAAACGCTTAATGGTCTAAAATTTAGGTGACATAGCAATTCGCCATTCAGAAACAAATACTCTTCACAACATTCCGTCAGTCATAAATAATAAACAGGGTAGAAATGTATACAGACATTTTGTTGGGCTGTAAAATATATTTTGTAAATAGAACTGTTTCATAGTCGTTATTCGAATATTTCAATTAATAAGCTTACTGGTTTGGTATTACCTTAACGTTGAAGCTTCACTCCAAGGACCCCGCAAGTAATTTTGAGTTGAAAATCAATCTCTGTTGGTCGATTTAACATATTGATTATTTTACAAACGGGCATCGGTCTACAAATAAGTTATAAATCGAATAAAATGCAATAATTTTAAAGACAGCATTAAGAATTCGTACAAACAATTGACTTTGATTTCTTGTTACATGCGCCAAACAAATCGGTTTATAAAATCTCGTGTTAAAGAACTCAAAAATAATCTGAAGTCCACAGTATAAAAAATTAATCAGTCGTACCCAAATATATTTATTAACTAATTATAAATTTGATTGGCAACATGTCAAACTTTTAGATGAAGAAAATAATTATTCTTCTAAATTTATGAGTGAGATTTTACACAGGAGATCCAATCAATAATTACGCCATTAATGTGAATTTAATCAAAATTTACGTTGCTTTATTATAGTAGCCATTTTAATAATTCAATTTAACAAAATTTTCCGTTCATAATTGTTAATTTTAAAACATCAGGAATATGTTTAACCGCTAAAGGTTTATAAATCATTTCGGCCAAAACGTTAGTGAATTGAGTACTTTCTAACTTTAACACCTGATGTTATAAGTAATGTTCCATACTATTTCAGATAATTTCATTTTTCGTAAACTGGAGTTTTTTAAATTCTGCATTTATTTTGTATTTTTAGATTCATAGTAATTTATTGATCCACCTGGAGAGGTTGCAATGAAAGGAACGCACTATTGCTTTGTTAATAAATTTTATTTTATTTTAATAACTTTTCTGTTTACCCATTTATTTACAAAAAAATGTAACTATTGTTCATCCATTATTGTTAAAACTAATACACAGCAATTTGAAGTAATTATGGCTGTAATCTCAAATAATTTATTTGGCAACCTCATGTATTTTTGTTTTATTTGTAGTTCACATTTGATGACGGGGAAGGAATATAGTGTTGTATAAGATTTTGTTAATACATCTGTGTGTAATTAGTTTATTACAGGACTTCTATGCCCTTGTGTGTTGATAATACTTTTAAGCATTGTTTATACCTGAGTATTTTAGGTTTATTTAATGTAAGTTAATTTAAAATAATATGTAGAGTACATGGTATATTAATTCGACCTCACCCACAAAAATATTGCAGCAAGGTATTCCGCCGAGGTCCGTCACGCATGCGCCTTAGCCTAGCGTGGGCGTGATGGGTTAATTTGCCTAGCGCAGACTCCGACCCTAATGACACCGCTCCCATCTGCCGTATGCTAATGTGTGGCCATCTGTCCGCTCTAATGACGTATTTGTTTCAATTTCACAATACGGCACGTTGATGGCGGCCGCTGATAAGCCGACCACGAGCCTTATTGAAACTAATGGGCGGCGTCCCGCAGCGTGAGCAACAGCCGTTGGGCAGGTGATGAGGAGTGCGAAGCGAAGGGTTCCGTCAAATACAAGCCTTATTTGTCCGCTCTGTAGTGCGTTTCATCATTTCAATAAGGCAGCCATTAGCGGAGCGGACCAGTGCAAACGCGTCATCTCTCAGTCAAACCTGCTGCGACGACAGCTGTCGATAGGAAAGTGGCACCATGTTTCCTGATTGGTGATCATCCAGATGAATCAGGTAGCTCCATTTATCATTAACCAAAGACTATAAAATTGAAGTATATTTCTGAAGCTATAAGAAAGCATTTCCAATCGGAAGTTGTCCAGTTCCATCAGATTGATCACTGCATGAGTACCCTAACTTTCCGACTTCAGATACTGAATTCTAGAAGTGAAATATAATTTATTCCAAGAATGTGACTCACATTTCACTATACTGTGTAAAGGAAAGTACTGGTCCTACTATACTCAACAATTCCAGTGACAACAATCCAGGCAACGTCACACCTACAGGTATAAATTGCAAGAGAAATACAGGAAAGTTATTGATAAAAACAAAAACAAACAGAAACCAGAAAAGCAATTACGAAAAGGTGACAAGGTGGAGACTAGAGTCCTGGGAAGGCATGACATGGAAGGAGAAATGGGTCAGGACAAACACGTTAGAATGGAGAAGGGGATTCTTTCAGAACTTTGAAGACAGAAAAAAGGGAAAATTCGTCTCAAACAAGGCATTGGTTAGATTTCTAAGCGGGCAAGGACGAATAAGAAAAATCTTTAAGAAACTGGGAAATCTGAAGATGGGATGTGTGACCCTGGCATGATGGAGGAAAACAGCTGAGCATACTGACAGACAATGCCAAATATAGGCGATGATTTTAAAGTAAATGAGAACAAATCACTAAAATAGATACTAAGTGACGAAGAACTTTGGGAAAAACTACAGATGGAACTAAAGACCTTTTTAGAACTGGACCGAATAAGAACGGAGCGTACGACATAAAGGAAGGATTTTAGGGCGGTGAAAATCCCCAACTACCTCATCAGAAAATAGGTTGCCTGATGAGAACGACACGGTTTACAGACTAATGTCGCTAAATAGTACAGTGATTAAACAAAAAGTAGCTGTTGAAACCTCCCTGGATAACTACCATTATGGATTTTCCCCCCTACCAGAGAACCATATTTAAGCATACTGAAAATAAATGAAAGAAGAATAAAACAGAAGAATTAAATCAGAGAAAAGTATTAGAAAGAAGCTTCCTACGAAAGCATCTAGGTAGGATACAAGGATCAAAATGGATCCTAAATAGAGTTCATTGGCTTGTTGCTCTTTTTCGCATGGTATTTTAATTATATATTCTATCAGATGACGGGTTCCACCGCTTCTGACCTCGGCTTCGCTCCACCTTCGATCTCATATTCGGTGTGTAATTAGGGCACCAGGTAATTTTTCCCAATGAAAACTACCAAAAAATTTGTAATTTAAGCAACAGTTCATTTATTCTAGCAATGAGAACATAACAAATCCACAGGGCGTGGTCGTCAATATAGTTTTTTTATCATCAGTTCAACACGGCACCTCGCCGCAAACTTAATTAGCAGTGAAGTCACACATCAACTCATGTCGGCGTCTCACTGCTTGATTCTGTTGCGTGTTCGAGATTCCCCGCTTTTAGCTCGTCCTCAACCATTGCCGGTTTTCCTCTGTCGGTGAGTCTAACACTCCCGACAACAATGCAGCATAGAATAACTTGGCTGCTTTCAGGGACATGTTACAATAATTATTCTGCAATCGAAATGACCCAAATTAATTTTGAACTTTTCGTTTCAAACTAAATAGGGAGTCACGTATAATTCACTTTTAAGAGTCTAAAGGAAAGTTTAGGCGGGCCGCTGGGTGGTGGATTGCTCATCCCTGCTGTAAAGCTTTGTCAATAAGAGGAACCCGAGGAGGAAGTGACGATATCGTCTTTGAAACAATGATCTGTCGTCCATGGTGGTTTCCCGTGCGTCATGCGTGTCCCCACAATGCACAATTAAGCCGTGCGCGACGCATCCTTCCTCTAGTAGAGCGGAACACGACATAATACCTGACTTGTGTTTAATATTCACTTTGTGGGAAGGGCCCCAAGGCAGCGGGGTGGCAAATGTAAATTTAATGCAGAGGCGCGTGCCTGGTCACTGACTTCATCGGGGAGCTAATTTTCATACTCGTCCCCCGGCCGGAGAATGACCACTAATTGCGGAAAGATGGGCGCGCGGACCAGTCTTGGCCTTTTTGCTGCCGGGACGCCTTTGTCATGCTAAGCTTCGTTGCGGGAGCATTACGTTTTAATTTGTTTGGAAGAGCGACACAGCCGCACCTCTTCCCACCACGTGACAGGATGTCAGGCCAGATTGCGACTCACTTCATCAAGAACCTGTTGTCGCAGTGTGCGTCAATAGGAAGTCTCTCGGCTCGTAAATGAAGCCGCCCTTTAAAGTCCATGTTTGTACACCAAGGGGAAGTTCGCGCGTAAATTCAATTGCAGTGGCAGATGGACGCAGTTGTAGCACGTGTTACGCATACATCACGCAAACATGCGTGCTCGCACGCGCTCGTGTTTTCACGCAACTCATCCACGCCATTTCCGCTGCAGAAAACTGGATCATTCAATGTCAAATAATTTTAATAGCATTTCAATTTCGTTTATTTTCCCTAATCAAATGTATTTATTGACCATTAAAATCTACTTTTCTGCCCTTTTCAAGCTGTTTGACTGAAGTGTAAGCTCAGTCTGTGTATAATTGTTATATAAATATTTTGTAAAATTTCTACTGGTCTGTTAATGTTCCTCAAATATATTTGATTAAATAAACGGTAACACTTTATTAGGCAGTCAATTGCGAAGAAACTAATTTAAAAATACTGTACGTTTCGACGCACCTTAGGCTATTTATCTAACAGCGCATGACTCGAAGTTCATATTTCTACGTTGTAAAGCTGTGTCGAAGCTTCAAGCATTTCTTGCTTTGTTATTGTATGTCATACGAAAAATGGCCTGTAGAAGTAAACTAATTGTAAAGGTTGTACTTTTACGTCCTTTCAATGCACATAATTTAATGACATTTTCGATCAATTCGAGGTTGTTTATTTAAAAATTAAAAATAGTGTTTTGGGTACGCATTAGGCTATTTACAACTACTTTAAGCACGTGGCGATAATTAGGAAAGTATCTCGGTTGAAATAACATTAGTATTCTCGTGCTAACTACATTGATGTAAAATGATTTGTTTATGATAATATCACTTTGTAAATTAAAATTTATCTGCAGCGAAAAAGTGAAGGAGGTGCTACTAAGTCCCGAAACGTTAATTTGAATTTATTAAAATATAAGTCTGTAATTGGCCAATAATTACACTATATTTTGTTATAATTTTAGTCAAGTATTCACATACTCATTATACGTGGATTATGTAAACAATGGAGAATTAATAGAACCAATAAATGAATCTAAATCTTAAAAAGTTCTACTAACCCAGCCGCCTTCTAACATAGTAAGTAGTTAAAACTTGTTTCTCAAGGATTCCCGAATCAATATTTTTGTAAAATGCATATGTAAAATAAACGTTATTTCACTATTTCTTAAATAATAATAAAGCGACATATGTGATTTAAGACAATTACCATGCATATCAAACGGATGACGTTTTGTTGCAGACATTAATGACATCTAATGATTTTCAGCTTACGATTTAGTTTTATTCATCGCTGAGATTAAGTTTGAAGGTCAAATTCAGTTGAGTGTTTGAGCTAAAATTTTAAACAAATAACTAATACACATTATCGATAATGTCTTTTGTTCGTCTGTACAACAAAAGGGTTATATGCTGTTGTATTTCTTTCATTCTTTTAACAAATGGACACAATTGAAACCAGTTTGGTACATTTATTCTTAAAAACCTGGAAATAACCACAGGCGAAATGAAAAACGCCTGGAACAAGTTATATACGCCATGATTAAACACTTCAGAGACTATGACGTCATCATGCATTGAGAGAGATTACAAGGTAGTACGCCATATTTAATTCAGAAATTAGAGCGTCTATGTTCGTTACAACATAAAGTTTTACCAGGTCAGTATAAAATTGTAAAATATTTTAAAAACATAATTTTGATTTTATGGGTTAGGTTATTAACTTAAGTGGTTTGACTGCGCGCATATATGCGAAAAAGGTTTTTTTTTGCTGAATTACAGGTAAAGGAAAAATGGAAGGAGATAGTAAACGCTACGAATGATTATTTCAAATTGCCTAAGTTTGTATGTCGATAGTAATTCCGTGCTATTCTGTGGAATCCAGTGTCTCAATTATTGCGTTGTATGAGGCTTAATGACAAGACAAAATTAACACAGTTTAACCAAAATTTAGTTTCAAAGATGTTTAAGACCAACTTTTGAGGTTATAAGTTACGATTTTAAATACCCAAGTTTATGCAATACAATTAAATCAAATAACTATATTGTTTTGTACGAAATATGCGTATTAAAATGTGCTTGGCGTTCATTATAATTAAGTAATAATTAATTTAAAAATTATTTACATCAAATGATTTAGATCATAAATTTACTGACAGACTTTTAAAAACAGAAAAATAATTGTTTTCTGTCTTCTACCAAATATTCAGATTAGGATAACAGTACTATTTCAAATACCCAAGTTTATGCAATACAATTAAATCAAACAAGCTGTATTGTTTTGTACGAAATATCCTAATTAAAATGTGTTTGAAGTTCATTATAATTGAGTAATAATTAATTTAAAAATGATGTTCATCAAATGATTTACTAACAGACTTTTAAAAACAGAAAAATAAATATTCCTGTGTTTTACCAAATTTTCAGATTAGGATAACAGATACTATTTCAAATTCAAAATGCAAATATTCAGAGGCATCTTTGTTCAGGTTCCAACAATACTGTAATATGTAACCGATTAAAATTTAAATCCTTTTGTTATTTAATTAAATGAAAAATTACATTAATCCTTTAACAATCCGACAATATATATTACTCCCTCATTCCCTGGAAGTATTATTCATATATGTTTTGGACTATTTTGAGGGGTCTGGACTATTTTTGACAACCTTTAGTTAATTTAAATATTTAAAATTAATAGATGTTATACGTCTATTTAAATTAAAGTAATTATTGAGACGACCTTTAACAAACACGTTTTTACTACAAAATCAACGTTTATTAACATTGAAGAGGGTACAAAGAGGTACCGAAACGTAGGTTTACGTAATAAAATCTTTTCTGTGAAAGGTTATCTCATTAATTCCTTAAAATATATAATAGTTATTAATGTCTGTAAGATTAAATGAAGCTAAAAATTTCCATTTTTTTCTTTCTTTCTTTCAGCAATTACAAAAACAAACATTCTCTGGTTGTTCTATGGAAGATCCTCTCCGTCCTTTCTTTGCTGAAATCGTTTTACGAGATTATCTTTTCAAACACAACTTCTTATTATTGTGTTTATGTTGATAACACTTTCTGCATAATTAAAAATAATAAAATTGATACTATCGTATGAACTTTTAACAATTATCATTCTTCCATTAAATCCACACACGAGATAGAAAAAGATTTTAACCCTAACTTTTTAGATGTGTCTGTTTCTTATGCTAAGGACACAATTTAAACAAACACGTATCGTAAACCGACTTATTATGGCAGGCTGTTAAACTATTATTTTTCTCATCCTATTCAAAAAAAAATCCGTCATGTATAACCTTACTGATAAAGCCATATTGCTGTCTGATCACAAGTTTCGCTATAATAACATTGAAATAGTCAAAGAAATATTAATAGCTAATTCTTATACTCAAAGTTTTATCAATAAATTTATTCGAAAAAGATTACTTACAGACAAAGGCCAAATATCCAACACCAATCCCACGAAACCCTTAACAAATTGCATTACTATGGCATTCCACTAACATTTACACAATTCTCTGAAAAACCTATTCCACTCCTACAACATCCAGCTCATAAATAAATCATCCAATAATTTATCCACTATTATAAAACCCAGTTGATAAAAACAAAATTCACAGTGTAGTTTATAAATTAAAATTTAATGATTGTCCTTGTGTAAACATAGGCCATCAGAACCAGAATTAAGGAACACAGATCCAATACCAAGCTTTCACAATCTGTTATTTCAAAACATATTTTATATTATAACCACACTATTGACCGGGATAATTTCCAAATTTTAGACAAATACAGTAATTAAAAACCCTGTTTAGTTTCAGAAATGCTTCACATTAAACGCAACATGTACTCTCAATGTAAAAATGGACACGGATTTTCCCTCCAGCATATATAATATTTTAATTCATGACATGTAACGTATCAAATGTATAATCATATTATTTGCTTTTTGAAACTTTTGTTCTTTGACTCTTTAATTATTATAATATTTGGCTCTAAATGATAGCTCTGTAATGATATAACTTTGCGTCTCGTTATTTAGTTCAATCTGAACAGGGTCCAGGTCGGGACCGAATCATGTAGTTGTTTTTAATTTATATTTGGTTAGGTTACTAATTTTTTGTCTGCTTTTAGCATTAATTTAACATTAATTTAAATATGACTTATTACCGCAAAAAGCGAAGTAAAAATTATTACACGACTTGAGCCGATCGAAACTGTTATTTGCAAAATATAGCAGCAACTTTTATCAAATAAATAAATTCTTGAAGTTAAGGCATGATAAAGTAATAATGTAATTAGGGCATATTACTGCAGATTTACATTATGCAAATTTTAAAGATATTATGTTGTTTTGTCTTCGCGAAACTGTGTCCAGGAAGGCTTGTTTTTGTGTGCAGATGTAGGTAGGTAATCCTCTTACCTCGGCGTGATGCAGGCAGATGCCCAGACAGCTGAATCCTGCCTGCTTCGGCAATTAGTCCGTCCTGCTCCAGGGATGTCGCACCTCATTTACCCGCCCTTCTACTCACACATCACCAGACCAACTCTTACAATTATTGATAGTGTACAGCCAATATACCTATCTCTGGTCAAAGAGGAAGAGATCAGAATGAAGATCAGTTAGCAAATAGTTTTGTTTCTACTGTTAGGATTTAAGGTTCATCGTATTTCCATTTCTTCCTCATTTAAAGAGAATTCCTTTGTATATAACACGCACTACAAGTATTGCTAATGTTACGTAAACTTCAATATAACAATATTTATAACTGAAGATGGGATAAATACATAAAAATCGTGGTAATCTAAGTAATTTATAATTTAATGTCTTTTATAGCTTTGCCTCTTGTTTATTTACACCATGTGCGGTAATCCATTCAGTTATTTCCCATATATTTTAATAAAACTTAGGAATATAATTCGTTTCCCCCATAAAATTATTTTCATCTTAAATTTTAAACCATATTTTCTGATTTAATTACCACAACAAATCAAGAATTTAATGTATAAACATTATGTAGGAAGAATTAAGTTAATTTGATGAAATTTAGAAATTTTTACTTTCAAATTATAGGAAGGTATGTACAATGTTTTAAAACATTATATCAATAAACGCAACTAAACAATGTTCCATATTTTTGTATTTAAAAAAAATAAAAATTGTAATGTATCAAATTTTTGTAATTTTGTATTTCATAGATGATTATGGCAATTGCCGACAGCCCCTAATAAAATTTAGAAATTGAAATAGATTTTATTACATAACTGATAAAAACAAGGGACAAATAATCATCATTATTAAAATCACAATCAGTCTTTAAACAAATAGCTTGGTTTATTTGATTGACCTAGTTATTGCGCACGTCCACTCATGCACAACATTTGCAGCCATAATGTTGGTTGTTGATGATACTACGCAGTGTTGAGTAAAATACCGTCTGAAAAGGACATTTAAACATTAATTTAAAATCCACGCTTCAGATATATCCTTTTTGTTGGCTATCAGTGTCACTATTATCTGCTGGACGGAAGTTGGTCGCATCCTCATCTTCACTTCAGACAAATAAGTAGGCCTTTTTAAAAATGGTTATAATTAGAGGAAAAATTCAGTAACTTTACTTCATACCAAATGTTTTGTGAATATTATTAGAAATAAATAAGCTTAACACATGAATTTTAAGGGAAGCGCTCATTTTCCCGACAGACACGTGTACGATGCATCCTTATCGGCATTATCCCGATTGATGTTTACCCGACAGGACTATATCCCAGTAAACGATTCCCGAAGGCTCATTATCCCGATTTTCATTCGCCTGACAGTTCAATATCCTAGAAAATAATATTAATTTAACAATTAATATGCATGACTTTCATTGTTAACTAGCTGGAAAGCCGATCTTGTCCGGGTATTTAGTTATATTATAACGGCACAGAATTGAATTATCTACGACTTCCATGACCTCGAATTAGAGACCAATCTCGGTTGATTACGAAGAACAGGCTTTCTCCCCATCTCCACTCCACCCCCACATTCCCAGTATTATTTTCAAGTTCATGTTAATTATACATAAACATTGGGAGAAAAATATTAATATTATTGACCCCATACATAATTCATTCAATGTAAATGGGGGCCTTCTTTACATAAAGATATCACATCTTAGGAATAAGCAATTAAAGAAATATATAATCGTTAAAAGTTATCAATAGTGTAGAGAATTAAGTTTAGTTCTGTTTTTTTGCTCAGGTGGCATCACTCGCTATGAATGTATGTGTTCTTTGGTTTTGTCTTGTCTTCTGTTCAAAGATGTATCGACGTGTTCTGTTGAAATAAAAATGTTGATCTTATGTTAAATTGAATAAAGCATTATTAATTTAACATACATTAAATGAAAATATTAACAAATATTAATGAAAAATTGAAATTAGCCAAACTGTTAAACTTATCTAAAATATTTATCACTATATGATGTTCTGTTCTTATGTGATAATGTAATTTCTGTTGGTCGCCAATGACTTCATAGTTGACGCGACGTAAAATAAACGAAATGAAAAAATTAAATTATCTCCTTGTTTCGCTCATAACTTAGTATAATCGTCAATATTCCAATATTTCAAGCCATTTAAGTTCACGTCATTGCAATTTATGTACGTATTGGAGATATTTTATTAACAAATATTTAATTGGCGTATCATTAAAATGTGTGTGTGTTGTGGTTGTTTTTGCAGCGGTTCCTGGCGTACAGGGCGGCTGAAACAAAGCAGAAACGATAACACTTTGCGGAAGTGTGTAGGACCCCACACGGTTCTACGAAGAAGCACTTCTGCAGGACGTTGCGTAATTCTCATCCGGCCTGAATAAAAACCGCGGCCCATCGCTGTGTCGCAGTCGCTAATCGCGTGCACTGACTGCAGCCTTCACATAATTGCTCATGTATGCTTATATGATCATTCTAAAAAATTTTGTTCAATTTGTGTATTTTAAATTTCCTTCCTACTTGCCCTTAACTTTAAATTTGTTTAAAAATTGTTTTGCACTAAAATTTAATTTTCACAATTTTTAAAGACAAGTCACTCATACAACTTCTCTCCATAAAATCATAAATATGTCCAGATTTGGACATATTTAGGCCTACACAATTCAATTCCGGACTCGGAAAGTATATCACAGTAGTTGAGTTCAGAAAACCATAATGATGATGTGCGGAATCAAACTAATAAAACTATTATTAACACGGTGTATGAGAGGAATCGCAAATTTAAAAATGAAACATTCAGGAAGCAGATTGTTCAAGATGAAAAGGAAATGAAAGAATTTTTCGAAGTCAACAATTCCTTTAAGATAATCAAATCCCAAAAATCCTAATATGGATGATGGGCAACATAGAAAAAAATGGAAGAAATTGTAGAACATAAATCGATCTACAATAAAGTGAGAATACGATACAACTGAAAAAGTAATCGTATATTTGAAAAATAACTTTACGTGTAAATATATTGATAAAACGTTCATACATATACGAACATCGTTTGGAAAGTATATTAAAACCCCAATATCCGGCAAAAGCGAAGTATAAATAGTAAATCAATTAACTTCTGTTTTTCACATTCATTAAAACAAATTTACGCCCAAATTACAGACTTGCTCATGGATCACATGTCGGTTCTCAGCAGTCCAGTTTAGATATTAATACATTTCAGTTTTATATTTGTTCATCTCAATGTAATTTTCAACCGCTTGTGGAGTAGCTGACTGACAAAAATAAACACAGTTAAAAATAAACACAGAAAATGAATCAAAATGGAAAGAGAAGCAATAAAAATCTTAAGGTTTGCCGATAATATTGTGGTATTTGAGGAGTCGGAACAATAATTAAAAAACATAATAATTAGCATGAAAGTGATCCTAGAGGAAGTATACAACATTAGGATTTATAGAGCGAAAACCAAGGTGTATGGGAAATGTGGAATTACAAAGGGTGTTCGATTGGGAAGAGATATGTTGAAGTAATTCTTCTACTTGGAAACCATAATAATAACTACGGATAGTATAAGTATAGCAGACATATATAGTTGGATAGTAAAAGCAAGGATTGCTTTCGCAAAAAAGATTAATTTACTTATGGGTAATATAAGTATGAATATTAGGATATCATCATTAAAAATGTACGTATGGGCTATGCCGTTATATGGGTGCGAAACGCGGACAATAGGAGTTGCAGGCAGAAAATGATAAGAAGATTTCTAAATGTGATGCTGTAGGAGAATGCTGAAAATCAGATGATTCGTCGAGAAGTTGGAAGGAAGTGTTGAGCCAGCGGTAGCAGACAAGTCCAATTCCACAAACTGCCTCTTCAAGGGTTCCAAATGTTCCGGCCAGATTTACCTACGAGTTTCCGGTCTCGGTAACGTAATAAATCGAACATAAATCCATCAATGCCATCTACCGAAAGCTACAGTAGTAATTGCCATTATCAAGCAGTGTTCGAACGTAAAGACCGGTATTGAAGCCCACAACCCTTTGAGAGACAAATTATATTTTCATTCAATTTTAATTTATGAAGTAAATTTATCTTCTGAAATGTATATAATTTTTAAAGGGTAAAAATATAAATTTTAATTATATTTTATTAGTTGTTTTCTTCTTTGAAATATATTCTTAAAACAGTAAACTTTATCATTATTTATTCTAACTTCTCACTTAAAGTATACCACTCTCTATAATCAATTACATCCCTGATTTTATTTAGACTTATAACAGGGCATTTTGGTGATTTTCATTGCATTGTCACGCGATAAGATAATACTGGTCGAATAATTTTTATTCTGTAGTGTATATACGATCTTAAGGGAAAGGCATATTTGTGTGCATCAGTCACCGAAGTTCGTCCGTTGCTTTTGTGAATCATACAACCGTCAGAAATCTACGAAATCAATCTAAAAAACATTTTATCTGCCTTTACAAGTTTATGAAAATATGTGGATCGCTTTACGTTGTTCGACTTGTAAATTTTTAGAGATCATTTTAACCAATTATTATGCTATAAAAATAATTATTTTTTAATTTATAAAAAATAAAAATTTCATTAATGGGCCTTGCACAGTATTACAAATATAGATTAATTAAAGGGGGACGACTTTTAAATTTCAAAGAGTTTCTCAGGGTTATTATATATTGGTGTTAAACGTGCAGCAGACGAACCTGTTTGATCTTTTTTTTCGATTCTAGATGCAGGTTCTGGGTGATTCTGGAACTTCCTCGTAATTTATTACTCTTCCTTTTGACTTCCTGCTTCCACCAGGTTGAGTTATGAACTTGCCCTCTGACGACGGAAAATTCGATGTACCTGGTACTGCCGATGATTGAGGGAAACCCATTTTCCTTCTTCTTCACTCCAACCCACAGTTCAAACAAGTCCAAATTTCTGGCCTTCTTTGCTCGCACGTACGTCTCATTCAAGAAAACAATTCTTACCTACGTTTCAACTCTCGATCAACATATCTTGCTTCGTCCTCCCTTTCAATTTCCGTTCCACTCTCCAGCTTCCACCTCCTTTAAACATCCTGACCATCTGTGCCTTATTTTTCGTGTTCTTGCCTCCCAGATAAACTCTTATTTTCCCCTCCTAACCCACGCGACGGGTATTCGCCAATACCCAATCGTCCTCCGTAAAGCGCGGGAACTGCTTTCCCTGACGAAGAGAATAGAGGCCTTGGTAAATTCTGAGGAGTGAATGTTCCTTCAGCATAACAAGCCCAATCTTCTAAAGCTGAAGACATGCACGTTTTCAGCGCGGCAACCACCGCCAGAAAAATCCTAGTTCTTGCCTGCCTTTCGCCGAGTTAGAATATTATTCCTGGTTTTCAATCATTTAAAAATCGAAAAATTTTAATAAAACTAGGGAGGGGGCTACAGCGCTACAAAATAATATGCAAAATTAAAGCAAGTCTGTACAGCGTGAAATAATATTTTGAGGTTTTAAACTAAAACAACTTATCCGTCATCTCTGTGATGCCTAACTTAAGTCTTGAAAGTATCAAATACCTCCTACAAGATTTTTTATACATCAATAAACGTTAAATTTGGTAAATTAACTAGTTCTAGTCAATTATATGGATAAATGAGAGTAAAGCGTCTGTCTGGAAGTTTGAAATAAGCTCCCGATCATCATGAAATCTTCAACCACTTTGCATGTCTCTTTGGCTGCTTTGTCCTTCTTTTATATCTCATTCTTCAAATGCCTGTATAGCTCCTTACTATTTTCATGTCTCGTGTTTTTATATTTTCACCTCTGATCTATCATCTTTATTATTTCTTGTGTTGTCCATGCTTTCCTATTTGTTTGAGTTTTTCTTTCTAATTTTTCTTCTACTGATCTGGTCATTTCTTTCTTCAATAATCTTCATTTCTCTTCTATATTGTTTCTTTCTCTTTTCTCTATTAATTTATTATTGATATCTTCTTTGAAACTCTGCAACACCTCTTGTTGTTCAGTTTTTCTAATTGCCATCTTTTTGTTCTTATTACTTTCTTGAGTTTCTTCATTTACAGCCTGTATTTCATAATGGTCCTGCTCCTGGATACGCTTTGCAGTCTTGCACCTGATTAGGATACTGAGTTGTTAATTATGTAATTCGAATCTCATGAAGTAGGGGGCGTGAAAAGACAAGTTTTAAAATTGTGATGACAAAGAGATTACTGTCAAATTGAATACTGTAGTGGACTAATATAAATGAAAAACCGGGCATCTCGGGGCACTCCGCTAGTAATGATGTACTAATTAATCTAACAATGTATTTGTAATATTCTGTAATACAATGAATATAAAGCAATTTACGTGAAGGCTGAGCCTAGTGAACCCATTTGATGCCTCTTAATGCGTACGTTGGCTTGAGCAGCAGCTGATCGCCGATCGCTGGTGTGGATTTGGACAAGCTTCCATTAAGGGACTCCCCATGGCCTACGCGAAGCAGCAAAGGATTCCTCTGGTCGGGTCGTGTGGGGGTCTCCAGGAGGTCCGTGTAGGGTTGCCGTGCCCAACACAATTATGTCACGAACAGAAATATTCTGCTACGCGCAGCCATCTTGGTCTCCTCTCCTCTAAGCGATCAAAGGAACTCGTGTAATTGTATGTATCAAGCCCTGACAAACACGTATGCAATATAAAGAAACACCATTAAGGACAATACACATATTATCACTTGTATTTAATATTTTTATTTACTTATCTTCTTGCCGCAGTACCTTTGCTATGACATTAGGTTACAAGTCATGATAGAACAATATAACAATAATATTCTAAAATCGAATACATTAACGACCAACAACAGACCATAAAATTTTTATTCAGTTCATCCAATGATGGAGAATGGGAATCAATCCTCAAAAATCAACAGTAATTCTGTTCACTCTATGACGACAAATTTACAATTAGAATTTTCAACTCGATAACCAGGACATACCAACCGATAATATAGTCAGATACTTGCGTCTTCTTTTCAATCATAACTTAGCATAGACGAGCTCATATCAAATACCTCGATGGAAGGATAAGACAAAGAAGCCTCTCCTGAAGGAAAAATCTCCCTTACCTATGGAAACGAAAATACTAATATATTAATTACTAATCCCAATTTGGTACTACGCTTGTGAACTGTGGGGAACTTCTGCAGAAAGTCACATCAGACTTATACAGGTGACTCAAAACAGAG
The DNA here is from genome assembly GCA_034510155.1 of Eucriotettix oculatus. Lineage (NCBI taxonomy): Eukaryota > Metazoa > Arthropoda > Insecta > Orthoptera > Tetrigidae > Eucriotettix > Eucriotettix oculatus. The sequence goes on from CM067378.1 coordinate 15,879,966, forward strand.
TTATGCGACTCGTGACTGGAGCACCCTGATACGTCAGAAACTCTACTCTTCACGACGGCTTGGGAATGCCAACTGTCCAAACAACGATCCGACTGATGTATATGTTCCTGCGAAATGGATTGTTTTGTCATGACAACCCCATCATTTCATCAATCGTGGAAGCTCCAGTCGTCGGCCCAAAAAATAGAAGACTAAAGCGGAAGAGACTCCATGATTCGATTGGCCTAAAAAGGGAATAAAAAAATAATAAATAAGTTTAGTCACAGAAAACAAAAACTAGTTTTGGGCAGTTGCTGAACTGTACTGCGATGACATGTTCCATGTCAATTAAACCTTTTTTGTTTACTAAACTCGTGAACATACTTCACAGTCCATGACAAATATATGAATAAAATTTACAAAATAACTTTTCAATGTTCTAGGAGTTCCGAAGTCAGCAAAGTAATTTTATTTATGATTTTCTATATTAAGACTAACAAATAAAAACGTAAAAGATAACAGAAATTTGCATCACCGGTCTTCGTCAAATTCGTTTCTGTTAATGAAGGATGTTTATTATGTATTTTTTATCAAAGTTCTCACATGCCGAGACACCTTCACCAATTTTAGGAGGTACATGTACTGGGGTCGAAGACCTTGGGAATTAGGCAAGAGTTGTCCGCTGATCCCATTGGATCAGCCGGCCAACTGCCTCCTAAAACTTGTAGAGACATGGAGACGGGAATGCTGAGACCCCACAGCAAACTCGTCTCCCGTCATTCGGAAGGGCGTGAGAATAGTACCAAATACCCGACCTACCAGATGCAGGTTATCTAGGGTTTTCCCTGCATCTCTTTAGGTAAAACACCGGGTAGGATCCTTAAACCATAACCCGGGGGCCCTAGTTAACCCTTAGCTACCTTGATCTACCTTCCGCAGCCCCCCTTTTCAATTCCCTTCCTATGCTATTAAAGGGGAGTTGCCGGTTTTAGGATCACCCTCAAGTAGTCTGTTAACCCCGAAAGAAAACATCCATCCTCATGACTTATTTTTCCTTCTGTGCCTTCGTCATCCTATTCTTTTGCACCTAAAGATTACTCCAAAATTCCATATTCCACTGAAATAGTTAATACTATTTTTTGAGCAGTGAAAGCCCTATTTTCGATTGCATCCTCAAGAGTCATTCACCTTCTTTATTATTCCACCTCTATTATTGTTTCCATTTTGTATTCATCTTAATATTCACAATTACAGTACACTTCAAGAATCACAGATATAGTTAACACGGGTTGAAGATAGCACGTATTCAGCATTAAACTACATTAAACTTATCAGCGCTCAGACCGTAGTGATGTGACTTGTCACATCTTGTGACGAGTTCATATTTCGGCGGTCGATTAAAGCGAGGCCAGTTTCGAGGACTTATACTGTATTCTTTTGCTGAGTTCATAGACTGCATAATTACAGCCACTGTAATATCCTACTTCAACATCAAAATTATTTTACGTGTAAATATTACTGGATCGTTATTCTGGGTAACCAACGCTGATGACGTAATCGCGGTGTCTATGAAATTTTATGAAATGTCCTCTCAGTTAATTGATGGTTTTGTTTGTAACTAAATAGACTACCATAGTATAAAATGAAGTGAGTTTACATAAAGTTTAACAAGTACATTAAATAACTTTAAACTGCTCAACACAGTAAAATTTACCAATCAAAAGTTTTTACCAGTGTTGCATTGATATTGTTCATTATTGAAAGTTATCGGTTTTCCAATGCAAGTATTTCCATCAGTATCTCCTATTTAGGAATTGTCTCTTTCCTAAAATTTTTATTTCGACCAGAAAAGCTTTGTTCGAATGTCAGCCACCTGATCTGCAGAACTAAACACCTTTCCGCGTAAAATAGTATCTCTTCTTTGCATTTTTTAAAGATATTTATGATATGTTCAGTCATACTACAACGCAGTTCTTATAGTTGTTGAAATTTACTTTTCGATTCTCTATTGAACAAAATATTAATAAATAAAAGACTAGATTTCCTTATAAAATTTGTCAGTATTTATTACTTTAAGTTAATAATTACGTTTTGAAATTAATATAATATTTATTTTATAGTAATAAAAAATTGTTTACAATGTAAATTATATTGAATTTTAACAATTATTTATTATTAATGTGCAACGATTGATTATAGTTTTAATTTGCATAGACGGACTTTCTTTTTAACAAATACAACATATAAATATTTACAAAAAAATGATCCAATTAATTAATTCTCTTACAACTGAATTTCTCGATATCTATACTCAGGTCGTAATATTATGGCCCATCTCATAGAGCGGAAATATTCCACACAAAATTTACTCGAACCTGGTAGTACGGGAAATCAACAAAAAGGTTATAGGTGTAATTACCATGTCAGTATGATAGACCTTCCAGCGTTTTCTCTCGCTGCCATTTCTTCCTATTTGGATCGTCCTCGATCACGCCTCCCAGCCGCTCCTATTTTCCTTGGTTCAGGACAATTTCAAGTCTTCGCCTCGTCTCCTCAGGCAATCTGTCCGATAATATGATCAACTGCACTGAAGTCTCACAATCTGCCACTAATATCATTAGAACAAACCTCTCTTGTTTCCTCGATTACTCCTTTCCCCCGTCTCCCCGTCTGCGAGGGTTTTTAATACTTTTCTTCCTCAGTTTTTTAATTCATATCCTGAAGGTGGCAAGGATGGATATTAACCAATCTGGTGTTATTGTTACTCTTCTCTGGGAAGAATAGTTTGCCACTCCCCCCAAGGTTTTTAGGGAAATCCACGCTTCTTTCCAGAGGCCGTGGAACTAATCCCACTGGCACCCGAATGACTGACTTTTAATACCCCTGCTTGTTAAGCAATGTCTCATTTCTTTGGACCTCGAAACCTCGGAAGTCCGGGTAGATGTGTTTGACCGTTACATTTTCATTCATTCCGGTATCACATGCTTTCCTTTTTCTCAGAATGTTTTTGGTTTTTTCATAAAAGCGGTGGGACGAATAATTTTTATTAAGTTTGATAACATTAAATATAATTTTAACTGCTAAGGAAAATATTTGATTTGGTTAATAGAGAATCGGAAGAACGGATTTCCTTTTAAGCGGAACGTAGCTTATAATGTAGTCCCCAGCGTTTGAAAAAGTTAAAAACTTAAAATTCAGTCCTACCAATATACTTTTATTTTTACGGGATTAGTTTTTTTAACTTAAAGTTTTAATGTCGCATCAACTGCTATGGTCACTAGCGACAACTCATACAGTCTACATAAATTTAGCTAATATAGAACATTTACAATTAAAAACAATTTGAGAAAGTCTGAAATATTGTTCTTGGCAGCCGTAAAAAAGTAAATCAATAAATTATGCACAAAATACTATTTTCTCATTTCACAATAGTCCATTGTTTCAGGGTTATTTCTGAAAGAAAGCACTTCACAGTTCAACTGCATTAGAATGGATGCCAAAACGTTACCGTTCCATTCAATTGTCAACATATTTGTATTACCATAAAAATATTAAGACAAGCTCCTTCGGTCTGCTTAATAGTTGACTTTTAAGCTTAGTGAACTTAGATTTTGTGCCCCTATCTTTATTGATATATTTTAATAACCCGCAGCATACTTTCTGCAGATAGATTATAATCCATCATAATAAACATGGGCTCTTTAGAACCAAAAGGCACATACAACCGCAATTTTCACAATGTCAAAAGAGACCGATTGATGCAGGCATCCTGTGTTGAATATATCTCTGGCAACTTCATAGGCGTCTTCCAAACTTGTAGAATTTTGACTGTTCTGGGATTGCTAAGTTTTATCAGCGTTTTCTTTTGAGTTGTTTGTTCTAGGCTAGGGAAAATCAGATTCTTCCGAACGATCAGAAGGATGATAAGAAGCATTTGAAGAGGATCTCTTCGTGATGGCAGGAAGATGCACAGATTCAGACTTGTGAGGCTCTTCAGGCATCGTGCAATTGGGGTTTTGAGACTGACCATCATCTTTGAAGATTGGAACGGGAGTAACGGTTGTTGTGGAAGATTCAGATTCGTGGGGTTCTTTAGGCATATTGCATTCGGAGTTTTCAGACTGACCCTAATCCTTGGATGTAAGGATAGAAGTTGTTGGAGCAGCTTTGCAATTGAGTACACAATCCTTTTCTTTTGCATAAGAAACAGTTATCATTTTCGGGGAAGAAAGAGACTGCTGAAAAAGGAGTTCTCAAAAGAGACGAGGGTTGTTTCAGATAGGTTGAGAACCTTCTCGGGATCAATGAAGAATTGTCTCCTAAATGAGAGAATGAGCGAACTAACTCGGAAGCTTTTAATGACAAGCTGAAAATTTGGGATTACTATCCCAGAGCTACACCGTTTCTTCTCGGCCGACCCCTTGCACTGGCCCGGTTAATGATGCAAACAAACCAGGCACAATTCCTCTCTTCAACCAGAAAGTCCGCACAGCTCAGTACCAAGCGAGAAAGTGGAACATGTTATTTTTTTATTCATTTAAAAACTTTTATCGTAATGATAGTTGGTACAATAATGATATGTTGTTAGTCGTAAAAAGCTTTGTTGTCAAGAATATCTGCGTATAGGGGAAGTAGAGGCGGAACGGGATAGCGAGGTAGAACGCGATACCATATTTATTTTGACTGGATAGTGCTGTAGGTTAGTAAATAGGGGTGGGACATAGTAACTGGTCGAGGAAGATCTTCCAAAAGCTGACTTGATGAAGTTTTGATTAATTATTTTCATTTCAATTAGCATAGCACACTGACAATATTTAAAATAAATCAATTTGATGCAACACAAACTAATGTATAAAAGTTATATCAGAAACTGAAGGGACATAAGAAAAGAAAATAAGATAAAAATTAACAAGTAACATTCCGCTCCATTACCCCAATTAAACTATACACTTTTAAAACTAATAATGGTGTATCACTGTTCCATGCACCTTTTCCCTTGCACTTCGCTTCACTACACTGTAATTTTTTTGGGAGCTAACAGGCTCCATGAGGGTGATCATGAAACAGGCTACTCCCCTTTAATAGCATAGGAAGGGAATTGAAAAGAGGGGATGCGGAAGGTAGAGCAAGGTTGCCAAGGATTGACTAGGGCCCCCGGCTTATAGTTTAAGGGTCCTGCCCGGTGTTTCACCTAAAGAGATGCAGGGAAAACCCTAGAAAACCTGAATCAGGTAAGTCGGGCATTGGGTACTATTCTCACGCCCTTCCGAATGACGGGAGATGAGTTTGCTGTGGTGTCGCAGCATTCTCTTCTCCGTGTGTCCACCAGTTCTATGAGGCAGCGGACAACTTTTACCATATGCACAAGGTCTTCGACCCCAAAATAGGTGAAGGTGTCTTGTCATGTGAGAACTTTGATAAAAACCCAGAGAGAGTACGAGGCATTCTCGACATAATCACGTGAGTCTCGCAGTCACTCTGGAGGGAAATGACTGGGAGAAAAACTCCCACAGGCACCTATGAATACACTGTAATTACTAAAATGTTGCATTTCATATATAAAAAGCGTATTTAGCTGCAAATAAATTACGTCTCATATAATAATAACGATTAACTCAATCATGTAATGTGATATTTCCAAGGTAACTATTCAAAAGGTACCCAAATTAAGGATTAGAAGAGTTAAATCATTTTATGTGTTGTATCATACACAGATATTTTATATTTAATTTAATATCAATTTTCCGATATGCATTAGTGAAATTATTTTTTATAATAGTCGCGAGGAGGTAGAAGTGTTCTTCCATACGTTTATACCACGGTATTTTATAATAAATACTTTACTTTTATATTATTAATATACTTATTGATATTTAAGGACAGGTAATTTAAATCTGCTTGTATTAAAGCTCGGTGAAAACCTTAAACTGAAACTTCCGTGAGGTATGGAGCAGGATACTACTGTACGAGACAAAATGTAATCTGTTCTTCAAGAAGAAAAGGTAAATCTGATAGACTCACCTTATAAAAATGAGTTACAGAATTCTATACACAAAAATATTTGATAAAAAAAGAAAAGCAAAGACTGCAGTTGCAAAGTAAAAACTCGATAAAGCGATCCATCGTACGAAAAATAAATGTAATAAAGAAAACAAAAATGGAGTTAAGATTTTTCTTAAATTAAATTAAATTTCATTGTATTAATTGTAATTAAGAAACATCCTATCCCGTACTGCCCTGAGAGCATTTTTTAAGTAATATAGGTTAGGTAAATAATAGAAGAAACTTGATGAGATTTTTTTCTGAAATTTTTAAAAAATAATGCCCAGTTTTGCTCCGACTTCCCCTACCAGTTTAAATAACTTCGTCGATAGAGTCATGATGCTTTAAGGAAGACACAAACATATTCAAGTCTTAATTTCACAATACCAATACAAAAGAGTCTAAATCTAGTGTTTATGGATAATCGTAACGATAAGAACCGTAAAATATTTTGTCATTCCCATATGAAGGACTTGTACCAAGCCAGTCATATATCCTAAACAGGAGATTTCAGACCGATCATGATGCAGAATAACTGGATTTTCAAACTATTTTTACGTTAATTTTATTAAATCAGTAATTGATTAACTGTGAATGTTATTATTTTATCCTGATTTCTTTGCAGCCTGCATACATAGCCGTTGTTTGTCTGCCGTTCCCACCGTAGCGATTCCTCGTCATCGTCGTAGCTACTCGTATCCAAGGACACAACCCACTGACAATTGTGGCTGTCTGTAGTGGGCAGGAATCATTTGGGTTGAGTGTCCCGTTGCCTGTTGCAACATTCGGCCTTCTAGGGTCACAGTCAAGGCCTGCTTCTTCCTTAAAAATTAATGCTATGGATATTGAATAAGTTCTACCACTAACAATTTACGGAAATACTTCTTCAATTATCAATATCATACATTGTCTCTTACAATCGTTTCAAGTCTAAGTTAAATTGAGACATTTCTGAATTTTTTTCACTTACATTATCATCAATAATCGTAAATTTTCCAACGTCGAATATTATACTACACTTATTAGAAATATTAAAACAAATTCTATAATTGTTCTGACTGCATTTCGATTAATGAAGGTGAAAAATTAACGGCCAAAAATGGTCAGAATTTTCCCTTTTAATTATTGAAATGTTACAGATTAGATCACATTCTTCCTCCTTGAGTATAAAAACTGATACACACAACCTAAACAAAATTTATGATTTTCATTGTTAATAAATATATGTTAAATAATATTGTTAAATAAATATGTACACGACACACGAACTTCTCCCGAAAAACAAAGGCCTTCCCAGTCGGCATAATCCCTTAAAAGGTCCCCCACCCCATGAAGGAATGCGGAAATGTCATAAACCCTGGTTAAGTCGTTCAACAGCAAGCCTCGGAGACACTTCGTGCTTCAGTACTAATTTACCAATAAATAGTTGTGCTATCTTATATCATACAACTTTAGGACTTTTTTTCTGTAAGTACATATTAGGTAATTTATATATAGGAATATTTAATTGATTTATATATTTTTTCATCTCATTACTCAAATTATAATTATTTTTGTAGATCATCTGTGAAGGTTCCAAGTAATGGAACGAAACGTAGTGAAGTAATTTAATTAATAAAAAATTTTAATTCTGAAAATTTTTGGCCGTAAATTTTAATCTTCATTTACTAGTAATGTTCTCTGACGAACTTAATTTTATTCAATTCCTATAACATTTCGTATTCACACTTAGGATTTCATTAAATTTATAAAATTATTTTTGTAGTTTCGACATTTTAATTTTATGCTCGAACGTTATACTGAATCTTGTTAATTATACTTAATTATTCTATTTATATGTGGCTCAATAGTAAAAAATATATATTTAATACATTTAAGTTTGCATAAAAATAATCTCCTTCGGGATCAACCTGTGGGAGTTTCTCTCTCGTAGGTGTTTCTCTCCAAAGTAAGAATGGGCTTTACTTTCAAGGATTCCTCCATCCCTTTCTGGGTTTTTGATGTTCCCATGTACCGAGGTACCTCGATTTCATTCCGGCGCCGCAGTACATGGGCAAGAGTTGTCTGAGCTGATCCTAAACTGCTCAAGGCTCGGAGAGCGAAATGCTGCTACCCCACAGCTAACGCCTTTCCTGCCATTCTGAAGGGAGTCAGAACAGTACCCTATAGCCCCATTTACCTAATGCAAATTTTCTAGCTTTTCCCTGCATCTCTTCCAGGTGAATCGCCGGGTAGAATCCTTAAACTGTAGCCCGTGAACCCAAAAAGGAAGGGCGCTGCGGGAGTTTTCTCGCAGGCGCTTCAGCCCAGAGTGACTGCGGGGCTCACCTGATCATGTCGGGAATGCCTCGCACTCTCTCTGGGTACTTTTTATCAAAGTTCTCATATGCCGAGACACCTTCACCTATTTTAGGAGGTATATGTACTGGGGTCTAAGACCTTGGGCATATGGCAAGAGTTGTCCGCTGATCCCATTGGATCAGTCGGCCAACTGCCTCCTGAAACTGGTGGAGACACGGAGAAGGGAATGCTGCGACCCCACAGCAGACTCGTCTCCCGTCATTCGGAAGGGCGTGAGAATAGTTCCCAATGCCCGACCTACCTGATGCAGGTTTTCTAGGGTTTTCCCTGCATCTCTTTAGGTGAAACACCGGGTAGGATCCTTAAACCATAGCCCGGGGGCCCTAGTTAACCCTTGGCTACCTTGCTCTACCTTCCGCATCCCCCCTTTTCAATTCCCTTCCTATGCTATTAAAGGGGAGTTGCCTGTTTCAGGATCACCCTCAAGTAGCCTGTTAACCAAAAAAAACCTAGTCAACCCTATCTACTCTGCTCTACCTTCCACATCACTACTTTACCATTCTCTTCCTATGCTACTATTATTAAATGGGAATTGTCCATTTCTGGATCACCCTTTCTCGCCTCCGACCCCCCTGAATAAAAGACAAATAAAATAGTAAGACTGTAAATCACTCAAAATTAGAAAAATGCTTTACTCTTAAACACCAACGTCATTTGTGTAATGAACCATCATACCATGACGTCATCCACTGCCATCTGAAACTCATTCACGAACTTCTTCCAGACTTCAGAGTTGGAAATCTTTACGATCACGACTTCAACTTGAATAGCCTAATTTCGGTTCCTAGTTGCTGAATAACTGCTCTAAATTTTCCTCCAATCTCATCTCCCTGAACTCAAAGATTTATTAATCCATTTCGGGAACTACCAATCAGAATAAAATTTTAATTAATGCCGTTGGTTGGCCTTTTTGAAACGCAAAACCAGTGAGAAAACACCCGGAAAATCAACGTGTTACTGATTTTTCAGTTTGCCGCATACTTCTGAAGCTGATAGGAGTCATTCTTTAAACTTTTGGCTTCTTCACATATTGTCTCCGTTGAAAAGAGTTCATCCGTTTGTCATAAAGGATCCGTTAAGTCCGCAATTGGTGACATCTGCCTTAGTGACCATCAAAAATAACTACGCAGCCTTAAATACTCTCTACAATGAAGGACAGGTATAAAAAAGTTATATATTTGGGCAAATGAATTTTCCGTATATCAATGCTTTAATACACATTCCAAAATATTACATCCAGAATAAAATGAATAAGAGGTTTACCTGATGAAATCTCAAACATGAGAACCAAACGCCCTTAACTCATTCTACATAATTGTTTAGTTTAGTGTGATTTTCATTAGTCCGCGATTGAGGAAATAGAATACGTCATACCTTACATTAACAAATAATTTTAATAAGAAAATAAGGTACATAATTAATTACAAATAATCTTAAAATAAATTAATAAAACAAAGGTATTAAGTCTAAATTCATTAAAACACTACACGCACGCACACAATACATCACAAGCACACACTGAGAAACACAAACACATGTAATGGAGTTTTCACTACTTGGAGCTGCGCGACCAGGAAACTGTCCTTCCTTAATAGCTCCAGGCAATACATGAAACGAACATGCAAAAGAACAGGAAAAAAATTATACGAAAAGATAAGCGATGTGTTATTTTACAAGGCAGCACATTCAACACTTTTTCAGGAACTTTGATTTTAAATAAGAAAATCCTGTACCGAGTAAACCGCGCCATTTAATAGAATAGTTTTACTCTGCTTCACGAAACTTTTGTAGTTATTGTTTTTAACCTCTGTAGGAAGGCTGTTGTACAAAATTATCCCGGTATTGCGAATACAAGGCGGTGCTTGTCCAACCTTAGAGCTGAACGATTTATGGTCGCGTATTCATGTAATACGCCATTCGTTTTGTCTTAAAAAACAGATATTGAGTGACATTATTAGTATAGTATTACACTAGAATTGAATCTGAGATATGAAGACAATTCTTAAACATATTAACAGTTTAAGTGAAACTTGGTTGCTTAAGTTGGTTCAGAGAATAAAGTGTTAGTAAAAATCATTACAATTTCTAATAGAATATTTTTGAACGTATAAGATTGTAAATCAATTGAGTAAACGACATTTCCCATAATATTGTTACACGATACATATGGTGTTAATGTGGTTTTGTAGTCTTCTGGGAGCGATTGAAGGTGTAACGATAATTCCAGTGTACGTGTGTCCATCATTAGTCTCTTACTATACTAATTGACCGATTTTAATGAATTTTTTCTTTGTATTTATGGGGTCACCTGTCTATAGTCAGATCCGGTAGGTAGCGCTTTTGTCGAGATCAAAAAGACAAAATTCCTGATCAGTTCTTTGAAATTATTTATTGGATTTATCACATAAAACAACATATGATTCCAAATTTTTAGCCTCTCTGATTGAATAATCTGTGGAATTAGACTAACGAATTTAAACATGCGCAAATTCATTGCGTCGCAGCTTGGCTTTGTTTCGATATTTCGATTCCGGATTGCCGAGTTCTGATGTATACCGAGCTTTGTAATTGCGTGCATACTGAGTGAATTATTTATCTAATATTTGGACATTAAACAAATGAAATGTATAATACTTTATGGCAATGTGAATGGGTTTATTGTTTGAATTACGAGTATAAACATGTTCATTAGACGGCATTCCCTGTAACCTCGTAAATAAAGAAATTTTATTTTCAGCGTTCATTTGTGCTGGTCGATGAAAGGGGGTATGTAAATGTGAACATCTGAAGGTTTTATAATGCGTTGACAAAGATTTCTGCTGAATTAAATACTGTAACGGGCTAATATATATGAATTATCGGACAATGCCGGGTACCAAGAAATTATATATATATATATATATATATATTTGAGTAGGTCTTCCAAATAAATTTTGTTTCTCCTCTCTAAAGTTTTTCCAAGCCCCCTATGTAGTGTTAACAACCACCGCTATAATCAAGTATGGAGCAAACGAGAGAAGTTTATAGCCAAGGACTTTTAATTTTTCGCTCCCTGTGATTAAGATTCTCATTGCGATTTGAACATCTTTTCAGGTACTGAATTTACTTGTTATTTGCATTCTAAATTTAAAATAAAAATGATCCCGAGAATATGTACAATGCTTGAGGTACTTTCTTCCCATTTATGCTAATACCCATTTAATATATCAGCACGAAATTTTGGAGACGTAATTAATTTTCATTCTTTGTTATTTATCGGCTTTTTATTTGCTTCTACCCTGCTGTGTAATGTGATACAAAGTTTCAAAGAAATCGGCTTGAACATTTTATTCTGAAACGAAACAAACTAAGTACTCACAGGTTTACTTGAATTTAGGTGACACCGGTTTCGTATTTGTGACCACCTAATACGTTAGAGTAAACAAGAAATACTTTTTAAACCAATTAACACGAAATAGTATTATATATATTTCTACAGTGTGTTCAGTTTATTTGAAGACATTGAAATATCTCGAGAACCACAAATGGGAATGAAAAATGATGTGGTGGAAGTGGGAAGAGTTAAAAAGCTGAAAAAGGAACCCCCATTTTTTATTGCCGATTCAGATTTTCCAGAAAAAATTACTCCAATTTGACCTACGATTTGAGTCATTTTGGTCACAGATGGCTTTGTAATCAGGCGGAAAGGAAACGAGGAACCTTGCTGGCATAATAGAAGGAAGGAACTGCAAGCAGGCGGAGTCTTGTCTAAGTAATTTCCCAGAACTTAAAAACGAGTTCCAAAGGCGACCAGAATTCGTGGAAGAAGGACCTCAAGATATGTAATGAGTATCTTAAATATTTAAGATACCGGCGTGGGCAAAGGACGAGGCTGTTTACGACACACAATAAATCACAGGTGTGTTAGTACCAATATCAAAAAGTACGTGATAACGATTTTGTCCACAAAAAAACTGACCCTTAAGTAGACAGTCTTACTAAATTCAATTTAGCTAACCATGGCAAATTTTTAAATTGAACCCTAGGTCTTGTAATTATAGTCGTTTTATTTTTTTTCTGTGATTAAATTTAATTAGTTTTATTTTAATCTAACCCGATCATTTATTTTTGATTTAAAATATAATCTAATCCCCTGCTTCATCATAATAGGTGAAACAGTCGTTGAAAATGTAGATATCTCAAGAAATAGGCACCAGATCTGCAAAATAAAATTAAATGTGTTTGATATTCTTACAAAAGCTATTTAATGATATCACTATCCACCAACCTCTGCTCTTCATTGGTGAGGGAGCGAATTACGTCAAAATTTTTTTAAAGCAAATCTTGGTTTTCTAACGTCAAATATCATTGATTTAAATTCATTATTCATGGAAATTATTTCGCAGTTACGGACACTTCAATTTATTCGTTTACTGAAAAGTAGTAACTACGTTTGAGTGCTTATTTTGTGTGAGTCCCCTTGCTTCTCACAATTTATGTTGCTCTTTTTAGGTGCGTTCTTTTCTGTTTCATTGTTCAATTACTTACATAATTTTCTTCCCCACCCCTAGGGTGGGCAGTTATGGTGTCATTAAATAGCATTTTTAAGAATATAACCCACATTTAATTTTATTTTACTGATCTGGTTCCTACGTCTTGAGATATCTCAATTTTTTAACGTTTTTTATCCATTTTTATTTTTGTCGATTACAACGCCGTACGTGACTGAAATGACTCGAATCGTAGGTCAATTTGAAGTATTTTTTCCCGGAGAATCCGAATCTGAAATAAAAAAAATGGGGGCTCCCATTTAAGTTTTTTAACTCTCAAGTATCGTATCATTAGATGTGCCTCTTCGAGGCGAACATTTTTTTGATCTCGAGATATTACAATGCAATATCAGCAAGAGTGATTTGAATAGGTAAATGATTGTCTGATTACCTGACGTGTTATCCAGTAAAGCCGATCAACACGGGACTGTAAGTTACGTTTTAGATAAATATTATACCAGTTTTGAAGGGTTTAAGGATGACGAGAGAACTGCGCTTGTTGTTAGAACAGTGAAACGATGATTGGTGTTGCGTAAGTCGAGACTGTGAGTCACGCCAAGACCTTGCCGCGTGTGTTAGTAGATTCCAGGAAAATGCCTTCAGCGTGCAAATGCTCACGGTTATTCAGTCTATATTCATTGCTACATTTTATTAACTGTTTTCTTCTGAAATTGACTATATTTATATACATATAAAATATTTGTTTCCTTTAAATAAAAACGACATAAAATAGTTACTTCTACAAATGGAGCTGATGGCTGTTTGTTGTTGTTGTGGTATTCAGTCCTAAGACTGGTCTGTTGAAACCCTCCATGCTACTCCATCTTGTGCAAGAATTTTCATTTCCTCCTAATTAGCACAAACAAGATCCTCCCTAATCTCCTTAGCGTATTCAATCCTTGGTCTTCCACTTCTGTTATTACCTCACACACTTCCCTCTAATGCTAATTTTACAAGACCCTCGTGCCTTAAAACGTGGCCTATTAAACTATCCCTTCTCCTGGTCAACGTCCTCCATTTTATTCACTTTATCCCTTTTATGTTTAGAACTTCCTCGTTACTTACTCTATCCACCCACATTTCAAATGCTTCTATTCTTTTCCTTTACCGAGCTCCGTGGTCCTCGTTTCGCACCCATATAACGCCACGCTCAATACGAGCATTTTTAGCAACGATTTGCTAATATTCACACTTATATTACCCGCAAGTTAACTGATAGATAACATACTCCAACGTATAGATCTAATAAAACGTCTGCATTTAATTTCCAAGGGCCACAAGTGTAGGAAAATAAGACTTGCTCATACGTCTTTCTATCACCTGACAAAAGCAATGAGAACAACATAAACGTTGCGTGGTCTTTATTTAATCACTTAATTGCTACTTCTTTTCTTAGCAAATATTCTTTTGACATAGGTGTTTTATATAATACCTATCAACTCCAGAATCATAACTCTGTGCCTTATCGAGTCATTGGCCTTAAATTTCAGTGGTCAAGAAATAAAATACAGGAATTATTGTCATATCTCTAAAAAATTAAATAATAGAGCTTTGTATAAACAAAATCTCTGTGGTTTGTCTATGTTATATACATGCAACCTATATGAAGGAGAATTTTCAGGAGTAAAAGCACTTCTCCTAAAGTAGGAAATAACCACAGCGGCGTTGCATTGATAACAAAACACTCGTATACAAGCTAAGTGCATATATTCTTTTATAATGAGGAGACATCCCTCGGTGCACTTGAATAAACTTTTCGTCGTTCTATTTTATGAAATAAAAATGAAATAGAAAAGGCAGAGAATTTGTTTGAGACGCGCCTCAGAATTCATCGTGACAGAAGGCGGAGTTTATCTGCTCTAGTCAGTAGATTAGTTATAAAATATCAGTGGTCGTTATAATTTTATGGGAAGGATCTACTAAGGAACTTTTATGGTGTTCTTCCATTGAATAGAAGAGTCACATAATTGGCTGCTGGCAGAGTTATAACAAGCACAGAGGACTATTCTCTATCCCTTGCAACTTTCACGACCCATAAAGTCGCGTAAATCATAAAAAATGTTTTCAGATAACACCATAACAAAGGGAACACAACAATGAAAAATTTTAAAAATACGTTTTGCGGAAGCGATTACACTATCAATAATAAAAAGAAACTATTTACGACGTCATGTAATGAGAGATAAATATAACTTGTGAAAGGAAACAAATGTTTCTGAAGAAATTTTGATTTAATAAACACTTGTGGTCACATTATATTTGAAATTTCGTTGTCATAAAATAATTAAATTCCGACACTTCCACGACTATCTCATCTTCCAGGCTCACAATCTATCCGAGTCGAAGACTGGAAAGGTTTTCATCCCACACATCGAGACTGAAAGACGACGAAGTGGAGAGAAATGAGCACCCAAAATTATTTTTTATATACGCCAGTTATTAATGATTCGCGATGAGGAATAACATAAACAGAAGATAGGTTTGAAATTTGTGCATTGAATTAAAATGAATAATTCTAGGAAAATACCACTCACTGGCCTTCTCCGAGTGGCATCAATAATAATTGACACAAGGATGAGATGAAATGAAAAATTATTTATAATTTTAAAATCTTGGTTTGATCATCTCCAGTACCAAAAAATATTTAATAATGAAAATTAAAATGATTACATAAGAAGTATTACTGGTTTTAATATTTAAAACAAAAAAAATATTATATAGAATTTAAGAATCAATTTACTCAACCTTTAATAATTTCAAATGTACAATGATTTAATAGCCGGCCTTTTATATGATTGAAACCAAATAATTTGTACGTTATTTACAAGTAATATATGCCTTATAAATTGGAAACATAATATCTATTCTAGGGATCGTCTTATCGGACCTTTTCATAAAAGCATAAATACATAAACAAATCCTAACGCGGAATTAGTAGTTCCAGGAAATCGGCAAAATTTTACAAACACTGTGTTTACCCTATTTCAACTTAGTCTGGAACTTGCCGTGGGGATCCGCTCGGATCCAATGAACTTCTTCTTTGAACAAACAATAAGCACCTTGCTCATTTAGTTCCCTTTATTTTCGTGAATAACTAGAGCAAGCCTTCCACCCGCTATTTGAATATCCATGGCCAGCTACAATCTCCAATTGTTTACTGCTTTAATGACTACTGTTTAATATCCTTAGCTCTTAATGCTTAGTGTCCACTCCTTCACTAATAATCTTTGATGTCAACTGCTTAATCCTCAGTGTCCTAAATTCTCAGTACCCGAAAATCAATTTTTTCTCTCTTATTCGTTTAATTTCTTTTGGTGGTGGAGATCCCTTTCTCTCCAATCAAAAGTAATTATCTGTCGCCTCTGGGAGTAGTCATTCACTCCACTCCACCGATATTAATATTTTTGTAAATCTAAAATATATTTTCTCTACTAGAAACCTATACTTTTATATTCACAACATAAATTTATTGTTATTAAGCGGTGAGTGACTTGTCTGTATGTGTGATTCTTAGTGTGTGCCATTTTTTAGTTAATCGTACTACAATTTTGAATAATTAATTAATTCTAAAACTAATTTTTATCACTGAGAGTTTTTTCTTCAATTATAGGTATTCCAGGAGTATCTTTAATATTATAAATTGTATGCTCATTATTAAATATTATGTTGTGGGTTTACCAAAGTTAAAGACTTTTTTGTTTCAAATAATTTAATTGCATGATTTTTAATACTACTAATAATTTGTATTTATTTTGATGTCTGATTAGTTATAATTTACAGTAAACGATTTTGTTCCGTTTTCGAGATACGTAATTATTAACTTCTAAAGCCCATAAATTAAATTTAGAAATTATGGGTATAACACAAATTGGTTTTAATAATTTGGTATCTTAATTAATATAATATAAAATAATTTACTACTTATTAAATTATATTTTCATTTACGCGTTAACTTATATAAAGACGACTAATATAGGTAAATTAGAAGTTTTATTCCACATATTGGTTATAACTGTCAATGAATCCAGTCCATTACTAAAAATTTTATTTTCGGGCCTCTACGTTTTATAAAGATTGACGAATAATTACATAATTCATAAATTTAAAAAAAAACTAATGAAATTTGTTTTCACGTGATGAAGTTCCAAATTAGAGGACAAAACGTCGTAGTTAAATACAATTTTTCAACTAGCGGTAAAATTGTCATTTAATTTATCTTTAAAACAAGACAAGCCCAAATTTGATGTAATAAAAAAATGGGATTGTACATTCAGTTATAATTTATCGTGTAAGCGGCTTTTATATTAGAATAATTTCTATTAATTGTTTATAATTTTATGTGATGAATAATAAATATAACAAAACCATAACTTTTAATAGTGAGTATTACTTCTATACCTGTTTACATCACATATTTTTAATTTCAATTGGAATTTGAATTTGCACAAACATTTTTTCATATTAACTTTTCATATATTTTAAGCTCACGAACCTTATAAGTATACAGAACATTCCCTTTTAAATGCGTTTGAAAAGTCAGTAAGGCAAGTCTAAACGTTACTATTTATATGACTATTTAAGTTACAATTTCTCTTCTTTAACCTCTATTTTCCTTCACGCAGATGTTACCTTGAAAGGTCTAAAGCTTATACCCCTCAATAAATATAACACATTATTAAATTATTATATTTTAAATCTATGAAAGTAAATGATTTACATAATATATTTCACAATTCCGGGTAAGGAATTAATAAACGATTTGTCTAAGAAGAATTGAGTATTCTCCTCCTTTTTTGTGGCGTCCTCTCTTCCGCAGAATGACGTAATGAGCATGCACCATCCCATAGTCTGCAGACAATCTGTCGTAACGTTTGCTATGCTTCCTGGTAATGACGAAAGACTTGTGCTAGCACAAAAAACGTCTAGCTCTAAGCTATGTACATTCATTCAGTTATAAACACAAAACTATATTTTTAAAATTCTCTGCTAAGTTATATTAACATTTTATATAGAGATAATTTTCCTTCAGAGAACTGAGTTGTGAAGTAAGATTCTGTCAGAAATTTTATTAAACTATATAAATCTTCGCAAAGATTGCAATTTTTACAATCAGAAAATTTTGAATGCAACGATACATGTCTTTCGCATGAAGAATAATTTGGTGATTTTGACAAATCGGTAAACCTAGAATTAGATCTACTCTGATCAGAATTTATTATATGCACTACTACTGTAAAATACATTACAGTTGCATCCAGGATAAACTACAAATTATTGTTTTTAGAAATCCAGTTATTATTTTCATGTTTCTTTACATGAAAACAATAATTAAATGATTTAATTCAATCTAGTAACGCACGTGTTATTGTAAAACACAACTGAGTGCAGAATTTTGCGGTACGAAATCAAAGGCATGCGGTGTTAGGGAACATTATGTTTACCCCAAAACAGTCGGTGATATGGGGTAAATGGCTCCTCCCAGAGCAGATAGTTAAATAATTTTGATTGGACAGGATCTGGCCCCCCATTCTACGGAAATTAAATACTGAAGTAGGGTCAATATATTAGAAACGCAGAAAAAATGGATTTAGGACAATAAGAGTGAATATTAACAATGGGTATTAAGAGGGAACATTGAGACATTAGGTGACTAAGTGTTCAGGACATTGAGAGAATTGATTGAGCATTATTATGCTACGATTTTGGAGTTCAACATATTAAGTTCCAAGCTAAACTGAGAAAGAAGGGTACTTACATTGTTTGTAACTATTTTCCAATTTCCTTGTACTGTTAATTCCGCGTAAGATTTGTGTTTATATTCTTCTCCATCAGAAGGCTCGCTAAGATGACCCTTGGAGAAAACCTCATGTCTCTAGATTATATGATATCTCAAGTGTGTAAATATTATAAATTTTTTCCTCAATTATTACCAGTCAGTGAAGTTATTAAGAACCAACGTTTAGAGTTATTGTTTTTTTTTCTGTGAAGTTTCGAGTTTATACTTGGGAAAGATAAGCTTTAAAAATAATTATTTTATCTGCGAACGATATCGTGAAATGAACGTACTTTAAACTTTAAATCAAGTGTTGAAACAAGTTTATCAGTTTATCGGTCAAGTCTTACCTAATATATTTAACTCACTTCCCGATGACTCAAAGTAAATATTATTACTTAATTTTTATCTCTTAACAGTTTAAACGCCCACTAATTCACCACGACAAACATTGATTACTAGACACCTTACTCGAAGCTTCCAAACCGTTACGTAGTAATGTTACATAAACTAACATAGCTTTTTACAATAAATAAAACGACGGCCAAAAAGTTAGCATTAAATATATAACTATTTATTAATAAATATTGATATATTTAAGTCAGAACTATTATGTAACAGCTTTTTATGTGCATCTTTAGAAGCCATTATAAGTAGTTTTTGTCCGCCCTGTTACATAATACATTATGAAGTTTTACTATTTACGAGGCCAAGGTGTTGATTATTTTCGTTGCTTGATCCTCGTCCAATATTGGAGAAGTACAAAACTCTAAGTAGCACACATTTACAGATAGAAATGTTAAAGAAAATCTCGTAGTCCCTAGACAGAATAAATCCTATGTAAATCGAAAACAATCAACCTTGTCTGACCGCGAAACATTACGTAGATTGAAATGTATTTACTGACGCTGAATGTGTAAAAATACTGTTAAAAATAGCCCATAATAGGACAAACGCTTGTATTTATTTAATTTTGCCAAATATTTATCCTTTACGAGGAACAGGCCGCGTATAAATGAGGTCTAGGAACAGATTCTGTTTAAAAAGGCGTTTCGTGGAAGACGTAGGTGCTATATGGCGCACATTCCCGGGGCGTGAGTAACACCTCTACGTGCTTTTATCAAGGATGTTTGCAGTCTACTTTCAGTGCATTGCACTCTTCCCCAAGTTACGATTTTCGCGGTGGAAATTAAATTAACTTAAAATTATTAACGAAACATCCTGATTGCTAATGTAATTTAATTTATAAATCCTTGTATTTATGATGCATAACAGACGTGAAACCACAATTATTGAAATGAAGCATAATACCTTTAATACTAACGTCATCTTTATTGCATGAAGAAAAAATCTTATGTAACTTCATTAGCTCTCTGTAAATCATACTATGAGTCCTATTCCAGGATAATCGTTACGTAAGAGTTATGACTGTCAAAGAGAATACACACACGAAAATTGACGAAAAACGAAATTTTTAGGTAAAATTGTATTAGTGGCATGTGAAGTATTTTTTTCGTGTAATAAAGATTACGCAAATTAAAAAAATTATATTGTTTATTTCACAATCATTGTAATCAAACGCCATTTTTGATTTATTGCTGCAACAACCTAAATCATCACAAAATTGATGAAATAGAACGTGTTAATAAAGGTTAAGCATATTTATTAAGTTCATAGCTATATATTGTAAAAATATAGATTAATATTTTGTACATGTATTTGATTTAATGTTATTTGGTACGTATTTTATTTACGTATACAAATATTTAAAACTTTTAGGGGCTTCCAAGGGGGCTGTGTACCTCATACTTAAAATAAGAGCTCACGGCCATGTATGGACAGAGCTACAACAACTATATCAAAATGTTGTAGTGTGCATATATATATATATATAAATCTTCTTGTTCCAATGGCTCAACAGCCCTCTTGAGTGCCTAGGGCTGCGGACTGTCATCTGGCGTGACACATTCCGAATTTGGGGTGATACGTGGTCACTGTATCAATTCCCCAGCAGCCTTAATCCCGGTCCTCGCGACCAATATACATAAATAGAATCAAGAAAATAAGCTCCACTCTTAACATTTTGACACTTCTGAGTTTTTTTCACAGAAAGTGTGGTGCTTGAGTTTTCGCTACTTTAGAGCAAGACATTTGAGCCTCGTATTGAGAATTCTAAAATATAAACTCAGATCCTATTTGCTCAAGTCGTAGTTATTTCTTCGGGACACAGGAATATTGGAAGTTTTTGGAAGATGATTGTAGCGTTAGTTGTTAAAGAGTTATCGTAATGATTGTGAAGTTAGTTGTTGAGAAGTTGTGAGAAGAGTTGTTGAGAAGTTAGGAGGGTGAATTCAGAGAAAGCAGTTGTCGAAGTATGGTCAAGATTTTAAGTGAATGATTAAAGTAAAGTTAAAGGTAGCATTTGTTGTAGTGGTATGAATAATTCAGACAGAGCAGTTGGGAATAACATTTTAGACAGTTCGTTAAATTGCTACGAGGGCATAAAACAACTGGTGGAGCAAAGCGTGGTTTTCAGCCACAATTCAAGGCAGCGGTTTCGGTTCTAGGGTTCTGGACCATCGCCACTACAATGACTTCAAAGATTCGGGTCAGATTTACCTACTAGTTCCGGTGTAATAGTGGTAAGTACTAAATGATACCAATAATTAGTGTTCGGAACATAAAAACCAGGTAATTAAGCCCAGCATCCCCTGAGAAAAACAATCAGACATCAGGAATGAAACTGGTATACCGAATAAATGTAGTGGTTCAACTTCTTCATTAACAATAAAAACCCAGACTTGCGGCTAGTAAAGTACTGATTGACGTTTTCGTGGTTACGAAGGTTCTCCCCTATAATGTAACAGAAATTGAACAAACAGTATGTTTTGTTTTCCACCGATTATCGTCTCCAAAGGTAAATGCAAAAATTTTTTATTCGAGGTCAGTTGATGGTGAAAGCGAAAAACGTGAATATTGGAAGGTTTTGTTCCCTTGCGTTCGGGTCGTAAGGAACAGGTGAACTAAATTAGTTCGAAATTCCTCCAAACATTTAAATTAGTATATGGCACATACTTACAGAAAACTAGATGGAAACAGCGAAATATATTGATAAGAAGAAGATACTTTAACCATATCTTCGGTCTGATTAACGTGAAATAACGTTATATAAATTTAATAAATCTGCACTGATACTTATAAAACATTTTACAAATTTATAAACTATTTAAAAAATAATCCTTTCTATCAACCGAAGGCTTTCCCGGTGTATGTGATTTACAAAGAATTCTCGGGAGTTGATCGTCGATTTTTCCAACTTAGACTCAGATTTATTGTTGTTTCCATTAGTCCTCGGCTGAGGAAATAGGATACGTCATACATTACAAATAACAAATAATTATAAGAATAAAATATTACATGATTAGTTAAAAATAATCTTCAAATAAACAACTAAAATAAAGTCATTGAAAATACAACACACACACTAACAATAGGGATCACCAATACACCCTGAGAAAAACAATCACAGGCATAAGCAATGGAGTTTTCACTTCTTGGAGCAGCGCGACCAGGAATCTGACCTTACGTTGTTGCTCCAGGCAATACATGAAACAAGCAACCAAACAAACAAAAGAACAGAAAAACTGTACAGAAAGTTTAAATGCCTGTAGCAGGTTATTTTACAAGGCAACATATTCAACACATTTTCAGGAATCTTAATTTAAATTAGGGGTAGTATTAAGAGAATCCTATACAGAGTAAAACGCGCCATTTAATGAAAAAGTTTTACTCTGGTTTACTAACGTTTGTAGTTATTATTGTTCTTAACACATGGAGGAAGACTGTTGTATAAAATTTTCCCGGTATTGTGGATACTTTTCTGGCGGAGAGAAAGGTGGTGCTTGTCCGACCTAGAGATGAACGATTTCTAGTCGCGTAGTCCACTATTTTCACATAGGTTTTGTGAACGTGCTGCATTAGTGCTCTTAGAGAATAACATGCAGAACTTCGTTTCCCAGCAAGCAGATCTATATGGTCATATATTTATCATCAATTCGAAGGCCCAGGAATGGCTGAAGCATTGGCTTAGAATTTGTCCACGGGTCTATTAGTAGTATCAGCACTAAACTGAACTAACTTAGTCTTATCTAGGTTGAGATGTAATTTATTCACGTTAAACCTAACATTTGAACTGTCCAGAGCGCTGTCTACTGTCTTACTTAGATTAACGAAGTTTTTACCTGCAACAACTATATTTGTGTCATCCGCGTATACAATCTATTTTAGGTGATGGACGTATCCAGGATGATCATTTATTTATAGAATAAAAAGTAAAGGCCCAAGATTATATCCTTGAGGAACTCCACATGTTATAAACTCATAATCGAATAAGTGAAGTTTGTCATCTTTATTGTTGTTTACGGTTTGTAAGATACGATCTTAGTAGAAGTGACGCATTTCCCTGAATTCCTCAATATTATTACCATTTTTATTAATATTTGGCGATCTACCGCGTCTAAATCCTTAGAGAGATCAGTAAATATGCCAGCAACCTTCAGACCCTTCATCCAATGAATTCTGAATATTTTGAATGAAGTCGTACATTGCGCTATCTGTGGACTTTCCTTTAAGGAAGCCATGTTGTGCTGTTGATAAAATCTTATATTTAATCAAGAAATTAAG
The DNA here is from genome assembly GCA_034510155.1 of Eucriotettix oculatus. Lineage (NCBI taxonomy): Eukaryota > Metazoa > Arthropoda > Insecta > Orthoptera > Tetrigidae > Eucriotettix > Eucriotettix oculatus. The sequence continues at coordinate 15,903,333 of CM067378.1, forward strand.
TAATCTGATATGTATTATTTTTCAAATACTTTAGAGAGAAATGGGGCTAAAATTTGATATTTCAGATGGCGACCCTTTCTTAAACAGGGAAATTACTTTGGCGATGTTTAAAGCATCGGGAAAAATTCCAGCAGCAAGACATTTATTAATATTATTTCAAGAGCAGTATATTCGTTTACCATTTTATTTGTTATACTATATATATATTGTAGCGCAGTAGAACCCGCGTGCAATTTTTTATTATTATTTACGGAAACTTAACAAATATTCCGGCATGAGCAAGTCGCTTGCCAGGAAGGAAGAAGGGGGTTGGCTTTTCCGCGCGATCTCTTGGCGGCTGGGAATAATAGCAAAGGAACTGCGGCTGACACCTGGACCATAAAGCTCGGACACCTCGTGGCCGGTTTCGGAATGTCTTAATCTGCCTGGGAATTTGGTGACCGGGTGGCGTGTGTTCCCCAAATGAAACAAGGGTAATGATTGGAGAATGTCCATCCCTGCCACCTTAGTGATAGGTGTAGGACAGATTTTTGCAGGGGATGGCGAGAGGATATTGAAGGAGAGTGGTGGACAGATTTTTGGCAGGTGATTCAAGGTGATGGCGAGAGGATATTGAAGGAGAGTGGTGGAGAAACAGATTTTTGGCTGGTGATACAAGGTGGTGGCGAAAGGAGATTGGCAGCAGAGTGGTGGAGAGAGGAGATTGGTGAGGTGGCAGCGGAGACCATGCTTTGATCAGTCCAGGAAGCAGGGAAGAAAGGTGTTAACAACAAGGGAAGAAAGACGAAAAAGCGGAGTTTCCTCACGACTTCGTGCTATTGTCAACCGGCCGCTTCAAGTTCCACAACACGGAAATTACAGCGAGACGCCTATGAAAACAACACAGGTTAGTCAACGAACAGATATGCTACACGTGGTGACCCAAACCATTAATACCCTGAGATCTTTAATACAATCCCATTTTAATTAAATATTTTTGTACATAATATATACACGCATTACCCATATTAAAATTATTCTGTTTACAATTAATAAATGTATATATTTAAACCCAATTATAAATTCATTAATTAATATCCCCCAACATTTACAATATACTGCTGAGGAACACTTCAAATTTCTTACTAGTGTAATTACTTCAGCTTTATTTATTGGTTGAATTATATTAGGAAGAAAATTTTGCAGCAGCTTGAAAGAATCTTTATCATGACACAGAATTATTCAGTTTATCAGTATTAAATGACTCTTTTTTCTCTTTATATCAAGTTACAATGAAATAAACCCGTTTCTTTTTTTAAAAAGTATTTATTTCAACAAACTTTTTAAGTACTTTTCGGCTGTTGTCTTGCCATATTCATCTTATATATAAAAGTTTAAAATATATAAAAAACATTTCTACATACATAAAACACATATATTTTCACACATTTATTCGTACTCATCATTCCACTGCCTGAATTTATATATATATATATATATATTTTTTAAAAATGTTTTTTATATATTTTAAACTTTTATATTTAATATAAATATGGCGAAATAAATCCGAAAGTTACTTAAATAAATTGTTAAATTAAGACTGTTTTTTTAAAAACAGAAAAACAGGTTTTCTTTCATTTGAACTTGATTTACCGAAAATTACCTTTAACCAGAAAGTTTCACTTTGTTCTACAAGTGCAATTTATTTGTAGATAATAGTACCTTTGCTAGTCACATTTTAATGACATTCCAGATTTGCTATATATATATATGGAAGAGTTGAATTTTTTTGCGACCACGAGCACCCTCTTGTAAATATTTCTGTAAGTTTGGATGTACTTTATTAATCCAGGATTTATAAAGTAATTTGTCGAATATACTGTTGTTTTGCGGGCATCATGAGTTGCAATCAAAGTTCGTAATTACCGTAGCTCGTTTCAAATCTCCTGAGCCGCGGCCCTGATGGAAAATTCCACGCGACAGTTGTTCTAAGGCAAGTGAGATAAATTTATCATGTTAACGCGACTCATTCATGCTGAGGCACATTTTCCTGGTGACGTATATCATGGCGTGCTATTGTAAAAAAGCTAATGCCTGAGTTAGCACCTCTGTTAAAGTCATAGTCGAAGCGGTGACACGTGCGGTGATGCGATTTTAATCGTCAGTCGTGGACCCTTGATGACTAAAACAACTGCGCAACTTGGCTTGTGCAACTCTGACGTCTGACGAATCTCCCACAATAAACGCACCTCTCACGCATCTCTCTCTCTCAACTTGATTTAGCTTAATGCTTTATTCCTCTTAAATCACTCTCAGAGTACGTAAGGGAGTATAATAGAAAACTCGTTTTCAACAAGTTTCAGTTAAATAAATAAGGAAGCACAATCTAAAGTTTTCGTAAACATTCTGTAGGAAGGAGATAATGATTGAATGAAACGTAAAAGTGGAATATTTTGACCCATAAAAGTTAACGGCATTGATTTAACTAAGGACAGAAAAAATAAATTCTTAAATAATTTTTTATATTCGATTATAACATTGGTCAAAATGACCGGAAGACGTTAACATGATTTCATAATAGATCTCATACTACAAGAAGTATAGGAAAATTGAAATTTCATATATCTCGCGGTTTTGATAATAGTCATATCTATATTACGAAATAAAAAGCGGGCAGACTAGAGACTACGGATATTTCAACTACACTCCTATAATAAAAATGTCTGTTTATACTCCATGTAAGTTATATGAGTTGAATGAATTCGACCAAATTTTGTACACAAGCCCTTTGCGACTCATACCATGTCTCGCGTTTGCGCTCACAAAAGATTCATTGCTCAAGGAGATTCTATTCTGTAGATTTATAACTATAGCGTGTACGCAGAAACGCCGACATTCGAGTGTAGTCATTATTTAATAATGTTTGCCTGACATCGTTTATGTATTATCTCAACCCCATTCATAAAAGGAGAGTCGTACACACAGGGCTAGGAGTGAAGGTGGGTTAAATAAATATAAGACGAAAAGAATTGAGATTGGTGTCGAATCCATGTTATGGGAGTCACCGAGTTTAATGCCAAAATTCTATAAAAGACTTAAATCGTACTTGAACTTCAAAAAAGGTTTGGAAGGAAGTGAAAGTCAATAAGACGAAATCAACCACGATTTGTGGCTGTTTCGGGTTTATGGAAGATGTTAAGTTTTATTGTTACACTTAACATGTATCTTAAATTGTAATTTGGGGGGTGGTGGAAGGTGGAATGGTGTTAATGTCGGTAAGACATCTACCGAACAAGATATTTTTGTCTATTCTGAGTTTATTGAACTCGCGTGATTCGTTTCTATCATTCAATATGCAACTTCAACTCTTAGAGTGGATAAAGTGAAAATCAATGAAACGTAATAAACCTCAATGGAAATGTATTATGTGTATTTTACTGACCATTATAATTTTACCATAAGATTGTTTGACTCTATTCAGCTATTGTGAGTTATAACGACAGTTTGATGAAATTAGAATTCAGTCAGCTCAGTACGGAAGGAGGCGTGAAAAGATGAAGGGTAAAAAAAGGATCCGCTTCCGCTGCCGATTTAACAACGTGTTGATCAACAGATTATTGTTGAATTAATATTGTACTGTAATAAATGCCCTGAAGTAGGCAGGTGCCGAAACTTTTTACTGATACTTTTTAAAATGACTGATGCCCGCGTTAGTTGATTCAATTATCTAAGGAGGTGATTGAACTTGTGTTGTAACCAAAATCAGTGTTACGTAGAATCAAGGAGAGAAATTAAATTAAATGCTTCGCTCTTCATAGGTCAACAAGGCTCATGTCAAAGTTTCACTTGGACAGTGTTGGAAATATAAAAGTAGACGATAATGTCATTGAGGTTGTGGTTTGGGCCGAGAAAGTTTTGAAATTAGTAAACTGCTATCTTTTGATGAGAAGGTAACAAAAGGAGTGATCGAGTATTAGAATTGGGGACTTTATTGCTTCTATTTCAAAGTAAAATATTATGTTATGTCGATGCTTTATCATCTATAGATAAATTAAAACGACTTAGGATATATGTGATTTACAAAACGACTGGCTGAAGCAAATAAAATGAAAACAAAAAGCGAAAATGTAAAACAATAATATTAAATTATCTCGCACAGAAATAATGGATTATAACATAAAAAGAGGAGAAAGTACCTCAAATAAATAATTGAGAACATCTAGGTTTCGTTTTGAACTCAAGGTTATTGTGAGAGATCGAAATTCCTTTTTTAAAAAGCTCCAGAAATTCTTACATTTTGTAATGAGAATCTTGAAAATAGGGGAACGGTATGTATTAAAAGACCTTGTTACTATATCTCTTGTTCGTAGCATTCACGATTTTTATCCACATCGTTGGGATATTTTAATAAGAAGATTCACAAGAAAACTTCGGGGAGATAAAGCCTAATTTTTAATTCAAGGTATGGTCACAACAAAAGGGATAAAAAATAGACTTTGCTCTCTATCTAAAATGTAAACGATTGAAAAAGAGTGCAAGGCAATGTGTGACGAAATTGAGTAACTAGCTTATATTGGAAGTGGTAATCACAATTTACAATAACAACAAGACCTTACAAACGGTCATGGGAAAATTATCATTATTAAACAGATCTATTGTAAATTAATAAAATTTGGAAAGAGGTTTAATTATTTAAATTTTACTTAAACAAAATTTTTGGCGTTTTATAAATATAATTATTTTATTTACATTTAAAATAATTTATTTTTTGGGTCTTGCGCACTATTTACATTTATATATTTATCAAACGCGATGACTGTTTAAATTTAAACGGGTTTCTCAGGGTTAATTATTGGTGGGGTAACAACGTTCAGCAGAGATTTTAAGCTCGTGACGAACCTGCTTCATCTTCTAGTAGTTTATGCGTAGTAGATTTTCTTTGTTCCATCCTCACAGTTCCTTCGTCATCCAGGTCGGGTTGTGGATTTGTTCAAAGCAAGCCCGAAATTATCGCCTTCCTTTCCCGCGTACTTTTCCTAACTTAGAACTACAACGATACCTCCTCTACTCTCCAACGTATTCCTTATCCTTTTAATTCTCGATCAACAATGACTAATTTTTTTACATTCTCACCTTCTAGTGAAACACTTCTTTTTCCTTTCTCGAAGGGAAAACGCCACCACCATGTGACGTTTCAACCAATCGTTTATCATCTTTTGCCAAGCTGACGAAAGGAATGGTGACCTTGGGGCTTTTTTGGGGTTATTGTCACTGGCGTTCACAATAATTTCAATCTATCACAACAGCAGGCAGGTTCGATTTTAGGCGCCACCTTAATCCAGGGAATCTCACCTCTGAATATACTTACTGAATTTAGATAGATGAAAATATATAAAATGTGAACAAAATTTGGGAGGGATCCTACTGCGCCACATTATAATCAATTGGAGCAATTTACCTGCAGCACTGTTAAAGGACAATCATGCAGCAACAAGAAGGGTTAAAAATGGCAAACAGGTACGTGAATTAAATATTTTTCTAATCTCTAAGAAGTTTATGTACAGGGATTTACCTAAATTAAAATAAGAATATTGTGCATAGCAATAAATTAACTATATATAAACTAATTGGTGTTATACAATAATTTATTGTCCAAAATAATTTTGCGAAACCGTAATTTTCAGGATTAAAAATAAACGTTTTTGCAACATGCACAAAAATTAAATTAGTTACAATTAAACATTTAAAATGAGATCCATTCTATTGTCGTATTTAGGAGTCTTATCATAAAAGCAGATTTATAAACAGAAACCCTAACACAGAATTACCAGTACCAGGAAATCCGAAGACAGGTTACAAACAGAGCAATAATGTTTTATGCTCTAACTAGTAATCGCCACCGGTCCTCATAGTTTCTTCTCGAATGTTGGAAAAATAACACCTTTCTCATTTAATCTTCCTTTACGCCGCCACCAACAGCAAGCACTACGCTCTAGATCATACAATTCAACTGTCCATCAGTCCTGCACTTGACTGCCACTCTCTCTATTAATCACTCTCTAAATCTCTCTCCAACCATCATCATCTACATTAATCCTCCCAAATCAATCAGCGTCCCGTTTTAATAACTTTTCGCTACTTCAGTATTTGATTTCCCCTGGTGGAAGGACAAAATTACAATCAAACTAATTTACCTCGAGAATTCTGTAAGTGCTGTAAACCCTACCTACCACCGATATTTGGAGGAAATTCAAGCCTTGTCAACAGCCGAGATGGAGTCTCACCGTTTTAAAAATCCCGGACCGGCGCCAAACTATCTAGGTTTTTTAAGCTGTCTGTATCCTCCTTCAAACTCCCTTCGGACAGCTATATTATGAGTTTTTTCTATTACAGGTATTATAAATAATAATAAGAATATCTCTTAATTCTTGAAACACCAAATTAAGATCTCAATATTCCTTTCTTTAATTTAGTTAATTGCCACACTCATCTTTATAACAATCATACATCAGTTACATTCAATCGATTATATAATAATTTGTGTCAAAACATCTCATAAGAACCTGGATCTAGCACTGTTTAGTTAATTGTACTTGTCAGTTAAAAAGTGTTTTGTTTAAACAATGGTATACATATTTTTTATCATGTTACTACCACCATTTAAGGTAGGTGTATTACAGTAAATAGCGATATTTTGATTCATATGTACGTTATTTCACCGAAAAGGAAATTCAGATATTTGGAATTCATAAATTCTAATTTGTGCTGACTCAGGATCGGTGAACTTCCATTTTGGGACATTTTGAGCTAAATTAGCGCAACAGTGTTGCACTTTACGGTATTAATTTGCGTGGAGCAGATAACAAAATTTTCCACTGGATAATACCAAGAACATATTTGGGATGCGCTAGTCAGAATTCTAAGAAATCCTGAGACAAACAACGTGTAACGAGCCATCAGGCAACGGTAGGAGAGGAAAGCAGTAGTTTGCCTTATTTTAGAGTTTTATTTAGAATCGAGCGGAGGTCAAGTGAATCATAGTGACGATATAATTACATTAGAACTAGGAGTTCGATCAAAAACTGTGCCACCGGATATTATTAGTTGTAAGATTAATTTGTATTGGATCATACTATTAAATAAACTTGCAATAATTCAGAAATATTCATTATATTACGTCTGTTATTCAATGCATTTTTTGTAAATTTGACCAATTTTGCAGACACTGATAAAAGGGTGATATCTTCCAGCAATCGGTGGACCTTCTCAAGTTCAACATAAACCAAATCCAGAAGAGGGAGAACACAAAATATAAATCAACGGAATCTGAAGACAAAATGCGATAGATGTCAGATGTCACGAATAAGTTAATAAATATTTCGTCAGTGCTAGTTTGATCACTAACTATATAGTTGTTATGAATTTTATTTTTATCATTTCAATCTAAATCTAGCATAAAAAATTAAGATCAATATCAAGATATTGACCTTACTCAAGTTAAATTTATGCTTGAACAAATGTTTAGATTAAACCAAATTTTTGAAATTGGTAACTTGTAATTAATCCTCTGCTCCTTATCTCTGATTTTTAATCCACACTTCGTTTCCCCAATATAAAGTTCTATTTTATATACTACAAAATGGTCCGCACTATTGGTAAATGTATAGCAAAAATGTATACATTTATAGATAATACCAATAATACATTGTAGAGCGAATTTGGGACATTACCATGTAAATAGTTATAGTAAGGAAGTACAATCTTAATTTTGAAGACCTTGAGGTAAAAAGGGTTAGTTTGAGACGAATGAAATAGCTTCTTGTGTGTAACTTCTATGTTTAATGAAGAAATGTTGATTAAAGTCAGCGAATACGTGGTTACTGGCGATTATTAAGTTTCTAGTGGGGTTTGAAAGGACGATATTGTATATAATAACCTTTTGATCATTAAAATGATTTGAATAGTACCTGACGCGTCTGGTTGGTTTCCAGTATCAATAATTCAATAGTTTCAAAATATTTATACTGAGGAAAAAGCCAAATTAATTATTAGATTTTCCGACTTTTGTTTGGGTCGTAAATTGTAAGTTGGAGTTGTTTCCGTTGAAAACTCGAACCGTTTTCTCATTCACAATCTGGAATTATAGAGGAAATGTCGTTAACATACCTAAAATATAAAATTGGATCGGCAATAAGGTGTGAAAGGCATAACTATGTCTGCAACGAGCTGTGTTAATTGATCCACTAGTTTGGTGACAGACTGCCTGGTTGACACTCAAGCATTGTAATTTGATTGAAAATGTGCCAGAGCGACTGAAACCTAGTTATAATTGAATCATTCAGTATAGACGTCAATGATGAAACAGCAATAAGGGAGATAAGCACCAAATCGTTAATATACAGAAGTAGTTGAATCAAGTTATAACATTGAGGTGTTATTCATCTCTGAGACCTTCAGATAGTAAGGACTATAAAAAGCCGGCTAACGTATGTAATGAGTTGTTATTAGAAGCAACGCGATAAGTTTAAATGGGTCAGCAGGTTAGGGTACTTTGGGAGGCGCATAATAATTGACAATTAGAAATTGTTACAACAGGTATGAAAGCTAGACCATGTTTTTGTCACAATGTCAAATTTATTTATATAACACTGACTCTTTAAATGTATTAATTTAAGATCTTGAGATTGTATACACATTTTTCATTATACTCCGCTTTATAGTGTAGTAAGTAAATTCGCCCTTCCTGTCCGTAAAAGTGAGCGAGGAGGGTCGACCGTTATAGAGGAATTCGTACTACAGAAACACTTCGGCGCACATGAAAAACGACGCTTAGTATTGTTAAAGTTCTGCGAGACCAAGATCAGGTCAATCAATGCTAGTGTCACTTTGTGTTGTTGGCCTGGAGCAGCGGTCGTCGGCCAGGATAACGGTCATATTTCTAGGGAGGATTCAAAACCCTCTAGAGGGTATTTTTTTAAGTAGGCAAAACTTCGCACGCTAATTTTTACATTGTTATTACGAATTTTTTTATTGATATTATTAGAAGCTGACAGAGTTGATCTGCGTATTTTTCACCTCTAAGAATCTTATGAAATATAGAGTAGGATTTTGATCCTGCATAACTGTGCGTCTTAATCGCAAATACCTCCTCCTGAAATGATGAGGTAAAATACAAAACTGGAAAACTGGAAAGAGAGGAAGTTCTATTCGAAAAATACTGCTGTGAAATGATTGAACTATCGTTCAGTCACAGTCTTAATAACAAAACTATGCAATCCGCGTAAGACTACGACAGTTAAAAGCAATAAATGCGGGTTGACAAAATAAAGTAAATATTTTTCTACCGTAGTATAAGCGTACAACCAAACCATGGGAAGTGTAAGCCGCTTCCACCATCTGCGAGAATCGTATGCAATAGTAGGCAAAACGGTGAAAATGTGGAACAGACTACAATATTTTCTGATTGATATTGCAGTAGATAATAGCTTTATTCTTTGAAAATTATACAAAAGAAATATAGCCAAGCACTATCAACTGAACTCCAGAATTCAAGTGGCAAGTCAGCGGATAGGTCCTTAATCTTCAAGGAAAAGACTGTTAGTAAGAATTTTCCGCAAAAAGGGGAATTCCTGATTATGTATGTATTACCGTCAGTCTATTCTCGACGATACGTTTAGGAGATGCGGAAATAACAGTTCAAAGCTACAGAGAAACGGACAAGTGCGATGTACCTCTACGTATCAAACCATGCTTCAGAATTATCCACGAAAACAATATCTATAATAATAATAATTTAATTATATGAAAATATAATTTTCAGTGGTTATAAATCGTAAAAAAGTATTACGTGCATCGACCGAAATTCATGTCGCTAAAAGATCCGTCGAAAGATTGCTTCCCACCTTCTTATATAGCTGTAACATACATGATAATACTGAATTGAATTTAAAATAAAAATAAATATATCATCAATGATCTAAAAAGATATATAGGTCTTTAATTTTGCCCACTAAAGGGTTAATTGATTAAAGCCTAGTCTCTCGAGAGTCTCATGCTCGGCCCAAGAATTCATGTGTCTTTATTCGACGCCTATCACGTGGGTCGTGATTGTCGTCTTTTTGTAAAAATTGAATTAATTGTACACGTGCAGTGGCATCCGGACCGGCATTCGTGTAAACCGATCCAAGGGGTCGGGTTACCGTTGCAATAGAAGAAAGTTTTGTTACTAAGTTAATTAAATAGTCTCACTCATCTCTTTATAGACGTCCTATTTTAAAATTGGAGATGAAACGTCCCAGTAACATATTTTCACACCTTTAATAACAGTTAATTTTCATCTTATTTCTGATTTATGGTCAGTTTATTTTTATTTCATTATTAACATGTCAGTTTTTACATTTATTACGTCACTTTATTTGTATAATTAATACTGTTGTGCTTCTCATTACACATTCCTATTATTGCTCATTTGCAACTATATATATGGCGAGTCTATAGCATGAAGACACTCATTTAGTTGTTATGAAGAGATTCGTGTTCTGGCATTCAAATTACAATTATTATAATGGGACGTATAGGCTTGCTGGGGATTTTATAACAATACGGAGAAATTGTTTCATAACATAAAAATTTAGTCTTTCTGTCCCTTCTACACCTTGGATGAACAAATTTTCGTTGTTCCCATTTAGAATGCCGCAACTACGTCGAAGTAGCTCACATTTCGTTGACCTTTGAGCGAGGCACGCACTGCGAAATTTTCCACGAATAGGGCAGACACGTAATTGAGTCCATTGCACTTATAACTGCCACAGCAGTTTCACTTTACACTTAAATACTCCCAGCTGCCCTTCACTGAAAGGAGGTTTTACTCATAAAAAATTAAACAAAAATTATAAGTATATACATAATATTTAAGGAAAATAAATGTGATGTAAATGGTTCACTTCTAAACAGTTTTTTGAGTAATACATACATGTTCGGTTTAGGGAGAACAACTCTAGGTTGTGCTCGAGCCTATGTGCGAGGGATTAAAAAAAATCATTACTGTCGAAGCATCGTAGAACAAAATATTTATTACTGCCATCCAAATCTCGATTGGATAATGAAACTATTAACAGATTTGGTTTATAAACCTGAACTTAACTAACGTTACAGATATTGATAAATAATAACAACTGCGAATAAAAATCTCTTCTCCTTATTTGGGGACATGGTAGCAACTGTAACCATTGTACAAATGTGTATATTAATATTAAATGCTCATTTTAATATAACTATGACGCGTTAAATCCCAGTGTGTGTAGCCATCCCTACAGAATAATTATAACTAGCTACGAGGGATTTACTTACCGGTAAAATAAGTGTGAATATTAGAAGATCGTTGCTAAATTTTTTTGTATGGAGCATGGCCTTAGATGGGTGCGAAACGTGGACGAAGGGAGTTGGGGAAAGGAAACGAATAGAAGCCTTTGAAATGTGGTTCTATGGGCGAATGCTGAAAATGAGATGTGTGGATAGAATCACAAACGAGGAAGTTCTAAACAGAACTGGGGAAAATCAAACAATATGGAGGACGTTGACTAAGAGAAGGGATAGATTAATAAGCTACGTTTTATGACACGAGGGTCTTTTAAAATTAGCATTAGCGGGAAGTGTGTGGGGTAAGAGAAGAAGAGGGAGGCAAAGGATGTAATGCGATAAGTAGATTAGGGAGGATATTTGGTGTGATAGTTATAAGGAAATGTAAAAGATTGCGCAAAATAGGTTAGCATGGAGGGTTGCATCAAAATAGTCTTAGGACTGAATACCACAACAACAACACGAGTAATGTATTTATTTTATTGGCATATCCTATTTAATTTTAGGAGAACAAATGGAAAAATTATGCGTTTGCTCCCAGTTAATATTAATTAAATATTTCCAATATTACTCTAAAACGAAGATTTAACTTACAGATAATCAAAGTAATTCTCAATTTATACTTATTAAACTAAGATACAGCATTTAAAAATGCGATTGTGTTACAGAAGAAAATGAAACTTCCAAATGAAACAAAAATCCAACCAACGGATTAAACTTCTAATACTTTTGGTAGCAATTAAGTCCGTTCGAATACAATATTTCAACTCTGCCTCAAATCATAGGGAATGATCAATGTGTTTAGACTGAATATTTTCGAGAAAGGTATATTAAATTTGGTGAATTAAAGTAGCCTTGCATCTTGGCGATAGTAATAAATGTAAATATAATAAAACTACTATTCTCAAGCAAATACCGATCCTGTTACTCCAAGAACGAAAATTTAACGACATTTGAAATGGAATGAAGAATTTGATTTAAGTAAGACCGAGAAACGTAGTTGTAAAAGAAATGAAAACAAACATCGCTTGCTCATGATGATTGAAAATTATCTAACAATCTCGAAAGATATAAAACTACGTGGCTTAAAATATAAAATATTTATAAACCTTCCATCTAAATATGTGAAATAACTGCAAAAACATTAGACACTAAAAGCCTAATAATTAAATTAATATAGCATAGTACTGTGGGCCGAGTTGTAACACAAGTTAAAGTTGAAATAACAATTAATATCATGAACGAAAGAAAAGGTTAAATTTAAACACACATTTTGAACATCAGAAAGAGCTTTTTGGAATCACATCCATAATCTTAATACATAAAATCGATGTTTTATATATGGATGTTGCATAATTAATTACACATTATTGTATGTAGTCTATAGAGACATTTAAATGCACTGTTTCTTTCATATAAATTTAAATCGTTTATAAAAATCCTTAATTACTTTTTTGTATGTGACACGGATATATTATTTGTTGAAGAGAAAATTTAAATATTATCGTTGAAGACGAATGATTAGGGGTCTTTGAGAGCACGTAGAGCTTCTACCGGTGGATTGCAAACAAAATATAATTATTTTAAGAAAATTACTGCAAGAGACAATATAAATTTTTAAAATTGAACTTCTGCTTTTTACTATGTGATAATTGTGGATAATATTTTCAATTAATTTTGAAATTTCTACTTTAACTATCGCCATTTGTACTATCAATTAATTTGTTTACAGGCTAAAAACGAAGCAGCCTCAAGGAGTGAGAATTTTGGTCGGTTATCGAATGGTGTACTTCAATCGAGGACTAATGGAAACAACAATAAACCTATATCTATGCAAAAGGAAGGAAAGTGAAGCAATGCAGAAGATCGTATTATCAATTTGTCCCATTTTCGTTTATTAATTGAGATAAACATGAACAGAAATTAGTAACAGTTGTAAACATCTATAGAAGCCTGTGGATAAAGGGGAATACTGTTCTTCAAACGCATACGCCAAGACCTGGACCCTCCCCACCCCGAACAAGTCCCACACATTATTAACCGTTAAGCCGCAAATATTAATAATGTCATTTTTCTGCAATATTATTAAACATATTTAACTATTGAAATATTTTTAATTGATAAATATAAAGACGTTAAATTTGTTATAAGATTTTCCTTCATTCTATACAGCTCTTATATTATATATATATATATTTCACCCTGAGATTTTCAACTTTATGTGGTATTTATTCAAGGTGGAGTAAATTTTAGTCATAATGAGATATTTTAACGTGACTCATATTGTTAAGAAATCATATTAAAAGTCGTGCATTGTAATACAATAAGAGTCCCTGACATAATGGCGAAAGTCGTTTATGTCTATGAATAATTTGTAATTTCTTTATTGAATAGTTTATTAAGACATATATGACCATTAATTTTTCTATTCACATATTACTCCCTCTGTTTGTCAGAGTTTGGTTGAGCGACAAATTTTTATGTTTGATTCTTAATTAATAAATATATTATATTCTTATAGTTTATAGTTGTTAATTGTTATATAATATACATTTTGCCGTATTACAATGATAATAACACTTTTACGTGTTTTCTCGTAGTTTATTATATCTAAGTAATTTTTGTAAAAATCTACCCAAATAAAACTAATTAAAAAGGCTCCGTTATAATATAAGATTATTTTTAAGTCTACCTTAAACAGGTACATTCGATTCAAATAAGGTAAGATGTTCCAAATGCTTATCGTTTTGTTTAGAATAATGTGTTGAATCGGTTTGCATATCCGACGGATATTGTACAAATATCTGATATATCCGCATCATGCCAATTAAACAAAATTTTAATTTGATAAATGTTTTCGTCGCTCGTAAATAATCGTCTGGTCATACATGTATTAGTAAAATTAAACGAATTGCTAACTGTATATTATGCAGCTTACAATTTGGTATTTGGTTCCACAAGTTATCATATGATTATTACAAATTTTTAACCAAAATTTATGAAGTGGTTTTTATGAACATAAAAGAAAATTATAGTATCCATACTTGGCAACGAAATTTATATTACAGCAAGGAAATGTTAAGTGTGATTAATTAGTTGTACATTAACAAAGCGTAGCTAAACAGGTTTATGTTTCATAATTACTGTAAGAAAACATAATTCGTTGCAGTGTCTCATTATGTAAGTGTAGTTGACAGAATTTTTCAATTTTCCTTACTTCTCATGTTGTGTGTGCAGCCAACACGTAATCCGCTCATATGATTATTTTGTACCGTGATAATTATAGGTACAGCTTCATGGCTCATTAGTTTGTGAGCCCAGATGGCGAAATCCAGTCTTGACACCGTGCATGATTGATACGACCAGATGTGAGGTGTTTCTAGAATGGCATACTCCATTCCGTCTCGTTTTTACAGCAGCTGCACCGAAAGAGACGAGACGTGGGGTGACAGAATTCCCAATTACATAATACAGCACATCGAATCAAAATTATGCGTCCTGCGACCAGTTCCTGGCTCAAAAAATGAGGTACAATAAACCCTAGTTCCCTGGTTCATGGCTAAAACACATTTCAGCGATTGCTTACAACTTTTCGTTGCAGTTATTCGTCGATATAATTTTAATACTTAATAAGCATTGTGTTACAATATAGTTTTCAGACTTAAAATATTACAATTAATAAAAAGACGGCCAAAACGTCATCATATAAATATATCATTATTTATTAACAACAGCGACGATGACGATCATTTCGGCCGTAACCGTCGCTGAAGATGGTTCATGCGTGACATTAAATTCTTGGCATGTAAATTCAATAACCTTTCCGGCTGAAGGAGTCAAGGAGTAATTATGATTTATTAATAAATTTTAAACCTGAGGAAGTCTCAAAATTGTGATGAAACGTCTAGGGAAGTTGGAAGGCCGAGCTACGACAATATTCATATAGCGATTTTAGCTACATTTTCTAAGAAACAGATTCAACACTAAACTTCACAACTTATTTTTAACTTCATGGTACATGGTAGGGGCAGAAAAATTTATTTATAATTACTATAATTTTGAGGGTAGCTTTTTCCTGCAATTTTCGGTTAATGTGTTCTTTCCACTTTCTCCTATTTGCCATAATACTTACATTCAAATAAAAAATTTAATTCTTCTTTGAAATCTTAATTTATAATATGGTCCCTTCTTCGTTATAATTTTAGCGTAGGAAGAAGCGTAGAAAGGACACGTAAGAGATGGGTACCGTAACAGGCAAACCCACATAATAGGAGAATTTCCGCCTTACAAGAACGATTTAAAGTTCGCTGTTCCCAAACAGAATAAATAAAGAAAGAAAAGGATTTGGAAAAAGAGAAAAATGGTAGCAAAGACTATGGAGTTACAATAAAATGTTATTGCGGAAGGGAAAACAGATAAAGCCATCAACCGTACGCGAAATAAATATAATAAATAAAACACAAATGATAATAAGAATTTTCTTAATTTAATTATCTTCTGAAATTAAAAATTTATTGAAACTAATATAAATTACCTGAAATAATCTTAGATTTTCTTACGATAAGACGTGTCACATTATTTGTTATAAGACATTTACTGGAATCTGTGGCAGCTGATATCAACGTAAATTTACTATGACATAAACAAGTAGGTCTTGTTTAAAATATTTATAAGGCACGTGAAATTGATCGAAAACGCCTATTGAGAAATTAATCTTTATCATATAATTCCTCACTTAAGATCAGT
Organism: Eucriotettix oculatus; assembly: GCA_034510155.1. NCBI lineage: Eukaryota > Metazoa > Arthropoda > Insecta > Orthoptera > Tetrigidae > Eucriotettix > Eucriotettix oculatus. The sequence continues at coordinate 15,919,416 of CM067378.1, forward strand.
AAAATGTTTCTCCTGAGTGATTTTGTACTTCTCCAATAATACTGTGCTTAAATTTTATATCCTCGCGTAGTTGTCAAGATTTAAAATATAACAAATAAAAACATTTTGCAGCCTAGACTTTCCAATTATTTTTAAGTTTTTAAACATGCGTTTAAATTTAAGAGGTGCATTGCCCGTAGGAAATTTAAAGCCATTAACAATCTGCGTGGGGTGAAATTACGGCGGATAAATCGATGGCCTGTGTTGATATATTCTTTAGACACATATTTCTGTTAATATGTACCTTGAAGCATTGTAACTCATTATGTTCAAAGGAATATGCATCTGCTCTATATAAATACGAAGTCAAATTAGCGCGACCTTTTTTTGCGGGAAAGGAAGTATTCTCAATGCTTGACGGTCTACCTTACTAAATACCAGAAAGGTCGCTTTAGGAAAAATATTGTAAGCACGGTATCTTCTTTCTTGGCTCTACACCCAATTCAAGGCCTTGGCCTATCGGGTCAACTGTGGACTGTTATCTAGCATGACGCATTCTGTATTTGGAGTGACACGGGATCAGCGTATCGATTCTTCAGCAGTCTTAATCCATGTCAACACAAACACCCAAGTCCATGCCGGAATTCGAACCCTTAACCTCTGTATCGTGGGGCAGCGGCGCCAGCCACTAGACCACAGGAGGAAGGCAAGCCCGGTATCAAAAATTATTTTGGGATACTTACGTTGTGTATTAGGGGAGTGAGAAGACGAATTAGAAACCATAATAAATGGCATGAACGGGGTCCTGGAGAAATATGAGGATTAATCGAGGGAAAACCAAGCTAAAGGAGCGTAGTTTGGGAAACAGTGGAATAACAAAGGGTGTTAGATTGGGAAGGGATATTCTGCTACTTGGGAAGCGTAATAACCAGGTATGGTAGAAGTATAGTAGGCATAAAGATTAGGATAGCACAAGCTTTCGCGAAAAAGAGGAATTTATTTACGGATAATATAAGTCTGAATATTTGGAAATCGTTGCTAACAATGTTTGTATTGTGCGTGGCGTTATATGGGTGCGAAACGCGGACGATAGGAGTTGTGGAAAGGAAATGAATTAAAGACTTTGAAATGTGCTGTAGGCGAATGGTGAAAATCAGATGGGTGGATAGAATCACTAACGAGGAAGTTCTAAACTTAATATGGAGAACGATGACCAAGATAAGGGATAGATTAAGAGGCCACATTTAAAGACATGGGGGTCTTGTAAAAGTAGCATTAGAGGGATGTGTTTGGGGAAGAAGAGAAGAGGGAGGTCAAGAATTGAATACGCTAATCAGAATAGGGAGAATATGGTATGTGATAGTTATAAGTAAATAAAAGGCTTGCGCGAGATAGGATAGCATGAAGGTTTGTATCAGACCAGTCTTAGGACTGAATGCCACAACGACAATACTGAATGTAATTTGAGTTGTAGTAGGTGGAAATGATAACCTCTAATCGCGAAAGATTATATTGCATTATAAATTAATTCGATGGCAGATCGCAATTGATCTAGCACATCTTGAAACAAAAGTTTTCAATATTATTACAATTTTGTAGTATAATTAGTTACATTATCTGGCTGTTCACAATTAATAAGTTCGTCTTTGGAAACTCTTGCTCACAAGCGTATATTATTAATCAGGCATTAAAGAAACGACCATTCAATAAGGAACAACGGGTTTTGACAATAGTCAACGAAACTCGCAGTATGAATGGATTTGAGTATGAATAAATTACCATGGCAGGAATTGCTCTACCTTCCGCATCCCCCCTTTTTCAATTCCCTTCCTATGCTATTAAAGGGGAGTTGCCTGTTTCAGGATCACCCTCATGTAGCCTGTTACCCAAAAAAAAATCGAAGTTGGCCTGCGGGAGCTTTCTCGCAGGCTCTTCACCCCATAGTGACTGCTGGGCACACCTTATTTTGTCGGCAATGCTTCGTAATCTCTCTGGAGTTTTATCAAAGTTCTCACATGCCGAGACACCTTCACTTATCTTAGGAGGTATATGTACTGGGATCGTACACCTTGGGCATAAGTCACGAGTTGTCTACTGATCCCATTATCGGCCAACTGCCTCCTGAAACTGTTGGAGACACCGAGAAGGGAATGCTGCGACCCCACACAAACTCGTCTCCCGTCATTCGGAAGGGCGTGAGGATAGTACCCAATCGCCCGACCTTCCTGATGCAGGAGTTCTAGGAATTTCCTTGCATCTCTTTAGGTGAAACACCGGGTAGGATCCTTAAACCATACCCCTGGGGCGCTAGTCAACCCTTGGCTACCTTGCTCTACCTTCTGCATCTCCCCTTTTCAATTCCCTTCCTATGCCATTAAAAGGGGAGTTGCCAGTTTCAAGATCACCCTCATGTAGCATGTTAACCCGAAGAAAATCTGGTTATGTCATGAAAAGCATCTATGTTTGGAAGACTTAAACAAGCCCAAGAAGTTGAGTATAATAATATTGTGGTCTGAGTTGCACTTGAAGAAGAACAGATGAAATCCACAGAAGTGTAGGCGCTAGAGCAATAAACTCGCTGGGATGCTGAGCAGATTTCCGAGATTGCTTTTTGTGGAGCTGGGTCGTAGTTTTTGGCAAGGCGTATCCCAGGTGCCGCATGTGCAGAGACGTTGACGAACGATTTCCAGATGGCAGAACGCGTGTCCTTCCCCCTCTTGCACGTGTGCCTCGCTGTATCTGGCTGCAGCACCTGCAACAGCACATGGGCTTCATCTTAGCCGCTTATCAGGTAGATTCTCTCACAATTCTGCTTTCCAATAACAAACGAGGAAAAATGATAATTTATTCTTTCTAAGTGGTCATGAATATTTTTTCCTTCAAGTTTAAAAAGCGAAAATGAGCGAAACATACGAGTATAAGAAGGCGTCTCTCGCTATTAATCTAGCAGAAATGGAAACTAAAACGTTTTCAAGATTACCATATTTTTATACTATAATTAGTTACATTATATGTTGTGCACAATTAATAAGTAGTAAATCAGACTATAAGAAAAAATTTAATATAAACTTTATTATCATCAGCCCTTATGCTTCTTTATGCGAGTTGCACGTCAATGTTTCACATTCCTAAATATTTAGATTCCTTAAAATTAAACAGATGAGGTTTAGGAAGGAAACGTCGTGCACGATCTAATAAATTTTTAACTAAATTTGGTCTGACTCATAGGCTGATTTACAACTGTAATGTTTGTTTTTGAAATTTTAATGTTTCTTTTATATTGTTAAGTTATTTTAGAAGTTCATTAAACAGGATAACATTAACACAATTTTAATTATTTCTTGTTATTAGTTTTTTTCTCCCCTAAGTATGTCAACAGGACGTGTTTATTATATGAAATAAACCAAAAAGTTACAATAAAGAACTACTTTAAAACAATTTGCTGGCTACTCAGCATGAACTCTTTTCCTCAAGGTGTAAAGAAAAAGGAATTTTCTATAAAAAGGCAACAATTTAAACTTATTGTGGCAATACTCCTATGAAAGAAACTTCCGTCGGGTTACCAGCAGAATAGCTGCCCAAGGAATTGGAGCAACACTCAGATCTTCCTCCCACGTCGGTTCTGGTCCTCACGTATTTTCCGCCGACCATTTATCCATAGATTCACCATTAAGATTCAGCAAAGAATGTCCCCTCTTATTTTCTCCAAACTTTTTTAGTTTCTCTCCCGTCTCTCTTCTTTATTATGGCTTCCCTGAGTGGTCGAAACCGGCCTCAGCATCCCCCAGACAAATTTATTAACGGTTGGCTGAGGGAAAATGCTGAGTCTGCATACAAAAGGCGGTTTCCGGGAATTTTGGTATCTTTAGGTGAAAGTTTCTTCCTATAGTTTTGCATCGTCCTGATCATTCTTGTTCCAGCTGCATATACACAAACATATTCACTATATAGAACTTAGAATAATAAAATACTATAATAATTACAGAATTGGGATAGCGATGCATTTTGGACGGAAATCGCACAATGATGAGCGCTATACAAGGCAGTGTTTGTGGGGATGTAAAGGCAAAACATTGAGTGGTATATGTGCGACCAAGTTTCTGCTATCTAAAATTTATTTTTGATTGACATATATGGAGCCCAGAATGTAAAACAGTTTCTTCCTTTCCTTCACCTTCCGCAGATCACTTTCATAGACTCAGACAATAAAAAATAAATCAATTTGCTCTTCTCTTACAAATACTACTTTCGTTGTGTAAGGATCCGAAGTAGCTCCACATTAAACTTTAAATTTTCTTATAATTTTCTTCTTTCTCAGCCACGATTCCACCTGAACTGAAGCACACCGTCAAGGATTCTGAAGAGCACTGGAATAAAATGTCGAGAAAGACAGGAGGCAGTCAGCTGTAATTAGAATAGATCAAGAAAAGAAAGCAGAAATCAAGAAAGTAGTAAGACAAGCTTATAATCTCTTGCCCATGGTTTCTAACTTATATATAGAACAGGCGATAAAGCAAGTTAAAACTTAATATGGAAAAGGAATCATATTGCAAGGAGAAGAAATAAAAACCCTACGTTTTGCCGATCATATTGTCAGAAAAAAGACTTGAAAACGATAATAAATGGCATGAACATAATCATGGAGAAAGAATACAATATGAGGATTAACAGAGGGAAAACCAAGGTAATGGAGTGCAGTATGGGAAACAGTGGAATAACAAAGGGTGTTATATTGGGAAGGGATATTTTGACAGAAGTTAAGAATTTCTGTTAATTGGGAAGCCTAATAACTAGGGATAATAGAAGTATAATAGACATAAAGAGTTGGATAGCACAGGCAAGAAAGGATTTCGCGAAAAAGAGAAATTTACTTATGGGTAATATAATGAATATTAGGATATAATAAATATTAGGATATCGTTGCTGAAAATGTTCGTATGGAGTGTGGCGTTAAATAGATGAGAAATTTGGATGTTTGGAGTTGTAGAAAAGAAAAAATAGAAGTCTTTGAAATGTGGTGCTATAGGAGAACGCTGAAAATCAAATGGGTGGATATTTCTAGGCAGAATAGGGGAAGATCGGAGATTATGGAGGACGTTGACTAAGAGAAATGATAGATTATTAGGCCTCGTTTTGAGACACGAGTGTCATGTAAAATTAGCTTTAAAGGAAAGTGTGTGGGAAAATAACAGAAGAGGGAGGGCAAGGATGGAATACGCTAAGCAGTTTAGGGAGGATGTGAGATGTTTAAGTTATGCGGAAATTGAAAGGCTTGCGCAGGATAGGTTAGCATGGAGGATTGCTTCAGACCAGTCTTAGGACTGAACACCACAACAACGCGAACAGATTTAAAAGTACTTTTCTTAAACATATCAAATCAAGAGTAATGGATAAAAACCGTAGAAGTGTACTAATTAAAGAATTAAGCGATATTATTTCTCCATAAAGAAAAAATATACTTTTGGCATTGTGAACGTGCGTTAATGATTACACATGCTCCGAACGTTAGCCTCTCAACGATCGTGACGTCCGTGGTATGAATAAGTATAGTTGGTTTATTGGTATTTCCGCAAAGCTCCAGAAGCTGTTTTGAGGACGTCTGGGAATCGACAAAAATTGGGAGTCAATGAATTTTACAAAGAGGGGCATTAAAATTTTAACTTAGTTAAAGGATCAGGATGGAAAATTCATGTCTTGACCGGAAATCTACTTCGGCTTTGAAGCAGATTCCTGTTGAGTCAGATATTATAAATTGAGTTGGGGTTAAGCATTAGTAGAGTCCACTCTTTCCACTGCCCTGAGGGCATCATCAGTATCTCTGAACGACTGTTATCACCACAGCACAGAGTACTTGCAATATCCCTCAGATGAAACCAGAACACATTGTTAGTACTCTTAGGAAGACAACGCTTTGGTCGCGGTCGTCCTGTTCCACGGTCGGTTAGTTTACCAGACATAACATCAACTTTTCTACTGTGGAAATATGTGGAGAAAAGATTACTAGACTCTGATCGAAACTCGCATGGGCCTCGTTGCTAGTATTTTCGCAGCAGCGGAATCAGTACGTCAAACTTCTGGAATTATTGGGAATGTAAAGCTTAAACTTAAAGATAAAATCCCAATGCAAGAACACCCAATTAAAATCTATTAAAATACAAGGGTTTATTGCTATAAGAACAGTGCTAAATTAAATACTAAATAACTAATAATATTTTTAATCATTTTAAAAAGCAAGACGTTAAAAAATTGTTTTTTCCTGTTAAAAATGGTTAATATTGTTTGTATATTCGAGAGTTCCTTAAAGAGTCTTCATTTTCCTTTCAGCGGAAAATCTGTGTCACATCACGGTGTCAAGCATAACGTAGAAAAGAGCAGGTTGAACAAAAGGTGGACCAGGGCGGAAGAAAGCAGGGCTTTGACCCAGGCACACCCACAGGAAACATTGGACACGCTTCGCTCCACACAAATCCCTTAACTTATTGGCTCTATCCTGTGCACTGCGACTCAACAGGAAGAAATTCATTTCCATCTGAATCTGGTCAGGCGTTTGAACTTTGGTAAGATCTTAAAACAATAAAAGTAATCCTTGACCTTTTTACAGACCGATTTATTCATTCAAATTAAAGATCAACTCTCATTCAAATTTATTTAACTTACACATCACTATTTAAATTTAATTGTATGTGAATCTAACTGTAGGTAAATCTATCTTCTACAAAAAAAAAACATAAGGAAGGTGTGAATATTCACCGAAACGTTTATCTTTTATTTGAATAAATAAATATTTCTGTAAAATGGTCAAGTATTGCTTTCAATTTTCAAATACGTTAAATTAAATTTTTTTAGTAAGTTAAATCACCCTTCAACCAAACTTCAACAATGAATCCTCGTAAATTAAATTTCTTATTTGAAACGCTTTTTACTATGTATTTGTGTATCAGTTTTATATATATATATATATATATATATATATATATGTGTGTGTGTGTGTGTGTGTGTGTGATGGATCTATGAACTACAATGACATTTTAACGGTAATCTTTGGCAGTTTTATCTCATGAGTAATGAAGACATTCTCTTATCATTATAAAATATTCTATTTCCAGTTAGATGTGATTATACTTGCTGAAACAGATCAAAATTTGTAACAGAAACTTGTAATATTTTTTCTGTTGAGCTACTCGGTAATGTTGCATAATTTTGACTAGATTAGCGCCAAATTGCAATGGCTTGTCCATCTATGCAAAATGCTTATAAACCGTTTTTTCCCCAAGTTTATATGATAGATTTTCTCAGCTGAGTAGACTTATGGCCGTCCCGACAAAAACATTGAAGGGAGGGGAGGTGGTATCATTTTCTAGTATATATTGTTTTTCGCGTAAAACACAATGTTATACTCTCGGAGATGGAGAAAAGGGCACGATTATTTAATAGGTGAGACAGATAAGCATAGAAAGTAGAAAGGTATAAAAGGTAGAAAGAATAATAAATGCTTCAATGCGGAGGTTAATTAGGAAAAATAGCACCAATTTATAAAAAAAAGGAATTTGAAAGAAGTAACAATTTTATGTTGGTCTACGACCAATTGCTCCTCACAGCTCGGCTGGTCCCGTACCAAGTTGATGGTTTCGGAATAAGGAGTCTCCAAAGGTTTAAGCAGAGTTGAGTCAACTCGTTCATCTTGTTGAATTTTCTGTAAGTTTTCATGACCTATTGATTAAAAAAAAGAATAATTACAATGCATTAGTATTAGCATTGGAAATGTAGTATGTCTCTTTATGACAGTTTTTGAATGATAGAATTTCTTATTTACAACGATTTGTTCATTCGCCTGCTTGAATCTTCGATTCTGTCAAGAAAAAAAAACATGACACAGTATAAAACTCTGATTAGACCTGTTGTTACATATGGTGCAGAGTCCTGGACCATGTAATCGGCTATGAAAATATACTTGTGTATTAGAAAGAAAGCTTTAACGGAGCATTTTTGAAGAAGAGTGGAGAATAAGTTCTAATCGAGAGTTGGACAGAATTTTTCTAGGTGAAGATGTTGTGAGATTTGCGAAGTCCCGAATGATTGCATTATTGGAGCATGTGAAGCGGATGGGTGAATAAAGGATTCAGAAAAAGTGTTGCATGGAAAAATATTGGGAACGAGGAAGCGTGGAAAGCCAAGAAGGCAAGATATAGAGATTGACAGGAGATGGTGGGAAACAGTGGAGAGAGAGAGTTGAGAGAGAGGCCAAAGCTCACCCCAGGTTATAGCGCCAAGGTAGAAGAAGAAAAAGTATTTGCCCTCCATTTCAACCAACCGGATATTGTGTTCTTGCTTATCGCCCTCATTCATGATCTCTATGCAAATTATCCTTCTTTCTGTCACGGCATAGGAATTTTAATCGACTCACCGAGTGTTATAAGTAAAACAAAAAACTCGCGTTATTCCGAACTTGTTTAAAAAATTATGTTATTAGCATTATTTAATGGAGATGCAACTTCATAATAAAAATAATAACATTACCTGCAATTATTTATCTAAACGAAATTAAAATTTGATATAGACATTCATTAATTAGAGACTCAAATTTATGTTGGAAATACCGTTTCGTAAGAGGTTTTTAATCCTTTCAATTCTGTGGAACAAACATAAAGCTACAGCAGCATAGGAAGCAGCCCATAGACCACGGCAAGCGTTGAGCACTACAATTTTATATACTTTGTATTAGAGGTGGCCAAAAGAACTCATTAAAAATAGTTACGGTTCGATTCGTGGAGTTGTGATCTAGCTGCGTAAGTCATAATCGTGAGCAAATTGCTTGACTCGTCGAGTCTTCAGCGAACCGCCCGACCGAGTCGATTCCCAGAGTCGGCTCCGGAGTGAGTTATTTGAGCCATTGGGTTGAAGTCGGGTTCTGAATCGAAAAAGGTTATGAGCGGCAGTCACCAGGGGCTAATAAACAATAATACTTGTAATAAAATTTGAAATTAATGGCTTTGCTATTTTATATCAGGAAGTAAGGTAAAGTCTTAACTATTGCTGAAATAATCATGACTGAAAATTAATATTCTACAAACATATTTACCATATTATTTCCAGCGATTTTTTGTCCTTTCGATGAGGAGCTCAATCTTGATAAAAGAATTGTATGAGATTCGGAGAGCCGAAGAGTCGTTTAAAAGAAACGTTTCATACTGAATTGACTCTACATGACTCAACAAAAATAATCGATCTGCTAATCACTATTTTTTCTCTACATCGGATTTTTTAAAATTTTATTACTGTCGCATCGACTGCCAGGTTAGCGACCACAGTGACAACTATTTTCCTATTACTATACAATTATTTACACATTATTACACAATTATTTACATATAATTATACAATTATTTACATATTATTATACAATTATTTACAATTATGAATTTACAAAATAAAATACTGGTGTACATTTTTCTGTTCGTTAACCACAAATTAATTTTTAATTTTTTTAAAAAAAACTTAATGCAACACATTTAATTTAAATCAAAAATTTTACTGTTCTTGCAAAACTTAATAATGTTATTTTGTTATTTATGGGAGTCCAAAATGGATTTGTAGTTTTAGCCCTGTATGTATGTTGTCTGTGTTGGTGGTATTTGGGTCTTACCTCGGATTCTCCTTCAATGATCGGAAGCCCAAATACCACTGGGTGTGCCAACTTGCTTTATTTATTCGTGAATGTAATTATTCAAATTAAACAAACGCAATTGTTGTGATTCATGCAAATACAATTTTAATTTACACAATTGCATACGTAACTTTATATCACCAGCTCAGTCTAAGTTTGTCTTAATTATTGAATATTTCAATTTGTTCCAAGCACTCATTCCTACTTACTTAAATACGTTCAAATCTAAGACAGCCAACTATATAAATTCCAGAAAGTGAATAATAATATTTTACCTAACATATTATTATATTTAACACTTCCTTGAAGATGACTACCAATCATCAAAGTACAAATTTCCTCTCAAACTGGGTGGAAATTCGTCAAATGCCAAATGGGAAGGGGACGCAACTCTGTTCGTTGTGGTGCAGCGTCTGCTTCCGTTTTCAGATAGTCATAGATTCAAACTCCGTCACGTCTGGAGTGAGACGTCGATATCTGGACACTTGGCGCCTGCAAGATCACGCGCAGACTTCCCTTTTGACACGTATGGAAGTGAAAGGTCTCAAAACTTTAATGATCAAAACCTCAGAGCCCTAAAACTGTAAAACGTATTGTCTTCGTTCTTACGGCTGCACAGATCCGCCGTTTTACGACCGGACCGACCCTTTGCTCAATATTTTAAATTTGGAACCCCTTAATTTAAAAAATGTCCTCAATCAAAGTTATAAATTTAGAATCATATAAACGAATAAAATAAAATATAGGCATTATTGAAAATAAAATTTGTTTCACACAACCTTTGTAACAATATGCTGTTGTTGTGGTATTCAGTCCAAACACTGGTTTGATGCAACCCTCCATGCTATCATATCTTGGGCAAGACTTTTCATTTCCTCATAACTAGTACACCCCACATCCTTCCTAATCTGCTTAGCGCATTCCATCCTTTGCCTCCATATTCTGTTGTTACCCCACACTTTTCCCTCACGTCTTAAAACGTGGCCTATTAATCTATCCCCTCTCTTGGTCAATGTCCTCCACATTGTTCGCTCTTCTCACATTCTGTTATGAACTTCCTCAATTGTGATTCTCCCCCCCCCCCCCATCTGATTTTCAGCATTCGACTATAGCACCACATTTATAAAGCTTCTAATCTTTTTTTCCCCGCAAATCCTATCATCAACGTTTCGTACCCACATAACGCCACGCTCCATACCAAAAATTTTAGCAACGATATCCTAATATTCACAGCTATATTACCCGTAAGTAAATTCCTCTTTTTCGCGAAGGCCTTATTTGCCTGTGCTATCCTACTCTTTATGTCTACTATACTTCTATAATCCGTAGTTATTACGCTTCCCAAGTAGCAGAATTCCTTAACTACCGTCAAAATATCCCTTCTCATTCTAACACCCATTTTATTCCACTGTTTTCCATACTACACTCCATTACCTTCGATTTCCCTCTATTAATTTTCAAATTGAACATTTTCTCCAGGGCCCCGTTCATGCCTTTTATTATGGCTTCCAAGTCTTCTTCTTACTCCTCTAATACTATAATATCATAGGCAAAGCGTAGCATTTTTATTTATGCTCCTCACAGTATGATTCATTTTCAATATTCCATTTTAACTTTGACTAGAAACGCAATTATTTTATTTTCAGGCTTGTTCCATACTTTTCATTTAAGAAAGGACATGGAAACATTTTTAAATGATCGGATATGGGAAACAATTAAGGTGAACGCAGAATATTGAATAAGCAGAACTCGGAACAACTGCTGTTCTGTCTATCTCTTCAAGTTTTGTCACGAGTCGTTAGTTTTACAAATAAATTTTTTTAGTTGTAGCTATAGAAATATGGTCAATGTCTCTGGGGGTTAAAACTGATAGAGATCTGATAAGCTGGTTACGTATGACTCCAAATTTTTAATGTTTTACTGAAGATGACAGTCCTCCGTCAAGAGCTACAGAGCCGTGGAAGAAGAAGTCATAGAACTAAATTGACTAATGAATTCTATGCGCCATGGATATTACTTGAAGTTACAACTTATGAACCCGTTATACAATACTTGACATCTTAACTACAACAACAAAAGACTCAGTAATAAGAGTTATAATTAATAAAGCATTGCAGTAATTTTACGTGATTTTTTAAACATCTCCATAATGTCAAGTATTTATATTTTATAACAATTAAATTTTGTGTTTATTTTCTGCTAAGAATTTTTCCACACTACAGGGGTTGGACAAAAATGTAATTGTAATTTTTGGGACGCATATATAAAACGGTTCGCCACAGCAGATATGGGTGAGAGGTGAGATGCAACGGTTCCTGTAAAAGATAGCGATTATCCGGTTTGCTATGAGAGTTGTAAAATTGCCATTAAGACTACAAAACTGCATCGACAGTGTAATAGTTTATGTAGGAAAATAATGCATTCTTTAGCCATTAAAATAATGTAATCTATATAAAATGAATCCCTATATACTCTTAGTCACTCCGTAGCTTGAGAAAGACTTTACTGCTTTTATTCATCTTCTTTATAAGTTTTCACATACTCTTTACAAGATTCTTATGGGAAAATTTTTAAGATAATTCCTCAGACATTTTCAGAAAACATATCTACCAGAAGGCTACAGTACAACCGTGCGTTTGAATCTAAAAAGTTAATACGGGTTGCCTATATTCTTGAGCCGTTTATTCTCCGAAACGGCTCAACGGATTTCAATGAAAATTTCAGGGATAGAAAGAGGAATTTTAACTTAAAGTTTCGTGTGTGGTTCATTTCCATATCTTGCAGAGTTCAGAGGATATTAATGTAAATATTTTTAAATCTATTGAATTGAAACGAAAATGGTGGCTTAAAAATCAACTGTGAGTTAAAACTCCTATTATCCGTTCCTATACCATTCGAGCCACTTACTGTATTATCATAAGAGTACTTTTGGATGCATGAGAGAGAGGGGGGAAAGAAGGGGGGAACATGAGAAAACCGAGCTGTTCAAAACCAACTGTGACTTATAAGATTTGCCGTGAAGCTATCATAAGATCTCTTTCTCTCTCTTCTTTGCCAACCGCTGGACTGGACGGATGTGTTCACAGTAGTGATAGATTGACATTAATTCTTATTCAATTACATTTTCTTTCGCAACAGCAAAACTTAGTGTATTTGGTGTGTTTTGATGTGAGTTCAGAGGTTTATCATAGTGTTATTTATTATTAGTGATAATAAAATGCCACCGGTGAGGCGCCAAAATTTCGGTTGGCGTACGTGTAACGCAAGTCGAGTTCATAATCTTCGACACAATGAGACTGAAGATGAGCGTCGGCAGCGTTTGGAGGCAAACAGAATGGGTATTTCTCAAGCGAGAGTCACCACGGCTCCGGAGGAACCCATACCGTCGGGTTCAGGCGAGAGACGACAAATCAGATGGTCAAACATAACAATTACCTACGAACGTTTGTCGTATTACTTCCGAGCACTCCTCTAGGGGGAGTGGTGGAAGTAGTGGAATTTTTATATGTAACAAAGGCTTATATTTAAGTCGAAAAAGAATTATCGATGTCAATGACTTTGATAATATTTTCCCCTATAACATTTGCGTTTGATTTCCTCTTGCAGCATGTGAGGGATGGGGTTGGAAAAGAGTCATATGAAAATAACAAAGAAATTAGCAACTTTGTGGTCGAAACAGGGGTTTTTGTGTTACATTAAGACCTTTAATATGTGATTTAAGTAAAAAGTAGTCCTTAAATAGGGAATAATTTTTTTCTATCAGAATACTGAAAATATTTTTAGTCCTGTTATTATACGGGGAGCGTTTCTTAACTGTCGAGATACTAGGAGTATATATGAGGTTCATATTGTGACGTTTCCGATGCCAATTTAGTCATGTGTTGACCAAAAATTAAATAATGTACCGGGATAATATAAATAAATATCCGGGCAACGCCGGATCTCCAGTTAGTTATTATATAAAATAAGCGGTAGTTTTTATGTCTAATAATATTGGAGATCTTACGTTTGTTATTGCTCTGTACATATGAACCCTGCTTATCATTCACACAGCCGATTGTTTAATTTATTCAATTATTACTGATGTACCCATCTCCATATACCGTCATGACTTACAAATATTCCGTCTGGGAAAATATCCGGTCTGATTATCTAATTCCAAATCCTAATTTCTTCAATTGTGTTTCCCGTGGTATGGCTTGTGAGTTCAGTAGCAGACGCGTGAGAAGATCCTGGCCAGGGTCACTTGATCCTGCAAGCCACACCGCCACCTGATCAGCCTGGCCGGCCGCCCTGATCGCAGTTCCCACCCTCTTCGCATCACTGTATCCCAGCCGCAACTCTTTGTTCCGCTCATGTCGTACTCAAACGCAATGTAACCTATCTGGCGAAATAATCAGTGTCAAACGAATAGTAACAAAACACAATAAATACTACTCACCAAATCTGCGTCAGTTTTACATTGATTGAGAAGCTTTTAGGAAACAGACGTGATTTGAAATTAGTGTCCTCATCTAAAACTTGAATTTATCCTGGCCAAAGTATGGTTGGCACCTAAAAAATGCTTAGAAATAACAGAAAAAATATACGAGGGTCTTGTAGAATTAGCATTAGAGGGAAGTGTGTGGAGTAAGAACAGAAGAGGGAGGAATACGCAATCAGATTAGAGAGGATGTGGGTTGTGCTACTTATAAGGAAATAAAAAGGCTTGCGCAAGATAGGTTAACATGGAGGGTTCCAATCTTAGGACTGAATGCCACAACAACAACCTCTATTTACATGGTGACAATGATTCTTTTGGTTTTGCCTATGTAAAAAGATGAATAGTGATTACATTTCAATTAATTTAACTCCAATGTGATTTTTTCATCAACATAATCTTTCAAGTGTTTCTTCTTTATAAAAGTGGAATACATATTGGTGGATTTAATGATGAACTTAATATGGTAAGTTCTCAATTACAACTCAATTTAAACTAAAAGACGTTAATGATAATTGACTTTTGGAGAACCTCAATAGCGCCTTGATATGGAACAGAGAGGATCACAAATGTATGTCAAGTTAAAATTCGTGAAGGAGCTGGGTCACCGTAAGGACGGGAGTGTTCAAGCATTCTTGAACAGATGGTAAGAGAGAGAGAGTCGTTGGTAGCTTTCCTTCTGAAAACTGGACTCAAGGTCTAGTTGTTTACAGTACAGTATTCTACTTTATTATTAATCTTCTTTTAAATTTTTGTAGTACTAATTCATTATGTTCAAATCCTGGAACGGAACACAGACTAGAAAAACTCGTGTTACCGATTATTTCCTATTTTCCTTTCTTAAATTTTCGTCCTTTCGTTCAATAAAAAGATTCATCAAAAAATAGTCTGAAGTATTGACATTTTATTAACTAAATTATTCGTATGTGTAGACCAAAAAGGTATATGTTTTCAAAATTCCACTTAATAAATAATCGGAAAAGAGTAAGGCAAGGAAGCAGTCAGTTGCCTATGCTGTTTAACTTATATGTAGAACAGGCGATGAAGAATGTTTAAACGGAATATGGAAAAGGAATCACACTGCAAGGAGAAGATAAAAAACCTTACGCTTTGCCGAAAATAATATGTATTTATGTATTAGGGGAATCAGAAGAAGACTTGTAAACCATAATAAATAGCATCAACGGAGTCCTGGAGAAATAGTTCAATATGAGGATTAATAGAGGGAAAACCAAGATAATGGAGTGTAGTGTAGGAAACAGTGGCAATTTTACAACTTCCATAGCGAACCGTATAACCGCTATATTTCACATGAACCGTTGCATCTCATCTTTCACCCATACCTGCTGTGGCGGACCCTTTTATATGTGCGTGCCGAAAATTTTTTTGGCAAATCCTTGAAGTGTGGAAAAAAAACAGAAAATTTAATTGTTATAAAATATGATTAATTGGCATTATGAAGTTGTTTAAAAATCACGTAAAATTACTGCAATGCTTGGCTAATATAGAAGTAAATACTAATTGTAATCGGGTTCATAAGTTGTAACTTTAAGCAATGCACGTGGCGCGCAGAATTTATCAGTCAACTTATTTCTATAACTCCTTCCAGGGTTCTGCAGCTCTTGATGACGGAAGACTGTCATCTTCAACGACACATTCAAAATTTTGAGTTATACGTAATCAGCTTATCAGATCTCCATCAGTCTTAACCCCCATACTCGTTGACCATATTTTCTATAACTACAACCAATAAGATTTATACCTAAAAGTAACGACACGTGACAAAAATGGAGAAGATTTTCGCTGTTCCGAGTTCTGCTTATTCAATATTCTGCGTTCACCTTAATTTTTACCATAACCGATCATTTAAAGTTGTTTCAATGTAATTTCATAGAAAGACATGTATGGACCTAGTCTGAAAATAAATTGATTGCATTTATAAGTCAAAGTTAAAACAGAATATGGAAAAGGAATCCTACTGAAAGGGGAAGAAATAAAAACGCTACGCTTTGCCGATGACATTATAGTACTAGGGAAGTGAGAAGTAGACTTGGAAACCATAGTAAATGACATGAACGAGGTCCTGGAGAAAAAGGTTTAATTTGAAAATTAATAGAGGGAGAACTAAGGTAATGGAGTTTAGCGTAGGAAACAGTGGAATAATAAAGGATGTTAGATTGGGAAGGGATATTTTGACGGAAGTTAGGGAATTCTGCTACTTGGGAAGCGTAATATCTAGGGATGCTAGAAGTGTAGTAGACAGAAAGAGTAGGATAGCACAGGAAAGAAAGGCTTTCCCGAAAAAGAGGAATTTACTTACGGCTAATATAAGTGTGAAAATTAGGAAATCGGTGCTAAAAATGTTCGTAAGGAGCATGGCGTTCTATGGATGTGAAACGATAGGCGTATGGGAAAGGAAAATAATAGAAGCCTTTGAAATGTGGTGCTATAGGCGAATGCTGAAAATCAGGTGGGTGAGTAGAGTAACTATCGAGGAAGTTCTAAACAGAATAGGGCAAAAGCGAACAATATGGAGGACGTTGACCAAGAGAAGGGATAGATTAATAGACCACATTTTAAGACACGATGGTCTTGTAAAATTAGAATTAGAGACAAGTTTGTGGAGTAAGAGAAGAAGATGGAGGACAAGGATAGAATACGCTAAGCAGTTTGGGAGGATATGGGTTTGCACTAGTAATGAGGAAGGCTTGTGCAAGATAGGTTAGCATTGAATGGTGCATCAGACCAATTCTAGGACTGAATACCATGTAGCGCAGTAGAACCCGCGTGCATTTACGGAAAATTAACAAATATTCCGGCATGAGCAAGTCGCTTGCCAGGAAGGAAGAAGGGGGTTGGTTTTTCCGCGCGCCGTCTTGGCGGCTCGGAATAATAGCAAAGGGACTGCGGCTGACACCTGGACCATAAAGCTCGGACACCTCGTCGCCGGTTTCGGAATGTCCTAATCTGCCTGGGAATTTGGTAACCGGGTGGCGTGTGTTCCCCAAATGAAACAAGGGTAATGATTGGAGAATATCCATCCCTGCCACCTTAGTGATAGGTGTCGGATAAGTGGGGACAAGGTTTTAAAGAGGCTGGCGGAGACAATTTGGGGACAGATTTTTGCAGGGGATGGCGAGAGGATGCGAACAGATCTGCTACACGTGGTCACCCAAACCATTAATACTCTGAGATCTTTAATACAATCCCATTTTAATTAATTATTTTTGTACATAACATATACACGCACTACCCATATTAAAATTATTGTGTTTACAATTAATAAATGTATATATTTAAACCCAATTATTAAATTCATTAAATAATATTCCCCCCATCATTTACAACCACAACAAAAAAAGTTTAAAAAATAATAAGATGAAGGGAATAAAGCAAGTGGCATGAAAACTGCAATCTCATGGAAATGTAAACTGACTAACTGGGATTAGAATAGGAATGTAGAATAATGAAATATTTTCTTCAAATCACACTGAGTACATTTTTAACATTTCTTTTAATACATTAATGTTTCAAAACCCAAATTAGGAATGTGTCACGCCAGGTGACAGTCCACAGCCGCCTCGATAGGCCTAGGCCCTCAAGAGGGCTGGTGAGCCATTGGAAAAAGAAGAAGAATGTTTTAAATACTGTGTTATTAAACTATGGAATAATCTACATCCGCCTTTTCAAATTCCTTTCCAATATTAAAGCGACGTTCCCTTTAGTGGATACAAGCATTTACCCTGTCACCGTAAACCAAAACGATTTTTTAGACTACCTGTTCAGGGTCTTAAAGCCAACAATATAATTAACACGATGCAAACCTTATTTTCTTTTTTAAGTTGTTTAATGATCTGCAATGATTAAAAGAAATTTATAATATTTCGATTACCTTTGGAGCTCGTTTGCCATTTACTGGCCACTATTTTAGCTTAACGTATAGTGTCATTCAATATTCTGATAGAATTTTTAGATGAAAATAAACGGATACGTTGTATGAGAGTAAACCCAATAGTAAATACCAGTTTCAGGTAATAAAACGTTCCAGGGTGACACCTGGCACTCACCTAATAAATAAGTGAAAACGACATTCGTATGTTGTAAATAATGTGAAAAGGGGAAGTAAATATTCAGAAGGTCCTCTCATGGCAACATGATTTTTGTAAAATGTAAAATTATGTACTAGGTTCTGGAAATGTGTTGTAGCACACTTCCCAGTTTATTGAAGTATAATTGTATTTATTTTTTAATTTTTCATTTAACGTAATTATAGTTCTGTTAAAATCGATGCAGGTCACAGGGAAAGAATTCCAGAGAAAGCTTTAAGCCAAGAATGACCAACAGCTAAATAATTACCTACTATGACCAGCTTTCCACCAATTTGGTGAACTGTAAGCAGAAGGGAAAGGGGAGATTATCCACACAAAAATTTGTAGAAGAGGCAGAGAGACAATTTCGGTTGTGTATTGACGGAGCAAAGATCATGGAAGTACGGAGACCGAAGCAGCTGAATACCGCGTGGTTGAATGAACCGGACTTTGCTTCCACCCTTGTAGCTATCGGACGTGTTTCCTGAAAGTTTTGCGATAAGTTTTATAATTTTTTGATCAACGTTCCTTTCCAGTTTCCATACCGAAAAGCTGTTGGAATCTCATGTTGAAACAGTCGACAATTTTTTCTTTAACATAAATAAATTTTTATTTAATTTGTATTACCCCGTGGCTCCCCAGGTTACTATTAATTGTAATTCGTGTTAGTAATACGTAGTGACGCCCATAAATTAATCAAAGTAAATAGCTCTCATTTACTTAGTATGTATATGCTGGGTGCACTACAGTGTTAATTACTCAAAAATAAAATTATAATATACTATTGTAAACAAAGTGGTTTTATGTTGCTTCTTAAATTACTAAAATGTTTGTTTTAAGAACAATAAAAACAATTATTTAGGTACTGTGTACTTGTGAGCAATATATGTTTATAAACCTCTTCGTAGTACCGTTTAGTTAAGTCATTGTTTTCCTACAAACAGGTTTCTAAAAGAAATGAGAAAGCAAATAAAATATATTACACCGTATACATTGCAAATGCGAAGCAAATTATGACGAATGTTAAGTGATTATGCAAATTCCCTACTGCAAAAGGACAAGTTATTTAGAACGCCTTGAACAATGAGCTGCAATATTGGACATTATTTCACAAGCAAGCGTGTTTGTTACTGCATGCTGATTTATTTGTGACAACTTGGCGTAAGCCATTGCCCGACCACATACTTCGCGTTGCATTACCTACGGTCTGTGGTTTCCACATACTCCCTACCAACAACCATCATTTTCTCACCTGACGCGAAATTTAGGCGATCTTTTTTTATAATATAGCATAAAAGTCAGATTAACAACTGAATATTTTTTATCTTTAAGATAAAAATTGAAGTAACAGTCATTATTCGAAAAATAAATCCTGTTTTAATAGTATATAAATAGTGTAACAATATTAGGGTATTTGTTTTTTGAACATTAGGAACATTTATTTGTAATGAATAAATTTTGCCTGTCAAAGTTTAATAAATTGTAATACAATAAACAAGGCACTGAGAGCACAAGTGGACTAACCCCAAGGAAGTGAATATGAAAAGAATGTTTCTTATTCGTGCTATTTGAGTGTTTGAAAGCTAATAAAATTAATTGTGGATTTAATGAAACTCTCTAAAATACAAATATCAGAAAAATATACTTTGTACAAGGATAAATTAATATTTTTGTTCGGTTAGTTCATTTTCGCTCTGAGTGTTTTTACATTAAAAATGAAAAGTCCATTTGTACAATGAACACTATTTATTGCACAAATTCAATAACACGCAGTTAACATTTATAATGAAAGTATAATATTATACGTTTTACACGTTTCATGTAATAGTTAACATTGCTCTCTACCTGTTAGGATTGATTTTCCACGTCAGAAACTTCCCCAAAATCCAGGAGAGGCAACCTTTTTTCATTAATGCAAGTGGTTTTTATGTTAATGTAGCAATTGTGATAAATTGGGGGTACAAATTCAACCAAATTGATCAGGTCCTTCTTTTTTACTTCTGTAATTAAATTTCCATCGTTTCCTCCTTGAAGTGCACTGAGTACAACCAATTTTTCATTTGCTCCTCCTCACTTTTCCAAATCGTTTCCATGTTGAATAACTGCTTTGCACTGATTTACACTTCCAGGTGGTCAGTGAAGAATCAGTTTCTTCAACGCACAACTTCCTCGTTCACCGGTGTTACACGAAATGGCGAACAGTTCGAACGGACTATGCCGCAAAGTCCACTATTGCTCTCAGTCATATCTATCGGTTTTTGAGAGCAACAACGTTAAAGCTGTTAAATTCGAAACAACAGAAAATAAGCGAACTGAAACGTTCATTGCATTAATATCGTATGTTGGTATCAGTTACCACGAATAACTTAAACTCACAAAAAATTATGGGTTAGTCCGATTTCTCTCCCAGCGCCTCAAATAACACCATCATATGCAAAAATACTTAAAATAAATACAACATCACATGTGTATTTCTATCACTGTTCGTTACAATGGGGGCTATAATGGTAAAATTTAATTTCGTGGCGTAATATGAATCAAATTTAGTAGTTAACATTCCTAATATAGATATAGAGGTTTATAAACATATATTGCTCACAAGAACACAGTACCTAAATAATTGTTTTTATTGTTCTTAAAACAAACATTTTACTAATTTAAGAAGCAACATAAAACCACTTTGTTTACAATAGTATATTATAATTTTATTTTTGAGTAGTTAACACTGTAGTGCACCCAGCATATACATACTAAGTAAATGAGAGCTATTTACTTTGATTAATTTATGGGAGTCACTACGTATTACTAACACGAATTACAATTAATAGTAACCTGGGGAGCCACGGGGTAATACAAATTAAATAAAAATTATTAAAGAAAAAATTGTCGACTGTTTCAACATGAGATTCCAACAGCTTTTCGGTATGGAAACTGGAAAGGAACGTTGATCAAAAAATTATAAAACTTATCGCAAAACTTTCAGGAAAACACGTCCGATAGCTACAAGGGTGGAAGCAAAGTCCGGTTCATTCAACCACGCGGTATTCAGCTGCTTCGGTCTCCGTACTTCCATGATCTTTGCTCCGTCAATACACAACCGAAATTGTCTCTCTGCCTCTTCTACAAATTTTTGTGTGGATAATATCCCCTTTCCCTTCTGCTTACAGTTCACCAAATTGGTGGAAAGCTGGTCATAGTAGGTAATTATTTAGCTGTTGGTCATTCTTGGCTTAAAGCTTTCTCTGGAATTCTTTCCCTGTG
The DNA here is from genome assembly GCA_034510155.1 of Eucriotettix oculatus. NCBI lineage: Eukaryota > Metazoa > Arthropoda > Insecta > Orthoptera > Tetrigidae > Eucriotettix > Eucriotettix oculatus. The sequence continues at coordinate 15,940,888 of CM067378.1, forward strand.
ACCTGCATCGATTTTAACACAACTATAATTACGTTAAATGAAAAATTAAAAAATAAATACAATTATACTTCAATAAACTGGGAAGTGTGCTACAACACATTTCCAGAACCTAGTACATAATTTTACATTTTACAAAAATCATGTTGCCATGAGAGGACCTTCTGAATATTTACTTCCCCTTTTCACATTATTTACAACATACGAATGTCGTTTTCACTTATTTATTAGGTGAGTGCCAGGTGTCAACTGGAACGTTTTATTACCTGAAACTGGTATTTACTATTGGATTTACTCTCATACAACGTATCCGTTTATTTTCACCTAAAAATTCTATCAGAATATTGAATGACACTATACGTTAAGTTAAAATAGTGGCCAGTAAATGGCAAACGAGCTCCAAAGGTAATCGAAATAATATAAATTTCTTTTAATCATTGCAGATCATTAAACATCTTAAAAAAAGAAAATAAGGTTTGCATCGTGTTAATTATATTGTTGGCTTTAAGGCCCTGAACAGGTAGTCTAAAAAATCGTTTTGGTTTACGGTGACAGGGTAAATGCTTGTATCCACTAAAGGGAACGTCGCTTTAATATTGGAAAGGAATTTGAAAAGGCGGATGTAGATTATTCCATAGTTTAATAACACAGTATTTAAAACATTCTTCTTCTTTTTCCAATGGCTCACCAGCCCTCTTGAGGGCCTAGGCCTATCGAGGCGGCTGTGGACTGTCACCTGGCGTGACACATATTCCTAATTTGGGTTTTGAAACATTAATGTATTAAAAGAAATGTTAAAAATGTACTCAGTGTGATTTCAGGAAAATATTTCATTATTCTACATCCCTATTCTTATCCCAGTTAGTCAGTTTACATTTCCATGACATTGCAGTTTTCATGCCACTTGCTTTATTCCCTTCATCTTATTATTTTTTAAACTTTTTTGTTGTGGTTGTAAATAATGGGGGGAATATTATTTAATGAATTTAATAATTGGGTTTAAATATATACATTTATTAATTGTAAAAACAATGGGGGCTATAATGGTAAAAATTAATTTCGTGGCGTAATATGAATCAAATTTAGTAGTTAACATTCCTAATATATATAGGAATTCATTCAACGAACGTTGAAGAAAACATGATGGATAAATAATGGACTAATACTTTTTTGTCCTAAAATCAATGCGATTGTATCTAAAATGGTCAAATTATAGTGTCATTCTAGTTTACTATTTACGGATTATGAATCCGAATCGTTTTACGAAAAACTGCCACTTCACTACACTAACCCACATTTCGGATCGAGCCCAAGTATTTCTTTACTGTGGGTGAAAGAGCTTCAAACGCTGTTACAGGATGGAGTATTTGCCAACATCCGCTTTTTTCTGCCTGTCCCGTATTTGGAAGATGTGACCATGCCTACCGCATCGAATAGATTCTCTCATTCTATTCCATACACATTACAGATTTGCGATCGGTGCCATCTTCATAAACGGTTCATATTCGGTTTTTAAGTGTTTAAATTCAAGGGAGTAAAAATGCTTTAATTGAAGCTAAGGTAAAGAGCGTATGGCTGAACTTAGACTAAATACAAGTATGCGGAATGTCAACCAGACACAGGATTACTCTACTACTGAGCTAGTCCGAGTTGACGTCCCGAGAACCGATCCAACATCCCTCCACTTCTGTAAACCTAAGCTAGGCTAATCTACAATAAACTAATCGCATTTTTCATAACCTAATTTCTATAAAATCAACAAATAATAAATCAATTTACACACAATTCAATCTTCACGTTATTCTGTCTGTATATGAACAAATTTTCAATAATTCTGAATCGATTAAAAAGACATAAACGAATAAAAGAAATTTTCGATCATAGAAACTCTTGTGACTTAAAGAAAGTATTCAGTAATACATTTCTGTCATTAATTGTAATAACGTTAATCGATTCTAGTTTATTTTACGTAACTTTGCTCCCGATTCAAACACAGATAATAATAATTTTCTTTCTTATACATAATTACTTGTAAGGTTATATACAAATAGCCAATTTATTCGTATCAGTATCACCTTCATGTAGCTTTTAGTCCTCTCGCCCTCCTCCCCCGCCACCAAAACAGTAAAGTAGTTTGTAAGATTTGAGTATTCCGCAAAATGTTCACAGCACAGTTATATGCTTTTGTTTTGCAATTGTTTCATGTAATTGCGCCTTGAGCGTAAAATAAATACCATCTGCATGGGAATATACTTCTCGTCAGCTTAAAGTCGTAACTGGGAAGAACCTTTTTTGCGCTCAGACAACAAATTAGACTTGAGTATTATAATTATGATCTTGTGTGGGAACGGATATTCATAATAACGTCTATTCGGTCGGAGAGAAGAAGAAATGGTGGGAAAGTCATAAGGAATGAGTTTGTAAGAAATGACCTCATTGAGACGATCTTTGTTCTTTTACGCCCGGCTGTAAGCAGTAAACACCGCGTTTCCTGTCACTGTTTTGCTAAGAACCAATTTTAGTTGCAAATATTTAATTTCTAATGGAATAGTCACAAGATCCAAAACTATTTGTGTTAGGATTATATAACGCCTGGGTGGACTCATTCAGAGTACGTAGAAATGATTTTGTGTTTAATATAATCTTTTCAATTAAATACAGTATCGTGGAAGTGGAAAAATATTTCATTATTATTTTAAGTTGTGAAATCAGGCGCTTTATAGTTTGAGCAAACAGCCTCGTTGCATACTTAACTATGGAGTCAAGTGGCCAAGGGGTCCTCGCGCGAACATTTTCGATTTTGATTAAATTTAAAGTTTGTACTATGAAGCCTTAGATGAACATATGAAATATTTCAGTTCAAAATATTCATTTCGAAGACGACGTCTTTGAGCTTCAATATTGTGACAGTTATTAGAGAATAGACCCTGAAAGTTCGTTTCAAATATAAAGCGCATGCGTAGATTACGAAAATAATTACAAATATTTAAACAAATTTCATCCATGGTAGATATAAGCCCACAAAGTTGGCGAAAAACTTGTGATTTTTTTTCGTATATTCATAGAAATCTGAAGAGATAAATAAAGTACTTACGGTATTCATTTTTTCTAGTATGCATATCTACACAAGTGTCTACAAGTCGGGTGATTTACAGCTTTGTAGATAGTATACGTTGGTAAATTTGGTGCTCCAAACCTGGCGCCAAAGTAAAAAACGCCAAAAATGTTTTTTTCAGAAGTATAAATCGTTCAGGACGCCAGTATCGTTTTCCACCTTTAAAAATATGAGGATTTTATACAATATAAAACATTTATTTCTTGTGAATCGGATCGCCGCATGGATCAGGTGATTCCGAGAGTATAAATACGGTGCATTCAGCGCATGAAGACATATAACCTGAAGACGGCGGCAGAAAATGGCCGCAGAAAAGTTGTGTTCTTTTATAAACCTGGCCCGGTTGGTTAACCGTGAAGATTTCATCAGAATTATTCACCGGGAACGTCTACCTTCATTAATTATTTCGTGTCTTGACGGATAAGGTCTTAAGTTTTGGGACAAAGTACACTGTAGTGCGCTCTCGACAAATATCGTCTCATCGTGTTTTATTGTGTAATAATCGCTCGAATAACGTGCTATTAATAACTATTTCACTTTCTTAGGTGTATAACTTATATATATATATATATATAAAGTAACAGTAAAACTGTTTTGATCAATAGCCTATTTATTATCAACTCCATGACGTCTCCTAAATTCAAAATATAACTTCCTAGTGGCGCGAGTTTCCTTTTCAGTACTGTAGCATTATATGATCTTCTTTGAATATCGTACTACGACAAGTAAAAATCAAATACAACACACTCAAAATACCAGGTAAGGTCCATGGTAGCTTTGCGTTTCCAATCAAAGATTGGCATCACCATGGTCCCGAATGAGGAGAGGCCAGCCATGGGAGGGTTTCATTAACTGCAGGTTCTCGAACCTAATACGTTTATAAGAATGTATATTTTATATAAATTTATTATTATATACGTCAGGTTTTTGATCAAGGATTCCAACCTTGTAGATTATGATTATTCGCGAAATCGTAATGAAGCAAGTTCAATTACATATCCTCGAATATGTTGTTAATGTCTAAAATCTTACGATATGGTAAATGGTGATCAGAATTAGTGCTGTATCTAGTCATCAGTAGATTGCCATACATCAGAGCAATTACTTGAAGAACTTAAAGGAAAGCATAGATCCCGATGACCAATAATTTTGGTATATTTTTTTAACCAAGAATTCTTCTTCTAGTATTCATCATTCCGACAAGGCTACCATTGAGAAAACAGTCAAGTAACATTGCACCCTTTTGTGTTTTTCTTACAAAAATGAAACTGTTCTTAAAAGCCAGAGCTATTTTGTGATAAGTAATAATTCTCCACTTCTCGATACAGTTAAGTCCATGCGTTGCTCAGTCCTAAGACTGGTCTGATGCAACCCTCCATGCTAACTTATCATGTGTAAACATTTTCATTTCTGCGTAACTAGCACATATCACATCCTCCCTATCTGGGAAACGAAGTTTCAGGGTCTATTCTACTCTTATAATAACTGCCACAATATGGAAGCTCATAAAATGGGACTTTTGAAACGACGTCGTCTCCGACGATGAGTAGGTTTCGACGAATGAGCCCGTATCTCAGCCAGAAATGCATATTTAGACCTTAAATTTTGTATATGTTCATCGAAGGCTTCGTAATACAGACAGTCTAAATTTCATCAAAATCGGAAATGGTCACGCAGGGATATTTCCTCAAATCAGGACACTTGAAAAGGAGCGGAATGAAATGGCAGAGCTGCCGTAATTTTTGAGATATGTAGCCACCAATTTCCATGTACTTTACGAAGAAACTTTTAAAATAGTTCTAGATTTTCTAATTCACAGTAGCAAAGATAGAACTATGTTTGACAATGAGAAAATGTACGCTGCATCGAGAGGAACTGAAAGGTAAAACCATATTGTCGCGTGGAAGGAGAAGCTAGGTTTGTCAAGCAGATGGAATACTAAGCACGTCGCTCTCTGCCTTGTGGGAAAATTTAATCACTAAATTTTATTTTAAAATGTCATCCCAAGGTTTTACCGTGTTTATGAAATCGGAATTTTTGTGTAGAAATACACGTTAATTATATAAAAAAGATAAAACATAACACTCGAAATATTTCCCATCGTTACCTAAGTTGTTGTTGGGGTATTCAGTCCTAAGACGGATCTGATTCAAACCCTCCATACTAACATAACTTGCGCCAGCCTATTCGTTTCCGCATAACTGCCACATTCCACATCGTCCCTAGAGTTTTCTGTCCTTTGACCCCCTCTTCTGTTCTTACCCCACACACTTGCCTCTTATGGTAATTTTACAACACGTGGCCTTTTAATACTCCCTTCTCTTGGTCAACGCCCTCCATATTGTTCGCTCTTCCCCTATTCTGCTTAGAACTTCCTCGTTAGTGATTCTATCCAACCATCTGATTTTCAGCATTCTCTTATAGGATCACATTTTAAAACCTATTCATTTGTTTTCTGAAACTCCTATCGTCCACGTTTCGCACCCATATAACGCCACACTCCATAAGAATATTTTAGCAATGATTTTCTAATGTTCACACTTATATTACCCGCAAGTAACTTTCTGTTTCTTTTTCGAAGTTCTTCCTTACCTGTGATATCTTACTCTTTATGTCTACTATACTTCTACCACCTCTAGTTATTATGCTGCTAAAGTAGCGGAATTCTAACATTATATATGTGAATTCAAGTTTAAGGGGTATACATAAACCGTTTCTTCACTCAAGAGTTAAATACGACCTGAACGATGCAATCATAAACGCAATATTGTTGAACATATGGCAATGTTAGATTGTACGTCTTGGTCACGGTTCCGCGATCCACCCCAGGGCACTGACGTAAGTTAAGAAGAGCGTGGCAGGAAACACACAATTTCCAGCAGCTCGAGCTCGTCACTCGCCTTTCACCTCAGCGTGACCGAATATAGGCGTCGCCGCTCATTTAAATCCCTGTCGACGAGTTCCGGTGGCAAGCAGCGGAGCGTAGAGGTTAGTGTACTGTCGAGGTGCGGCTGGTTGACCCCGCAATAAACTCAACGTGTTCCTTCTACTGTTAGACGTCAGCGGGAAAAGGTTTCAGTCTCCTACTTTACATGTAGATGTGATATTTGGAACCTGCACTAGTTTTTGATGGTGATAAAACAGAATTGTCATAAGCCACGACTTTCTTACACATTTCCTTCCCCTTGACAAATAACACGTAAGCAACGATCTTATCGTCAACTTTTACTCGAATACTTTGAATTACCATTTCTGAAAGTACCCTACGAAAAATAAATAATATATGAATTACAATGACAAAATATCAATGTCCCACTTTTTACAGATGAATATGTAATACATAATGAAGTAAATGAAGAGCATATAAATGATTATGGGATTTTATTTAAAGTATTTAATGAAATCACTTTAAGGGTATGTTATAATAATTTTATTAATAAAAAATAATCATTTTAAGGGGTCCTGTGCGCTATTATAAATAAATAAATTCAAGGAGACGTTATTTTAATATCAGGGTTAATTACTCGTTCACTTGACGAACCTGTTTTTTCTTCATTCCAGTCTTGATGCAGGTGACAAGGTGACCCGAACTTCCTCCTTCCTTCGGGTTGAACTGTAGATTTTCCCTCTGCCAGCGGAAAGTGGGATGAATTTCATACTGCTGGTGATTGAGGAAAATTCAGTTTTTCCTCCTTCGTCCCTCTAGCCTTCCTTTTTCTCAATACTTTTTTCACTTCACTTTCAACTCTTCTTACACACTCGATTACTCCTCCCTATCAAAATCCGTTCGACTCTAGCTTTCTTGTCCCTTCCACGTCCTGATCAAATCTCCATCTCTACCTACTCGTCCTTTCAACCTGTAGAACCATTCTGAATATTTTTCGGATCCTCGCCTCCCAGCTATTTCGTGTATCCTTTCTACAAGGAAAAACGCTGTCCCGCGTCATGTTTGTTCCACTAATACTCATCAGACCTTCGTCCAGTGTGGGAAATTTTCCATGACACAGGGAACAGTGTCCTTGGGATATTTTGAAAGGTGAATGCTCCTTCAGCAAAAACAAACTAAACATTATAAATAAATGTGTCCCGACCACCAGCCTGGAATGATCCTGCATAGACAAATTATTTCCCTCTTTGTGTCTTTCATTCACTTCATAAGTATTTCCATAAACCCATTGTCTGTCCGCTAACTACTTACCCTTTTCTGTGAATCCCACTGCCACCGATATGTATTGAACAACTTTCGAACAGTCCTATTAATCTTCCATCATCGCATAACAATTGTCCAGAAGCATCAATTCAAACACATTTATTCTCCAGAAATCTTCCTTCATAACCTCCATCAAAAATGTATAAACCCCTGACAAGGAACGTTGCAAATAGAAAACGTGACTGCATTACAATGGGGAAAAATCCTTCTACTTTGGAAAACAAATATCTCTTATTTTTTAAAAACAAATCTCTGTACCTGAGAAATATAAAAACATCGTCTCTCTAAAAATATATAAATTGAAATCAATCAACATGTGCCAAAATACCCGGCGACCCTAGTAAACCCTTGGCTACCTTGTTCTACCTATGCAACCTCCCTTTCCAATTCCTTTCCTACGCTATTAAAGGGGAATTTCCTAGTTCAGGATCACCTGTTACCCCCACTCTTCCCCCCCAAATAATAATCTGAAAATTGCCTGTTAATATTTAGTAACACAGTTCTCACATGCCGAGACATCTTCACCTATTTTACAAGGTATATGTACTGCGGTCGAAGACTTTGGACATAAGGCAAGAGTAGTCTGATGATCCCATTGGATCATTCGGCCAACTGCCTCCTGAAACTCGTGGAGACGTGGAGAAGGGAATGCTGATACCCCACAGCAAACTCGTCTCCCATCATTAAGAAGGATGTGAGAACAGTACCCAATTCCGAACCTATCTAATGCAGGATGTCTAGGGTTAAACCTGCATCTCTTTAGGTGAAACACTTGGTAGGATACTTAAACAAAAGCCCGGGGACCCTAGTCAACCCTTGGCTACCTAGCTCGACCTGCCACATCGTCTCTTTTCAGTTCCATTCCTATCCTATTAAAGGGGAATTGCCTGTTTCAGGATCACCCTCATGTAGGACGTTACCCAAAAATAAATAAAAATTCCCTTGAGATACTGAATTGCCTGTAGGATTTTTTTCTCGCAGGCATTTCTGCCCAGAGTGATCTGCGGGGCTCACCTGACTATGTCAGGAATGACTCGTTCTTTCTCTGGGGTTTATTCCAAGTTCTCAAATGGCAAGACACGTTCACCTATTTTGGGAGGCATATGTACTAGGGTCCAATACTTTGGGCATAGGGCAAAAGTTGTCTGTTGATCCCATTGGATCAGTCGGCCTTTCATAGCATAGGATGGGAATTGGAAAAGGGGGATGCGGAAGTAGAGCAAGGTGGACACGGGTTGACTAGGGCCCACGGGCTATGGTTAAGATCCTACCCGGTGTTTCACCTAAAGAGATGCAGGGAAAACCCTAGAAAACGTGCATCAGGTATGTCGGGCATTGGGTATTATTTTCACGCCCTTCCGAATGATGGGAGACGAGTTTGCTGTGGGGTCGCAGCATTCCCTTCTCCATGTCTCCAACAGTTTCAGGAGGCAGTTAGATGACTGATCCAATGGGATCAGCGGAAAACTCTTGCCATATGCCCAAGGTCTTCGACCCCAGTACATATACCTCCTAAAATAGGTGAAGGTGTCTCAGCATGTGAGAACTTTGATAAAAATAAAACCAGAGCGAACGGTGAAGGTTTTTGACACTTGCTTTAAGTATGCTTAGATCTTTAGTGATATTTCTGTGAGAGAGATGACAGTCTCTTAGCAAAATATCACTAATATTCAGTTGGATGAACTTGAGGTGGACGCCCTGACCTAATATTAACCTCGAGCGATACCTATCCTTTTTTGAAAGTTTAAACACAAGTGGAAAATTTAAATAATTATCGCTTTTAGCCATTTTCATGTACACGAATGTCACCTTGACCGTTGTTTCGAGTAAAACGAGAAATAAATTCACTGATCACTGTGATTTCGTGACACAACAGAGATGACGTACTAAGGTCTCAATACCACTAATAACATTGCTTGCTCGAAACTGTCTGGCCTATTGCACATCTTTAAAGTTGTCAAAGCTTCCACGGCAGGTTTATTTTCCAGTGTTTGAGCTAATGGGATCGGTCCAATGCCATCATAGAGAAATGTCATCCATCTTAATTTTATTCAAGGTAATTGCATACGTAATCCACTGCAGCCGTCACATAATAAGTCGCCAGGCGTCCTCGCTTTGCGTTTTTTATTACCCATTGTAGGGAGAACATTTTGTAGAGACATTCAGATGCAACAAAATCAGTCTCATTTTGAATCCATTTATTTTATTGTTATTGCTTTGAGTGCGCCTAGAACGTGTCTTAATCTTACATGGAAGGAAAGTATGTTCTAAAATCAATCTACGACTCTGTCGGTCTGAGGTAAAAAATTGTTATTACTTTAATCCCGCTTCAAAATTAATATTGTGTAATGGTCAAACACATTGATGATTGGTGAATTCGTAGGTGAGCGTAGCTTAGGTTTACGTAATGGAGAATTGTTAAGTCGTTCCTTAAGTCGTTAGCTTGGTTGGTAGATGACGCGTCTGGATATCACGAGTTCCTGGGTTCGATTCCCTGGTCCGGTTGACATTTTTCCATTTTTTTGACTTTGGCAATAAAAACAAAACATCAGGCACGCCTTGGGTGTTTCCCAAATTTTGTGAGATTTGGCGGCATCGGTGATGTTTTTCCCCAAGAGTAACCATAAATGTTATTGGTGAACATCCATCCCTGCCACCTTGGTGATATGAACTATAGAAGTGGGGCGCAGGCTTGCAGAGAGATTTTGACACATTTTTCAATGTAATTTCGAGACGGATTGCTGCATAGATGATTGGAATTTAAGCAAGGAAGATTGTGGAGACGAACAGATGATCGGCACTATCAGACAGGTAGTCTTAGAAATGAGGATAAACGGAGATTCTTCCTAAACCAGGCAGCTGCTCTGATTTGGATCGAGCACGACCCAAATTATGTGGGAACTGCAACGAGGAAGACGCTGGAAGGTCCATTATGAAGACACTGTAATTACTACTGTAACTTTTTACTGATTTCCTATACTGCCAGGTCCCAGTAGATTTTGTGTGGTAATATTCTGATCTACGAGAAGGCCCATAATATACTATCTTGAGTTTAGAGATAGAGAATTGTTAGTTTTAAGGTATTTATTTGTATCATTCTTTGTGTAAATATATATGCAGTGTTAAGTTTGAAAATATCGACATTGTAATATTGATGTGAATTTGTTTTCTCTTTTTATTATAAAAGCTCATTATTAATATAATATTACAATATAAAAATTTATATCCTCCTATATATTTCAATTGGCGTATAGCGAAGACTGTTATTTGCTTCAACTTTTAGAGATGTGTGTAGTTTCTGAACTAATAACGAAACAAAAGAGAATTAGCCTAATCTTTTCGAGGTTAACGTAACAGCGGACAAGCCGAAAATTAGTGCAAATTCAAATGGATTACTTAAACTGTAAGGTTAAATCGCTTCTTGATTTCATGTAATGTTCTTTATACATTACTTCCATAACCTAATATAAATGGATTTTACAATGTTTTATCGTCTTTACCATAATTCCCGTGCTGTAGATAATTAACGTAGTTCCATCCTTTTCCTAGTATAAATTTACATAAAACTATATCTTTCCAGGCCCTTCGTTGACGGGCTATTTACAACATTAAAATATGTATGTAATGTCAATGATATTCACGTAGGAATACGACAAATCCTTAGCCAACAATTAAAATGAATTCTGACTTTGGTGTAAACCCCAATTATAGGCTTGAGCTTGAGTTACACCTTGATGAAATATAAATGCAAATATAAAATTTAATTTAGATCTAACCGATGAACATATGTTGATAATATTAGTTTAATTTATATTACCCAGGACTCGGACAAGCACGTAAAAAATCACTAGTCGTTTTAACGTATCCGTTTGAAGTACAATAATAATTATCAAATGTGGCAATTCGTTGGCTATTCTTAGATTTTTAATTCTTATTAATTTATAATTTTCATGCAGGGTATTGTTCATTTTATTGGTGTAAAAAATCTTCCTGATTCTCTTCAAATTCTCCAGATTTTACATTTCTTAAGGTATGTACTGCCAAGTTGTCAAAGAACGTGTATTATATTAATTTTGTGTATCAGAATTGCACAAACTTAAATGGAGAACGAATGGAGTCAATACAAATCTTTCTTTCCCACTGACCTTTTCATCAGAGACACTTCTTTACTACGCAATTCAAAAAATATAACTGAGAAATAGAATCCTAAAAGCACGGAGCTGAAGTACCAGATTCTATTTTCCTTATGCACTGTTTCTGGAATCCAAGTTTATAACTGAAAACCCGTATTTCATTCATTGACGCAGAAAATCACTGCTGCTTTTATTAATCGCAACAAGTATTGTTGGAAAAGTATCGTCTGAATACTTTTTTTATCCGCAGTGAGAATGCACGTCATTCGCAGCGCAAAGCTCAGATATCCGTTTAATTAAAACGAACTATTTCTCTGCTGGAAACTAGTATAACATTTTTCAGTTATCAAAGATCGAAGCTTTTCCGGGTATATATTCTGGATTAGAAGTTCTTGGGTTTCCACACGGGTTAAATTATTGCTTAAGCTACGACGTTTTGATGGAGTGCTCTGCCATCTTTCTCAAGTGAAAAATAATTTTCAGGTTTAAATATATTCGAAAGTTATAGATACTAACACCCACGAAAATAAAGAGGTTATCATCAAAAAGTGAAACCTTCATTTCACGAAGTTTGCTGAGGTTCTGTATTGGAGAGTTCTACGAAGCATCCTTCCCATTGCAACGTTACCTTCTTGTGTGGGCACAACAGTAGACACAGTTCTCAAGTCACTGAGGAACGAAATCCGTTTAAAAGGAAACGCACTCTCGCAAAACGGACGCTAATGCATTTTTCAACAGTGGCAAGTGATTTCCTGCGAGCAGCGGTGCATGACACAATCACAGAGAAAGAAGGAGGGAGTTGGGCGGAAACAAAAACACCTGTAGGGGGTCCCGCTGGTCGAACATACTTGCTGAGGTACTTGATAAAAGGTATCGTTAGACTACTTGGAAAGAATTTTTGCCTTTTGACAGAGGATAATTAGATTTACATTCAGTTACATTACTAACATTCTGAAGGTGTGGACGAGTATTACCATACTACAACTTCAGGAAATCCTTAGTATTAGTTTGTCACCAGTGGCAGCTGGTGCCTATGTACTCATGTGCTACAGCAGATGACTTAATTTAGGAGGAATTATTTGTTTTTCAATTTTAAGAAACTTTCAAATAATAGTATTTTAAGAGTGTGAATTTCTGCTTCGATTTCTTAGACTTTAAACTCCCCACTTTCCAGCACGTTCTCTTACAAACATCTCTGGGCTACATCATTTACAGCACGAGAATTATATCTGGAATGAGAATTGCGCATGCGCACTATTTCCTCTTCACTTCCCTGCCCACCCACAAACAAATAATTCTATGAGTTCCAGATAACAGAGCGCCGAGCTGGGGCGTACGTGCTGCCACAGATGTAGCGACCTCATCAGTCTACAGTTTGACGAATTAATAGAAATATTACGATTTGTGCGCTTGTGGTTAATTTGAATGAATCAATGGTTATTTAAAAAAAACGTTCTACAGACGGCATTTCGAAGACATCCATAATTTTGAGAATATTATCTCACGATTCTACATACAATATTGCCATTACATGTGGCTTCTTCCTAACATAACTTAATCTATTTATAAATATGTAAGAAGTAAAAATATTTTCGTGTTAGGAAATTTCGCCACTTTGATTTTATATATACACAATTTTGAAAAATCGTTTCCATAGCACTTTATGTAGACAAAATTAGATATGTATAATGGGTCGTAGAATAACCTGAAAATGTTGTAGTACTATTACTATCTTACGCAAGGGGAATTATCGTCGTAAAAATAGTTCCGTGGGGTGATGTAGCACATTACTTTAAATACAAACTGCCACTGCGCCTCACGTTTTGCACGTTTATTATCCTATACATCTGCAGTTGGTTTTGAACTATACTCTTGGCTACCTTCCGCATCCCTTTCTATGCTATTAAAGGGGAATTACCTGTTTATCGTATTGAGCGGAGGTCTCTGCCCGGCTTCCTTGATATGTTATTTAAAGAATTATACGAGATGGGTAGATAGAGTAACTAACGATGCAGATCGAAGCACAGTCAGAAAAAGACAGAGAAATATGAAGGACTTTGATCAAGAGATGGCATAGATTAATAGGTCACATTTCAGACATGAAGGTCTTATAAAATTAAAAATTTGTAAATCTATTAAATTGCCACAGCAATATCAAAACCGGCAGAAAGTTATAAGTAATTTAAAGGCCTTGGGTAAGACGTAAAGTCGGCCTCTAAACGTTGGCAGACATTAGTTTGTTAATTAGTTATCTCTCTTTTGCTAGGTTTGTCTGTTAAATAAGGTAGAATCTATTTTTTTGCGACTTATAAGATTTGTCCTTAGGTGTTGCTATACCATCTATCGTATTGCCCTGAAAGTTTGATGTTTTAAGCTTCTTTTCTTCCCCCTGTCATGCCAATAAAATCCTACTATAAAGACAAAACATGCATCCGGATAAATTATGACGTCACGTGTCCACCCTGGTAACGAGATAAGTAAATTGCTGTTATGCCTGAAATACTACACATTACTAACATTTTATTTATGTAATTATTCTTTTTAATTACTTAATAACTAGCTATGCTCGCGTATTCGTTCACGCGGATCTTGGACAAAAAGGTCTTTTTATTTTGACATAAAACAGGAAACATCAGGAATCTATTTTCCTGATAAAGTTGAATTTATTGAATATATAAAAACTATGGTATCATTTATGTATCTCTGGATGGGAAACGATTCACGAGTATTCAGTTACATTAGGGTGACCATCAACCCCCGTTTTTCAAACTTCTGTCCCTGGCAGCGAGATGTATTCACGTCTTTTTCCCCGCAAACGATCCTTGACGGCTACGTATAAAAATCTAATATAAAATCATAAATTTTATTTTATTAGTGATTTACAAATTTTCGTGAAGCTGAAACTGAAAGCGAACACTTGGTGACAGTCCTGTATCTCAAATAACTATGCTGTCTCAAGAGCCTCCAATGAAAACTCCTGCTGCAGTAATAGATTTAGTGAGTATGCTCGACCTCTCCCCCTCATTAACATTCCTCCTTACCACCACCTCCCCGCTGTAAAGCCTTCACGAAACCAGCAGAACATAATATAATCACCGTATACATAGTATCCCGCTACAGTTTTTAAGTCGACAATAATTTTTTTAAATCATCGGCGAGAGGGTCACATTTACGCCGCTTCTTTATGAGACCTGAATTTCATCATAACCATCGTGATTACTTAGTATTTTATTCTTGTTAAGAAATCCAATGGTACCTTAAATAAGCTCGATAACTGAAAAAAATTGACAATACCGCGAGGGCCAATATCACTAACTGCGAAAAAAAATTATTCGCACGCACATATCTGCCATTCATTTACGTTTTAAAGTTACGTACCGTCTACAACCACCACTAGGAGTCGAGTAGTGTCTTACCCCTGCAGTGAGTGCTGGCTTCTAATTAAAAGTTAGTTATATTTAAGCATTATTTCACGACGAAAGATGGACGTTAAAAGCTACCGCATGTTACCCCTACATAGGCAAGAGACTCCCAGGAAGACCAAGACGCAAGTGGACGGAACATTCAAAAAACAAGCAGGAGGACAATGGATCAGAATAGCCAGAGACAGAAATAAGTGGAAAGAACTAGAACTACAACTAAGTGCCAGTGTATTGTAGTGAATTAATAAGACATCTTACGCGGATTAACTCACCGCGTGAGACTACTAAAAGCTACCCCTACTTGTAGGAGGCCTTTGCCCTGAATGGGAAAACATAAGGCAATTTTCATTCATTCATTATTTCACACTTAATAGCAATTTAATTGATAGGCTTGACACGTGAGGGCATAATATATCCTATAGACAGTTCTAAAATATCTTTTCCTTTGAAAAAGAGAATGAAGGAACATAATTTTTTCAAGGATCGTCAGAAAACTACTCTGGGATGATCATTATTTCACGCTTAATAGCAATTTAATTGATAGGCTTGACACGTAAGGGCATAATATATCCTATAGAAAGTTCTAAAATATGTCTTTTCCTTTGAGAAAGAAGAAAGAAGGAACATAATTTTTCCAAGGATCGTCAGAAAACTACTCTGGGATGATCAGTGCTAAATACCAAAATATCACGGTAATCGGATCAATGTTGCCAACTACCTCCTAAAAGTGGTGAAGAAACGGAGAAGTAAATGCTGCGATCCCACAACAAACTCGTCTCCCCTCATTCGGAAGGGCGTGAGAATAGTACTCAATGCCCGACCTACCTGATGCAGGGTTTTCTAGGGTTTCCCCTGCATCTGTTTAGGTGAAACACCAAGTAGATTCCTTAAAATATAGCCCGAGGGCCCTAGTCAACCCATGGTTAACTTCCATAATCCCCCTTTTCAATTCCCTTCCTATACTATTAAAGGGTAGTTGCCTGTTTCAGGATCACCCCATGTTGCCTGTTTACCTCAAAACAAAATTATTATCATATGTTAAGATTTCTGCAAGATATGTTATTGAAACATAACGGAAATTTAAGTTGAAATAAATGAATTAATCCTTCAAAATTTTATTGAAATCCGTTGATCCGTTTCGAAGCGTATTCGAGTCATATCTTCCAGACAGATAGAGACTTCAGTTTTAGTTATTGGTATTGACAATAGAAAATGGAAAATTTGGCATAATTAGCAGTGCAGATTGGTTATATAAAGACCTAGGAAACACGAACACGATTTTTTATCTGTACCTATGTTGATACACATTATTTCACAGCAATCAGATCAAGGATATGGTTGTAGTAGATTTTTAACGACATAATGATGCTGAGTCTTCTCTGTGGTTTTGAGTTGACATGATTACTGTCCAATTAAAGACTGTAGGGGTCCAATATAAATTAATTACAGGGGATTGCCGGAGACCTAACTTGTTATTAGACAAACTATTCCTCCTAAGTCTGTTTCATATTATCAATTATAATGTCAATATTATGAGATACATAGTATGTAAAATTCGTTCACACTTTTTTATGAGATTTGAAACAGTGCATTAATCGTTTCAAGGACGAGCATTATTTTCAAGTGACACATTTACTATATTTTACTGTTTCCTTTAATTTATTTTTACTGAAAGGAAAATAATTTCTATAATGATTTAAATTAAATTGTATTTAGTTTCTGAAATAAAATTTAATTTAACTTTATTAATTATTTCATCTGTTAAAGGTGGAGAAGCATTTTGATGTCCGAATCTCGATTCCCGGACCGATCGTGACTTTTCCATCAATTCCTTCTAATTTCAATATTACAGTTATCGAGATGCAGCTTCAATTACAGGCGTTCTGTAATAATGTTCTAAATTTGTTGTGAGCCTTAACTTCAGGTTTATTGTGTCCGCCCGTATAGCAAAGGTCGTGGCTTCAATTTCCGGTCCGGTCGTGATTTTTACATCCTGTTACATTTCATACTGTTAAAATTAAAAGAATCCATATCCTTTTAATAAAACGCATGGTTTGAACTCAGATATTTCGATTTAAATTCCTGAAAACCAAGTAAATAATAATAAATTCAATAGAAAAGTATCTATTCTATAATTTTTTTAATGTTTCGGTCATAGCTGCAGCTAAAAATATGTATTTCAATAAGGTTATAAGCAATTCCAGTAACAAAATTAAAACAGTTAGGAAGATAATTAAAAATGAAACAAACAAAAATCGCTTATGCTCAACGGAAAGTGAGATTAAATCAGAGTTAGTGACAAAATCTAATCAATTTAATAACTACTTTTTAACTGCATCCCATAAGAGTAAATCAAATACAGAAGCAGACACTTACTTCGAGGAACTGTATCTATCTTACGATGACAACTGAATTTGAAATTAAAAGAATTATATGAATAAACATTCCTCAGGTTATGATGGAATTACAAGTATTGTCTTAAAAAGCATAACTAACACCATCACCCCATAGTAACTCACCTATGTAATCAGTCAATGTGCAGTGGAATTTTTCCTGATAGGCTAAAATATGCAACAGTTACTCCTATCTTTAAGAAAGGAAGTTTGGACGACTTTCGTAATTACAGACCAATATCCCTCCTACCAGTATTCTCTAAAATATTTGAAAAAGTAGTCTATAATAGAGTAGTTGATCACTTCAATAAATATAATCTGCTTACCACCTCACAATTTTGCTTTAGGAAAAAATGTTCAACTGGCATTGCTATTTTCACTCTCACTCATGAAATCTTGGAACAACTAAACAAAAAAAGATACCCATTAGGAATTTTTTGTGACCTATCCAAAGCTTTTGATTGTGTAGAACATAATATCCTCCTAAACAAAATGAAGTTTTATGGAAAAACAGGAATTTCCCATAATTGGTTCTCCTCTTACCTAACAAATAGGAAACAGAGGGTTACATTAAAAGACTCTAACTCTGGACAAATTATTAACTCAGACTGGGGACAAATAAAGATTGGGGTTCCACAGGGTTCCATTCTAGGTCCATTGCTCTTCTTAATATATATAAATGACTTACCTAGATCCATAAATTCTTCTTCTAAAACCATACTTTTTTGCAGATGATACTAGTATTTTGGTAACAAATAAACAAAATAGTCTTGAAAATGCTGCCAGTGTTACATTAAGCCAGATGCTTCACTGGGTTTCAGGCAATGGCTTGTCAGTCAATTGTGATAAAACTCGCTTCATGCAGTTTCAGACAAAGAATGCCAATTTGAACTCAATAAAACTAGCAACAAATAACTGTGAAATAACTGAAGTTGAATGTACAAAATTTTTAGGTATATCCACGGACAATAAATTAAACTGGAAGGATCATATTAATATTCTCCTACGAAAACTAGGCTCTGCAACCTTTGCTCTTAAAATTATGTCAAGTTGTAGTGATCCTAACATAAGAAAATTAGTTTATTTTGCATATTTCCACTCTATAATGACATATGGTATAATATTCTGGGGCAATGCATCAGGGAAAGATAAAATATTTCAACTTCAAAAAAGGCTGTCAGAACATTGTGTCAGGTCTCACCGAAAACATCTTGTAGGGGACTTTTCAAGAAAACTGGAATACTGACACTCACTTGCCAGCATATTCAATCACTCATGTTATTTGTTATTAATAACAGTAACCTCTTCACACTAAACTCAGATATACATCACTTTGATATCAGAAGTAAAAACAATTTACAAAAGGAAGGGAAGTCTCTAACCGTAAAACAAAAGGGTGTACATTAAAATGCTATTAGCATATTAATATACTTCCCACCTCAATTAAACAATTAAAAATAAATCCAAACAAGTTCAAATATGAACTAATAACTTCTTACTAAGCCACTCCATCTTCTCTGTTGAAGAATTTATGGAGCTTAATGTATCATAGGGTAGATATCTATAATTATGAAATAACATTATTAGAACACTAATTTTTTAGTATAGGATGTAAAAATATTTATTAATTTTATATATAAGGTACAAATTGTATGTCTTCTGTATAGAACTTGAGAAAATCTTATTATAAGTTAAAAATTAATGAATAGTTACAGTATATTTTAATATTAATAAAGCAACCTATGTAAAATCTCTGACTCGTTCCACATCCTTGAAGCTTGTTCTTCTCTATAGGATTTATGGTATATGATTTTATACTTATAATAAACTACAATTACACTTCTGAAGGAACTTACCACAGTTGCTTATACTGTAAGATTTTTACGTAACTATACTGGAAACTTAACACAAAAGTGAGTAATAATTTACAAACTTCCATACTGTATTGTTACGAGTCATAATATTTTGAAGAGAAACTTCAGCAGAAAAAAATGGTGCATTAGAAGAAAATGACACGTGAACTTACAAGCATCGTTTCAAAGACTTTTCAAAATGTTAAAGATACATTTGCCAGTCAGTACATCCTGTTATTAACGCTTCTTCTTGTGTCCTGCAATTCTTACGCTAATGTGCCTCAATTTCATTCTTTGTCTTTCTAACTGTCATTCAGATTGGTGAATCGGCTTCACCAGACGTTATAAGTTGTTTAGGAAAGAATCATATTCTCTTCTTTCTATATCTCGCGAGTCTTCAAACTCTTTGAACCACGTTTCGTTTACTCTTGCGCTCGTTTTGACTACTTTAACTTATTACTGACTAGTTATGTCCGCGACTTCGTTCGTCCTTAATTATCTTTAAAAACAAAACAGGTACAGAATTTAGTTAAAACTGAATTAATTGAATATATAAAAAGTAAGGTATAATTTTTTTATGATCGCTTCAGAGCAAACCTTATAACTCGCAATTGGTTTAGAACAGATCCCGCTTTCACACGTTTCGAAGCCAATTCCATACAAATTTCGTTCAGACAGAAATTTTAATTATATAATGATTTTATTTGCTTTTAAAAATGAGCAATAACAAAGTATGAAAATTTACCTCTTGCGACAAATAAAATCAATTTACATCGTATCGACAATACGAAGAAGTTTATTATTTCATTACTATACATAAATTTACCCATACCAAAGAAAACTGGGGCTGATGCGAACAGCACAGGACAATTAGTTTAGCATCACATGCATGCAAAATATTAACTATAATAGTATATAGGAGAATCGAACGTCAAATAGAATGCGAGTCAGGAGACAATCAATTTGTTTTTAGGAAGAATGGAGGGACAAGAGAAATAATATTTACTTTGCGACTAATTTAAAAGACAGGATAAGAAAAAACCGGCCTACGATTATGGCATTTGTAGATTTAGAAAATGCCTTTGATAATGTGAACTGGAACATACTATTAAGGGTTCTGAAGGGAACTGTAATAAAATATCGAGAAAGGAGGCACAAAAATAACCCCTCTACAAAAAACAGGCAGCTGTAATTAGAATAGAAGATCAAGGAAAGAAAGCCGTAATCAAGAAAGGAGTAAGGCAAGGATGCAGTCTGTCGGACACGCTGTTTAACTCATACATAAAACAGGCGATGAATAATGTTAAACGGAATATGGAAAAGGAATCATACAGCAAGGGGAAGAAATAAAAACTTACGCTTTGCCGACGATATTGTAGTATTAGGGGAATCAGAAGTAGACTTGGAAGCATACAGGGCATGAACGTAGTCCTGGAGAAAGAGTTCAATATGAGAATTAATAGAGAGAAAACCAAAGTAATTGGGTGTAGTTTGGGAAACAGTGGAATAAAAAAGGGTTTTAGATTGGGAAGGGATATTTTGCTTCTTGTGAACTATGGATGGTAGAAGTATAGTAGACATAAAGAGTAGGAAAGCACAGGCAAGGAAGGCTTTGGTAAAAAGAGGAATTTACTAACGGGTAATCTAATAAAAGTGTAAATATTATGAAATCGTAGCTAAATATGTTCGTATGGAGCGTGGTGTTATATGGGTGCGAAACTTGGACGATAGGTGCTCCGGAAAGGAAAATAATAGAAGCCTTTGAAAAGTGGTGCTATAGGCGAATGTTGAAAATCGAATGGGTGGATAGAATCACTAACGAGGAAGTTGTAAACAGAATAGGGGAAAAGCGAACAATATGGAGGACGTTGACCAAGGTAAGGGATAGATTAATTGGCACGGTGTGAGGCAGGAGGATCTTGTAAAATTAGCATTAAAGGGAAGTGTGTGTGGGGTAAGAACAGAAGAGGGAAGCTAAGGATAGAATACGCTAAGCATATTAGGGAGGATTTGGGTTGTGCTAGTTATGAGGAAATGAAAGGGATTGAGCAAGATAGGTTAGCATAGATTAGACCAGTCTTAGGTCTGAATACAACAACAACAGCATATTCACGAATATTAAAGTTAAATCTCCTGTAAGTAGTAAAGTGAGGTGATGTCTTACGAGTATATGAACTGGAATCCGAGCACTAAACCTCTAACTTCACTAACTGCAACCTTGGTCTTTAATGATAGGCTGAATATAGTCACCGGATTAAACTTTTAGCCTAAAATATTCTTACCCGCGACCTAAGCACATATTCAAAGAACACTGAATTAGGTCAGTTAATCCTAATTCTGCGCTACTTACAATTACAATAACAATGCTTGATTTCATCAATGTAATATTGCTTAAGACAAACTGTATTTCCAGTTTCTCTCCTACTAATCTGTAGCGCAATAGGACCCCTCCCTAATTTTAATCACCTGTCCTTGATTTTAAATGAACGAAATCCAGCAAGAATATTCCAACTCGGAGACAGGCAGGCAAGAGGTGTATTTTCATCGGTGCCAAGGTGTCGTGTCGGGTGGAAAACGTATCCGTTTGCAGCTACGAAAGATTAGACATGTTTTTCTGAAGGAATGTTCACCCTTCAAAATTTCTGCGCTGGACGCAGGATGTATAAAAATTGGCGAACACGCGTCACGTTGGACGAGATGAAGATGAGAATTTAGCTGGGAGTTGAGAATATGAATAATCATAAGAGTGGAATAAGACGTTAAACGGGAGGAGGGAGCTAGAGAGTGGATCAAGACGTTGAAAGGGCTAGGAAGTAGAGAGGCAGAGTGTTGCTCGAAAGTGGAAGGAACAGGAAGCCGAGGAAGTAGGAGAGAACATAGAAATGAACAATTAATAAGTCAGTGTTGATCGAGAGTTGAAAGGGAGGTGAGAAGAACGAGTAAGGTAGATGAGAACTTCAGACTTGCTTGAACTGTATGTTAGAGTGAAGAAGGAGGTAACTGGTTTTCAATCCAGAGCTCATTTTCGTCGACTGAGGGCAAATCAACAACCAACAAAGGAATCTGTTTAAGTGAGGGAGAAAAACACTACTACGCAGAACTTCCGAAATTGCCGAGAAGATGCAGCAGGGACGTCTCTGCTAAACGTTGTTACCCCAATAATTAGCCCTTAAAAACACTTGAAAATTTTAAAAAATCGTCCTGTAATGTAGCAATTATTGTTATGACTGTAATACGGGGACACGGAAAAGAGGACACTTACGCGTCCGTTACGCATGTTGCTAAGTAGAACGCTGACGCAGTTGGTGTCCAACAACTGCATAACTCTTTTCTGTAGTCTTCTTATTTGTAGGTTAAGAGCCGATGTAGAACGTCGGTAAAAAAAAAATGAGCTCAAAGAGACAGTTCTTTAATTTCACTCAGCCTTTAGACAACAGGCTGATCTATTCATTTACTCTAACTTTGTCCTTATTTTATTGTTATTGTATAATATAGCAATAATAATAAACATTATTTTCTATTATATTGGAAGTCAAGTCTGTCTCCCTGCAGCTAGCACTGTACTCTAAGCTATTTAAAGATTGGATTTAGCTCCAATCCGAAGTCAATTCAAGAAGAAATCCATCGTATTTCCTATCCTATCGTCAATCCTAGACAACTCATATTTCCGAAAGTGAATCTTGATTCACTCTCCTCCTTTCTTATAACGTATGCCGTCCCTACAAAGTGTCTAACACAAAGACTATCATCACGACAACGGTAACCATTTCATTATTTCGTGGTAGCTTTTGGTGAAACTCCACTACAACGACGACGACAGAATTACAGTCACATTTAATTAATATGTGTAATAGTAATAGTTCACAGGACCAATAAAAAATAGTTTTTTGAAAAATAATTTTATTACAATATTTTTAAAGCACAAATAACTTTATTAAATAATATCCCCCATATTATTTAGAAACTAAACTATGCGCGTACCTCCCCTGCATTCAGTTCATAAGTAATGTTGATTTTAATATATATCACTTTTATGTCCCTTCTGTTTTACATTTTTTAAAGATGGAAAATTCCACCTACGCAAATGATTTGCATGTTGATGGTTTTTCCCTGTTATAATGACAGGAATTTCTTGATGGCTTCGGTAAATGTGCATACTCCACACGTACTTTGCGCATGACTTCACCTGCCCAATTTAGGAGCAGCGTTGGCTTCTTTATTTGGTTCCTCGGAAATGTCTCTTTGTCGTGATCGTCTTGCAAAACCATTCCCCTTACGTCCTTAGTGACGAGCCTTTAAAGCACTCCACGGTACAAATTTTCCTCCGCTCAAACCTCATCTACGGTAACGGATCTCGTAACTACCGTCAAGATTTTGTAAACTTAAAGTGACGCCAAAAATATAGAAAACTATTATAAAATTTCATTCCATAAATTTTACTTAATATGCAGGCTTTAATTTGAAAACGTATATTTTAAGTTAGAAGAAAGATTATTGTTTCAGATTTAAAGGATTTCAGAAAGCGACCTGGTGGAAAGATACTGACTACTTCATTGCGTAATCAAGAAGTTAAAGACAAGATACGTGAGTCAACAGATAAGGTAAATTATAACCCATTTAACTCAAAAACCAATTCAAGAACACAATTTATCAGGATGAATTACCATGTTCCTCAAGACTCTCATCAAGTTCAGCAAATAGTAATATGATAGTTATAGCAAAAACAATAATAAATTATCACACATTGAAACGTAACCTCACTTTTTCACAAGACAACTTACATTTAGCGTAATTGTTCAATGTAGCAACGGAAAAAATCGTTGTCGTTATTTTGAATAACGAGTATTCGCATTAGCAGGAAATTCTTGGTTTAAGTGCATGATTTTTTAATTTGAAATGAGGAAGTCTATTCATATAACATTTAAACATAAAATATGATTTCTTCCAATAAGTTTACATGTTAAGTTATGTGATAAATTCCGAGTGAGTACTTGCGGTCACATCAAATTCTTCTCTGCATTTTTCAAGTCGACTACTCTATTCCCAATAACAAAAAGATATTATAAAATTTTTTTAAAAGACAAACTTCTGTTGTCAAATCTAATTTAAACCAATGTATAGTCGTTAATGGCCCGTAGTTTTTAATGCGACAAATGGAATATTTTTCAAAGTTAACCAAAATTCAATGCTGCGGTATTGTAATTCATTTGAAAACGTTTTTATTCTAAATTGAATAAAATAATGTATTTTGTAGCCTAGCCGTTGCATTGATATCGGTTGCAACACAACTAAACTTTTCTCTGAAAAATTTAAGATGACATCTAATAATATTTGAAAAATATCACAGGAAGCTGATATGATTGAAGGATCAATTTAATTTACATTGAGAATTTTTAAATCGTAGTTATATTTAGAAGGTGACGTCATCTATTTTTCCCTCTTAGAAATTTCTAAATTTAATTGACCTTTTGGGACGAATATTATATATTGTGATGAGATATTTTAAGTGTAATTTCTTTGGATATGCTGTGTTAAATATGTCACTTAATTGCAAACTATTCAGACATCTACTTTATAATGAAATCTCTTTTCATGCGAATCAATGTTATACACAGTCAACTTTGAATGCAACACTGAATACCAGGAAGGGTGTTTTTGTGCATGTTTATCACTTGTTAATTACATTTCTTTACTCAAATTATTTAAAATTCAACAAATTATTGAATTACATCATGAATCGTATTCCAATGGTCGTCTTTCCAATAATCATAATATTTCATAATCTTACTTGTTATTTTTTGGGAATGCTTACTACTTCTTACCTGCCAGTGTATTCGGTCAATGATGTTATTTGTGATTAATAACAGTCATCTGTTCACAACAAGCTGAGATGAGCTTAGCTCTGATACCAGATATATGAATAATTTACACAAAGAAGGGTATTCTCTACTATAATACAATAGAGTGTTAATTACAATGCTATTAGCATATCAAATAAACTTATAGCCTCCATTAATCTGTTAAAAATAAATAAAAACATTGAAAAACATTTTACTTAGCCACTTCTTCAACTCTGTTGAATTTATTGCGTTGAGTTGGTTCTTAGTATAGACCTTACCATAGACATAGTACATTGTTGAGACACTATTACAAGATATTGACAGTATTTATCAAAATTATATATCGAGTACACTATATACATATATATTGTTTCTCTGTAGTACTTAAGCATATTTGTAAGTTAAACATAATCAGATGAATTAATATAGTAACATACAGTTAAAAGTAAGAACAACAATTTATGTACTATCTCTGACTCGTTCCACATTCCTGAAATTCTTATTCTCTATAGGATCAATCTAATATAATTTTTTACTAATACTCTCTTACTTCAACCTCCGTTAAATAAATAGTTATACGGCGAAGAATACAAA
The DNA here is from genome assembly GCA_034510155.1 of Eucriotettix oculatus. Taxonomy (NCBI): domain Eukaryota; kingdom Metazoa; phylum Arthropoda; class Insecta; order Orthoptera; family Tetrigidae; genus Eucriotettix; species Eucriotettix oculatus. Next base: position 15,966,445 of record CM067378.1, read on the forward strand.
ATATCTTAATTTCAATAAAATCCTCACGAATCACTTCTTGGACATTTGCAGACAGGTATTTATGAGATAATTTTATTTTACATAATCCAGTAATAATCAGATACAAATTTTCTTCTCACATTAAAATTTCCTTGACGTAATAACATTTATCACTCTTAACTTGAAAAATCGCAGTGCATTATTTAAATGAGAATGGCAGTGCCTTTCGCTCAGCAAATAGGGATAATGTAAGATTTCTGATGTGTAATTAGATTAAACAAGCACCATTTACAAAAAAATATGTTCATTGAATCTACTTTAATATTTTTTTTGTGTCTACGTGTTTGATGAAGGGTTTTGTTTGGCTAGGAGGAAGGTCGTGTTATCGGAGCAGGTGGGCGTTACAAAGGAACTCCTTATCGGGTGACACCTGCCATACGCCCTTTCCCATTTCGTAACTATGCTTATCAGCTTTCCTGGACTTCCATGCGTGCTTGGAGTTTCAACTTGAGCGTTTTCTACACATAATTCAGTATTTAAAAATATAATTGGAAACAGTAAAAAGTGAATCAATCCCTGATTTATTTCCCATGGAGGGAAATTTACAAGCTCATAATTTATTTTAAAAGAAATAGCATTATTAAAAACCATAAACTAAGGATCTAAAACGATGAAGTCGTTGGTTCGTTTCGACAAAAATGTTCGAGGAATCATTTAAAACATGACATAGGAAATCACGAAGAGAGAATGAAGTGCTGACGCTCTGTGACGTAGATAAATTTGAATTCAGTGTATGTAAAGATTACTACAAAAACTCCCAGACATTTACTAGACAGCAAAGCAAAAAGAAATTGCTGATTAAAAATAGAGAATCTTTCACACAATTAACATTCTTTCTCGTTGTTATTCTGGTTGTAATCAGTCATAAGAGTTGTCTGAGGTAAAACACCATTCTACCTTATCCTCCGAAAGCTTTTTCACTACCACATACCTGCCACAACCCACATACTCAATAATCTGCTTAACGTATTCCATCCCTCGCCTCCCTTGCCCTCCCCACACACACATTACCCTCTAATGATAATTGCCTCGTCTCAAAACGTGCCTTATTAATCTATCCCTTCTCTTTGTCAGAGTCCACCAAATTGTACTCTCTTCTCCTATTTTGCTTATAATTAACTGGCTAGTTACCCTATCGTCCTATCAGAGTTTCAGCATTATACTGTAGTACCACAATTCGAAAGCTTCTATTCTTTTGCAGTCTTCAGCTTCTGTCGTTCACGTTTCGCACCAATATAACGCCACACTCCATACAAACATTTTTAATCATGATTTCCTAATACTCTTACGTATATTAGCCGTAAGTAAATTCCTCTTTTTACCAAACCCTTCCTTGCTTTTGCCATCCAACCCTTTATGTCTACTATAATTCTACCACCCCTAGTTATTTTGCTTGCCAATAGCAGAATTCCTTAACTTCATTCGAAATATTATTTCCCAACCTAACATCCTTTGATATTCGACTATTTCCCATACTACACTCCATCACCTTGGTTTTCCCTGTATTAATCCTAATTTGTACCACTTAGCTTTTCTCTGGGAGCTAAGTCTCTTTTGTTGCTTTGCAGTTCGTATCTATCACAGTCTTCAGGCGTCTGTACTGTTGTTTATAATTTTCTTCCCCTGATTTTTATATTTACGCCTTTCGTCAAACATTTTTACTATTTCTTGTCTTATCCATGATTTCCTATTCGTCTGAACTATTCTTCTTTCTTTTTCTTCGGCTACTCTAGGCATTTCTTTTTTAAGTGTGTCAATTTCTCTCTTATATTGTTTATTTCTCCTTACTCCATTAATCTATTATTTGTTTATTCTTTGAAAATTTGAAGTACATCATTTTGTCTTTGTTTTTACGATTCACATCTCTTTGTTTTAATTCCTTTCTTTAGATTTTGTAGTCAGCATCCGATCTTTGTTTGATTATGTATGTAGTACAATTGGTACTGCCCGTGTCCCCGCCTTCCTCCACATGTACAGTCTTCTTTCTTGATACTTGAACCAGGTATTTGACACTACTAATTTATGCTCCATTCAAAATTCTACTAGCCTGTCCCCCTTTGATTCCTTTCACCAAGTCCATAGTCACCAATTACTACGTTTCTTTTCCCTTCCATATTACTGCGTTCCAAAAAAAATAGATGCCTCATGTAGTCTGTTAACCCCCCAAAAAAAGTGTGTAAACATTTAACAACCTGTCAAGTGACATGTTGAAACGTTTATATTTCAGCTTGCCGCATATAACAAATACTATAAATAAGATGTACTGCAATAATTGATTAATATTGACATCATAATTTTTTCTCAGACCATGAGTATTATTAAAATTTAAGTTATATGCTTATAACGGTTCTAATGATAAATATATTAAACATTTGCGAAATAGTTTTGAGTAAAATTGTAAAGCATGGTTATGCTTCCCTAATAGGGAACGAAATGTAGTGAGTGATAGCCTTTTTTATGTAAATAATTAATACACCTTTTTGACTGCTTGGTCAATTTATTTAATTATTTTGTTACGGTATTCAGATATATACTTATTTTAAAATTTATTTAAATTATGAAAAAGAAATAATTATCAAAGTTATTAATTAACATTGTTAGCTTTCAGAACTGTTATTTGACTGAAAGGTTTCCCAAAAAAATAAATAAATAATTCACAAAGTGGTATACAACCACCCATGGGGAGGTTGGGTCCAAACTGCAAGGGTTTATTTAATTGTGTTAAAAATTATCATGTTGTTTTCCATGTTTTCTTTGAACTCTTAGAAATAAAAACTTTGAAATCACTTCTTTAAATTGAATTTTACAACACATTAAGCTATATCAATTAATTAGGGATTAAACGTTGTAGTTTTTTTAATTTTTTACTATTATAATAGTCTAAAAAATGAACTAATATCGAATTTCTAACTAAATAGTCTAATTCTTGTATTTATTTAATGAAGTAATTCAACTCATAATATATTTTTAACAAAATATATCATTTGTAAGCATATTTTAGACACGAATCACTATCATTGGAATAGTTTCCATACTTGATATATAGATATATGCATTACAAATCCAGACTAGCTTCTGAAATGTTATGAATTTTATATTAATTTAATATTAAAACTTGGACGGTTTCTTCAATCAGTATTTACTGCCCATATTACAGGTTCCACAAACTTCGAGTTTTTTTGCCTTAATTGCTTATTTTCAATCCATTTTCAACATCAATATAGAAAACATACGATAGTTTGTATTTTTAAGTATAAATGAATAGATTTTCCTTTGAATACCTTTATATACCTGATCCATGAGCACCCGTGATGTGGAAGGGGTAGGGGTAGGGTCGTGTTTTTCCGCAAAGAGCACCGAAGACAGGGGGAAGGGGGGTGTCCAAACATATATGTTCACCGGAAAAACGTCCGCAGGAAACAAACACGCCGCGGTCCGTGGCAGCAAAAATAGGAATCAGGGTGCATTGCATATATATTTATGGAATAATTCATATAACACAGATATTACCAATAATCTTACAAAATAATTCTTAAAATGGACATATAAATTACTCAAAAAAATATATTTAAAAAAATGAATGAATCTGATGAAAAACTGGATCTAGATTTGGTAACTTTATGACTCCATACCTTAACCAGGGGAAAATTCGAACAGTTTAACAGATTAATTGCATTGAATTTTAAATTATGCTAATTGCTATGATTTTCTCTTGAGTTCAATTAACTGATAAAATAATTGTTATATTTTTGTTACTGAAATTTTCGGATGCATTTAATTTCATAGTAAACAATTATTTTATTTACTACAACCAATTAGATATTATTTAAGTGAAAAACTAACCATTTTTATAAGTCACTGATAGAGCATATTTAAGGTTTAGTCTAAGTAAATTTAAGTCCCCCTTCCCCAATTCTGTGTTGTGGTATTCAGTCTTAAGACTGGTCTGATGCAACTCTACCTGCTAACATATCTCGAGCAAGTCTTTTTATTTCCGCATAACTAGTACAACATCTTTTAACCTTAATCTTCTTATCGTATTCCATCCTTGACCCCTTCTTATGTTATTTCCCCACACAATTCCCTCTAATGCAAATTTTAAAGCGCCCTCAAATCTCAAAACGTGGTCTATCAATCTATACCTTCTCTTGGTCAACGCCCTCCATATTGTTCTCTATTCCCCTATTATGCTAAGAAATTCTTCATTGGATACTCTATCCAACCATATGATTTTCAGCATTATCCTATAGCACCACATTTCAATGGCTTCTATTCTTTTCCATTCTACCCACGTTTCCATTAAAATCTTTTTTTTCGCAATTTTATGTTATCATTTTTCTAGAGTCGCATTTCGTTTCTTTTCAATCAATAAATGTATAAAACTTAAACCTATCAAAGTAAGTAGCACTACTTCAACCATAAAATCACATTTAAATTTATGAATTTTTAACAATTCAACAATAGAAAGGCGAGGGTCAACCAAAAGTACGTAAGAATTGGCACGTGTTTTAAGAGACAAGAAAGTTTGGGGATCTCTGGTTGGAAAGTTATAAATATTTCAGGTCATGAAGAAAAATTGTTATGTTTCAATACTTGCGTTACACGAAAATTATGGATGTATATGTTTTAACGTATTACACAGAATATCATTTTATTTAGTTTACTAAATTAGGTAATTCCATAATATATGGGTGTATTTATAAGGTTTACTGCATATATTGCGTGACGTAATTTATGAATTACAACAGTGATTATTTCCCACTCATTTTGTCATCAAACTCAATCAAGAAATAGAAAATATATTAATTCTACTGAGATTATTTGAATGATAAAAAGCAAAATTCTAATTCGTAAACATTAAAAAATATTACCAGCGTTCATAGATTTTAGGTTTCTTGAACTCCTAAAGCCTGTTTCAATGATCATTGAAAATAACATCAGGATTACTTTGCACTTAGAAACTTTATGGATCAGTAGTGTATTCTAAATAACTCTCACAGCTGTATTTAGAAATTACAGCGTGCCACAAAGATCAATCTCTGAAACACGTTTGTAGAAAATTGTTCGCGTTTGCAACTGCCAAATAAATAATTCTTTAATAATTTGGCTGTTATTTTCACATTATTGTGGCGACAGCGAAGAATTCGATGAATCTTTGAAAAATAGTCTAAGCTGCACAAGGCCGTTTTAAATGTCTAAGCCAAGGTTGCATTCCCGCCATCAGCTGCAGCCATAAAGCGCTCCGTACGAATAGCAACGAACAGAGGCTCACTGGGAATGCCGTAACATTCCCGAGGGAACGCGATGTAAAGTGGGAACTAGATGTGATGGGTCTGTGTAATGTGCTCTGTCGCGTCATAAGGGAGTTCTTAAGTGGCCTCTCAGACGAACTCTCGTCTGAGTGAAACCCTGCTTGTCGTAAAGTGTAATCACGTATGTCAGTGACGCCACGATGATAATTACGTAAATAAATCCTCCACTTTCCATTAAAAATTACGTTACTGGAGGAACTGCAGCCGTTACGTATATCTCGTTGAAACTAACATGTCAGCAGAACTTGGATCTCAGTAGATCTAATTGCATGATTTGTCTATGCAGTAGAAATGACACTAGGGATATCGTAATTGAGCATGCGTTAAAAATATATTGTAAAGTTATTGTATTCAGTTCTCAGACTAGTCTGATACAACCTTTAGTGCTAACCTATTAAGCAAAAGATTTATAATTTCTACATAACTACCAAATCCACATTCTCCCTAATATAATTATCGTATTCATCATTGACCATCCTCTTCTGTTCTTACCCCGCAAACTTCCCTCTAATACTAATTCTACAAAACCCTCGTGTCTCAAAACGTGCCCTATAATTCTATCCCTTCTCTTGCTCAAATTCCTCCACATTGTTCTCTCTTCTCTTATTCTGCTTAGAGCTTCCTTGTTAGTAAATCTATCCATCCATCTGATTTTCAATATTCTTCTATAGCACCAGCTCTATTCTATTCTTTTCTTTAACGAAACTGTAACTTGAACTGCATCTTTTACGTCAGAATTAATCTTAGCGGCTCACCATTACTCCGGTTTAAACTCCAATTCAGATTGTTTTCTGGTTATTATTATGTTTTGCCACTACACCAACACCCCTATGAATACTCCCCTTCGGCTATTTATGGGATTATCCGCTAACAATACCAGAGGACACATTTTCAACCTTACTTGATTAAAATTTTCAACCCCATCCATCCCCACCTCTAGAGCTGGTAGCCGAGTCCCAACAGTGCTAATTTCTGGGTTGCAAATAACTCGTGTACCAAATTTGGTCGAAATCGGTTGCCTCGTTTAGATTTTTTCGTGGAACATACATACGAAGAAACAGACACAAACATCCACATAGGCACAATTTTATTGTAGAGATGAATAACTGCCTGCCCTGCGTTTCATTTATATCAGCCCCTGCAGTATTTATCATCATCAGATAGATCGTCACATTTACGTTTTCTCTAATCGCACTTATGAATGCTAAAATTAAAAATGTTTTATTTTAGCAGGTGAAATGAACATGAATGAACCGAATAAGCATGTGTATAAATCGTTATTCAACAATGCACCTTTCACATTTACACAAAATATTATTTGAAATATACTTAATTTATTCAATATTAAATTAATCGATAAATAATACACCCAACAATACACCCAGTTACAATACACGAATTATATCTGACTTCAGTAGTCCTAAATGTCAAGCAACAACGCAATGAACTTGCGAATATATTGACTCGTACCCATGCAAAGCCAAACTCCTTACGAAAAGTTTTAGCAATGATTTCCTAATATTCATACTTATATTAGCCATAATAAAATTCCTGTTCTTCACGAAAGCCTTTCTGTGATATCCTACTTTATATGTCCACCATCCCTAGTTATGATGCTGCCCAAGTAGCATATATCCAAAACTTCCTTCAAAATATCACTTCATATTCCAATGTTTCCCAAAGTACACTCCATTACATTGGAATTTTCTCATATTGAACATTTTATCGAGGACCAGGTTCATGCAATTTATGATGGTTTCCATCTCTTCTTCTGACTCACCTAATACTACAACGTCATCGGAAAATCGTAGGGTTTTTATTGCTTCTTCTTGCAGTATGGCTCTATTTCCAATTACCTTTTAAATTTTCTTCATCGCAATTATATAAATACGTTCAAGAGCATGGACGACATACTGCATTCATGTCTTACTTCTTTCTTGATTTCCCTTTCTTTTATTGCCCTTAAATTCCTATAACTATATGGATAACTCGATATCTTATTCCTGACATCTTCGAAATTATTAATAGCTTATTCCAGTTTACATTATCAAAGGCTGATTCTAAATCTATGAATGAAACCTGTCTTTTTATTCTATTTTCTAAAATTAGACACCGAGTCAACATTACTTCCTCAAACCAAACTGATCTTCTCCTAACTCGAATTATATTGCACTTATCCCAGACCAAGTCAGACTTAAATGTGTTATATTGTGGAATAGAAAATAAATAAGAAATGAATTACTTATACTTCACGTTTCAGCAATAAAAGTTATAGCCAACAATTTCATAAGTAAATACTTGGCTGTAATGTATCATCAGATATTTAAATAATAAGTAAAGAAATCTGTACTGGCTGGAAATTTCACCCGAAATGTAGACTTAGCACGTGGTGTACTTAACCAAATGATCTATTTACGTCAATTCCCTGACCTAAAATCATTTGATGACTACACACAACCTGTGTAAAGTAATTTTGAAAATTAAATAAGCTTATCTGTGAACTTTTTTTTGGTAAGAGGGTACATGAGGGAGATCCTGAAGCAGGCAACTCCCCTTTAATAGCATAGGAAGGGAGTTGAAAAGGGTGGGGGCGCGGAAGGTAGGGCAAGGTAGCTAAGTGTTGACTAGGGCCCCCGGGCTGAAGTTAATGCAGGAAAAGCCATAGAAATCCTGCATCAGGTAGGTCGGGCATTTGATACTACTTATACGCGCTGAATCGTCCCATCCCGCTACTTCCACGCCCTTCTGATGACGGGAGACTCAACATTCCCGTCTCCATGCCCTGACAAGTGCAATACTTTTCTTCTGTCATTTACAAGTAATTAACTTATAAAGGTCACGTGATGATAATCTTGATTTAAGACAGAAAAAACTTCCATATATCAGAGGTATTAAAGAAAATATGCCTCACAAATAAATTAAATCTTTTTATAAATATGAACAGTGTAGACTGGTTTACTACTTTTCCATAATTTTTCATTCCTTTCCAACACAGTAATGAATTTCACATTTAGATGTTAATGACACGTAAAAATTTATGTGAAGTTCAAATTTTGTTATTTAACGTAATTGTCTGCAACCTATCTCGTCGTTCATTAATTGTTATTTTATATTGAACGTTTGCATAATAATAGTGGTTAGTAATGTATGTAGAAATATTTTTGTCAGATAATTATATATATATATATTATTGTATAAGTATACTTTGTTTTAATGTATCGTTTTTCTCCAAATTTCTGAAAATAATTAAATATATTTAGAGAATTATAAAAATGTATTTCTTTGATTAATGTTAACTATAGGAAAAAATATGAATAATAATAACAAAGGGTGTTAGATTGGGAAGGGATATTTTGAAGGAAATTAAGGAATTCTGCTACTTGGGAAGCATAATAACTAGGGATGGTAGAAGTATAGTAGAAATTAACAGATGGATAGAACAGGCAAAGAAGGCTTTCACGAAAAAGAGGCATTTACTTACGGGTAATAGAAGTGTGAATATTAGGAAATCGTTGCTAAAAATGTTTGTATGGAGCGTGGCGTTATATGGGTGCGAAACTTGGACATTTGGAGTTGCGGAAAGGAAGCCTTCGAAATGTGGCGGTATAGGAGAATGCTGAAAATAAGATGGGTGGATAGAATCACTGACGGGGAAGTCCTAAACAGAATAGGGGAAGAACGTACAATGTGGAGGACGTTGACGAAGAGAAGGGATAATTTAATAGGCCACGTTTTAGACGTGAGGGTCTTGGAAAAGTAGTGTTACAGGGAAGTGTGAGGAGTGAGAACAGAAGAGGGAGTCAAGGATGAAATACGCTAAGCAGATTAGGGAGGATGACGGGGTCTGATAGTTATGAGGAAATGAAAATTTTGCGCAAGATAGGTTAGCATGGAGGGTTGCATCAGACCAGTCTTAGGACTAAATACCACAACAATTTTTAAATATAATAAAGATAATGTCAGACCTGAGAAATTTAATATATCTAAAGAAGAAATACTAGCCTAATTTTTATAGTCTAATTGATATTTCTTCCATGTTCTGCCGCGTTTCTGTAGTAATTTTCCTTCCTTCATACAAGTCAGTGCACTCAGATTAGGGAAATTGTTCTTTTACTTCTGGTTGGAGAAAGCGAGTTTCCTTACAGACCACGAGAAAAACTCGTTTAAAGGGAACAGGAAACCACAGGCGGTTTAAAGAGCGTGGAGGCACCTGCTACCGTGGGACTTCGCAGCTGATAGTGCGCCGCGGCTACGTCCACGGGTATCGCCTTCCTTAAAACACAAAAATACATCATAAGTACAGAATTTATCACCCTCCATAAAAGAAATCACTAACAGGATTATAAAATAACTGTTTGTGCTCGTAGTCGTTTGTATCAGATACAAATCAATATGCCATTAATGGTATTTGCAGTAAACATGATATATTAGTACCTAATAAGATTCATTCAGTTAATACACGAATTATATAATTATTTTACTTAGGAAAATTAATTTTTATAAATAAGGAATATATCGAAACATCCATTTTTAACCAATGTCCATATAACATGAAAATTTTTATGAATCCTATAGCTGCGTTCGGAAGTGATCGTTAATTCCTATTCAGTCACAACCAACTCTATAACCGCCTCTTGAAAAATAATTTTATTCGAACCTCATAAAATTTGCCTCAAGTTTTCATTGTAATTTATATAAGTAAATGGCAACCTACACGAGGTTGATACTGAAACAGGCAATTTTACATCATAGGAAGCGAATTGAAAAGGAAGGATGTGGAAGGTAGAGCAAGGTAGCCAAGGGTTGACTAGTTGTTGACCGGTAATCCACATAAAAGAGATGCAGGGAAACCCCTATAAAACTTACATCAGGTAGCTCGGATATTTAGGTACGATTCTCACGCTCTTCCGTATGGCAGAGACGAGTTAGCTATGGGGGCGCAGCATTTCGTTCTCGGTGTCTGCACCAGATTCATGGTTTCCTATACCATTTACCCGATTGCCATGATGTTTTGCTGTATTGTATTCCTCTATGCAGAGAAACTTTCCGGCTGTCCTTTTAAGACTTATATTCCTTCCTTCCCCGTTTGAAGCCAAAACAGTTTCTACCCTAATGGCATAAAGATATTTCAAATGGATGGATTACGACCTTGCGTTGCCAATCAAAAAAGATAATTGAATTACTGTTTAGCGTGAAATTATTCTAAAATATTTTATTTAAGTTATTCTTTTAAATAGTTAATAGGAATGCAAACGTTTACATTACCTGTTATTATTAATTATGTTTCTGGCATCCAAGACGGAATTTTCTGTAACGATATGTCTGTTGTCAGCTTATGTGAGGAAAACAAAATTATCATTACGCAATTAAAATAATATTTTACGCTATATAATCATAAATAAAGAAACTTGACATGCTACGTTAGGGTAAACACATTATTTGAAGCTAATCAGACCGAAGAGAATATATCTATGAAACGTTATGTAGTACTTAAATTTAAATAAAATTTTTAATCTAATTTTAATTAGTTAATAAATATGGAAAGTGTTTTATAAGTCACAGGGTAGGCGATTAAAGTACGTTATGTAAAGAGCTGGGTCTCTTACACCCTATTTTATTTTTCGTAGATATATACATCTAAAAACACACATCACTAACAAGGAAGCTCTGAACAGAATAGGGAACAGCGAACAATATGATGGAAGTTGACCAAGAGAAGGGATATATTAATAGGTCACGTTTTATGTCACGAGGGGATTGTAAAATCAGCATTAGAGGGAAGTGTGAGGAGTACGAACAGAAAAAGATGGAATACGCTGAGCAGATTAGTGAGTATGTAGGATGTGCTGGATGTGTTAGATAGGTTAGCATAGAGGGTTGCATCAGAGCAATCTTAAGACTGAATACCACAACAACAGACTACGATATTATTTTTCTTAGGGATGAAAGTAAACGTGGCAGAAAGTAAATCGATTGTATTTACAAAAATGAGAAACGTTTTTCAAGTTGAATATAAATTAGGGGATGAAAATATATTACAAATGGATACTTGCAAATATCTGGTCGTAACTTAGAGCAAAGACTTAAATAGGGGAGAACACATAAATTCAGTAACTGGGAAAGGGTGGAGGGTACTTCACAAAGTCAACAGAATACTGCGGAAAAGTACCCGAAAGACCAAAGACATCGCTTATAGGTCTTTGGTTCGGCCTATCCTTGAGTATGGGGCGGTGTGTTGGGATCAGATACACGCGTTGGACAGGCTTCAAAACGGGGTAGGAAAAGCAAATATTTCTAGAGGCACATGTATGGTAATCTGGAGGAGAAAAAGGGCCAGGCTTTGTGCACTGTACAAAACATATACAGACGAACCGGCCTGTAGTCATATCAAGACTCGCATTTATATACTAACATATGTAGCGAGAAATGATCATCCATTTAAAAGTAATCAGAGAAGACAACGAACAGACATGGGTAAATACTCCTTAGTAAATAGGACCGTAAAAGACTGGAATGATTTGCCTGCAAGTCTACTAGCGACTTTTCCGAAGAGTGTAAAATTATTTAGGGACAGAATTAGGGAAATGTTTTAACCTAATTTATTCAGGCTTAGAATTAGTGTTTAAGTATTTGTATATTGAATGTTTATATAAGTATAATTTTATTTTTTATTATTACTTTAACTTATATTCCTTTATTAGAATATTAAATGTTGCCACCGGGCTCAGCCCATTGTAACGTAATAAATCTATCTATTAAAATGTATTTTCTTTAATACCATCAGACGACCTTAAATTCAGTCCTTAAGGATATTTATATCTATGCCTTTCCAGGGGTGTAATATTATTTTTTAATAATCTCAAAATTGTCTAATATGCAGTTAAAAGGGTAGATTATATTTTAATTGGAATGTGTAAGATTCTCTACTCGTGAAGGTTAAGTTGAGAAGTAAATTTCTCATAAATTATATGAAATAACAAGGGTTTTTCACTTCTTTACTCATAAGCTGCAATTGAACAACGTGTATTGTCCTCGAGTTTGAATGGAATAATAAAGTCCCTTTGTTCGCCACAAAAATAGATGACGTCGAATGTACTCCTAGTAGGTGAGAAGGCCAACGGAAATTCACCTGCAGCCAGTAGAGCACGCCACTTCCGCTGGGCGCAGGAAGCAAGCCCTTTGGGACAGGAAGCTCCGGTGTCATCGTACAGATTTCGCAGGTTCGTTGTCCCTCTATTCCTGCACAAGACAAAGACTCGCTATATCAAAGAGCTTACGCCTATTCTCCTCTCCCTCGCTTTCCTTTAGAAAAGAAACTTTCAACGTTTGTTTTACAGATAATACAAGCCTTCATTATCTGATTACCTGATGAAAAGCAATATCCAGTTATGTGATAATTCTGTGATTGAGTATTGAGAATCAGACGAATCTTTAAAATCGCCCAACAAAAATTTTTAATTGGACTGAGATCTGGTGACTCGGAAAGTCAAAATCTGCCTCATTTTCCTGATATCTCTCCTGCACAATACAAGCGCCATGACATGGTCCATTGTCCTGTTTGGAATAGCCATCTACGTAGGGATCAGCCATCAAAAGTATAGGATCAACGATATTAATTAGGCATGTTGTTAGACTCAGAAGCTCCAAATGAATTAAAGACCAAAATCACTTTATGAAAATATGCCGCAGGCCATGATCCTATCCGCACACACTGTAGGGTTACTCATGTTTGTATTCATCAGAGCGTTTGTTTATTACTATTACTTTATTTTACAATCCATGTATTCCTGTGCGAATTGGATACATTTCCATTTCACAAATGCAGTCAACAGAGGTGTTTGAACAGGACTGCAGTCCCACTTTCACAGGCTGTTATATCGCGTCATTTACCCATATCTTCGTGAATTAAATAATAAACTTAATGGTACACAATCTCCTTCCATTACCTGCGAGTTAAGCGCGATGTAATAGCTCATTAAATAAAAAGTGAGGATTATTTTATTTTTTATAACAAATAATTTACGTTTCAACAAAATATAATGATTTTATTTATATATCATGACAATTTCTTATTGGGTCCTGCGCACTACTACAATTACAAATATATTGAGGAAAATTGCTATTTTAAAACCAAAGGGGGTTGGGTCTCAGTGTTAATTACTGGTGTGAAAACTTGTAGCAGATATTTAACGTTCACTCATGATGCGTCTATTCCATCTTCTAAGCAATTCCGGAATTTCCACGTAGTAGAATTATCCTCTTTCACTTTCGGGCTTTCTCGGATTGTGGATTTACCATTGGTCGACGAGAAAAGCTCTGGTACTGCCCGGCGATTGAGGAAAACTAGTTTTCCTCCTTCATAATGTTTATATCTTAGCCGATATTTTTGCTAATACAGTGAAATTCTGATGAACATGTACTGACTTCGATAAGTTATGAAAGTGACATCCCTTCTTCTTTCTGAATATGGCTATAACTTCTCCCCTTTTCAACTTCCAAAACATACTATTTAATTGATCATTTCTTCCTCTCTCCTACTTCCTCTGCTTTCTGTTACCTTCAAATTTCTGAGCAACACTGCTCGCCTATCTGCATACCTTCAATGTCTTGATTAACTCCACTATTATTTTGTCTTCTCACCTATAAGTTAAATTCTTCTTTCCCCTTCTACAAAGAAAAGCGCCACCGAACGTGACGTGTGTTCGCCAATATTTATTCCTCCTATGTCAAGCATGGGAATTTTTGCGCTGACGAAGGTAAGAATGTCCTTGGGAAAGGCTGCATGGTGAACGTCCTGCATCAAAACCACCATAATCTCTTGTTGCTGCAGGCAGCCACATTAACTAGGCGATAACCTGGTACCTGGGATTCCCAACTCTTGCCTGCCTGTCTCCGAGATTGAATTGTTGGAGAAATATAAATATAAATGTGAAAATTTGGTGATCGGTCCTTCTGCGCTACATGATCAAGTATCTCATTTATCTGGTGGCCAGTCTGTGGAAATGCCTCCTTTTAAACTTCTTAAGTAGTGAATTCAAAGACAAATGGGTGTCGGAAGTTATGGTGATCCCTAGCGCTCACTTGTGGATCAGTAAATATAACTTTCAATCTAGAAGTTATAAAGTTGGCCTTGTTAAACCTTAGAACTGATGTCTCCAGGATCCTGTTGATTGTATAAGCCAGCTAGATAAGTGATGTTGGGGTAATGAATACTGTTACGCCGAAAACCAAAATAAATTTATTAATATACTATCACGTTGCAACATCTTAGAGGAAAAACATCTTCAGCGTATAGATAGACAGTTTTTTGTCACATCAACATATAAGGTTATTAGCGACTTCTTAAACATTGCTTTCTAACAAAGCATTCTCGGGATTCTAACCGGGTGGAAACATTATAGAAACACGACGTTTCTCTTGAAGATGATAGCAGTGACAGCATTCAAAACGTCTTTTTTCTATAATGTTTTTACCCGGTTAGAATCCCGATAGTGCTTTGTTAATCACATACAACGGGAATGACTTTACAAATAAATTGAAATTTCAGTTATCTTTCTTTAAAGTAAACTTTTAAAATTTCTCTTAAAGCCGCTATTGCTTATAAATATGAGTATGTGTTGATATCATAAGTTGTAATGGATTTTCATATCTCGTTAGAAGATGATTTGTGCTTTCCACAGCAATTAATTTTGTTTCGGTGTGCTTCTGTTATCGCTTGAGCTTGAGACCACCCGCATGCTGAGAGCGCCCTCGGAGCTTTAGGGTGGCCAGCAGCCGTCATCACCAGCTATTTCAAGCTCTGCGGTTTCCTGCTCCAGAAGCAGAACAGACGACTGGAAGGGTTCATTCACACCATAAACAAAGGAATCTACTTACACATTTTAATGATCCAAAATTTTCTTCCCTATTCATGTCCAAATTTTTAGAATCAATGCGTACTACAATAGGAGTATTAACATCATAATCATGGGTGTCCAGATTTTTCCATTATTGTACGTAAAATGTTTAAATTACAAGTACACGTTAACCTGAAATCAGGAATTAAATAAAATATGAAATACTTAATATTTTTTGATTCACGTAGTAACAAACATATATTTATGAGAGTACGAACACTTAAACAGATGTGAACTTACACAGATAGGTTGTCTTTCGCTCTCCTCCATCTAAAAAAAATAACATTGTTTCATTGATAGTTTGGATATTTCATAAAAATGTGTGCAGAGGCATAATAACGCAAACAACAAAATAATAATATTGGAAACATACCTCCTAGTACAGAGGTGACCATACCAAGGCACATGCGCCAAACGTGGTGTTTTAGACGATTAAAAGTAGCACATTACATCCTTCAACCTGATTGTATTTCCGTACAGAGATCACTTTTCATCGTTAGAAAGCATTCTACAGTCAGAGATGTATTATAAATAATATTAAAAGCAAATACGATGTCAAAAAGAGAACAGAAAATTCCAAGCCGATCTCGCTCTCAGTGCCAACAACAATAGTCCAGAGTTATCTCCACCAAACGAGCATGAAACTATCAACCTTCCTTACAGGAACATCATTCTTAAGTTTTTAAATTGGTGCTACATTAAACTGGCATTAATTCATTAATTAAACTTTATAAAATTTATTTATCTTCGTCCTAATGTTCTTGTTATAGTTTTCAGTCTGATCTGATGTAAACCTCCCTGCAAATCCATCTTGCGTAAGCCTATTCATTTCAGCCAAATTCCCACATCTCTCTAATCTGCTTGGCGTATTCCATCCTTATCATCTCTGTTCTGTTCTTACCCCACACATTTCCCTCTACTGCTAATTTTATAAAACCCTCATATCTTAAAACATGGCCTATTAATATATTGATCGACGCCATCCATATTGTTCGCTCCTCCCCTATTCTGATTAGAACTTCCTCGTTAGTGATTCTATCCACCCAACTGATTTTCAGCATTCTCTTATAGCACTACATTTCAAAGGCTTCTCTTCTTTTCCTTTATACAACTCCTACCGTCCACGTTTCGCAGCCATATAACGCCACGTTCCATACCAACATTTTTAACAATGATTTCCTAATATTCATACTTATATTACCCGTAAGTAAATTCCTCTTCTTTACAAATGCCTTCCGTGCTTGTGATATCCTATACTTATGTCTACTATATGTCTACCATCCCAAGTAACTATGCTGCCCAAGTAACAGAATTCCGTAACCTACTTCAAATTATCGCATCCCAATCTAGCAATCTTTTTTTATTCCACTGTTTCCCATACAACAATCCATTACCTTGGTTTTCCCCTATTAATCCTCATGTTCTACCATTCCTCAAGAACCACATTCATGCCATTCATTATGGTTTCCAAGTCTTCTTCTGATTCCCCTTATACCACAATATCATCGGAAAAAATCGTAGGGTTTTTATTTCGTCGCCTTGCCTTGCAGTATGAGTCATGTTCCACCATACATTATAACTTTCTTCATCACCTGTTCTATATATAAAATAAAGAGCATGGGCGAAAGACTGCATCCTTGTCTTACTCATTTCTTTATTTCTCGTTTATTTTTTTGCCTTTCAATTCCAATTAAAACTGACTGCCTTTTGTTGAGATAATGAATAAGGATTCTTTCTCAATATTTTATTCCTGTCCTCTTCAAAATCCAAAATAGTGTTTCACTTCACGTAATCAAATGTTTTTTCTAAATCTTCAAATGCCACGAATATAGACCCCTCTGTTTCTTATTCTGTCTTCTAAAATTAGATGCATGTCAATATTTCTTCTCTTGTCCTTACATTCTTCCTCTTATTTACGCGAATTCTATTTGGCGTTCTATCCTTTCGTTAATATTTTGCATGCATGGGATACCAAACTAATTTTCCTGTGAAGTTCACATCTATTAGCCCCAGTCTTCTTCGGTATGGGTATAATCATTTTTTTTCTAAAATCTTCTGGTATTCGTCTTGTTTCGTAGACTTAGAAAACTATCCTGAACAGCCATGGATTGCTTATTCATCCGATGCTCTTATCAACTCCACTGGTATGTTAAAACTTCTAGCGCTTTACAATTACTCAGATCTATCAGTTTCCTACCAAACTTACCACTATGTGTAAAAGTACGGAAATTATTGATGTTCACAAGCTGTTTCTTCTAGGATAAGTTAGCCTATGAAAATTGAATTTTCTTCATTTGGAATAGTCACAGACTACATGAAAAAACAATATTACGTTAGTAAAACCAAATGACTCCTTTACCTCTCCGCGACCCGCACCATATGGTCATACGTAAGCTCCATTTGGGGATCTACTTCCAACTCCAATTAAAATAAATTTCAAACCAAGCAAAACAGAATCGTAAAAGGTTACTAAAGAAACCGACGAAAAGATAGGAAGACTAGCTCAGACCAATTCTTCTTCTTTATTAACACAAGAAATAATTAAATTAATCGATAAAGTTGTAAATATAAAAACGCGAGAGATAAAATTGGTAAAGAGCAGTACAGACGCTTGAAGAATGAAATAGATACGAAGTGCAAAGCAATCAAAGAGGCTTGGCTCCAAGAGAAATGCAAAGTGGTTAAAGATTTCATGGTGAAAGGGAAAATTAAATATTTTTTTCCTATAAGCTGTTCCTATTTTCCCTTTCTCCATGAAATCTTCCATAGAGATCAAAGTAATATTCACTATCTCATGATACTTTGTTATTTTTGACTCCTATACTATACCAGAAGTAATGTAGTCTCTCAGATACCCGTTTTTTGAATACCTTAAGGTACCTGTACTATTTTATATCCTTCTTAACGTATTAGGAGCATTTATAAATTCTATTATAGTACCGAGAGTATATTAGACTTTCTTTTAGTACCGGAAGCAACTGTTACTTTCTTAAGGTACGGGCAGTATTTATTTTTCTTTATATGTACCCTCACAAGGTTTTGGGAATATATTTAACTTTATTACAGAGCATTATCACTTCTTTTAATGTCCTGAATACTCATATATATTGGAGTTAAGAGTTCATTTCCCTTAATGTGTTTATTTCAATCATCACATCGGTAAGAGGCGTGAAAATTTGAAAGCTAAAAACAGACGGTTTTGATGACGGTTTAAGCACACTATCACCAAATTTTTTACTGTCTAATTAATTGCTGTACTAGGCGTTAATTAATAACCCAGTAAGTAAGAAACAAAATTCGCAACAATTGCGCTCGTGAACCACTGTAAGTCAATCTCATGATATATTGTGGGCCGTGAATAAACCGAGCTTTTAAATTAATACAAAAAAAAACTAAACATCAAATTTCCTAAGAGTACTCGAGTTCTAAGAGTAAATACTGAAAATAATGCAACATTTTTACATAAATTAACATAAAACAACACACTTTCGTCCAAAATTTTGGCTGCTGGATCTAGAACATTCTGGCAGGTACGCTTTCTGCCAACAATAGTGCCGTTTTCCTTTGTGCTTTATCAATTACACCATCCATGCATTCGTTTCGTTACATGACGTACTGAGTACTGTTAACCAAACGTGTGCTTTTGCATATTTTCATAAAAATTCTAGGCCAAACTCGTACTTTCTGGTATTTTCAGAATAATGACTGTAAACTTGGTCCACGATATGACGTAAGCCAATGATTCTTAATTTTTAAAAATATTCAGCCTTATTTCAAGCGAAAAACAAAACGAATCATTCTTTTTTGTTGACCACACCTAAAAACTCACGCTATCATCTAGCAGGACGCGATGATTTACCAGTATGTAAACTATTTTTTAATTCTGAAATTATTTATACGAATTTGGCAGCTGAAAAACAAAAATATAACGAAATATTCTAAAATAGTTTATGATACAACCTCAAGTCTAAATAGATGTATATAACAAAAGAAGTAATTAAATTAATCTGATTTAATATCTTTACATATAAAGACACTTTTGCGTGTGTTCGTAGTTTATTCTAACGGCTAAACTGATTTTTATGAATTATTTTTGTTGTATTTAGGGGGCACCTAGATGAAGTTTTTTTTAATCTATGACCAAAATACCTTTTTTTCGATTTCTTACATAAAAAACATGATCTCAAATTTTCAGCATGACCGTTTGGAAAATCTGTGGCACTTGAAACAGGAGTCAATATATTCGCAAGTTCATTGCGTTGTTGCTTGACACAGTTTTAACATTTAGATTTAGGACTACAGAGGTCAGATATACTTCGTGTATTATAGTTGGTGTATTATTGAGTTTATTATTTATAGATTAATTTAACATTGAATAAATTTTGTATATTTGAAATAATATTTTGTGTAAATGTGAAAGGTGCATTGTTGAATAACGATTTATACACATGTTCATTCATGTTCATCTCACCTGCTAAAATAAAACATTTCAATTTTAGCATTCATTTGTGCGATTTAGAGAAAAAGTAAACGTGGCAATCTATCTGATGATAAAGATATTACCGTTGAATTAAATACTGCAGGGGCTGATATAAATGAAACGGAGGTCACTCAGTTAGCCATCTCTATAATAAAATTGTGTCTACGTGGATGTTTGTGTCTGTTTCTTTGTGTGTATGTTCAACAAAATAATCTAAACGATGCCACCAATTTGAATCAAATTTGGTACATGATTTATTTGCGACCCGGAAATTAGCACTGTTGGGGTTGGACTCGGCTATCAGCTCTAGAGGCGGAGATGGAGGGGGTTGAAAATTTTAAATAAGTAAAACAGTCCAATATTTTTATCGTATAAATACATTATTGGATCAATTAATTTGATAATGTGTCCTCCGGTACTGTTAGCGGATAATCCCATAAATAGCCGAAGGGATATATTCTTAGGGGTTATGGTGTAGTGGAAAAACATAATAATAATCATAAAACAATCTAAATTGGAGTTTAAATCCGTGTAATGTGAGCCGCCAAGATTAATTGTGACATAAAATATGCAGATTAAGTTACAGTTCATCGCCTAAGAGGGGTTTGAAGGCGGTAAAACAGATGTCCGCATACTATCTTTAACGGATGAAACAATTTCGACCAAATTTTGAAAAGGAGTTCTTGAAAAACCGAACTCAACATACTTAAGATAATACACGGCAATCACCACTTGGGTGGGGTTGGAGGCAGTAATTTTTAAAGTCCTTAAAATGCCGTTATTTACTTCATTTGTATTTTCTGTTTTCGTTTATTTCATAGCGTTTTTGGTGTTTTTGTTTGCTTATAATTTCAGCACTATTCATCGTGGGGGAGTAGGGGACGTCATATGAAAATAAAAATAAAGCAGTCAACTTTTGTATTAATATCGGTGCTATGGCAGTCTTAGAGTTTGATTATAACATTTAGACTAGGAAATAAATTACAGTTCATCCCAAAACCAAACATTTTGGAGATTAGACAATGGGTTGGAATTAGCGGAAATCTTATATTGTAATAAAGGCTCAAATTTGAGCCGAAAAGAATTCTTGAGATCAATTACTTTCATAGTGTTTCCCCGACAATATTTGTGTATAATTTTAATCCCTTCCAGCATGTTAGGGGTTGGGGTGTAAATAAAAACTATGAAAATAACAAGAGAACTATGGAGCTTGGTGTCGAAACCGGCGTAATGCTAGTCGCTGTGTTATATTATGACCTTAAATATATGATTTAAGTAAACGTTCATCCCTTAAGCGGGAGAGAATTTTACTCTGTTAGAGTACTGACAACATTTTTAGCCCTGCTATTGTTCCAGGAATATTTTTGACTCTCTCGAGATACTGAAAGTATAATTGAGATTCATATTGTGACGTTATCGATGCCGGATTAATCTTGTGTTGACGAAGAATTAAATACTGTATTGGGATAGTATAAATAAATACCTGGGCAACATCGGAAATACAAACAAGTTCTAAGAGTTATAAATAGATTAACCTAATTTTAATTAAAACGTTTCGTCCTGAACTTTCCAGACCTCCTTAACTACGGACGTTCTGGCAGAACCATATATTAAATAATCAACTGAGGACGTCCCGAAAGTTTGGAACGAGACGTTTTAATTAAAATTAGATTAATCTATTTCTGATTATTGCCATTCTTTGTATTTTATTTATAGACATATATTAAGATTTTTTATTATTTATTTTATTATTATTTTTATTAAGTCTTTCCCTTCAAAGACAGAATACCTTTTCCTTAGAAGAACATAGATAATATTCTCGTTAAAATAATCCATATATTTTTTGCTATTATTAAGGAAACCATCTATTGGTAAGCCTCTAAAAATGGGATACACTTCTCCCGACCTAAATATTGGTACTTACATGTTTTTCTGTTACCTTCTAAATAATTAGGTATTTCACCCATCATTTTCGCGTGATCTCTCATTCAACAGAGCTTTTGTAACGTGTCTCCCTTTAACTTTCTCTCCGACGAAGCGACGGCTTCAGATATGCAAATTCCATTTCCACGAAGCTGGTTTTAAAGAATGAAGACTTGAACGAGAATCTGATAAGTCAGGATTTCCGCTACAATTGCACAGATTGTTCGGAATTTTCGGCCTTGGAGGGCGTCAATTTACCATACAATTGAAAATTACATATTTAGATTTGTGGAGCTGCGTAATTGCTACGTTAGGTCGTTAGTTTCGAGCTGCGAAGCGTGTCGACGGCGTTGCACGAGATTCTCATTACCTTGGCAACACTGGAAAAGTTAATTCGACAGAAGTCAAAAAGCGTGAAGACTCAGGACAATTGCACAACTGAAGATGCCGGATCCAGAAGTCACATTAAGAAACATCGGTATTCGATGTACTTATGGACTGTTTATACCTGTAGTTAATGAACGTAACCGACAATTGTTCCCAATATGTAAAATCGAAAATAAAAAAGTTAATAGAAAGGAAGACGCAACATGTTTTCAATATATCTTTTTGCATTAAACATTATAGTTTCTCGTAGATTATTTTTTCTATTAAAAGTTCTTCGGAACTTATCAACTCCTACCTGCTTTTTTGAATTGTAAATACTTCAACGAACAAAGTTTATTTTGCAACATTTTGAAATTTTCCAGGAATTTCTAATCTCCATCGTTTCAATGGTCACCTAACGTTACTTATAATAGTCGATATATATAAAATTTGGTACGATTAGGGTTTGGGAAAATATATAATTAGCAAAAGCAGAAAACTTTGCCAGTGGTGCTAACTAAATTGCAACGTATTTTTGGGGGATTCTTGATTTGCTGTAAATTAATTAAGCAGGTAGAATAAATAATAGGAAAGATTAAAATTTTAAAATATATTTAACAAACAACAGAAAAACGTACCTCCCCACTCTTTAAAAAATTACATTTTAGAGAGTAAATTTAACTTTATGAATTGATTTTGAAACCAATTGATTCTGTCTTTCAGGGGATGGTAGGCATAAATACCTGGTCTTTATATTCCGTACACTAATTGATGGTGGCAATGGCTACTGTGGCCTTTTAACTGACGAGGGCTTTATGGTTTATACAGTACTTTAAAGGCACCCTAAACACGTAGGTAGATCTAGCCAGAAACTTTGAAGACATTGAAGAGGCAGCTTCTGGATTTGGGATTGGCTGCTACCACTGTCTGAACACTTCGTCTCTACAACAACCAGGTGTTTTCATCCGCTCAACGATTTAACAAACTGCCTTAAATCTCTTTTCATCAAATCACTTTTCTCGATCCTTCCTGTCCTCTATAACAACAACTTGATAACTCCTAATAACAACTTCAAAAATTAACTCCTTAATCTCTACAACGGCCTCTTGGCTAACTTCTTAATATTTTACCAACGCGAAACCTCCGTTACTCTCCTCTCCAGACTAACATCCACGACTTTACTCAATAGGAATTCATCTTACATTTTATATTTTCCCAATACAAGGTTCACACGTTTCGCCCGAAGAATTGAAACCTCACGCATCAGAGGTTACTGAACTTTCTGTGGGAAAGTATTAAACGTGCCTAACTGTGGCGACCGAAGCTTACACCTGCAAAAATATTTTAAGACAATAAGGGCAACGGCGACAATTCTTAATCCCTCAGAAGGGCCACTCCAATTGATGTTTGGATGCCAGCCAGGCCTCCCCACCCCGTGATGAGCAACGAACCCTCAACTTTCGCAGCTCGGAAATATTTAGTGATGTATTCCCTACAAATTCAACGGCAATAACTTGGAACCTTTAGGACACGAAGTTGAAATAGGTTTCGATGTTAAGGGTAGAGTGCAAAACGCCTCCCAGATGACAACTTTTCTCGATGAAGTGTTTTTGTGAACCAATGAATTATCTGTATCCAGTGGTATCGGAAAATATTGTCAATGAAAAAGTTTATTCCTTTCACTGAGAGGTTTAACTTAATACTGACTGAGGTATGATTGTTTCGATAATTTAATGGAAACCTATTTAATAAAAAAGTAGGAATCACAATAATTTGTTTTGCTTAGTATTAATCAGGTCAAATGAAATACATTATCTTGTCCAATAAGATTTCAACATGCTTACTTTGCTACAAGTTGTTGTATAAAATATTTACAGAATGAATATGAAGTAAGAGGAAATAGAAGTAATTTAGTAATACGGTGGCAGTTTGTTTCACAAAAACCTAAATATGTTCCAGAATATGTACTAAATAACAAAATAGAATTTCCTCAAAATTCATCTTAAAGAATTTTGAGGAAATTCTTCTATGTCCTTTGACTTGCATTTTCTTGAAAATATTTCACTCATATTTTAGCACTACGACGTTAATGGGATTATTAATAAAAATAATAACGGGTTGAATTAATACTTATTAAGATATTTATTTACATGAAATAGACATAAAAATGACCCTGATATTGAAACTAGTTAGCTTCTGGCGTCTACCATATTTCAATATATTAAAATCATGAATGGTTTCAGTGTTTCTGGTCATTTCTTCTTTTTCTGCAGCTCATTGAGGGACTCTCGTCATACATGACACATTCCGAACGTGGACACGAATAATTTGAACAAAATTTACGATACTCTTTTGTTCTAGTAGTTTAACGCTTTAATATTCTTCCTTTGTTAAAATTAAACTGCCGAAAGCACTCATTGTTACCATCATTTCGGCCGCAACCGACGTTTAAGATGGTCCATGAGCGACACTAAATTCTTCACAAGCAAATTCAATCTTTTCGGCTGAAGGAGTCGAGTAAATATGATGTATTGCCAACTTTGTAAGTTTTAACCATATTTTAAAAATATAAATTAAAATATTTTAACATAGAATCCATATTTAATTTGTGATATTGTGTTTGTAGTAAGCCTGAAGTCTCAAAATGGAGATGAAACGTCGCTTTTGTGAATATATAGTGATATATTTATATGCTGACTTTTTGGCCGTCCTTTTATTTATTGTAAATTTTAGTCAGAAAAATATGTTGAAATCATAATTGTTACAATCTACTGTTAACGACAGTGACGTGACATGCTTAAGCACTACATATAATAGGACCCACAGGAAGAGAATATAGTATTTTATAATACATTGTAATTTAACGATATTCTTTTTAAATGGCTTACTTGCATAGAGATTAATGAATGACTGATAAATAAAACCTAGCAATCCAGCCACTTGAGAATGGATTCTATAGCATCCATTATATTTCATTTTATTGAATAGGTTTAAAAACTATATTAAATTCTATTAAACACTAATTACAATACTCTATGAAATCAAAGGCTAAAAACTGAAACTTTGTTTAGAAATATTTATTTCCATTTATTTTTTCCAAGACAATTTTCACATATACACGCCGTTAGTATTAAAATACTTATTTACTATGCACAATTAAGTCGTTTGTGTACAAAGTACAATAAGTGCCAGTCTTCAGCAAACTGTCAAACAGTCTTTGATTTCTCTCTTAATTTTCACGCATTAAGAAGGACTAAGAAAAAGTATAATACTGCCTAACATTAAACACAATCTATGGAATTACCGGGATGTTTTCAGCAAGTCGCCTTACATAGCTGGAGGCGTCTGTCAGCTGTTAATTTTTATATTTATACATACTACATAGTTAAATATCATATTTTTTGGATTACTAGCTGCTCTAACATCACACAGTTTTAACAATTATTAGACTCTTAGCATTACAAAACATTGTTAACCGAGCAACAAAATACACACACATTAACCGATAATTAAATTTTACAAGAAAAACTACACAACACAAAATATGTTTACTTGAACAAAAATATATTATTTTCCGATATTTTATATAAATTGGAAAACGAGAATAAATTACACTCTGGCTTTTATTTTGATAGTAAATTAATATACGCACGTTATCTCATAATATTATTAATTACGTCGGACCAATAAATTTAAAAACATTGGGGCAAACGTTTTTTATATAAAACTGGTTTATTTTCATTTATTTAATATTTGACATTCACGAAGATTTCGGGGTTTAACCACAGGTTTCATGTTACTCTTTTTTAACAAAGCCTCAATTTTCGTTTTTTCCCACTAGTTACATTTTATCTCACTACCTTTTTAAATAGAGAATTTGTTTTCGGCATGGATGCATGAATAAAATTACGTTGCGACCTTTCGTCAAACGAAATAGTCATTATAGCATTTGCAATTAACTGACTCAAGTCAATATTCTAATTAAATATAAGAAACAATAATAGATTGAAATTTAGACGAAATTTCAGTAATTAATTTAGAATTATTCATGATCTATTCTGGCTCTCATAATAAAGTAAAAAAAATGCTTAAAGCAAATTCATCTTTATAGTAAACCTCACGAAAATTTAAGTTTCATTAGGAATTCTTTGGTAAAAATACGAGACGCATATTACATGCAATCACGTATAATACGATCAGAAATTATATTGAGAGTCAAATTTCATCTGAATTAAAACGCTCAACTCCAATTCAATAATTCAAAATTATGATTTATACGTGGAATAGAGGATGCCAGAGGGTTTGCTCGATGCTGTAGCTATTTCGCGAATTTTTCTAGCTTGCGTCTTCTACAGGTTGTCGGACTTCTGGAACGACTGCTTCCACTTCTTCCGGTGTCTGCACACGCTCCCACTGCCAACGACCTTCCAGGGGAACTTCTCGCTCGAAGTCGAAGTTCCAGCGCTCCTTGGCAGCCTCCAAAGCTGCGGCTAGTTCATTTGTTAAGTAAATGGCATTGGTGGGTTCGTCAGACACGCCATTTTCTTCATCCACGAAGAGCCGACGAACGACTCGCGGCTTCTTGTCGCCTTGCGCCTGCAACAAATATACTCGTGTTTCTTTTCGTTTCATTTGCGTGAACATTTATATAACTAATGGAACCATCAAAATTATGTTATTACAGGATGTTATTAAGGATTTTGAAGAAGACAGGAATAAAGTATCAAGAAATAAGTTTTATCCATTACCTCTATAACCAGAAATAAAGAACCAAGTCATATATATATATATATATATATATATATATATATATATATAGAACATGCGATGAATTAAGTTAAAACGGAATTTCGAAAAGAATCATATTGCAGGGAGAAGAAACAATTAATATAAGGAAAACCAAGGTAATGCAGTGGAATAACAAATGGTGTTAGTTTGGGAAGAGATGTTTTGAAGGAGGTTAAGTTTGGCAGCATAATAACTAGAGATGGTAGAAGTATAGTAAACATAAAGAGTAGGATAGCACAGACTAGGAAAAAAGAGGAATTTACTTACGGTTAATATAAGGGTTAATCTTTAGCAACCCCTACTAAAAATGATCGTTTGGAGCGTGGCGTTATATAAGTGCGAAACGTAGACGTTAGGAGTTGCAGAAAAGAAAAAGATAAACCTTTGAAATGTAGTGCTATAGGAGAATGTTAAAAACCAGATGGGTGGATAGAATCACTAACGAGGAAGTTATAAACAGAAAAAGGGAATTGTCAACAATATGGAGGACTTTGAGCAAGAGAAATGAGGGTCGTATAAAATTAGCATTAGTGGAAAGTGTGTGGGGTAAGAACAGAAATGTGAGGATAGAATACGCTAAGCCTATTAAGAATGGTGTGGTATATGGTAGATATGCCGAAATGAAAAGGTTTGTGCAATATAGGTTAGCATGGAGGGCTTAATCAGACCTGTCACAAACTTGAATACAACAATAACAACACAGGATTTAGATTAAAAGTAATACTGTAATCGTATGGATATAAACTTCTAATAACACTGGTTTGGAACCTAGCTGATGTCACTGGCACACACACTGAATCACAATATTGTACTTCATTGTATAATGAAAATATGCATTGATAACGATAATATTAATCGTCTTTGAAATAAACATACTTGAATGTAGAAATATGTTTGCCATTTTGCCTTCGTAGAAACTCTTGAAGTTTGCAACCAGTGACTCACGTTTTTAAAGAGTATGCGCGGATTAACAGTGTAGATATAGGTAATGAAATTCTGTTTTGTTCACAATTGCATTCAAGGCTAATATTGTGGATAAGCTACAGAGCATCACACCAATGTAAAATGATATAGTCAGCTGTTGAAAACAGGACATGGGGAAGCGACAAATCAGCACTGTTTACAGCACCTAGAATGGGTATTTTGAAAGTTCAGAACATTGTACATAAAAGTTTGTCGCTTCACGTAGTTCGCTAGTGCAGTGTTAGCCCACATTTATGACGACAACCATTTCCCCAACCATGTCGCATTTTCAGCTGAGCTCTATCTGAACATTATGAACGTGAGTCGTCCATTGACTTGTGATAATGTGATTCGACCTTGCTTCTTTGATGAAATCACACTGAAAGGGAAATTTATTTTAGGACCACATCGCACCAATCAAGTTCGAGACATCTCAACACATTGGATAGGATAATCAGGTTTCAATAAGGAGCATTAACTTTGGTGAGCATCGCAGCTCTATCTGCTTTCCAGTCTATTTCTTTCCATCAGCTTATTATATTCCTTCCATATTCACTATTTTTCACCTTTTGTAATCATCAGTTTCACCTGCCACCGTTCACGTAAATCACTATAAATTGCTGTAAATCCCTACCAAAAATCTTTTTTTCAATATTATTAGCAATCGTCACACGAATAAATAATGAGATTGAAACATTGTAGGGCAAAACTGAAATGCAATTCATAACTAGATCTGCACAGTCAAATAACGTGAAACACTGCTCGCCAGTTGCTGAAGAGTTGCGCAACATATTTAGAGCACGATCATTTGCAAAAATTTAATTCACGCCATTAAAATTCTAGCACAAACGGGATGCATTATAAAATTGCAAATTTTAATACTACATTAATTTTCGTAGAAGTTCTATAATGTAATTTATTAACTCTGCAGATATTATTGATTATGAAATACAGGCTGAAAATGAAACTCAACTAAACAAAGGGATAGGAATTAGAAAAACTGAAATAACAGGAGGTGCTTTAAAGTTTCAAAGAAAAATGTAGAAACGAGTAAGAAACAATATAGAAAGAAATGGGCATACTTGAAGGAAGAAATGGCTAGAGCAGACGACGAAAAAGTAGGAAGAATATCTCAGACAAATACAAAAGCATGGATAACATAGGAAAATAATAAAATTGATTAAGACAAAGAGGCTTTGCTTGAGGAGAAATGCAAAGCGGTTGAAGATTTAACAAAGAAATGGAAAATAGACGCAGATTATTTCAAAATAAACGAAACATTTGAAGAGACGAAAAATACTAGCAAGGACATCAGGAAAGCAGATGGGAAGCCAATTCTAGATAAAAAAGGAAAAGATGTAAGGAATATCTAGAAGAGACAGTAATAGAATAAAAAGACGAGGTTGATGATGATGAGTTCGAGGATAAAACTTTAAGGTCAGCGTTTGACATGTCGCTGACAGATATGAACAACGGTAAGGCAATAGTGGAGTTGATAAGATCATCAAGCAAAGAAGCAGTATCATGGCTGTTCAGTATAGTTTGCGAAATCTACTGAACAGAAAGAGAACCAGAATATTTTATAAACTATATAAGACGAAGGCTGGGGCTGATAGATGCGAACAGCACAGTACAATTATTTTAGTATCTCACGTGCGAAAATATCAATGATCATAGTATATTGAAGGATGTAACGTCAAATAGATTCTAATTTTAGAAGACAGATGAAGAAAAACAGGCTACGGTCATGGCATTTATAGATTTACAAAAAGCCTTTGATAATGTGAACTGTAACACTATTAAGGATTTTGACGATAAAATGAGTAAAATATCGTAAAAGAAGGTTCGCCCATCCCTTCTAAAGAAGGTAGTAATTAGAATTAAAGATCAAGAGAAGAAAGCAGAAGTCAAGAAGGAAATAATAAAGGATGCAGTATGTTTAACTTCTATATAGAACAGGCGATGAAGTAGATTAAAAGAGAATATAGGAAAGAAATCATACTGCAAGAAGGAGAAATAAAAACCCTACGCTTTGCTGATGATGTAGTATTAGGGGAGTAATAAGAAGACTTAGAAAAATAAACGTGATCCAGAAGGAAGAGTATAACCTGAGGATGAATATAGGGAAAACTAAGGTGATTAGGTTTAGTATGGGAAATAGTCAAATAAATGGTGTTAGACTTGGAAGGAATATTTTGAAGTTAAAAATTCTGCTACTAGGTATGGTAAAAGTATAATACACAAAGAGTAGGATAGCACAGGTAAGAAAGGTTTTAGAAAAAGAAGACCAATAGATGGGATAGATAAATAGGCTACGTTTTGAGACGGGAGGGTCTTGTAAAATTTGCAAGTGTGTGAGGTAAAAACAGAATAGAGAGGACTAGGATGGAATATGTAAAGCTCGTTAGGAAGGATATGAGATTCTGTAGTTATGTAAAAAATGAAAAGGCTTGCGTAGGATAGTTTTACATGGAGGGTTTGCTTCACACCAGTCAACACTATATTGTACAGGCCTGCATTTCGGTGTCTAAAGCAGACGTTAATTATTAAATTTTGTTTAAACCGATCTGATTCATAATATAATGAACGTGGTTGTGAGTAATCATTACTTCATATCAACCAGTAATCGAAATACTTTACGGGGAAAAGTAGTAGAGATTTTACCTAAGAACGCGAAAGCGTTAAATACTGAAAGTAAAGAAAGAGGGAACCATTAATTTAACTATTTCATTGATGTGAGGGAAAGTGACGGCTCTGAAGGATTGACGTTGATATTATTATTTAAATTTACATATTCTTGTATTACTTTTCTTTCATCTCGTTTTCAAAACTGCCACTGGGGAAATTCACATTTGTAGTAATAAGAACACATTCAAATAACCGGACCACCAAACCGTATACACCAAAATACACAAATTCACACGAACTGCGTATTGTGTTAAGGAATAACGTTCTCAAATGGCCTCTTGTTACAAAATAGTACTCACTACAAACAGTAATCTGCGATTAAAAACACACCAGGAAGAAAAATTAGTGTCAATTAAAAATATTTCTATGAAGTTGCTTAGCCAAGATACCTTACATTTATGAAAAAGTAATTCAAATAATTATTCATTGAAGGTAATTTATACTAATCAGTAATTTTTATTTGATTCTGTAGCCCATTAAGGGCCTTGGCCTACCAGAAAGACTGCGGACTGACATATTACATATACAAAGTATATGCGATTTACAGAATATTTGGTAACTTATATTATAATTATTATGTTCATTCATTGTAAATTACTATTTTACTTTAGTAAGAACAAACACAAAATTCACTATCAACAAAGGTTGTAAAAGACGTAAAATATCACGCACCATGATTGAAAAGTTTCCTCAATTAAGAAGCTTATTAGAAACGGGACTCTAACTTCTCTACAATTTTCTCCGCTTTTGTGTGAGTCAGGATTCTAAACCGTCACAACTTTTTCCTGTTCTTGGTTTATTTTTGAAATGGCAACATTCGCTACAATACCATGGAAACGTTGGGAGGATGTAAAAGAATAACCCTATTAGTAATCAATGTGTATGCCTACATAAAACAACACGCTCACAATAAAATTGATTCATAAACATTATTGACTTTTATTTAACTGTTTATTTTCAATCACAAGTATCAGTATTATTTCCATGGGAACTGTAATGTAATTCCAACCAAATTCACTTGCGATTTTCATAAAAATGGACATGTACTATCAATAATAGTAGATTACCACTGCATTTTCTTCTTTCTTATTCTTCGTTGGTTGATTCGCACCAAAACACATCCAGCTAGCTATATATTTCTCATTATTTGCGAGTTTTAAAGATCCATCACATTTATTGCACTTATAATTCGGTTCTTCGTGTAAGTCCTATAACCACAGTAGCACTGACGAAAGGGGCAATTTACAATATCAACCCCCCACCACCACCCTCCAGAATAAAAACATAATTTAAGAACGTCATTTAATGGTAAGAAATGATTGTGTTGACTTTGTAACATAAATCATTATTCGAATACCGTTAAATAATTCTGTAATATATCGTATTTACCAAATGTTAGATATAATATCGTGTTTTTGAATTCCTAGTAATCCACGTGGTTAAGAGATGTCACCACTTTATTAGAGCGACTTTCCCGTAATGCGCTAACTATATTTACGATATTAAAATTGAATGAAGGCCAATTTACGGCAGTGGAATAATTCATACGAGACCATCTTATCTAAATATTATCAGTCTTCATATTTGTTCACCCATATTATATATATATATATATATATATATATATATATATATATATATATAGAGAGAGAGAGAGAGAGAGGGAGAGGGAGAGAGAATTGTTGATCAGTAAATATAAAGTGCACTAAAATAGTACAATTTAATTTGCGTATTAATTTTTATGTGATTACAAATTAATTACAGTTAATAAAGAAGGTTAAAAAAATTACGGAAGTGGGAATCGAACCCGCTCATACGGTTCTCGACAGAGTCCAGTGACAAATTTTTAATTCTTTCTATTTCCAAAATTATATATTTCCGCGTATTTTTTTCTTTAACAATAGTCTGGTACAGGTTGAGAGATCGCTTTAGGCTCGGTTCAATTCATGTGCGGCCCGTTTACATGCAAATTTACACCCGGTAACGGCTAGATTCCGCGTATTTTCAGAATTAATTTTTTAATAGGGCAAGTCTAGAGGAGTGAAATAATTAAAATATGACACCTCGAACCCTCTAATTTCCATATTACCTCGCATATTTACGAAAATATATCGAGCATTGCCGCTGCTTAAGACGTGGTATTTTATTATAGTATAAAGTGTACAAAAATGTAGACCTAATTTTAATTGCAAATTAAAAACAAGATGATTGATTAATTGCAACAACAAAAAAAAAAAGATAATGACAAACGGTAAAATTACTAGCTGGTATCGGGAACCGAACCCCATTCCACGGCATGAGACGTAGAATCTATAACCACTCGGCCACACCTTTGAACAACTAGGAGAGAGTTCAGGACATATATCAAGTACATTGGCAGGGCCTTACCTAAAAATTGAGGGCCGATGTCGAATTCACAAATTTTCGGAGTCGCGCGCGCCGCAATTTTTAGGTAAGGCCAACATCGGCTCTAGGGTAATGCATGTTACAGAAAACAACAACACTAAATTAACCGCATTCCCCGAGAAAACGGACAACTGTCAAACCCGACTGCAATTCATACATTACACACTAATAAAAATTATTATTGAAATTTGTTGATTTAAAGTTTCTTTTAAGCACTTGTAGACGTAGTTTCAAGATAACGGAACCAAAAGTAAAACGTCTGTCACAATTTCTTTGCTGTTTCTGATGTTTCATTAACGTCGCACAATGGCTAGCGTTTATTCTCATCGTCACGCTATGTATCAACGCTTTGCTTGCAACTAAGGTTATCGTAGCAACGCGCTCCAAAAATACATCAGAACGTGCTTCAACCCGAAACGCGACACAAAACTTTCCATAGACTAAACCTACAACTTGAAACTAAAGTTCAGACAATTTCTTCCTAGGAGGACACTCAAAACAGCCTCAAATATTACACAAACTTATCTAACCAATCTACAAAAAATGCTAAAAAAATGTAAAAATAAAAGTAAACAAGAATAAATGCACATATCACATTCAGTCTCCAAAAAGAAATTTGGTTCCCTTTCCCAATAAAAATTGTACAAATTTCAGAAAAAAAGAACAGTAAAATATTTAGGACTAAACTGAGATTCTAATTTGTCTTGGAAAAATCATATAGTAAAAGGAGAAAACAAGTTGAGAAGACAAGAGAACTGCAGTAGCTGATCAGTAGAAAATCACGGGTATCTATTGGCACGAAATAATTGTGCTGGGCCCTTTTAGAATGTAGCAGTAGAAGGTGGCATGCCGCGATGTTTCCACTCTCGATATTTCTTGAGAGGGAGCACTAATTTCTTACCGTAAATATAACAAACGTACATACGTTTAAACTGTTCATCATAATAAAACTTATTAAAGTCTTGATTTGATAAAACAGATTTTACATAGTCTAATTATTTGGCTATTTAATGATACAAAGAAAATAAATTCCCGACATATCTCCTTCACCATACAACGGCATGCAGAAATGGGACGCCTTCGGACTCCACTCTCGTTGGTCTCAGAGGTTGGAGTCCTCGTGCAGTGGCGAACAGCAACGCTAGTGGCCGAGTGTCAACAGCAATCGTCTGCGGTTTATATTCCGTAGATAAATACCCCGCTTGACGGAAGCGGAACGACAGCCTCTAAATGAAAACAAGAAAATTCTCCTCAGGAGCGAGCAGCTTGGAACTATATATATCGCAGATTATCCGCCAGGTGACAGGAACCGCGCCGAGTGAGACGGCTCGTACCAACACTATGAACCATAAAATCTGTACTCAAACCAATATGGGCCTACGGGATTGAGCTATGGGGATGTTTTACAAAATCAAATATGTCAATTATTCAATTATTCCTATACAAAATCCTCCGGAAAATTGTATACGCTCCATGCAACAAAACGAAACACACCCTGCATACTGATTTTAAAGTTCCGACGGTTCAGAAAGCCATCCATAAAAAGAGCCATAAAACATCACGCAGTCTTAGACAATCACCCAAACCCACAATTAGACAAACTTCTAGAACTAATAAAAGATTCAAAAGAGGTGTGGCCTAGGCAAGTATTTTAAGTTAAAATATACATTTTTTATTTAAATTCTGCATGCGATATCATTGGACGACCTCCTATGGTGTAGTGGCTAGCCTCTAGTTGCTGCCTCACAACTCAGGGGTCCCGGGTTCGAATCCTAGCATGGGCTTGGATGTTTGTGTCGTCATGGTCACGAGGACCGGGATTAAGGCTGATGGGGAATTGATACAATGACCACGTATCACCCCAAATTTGGAATGTGTCACGCCAGATGACAGTCCGCAGCCGCCTCGGTAGGCTTAGGCCCTCAAGAGGGCTGTTGAGCCATTGAAAGAAGATATCATTGGATATGTCCATGATCATGTAATTTGAAACTGATACAAATAGTAGTCGTCAGCATTTTAGCTTATAGTATGTATATTGTTCTGATTGCTAAATAAATAATGATAATTTTTTTACCCAATGAAGAACTAATATAAGACAAAAATTAAATATTAGTAATTATCCAATAATTTTGTTTGCTTTAAACGTATTCCCAAATCTGATATTAAGATAGAGAATTGATATCATTCCCTGAAAGTAACAGTTGAATAAACGTTTAATTGTCTCAATACACTGTTTTGATAGAGCAAGTGTGTTCAATTTAAACATCGAGGGAGACCAGAGATGGTTGACCAAATTGCTGTTAAGACGCTTCTATTTTTGTTTTCGAGTAAACTATTGTAAAAATCAATACATCTGATACATACACTATCAACCATTGGAAAAAATAACTAAAATATAGCAATCAATTAAGATTAACTTAATTGTGTAGAACACGATATTCAACCTACCGCTTGTCTCGTCTTTTCACTAAGGGTAACTTAATACAATGATATAAATATTGCCAGGACATACATTATGGGAAACTGTTATCAAGTTTTCGATGAACAGATCTACGTTGTTTTTGTTAAACGTAGTGGCTTGAGAGAAACCCGCCGCTAGAGGAAATGGCATAAAGAGTTCGGATAACTTTGGAGAAAATTTATTCACCAACCTCGACCAACATTTATTTGTTTCTGGAGTCAGAATTTCTTGTCTTTCTTCGCAAACTATTATGCAAACTTTCGTGTTTCATGAATAATTAGTCCGTAATAATATCAGCTACCTTCTTGAGGTAAGTTTCTACTGCTAGTTCTTCCTCGTCACTAAATATTTGTCCAAGCGATCTGAAAAATCGATTCATAACTCGTAAATTACTTTCAAACGTTTTTTTCATTGTTAACACGCGCCATTTGAATGTATTATATGGTAAGGAAAATTTTTGTTGCATATTTTATACTTTTTTCATAACTTATTGTCATGCTGTATCAAGAAAAAAAATTAGGGACCAGTTTTTTTTTCGTTCGCATGTTTCTGAAAGAACAATCTTTGGACAATTGTTGACAATATGATGGTAGGAGGAATTTGAGACCATATCTAATGAACTTCTGATCCAATTCCTTAAGATTTAATGGGATTGCATCGTGCTGACAGAAGGTCCGTGTGATCTCCTCTTACACATTCTCAATAGGGAACGAGATCTGGTAATTGTGCAGGTAAAAGAAGCAAGGTAAAGTCTCCCTCATGCTCTTCGAACCATCTGCCACATTAATGATACGAAAGTATTCAACATTGGCAGAGAACACCATTAATATTACAGGATGTACTTGACCTGCGATAGTACTTAAATACCATTTGGCAAAAAAAACTTGTTTCATGGGATTCAAAAGACTAATACAATGCCAAGAAAACATCCCCCAAACCATAATATTGTCTCAACCAGCTGCGGCAATATAGCTGTGGTCCATGCTTTCGTGATTTTTCCCCCCGTATTCGAATCCTGCTATCTGCATGGTCATTTTCAATCTCAATTCATCACTCCACCTGACCCTTCTACTTTACAACCCTTGTGTTCCTTTGTCAACTAAAGCCATTTGCTCTTCTTCAAGGCAGACAGTAGAGACTTTTGTTTAGTCTTCGAATTTCATAACCCATACGGTGTAATGTGGGGCGAACAGAGGACATTGATAATGATTTCCCACTACTTGACGCACTGTTGCTCTTCCATTGCACTGAACAGTTCTAACAAGTTACCTTCCATCTCGAGCAAAGACTTTCAGACCCGGTAATTTTCTTGGTAAAAATTAATTACTGCGGCTCTCGAAAACTTCACAAGTTGAAATTCTGTTAAATTTAGAATATGAAAATTCTAGTAAGATATTGCAATTTACATGAGACATTATTAACATATAATGTCTACGAAGTCAGGTAAGATTAATTATAAACAAAAACCTGCTTGCATATTAGTAAAAACTATATTTATACAATTAAAAAAATTGGAATATAATAATTGGTAATTATATCAATATTTTTAACTGACTCCTTACCCATTAAATATGATAAATTAAAACAAGAAATTGTAACAAACAGTAAGAGATATTGATTAAACAAACGATTTCTTATTTATGCATTCTCGCAAATAAATTTAAGATCTTTTACCAATTATACATTTCTTTTACTAATTTTTTATGACATTAATATTTTACTGAAGGATTACATTATTATTTTTATGAGAATATACAATATCCGGGTTATGCTAGTTTTTTATTTAATATTTGAGGGCATAGGAGGTTGAGAAAAAACGCAATCACATTTCATGCTGAGAATAATGTTATCCGTGATAACGTCGATAAAACTATAAATGGCATGAATAGCACGTCTATTTATGGAGACATCTCGCCTTAATGTCATCGTCATAACTTACGGCAATATAAAGACGGAGTGTGGATTCCTGGAAGGAATACTTAAATCACAACGTGTTTCCCCATTTGCGACGGGACGCGTCAGTCGTAATTTCGATCGCTATCACTGACTTATTTATATTTGGGAGGATGGCTTGTGTTGATGTTTCTTTGGGGGAGATTGGGGTAACATGCAACTCCTCTTTAATTGCACAGGAAATTTGGAAAAAGTTTGTATAAATTTTCAGAAAAACTTGAAAAACAGCTGCGATATTTAATATTTTACGGTAAATATTGATTATTTCGAAACAAATATTAGAATTGTGGTTTTAACTTTCAGTATCATCCCCATAAAAATGCGGATAATCATTAGTACTTTACTGCTTACAACAATATTTTCCAATATCTAATTTATCTGTATCATATTACATATTTGATACGAAAGCAGTTCATTAAAATACTTAGAAGAATTATGACACAAAAAGATAAATAATGAACAATTTTCGAGTTAAATCTTATACATATATCCCAAAAGAGATTCGAGTAATAAGTTACAATCATAACAGAGTTACATGTGAAGTAGCAAACTTTTCATAATTCGCAACCTTCTCGATGGAGAATGGAACAGGAAATCCTAGATATATTATATTTTGTTTCAATGTAATCAGGGAAAGCAATTATTCCTGAGAGATTTTTAAAAATTAATAA
Organism: Eucriotettix oculatus; assembly: GCA_034510155.1. Lineage (NCBI taxonomy): Eukaryota > Metazoa > Arthropoda > Insecta > Orthoptera > Tetrigidae > Eucriotettix > Eucriotettix oculatus. The sequence goes on from CM067378.1 coordinate 16,004,391, forward strand.
ATTCTATTACACCATTTGCAGTCTCTTGGGTTGTCGATAAGTCAGATAAAAATGTAACAAAAATTAATTTTTCAGAAAACCTACCTTATTTCTCAACATACAACGGCAGGCGGGAAAGGGAAGCCTATAGACTCCACTCTCGTTAGCCTCAGAAGTTGGATCCTTCCTTGGTTTTATAATTGACCCAGCGAGTTTCCATTTTTCCATCCCATCATGAAAATAAGTATTCAGAAACTTTGCAAAATACTCCATCACGACCTCATTTCATGATAATTTCTTCCCACCAAGCAAAATTTTCAAGTTCGGGAACAATAAGAAGTCACTTGGAGATAGCTCTGGTGAATAGGGTGTATACCAATTCGGTTCGTACGAATCATATCCCTCGGCGCAGTTCCTGACTCCTGGCGGATAATCTCCTGAGGAAGATTTTCGTGTTTTCATTTAGAGGCCGTCGTTCTACCTCCCTGTCAGTCCTAGACGCTTGCTGTTGACTCCGACTACTAGCGTTGCCGTTCGCCGCTCCATGAGGAATCCAACTTCTGAAGCTAACGAGAGTGAAGTCTGTAAAGGTCCCGTTTCAGCTTTCTGTTGTATGGTGAAGCAGAACTGTTCGATATTAATTTTCTTTGTTTCTTTAAATAGCCGATTTTTTTGACTGAGTAAAATCTGTTTTCTCAAATAAAGACTTAATTTTTATTACAATAAGCTTTCTAAACGTTTTTAAGATTGTTATATTTATGGGAAAGCACAGTAATAAATTCGAGCTGCCTCCCAAGAAATATGGAGTGTGAAAAGACCCCGGAGCAGCACAATTACTTCGTATCGGGTGGACGAGAACCTAATTCGAGTCATATCTCATACACTGTTCGCTATGTTCTATCTTTAATCACGATGTTGTGAACGTTTTCCTGAGTGGTGTCCTCAATTGGGCAGTCGGAGTGAGTTTCATCCTCTGTGCTCCTGCTACCTCGTTTAAACCCATTAATCTTGAAATAAATACTACACAGTCCGATTGAACTCATCCAATTCGGTTTTGATCTGTGCAGCAGTCCAACCCTTCTATGCGTTTAATTACAGCGTGAAATTCGATTTTTTAATTGTCTTATTCTGAATACACGTTTAACACTATAGAAGCTTGCTAACAATAAACTACCATTGGCATATGTTTATAACTTTTAAGAATATGTTTGAAAGTATCATGTTTACCAATACTGGTGCGGAAGTGAAAACTTTAATGCTCTTTCATAAAAAATTCCACACTTATTAGACAATCCTCGTAGATCTGTCATTAGTTTTCCTATAATTAGCTGTAATATTATTAAGGGCGAAAAATTTAATATTATAAAGTATTCTATTTTGATTCATACGAGCAACCTATTTAATTTCTTCCAATTACTACAAGCAGAGTCTTAAATAATCAAAAGTCTCTTTCATCTGAGAATTTATTTTGTTAATTCAAAACAGCTTCTAACATCAGTTTCTTTGTTGAAATGTAGTTCATTCTATTTCCAACCGCTTTATTTTCTGACAGAAAGTAAAATCTTATAAAATTAATTTAAAATGTCGTCATGATACTTTAACGATAGAAATAAAATCACTACTAATATTATATATACAATGATAAAAAAATTCAGTATTTATGACGACGGAGATAAATACATGCTATTGGCAATTATCCCTCAATGGGCTATAGAGCCAAGAAAGAATATCATTACTGAGTGAGTAATTGAATGAAATTTTGGTTCGCAAATTAGTGGTCATTTCACGAATATACATCCTTTATCATAACCATATGTCTAAAAAATTAGATTCATACATCATAATACAATATCTAAATGTTGACAAAGTTGTAATCATTATTCGATAACTTTTATCGATCTTCTATTTCTCTTTTCGTTACGAGATAACATTTGCCTGGTGATACATGTTTGTACCTGCAGATCTCACAGATCTGTATCGTGGACGAGCTGGTGTTTCACTAGGTGGAGAGCAGCGTATGAGGATGTCTCAATTAAGCGCTAATTATCGCCCTGCAGGGGGGCGGGGCGTGGGAGGAGGCCGGGAGATTGTCCGACACACTTCTCGCAGGCCCCTTGCAACTGAATCAAATATAGCCAATTACTAACCTCTTAAAATATCGGGAAATGACGACACCAAATTTCGAAATATTTTGTACTTGTTCTCAAAATTACAAGCCGCTTTGTTTAAACTTGAAGTTATGGTGTCTACGAAACAACACATCTATTTATATCATGCAAATATACTGTACTTGCAACATGCATTCCTTCTTGTTAGATAGATTTTATATTTTCAAAGTTTCCTAATTTTAAATTGAAGTTGATACTCTATCTATACCAATAAATAATATTGAAGTGTTTGTCCAACCGTCTGACTATGTCCATATGTTTGTCTCGAATAGACTTCGAAAGACCTCAACGGATTTAAATAAAAATTTGAGGGTTTAAAAAAAGTTTAATTTAAATATTCATGTAGATATATTGCTGAAGATGTTAATACAATATGAATATATTTAAAAATATTAATTCTACGGGAGGATTTATTGGAATTGCCACGCGAAAGCCAGTGTGTAAACCAACTGCGAGTTATAAGTCGTCGTTCTTATATCAGTCATCCCAGAAGCAGCAGCAGGCTGAGAAAAATGAACTTCTTTGGATCGTCGATACGATGTATACATAAATTGATAAATTGGTTTTATTTCTCACGTCTGGTAAAGTGTAATATGAATATGAAAATAAAAAGAAATTATCATATTTAGTGTTGAAGCCGGAATACTGCGAGTCGCCGTGTTAAATTATAACCTTTAATATGCGTTTTAAGTAACAAGTTAACCATGGGGAATTTTTTTATTCTATTAGAATACTGAAAATATATTTATCCCTACTATTGTGGACACTCTAAAGATGCTGGGAGTATATTTGAGGTTCATATTGTGGCGTTTTCCATTTCGGTTTAGTTTTGTGTTGACCAAGAATTAAATAATGTACTGAGATAATATAAAGAAATACCTGGGGCATCGTCGGGTCCCCAGCTTTTTCCAAATAATTGTTTGCCACCTAATTTTTCTAAATGGGCTTAATTTCAAAATTATATTGCGTTTGGTATGAAACAAGTATCTTCATTACGTGTTTAAAAAATTTATAAGCAGGGGCGTTTTTCCACAGTAAAAGTGACAGGTATTCCTTTAAATTTTGCAAAGCACAATCCTTGTAAATTCAAGTATAAGTCTGACTCCTGATCCACACACTACATTTTTGTTACAAGCGATTGTATAGGAAGGCAAAAGAACCGAGAATCGACTCAAAGAGTCGATCCTTATAATAAAAAGTTCTCTAAAACGACTCAGTAAAAAGGTTTATGTCTCACTGTTCGATTCGTAGAGTCGTGGGCGAGTTACTTAAGTCTTAGTCATGAGCAAATTGCTTGAGATCGAGCCTTGAGCGCAATTCCCGCCTGAGTCGATTCCCAGAGACGACTCCGGGGTGAGCTATTTCAGTCGACTCGGGTTCTTAATCGAAAAAGGTTAGAAGCGCACTCTCCAAGAGGTAATAAACAACAACACTCGTAATAAAATCATAGTTTTCTGACTCATTGTAAACACTCGTAATAAAGTTTGATGTGATAGGCTCAGCCCCTTCTATAACAGGCAGTTTGATAAACTGTTATTCATTGCTAAAATAATCACCATTGAAACTTAATTTTCAATTTGTTATTCTTACTTACGATTTCTACACATTCATAACTAACATATTATTCCCACTGTTTTTTGTCCTTTCGAAGTGTACATAGTTTTGTTTCCCTCTCGAATTATTCTTTTATGTTGTCAAATAACCAACTGGCTCCCATATAAAGAAACGCGGTTCCTCTTGTGTGGTGAAATTCGAGAGAGAAAAAATCCTAATTTTTACCTTTTAGTGTTAAAAGAAAGTTATATTCCCGCAACATCGGTTCCTTGTGACAATTCATGACGGAAAAGGAGTTGGCTCACTTCCCAAAAACTTACCTAAATGCTTTGTGTAAATAGCAATATTAATTTTGTATAGAATTAAATTCATAATCATTTACAAATAAAGGACGTGATAAATATTAAATATTTTTCTATATAAATTTTGTATATATTTATCCTCCCCTCCATACTTACTCAAATTATTAATGCTCAATCTTGATAAAAGAATTGGAAAGTATTGGTAGAGCTGAAGAGTCGTTAAAAAATCGACTCTTACAATGAGAGAATCGATTTACCCATCGACACAACATACCAATCATGAGAACAAATATCTGGGGCCACTTTGTCGTTTCACCCTTATCTTCTTCCGTAGCACACTGATTTCTTTCGTGGTCATAATTTGGGCTTGCTTGTTGGATCGGAATTATAATTTGTCTTCAGCTTCATACTCCATTCTTCGTAAATGGTTTATGTCGTGTTGTATGATCAAATATATTATAATTAAACATTATAAAATTGAGTGAATGGACTGTAAAGGTTAGAATCTTGTTCAGTCTAATTAAAGAACATTTTGCCAATTTAAAACAACTTTTAGATAAAAACAATCTGTGTTCAAACATTTAAATTTTTTAAATCTTTGGATTTATTGGAGTAATCTAGAAATTTTAGGTCTGGAAAACAATTATTATTCTCAATGGAAAAAAAATAATGGCCGAAATTTGGAAACGAAAAGAATTAATTTATAACGTTTCGTATCCCAACATTCTACAAAAAAAATTAAATATACATAGCTGAATATAAATAAACTTTGTATGCTGTAGGTACTTAAATAATTATAATTAGTAACAAAATTTGATGTGCTGTAACGTTCGGGGCCTTAATGTGTGAGAACAATATCAAGGAAACAGATATAAAAGCTCCCATTGTTGTCACTGTCACAAAGTTCTCATAGTTGTAACTGTCACAAAGTTCTCATATTTTAAAAAATTAAGATTAACCTTTACAAAATAGTACCATAATAGAGGGAGGTGCCTGTGGGAGTTTCTCTCGCATGTATTTCCCCCCAGATTGACTGCGGGGCTCACTTGATTATGTCGGGAATGCCTCGTCCTCTCTCCGTTTTTTGATCAAAGTTCTCACATGCCGAGAACCCTTCACCTATTTTGGGAGGTATATGTACTGGGGTCGAAGACCTTGGACATATGGCAAGAGTTGTCCGCCGATCCCATAGGATCAGTCAGCCAACTGCCTCCTAAAACTAGTGAAGACACGGAGGAGGGAATGCTGCGACCCCACAGCAAACTCGTCTCCCGTCATTCGGAAGGGCGTGAGAATAGTATCCAGTGCCCGACCTACCTGATGCAGGTTTTCTAGAGTATTCCCTGCATCTCTTTAGGTGAAACACCAGGTAGGATCCTTAAACCACAGCCCGGAGGCCCTTTTCAACCCTTGGCTACCTTTCTCTACCTTCCGCATCCCCCGTTGCAATTCCCTTCCTATATTATTAAAGGGGAGTTGCCTACGCGAAGCATGTTGCATATTAATCTATAATAATAATTATTTGCTACGTCTAAAATTTTAGCATTATTTCAATCAACCCTGTGGTTTTTAGATATACATGTTTATATAAATCATATTGTTTATCTAATGATTGTTTTAAGTTTAAGAATGGTTGTTTAATTCTTGTCTGAAGCTTGCGCTTGGTCTGACCAATACAACACAACAATTTATACACAACTTTGTGTTTATCAAAATTATCTTTACAATTTTTCACAAAACTTAAATTATTAAAGATCTAAATGTTACTCTAACACCACAATTAGAAACAATTTAATTAATTTAAATTGAATTTATTCCAAATATGGTAAGACAATGAATCCCATAGAATTTTTACTATCATTAGTTGTAGATTAATTATTTTTGTAAATAAAATAATTTAAAGTACTTCTAACATGTTCCGTAATAAAACTAGGAGGATGCAAATCTAAAAATAGAATATTCAATTCTTTTTCTTGATTCCCTTTGTGAAATTTATGTTGATCTAATTTAATAGCCTTGTCTACCAAATTGTTGAAGAGAGGGGAGAGGTTGAATAAAAGTTTAATATTATGCGTCAGTAAATATGCTTTTGAAACTAATTGGTGAATACTTTATTATTATGACGAAAGATAGTTAGAATGAATTATTTGTAATCCATAACTAAATTTTAAATTAGGATGAAAATTAAGAAACCTATTAACGTAAAGATGGAATTTATATATGGAAATGTAATGAAAAACTTGCATAGGTAAAGGATAAGAATCCAAAGGCGAACGTACAAGAATTTTCCAAATATTTCATCACAACGTCGGTAAAAAAATTAAAAAATAGGATTACTTATTGAAAAACCATTAATTAAGCAAAATTTATATTAAATAGATATTAATTTAAGGAGAATACAAACTTAAATCCTTTATATATAATTATTATTCTCTACATTCTTCACATTATGTTGTTGTTGTGGTATTCAGTCCTAAGACAGGTTTGGTGCAACCCTCCATACTAACCTATCTATCGCAAGCCTTTTCATTTCCTTATAACTAGCACACTCCATATCCTCCTTAATCTGCTTAGCGTATTCCATCCTTTTCTTCCGTCTTCTGTTCTCACCCCACACACTTTCCTCTAATGCTAATTTTACATGATCGTCATGTCTTAAAACGGAGCTTATGAAACTACCTGTTCTCTTGGTCAATGTCCGCCATATTGGTCACTCTTCCTCTATTCTGCTTAGAACTGCCTGGTTAATGATTCTATTCACCCATCTGCCTTTTCACCATTCTCATATAGCACCATAATTCTGTTCTATTTTTCTCCTTTCGCCAACTCCTATTGTCCACGTTTTGCACACATATAACGCCACACTCCATACTAAAATGTTAGCAATGATTTCCTAATATTCACACTTATATTACCCGTAAGTAAATCTCTCTTTTTCGCGAAAGCCTTCCTTGCCTGAGCTATCCTACTCTTTATGTCTACTATACTTCTACCATCCCTGGTTATTACGTTTCCCAAGTAGCAGAATTCCTTAACTTCCGTCAAAATATCCCTTCCTAATCTAACACCCTTTGTTATTCCACTGTTTCTTAAACTAGATTCTATTAACTTGGATTTCCTCTATTAATCCTCTTACTGAACTCTTTCTCCAGGACTATGTTTATGACATTTATTACGATTTTCCAAGTCTAAAATAGCATCGGAAAATCCTAGGAATTTTATTTATTCTCCTTGTAGTTATGATTCCTTTTCCATTTATCGTTTTAACTATCTTCACCGCATGTTCTATATATAAGTCAATAAGAATTAGCAACAGACAGCATCCTTGCCTTACTCCTTTCTTGATTTCCGCTAGCTTTTCTAGATCTTCAATTCTACTTACTGCTGACTGCCATCTGTAGAGGTTATGGATAAGCATTCTTTCTGGATATTTTTTCTTGTCCTCTTCAAAATCCTTAATAGCGTGTTCCAGCTCATATTATCAAAGGTTATTTCTAAATCTACAAATGAACGAATGCCTGTCTTTTCTTATTCTGTCTTCTAAAATAAGTCGCAAAGTTAATATTGCTTCCGACGTCCCTACATCCTTCCTAAAACCAAAATGATCTTCTCGTAACTTACATTCTATTTGTCATTACATTCCCTTATATACTATTTTCCTTAATATTTTGCACGCATGAGATGCTAAGCTAAATGTTCTGTACTGTCCGTATCTTTCAGCCCCAGTCTCCTTCGGTATGGGCATAATTATGTTACTACTAAAATCTTTTGGTATTCTTCCTGTTATCAATTCCTGGCGCCCTGTCAAACTCCGACCTTAAAATTTGTCACCAACTCTTAATCATCCACCTCCTCTTCTTCTTATAGATTTCCACCCTGATACAGCTATTCCAGTTACTCATTCCATCTTTCTGCCTTTTCTTCATTATCTAGTATTTACTTCTTATCCGTTCTCCTGATGTTCTTGCTAATATATATCCCCGCTCCGAAGAAGTTCAAAGCAGCCAAAGAGACTAGGCTCCAAGAGAAATCCTAAGTGGTTGAACATTTCATGTTGATACGTAAAATAGACGCAGCTATAGGAAAATAAAAATTTATATATATATATATATATATATATATATTTGTATATATAACTTTCGTAGGAATATTTTTTAAAACCTGAGGATTAACAAAAGTAGAGACAGAAGAGTTTTTAATTAGGTTGATTATTTTAAAAATGGCCGTCTAATGAAGCGGTGGCCATCACGGTGAAACTGAAGGCCACCTTTTGTATCTCTGTAAATAATTCCAAGAGGCATCGAGTAAATACGATGAAGAGCAATATTTATTAATCAACTGTCACCACAGGTAAGAATACAGGTGAAACAGATTTCATCCTTGGGGGACAACCAATTTGGACCAATTTTCATTTCAATAACAAAAGATTTAATTTCAGCGAGCCGTTTTTATTCGTCTCAATCAACAATTCACAGGGGCAGTCGTATTTTGACAGAATTTATTGGACACTGCAACGTTTCTTCCGTAAAGTGCTTTTGTGACATCTATTATTGCTCCTGGGGACCTTACATTTTCTTTTTGATAATTGCAGCCCTATTTACGCCTTTAAATCTGTGTAAGTAAAATTACTTCGATTGCAAACTATAGATGGAAATTATGAATTTTCCCTGTAATAAAACTAGTATACTTATACTATATGAAAGAATGATTTAAAAGTATAATTATAATAGTTTTACTTCAATAAGCTGTGAAATCATGGGATTTGAACACATTAAAATACAACTCGGTTGCACAGAAATGTTCTGCAAAATAAGTAGCCAGACGAATTACAGAATACGTGGGTCTGGGAAAAAAAGGTAAGAGAAAAATATAGAAAAAAAATCTAAACAGAAATTAAAACATAAATTACGAGAAACGCTATGATTATTTACGTTACGATATCAAATAATGGTGAATTGAAGTGTTAAAATATTTTTCTTGAAACGAAAGTTATCGGTTTTTATGAAATGAATTGAGTGGCGAGTTCAACTCATAGAGCAGCTTTACATTGCACCTGGGCTCGTTACGAATTTAAAATTAAATAATTTTATCTGCTTTTAAATTTAATTGAACACTAATGCAATAAATTATTACTACCAAAAATATGTAGGCATATATACTCTTGGTATTTTAGTAGCTTTTTGCTGACCAATTGAGAATCCGAGGTGAGCGTGGAAATATGACTTTATGAATGCGGGTGCAATGAGCCCAGCATTGTTAGTTTATGAATAGCAATTGCGTGGGAGTTAAATGGACGAGGAAGCGCATGTCATCAATATTCAATGTCGTCACACCGGAACCGTTGATGCGTTGCCACATCTGTGTGACTGGATTGAGAACACATGGAGCTTCATTTCCGCGACGCTCATGTGCAAAACAAAAAATATAAACACGTGATGCAGAAATATATCAAGAATTTAAATAATTTGATTCGATACTCCGTTAATAATACAGAAGGAGAAGAGAGAAAGAATGAAGAATAAAAAAAACACTAACTACGTAAAATGTTAGAAATGAAATCAGGCTTTATTTGGCACCTTTGAATTTTAAATCAGTCGCAATGATTTTTTCTGCAATTAAAAGAGCTGGAAACTTACGGAGAAGTATATCTAAAATTTTCACATGTTGTCAATGAGGCAAAATAAAGTTGTGACTGGCGTCAGAACACCCCGAAACGTTGAAAAGTTTTAAATTTGGTTTCATCAGAGTCCAAAATACAAAGCATGGAATGGAAGCACACCAGCCCGAAAGAAAAAAAGCAACAGCGGGGAAGTCACGTTGATTTTGTTTTTGGATGCCATAGGTTCCCCCTTTTTCTGATTAATAGGAATATCAGAGCAGAACAAAGTACCTGCTACTTAGACATACCTATGTCCAAATTAAATCTTGCAATGAGGTAATAACGTCGTGGTCTCAAATATAAAAGTGATATTAGCTCCTCGACAATGCTCGCCGTCGCAAAACCAAGCTCACCCAAGAAATGATTGAAAAAATGGATTGAGAGGTAATACCTAATACACCTTTCGGAATGTGTCATGCAAGATGGCAGTCCGCAGTGGAATCGGTAGGCCCAGGCCCTCAATTGGCTGTAGAGCCAAGGAGGAAGGAAAGATCTAATTCACCCACGGTCGGGAGTTTGTCCTCTCCGATCTCCATTTGTTTGGTTCACTCAAGGATGTTTCACGTGGCAAGAACAAGATCATCAATACATTTGTGTGAAACCGGCCCGGAAAACAGGACGTGTATGAATATTCGTAGATATTGTCGATAATTAGAAAAAGTCTCATAGTCTTTCCTGGATAACTTTGCGCTTAAAGTATTGAATATGACACTAATTGGGTACCCCGCGATGCCCGGGAAAATAATACTTAAAGGTAACTACCATTTCATTTAAGATATTAAACTTTATGTTTTTTTCGCGAACGTCGTCGTCGCTGTCGCCGCACGTACATACGCAAGCATCTTGCTTGGCAGTTTACGTGAAAGGGGGGAAGGGGAGATCTCAAAACTTATGTATAGATACATAAACCTATTTACCAAAAATAAAGTTGAGTTTGTGCGGTTCGTGCCTTTATATAATCATTCTGCCCTGCGACTAATAAAACATTTTACATTTTATATACTTATTAAAAATAATGATTACTTATTAAGGCTAAAATAACATTTCATTTAAGTAATGATACTTTTCGTTTTTCGCGAGTGTCACATGGGATGACAATAAACAGAAAATTCCGTCTCAGGCGCCAGAATAGTAATTCAGAATCATTTTCATTGCGTCTTATAAAACATTATACATTATTATTAGTCATCGAAAAACTTTCATTAATTAAATAATTTTAGTTCTCGTTAGGATAGGACGTTTTTTGTTCTGAAAGGGAGGAAGGGACCAAAATCTTCAAAAAGTAACCAAAACTTTCTACAACACACCAAACTTTCATGGCAATCGAATAAACGATTTAGATTATCATAAGGGACAAACAGCAAGTATTAAACAGATGATTGTGTGGGAAAAGTTGTTGGCCAGACATGGGTGAGGAAGCAACCGAAGACTTCATCTTTCTCTACCTTCACATCCTCCCTTATGAATTTCCTTCACATGCTATTAAATGGAACTTGCCCGTTTCAGGGATCACCCTTACAGCCTGACTAAAAACATGAATTATATGAATTTTTATTTTATTTTATAAAAAGTATTTCGGTTGTTTTAGCCATAGGCATGTGTAAACCTATTTCAAAACAAACTGTACAAACTTGCGTTGAAAAAAAAACAACAACACACATTGTGTACACATAAAACGATTGTTGTATTACGAGGTTCGTTTGGATGTTCGTGATAATTAATACAGCTAGTGTATGCGTGTATAAATATGTCTATGTAGAAAATACGTCTACAGATGGCTATGACTACAATAGCTAAAAGATTCTTTGTATAATATTGTGACTTGTTAAATCGGTTAACCCATAGATTTCTAACTGCAAGTTATTTGCATTATATTTCCTTTATACAAAGTGCATAACTAATTGACAATTGACCCTCCTCTAGAAAAGAAATCACCAATTCTCATTTATTATGTATTTCTTTGCTAGTTGGAATATCTGTGAGGCTGAAGTGACGCGACGCTCAGGCTCCACCAGCGGGCTTTTGTGGGGTTGCAAACCAATCAACGACCCTTCAGTGATTCACCCGCATTTAGGTTATGAGTCATACACTCGCTTGGGGGAGAAACCCTCCGAATGGAGAGGCTAACAAACCTCTACCAACTACTTCTTCTATCAGTTCCTACAGAAAAATTCAGTCTTTAATAAAGCACTAGGCTATGCAGACTCATTAAAGAACTACCTATTACTCTAGGATGAAAGTCACCATATTGAAAGAAATGTTCGATTACATACTCATAACCAGAAGATTTTAGTAATAACATAATTATACCCATAACGAAGTAGACTGGGGCTAATAGATGCGAACAGCACAGGACAATTAGTTTAGTATTTCATGCACATGCATGCAAAATGTTAACGAAAATAGTATATAGGAGGATGGAACGTAAAATATAATACGAGTTGGAAGAAGATCAGTTTGGTTTTAGGAAGAATGTAGGGACAAGAAACAAATATTGACTTTGCGGCTAATTTTAGAAGACAAAATAAGAAGAAAAACCGGCGTAAGTTCACGGCATTTGTTGATTTAGAAAAGGCGTTTGATAACGTAAACTGGAACACACTATTAAGGATTTTGAAGAGCTTTGGAATGAAATATAGAGAAAGAAGGTTTATACATAACATCTACAGAAGGCAAATCAGCTGTAATTAGAAGATGAAGAAAAGAAAGCAGAAATCAATAAATGATTAAGGGTGCAGTCTTTCACCCATGCTGTTTAACTTATATATAGAACAGGTGATGAAGCAAGTTAAAACTGAATATGGAAAATGAATCAAAGGCACTAGAACGGGTTTGAAGATTGTGTTTAATAAATTAGAAACAGATTATTGAGCTAAAAATAGCAAAGGAGTCTAGCCATATTTGCAGAAAGGTATTTCAATCACAGAATGATTTCCTTAGAGGCTTGAAAAGCTTAGGTGGATACCCACCCCCCCTCCTCGTTCTGTGGGAAAATAGCTAATCACCATCTAAAATTTAGCCATGCGCGGGCCTGAGGGACTCCTAGTTACCCTAGTTAAATCCGTTTTATGCAAGTGGATCTTTGTAACTGAACGCTACCTTAATTCTGCAAGTGTCACCTTGAAACAAGACACCGTTGTTTTTTATTCTGCTGCAATTTCCAGACATCCACTTCCTGCTATCACTATAACGAAAATGTATAGACATTTGGATAAGCAAAATTAAGGAAACGGAAAATATTGGTCTCAGCATGATAGAATTAAAGACGGAAAACAAAGGTGATGTAGTGTAGTATGGGAAATAGTGGAATAACAAAGGGTGTTTGGTTGGGAGGGATATTTAGAAGATAAGAAATTCTGCTGCTTGGACAGCATAATATTAGGAAACCATTATTAAAAGTGTTACTATCGAGTGTAGTGTAATATTTGTGGTAGGTGTTGCGGAAAGGAAAATAATAGAAGCTTCTTTAAATGTAATGCTATAGCAGAATGCTGAAAATCAGATGGGTGGCTAGAATCCCTAATGAGGAAGTTCTTAACAGAATACGTCAAGAGCGAACAATATAGAGGAAGTTGACCAAGAGAAGGGATATTTTTAATGGGCCACAAATTAGCATTAGATGGATGTGTGTGGAGTAAGAACAGAAGAGAGAGGCTAAGGATGGAATACGCTAAGAAGATTACAGAGGGAGTGAGATGTGATAGTAATGAGGAAATGTAAAAGCTTGCGCAAGATAGGTTGCATCAGACCAGTCTTAGGGCTACAACAACATTCATCATCTGCATTCTGGTACATATATTTCTAAAGAAATTTATTAGCAACGACGTCCTGTGGGGTAATAATGAACGTCGGTGCCTCCCATCACAAAGGTCATGGATTCGATTCCTGCCATGGGTAAATAAGTTACCCTACAGTAGTCCCTTGTACCATCATCTGTTGATGCGACTTTAAAAATGAAGATGGAAATTAATGATTTAATTTGGAAAAAATAATAACCGGTTTTGGCGTAATATAAAGGAGGTGATAATTTCAAATATTTATTGAAGAAACTGCATAGAAACTTGGGAATACGAACGGTGAAAGCTATCGTGTAGCATATGTATGAATCCCAAAAGAACGTAACGCCATCATTGCGTAAATTCCGGAAGCCTTACTCATTCAACCAGAAATCAGAAGACTAAAGCGGAAGTGGATACAACGTCCGATGATACTCTTATCGAACTTAAACGCGAGACTTACTTTCACTCACAGTGCCACTGTCAATTTCGTGATGGAATATTTTTCCCCACATCTACATCTTTAAAATAAGCTCATTGGGTTCTTTCATTTACCTTCAATATGAATTAAACTCTATCCGAACTTTACAATCTTCAAATAAAAATTTTAATAAAATTGTTAAAATCTGATTTCAATTAGGCATACTGAATAGCAAAACTGGCACTAACCCAATTATGGACAATGATTCAAAATATCACATGTGTATATTCTCGCAAATAAACAAAACAGCCAATATGTCAGCTCTCTCAACATTATTTATTAAAGTTCTCTACGACATTTAGTTTAGATTTTTGAACTTCACCGTGAACATACAGTAATGAACGCAGTCAAAGAAGCAAAATTTTAGTTTGTCAATGTACTTTTATCTATTTACAATTTTTATTGTTTGAAATTGATATTCTGTATGTATCTGAAGAATCAAAACATATGGACAAAACGTTATAGAGAACTTAAAACAAATCTGACGTATTGGCTGCATTTTTTAATTGTAAATATATATTTATTTTAAGTTTGTATTGAAAGATATTCTTGTGATTCTAAAAGTTTGTATACTGTCTTTTAGAATAATTTAGTTGTAATTAATATATGGAAACAATATCTAAATATGTTGCTTCCTTCATTTTCAGTCACGTAATAAATATAACAGTCTTTAAGTGTTCCCGCAAATGGTGAGAAGAATAAAAATTTGATGATTATCTGATACAGTCGGTCCAAAATATACACCAACTAATAACCATGAAGTTCTTTTTCTGCATTTGAATGGTATGAATATGAACGTAGGTCTTGACTTTCTTATACGACCAATTCATTCAATCATTAGTTCTAGACTCTAATTAATACTGGGTAATTATAGGCAATAAAAATATAAAAAGTCAGTATCAGTAAATGTCTACAAATGGTAGCGTACTGTAATCACGAACTTTCTAGGTGCTCCTTGAACGTGGTTCCTACAAGTTTCGTCCAAAAAGCTCCAAAACAGCCGCAACTAACCGTAGTTTTAGAAAATGTCCGTGAATTGTGGCTCATGCAACAACCTGAAACTTATTTTTCTGTTTGAAAAAGATGCCCCCCCCCTTCCACAGTACCAAAATTGTGTACGAAATTACCTTTATGCGGCATTGCCACTTCGCTGGATAGGCCGTGCTGAGATTACTAACCAGGCGCTACTCCAGTGACCACCTTAATTATTGTACTATTGCCGTGCGATATTTCTTTAGCGGTTGTGATATAGACCCACCTCTCCAGCAAAACCTTTAAGATTTGCGACGCTGCATCGGAGTAACTATTCCTACCGTCACTTCTGATATTCTGGGTCGGGTGTGGAACGAAAGCTATTACCGAATAGATTTGTGCCGTGTTGCGAAATGTGGATACGTAGAAAATTTATAGACATTGTAAGGTAAGCTTTCAGACTTAGTCTTTTCGCATGATTTTCTTGACAATTTTTACTAATTTATTTGAAAAGTAACTCTTGTGGAAGGAAATCCAATTGCATAAAATTGAGGAACTACGGTCGGTAACAACCTTGTCAGCAATTTTCCAAACTAATGTGCCGGAACCATGTTAAAGAAACATTTAAGAGTTTGTCTTTCCAGGATTTTATTATTTATATATTATGTAAACCCGTTAACCTATAGAAAGTATTTCAATAATTCATAGGATTTATAATGATAAAATTTTATTTAAAAAATTATAAAATACTTGCTTAGTAATTTGTACAATGTGATCATATTTTTCAATAGCTGCAAATAATTTCGTGTTTATATATTTATATAGCTCATTCTATTCCTATCGAATAGAAAATTGGGCAACGTGAGGAGAGAAACTATGCCCAAGATGCCCGAGCGTGTCAACGAAGGACAACATGAACAATCACCGGAAATTTATTGCGAAAATTTAGTCTTTCGTGAGTTTTTTTATAGTTTTATAGTACTAGCCAACATTATTAATATATTACAAGATAATATCTGTTTAATTGCCTGCAAGGAATGGCTAAATACTAAAACGTATAAGTTTTATTAGCCTTTCTATACACAAAATCATTCTTATAAAAATAATGGTACTGTATTCGTAAGAACTGTTTGATGGTTCTTTTTGCATTTCGTACAAACTGTAATTGAAAATAGTATCACTATTAATAGTAAGAGTGTTGTATGAAAGTGTAAATTTTTTGCTTTTTAGATGTATGTTAAATATACTCCTGTTTGTATTTATGTGTTTATTTTATGCATTAAGATATTGATATTAACAAATATTTTTCATAGTTCTTCATATATATATTTTAACGTATAATATTTGTAATGTCAAGTTATGGAACAGTGTTGCTACGTTAATTGAATTTGTCACACTAACTGAAAATTGTGTCCCGCATTTGTCCTTTAAACGTAAACTATCTAACTAAGGTGATACATTCTCACATATTCGTATTTTCCGGCTAAGCCATTGTTCGTATCTGGCCTAATTTGCATAACGTATTCAATACGTGTGCTTTAAGAGCAAAAGTCTGCGCGCAAGCGATTTTAATTCATAGACGATGTAATCTACAAAAGTTAAGTTTCATCAGGACAATTAAACGACAAAAATGAGGTATATTAATTTTTAATTTTAAATTCTTTAATGGCTTGTATGAAATGTGACCATTACTGCGTTTACGGATTATGAACCAGTGTAAAATTTAGTAGGAAACAAAAAAAACATGGTGACAGCTGCATTTCTATAACAATAAATTGTTAAAATTGTTGAATTTTAAATTGGGAAAAATTTAACGGAAAAACGTATCAATATATAATTGAAGCCTTAATTTTGATGTTAAATTTTCATTATATTATCTCGATATGTGTATGTAATTTGGTGGTTTTTAAGTATATTCAAAGTTATTACGACATGGTATTTTGTAATGCCACGATATTTGTTAGTGTTGATTCACGATAATATCCCACTACGATTATACATGAGACGCAAACCTGAAGACATATTCAATTAAAAAATGGTATTAACCAAAGAAAATAGCTTATCTCCTGGAAATGGGAATGTGAATAATTTAATATTGAAATAATGAAATTGATGAGTGAATTTGCAACTTATATTACTTAAATATTTAATATATCTTACTGTATATTCATATTTCTCATAATATTATTATAAATTTGCAGATATTTTCACTTGATTATGAAGTAAACACTGCTTGTAGACTAATTAATTTATGTGGAATTTGTGAGAGACTAAAGGCTATTCATATTTAAAATGGTATCTATAAAATTTTATTTTCAGTCACCAATAACATTAATGGAAAACAAAATTTTATTTCCAAATATGAATGGGTCGGTGGAAAAATACGTGTGGTTTATAGATATAATCATAATAATCACTCCTTAACGAAAAAATATTTCAAGTTTTGTGTTATTAAATTTTTCTTCCTTTTTATTAAAAACCTATAAAAATTAGCCCATCAAAAAGCTGAAGTTATAATTTTCACAAAAAGAAGGTTTTCTTCCTACTAAGCTGCTAACCGAAATAATAACTCAGCACAAGAACTGTAACTAATTTTAATATTAAGAAAGTGATATTATAAATGCATTGTATGTGCTAAGAGGAAAACAATACTTTTGCACAAAATACTAGAATCTGGAACTAATATTTGTGGAATTAAAGTATGAATTAACCCACATAGTTTATATTTGATTAAGGAGATATGCATATATTTCATCTAATAACACAATGAAATTCTTTTGTTTATAATGAAGGGATAAATATTATGTAAATGTGAAGTTATAATTAGGTGTTTAATTCTTTCATGTGAATCTAGCAGTGAATAAATAGTTGGTATCATGGTGTATTAGAGAAGGAAATTAATGTGTACTACGCACGTTGATGATGCTGGTGTAGCTGTGAAGCAGCCGGAAGGCTCACCTGACCGTTCATGGCTGGCTGTTATCGACGTCGTTTCTCGCAGCCGACTGAAGGGCGGGTGGCGCCGCCGTCGGCAGGCATGCGCGAACTTCGGCGCGTCGGCCGTGCCACTCGCGCTAATTTTATCACACACGTTTACCGTTCAAGTGAAGGCCGGAATTGTTTCTTAATGAATAGCGTAAGACTATTGGCATTCGTTACGTTGGCAGTACTGTACGTCCTAAGCATTGTTATATTATTCTACAGCTTTTCAGTCTTAACTAATTTACAATTACAGGATACGTATTTTAATTTTACTATCTCATCATAATAGCCTCCTTTCTTTAGGCGCGTAGAATTATACTTACGTCTATGTACAGGGGCTTTCGATAATACTTCATATTCATCTGTTCAAGGACAAAACCATTTTGTGTACTGTAATGGTCAAACACAACTACATGAGGAATATTATGGTACGAAAGCAAAGGCAACCGGCGTTAGGGAAGTTACAGATTACAGAAAGGGTTATAAAACCTCGAAAAGTTAGCGCGGCTTGGTTTTTTCAAGTCTTTGAGATTCATGTGCATCGGGTTATTAGAGGAAAGGGTTTCTTTCCCCCAAAACATCGGTGGAGTGGGGTTAGTGGCTCTTCCCAGAGACTATAGAGAAATAATTTTGATTAGACAGTATCGGGTCCTGCCAACGACGGAAATAAAATAATGAAGTGGGGACTCAGAGGCAATGGATTTTGGAACGTTAGGATTGAATTTGAAGAGAGACCAGTAAGAAATTGGAGATTGTACTGACCATGGACATTTTAGTAGTGGGATGACGGCGTGCTCGGGTACGTTTCACCAAGGAAGAGAACTAAGTGGGCAAGGTGCTAACTATAACATCGTGGAAGTTCGATGGGGCCAAGCGGCAAGATGAACTCCAGCGGCAAATCCAAGGCTATGCTGAGAAGAGAGGGTAATTATATTGTTTATAACGTTTTGCCGATTTCCTTCCGTGACTAGGACGACCCTTAGAATAGACCTCATGTCTAGTTTATAACGTATCTAATGTGTTAATACTGTAAATGTATATTTTTAATCGTTAAAATAATAAGTTCGGCATTGTGCATTAAAATTTATTAAATCATTATATAACTTAAATCGATAAATGTTGAGTAAAGTGATTTTTCACATTTATATACAAATTCTTTAATTATAAAATAGTAAATAAACCTCATATTCATTGCAGTGCTATTTCAATAATGAATTAAAAGTTCTCCGATTGTCAACGTGGTTAAATATTTTTATTAATACAGAACGGTCTTTATAGCTGAAGTGCCCACATCCTCTTATTTCAATAATAGCCTCATGGAAGTTTAACAACAGGAGCACAACATTTCGACACAGCTTTGAAATAAAGTAGTACGAGGTGTGGCTATAAAATAAAGATAATATTTTATTTTGAATTCATGCATTTTTAGTTATTATCACCTTCAATATTCAGTAACGTGATGCCTGCGAGACCTAAATTCAAGAAACTATTAAAAATTTTACAATTTTTTAAAGCTGTCAAACCTTATGTATTAAAATTGTTTTGTGTTATTTCAGATCTAAGATGGAATAAGCTTGCCCTTTCTTCTATAATGCTTCATATCGTCTCCTGAGTAGGCTTGACAAAATACAAAACAGAGCGGCCAGAAGTATTACAGCGTGTCTTAGAATCAATCCTACGATTAAACTTCTAATTGAGGCGATCTCCAGAGTTTTAGTTCTAGATGCAAGACATCACTGTTAGAAATGACGCTAGGCTTAGGCCACCCCACGTAGATATTACCTCTTGTGGAGGGATGTGTCTCAGGCCATTTACTAAATATAGCCCCATTCCTCAACACATACAATTTCACCAAAAAGCATAGCCTAAGTATTACTAAGTTACTGATTCACAATGTTGACTTCCTGCCTCCTTGGTTGAGTGACAAACTAGAATACAAAGTTTATAAACTAAATGAAATGGTATGAAACAACTTGATAAAGGATATTGAGCGTCAAAGGGTCACTAAGGAAATTACTTTGATGGAGCCATGCAGACAGGCAAAATTGGCTTTTCCATTTGCACTACTACTGAAGTTCACTCGAGTTCCATGGAAACTGTAGCTAGTGTCAAGCTATCTGAGATAATCGCAATTTTAGAAGTTAATTATCTGTTTCAACTTCTCGAGGAGAAAGCTATTATAATATTCTTGGATGTCTTGGAAGTTATATTGGAGATAGGTAAAACGTACAAATCAAATGAGATCCTCACACGCATTCCTATTAACCTACTTGAAGTAAAGAAAAATTCAATAGAAATTTTCCTGTGTTGGATCCCATTTCATCTCAGAATTGTTGGAAATTAGATGACTGTCCTTGAGACAAAACCAGCGACTTCAGCATATAACAGTTAACTAGTTGGAAATCAAACAAATTACCACATTATGGAGTGAAGCTATTGTTAATGGTTTAAGAGGCAGAAAAAGCTCCTTGAGTCCAGACTACCCAAGTAATGTTGGCGACCTTTTAGCCTAAAAGAAGAGAGCAGGCCATCTTAACCAGAATCGCTTCGGGAAACACCATGCTTAATCATGCGTACTTATTTAAGAGGGAAGCTCGACCGATTCATAGTAGATGAGAGGACATACCAAATAGAAAGCACATACTATAAGCCTGTCACCCTCACTCTGATAAACACCCCTTAGTGCTCACCAGATCAGTGAGAGGGAACTCGCCCACTCGGAAAGAACCATACAACTTCTGTAACCGTTCCTGGTTCATAACAAGATATTAGAAAATGGTTCTGTAACTATAGCCTGTAAGCATCTTCTCATAAATGTCCCTAAGTGCAACGTGATCGTATGAAAGACTGTGCCTGATCTGATGCTTCCTCAATGCTAACGTATCTTGCGCAAGCCTTTTCGCTACCACATCCCACATCCTCCCTAATATGCTTAACGTATTCCATAGTCGGCCTCCTTCTTATGATCTTTCCCCACGCATTTCCATCTAATGCTAATTTTTCAATTAAACGTGACCAATTACCAAATTGTACTTTCTTCCCATATATTCTGATCATTAGTGATTCTATTAACCCTCTGAGTTTCAGTATTCTCCCATAGCACCACATTTCAAAGGCTTCTATTCTTTTCCTTTCTTGCAAATACTACCATCCACTTTTCGCATCCATATAACGCCACACATCATACGAAACATTTTAATGATGATTTCCTAATATTAGGTTATGATGCCCAGATTAAGGTGACAAGTAATAGAGAGCAGGTTAAAAGTGAAAGTATGTAATTTGACGAAGTAACTGAGAGTGGTCTTTCGCAAATTCGCGACGTGAATTCATATCTCGTTTCGCTATGAATACGTATAACACAAGAATTGAACTATTAAACAAACAGAACTATGACACATGGAAGTTGCAGATGCAAGCCGTGCTAGTGAAAAGTGAACTGTGGGACTTCGTTAACGGAAAAAAAGTGAAGCAGAAACCGCCAATTGAAGGTGCGGATGTTGCAACGATTCAGCAGTGGAAGAAAGACGATCAAAAGGCAAGAGCCGATCGAATTGGTAATTTTTATTATGTATCTTAGTTTGAAGATGCTTGTGTTGTTTCATCGGACTTGAAACCGATTAAAATTTCGCTCGAAGTTTTGCACAAGAGACTCGGTCATGCGAACATGAATGACATTTTGGATGCTGAAAACAAGAAAGTGGTTACTGGTATGCAAATTGAGAAGAAATTCAAGTTTAATTACTACACTTGTTTTAAGGGGAAGATGTCACGAACACCTTTTTGTAAGAAGTTTAATAGAAACACACACTTTGGACTTGGTTCACACAGATGTTGGTGGACCGATGAAAACACAATCTCTCGGTGGTGCCAAATATTACGTCGAATTCATTTAAGACAATTCAAGATAGTGTGAAGTAAAATCCGATGTCTTCAGTGCAACCGAATAATTCACCAACAAAGTGGAAAATCAAAAAGCATAATCAATGTGGATTCGATCCCAGTTTTCTCTCGGCTCTTCCCAGTGATGTAGAGGAGCCTTAGATGGGTTCGATAATGTTTGTGCACAGGCTTCACTTGATCTTGCAATTCTTTCAATATCACGATCAATGCCCTTCCAAGTACAGTATTTTCGAGCCAGTTGTTTCATTTTCGTGATTCCACTGTGTGTATAATGTAATTCTGTTAAAACCTGGGGTTGAAGGCTTTTTGGAATGACTCCTTTGTTGATAGTAAAACTTTCATCAACAGTTCCTCGCTGCAGTGCTGAAAGAAGTTTTGAAAGCTCTTCATCTTTTGCAGTTTCGACTGCCAGTGATTCAACATTGACATATTCATCAGAAATTTCAAAAATTGATGATGCACACAATTCATTAACTTAATTGTTAATGATAATGTCAGTGGACAATTTCGATTGCTTTTGTGTTGCTCGAGATAAACAATCAACATTTGAATGTTCCGTTCCTTTTTTGAATACAATTTCGTAGTCAAATCCTGATAGAAATTCAGCATAGCGTAAAAGCCTTGCAGAGGTCATTGGTGGCATTTTCGTGTATTGACGAAAAATTCTAGTTAGTGGTTTATTGTCTGTCACTAACTGAAAATGTCTTCCATACAAAAACATAAAAAAGTGATTAATTGTGAAGACATTAGCAAGAGCCTCTCTGTCTAGTTGACTGTAATTTTGTTCAGCTTTTGTTAATGATTTGGATGCAAATGCAATTGGTCTTTCGATCCCACTCTAATTGGGAGACAGCACTCCAGTAATTCCAGTAGGACTTGCATCACAAGCCACAATAATAGTTTTATCTAGGTCAAATGGCGTTAACACAGTGTCACTAGATATTATGTCTTTTAATTGAATGAAAACCTTTTGACAGGGTTCGGACCAATAAAATTTCTTTTCCTTCTGTAGTAATTGCCGAAGTGGGAATGTTAATGACGACAGGTTTTTAATAAATCGGGAATAGTATGTGATCGTGCCCAAAAAACGACGTAACTCTTCCACATTTGACGGCCTTGACATGTTACTGATTGCTTCAATTTTTGCAGGGGATTTGGAAATTTCATTGTGTTTAATAACATGTCCAAGATATTCCACTTGAGTCCGGAAAAATGAACATTTATCCTTATTTAAATGAAGATCATATTCTTGGAGGCGATTGAGGCAGTGCATAAGGTTGCTTTGACATTCTTCTATTGTTGATCCATGTATAATAATATCATCAAAGTACGACATCGTTTTTGATAAACGAGAAAGTATTTGATCTAGAATTCTGTTGAACTCAGATGGGGCAGTTTTAATTCCAAATGATAGACGGTTCATTTTATAGGTGCCTCTGTGTTTCGATATTGCTTGTATTTCACTTGATTCTTCATTGACTTTCAAGTGTAAATAAGCTTTGTACAAGTCTAGACGACAAAAGTATTTCGACCCTTTTAGGCTATTGAAAATTTCATCGATTCTCCGGATAGGATAATTTGCCGACACTAATTTTTCATTGACACCAATTTTGTAATCTACACACAGACGTACCCCTCCATCTGTTTTAGGGATAATAAGTAATGGAGATCCCCAGTCGCTTGTCGGAACTTTTGAAATTATTCCTGCTGATTCCAGATCATCTAGTTCTTTTTCTACGCGCTGTCTTAGGGCATACGGGACCTCACGTTCTTTGTGAAAAAAAGGTTTTACATTTTTGCGGAGCTTAAGAGCTTCTTCGATCCCTGGGACACATCCTACTTTCTGTTCAAATACTTTAGGAAAAGAAGTCATTAATTCTTCTGATGTTTTGATTGCATTTACTTCTACAGGTTTATGTTTTGTTAAAATTTTCTTGTCTAAATCTTGAAGATCTATTCCTAGATGTCTAATCCAAGTTCTACCCAGAAGAGGGTCATATTCATTCAGTACAATGTACAGTTCTTCAAGTGATTTCTGATCCTGGTATACCACTTTCACCTGAACTTTACCATCTGGCACAAAAACATTTTTGGTGTAGGATCTAAATATAATATTTGATGGTTGAAGTTTGGATGTAATGTTAAATTTATTGAACAGATTACGTGGCACTAATGTAAATCCAACACCTGAATCTACTTCAAACTTTTGAGGTTTATTATTGATGTGAACCGTTACAAAATACTTTTGTGTGTCATTCATAGTTGCTTGATCATTTCGATAGATATCATTCACATTATTGATGCCGCTTACATAATTAACAAGATCACAATCAGATTCATCATAAACTTCATTCTGATTGGTTTCCCTAATGATCTTTCTTGAGGAATCGAGTAAACGTCGAAGACAGACTCGCTGTACGTGGCCTGTTCGTCCACAAGATTGACACTTTAAGAATTTCGGATCCGTACGGCAGTCGCTAGCTTTGTGATTTTCTCTTGCGCATCTTATACATAAATGACCTATTCCCAATATGTTGAAATCTATTTGCTTAGAATTCACTTGACGTGACTTTGATTGATTGTGAGAAAATGACACTTAGATTTGTGAATTTCATTCATTGTGCCTGAACACTGTTGTGATTGGCTGAGTTCCCGACTGTCCACCTTTGACGCTTCCAATATTAACGCTTTTTTTTACAATTGAATCGAAATCAGCCGTTTCTGTTTGAAGGATTTGTTCTCTTATTGACTGGTCTTTTATGCCCCTTATAAACTGGGCGCGTAGGAATGTGTCTGCCATATCTATTTTACAGTCACAAGGAGATGTAAAGTCGCAGTCGCCGATGTCACGCCGTAGCAGCGCTACTTGTCCAGAAATATTTTGATTGTCTGACTGGTAATTTGACAGGAAACGGTGATGTGCTACTAATATATTTTTAGGGCATAAGTGTGTTTCTAATGTTTTAATGATTACGTTGCATTCCAAATCATTAACATTTTTCGGAGAAACTAGTGACGCCAGTATCTTGAAAGTGTCTGGACCAAGTGAGTTTATCATCATTTGAGCGCAAAAGATTTTATTGGAAAATACACCCTTCATCCTTAAATAATTTTTGAATCTTTGTTTGTAAAGTTTGAAACTTTCTTTAGTTGAATCGAAATTGTCAAATGGTGGAATTATTGACATTTGTGATGTTCCTTGGTCGAATCGTAATGATGCGCTATTTCCAGCTTGTGAAACTGTTATGTGTTGAATCAACTGTTCCTGCGATTTTGTAAAAACGTCTAAAAGCTGGGAGAATTGTGATACATCCATGGTTACGTGAGGTCTAGGAGATGTTGAAATAGAAGGAAAAATAAGTTTGTTTTAGGTTAGGCGGCACTCAATTGTTGCACATGTTCCGCTTGTTATAGCTACAAGATATTAAATTTCGTTGTACGTTGTCTGTTTTACCTCGTCGCCAATTTGTATTAACGTAAATCACATAATTTATTATCACATTACATTATAATAAATATACATTCACATGACTCGCCACATAACAACAATACTTAAAAACGGAAACTGTCATCGAGTTAACATGTCCCATCTTTGATAACGATAAATGTCAGAGATACAACATCGACGATATCTTGAAATAAATAATATAAGACCATGATGGAATCTCATTACACCAGGAACTTCTGGTTCGGTTCGGCTTAATTTGTCCGAATGCAAGCCGGTATCTACTAAAAAGGAAACCGGAACTAAATTGAAGAAGAATGAACAGGTCGAAGATGTCAAACTTCCATATCGTGAGTTAAGTGGTGCTATGACGTATTTGTCTACATGCACTCGACCTGACATAGGCTTTGCAGTAAGTTTCCTTGGTCAGTTTAATAAATGTTGCGCCAAAGAACATTGGAAAGCTGCTAAACGGATGCTGAGATACTTAAAAGGAATATTGCAAGCTAGATTTGTTTATAGGTCGGAATATTCTCCGTTCAGAAGCTACGTCAACGAAGATTGGGGAAGCTGTTTCGTGGATAGAAGATCCTTCATTGGATACCTGTTTATGATGAATGGAGTACCTATTTCATGGGATTCCCGTAAGCAAATAACTGTGGTATTATCAGCCACGGAAGCAGAATACATGACCCTCTCTGAATGCACTAAAGAAGCCATTCGTGAGCTGGGTGTCGCAGAATCTTCTCATCTCGTAATATTCTGTGACAATTGGTCGTAGCTCTGTAAATGTGGCGGAAAATCCCACCTACCATGGACGAAGCAAACACTTTGTAAGGGATGCCATAAAAATGAAATCCTTGGTTGTGGACTACATATCTACAGAAGAACAGATTGCAGAGTTCTTAACCAAATCTCCATCGAGGACCAAGCATTCATAGTGTACAAGATCTGCAGAAATCACGACTCTTTCAGTCGAGGGGAAGTGTCAACGATAATATTTTTGGTGACTCAAAGTGTCGACTTGGCAACCCTGTCAGACGTGCGACGTAAGGCAGTCTCGGTCAGGCCGCCGTCATTATAAAATTTATGTTAACAGTTTCGTTAATAAATTATATGATTACATGAAATCCATGAACTTATTTCTGCTCCACTACACAATCATGTTAACAGAAACAACAGCTACTTGCAGAATTAAAATTATAACTACTGACATTGAATCGCAGTTGTATAATAAAATTAAAGAAAGTGCAATTAGATGAGTTCCATACCTATGGAAATGTTTGTTTTAACCCTCACCTATATTCATTTGGACAAATGTCTAAGGACTGGGAATTCGGTTGATGTGCCAAATTACAACACGTTAGCTGAAATTAGCAATGTCAAATTTCGCATTGAAATTAAATGATGTGGAATATGTTCTTATGTAATAAATTTAAGTTGTGCTGACATTTTTATTATTGTTTATATTATATTTGTTATTTTATTATTTTAAAATTGTGTTTTCTTGTGGGGCTACCCCGAAAGTCTGGGCTGGAATACTGAATGAATCACAAAGTGATAAATCCGATGATCTTGAGGGCCAAGGAATGTCCCCAAATCTTGAATTAAAACAAAGAATTGAAGACGAAACTATTTGGATTGTCAAGGGATTTCAGTGATATTAGAAAGGAACGGAACAACACTATGGAAGGCTGATGTTAATTGCAAATCCCAACTGAGATGTTGCAGTGATCAATGCGGACTAAGAACAACAGGTTAAAAGAATGTATGCGTAGACAAGGACGCCATCTTCATGAAATAATTTTCAGAAATTGATAATTTTGATTGTTGCTTCTTATTTAGGAAAATTCAATTTCTCGGGATCCCTACTTTATGAGAGCTGAATTTCATCGCAATGACTCTGTGTCTAATTCCAATTAATAAAGCTTCTGCTGCTTAAGTAAGCACATACATACAAAAACCACATAAACAGTAAATTATAGTTATATGAAGAAGATACTTTAACCACCTATTTGGGCTTATTAGCGTGAAATAGTGTATGTTGATACATATATGAAATAATGTGCGTAGACACATGTAAAAGGTTTTCCAATAAGGGTGGGTTGATGTTGAAATGGAATAAAGAAAGCTGTGTGAGAGGTAATAATGAAATTTTATTTTATTTAAAGGCCCATGTATGCTTTTATGAATGGAATATGACAACATTGTTAAAATGTCTGCCGCAGATTCTCACGGTGCCACGGAACCGAGTGGTCCATTATTCAATGACTGCCCCATAGTTCCGGCGGAATTTGAGCGATGGCCTGCGTTATGTTGACTTTAAGGGCATCTGTCGATTGCGGCTTATTGGAATAAACATGCGATTTTAAGGAAACCTCATAAGAGAAAGTCTAATGAGGAAAATCACATGATCTTTGTGAAACAGTATTTAATTCGTCAAAAATCAAGTCGAGTGTCTCTTTCACGTAATCCTTGCTACGGCTAGGTCTGACGTTACCCAAAAAATCCTAATGAATCGAATGAAATGTTCATTAGGATATACTGCTAGTACTTAGCTGTTACAACAAAATCGTCCTCAATCGCTTTGGGTAAAAGACATCTGTAAGCTACTGCATTGATGTCTAGTTAGTCCATTAAATGACACCGAATGAAGCAGTCCCGAAATGTGCCGATCGTCTTCGATTTTAAAAATATCAAATATTCAGTTTGTATCGAATCAATCCCTAAGTAAATTCCAACCAAGTCCAAGAATATAGTCGAATACCCAAAAAGAGCAACGTAGAGATATTCAGGAGCATCAGGGTTGTTCTACAGTCTACAGAAAGGTAGGTTATCTGGAAAAAACTAAAGACGAAGGATATTGATCCATAAAAATGTAATATTATAAGCAATTTGAAAAAGTTGCATCTTTCGTATACATAGAGGCATCTGGTTGGCGATCTCACCCCGGACGTTAAGTACTGAAGTCATGAAGAAGAATTGGCCACGACAGACAAACGAGACACGATAGTATAAATTTCATTGATTATAAAGGCCTGTTTCTGGGAAGTTCAGAAGAAGTATTCTGGGGATTCCCTCCAATGAAAATCAATCCATAGATAAAGTTGTAGCGCAGTAGGTCCCTTCCATAATTCTATTCGATTTTTTTGATTTTTGAATGATCTAAAGGATCGGAAAGAACATTATGGCTCGGCGACCGGCAGTTAAGAAGTGGTTTATCCCGGCAACAGGCTTCCAGACGGGGTACATACCTGTCTGCGGGTTTATAATACTAAGTTTGTTTTGCTGAAGGAGCATTCACCCTTCAAAATTTCTGAAGGACGCTGTTACCTATGTCATGGAAAATTTCCCGCACTGAATACTCATGAAGATTATTGAAGCAAAAATCACGTGGGATAGCGTTTTCCCTTGTAAATGGTGTATACGAGATTAGCTGGGAGGCGAGAAGCCGAAAAATATTCAGAGTAGTTCAAGACGTTGAGAAGACGAGGTGGAAGGGAGGAGAGTTGATCAGGACGTGGAACGGAGGAGAAATCTGAGAGTGGAACGGATGTTGAAAGGGAGGAGGAATCTGGATAGTGCAACAAGATCTGAAAGTGAGATGTGAGTTGTTTCTCTTTAGTGAGAAAATATTGAGTTCAAGCAAGGCCGGAGGGAAGAAGGAGAAAAAACTGGGGTTTCCTCAATAACCTCAGTACCAGGTTCATCCCACTTTCCACCGGTAGAGTAAAAACCTTCTATTCAACCCGAAGGAAGAAGGAAGTTCCCATCACCTAGTAACCTTCATCAAGACTCGAATGAAGATAAAGTAGGTTCGTCAAGTGAACGAATCTCTGCTGCACGTGGTTACCCCATAAATAATTAACTCTGATATTTAAAAATCGTCCCTTGAATTAGTTTCTTTATTTGTAATAGCGCGCAATACCCATTAAAGTGATAGTGTTTTTATAACTAAAATTATTATATTATATCTTATAGCGCAAGTAATTTCATTAAATAATCTAAAATTTAAAACCCCTACATAATTTACAAAGTACTGGCCAGTATGACGTCAAATCATCTGCTCCGGTCGTCCAAGTAGGCTAATGGAAACTTCAAACATTGTAATGTAATAATATACCTTTCATATACATTTCATTTTGAAAAGTTCCAAAGGGAACCGCTTATCCCCGATAAGCTTACATCGATATAGACATCATGTGTCCAAAAAATCAAAAGTCATCTGGAGCGGAGTGATTCTTCAAATCACGCGATGACATAAAGGAGAAGGCCACAGGTTTCTCACAAATATCCGGAACGGATTATGCTGAAACTTTCACATCTGAGGCAAGATTAAGTACACTCCATAGAAATTGCAAGTCATCCGTACCTCTGAAGAAGAACCATCAACTCTAAGAAACCGCAGGATATTTAAATTACATCATCTATGTAAATATTTATATAAAAATTCTATAAGTTACGAAGGCAAATCTCAGAACCAAGATTATCTCTCCACAAATCGTCTAAATGTTGCTCGTGGAGACGTCAGGAAGAAGGTTTGCTTGATGAAGAGGGTTATGTACATGATATAATGTCACTTAGCCAGAATATTATGACAGAGCTTATAATCCTATCGTTTAAATAAAGTTCACATCTCAGTCATTTATAATCCCAAGAGCAGCTTGTACAACATAATATTTTAAATATTAAAATATGCATAAAAAAGATTATGTATCGTTGTTACCAATTCTTTATACAAATTTAATCGTGGGGATAGATTGCGATAAAACTTGACGCGTATATTATTAAAAACACGAGAACTCTGGTGGTATGAGAAACCCTTGCTATAAGTGCGCAATAAACTATATTTGAAGACCACGCGTGTGCCAACACGTAAAAGTTTAAGACGTCACCATCATTTAAGTAGAGAATCCACGAGCTTTAAAAAAGCAATGTGGCATCTCTCTGTCTGCAGTGTTCTTATCTCTCACTCTTAATAGATTTATAATACAAACGGAAAATCAGACCTAATTTTATTTAAAAATAAATAAACAAATTGCTAGGTTATGATATTCATCCAAATGTCTTGCCTGATATACATACCATTATACAAATAATTATCATCACTAAATATATTAAAACAAAATCCATAATTGTTCTGACTGTACCTCGATTAATGAAGGTGAAAAATTTCGGCCAAAATTTGTCAGAATTAAAATTGGTTATTAATTACATTACATCACTACGTTTCGTTCCATTATATGGAACCTTCTCAGGCGATCTACAAAAATAATTATAATTTAAGTGATGAGATGAAAACATAAATCGATTAAATATGCCTATTAATATGTACTTACAGAAAAATAATCCAAAAAAATCCAAAAATTGTATAATGTATGTGGCACAAAGATTTATTTGTAAATTTGTATTGAATCACGAACTATCTCCAGGATTTATGATCTTTCCGCATTCTTTTAGGGGTGGGGGACCTTTTATGTTTTCATCTCATCACTTAAATTATAATTATTTTTGTAGTTCACCTAAGGACGTTCCAAATAATAGAACGAAACGTAGTGATGTAATTTAATTAATAAACAATTTTAATTCTGACAATTTCTGGCCTAAATTTATCACCTTCATTAAATACATTAATTTTCCATCATCCCATAATCCACATTTATTAGTGTACGAAATCATCGTGAAGTCTGACGAAATATTGTGACTTACCCATAATTTATGCCTTAAGATTTTTTAATATATTAAAAATTTCCTTCCAATTTTTTGAATAATATAATATATGCGGCCCAATATTTTAAATAAAATTTGAGGTTATAATAACGAAATTTATCGCAAATTAAGTAGGGGGTGATTAAAAATAAATCAACTCATTTAGGTACTTATTTTTGTGAAATATTAAAATATTTATAACAACCTCTTTGTCAGTTTTTATTTTATTTTAATAATTAACTATTTCCTTTCCTCTTTGGCTCTACAGCCCATTGAGGGCCTGGGCCTACCAAGTCGACTGCGGACTGTCATCTTGCATGGCACATTCCGAATTTTGAGTGACACGTGGTATCGATCCAATAATGAACTATACTACGTTAATTATCAGAAAAAAATATTTATTTATTCTACGTTTCGTCTTTCATTTGAGATTCTTTCAGGTATAAAAATTTAGCTGTTGATCCTGTATTTCGGCCGAAGGAGTCATGGAGTGAGGTCCATCAACTCCTAAATTTTTATACCCGAAGAAGTCTCAAATGAGAGACGAAACGTAAAATTGTTCATTATTTATATAAAATAAAAACTGACAGTTTCTTGCAACTCTGTACAATTTAGTCTTTACTTTAAATTTACGACGTTTGTCTACGAGGTTTATTCAATATAATAGTATTTATAAAATATTTTAATATTTATAAAAAGATTCAGATACCGTTGTGTTTGTTTTTAAGAAAATCTCAATATACCCTGTGTTGCTACAAATATATAATAAATTGCCCCTAAAGTGTTTCTTTAAAATTTACTAAAATTCTCTAAAACCTATAGCTTCTTATAATTTTTCACGCGTCACTTGACCTTGAAATTTGGCCTTCAGATTTACTTTTGGCTGTATCTTCAAGCTGTGAATGTATTTTTTTTATTTGGCTCAATATAAGCTTTATTTTTATAATTCTCAGATTTCATTTCTTTAAAATTTTCATACTTTCTTTGTGTTAAAATAAGTTATATAAAAGAGTACGTTTTGACCAAGGAGAAGTATTAGCATCATTCCTTTTCCTAGCTAATATAAATAGATATACGCGAGCAACGAGGGAAACTCTGCTAGTAAATAATTAAATTGACCAAATGTCTGAAGAAATTAATTAAACCTCTGAAAAAAAGTACTAATTTTAAAACCTTCCACCCTTAATGTTGGGTTTGTTATTCTGGTATTGAGTCCTAGGACTGGTTTTATGCAACAATGTTATCCTATCTTGCGCAAACCGTTACATTTCCACATAACTACCAAACCCCACATCCTGCCTAACAGATTCGCGTATTTCATCCTTGGCCTCCTTCTGTTCTAACCCCACAAACTCCCATATAATGCTAATTTTCCTGGACCCTCGTGTCTTAAAATGTGGCCTATTAATCTATCCCTTCTCTTTGTCAAAATACTTCATATTTTCCGCTCTTCCCTTATTCTGTTTAGAACTTCCTCGTTAGTGATTCTATCCACGAATCTGACTTTCAGCATGTTTCTATAGAATAACATTTTAAAGGTCCGTATTCTTTTCCTTTCAGCAACTCCTACCGTCGACGTTTCGCACTCGTATAACGCCTTGCTCCATATGAACATATTTAGCAAAGATTTCCTAATATATATAGACTTATACTACTCGTGAGTAGATTCCTCTTTTTCGCGAAAGCCTTTCTTGCCTATGTTAACCTACTCTTTATATCTACTATACTTCTACCTTCCATAGTTATTACGCTTCCCAAGTAGCAGAATTCCTTAACTTCCATCAAAATATCCCCTCCCAATCTAACACCATTTGTTATTCTGTTATCTGTTTCCCGTACTTCACTCCATCACCACTCTTAATTTAGGATTTAAACTGCTAATTGATTGCGTTATATTTACCAATAAATAAAATTGAAGAGTGTGTCTGTCTGTTCGTATGTTTGTCTCTAATAGGCTCAACGGATTTCAATGAAAGTTTGAGGGTTTATAAATACGAAACTTAACTAGTGTATTCGTGCTTGTTTCATTTCGATATCTTGTAGAGTTCATAATATATTCATGGAAATATTTATAAATCCATCGAATTGCCGTGGGAAAGTCAGCGTGAAAACCAACTTCGAGTTGACGTTCCTACACCATTCATTCCACTTGTGGTATAATAAGCGTAATTTTGGCAACATGAGAGAGGGAGAGGTAGTGCAGTATTCTCATTCCATCTATTGTTAAGTAGGATTCACTCCATAATTAAACTATTGTTGGCAGATTACTAGCTCCCTGAGAAATAATAAACTTCTTTGAATCATCAATGCGATGTATACGTAAATGTAATTAGCCTTAAGCTAGTTTGAATAAATAAATTATGTAATTTAATTTGTCGCGTCTGGTAAATTTTAATATTTAGTAATTGTTGCTTTTTGGGCGCGGAGGGGGGGGGGGAGGTTCTGCACTGCCTGCTGAAACAGAGAACTTAATTAAAAACGAATCGTTGTGAAATTATATTTTTATTGATTACTTCATTAATACTTGCTTTGTAGAGGTAAATGTATTTATAACATGTGATTTACATTAACTTCAAATAAGTATGTTTTATTTATAGGTTACATCCGATAGTATCCTTGCGTATACGTAAAATTAATCCTGACTATCTTTATTAATGCTTTGAGATAATCGTCATGGATTGTCGAACTGAAAATATAGGGCACCTAAAATTTCCTTTGGACATACATAAAGTAGGAAATCAAGTGCACGGAACAGACGAACCACTAATCTGATGTCGACTTGACCTCAGATGAATCATTGTATTGAGCGAGAGGTGTTTACATCCTGAAAGTACTTGATCGCTGCGTAATGCTCGATTGTAAACCTGTGCTTATCACAAACGACAAAAGAAGTTCCCGAAAGGGAAAGTCTGTGATTCGAATGTGCCAAATTCTTCTCCTTATGGAACCTATAGGTTAAAATTCGTCCTGATCCTTGCGCTTACCTCCAGTATACAAGGGATATTTAAAAGTTGTGCTGGGAAGACGCATCGGCAGGCGAATAAAAATGTGCTTGGCTTTCTGAGTTCGAACCTTAGTCGTCGCCTTTCACTTTGACACAAGAGATGACTGAACACCTTTATGCTCCTTGGACTCAAACCTTAAATACACAACGTATTTGAAGCTCGAGTACAAGTCTATCAGTGTAACCTGCAAGGAGACAATTTCCTTACAAAGACTAGTCAAGTATTTTAGTACCAACAAAATTAATTAGTTTTGCAAAGGCCGCAGAAAATCCTCATTAATTTTATTTTTTGTTTAATTTACTCTACACTGATATTAATAATTACGATGAGAATTTTACCTAACGCTTGAGGAGTATAGACTAACAACAAGATCTTAAAAATTTAAAATCTAAGTTTCAAAAGAAAAGTATATGGAAACTAAATGATAGAGGTAAATAATATTGTTTAAATATGTAAACATAAAAATAAGAATGATACGACAGAAAGATTTAAAATAAAAAATACCCTAATTTTCTGCTAAAACGTTGATATTAAATGTGATTGTATAAGTGATTTGGTAGTTTTGTCAAGAGACTTTTAGTTACTTCACAATCTGAGAAAAGAAAACTGAGAAATATAATTTGAAACGCGTACATCCCACCTCACTCCTGCCATCAAATGAATACTTCAGTGAATGAAAGACCTATTTGAACAAAAGAATTAGTGAACCAAAAACATCACCGAAAATACCAAACCACACGGTAAAATGAGTTTTGAAAGTTGTCTGTGAGTTTGACACGCGCGTTTGCATTACCCCAGTAGTGCTGGTTGTGCTTATTAAAACAGCCCCTCACGTGAAAATGTGACCTATTCAAGAAATAAAGTCAAATTTCAGAAATAGGGGCTGTTCACCAGTTCCTGAAGGAACAATTGGTAGAATTGTGTCCGGTGAGGATAATCAGGGCTGCGATTTTCTATATGCTGTACGCCAATATAATAACCTTAGTATATTTTACTCGTAAACTCATCTATATTATAGGAAAAATAAATGTATAATATACTTGTTATTTTGTAAAGCCAACGCTCTTACTTAAGGGTTCATATCGAGATAAAATGCAATGAAATCAGCTCATTGTATCAAAAGATGAAGCATTGAAAACTAATATGGGTGAACATAAGGGAATAAAATAATATGTTATAAAAAGATATTCCTCCACTTATCATTTCAACAGTACTTTCTTTGTTATAGACCTTCCATTGATACATTCATCATCCTAAAACTCAAATTAAAACTCCGTATGTATCTTCACTGTGTAATTTTCAATCTCTTAAACAAGTGGAGAACATATTTCGTGAATTGAGTACTTTTTGTTTATCTTCACAGGGTTCCCGATAAGCAATGTAACTCATAACTCCACTGAGTGTCAGTCAAGACATCTGTTTTATCTTCAGCACGCTTCAAACCATCAATTATAACCACTTAAATCGACAAGTCTTTAAATTTATATCTATTGCCAACAAGGTAAAGTATTAAATCAAAAAAATGTGGAAGAGTAATGATTTTTAAATAACGCATAAAGAAATAGATACAATCAACACTTATCTTGGCAATAAGACAAATCTTTCTTCAATAAGCTTACGCAAACGGTAATAACGTTGCTTAATGATTTCATACTAGTAACAGGGGTGGAAAAACGTTATCAATTGATGTTTTATGTGGTGAGAAAGTCTGAGACATCAACAACATAATTTTTACAAAGTGAAGTTTTCTACTTAATGATACAGCACAGCTATTATTACAACAAAAAGTATATTTAAGATATATCAAATAAATTTTGAAAGTAGTTCTTAGATATGTCTTACTACTGTCTATCGTTTGGACAGTGAAAAGGAAACATTTGTTGCTACTACTTAAATGAGTTAATCAAACATTATTTGCGATGGCAGAATTAAATTTACATATTTTTTATTGTACGAGAATATTAAGGTTGTGAATATAAATATACGCAATATAATAATAATAATATAAAAAATATTCAAGATCTGCAAATTGGACTCAAATTTGAATTTTGGAATTCCAATAAATGAATCGGCCACTGATTTAGTTTCTAAAAGTAAATTGAACATTAAACGCAGTTGAAATTAATCTTGCTGAAAAATTTTCAAAACACTCCTATTTAAATTGAGATTTGGTATAACTGTCAGAATAGTCAACTAAATAAATATTAATAAATGCAAATAATAATTTCATTTCATTTCCATTAATACGTTTCATCTATAAACCCCGTGACACACTACCGAAAAAAAGTTGCTCATTTCCACTGATTAATTATGTTCGCTACGCTTTATGAAATGTTGACATTCATAGTAATTCCTTCTGACCTATTAATAATGTAAAATTCCCATTCTGCTATTTTCTAAGCCTTTAAACTGCAATATTTTACTTTTAAACTACTTTCGTTGTTCCGCAACATTATTGTTTAACAGTTGTCCATTCCCTTTATGACTATGTAAACAGTGCATACTAGCTATGGTGTTTAATATTGGCAAGCATTCAAATAATCCATTCGTTTTCTTAGGATTTACGAAACGAAATGGCTACGTCTTCATTGTCTACACAGGGAAATGACTTGACCTGATTAAAAAGTAGTCCTGTTGATTATATTTCGTCTTCAAAGAATTACTGTCGTAAACACTAAAATACTCAATATTATGTGCAATTTTTATGTATTAATCGTCGTGATATAGTCTAGGGAATTGTTGGTTTTAAAGAGAGAGGAATGGTTCTACTTGGAGTCGCCCACGTAAAACCCCTACACGATATGGTATTTGTTCCATCTGTTTTACATTACTCCCAGGTTGCTTATATTAACGAATGTCGCGGTTAACGTAATTTGTAGGGCGCAAGCCGGCCCAACGAGATACGTAATTTTCAGTATGAAGGTGACTGATATAAGTTTAATAGGTATCGGTTTACTCATTCTAGTTGGACGTGTCCATTTGTGGACGTAATTCTCAAGAAGCTTTCCTTCATATTCCTATAAGACGATTGATGGTGTGCACTGATTATGGTGGACCTAATCGCCTATGTTGGCCTATTTATTTAAGATAATAAACGTGTTGTATCCAGATCTATTTTTGACAAAAATTATTTCAATGGCATGTATGCAAATGAGAAGTATAATTAAATTACGTTGTTCCTATGTATTCTCGACATACCATGTTAGATTATCTTCTATAGCTTTCACTCGGCCGGTGGCTTGAAGTATAGATAACATTAGATGATATTAAGTAGAAAAGATGTCTCTCTTTAGTATTATCAAATAATGATGTTAGTAACCATTCTTAGAGATGAGAGCCGGTATAAGCTTCTTATATAAGTTTGACATTTTGTGACGTTGTATTTTACTAATATATTACTTTCGTAAGCATTAGTTCATTTAATTGCTTTCATCATTCACTCGTATTGACAGCATTCAAACTTTCTCTCTTATTAACGTTGTTTGATATTAATTTTGAGTGTCGATTAACATATTATTCAGAAACTTATATTTTTTGTGATCTTAGTCAAACATAAGGAACTCGTCTAATATCTTTCAGTTTTGATAGTTTAGTCTGCTTAGTGCTTAGTATCAGAAGCATTTAAAATATAATTATCTATTTAGAATTGTTTTTTGCACTTGATAATCTTTGCGGACTTAATCATTTAATTGGATTCTCAATCAGTTCATCCTTTGCTTAAAAAACTTTACTTATTATTTCGGCTTTATGAAATAAAAATGGATAAAATGATAATCTAGTTAAGGAGAGCCTAGTTATTTCCCTTTTATACGTGTAAAGTAAATTTAAGAATGGTAAGTGGCCTTTTACTAATTTCAGAGACAATCCGAAATATATTTAAGCTAAAAAATACATATGCGTATTCAATTACTCCGTAAATTGAATATTTACTGCAAATGCTGATTTAATACTATGGAAACATTTTATTATACTGTGATATCAGAGCCTTGTACATGTCCCTTTTTCAATAACTTAAAACATAGAGTAAATAGAAAGGTATTATCAATTGAGATATAGAGCATTTCATATCGCGAGATAGATCTAAGAGTTTAAGATTTGTATCACGTTTTATATATATTTTCTAGAGCAGCTCTATACAAGACGCGCTGCCAGACGACGTCGATCTCTGTGTACCTAGCTGTTATACGTAGGTATTACTTGTCACAGTAGATTCGTCTTACTATATTGTTATTATCAAGAATTATTTATATTCTAGAGTTCAGTATACGTAAAGACA
Organism: Eucriotettix oculatus; assembly: GCA_034510155.1. Classification (NCBI taxonomy): domain Eukaryota; kingdom Metazoa; phylum Arthropoda; class Insecta; order Orthoptera; family Tetrigidae; genus Eucriotettix; species Eucriotettix oculatus. Next base: position 16,042,602 of record CM067378.1, read on the forward strand.
ATTTTAGTTGATTCTATATGTATACTGTAAAACCATGATGATGCTGAGATACCTTCAGTGGGAAACGTACTTTTTGATATCCTAATTATACGCTTAAGAAGTTTTATGCACGTTAATTTATAGATTAACCCAATTTCGCAACTTGTATGACGCCTATGTCGTAAAATAGCTCTAATCACGGATACTAAGCGAGCTACTATTTATTGAATATATATTTTGGACAAATAGTCTGTTTAATTAAAGGATTGGCAATTGTTAGAGAGGTCTTCTATGAGACGATAAAAGAAACATTATCATGGAAATACACTGCTCCTTTATTGTGTATTATCTACGGTTGCCTCATGTTGTATTTATTCTGAGCGAAATAACATTTTGGATAAAGGATTTAAAATCTAATGAAGTCTGAACACCTGGGGATATTTGCTAATGGCTGCCGGACCTTAGTGCATCATGCTGATAATTTGTGCTTTCATAGTCAACTACATCAAGAGACAGCTGGGTTGCTTAGTTTTTTTAACTACAAATTTTATCTGTTTACTATGTTGCTGAGCAAGTATAACTCATCACTGTTATGGGATTATGAGCATTTGAGGTGAATTTAACTTTGCACAGATTGTCCTGCTAACAGCACTAGAACCGGGTATCCACAATTCGTCTCTGGTCGCACTACTTGTGGTGAGCCCACGACTAGTTCCTCTTCTCCGCATACAATTCAGGGCTCTGTAGGGCCTCTTAAATGGCATTGATTCGTTTCTAACTTACGAATACTATTGCTCTTACATACCTATTGCTACGTTGCTCCCTCTACTTATGCCAATTCGTCAGACGAAGTTAACAAGTGACAGTCTTATAGATTCTCTCGCCGTCGGTGTACCGTTAAGTACCACTCACTGCTACGAGCTTCATTCTGACGATTGATGATTTTACATATAATATCAGACTTGCGCACTCGATGCTTTGAGCAGGCTTATTATTTTACTTGTATGTCTATTACCAGAGTTATATGTACCGCGAAACACATTTCTAGCGAAGATCAAAGTAATTAGATAAATAACTCAAACAGGCCATATCGCTATACTTATAATAGCCTTATAAAACTAGAACATATTTTTGTGGTCTGTATCTAGTGTACCGATTAAAGCAAAAGACTAGATGGTAATCTAGTTGCTACCGTAGAATTCATACCAAACATATCTCTTCGCAAGCCTCCACTCTTCTGTTCATTATCCCTCGATACCATCATATACCTTCATTAGATGCTTTACGGACGGGTATATTCTATGTAAAGTTATGTAGTCCGTAAAAAGTTAATCTTAAGAAGAAATATAAAATACCTCTTTGACGCTAAGTCGGATTTTGTATAGAATCTTTGAGACGATTATTTAAGTTGCTTAGTTTTTTCTTGCGCAAGTGCTGATCGTGAGAATTATACTGTACATAAGTACAAGAATCATTATGTAATAGAACGACATTAATGAAAAAAGTGTGTCATGTATCAGATTATAGTTCTGGATTAGATATGAAAGCTAGATTTCATATATATGTTGAGTAATAATAACGAAGGTTGCAGTTGTGGCCACGAATTACACTAGAATGCGTATGGACATAGATGGAATGAGTGTATGTAATAAAATGATAGCTTCATAGGGTAAAATCAATGGATTATAAGTGACTCTATTAATAAGGGTAGATCCTAGATTTGATTAGAATTACGGAGATCATATTAGAAGATCGGAATAATTTGCTATATGAAGGTAGATAATGTTGATGGAAGGTGTTGCACTTACTCTGTGCGAATTAGCTTGTCACGTGATACTAACGTAAGGGGATTTTGGCATTGTGAAGGAATATTTAGTTGTAGTTTATTAGAACAGCGTTTAATTTATGCAACACTTAAAATTAGCGCATATGCATTATTGTGAAAGCAAATTTAGAATTAGCTTTCAGGGTCGAAATAAAGTAAGCGAGACTTTTTTTATTCATAATAAGAGTGGGTTATTAATTGTCAATACATGTGCTGCCAGATTGATATGGGTACGATCAACATTGCTAATTAAAATATAATGTATTCTTGCTATTTAAGGAGTCATGTTGTTTCGGTTCGAGTTATATTGCTTAATGTCGGTATGATATGTATTGTGAAAGATAGTTTGAGTCTTGCAAGCGCGTTCATTGAACAGCGAAAGATCTAAATATGTACTATCTTAGAATTCTATACTCTGAAAATGCGTTGTCGCAATCATAGCATGTAACGGCTGTTAAGCTGTAGCGAGATTTACGTCTGCTCCTTTATTATTTGTTAGTTAACACTTAACTTGAAATAATATCAATGTTGAATTTGCGTATTGTCCTACTACAAACATAACCCCCCTCTGACATTTAATTATATTATATCTTAGAATGAGCATATTAATGAGCAGCGTGATCATCAATTAATCGCGTCAACTTATTTTTATGAAGTTGAATCTCGGTCCTATAGAGTATAAAGATGGAAAGCGCCGAGTACTGGACTTAGAATTCTAAACCTTTCCTTGCTAGGCTCTCCGGATGTGTATTTAAAAGTTAATAAGATTATTAGCATATGTTGAGCGGCCTGGTGTGTGATTTAAGCAGGTAGATATCTTTAATAGTAATCAATAGAGTGCTGTAGAATTGTCATTATATATTAGGCCGTGGCATAATCTATTGCTCACTTCCTCACACGTTTCCTAATCATAGTTGTGAGGAATTGTATGGGCATGTTTTATAATGCATTTACCAATCACGTATATTAATGCGAAATGAGGTTCACCGACTTCGCTTGCTTCAGATTTTTGTCTCCATGTTATGGGTGTTACAACGCATCTTAGTAGTAGGGTAGAGATATATTTAGAACATTTTCAGGCCACTATTCCAGTCTACTTATAGGGAACATATAGACGTCTTTATCAGCGAAACATACAAGAGATATTCTTCTCAATAGCTAGGGCATTTTTATAAAGATTGTTGTTTTATTGGTTTTTAACTCATTGCTACGCATAGTCAAGGCCTATCTATTTAATAGTTAAATGTCTCGTCTAGATATGAGTCGTAATCAGTATCTATCGGTGACCAAAATTAAATATTATCATGATTATTTTATAATGTAAGCGAACATCAATTGCTGAATATCTCTACTTGAGCTAATATGTTTCTTTCTTCATATAACTGATTGTTTGTATTTTGTTTTATTAGCTTACATCATTCTTAAAGTCTCTTAATCGTAATTGATGATATCCGTGGAGATTTACGCTCTTACTCTATTTTGTGTCGATCTCAATGTTTTACATTCATTTTCGATAAGAATTAGTATTGCAAGTACGGTTTAACTGTGCGAAACTTGCCTAGTTTACTTTTTTTAACAAGACAGCTCGTTGGGCAGAGGTCATATCAGACTATACTTCAACTTTGATGCTTTTGGATTCCAAAGAATGCCTATAATCAACCTATTTATCTTCCTAGACGAAATTAATATTATTTTTATTAGTGGGTATCATGTTTGTTGTGATATTATGAAAGTAGGTAATTTTAATCTTTCATTAGAAGCTGCATTTTTTGTTGAAATAGCACCAGATCTAGCTATTATTGAAGAATGGAGACTACAATATTTACACTGATAGCTCAGGCATGAAAATATAAGATAATGATGTAATATCCGGTATCGAATTCTTTTGAGCTCCCTATAGGTAAATCGGACAGCTGGGGATATATTTTCTAGAGGAAAGTTAATAAGATACGATTCTACTTTGTGATTTAAGAACTAAAAATAAACCAGTTGAGCTATCTCATAGCTAAATATGAGACAGGGCCGGTGGGTGTAGGTTTGAAACTAGTCTTTACATTAAAATATTTGCATAGTGACATCCTAGTAAAAATCTATTTGCATTTATTATCATAGGCACCTATTCTGAGATTTAATTTACTAGATCTGTGAACCTTTCGGAGTATTGCATTACTTACGAAGATTAATTAATCTCCTAAGCATAACTTTTTGTTGTGGAGTATAGATGTCTTTGTGGCTTGTCAAGACTCTGAAATTCTTTGCTTGTTAGAATTGTATTTGTTGTCTTTTCATCAGCGACCTCAGGCCATTTTCCATTTTCAATATATTGACGCATATATGTGTGCAATCATTTTTGATACAGTTAAAGATGTCTTTGCGTAGTCTTACGAAAGTCATATAATAGATTATAAGGCTTACTGCGGGTAAGTGCCTTAGGTGTATACTGAAGTCAAAATCGTTTATGAACTCGATTAGAGCTGACATTGAATTTTCTGCCTCAATGCGCAAGCATAGAAGTTCCAGCCGGTTTAGAAACTATTACTGTGAAAGATAATGGCAAGCGTATTGCTTATCGTTATTTCATTTCTCGTCCTAGCATCATCATGTGAGGCACTCTGTAACATGGATTTCATTTCCGTGCGATCAAATGTCCAATCCGTATAGTAGTCACTTTGGCTGTCTATTTTCGTTTAAATTTTGTTAACTCGGATGAACACATCTACTTTTTTAACGTCCGTCGCAGATAACATTGCTATATAGCATTTCACATGAAATTCTTAGTCAATGTCTGGACGTAGTTTCATAAAGGATAAAACCAGACTTTTGCTATACCTTAATTCTATATTTACCCATTCATAAATTCTTGTGGATTGTTTAGATGGTCAACATTCTTCATATTGTTAGCTCTTCCCCTAATCTGCTTAGAATTTCCCGGTTAGTTTACCTGCCTTTTTTTTCAGATTTTTTCTACAGCACCACTTTTTAAAAGATTCTATTATTTTCCATTCTGCAAAAAAAATTGTCAACGTTTCACACCCAAACTAACATTTTTAGTAATGATTCCTAATATTCATAATTATGAATACCTGAACTGTCCTACTCTTTATGTCTACTTCTATCATCCATAGTTATTATGCTTCCCAAGTAGAAAGTTTCCTTAACTTTCTTCATAATAACCCTTCCCAATCTAACACCCTTTGTGATTCCCCTATTTCCCAAACTACACTCCACTATCTTGGTTTCCCACACTTAATACTCAAGTTGTATTCTTCTTCCAGGATCACGTTAATGCCATTTATTGTGGTTCCCAAAACATTAGTCTGCTTATATCTTCTCCTTGCATTTGATTCCCTTTCCACATTCATTTTTAACTTCTATGATTGCTAGTTCTATATGTAAGTTCAAAATAATAGGCGACAGACTGCATCCTTGTACTTCTTTCTTGATATTTGATTCCTTTTCTTGCCTCATCAATTCCAATTTATGCCGACTATCATCTGTAGAGGTAATCGATAACTCTTCATTCTTTATATTTTAATCTTCAAAATCCTTCATAGTTTGTCCCAGTTTACATTATCATAGGTTTTCTTAATCTACAAAACTCGAAGGTTTTCTGATGATATTGAAGCACTACGGGAGTCAGAAGAAGACCTGGAAAACATATTTGGCATGAACGTGATCCTGGAGGATTAATAGAGGGGAAATAAAGGTGATGGAGTGTAGTATGGAAAATAGTGAGGTAACAAACGTTGTTAAATTAGGAATGGATATTTAGAAGCAAGTTAAGGAATTCGGCTCATTGGGTTGGTAGAAGTATATTAGACAGAAAGAGTAGGGTAGCACAGGCAAGAGAGACTTTCGCAGAAAAGAGGAATTTACTTTCGGCTAATATAAGTATGAATATTAAAAAAATTATTAAAAATTAGTATAGTAAATATTATTAAAAATAAAACGGAGGGTGCAAAACTTGGACCCTAGAAGTTGCAGATGACAATGCTTTCAAATGTTTTGTATGGGAGAATGCTGAAAATCACATATTTGAATAAGGTAACTAACCAGGGAAAGAGACAACAATTAGGAGTACTTTGACCAAGGGAAAGGTTAGAATAATGTGCCACGTTGTGGGACATGAATGTCTTGTAAAAATAGCAGTAGAGGGAAGTGTGTGCGGTAAGATCAGAAGAGGGAGCATGAGGCTGGAATAGAGAGAATGTGATAGGTATGTAGTAATGAAAACGCTTGCGCAGGGTAGGTTAGCATGGAGAGTTGCATCAGAACAGTCTTATGGCTAATTACCACAATAAGAACGATAACGAATTAAGTATCGGAATTGATGTTTTCAAATACTTTATTCAATATTTTACGTTTAATGATTTAATCAATGAATCATTTAAATGTTGTTTATTTAAATTCTGAATAATTGTGTATTATTTATCAGGATTAGAACGCCTGCCCGGTACCGCCGCACAGTTTAATCTGAAGTCGTTGACTATAAAATTTCCTCTTCTTGGCTCTACTTTTCTAAATGGTTCTCCTACTAGTTAAACCGGTACAGTTGAAACTCGATTATCGTTCGTTTAGTTTTTGACGATTTTTTTTGCATAAAATATGTATTTTGTATTTCGTCGGCCTCGGCTGATCCATTGCCATATTTTTATTCTCATGCCACATTTTATCACTCCACACGTTTTGTTTCCAAGTGCTTCTTCGATGGTTTATTACTACTTATTCAGTGATTATTGAACTGAATTTATTTTGCTATTTTCAGTTTTAAAATGCATATATCGCACGTTACTTATAAAAAATAAATTAGCACATTACATTTTGCTTCGCCTTGAAACCAAAGAAAATTTACGAAGCCAGGAACTATTTGGAAGAAGACCAAGAATAAAAATACTAAAGAAAGGAAATATAACAGCGGAAACAAGATAACTGAAACGACCATTGACGATAAGTTCAATAGTTACGAAACAGGAACCTACGGTGTAGTTTGAAGCGTGAATGTTGTCTCAAAACAAATGCCACAAATAATTAAAGCAGTCGAACATTTATTTCTAATTTGGAACAATAAAAAACTGGAATATTATATTCTAAGTTCATCATCAGAGAAAATACCACTAATGAGCCGTTCTCATTAAAAATTCCCAGGGACGAATGCTGACGTAAGTAATGATTTTAACATCACCAGAGGCTTGTTCGAAAAATTTAAAAGGTGCAACAGGCATACACAGCAATGCGATACTTGACGAATGACATTTAAAAAAGAAGTCTGGGAAAATTAAAGAACAAAATTCAGTTTAATAATTAATGTTTTATTAACACAATCTGATTACTATTTGAACACTAGGATATGGAAAATTTAGGAGTATTTAAGTATTAAAAATGATGATTATACTCATGGTATTTTCTTACATGAAACTCAAATTAACTATCAGGTTCATATCAGTGGGAGAAACTAAACAAACACGCTGCATAGGTCTTGCTTATTACCTTGAGCCGAAAAAAAACAAGTTTTGTTCGGACTCCGGCGCTTCGAAGTCTTGAGCAGGTACCAAGCGACTTCTAAGTATTCAGTGCATTTAGCTAAGCATACGTGTCAGGTACCAACGATCTATAGCCCACACAGACATTAAATAAATATTGACGAATATAAAACCTTGTTCTATTCATTGGGGAAAAGGTTTCTAGCCGGTGGCGATTGGAAAGCGAATCATGTCAGTTGGCGTTCCCGATACACAACACCAAAAGTCAAAAACCTACTACAACTAATCGTTAACAACAACCTCGCACATTTGTCAACTGGAGAACCGAACTACTGGCCATCCGACCACAATAAACTCCCAGACCTGCTAGACTTCTTTGTAGACAACGAAATTGCATCTAACTACTTCCATATAGAACCGGATTGGGACCTTTCATCCGACTTTCGAATAATCCTTATCCTTAGTACTCATATTATTATAAAAGGATGACCACCTAGATTTGTATCCCCAAAAACCCGATTGGACGAATTATCAGAAATACATTGAGGAAAAACTAACTTTAAATATCAAACTAAAAGAAACTGAAGACATTGATAGTGCAGTGCAATATTTTACAAATACAATCCAAGAGTCAGCATGGAACAGTACGCCCTTTAAATTTTAGCCTTCAGCAAACTCGGTGATAACAACGTACCTTTACAAATCAGACAGCTCATTACAGAGAAAAGACGTGCAAGGCGCATTTAGCAAAGTAATCTTGAGACCTTTCGATAAAACTACTTACAACAGGCTAACAAGACTGCTAGAATCAACACTACAGGATCAACGGGATTCTACATTTGAAGGATATATAACCACTCTTTCAAAGGGCTATCTCTTTGTATGGAAAGCTACCAAAACATTAAAAGAACATATAAACCATTTACCTCCATTAAGAAAACAAGACGGAAACTGGGCACGGACTGATGAGAAAACAAATACTTTTGCAGAAAACTCTAGCAAAAACTTTCAGCTCTCCAGAACTGAACCCTAACGTTAATGATGTAAACATATAGACGTTTCTGGATGTACCTTGCCCGATGACTATTCCTATCAAACGATTCTCGCCATCATAAGTTCAACAACAAGAAATTATTTCGTGCAATATCCATAAATCTCCTGGGTTTGACCTCATAACAGGACAAATCCTTTAGCAGTTACCACGGAAAGCAATAATATTAACCAACCTTTATAATATCAATCTACTTCCCAAAATCCTGGAAATTCGCACAAATAATACTGATACCTAAACTCGGCAAACCATCAAACTCCCTTTCGTCATAGCGCCCCATAAGCCTACTGCCACAGCCATCGAAGATATTTTAAAGATTACTGCTTAAAGGACTAGAGACATATCAACCTGGATGGGATATTACCGATACTGTAATGAAACTTGAGAGGTTGAATTTAAATTTGCATCAAAAATAAATTATTTGGTTAGATTAAATAAAAACAAATTAAATTTATTAACAAGAAACAAAAAATAAATACAAAATGTAGGGTCACATTAAAAAATTTACACATCCACTCATTACAACACATCACCTAGGATTCCGGTCACACCACTCTGCAAAACATCAGTGCCACAGATTTGTGAATGAAATAATACAGGGCTCAGAAGAAAAACAAGGTTGCGTTAAATATTGCATTTGACAAAGTTTAACACGTCAGTTTACTATAAAACTGATTATCACCTCATCTTAAAATCCTATCGCTTTTTTCAAACTAAGTGTAACAACGATATTTCCACAATTCATCCAATTTCCTCTGGAGTACCACAATGTAGTGTCCAGGGAAGGTTTTTACACCTTATAAGATTTATTTACAGCTTACATACCTGAAACAGATAACACAATTCTTGCAACCTAGCTGGTGTTCTACAAAAACATTTAAATAGCCTTGAAGAATGGCTAAACTTTTGGTGCATAGCTGTAAATCCTAATAAATTAGTGCAAGTAAATTTTACCACCAGGAAAACTAACTGTCCAAATGTTTCAATAAATAACACACCATTACCTATCACCAATGAAGTCAAACACCTTGGTCTACTATTGGACTCTAAGCTTACATGGAAACCGCATTTAACATCTAAAAGGGATCATATTAAGAATAAGTTTCACCAAATTAATTGGTTACTTTGCAGAAATTCCAAAATGGAAACAGCCAACTATGGGGTTGCACAAAGCCTTTGAACTCAAAATTTATTCAACGTCTTCAGTCAAGAATCCTTCGTACCATCTTAAACGCACAGTGGTTTGTGAGCAACTAAACAATACATGAAGATCTAGCCATACCTACTATAGAAGATGAAATACACAGACTCAGCACTGATTATCCTCAAAAACTCCTAGGTCACCGTAACAAAGAGGTCAGCCATTTAGCAAACGAACTAACATTGAAGAGGAAGCGGTCAACAGACCTGTGAAGTTTAAATTGTATTGCATTCAATAAGTAGGACTCATCACTTTGTCAATAGAATACGGCGGAAAGTACCCGAAAAACCAAAGACGTCGCTTATAGGTCTTTGGTTCGGCCTATCCTTGTGTATGGGGTGGTGTGTTGGGATCATGACAGAACCGATCAAATACAGGCGTTGGACAGGATTCAAAACCGGGCAAAAACAGGAAATATTTATAGAAGCACGGGTAATCTGGAGGCGTTAGCAATTATAAGAAATAGGGCCAGGCTTTGTGCGCTGTACAAAGCGTATACAGACGAGCCAGCCTCGAGTCATATCAAAACTCGTATGCATTTACCGACATATGTAGCGAGAAATAATCATCCATTTAAAATTAATCAGAGAAGACAACGAACGGACGTGGGTAAGTATTCCTTCGTAAATAGTCTTTTGACTGTAATGACTTGCCTGTAAGTCTACTAAAAACTTTTTTGAAGAGCGTAAAATTATTTAGGGACAGAATTAGGGACATGGTTTAACTTAATTTATTAAGGCTTATAATTAGTGTTTAAGTATTTTTATATTTAATGTTAATAGTACTATAATTTGTTTAACTTATATTCCTTTATTGGAATATTAAATGTATGTTGCAACCGGGCACAGCCCATTGTAACGTAATAAATATATCTATCATATCATTTTGTTTCATTTGGAGCGTGGTCACTGGACCACTTCTCCCCTCATTATATTTTTTCATTTATCTAATTTTCTTACTGTTCAAAATGAACAGTTTTTAAATTTATTAATAAACAAGAAAAATAAGTCAGGTACAGGTCGCGTAAAATTACTTCCTTCTTCATTGACGGATGTAAACTCAGCAGAAGGAGGACAGTCAATTAGCACAGTCAGGCCTCGAGGAGAAACCAGTTGTCCGTCTGCAGGAGGACTTGTGTTCTGATTTAATGATTTTCTGATAGCGTCTTCTTCTCTTCTCTTAGTGGATCTCATTTTCCTGTCAGACAATAAATTTCTTGGATGAAGAGTTCCAGATTGGAATCCCGAGAACTCTTCATCCAGCATCTTCATTGGAAAAATCTACGTTCTCCAATAAATTTCTTGATTCTTTCTTGGTATATTCTTCCTTCTCCTCTACCAGACCTCCTTTTCTTTAAGTCTTTCAAATAGAATTCTTCTTTCTCTTTAGTTATCCTCTTTCTTTTATGACCTCCTCGTATCAAGTCGAGTTATGAACAATCTTACTCGTTTTTTTGCAACTTCCCAGATCAACTCTCTCTCGCCCTCACTGCGGTCTAAAACACCACTCCACACACCAAACACATTTTGAAGAATTAATTCCCCGACAAATATTCAATTATAACGGTACTGCTCTTTTCGGAAGATAATGCCAGAAAGGACTTTCATTACACAAAAAGAAAATTTTTCAGGGCATAAGCGAATGGAAGATACGATAACACTTTTGTTTGATGCAATGATATCGATGATTTTAAAATCATTACTGGTGTACCATTCAGGAACTCGTAGAGTGTTTAAAAGAAACAACATTACTAAAAGTAAATTTGAACGACAGCACTGTGAGCGGAGTTGGTCCTGTAACGAACAAATACATCTGCTCGGGCTTTGGCGGCGCAGAAACAAACCAAAGGAGACGACAGTTGACACTTGGCCAATAAAACCTAGACTCGGCGTCTCGGTTCCGGAATTTCCCAAAATTGTGCGAGAATCGGCACCGGGTGGCGTGTTTTCCCCAAGTGTAACCGTGGATAATATTGGAGGATATCCATATTGCAGACGTGGGGAGAAAGTTTTAAAGAAGCACGAGGATACATTTTTTTAGATAGATTTTGGAGGAGATTGTGGAAGAGTGGTGAGATGAGAATTGGTTAGATGGTGCGAGAGCGGTGAGATGGAAATTTTAGATAGATTTTGGAGGAGATTGTTCGAGAGCGGTGACGATCAGGAGAAAGGACGAGGAAGGATCTGGAACCTGCACTAAGCCGATTAGGTAAACTACTGCTTCTGTGACTCTTTGTAATTTTCTGTTTGTTGCCAGGTCCTAGTGGATTAGTTCTGATCTATGAGAAGACCCGTAATGCGACCCTGAGATTAGTCTTAAACTTGTTAGAATTATTTAAGTTTAATATAAATCATTTTTGTAAATATATATGTAGTTTTTATTGAAAATAAGTGCCGGCGTAAATATTGAAACATTAAAAATGTAATTATTATTGTAAATATACTGTTTTGTAAATTGTTTTTATTACAAAACATTAAAATTTACTTATTAAATGAATAATCACCTCATATTCTTTATAGTCCTAGTACTAGATTAAATCATAAACAACAGACCTGACCACATATAGTGATATAAAATTAATTTTGCTTAGTTATCTTATTTTTACAATGATTTCGTTTTGTTATCATTAAACTATGTATATTCCACATAAACGGTGGGTTGTCATTTATTTTTGAGTATTGAGAACGAATTAATTAGATTTACGTTGAATCAAATGAAAATAATTGTCTGTGTTTATGTTGGTTTTGGTTTTTACCGATCGCGTTTGGACGGATTACAGGCGAAAATCGAGATACGACGTGTATATATTTAAAGTTTTTGAATGTATTGGTGTGCATATATTTATTCACTCAATTAATTTGTTAATAATCAACATATATATATATATATATATATATATTAATGAGAACGTAAAATATCGACTAAAACATTTCAATACAGATATTACGACACCAACATTGTTATTAGCGACCTTAAAATACCCTTTAACCGAAGTTTAACTGCTAAACTTATAATTTTTGATCAATAATGTTGAATCGGCCATTTTCAATTTTGATATTCAAATTTCGCGTTGTAATCAAAACTCCAAAGTCTAGAAGGCACACTTTTACAGATTTTATATACATTTCCTCAGTATGTTTCGGATTTAAAGGGATGTAGTCTATTGAAAGACCCCGGGTTTTAAATATCCACGGAAATCTGAATCAAAGCAATGTGCATAAAAGGAGCGAATTGGGCAGTTGAAAATAATTCGCTAAGTTTATTAAGTAATTGGTGGATGACCTATCTTCGAGGTGGGTGAATATAATATAGAATCGATATAAATAGCTACTGCTAATATTTTTCGACACTTTGGTATGATAGATTTGCTTACATTATAGTACTGTAATACATCGTTGAAACTGTACGTTGAATGACTATATCGGAAGAAGGTTCTGTCCCGAAGGTTGAATAACTACTTCCAGACCTTTCATTAGCATAGGAAGGGCGTAGAAAAGGGTGGATGTGAAAGGTAGAGCAAGGTAGCGAAGGGCTGACTGGGGACCCCGGGCTATAGTTTAAGGATCCTACCCGGTGTTTCACCTAAAGAAATGCAGGGAAAACCCTAGAAAACCTTCATCAGGTAAGTCGTGCATTGGGTACTATTCTCACGCCTTTCCGAATGACGGGAGACGAGTTTGCCGTGGAGTCGCAGCATTCCCTTCTCCATGTCTTCACCAGTTTTATGAGGCTGCTGGCTGACTGATCCAAATTACGCGCGAAAAACTTTTACTGTATGTCCAAGGTCTTAAGACCCCAGTGAGTCAATGGAATCTTTTAATTATTTCGATTTAATTTTTTGATTATGAGTTAAAGGTTTTATTTTTCTTTTTACAATTGTGGTTCTTTTTCAAAAATAAACAGAACTGCATGTATTGAACGTAGAATTTCCCGGTGAATAATTCGGTTGAAATCTTCACGGTTAACCAACCCGGTCAGGTTTCTAAAAGTTCTGCCAAGGTCTTCAGCCAGAAAAATGGCCGCAGAAACGTTGTGTTCTTTTAAAAATCTGACCCGGTTGGTTAACCGTGAAGATTTCATCAGAACTGTTAAGTGTTAAAAAACGTGTTAATGACTTAATTGAAATTAAAACTCGCAATTGCTTTTACTATACTATACAATAATACTATAGTTGTAATTTGTCACAATATAAGGATACATAATATGATATAACTAGTTGGCTATCCAGCGATGCTGGTATTTCATTCGAAAGTATATAAATGGTTCTGGAACCCCTAAGGAAAACCCAAGAACAATGTGCAATGTGTTTGTGTAATTCCGAGTATACAACATCTGCCTTAATTAATCCCTTCCATTGCTTTTAAAGGATAACTTCCTATTTCAGGACCACCCCCATTGGCCTGTTACCCAAAAATAGCGTCGTCATCTTCTTTCTACGGGATCCTCTATTAAATCAGCTTAATTACTCTTAATCCAATTGTCTAACACTGATTATAGCCAGTTGTTTCTTCTTCTTTTTAGCGGATCATCCATTTAAAAAGGTTTAGAAACTGTTGGATTAATACTACTGGCTGTAATGGAAGCAAACTGTTGATATTTATTTTGACGGCCCAAAAAGTAGTTTATGTAGTAACAATGTGTTTTCTTCAATACATGTTACGGTTTTAGAAGTATAAAGTAACACTAAGGTAATTGTTATCATGGAAAACTGGTTTGAAGTGTACTCTTTGCAGCGTGGTTTCTTTGACGAAGCCAAATCCGAGCGTTTCCGTGGATTTCCGAGCCTTACTCAGCCTCAGAATGTGTCCCTTGCAACGCTTTGTTTTCTAGCTAGAGCTTTATATCTTACATCAATACATTGACAGACTTCTAACGCACTAATTACCATCAGCTTTATTCTAGGACAAAAAAGTTCCTAGGGAATATAACAGTTTAAACGTTGTACGTTACATTCAATTGGTTGAACTTTTAGAGTGATAGTGTTGAGGGGCTCGAGTTCATGGAGAACAGACTTCAGCAGAGTGAGAGTTGCGCTATATTATATCATCGAACACGATTAAGCCAATCTTAAAAATATTATTTGTAAAGAATATTGTAATGAGCGTAATTTTGGTCCTGTGAACATACTAAACAATATTAAGTGGGCAAGCATGCACGATTTTGTAGGGTTTTATAGGGTTGTATTCCAAAGGACAGACGTGAAAATTTCGGTCCACATCAGACTAGTCAGTTGACCTGAGTTTTTAAGGATAGTCATCGATGTCAGAATCCCGGAAAGGGGGCAAAATTACAGATGTAGCCTAATTTCATTGGTTCGCCTAAGATCGCTTCCAATTAGTTATTCGAAAGTCGCGTATCAGCAACCATGCCATTACGAGGAAAGGAGTCCTGGAATAGGGTTCGTCGCAGAATGTCGCTTCAACGAGTTCATGCCACCTTTAGCAGCTTTCTGTACTGCCGCGGACGTGGGGAAACTATGTATGTATTCACGCACCTGTAACTTTCACTCTGCTACACGGCCCACACTTAATTCCTGAAATTTTATTAGTCTCATAAGGATCTCAGGATCATTTCGGACAACATCGACACTCTGATACATGATGGGGGTAGGCCCATTGGACCTGAAAATAAGGGGGTGAGGTGTGAAATATTGACTGAAGAGAGGAATCTAAGGAAAGTTGAAGAAATTGTTGTAAAACAAGCTGGTAGTAAAGAGGAAAATGAGGGAACAATTCTCGATTTATGGCAACAATAATTGGATGCTACCACGAATGGAAGAACATAATAATTCTTACCAAGAATTAGAGAAAGGCTTCAGACAATTAAAGTTTTAATTCATTTTCTTTCGGGACATGATCCATATGGGCAAAACCTAGAAGGAATAAATAAGAAAAATAACAGTCGGTGTGACTGCGGTAATGAGGGATCTCCGGAGCCTTTGATCCTGAAATGGGCTCTTAACGATCTGGACAGAACCAAACGTTTCAAACGAAAAAATAATAAGAGATCATCAGAAGTTTGCAATCTTGGAGGATCTTGCAAATGAAATATCTGAAACAGAGACGGAAATATTTATGAAGAAATAGAGGAACATATAGTTCAGATAAGCTCGTACAATGTCATAGGAACTAAGTTCTCCAATGGGTCACACAAGCTAGACGCGCTATAAAATACGGGCTCCTGAAGAGGGAATTAACATCCTTGGAACGGCATAAATCGGGATCCGGATGTATAAAAGCTTAAAGAGGCAGGCACACGGTTTAACAACAACAAAACATGGTATTCCTGCAAACGTCCCAGAAAGATCAATGAAGGTAAAGTCAGATGTAAGAAGAACTAACAAATATAGCTTCCTGCTACTACCGAGCAATGGCGGATTCCGTTATACTCGAGATTTCCGGAGCTCCGGAGTGGAAAGGAAAGCGGAGGAGCGTGTAGGAAGGTATAGGATTCAATAAAATCTCATGCCTCCTGCCCTTTGGAAGAAGAGCAGGAGACAGGAAGGCGAGAAGGAGGTTCCTCGCGCTTCTCCACGACAAACTAACAGCCTGGAACCACTCGAAAAGCGTCTGATAAATAGGTGCTGTTCGAAGAAATTGTAATGAAAATAAAATACGACTTAACGTAACACGAGGCTGGAAATGGAATACCATGAAAGGGTGCAATTTAGTCCAGTTGCAAAGATTTGCTAGACTAGTTGAATAAGTAGATTTTAGATAAGTCCAGAAATTAGTTGAAACTTGAATACATTTGCTTTAGGAATGTTTAATTCTTAATTATTGTATAGTATTGTAAAAATTATTGTAATATGTGTAACAAAGGCCTACTTTAGACTCTGGGTTGTAGGTCGTTAGTAAAACTAAATAAAAAGGCTCATGCTGTTGTGAAATCTAATTATTAACTTAACTAAGTAAAATCAATTTTGATAAATCAATTGCATTGTAGAACAAGAATTGAAACCCCTGAAGCATAATTTTACAATATATCAATAGAGATCTATACCAAGATTAATAATTGTAATTTGTCAGCTTTATTTACATATATGTATATATTTCAACGAAAAATTCTATTTGTTCTAAAATAATCCCAATCATTAACCGGTCTTAATTTATTGCTACTCCTATTCTTGTGTTTTTCTCTCGTCAGAAGATGCACGGAATATTTATAGTTCGGTCATATATTCTATTATTAGTATTTCTCTGTACTATCTTTCTTAACAACTAACACTTCTTCAATTACCTTTAAATTAAATTCCTATCTCCATTTAGGTGGTAAAAAATACCAAATAAATACTTTTTCCAGTAGAAACGCAATATCTGATCAAAAACTCTCCACTCACTGATTCTAATCAAATAAATGGGTCTCCTCAGCTTTATTATAATTACATCTCACAACTTATACGAAGCTTTAACAGTAGTTATTTTCGAATCAATTAACCGAGACGTACCGCGGAACTTGTTTCAAAAAATTATTAGTCTTACTAAATTGAAAACAATACTTTAGCATTAATATATTGAAGAGGAAGAAGTTTTAATTAAGAGATACTATGAAATCAATGAGGTAAAATATCCTAAATAGTAACAAAGGTTCATAATAATATCAGTCATTCGCTTCTAATAATTGTGTGGTGAGTCTGCGTCTTTTAATTTGTATTCGTTTCTCCACTTTTTAATGGGTTGGTGCATACTTATTTAGTACATTTATTTACACTTAAGTACGTTGTGGAAAAAGATATTTACAAATTAAATGGTATTGATATATGTTGAAACTTTATCCGGCTAGTGGCATGGACCGATGTCAGGTTAATCGTAGGGGCTGAAAATATATATTCGCGCTGTTAAGTTGAATACCCCATTAAAGACCAATAAACGGTCACATTCGCTGCGAATTTTCGCCATTTTGTTCGTTAAAGTCACTTGGTGGGATGAAGTAATTTATGCGCGTGCAGTCTCCGCGAGGTCAACGAAACTTTTAGCACATCCTTGATGCTTCCAGATTTAGCGCTTATAGTGTGAAAAGCTTGTTTATCTAGAAACTGAAGTCTGGTACAAACAAATGCTATTACGCCCAAATTTTGCCGCCTTCAGTAAATTATTAAATAACGCCATATATCTTCTTTCGGTTAGCAGGATACTAAAATGTATTTAAAAACGTTCTTGCAATATCTCTGTGCATAGATATGGTCCAATATGCACGTAAATATAAATACGTTAGACAGACATGAAAATTACTACAACTGATGAGTCTAAAAGCTAATAAAACTTTTTATTTTGGTTAGCAGGCTACATGAGGGTGATCCCGAAACAGGCAACTCCCCTTTAATAGCACAGGAAGGGAAATTAAAGGGGGGGATGGGCAGGTAGAGTAAGGTAGCCAAGGCTTGGCGTGAATTAAATTTAAATAAAATTGATACTATAAAAATCCATACAATAAAATTTCACTTCACGAGATAATAAACAGTTTTGGGGTATGTTTCTTATCTATGAATGAATTAAGTGATTAGAAGATTGTAACTAGGCTCGCAGGAAAACTGAGTATGATAACGTATTTCACAAAATTTTGATAT
Organism: Eucriotettix oculatus; assembly: GCA_034510155.1. Taxonomy (NCBI): domain Eukaryota; kingdom Metazoa; phylum Arthropoda; class Insecta; order Orthoptera; family Tetrigidae; genus Eucriotettix; species Eucriotettix oculatus. The sequence goes on from CM067378.1 coordinate 16,060,704, forward strand.
TATTTTAAGTATTATCCGGGTGTATATAATCTGAGTAAAGAAAACGAAAAACAAGGAAAGGGAGGAATAGCAATAGAGAACTTAGACACAATGCAGACATAATATGGACATGTAAAATACAAAAGTAAGTCAAAGGAAGTAGAAATGCTTTCACCTGTAGCTAAATCAGAAGCTGTTATGTGTCACTATCGTTTTCCTTTTCATTCGTCTCTTCTCTAGGTTCCTCTTCCGTTTTACTCTCTCCATAGTATATCCGATCAATAATTATTAAGGTAAATTGAAAAGTGATATTATTAAAGGAATAGATCGTAATATCAGTGAAAACATGCACAAAACGCCAAAACATGAAAGAAGATTTTATATTTTATAACAATAATGGAAATGACGTCATCAGTCGATGTCGTAAAATAGTCGGCTTAATTTAAAACTTAATATGTTTACACATGTAATAGGATTTCGGCCAGCACTGTAAACACTAAAAGTGTGGGGAAAATTGCCTTTATGCTTGAGCACGGAAACTTGCCATTCCAAATATGAAAAATGCAAATATCGTTGTAAGTAGTGAACCAAGTATCTTATCTTTTTCTTTTTTTGGTTAACAGGCTACATGAGAATGATCATAAAACAGGCAACTCCAGTTTAATAGCATAGGAAGGAAATTTAAAAGGGGGGTATGTGGAAGATAGAGCAAGGTAGCTAAGGGTTGAATAAGGTCCCCGGGCTATAGTTTAAGGATGCTATCCGGTGTTTCACCTAGAGAGATTCAGGGAAATCCCTAGAAAACCTGCATCAGCTAGGTCGGGCATTGGGTACTGTTCTCACGCCCTACCGAATGACGAGAGACGAGTTAGTTTGCTATGAGGTCGTGGCATTCCCTTCTCCGTGTCCCTACCAGCAGTTTTAGGAGGTAGTTGGCGGACTGATCCTATGGGATCAACGGACAACTCCTGCCTTATGCTAAAGGTCTTCGACCCCGGTACATGTACCTCCTAAAATAGGTGAAGATGTCTCGGCATGTGAGAACTTTGAAAAAACTCAGAGACCTGTCCTCCCGGGCTATAATCTCAAAAAAAACCTTTTCAAATACATAACTGTGAGTCTTATATTTTCATGTTACAGTAAGGTATAACCGGTTGGCCAAGATGAGCAGAAAGTATCAAGAAAATGAGGTTACATCGCTTCTCTGTAAACTGTTTTCAATGGGTCAATTGAGATAATGGCATGAGCGTAGACAAATAAATGTAGATTTTGTTATATGTCTGTATTGTTTATACTAAATTTGCAAGCGCAAAATATAGCTAAATATCAGATGTATGTACATTTTCTGCGTTTAGTGCTGGATTAATGACTGTTCAAAGGATTACAAACAAAATTTTCATTTGACCCAACAGTTTTTTTTCAAGCAAATGTACCTAATTACGTTTTGTAAAAAGATATTAAAATTTCTCTACCTTAGTTTAGTTTTTAAACTTTTTCACTATGGTTGATGATAGGTGAAAATTCTATTTGTGTGATTTAAGAGAAAGAATTGACGAGAGCAGAGAGAAAGAACGACATAACGGAATGATAACAACATCAACAAGAAAAGGAAGTAGAAACTAGCAAGCAGAGTGATTCAAGCAACAGGACAAATTGACCAACCAGAAGGGTCTTTCCAGCGGAGTTGATATCGACGAAGTAATAAATCGTTCAAAAAAGTGAATGATAGTTAAAAATATAAAGAAAGTTGAGAAAATTCATCCGGGGCGGAATAACATTCAGTGCTACAGTATATGATTTCGAAAAGTTACGAAGTCATAGACTTACTATATTCGGTCTAAATCAAGAAATGCAGCTTAATTAACATTTGGAATACTTCTCTCTAAACCGAATACGTATAACAATGTACCGTAATGTATTATCGTGACTAAACACTGTACAGCATGTAGTAACTGACCATGGAAGCGTGACAGATCTGAGTAATAAAGCGGAAACGTCAAAAAGTATGGTGCCATATGTTATTATATGTACAATAGTACTCAAATACTTTAGGATTTAAAATATAAAGAAGTTAACGAGCTCTACAGAAAATTCTAGAATGTCATCCTCACTTGAGGTTTTATTAACTTAATGGGACTAAACGTTTTCGGTCCAAGAATAATATACAATAACACTCCTCTTTCACCCGAAAATTTCTTTGTAAGTTGGCAATACCCTAATATTAATGACTCCAATTTACCTAATAAAAGATTCTCGATTAATCAACCGGGTAAAATCAGCGTTTGATCACAACGTTTCGGCAAACATCAAGTCCGCCGTCATCAGGTGCATAGTGCATACTTTCGAAGCTATTTTCCTCTTAATATATGTCTAAGGTAGTGTACTTCCGTAGACGTTCAATGAAAGTGCTGCAAAATTCCGACATCGTATCCGCCCGACATCAAGACAGAACGATCGGCGTTGAATGATTCCGCCGATGAAGCAACGGAAAGTCGACATTTAGCAGCAGTTCGTCATCGGACGTCACGTGATTTACACTACCGGAAACAGATATAAAGAGAAAAATGGTATCGGCAATATGCACTATGCACTTGATGACGGATTATATGAATATCTCCGAAACGTTGCAATCAAACGCTGACTTCACCCGGTTGATTAATCCAGAATATTTCTTAAGTCATTATACTGGGAAAGTATACGTTATCCAATAATTCAATACCCATTTGAAATTTTTATTTATTTAAATTTGTATATTATTTTCTATAAATTTTGTACTATTTACTTTATCTTATTTTTAGTTGTATATTATCAATATTAAATCCTTCATAGAAAAGAATATATCAATTATTACAGCCTGTAATTGTTGTGAATTAAAAAATCAGCGGTATTGTCTTAAAATATAATGAAGTAAATCAATGAGCAAAGAATTAACCTCAACCATTTATCGTTTATTGTAAGCGGCCTAACGAGTCGTATTTTATGGCGTAGCGTGTTTTCTGAACGCGATATTTCTTAGATTTTACAATACAATGTTACTTAAATAAAACGTTCATTAAATTTGCAAATAATTTCGCGCAAAGCAGAGAAAATGGATGCATGAATTATTCTTATAATTCTTATAATTGAATTTCATTGTTAATGTGTACAAAAGCTCAACCTTTCCAAGTATGTATGTGGATATTTTTTCCATATAAATCAAAACGCTTGGTGTAAATTCGACCAAATTTTGTACACGTGTTCATTAGCACTTTAGGGGTAAGACATAGCTATCAGCCCTAGGGGTGAGGTGAAAGGGTGGAAATTTTTCCGTTGAATAAATACTTTTCAGCGTTTCACCAACAGTATTTGCGTATAACCTTAACCCCTTTCAGAATGAGATGGGAGAATTCATAGGGGTGGGGATGGAAAGGATTAATATGAAAACAACGAGTTTGTTGTCTAGACCGGTATTATTCGAGTTTCTGAGTATTTTTCTGACATTCAACAGGCCGATTAACTTGCAATTCAGCCCCTAAAGAAGAGGCATGGAAGGGTGTAAACCAAATTCGGCGTTGTAAATTCTTCGTATTGTGAGGGATAAGGGATGAGAGTGCGCAAATGAATAACATGAAATCAAACTATACAGGTGTCTAATTGGTTTTTATGGTAGTCGCTTCAAATTAACCTGTACTGTAGGCCCACAATATCGTGGAGGGGTTGCCGGGGTAGGAAGCGGTTCACGGCAACAACATGAAATAAGCCAAGATTCCTGACTACGTCAGGGTTATGTACCAGGCTGAAATAACTAAAACCCCGGGCATCTCGCTTGTTGAAATTAAACAATTCCTTACAGACCATGTTTCACGCGGTTCCGTCCAACTATACGTAATGACGTCTCATAACTGTTGATGTGACTATGAAAAACCACCGACAAGTTGCAATGTCACGAGCAGTCATGAAGCTCTTTTTTATATATATACATCTTAAAAGCGAAAACGTTACACTTTCAAACATGTGGCTACAACATTCGTATTCCTAATGGTGATGCTATTTTAAATTTCAGTTTACACGAAATGCAAAAAAAACGTCAAATAGTTTTTACGAATACGGAACCATTATTTTATAAGAATGATTTTGTGTATCGAAGGCTAATAAAACTTTCACGATTTAGTATTTAACCGTTTCTTGTGACCAATTAAAGAGATATTACCTTGTAATATATTGATAAGCATTAAAAATTACATTATTAGTATCGTTTCTTTTTACCATTAAATTACAAAATATTTGAAAATTAAAATATTTTCATCCCGCACCCTCTATAAAGGTTTAATAAAATTACAGGACGTATAATGTTTGCTAGTACAATAAAACTATAAAAAAACTTACGACCGACTAAAATTTGGCAATAAATTTCCGGTGATTGTTCGTATTGTCCTTCGTTGACACGCTCGGGCATCTTCGACACAGTTTCTCTCCTCACGTTGACCGATTTTCCATTAGACAGGAATTTAACGAACCATACATATATTAACTTAATTAAATAAAGATAAAGTTTCTTTTTCAGAGAGGTAGGAGCGACCCTTAACTCTGGGTCCATCAGTATTACACGTCGATCATAAACCTTAAAAACTAACCCAAATATTGAAGCTTTTTTTTGGTTAACAGGCTACATGAGGGTGATCCTGAAATAGGTATTTCCCCTTCATAGCATTGGAAATTGAAAAGGTGGGATGTGGAAGGTAGAGAAAGGTAGCCAATTGTTGACTAGGGCCCCCGGGCAATAGTTTAAGGTTTCTACCTAGTGTTTCACCTAAAGACATGCAGGGAAAGTCCTAGAAAACCTGCATCAGGTAGGTCGGGTATTGGGCACTATTCTCACACCTTTCCTAATGTCGGGAGACGAGTTTTCTGCCGTGTCTACCAGTTTTAGGAGGCAACGTTGATGTTCACCTACTTTTTTGCGTCAGGTTACCTGGCTGCAAGCCTGGGGGAAGTCAATAATAAAATAGCTGACCATAATAATAAATACAGAGTATTCATTACTTTAATTCCATATCTGTTAAATACGATAGGCTGAAAATTATATTTTCATTGAGACTGGAAATAATGTTAAATATTTTTCAGTACTTTATAGTTTGATTGGTGCCACATTATATCAAATGTTCATAATGGCCACCTTTAATCTAATCCTAGATCCGCAGCGACGTCTGATGAATACTCATTCTTCCCGGAGAGGAAATGGCAATATTAAGAACAGTAGAGTAAATTCGATGTTCACTGAGAATTCTATTTGACCAATACAGTTGGCAATCATTGAGCTTTCTCTTCGAGGTTTTTTCCTGAGGAATCTCCAATCATCAAATGTTTATCAGTCCTAGAATACACTTAATATGTGTCCTATTTCATTTCATAAAAGATTATTATTTTAGGAATATGTTCTACCGAATTTAATAAGATAACCAGTTCACGCCCAGGAAAACAGAAGTTTACATTCTGTTTGAAACACTTAGTCGTATTATAATTTTTTTAATTAGGGAACATGTGAGTTTTCCATTTACTGAGCCGAGGTGGTACTGTGAGCCATACATGCTTTGACATGTGAAAGAATCATTTGTTGGTTCAATCGTTTGATTGTTCAAATCTATAACTTGAGTTTGTCATTCACTATTTAAAACTTCTCTTTCATTTTTTCGATTTGGCCTCGAATGATTGACAGCTAATTCTGGTGAGTTTATCGCACTGAGTAACCTCAGCCAGGGTCATATCCATCCTCACTAAGACAAGCTGAGACTTGCCCAAGGACTTGATACGTCATTACCTCAGTTTCAACCCATTGGGCGTTGACTGCTTCACATGGCGTCATCCCGTTACCACACCTTTACATCACCCACAGCTTCCCAAACGTCAGGTTCATAAATTGACTTACAGTATTTAAAACGTTCTTCATAACGCCATTATCAGTGGACCTACAGCTATTATTTCTTCACGATCCACGTTATCACACACATATATTTTACATAAAATATTTAATTCATGTGACGGAGAATGTTAAGATAAGGAATTAAGGTTTTATAAGAAACATAATTTGGTTTCATTTGAATTTTACAATATTGTGTTCAAATAGTGATAATATACAATCAATATAGATTCTTAAATGTTAAACGGTTACATTACAAAACACTACAGTACGATTCCTTCACGATTCGTGGCCTTCATATTAGTAATAATGATTGATACGATCATTAACGAACAAACACTGAAAATGAAACACTACTGAAATAATTTAAACAGGTCGGAGTTTCGTAGAAAGTTTGGCATCTTTCTCAAATAGATATTTCATAAAGGCTGTAATTTGAATAAGATTAGACCAGAGATAAACCAGCTAAGAACTTAGAATAGTACATCGTACAACTTGTTAATATTATCAGTGTCATCCTTAACGTTCACAGTTTAGGTTGATTTTTAATATATAACATCTGAAATCAGTTTTTCCAAAAATACAAACTGCTAGTGTCACCGAATTTTTTAATGAACTCCAGTCACGAAAGGAGAACTGGATTACCGTAAGAACACTAAGTTTCGTTTTAAATACCATAGATACATTTGAAGTGATACAGACTGTTTTTGGCAGTGAAACTATCCGTTGTAAAAAATATGTTTTCTGATGGTAGAAAGAGCAGTGAAGGTGATGCAAGTTTAAGAATCAGAGATGGTTTGTATTACGTCGCAGAAAAAAATCCCTATAAGAGAACGATGGCTTAAGAAATTGTCCCCAAGACTAGCCCCCTTCCTCCGAAAGTGCAGATCCCGGGGTCTTCTAAATTAATTATGATTGGTAAAGACACGTCACGTAGGGTGGCATTTTACCAAGAAGAAGAGGAAAGGAAGAATTGACAGGGATGTGACAAGAATTGAAAACGTCAATGTTGCTCGAACGTTATAAGAGAGAGGAATTCAGATGGAGCAGATGAAATATAAATACTTGTGTTCAGATCTGAAGCTGTGGTCGGTGTGCGTTTGAAGTTGGAAGGAAGAGGGAAGAAAGGAAAGGAGAAGAAACATGAACACTTAAGTTGAGTTTAGATTTTGAAGCTGGTAGAAGTGTTGATCAAAAGTTGCAAAGAAGAATAATTTAGGAAGAAAAAAGAATACGTTTCAATAAATTATCGAAAACAAACACAAATCTGCACAAAAATTTATGATATCTAAACCAAAACTTTCTGCTGAGATATGGACATTTTTTTCCGAGACTGATGACTGATATTCCTCGTAGCTCGATAGTGCAAAAATATCCTTTTTTCGCCTGCCGCGATCACACCTTTTATTGTAAGGAAAGGATCACCGCAACTTACTGCCTGCAAGTAAAATAAGACCCTCAGCTAAGCGGTTTTCATTTCATCATTTAATATTCCCTACATTCCACATTTGTGTTATAATATAGTACAGGACCTAAGTAGGAAGATTAGTTATATATATATATATATATAATGAAATGAAAACCTCGTTCCACAACGGTTGCTCAGCTCTACTACGGTAATATTTCCTATTTATCGCAGTAGTAAGGGGATAGGGCGCCACGTATTTTTATGAAGAAATACCAAACTTTAAACAGTTAAGAACTATTTAATTATTCAGAACCATGAGAAAAGTCATCTAGTACAAGTCGTGGCTATTTTACAGTCTACAATTCCATTCACTCGATGGACCCTCAATTAACGCGAAAATTAGCCGACGATTTATAGCTTCGATAACTTCTACAATTCCTGTGTTTACTCGACCTATCTCCACATAGTTTTGTGGCTGGTTTATTAACCGTTTATAAAACAACGTGGTCGCGACCCTCTCAAAAACACGTCTTTCTCCTAACACTTCTTGCCGCCGACTGACAAAACCCAACCTTTTCGTTATTCGTCATATTGCAAATACACGCTCACATGACCTCGACAGCCAATCAGGTGTCCACCTTTACCCGCTTCTGGCACGGTTACCTCTCACAACCTTTTCGTTTTACAGCGAAATATCATGTGAACATCCCGTGTGTAGAATTTCTCCCGCGTACGATTATGTCAGCGCCAACATAATAATGGTGTCTGGGATTCTGTAAAGCCACCTATGCCGCCAGCTTGACCAAAGCTGTAACTTTCATGTTACAATACATATAATTTTTTTATTAATTAAATTTCAAAACAGAAATTATCGTTGTACATCTACCAAGTTAATTGAAGACGTCAAAATAATTTTTAAAACAACCGAGAAATTTATTTTAACTGAAACTTTGGCAAAAAGGAAATGTAGTCAGTTTGTCCGGTACTCACAAATTGACCATCAAAAATATTATGGAGTGGAATACTGCAGAAGAAAATTCACGTCTAGGGATCCACATCCAGACTTTGCATCATATCAGGTGATGAAAAATGGGTTTTCAGTGCCACAGATTGGAATGAAAACGTCCATAATCTCAGAGACAGAAAAAAGTGCGCACGCACAATGCACTTCAATGATATGATTTATGATTCTACAGAGATTTTCTATAACTAATCCGCTTCAGAACGTCAAATGCTCGATGCAGATTACTACATTAATTCGTTTATGGACGAGGATTGTTCGTGTTTCTGTTGGATATCGGAATCAAGTTACAAGTTGTCTTTTGCACGATAATGCACTCGCGCTCAAAAGCAAGATAACACGTTTTTTTACCTCAAAACGTATCGTGGTCGCATTACTCTTTCTTTCTCAAATTGAAAATTGTAATGAAAATAAAGCGTTTCCACACGATTTCAGATACCAAGGAAGCCATGACCATGGTTATGAAGGCAATCTCAAAAGTTGAGTACTAAAATAATGGTTCTAATGCTTCCACTTGTGCACTGACAGCATTTTCAAAAAAAGAAGTACTGCAAAACAAAATAAACAACGTCAAATATTTTATTTCACCTCAGTCACCAATCCCGTAGGGCGAATTGTTTACTAAACATTAATAAATTACGTTGAAAACGTGATAGAAATTTTCAAAATTAGTTCTCCAAATATTTGATATGAAAAAAGGTTATGAATATGTAACTACTGCACCCGGAAAAGTTAGTCACTGTTTATTAAAATGCTACAGTGGTAATATAAACACCGAAAGAAGTTAAAAGTCTCATTTTATTTATAATGTCTCGGATTGTGCAAGTCATAAGCTGATATTGGAAAGTAAAATACTCTCGAAAATGCTGTGATATGTTATTTTGAAAGCTATTGAAATAATAACGGGCTATAATCTTATAACGAGAGACTCAGGCTACCAAATCAGTAACAACACGTCGCAGATAGACGAGAAAGTGGCCAACAGATCTGTGAAGTTTAAATTAGTTGCATTCACATCATTTAGTTTCATTCGGAGCATGGTCTCTGGAATACTTCTCCCCTAATTGTGTTTCCTTTATCTAATTTGCTTAGTATTCAAAATGAACAGCATTTAAATTTCTTAATAAACAAAAAAAGAAGAAGATAGTGGGACAATTCACTATTGACGATCAAGAACCACAGGAAGGAATATACGAATCTGATGCTAGCAGTAGCTTTAAATGTAAGTTCATAAAGTGCAACATCTCTAAAAAAATATTTAGTGAAATAATAGGATCACAATTGAAAAAGATTTTAAATTGCCCTAGTGGAACAGAAAAGGAACAAATGCTATTATTTTACTCTCCTATTAACGTCGCTCTTGTAGCCCATAATTATCGTCGTGTTCCGAAAATTCAAAAACGCGAACGATGTTTAGAAAAACAACAATTAATAAAAAACAGAATCGACTAACATTCCTTTGTCTCATTACATAATAAGATCCCATTTCAAAGAATTAAGCCAATTGTTTTCGTAAATATAATTACACATATTTGAAAAAAGTATTTGGAATGAAACAAAATATTTTATTAAATTGGAAATATTGCAATGATAAATTTTTTTAATTAATTTTAAATCTGTGTAGAATGAAGGAAAATCTTTTATTAATTGTCAAATGTATGAATGATAAATTCTTTAAATTATTTTAAAATCTGAAGGAAAATCTTTTTCTAAATTTCAAATATATTAAATAATAAACTTTAATTTAACTAAAAACTGTAAATGATTTGAAGGAATTTTTTTACTAAAATTCGAATATATATTATGAACGATAGCCTTTAAACTGATTTGAAAGCTGTATATGAAGAAGAAGAATCTTTTACCAAATGGTAAATATATGAATCATAAAATCTTCATATTTCTAAATTACAAATATTTTAATAATGCTTTGATGAAACATTTGCGTCAAATGATACTATTAATATTTGCGACTTTACCATTAGTAATAGGCGTGGCGTTTTCGGGGCGGGGAGGGGCCAGGGCATAACGTTTTTGGGTTATTGTTCCCATTTAGCATTCTGAGTTAAGGGCTAAAGTAGAGTTTGATAGCTCCAATGACGTCACTGCCCTCCATGCCAACAAATTCCATGTAAATGAAAATATGGATTAATTTGCTTTTTTGATTAATTTTTTACATGATGTCAGGGAATTATAATCCCTAAACGTATGCGTCAACACTGTCGCCTTTTTCCTTAATTTTATACACGTTAACAGACTGTGACGTCATTAGTTGTTAACCAATGACGAGTTAGTTTATGGTTAATAATAGTATTATTCGATCTAATTAAAAAGGAATCGGTTATCGTTATTATTTCAATTTTTTGGTAACAATGATCAAATTCATGTGTATGTATATTTTAACCTGGTTCCCTTGATTTGATATTTTATCTAATTTCTATATTATTTTATAATACGCACGTACCTGCAAACGTTGAGTTATTACAGTCCTGAAACATTACAGAGACACAGCGTATAATATAACATCACTTCTCCTTGCTAACGTATTTTCATTTAAGTTCATACTTACATCTCTCTTTAATCACAAAAAAAAAGATATTATACTTCATTTCTGAGATAAAAATTGGTTTCTTAAACGTTTTGACGTGAAGCTAAAATCAGTGATGTCAGCGATTGGTACTTATATCTGTAGGTATCATTACATCTCAGACTTTTATGATTACTCAGCGAGATTTATTGTTACCGTTTTGGAATGCAGTGGTGTTCATAACTCCCCCAAAAGTATCTTTATGCATATTCAGAATTAGGCACTGTAAAAGTTTCTAAATTCCAATGGGTAAAAAAATTTATACTAAGTCCGTATGCATCTGTTGCAATGAGCCTTTAAAGAGTTTTCTCGGCACTAGAGAATCTACTATGTGAAAGTTGTCTGACAACAGTCACGGCCTAGAAGCAGCAGTTTCTCTTGTCTAGTTCCTGACGACCTTGATGTGAGATTCCTTTGCAAATCATTTCGTACAACGCGTTTGTTGAAGTAAATCACATTACTTGCAAAATTGAGGTTGCTGAACCAACAAAACTATAGCAATTTTGTTTATCATCGTAACGTGTTACAAATGAGTTTATATATCATAATACTGTAATAACACTCTAACAGTCTGTCGCCAATGCTGTTTAATTTATTTATAGAACGGACGATGAAGAAAGTTAAAAATGAATATGGAAAAGGAATCAAACTGTAAGAAGAAGAAATAAAATTCCTATGGTTTTCTGATAATATTGTAGTATGAGGGGAGTCAGAAGAAGACTTGTAAGCCATAATAAATGTCATGAACGTGATCCTGGAAAGAAAGTTCTTGAGAATGAATAGGGGGAAAACGAAGGTAATGGATTGTAGTTAGGAAAAATGGAATAACAAGGGCTGTTAGATTGGGAAGAATATTTTGAAGGAAGTTAAGGAATTCTGCTACTTGGGCGGCATAATAACTAATTATCGTATAATGTAGTAGACATAATGAGGAGGATAGCACAGGCGAGAAAGGCTTTCGCATGAAACTTAAGGCTTAATATAAGTATGAATATTAGGAAGTAATTAATAAAAATTTTCGTATGGGCGATAGGAGTTGTAGAAAGGGAAAGAATAGAAACTTTCACGAAAAAGAGGTAATATAAGTCTGAATATTAGGAAATAGTTGCTAAAATGTTCGTATGTAGCGTTACATGGGCGCGAAACGTGGACAATAGGAAGGAAAATAATAGAAGATTTTGAAATGTGGTTCTATAGGAGAGTGCTGATAATCAGATGGGTGGATAGGGTAACTAACCAGAAACTTCTAAGCAGATTAGGGTAAGAATGAACAATTTGAAAGACTTTAACCAAGAGAACGGATTGATTAATAGACAAGATGAGGGTCTTGTAAAATTAAAATTAGAGGGACGTTTGTGGGGTAAGAATAGGAGAGGGAGGCAAGGAATGGAATAGGCTAAGATGATTAGGGAGGATGTGGGATGTAGTAGCTGTATAGAAATGTAAAGGATAGGTTAGCATGGACTGTATCCTCAGATCTGTCTTAGGACTGATTTCCACAACTATAACAATAACTTTTTATAAAGACAATGTTCTACATACCTTACTAAAATGGTCATTGAAAAAATTTCCCAGAAATTAGTCCGGAAAATACTATATTTTAATCTCGTTAAGATTGAAGGGGTTTAACTTCAAGTCCCAAATATAACACTCTTTCATCGTCCTGTTTTTACTATGAATGGTCAAATAACACCTTGGTGGTAGTTTATCAGAAAGTGTATTATTTTCCGGAGTTCAGTTTTCTAGGTTTAAGAATTGACCGGTTGGATTATTTTTCAGTACACTGATGAGTCCATCCCTATGATCGGTTCTACAGCTCAAAGTTTCATCTAACATATATATCCAAAAAATTATTTAATGTATTTCAATGAAGTGTTACGGAAAATAGTGATTGAAGGTGAGAAATGAAACACGATTATTCTAACGCTTTGGACACTGCTTGTCTTCAGAGAAAGAAGGGACAGTAATCAGAACTGGTTACCGAGTATTCTTATCGAAATTAAATCGATAAATTACTAAAAAGAGTCAACAAAAGGACTTTATAAGCAAAATGAGAATTTGGCAATTTTGTCATTTAAATCAATTATTTGTTTGTCACATTAATAAATAATTTATACCGAACTCGGGAATAAAACAAAACTCTTTTTAAATATATTATAATATAATAAATAAAAATACGGTTAATGAGGCAGCATATAATGTTATTACGATTTAATTAATATAAATACGACGTTTCGTTTTCATTACGAGACTTCATCAGGCAAAAAATTTAGTAATATTCTTACTAATTGGCCATCCTTTTTATTTATTGTAAACTATGTTTGTACAACAAATATATTTCCTGATTCTGTCTCGTTAAATAATTATACAATGAACAGTCCCAGCTAGTTCATTAAATATAACACATATTCATATTACTGAATTTGATATTAAAGTTCCGTATATAAATTAGCACGCTCTTTTCTTAGTATTCACATATGTGTCAACCCTTACATATGTCCATACAGCTTAAACAGAATTCACCACATGATTAATGTATTTGTTGCCATATCAAATTCGTCGTAAACTTAGTCCAGTTGGTTAAGTCCAATTGGTATGCCTTAGCTGTAAGGTTAAACCTTAGATCAGATCCAAAATGCGTCACTCTGACGTCATCCAGCATGCAAACTATCTTCCAAATCACGTCCGCCGTATTAATAATTCACCGTCGTTACACACTACGAGTACGAGTTGTAATCAAAATACTTAATTTATTATGGTTTATTATTGAATTAAGCTCACAGATGAGCAGCCATTTGTAATAGTTTGCGTTTAATTTAATCTTTATTATTATTTATTGCTTAAAAAAGATAAATTTATCAGGATTCAAAAGAGAAAAGAAAATGATTTAATTAATAATTTTTAATTATGATCTGATATGCAAACAACAATAGAACTGAATAAAATGAAATACAACTGAAAAACGGTGGGCTATTCATAAATGCATATTAAAACTCTTTATATAAGTCATGTATAAGATGACCCAAAATAAAGCAAGGTTTCTTTGGGAAGTATGACTGGCGCTATGAACTTTTGAAATGTTAAGTCAACGATACCGACAGAAGACTGCAGTTGTTTTCTTTGATGCGCGCTGTAACGTTCTGCTTCGGGTTTAAATCATTGTGTGTTGTTTCTGTCTACTTCTGTTTGACTCGGCGTTATTATTAACTGGCTGCATGGGTCACGCCTTGAGACGAAATAGTTGAGATATCAACCAAATTTTTGACATCTCCATATCGACTCATAGCTCAAGAGGTCATCTCTTCCTTCGCTAGAGGCCTGCAATTTTATGAATCTCTGCAGCAAACTACTTTCGATTTCACCTCGTATGACTCAAATTTCTCCTCCTCCGTTTTTAATAGCAAATCAGCTGCAATTTTAAATAGCACATATTGTTTGTAATTTACAAAATTATAGACAATACGATAATTAATGCCGCTAGATACTAACAAATGTCTTTGCACATGTTTCTTTTCGCAGAAGCTATTTCCAATTAGCTACGGGTGGCTTTCTTTTATATGGTTCCGGTAAGACCCGAATTGTATTTGGACACCGCTCAAATCGGTCGCAGGAAGCGGCAAGAAACTCACCACCACCACCATGCTGAGTGGCGTAGTGCGCTCCTTTGCAGTTACAGGGTTAATGAAATTACTAATACTCAAGTTAACAAAAACATATTTCTTTTGTGTAAAGCATAATCGTTCTGTTCTACATATTTTATACTTTAATACGATATATTTTGTCTCCGCCCAGACTATTCAGTAGAGCCTATTTTCCCATATGATAAAGAGCAAAGTGTCCAGTGGTAAACTCGAGTGCCTTATAAATTAATATTCTGGAGTTCATTGTCACGGTTGGTGCGTGATTCCTTGTCGCTTATTTGGGAGTATCCATGGTGGCATGGTCCTCCATGTGCGACATCTTCAACTACCTCTAGACGTATTGTACAACTCACATTTAATTCCATCCATCATTATTTTCGGAACACATTCAAATACCACTGTTACTTTTCTCTGCAATAACTTAAAAAATTTAACTGTCTCTCTCAATATTTTCTCTTCATTTACCACTGTTCGGATTATTTTCACTACTTTCACTGTAAACCCAATCGGAGAACATAAATAAACACCTCAACCTCTGTCTATTTTCGTTTGAATTTCTTTTAAAAAAGAATTTCTCTACTTTCAGGTTTATTCGGATTAATTCCCGGCCTTGAAAACCTCACGTACTCAAGAATCTAGTGCTAGGCCCGGGTTAATCAGTCAGGACCATAAACAGGTCCACGCGAATTGAACCACCAGAACCTTCAATAAATGAATAAAAATTTATATAAACACTACATTTGAAATCCAATTACAGTACCGTGACAGGGCACATCATATGAAAAGTTAATTTTCGATCATTCCCCAAGTATAATCTTATTAAGTACTCAAGTATTACTCAATAAGAACCCTCCTAGCCTTAGTAACAGTTAGACGAATTAGGATCACTACAGGGATATAATAGAAGAATCAATATCACTTAAGGTAATTCTGAAATCCAATGAAGAACTTACTTCGTCCCTGGAAGCATTTAATCAAACAATTCAACAAGCGGTTTGGAATTCAACACCACAAAAAAGTTCATTAGAAAGTATCACAACTACTCCAGTCGAGGTCAAAAAGAAGATTGCAGAAAACCGAAGACTATGCAGAAGGTGGCAATCAACTAAACACCCTGAAGACAAAAGGAAATTAAAACAAACTAACAGCTGAGCTCAATATACTTCTCCAAAGCATCAAAAATAAGTATATACAAAACTATCTCAGGCAGAAAATACTCGATACTCACTGTGTGGAGCAACGAAAAGATTAAAACAACCTCAACAACACATACCACTTATTCGGCTTGAAGACAACACCTGGGCTAGAAACGACCATGATAAAGCTCATACTTTTGCAAGACATCTAATGAAAGTATTCACTCCATTTGACTCTCAAACTTCAGCAGAAATCAAGAAATAAATCTATCAGCAACTCGAAGAAGCACTCCAAACTCAACTCTCGATAAAAAAATTTTAAAACAAGTGAAGTGAACACTGCAATTCTGAGAAACTTAAAACTTCGTAAATCGCCTGGTTATGGCTTAATTTCCGGTAAGGTTCTTAAAGAACTGCCGGAGAAAGGATTCAAGTATATCACCCAATTATATAACGCTGTACTAAGACTGCGATATGTACGTGAGCAGTGGAAAGTTGCTACTATCGTTATGATACACAAGCCTGGTAAGCCAAAAGGAGAGTTCTCATCATACACACCAATCAGCCTGTTACCAATCCTCTCCAAAGTTTTCGAAAAGCTACTACTCCAAAAAATAACACCGATGATTATAGAAAATAGTAATATACCCAATCACCAGTTTCGATTCCGTAAAAAACATTCAACAATAGAGCAAGTCCACAGAGTAGTAGATAGAATTACAAATAGCTTCAATGATAAACAGCATTGCTCAGCTGTATTCCTAGATGTTGTGCAGGCATTTGATAAGGTCTGGCATGACGGTTTGCTGCTTAAAATCAAAACTATATTACCGTCATACTACTATGAAATATTAAAGTCCTATCTCACGGACAGACAGTTTATTGTTAGCTACGGGAGTCCCTCACTTCACTATTTCCTATCAAAGCTGGTGTTCCCCAAGGAAGTGTGCTGGGACCATTATTGTATCTCATAATTTACTGTTAATCTCCCAGTCTCACCACATGTTACATTTACTACATTTGCGAATGATACGGCGATACTTTCATCCCATGTAGATCCTAATATAGCTTCTGAAAAGCTACAAACCCACTTAAAAAATGACACAATTGTTTAATAAGTGGAGAATTCATATAAATGAATCCAAGTCAATCCATGTAACACTTACAACTAGAAGAGGAAATTGACCCGCTGTAACTTTAAACGGCAAACCAATACCGCAGGAAGAAACCGTAAAGTACCGTAAAGCATCTAAATAGACGACTTAGATAGAAACAAACGTAAACAATTGGGTCTAAAATTCCAGAAATATTATTGGCTCACGGGACGAAATTCATAACATTCTCTGGAAAGTAAAATACTGCTATACACAACAGCTAGTAGATCAAACATAGACATTATCAAGCGATTCCAATCAAAACTACTGCGGTCCTTGGTAACGCCCCATGGTTAGTTCCGAAAAGATTAGGGTATTTCAACCGTTACTGAAGAAATACAAAATAACAGATAACAGATTAAAAATACACCCAAACAAAGTAGTGAAGCGGCTCTTGGACTCCAGTGACGAGGAGCCTCGGCTCAAGATATTCAAACCCATTAACAATATTTAAGTAAAATGAAGAAACAAATTCCGCATTGTTGAACTTTTAAATTTTAACTTAACTTTGAAAGACTTGGAATGTTTTTCACTATGTCTTGTGTTCTGAAAGTCATATCAATTACAAAATGTCGTTTCATGACAGATTGTAAGCTATAAATAAATAAATCCAATAAAATGAATATAATCAAGTAATTACATTTTAAGTAAGTTGAACACTGGTTGATTGTTATTTTTGCATTTAATAATCTAACGGATTGTCTGTCGAGCAGACACCATTGTTACTGCAGAGCTCTTGCAATTGTTGGGATGCACAGCCGCCAATTTCCATGTGCTTTATGAAACACATATTCTAATTGGAAAGTTGCAAGGAAGGCTGATATTGGGTGTATGTTTGAAAATTCGAAGATGAACGTTGTATCTACTCCGAGGAAAGGTGAGAATGTTAATGGGACGTTGAAGCCGACACTCGACAGCTGGAAGAGATTTGGAGCTTGAGTTGTCTTTTGGAAAACCTCAATATACAAACTTTAATTTTATAAATTTATTCCGAAGCTGTTTGTAAAACGGTTTACTAAATTTATTTCATTTTTTAATTAGGCCTCCAGGATCCCCCGAAATCGGGACAAAACTCTGGAAGCAAATGAATTTAACACTTAGACAGTAATTCATTACGTAAATTGAGGCACTGAGAGCACAAGTGGACTAACCACAAGGAAGTGAATATGGACCAAATGAAAATCTTAGTATGGGCTAAAACAGAATGGTTTTTTTCGTACCACTTGGGTGTTTAAAAGTTAATGCACTTAACTGTTAATTTAATGAAGCTGTCTAAAATACATATATCACAAAAATATACTTTATACAAGGATACATTAATTCTTTTTGTGGGTTAGTCCATTTTCGCTCCGTTTTTACATTCAAAATGAAAAGTCCAGTTGTACAATGAATATTAACACAATTTATTGCACATATTCCATAACACGCAGCCAATATTTATGATTAAAATATAATATTATACATATTACACGTTTCATGTAATACCTTACATTGTTTTCTACTTGTTAGGAAAGATTATCGAGTTCAGAAACATCTCCAAAATATAGGAGAGGCAACCTGCCTTGATTACTGCGAATGGTTTATAAGTTAATGTAGAAATTGTGATAAATTAGGGGTACAAATTCAAGAAAATTGATCAGGTCCTTCTTTTTTGCTTCTGTAATTAAATTTCCATTTGGATCCAGCAATTCTAAATTGCTGATACTTGTCGATGTTCTTTCGGCTACATCAATTTCTTGAAATGGCTTTTCGCTTCGAGTATTTAGAAACAATTTTGAATTGATTTCTTGCCTCCAACTGGAACAATTGTATGTTCAACCATTGAATTTAACAATTATTAGAGGATATTTAGTGATATTCGTTTCAAGTCGTTTCGTTGAAAAGAAACATTCTGCATTCATATTGATTACCTTGAATTGATAAACTTTCTTGGCGGACCCTTTACAATCATTCCAATGTTCAGGAAGAAATTTTTTTTTTTGCTTAAAACCAGATCAAAATCCTGATCACAGGGCAGGTAAGAGTGTCCACTAACTAAAAGGTTTTGTTGTATTTAATTTACAGAATACATTGAGCTGCTTATAATACAGAAATTTTAATGTTCCTATTCTGTCCTCCACACTGATCAGAGTACATGATCAGGTTTACGGTTCTTACAAATTTGCGTATAAAATACAATAAACAGGAACCAATTTCTTGCAGCCCTCTGGACACAATGATCTAACTCATTCCAAGTGAACAAGTACGCATCATCATTTTGCATATTGTGGATACTGAAGCAATATGTCGGCGGCTGGCGTTAGTAATAGCAAGCTCCAGTTGGCATTACTGGTCTTGGCAAATACTTTATTAAATCAAAAGTTTTGACGGTAGCATTTCCATCTGATTTGCTAAGCAAAGAATCACTCTGCAGACCTTCCGTGCATTTTTGTCTTTTTTCTACGCAAATCAAAACTCTTTTCTCGTTATCATTATCCGAGGCAATTACTTTACCTGCAATACATCGCACTTTCTGCACGAGTCGGACAATGTTGGATGGCAAATTGAACTATTCGTAAAAAAATGCGGAAAATGAAATTGGAAACTACTACCACTTGATCCTCCTTGCAGTACAGTGAGTACATATTTGATCAATTCTAATCTGCATGAACCTGTAATGTATAATCGTCCATCAATTAAATATTTCTACATGACAATAAGGATAATTTTAGTTCATGGTATGCAGAGGCGAAGGAATTTGTTGCAGACCAAGGTTCGGTGGACAAAAATTGCTTTTAAATATAAATTTGAAAATGGTCGTTCTCGTTGATTCCACGATATAAGTAATGTTTATCATGTTTGTATTTCCGTATGAACAACTATGTATGTTTATATAAAATCCCGAAACAAATTTCATAGTTCAAGATTCCTTTGGAACTCCCTGAATATGAAAAATGTTTTAGCACATACTTTTCGCAAAATCAGCTAATTTTTCATTTTCTCCTCCACACTTTTCCAATTCGTTTCCATGTTGAAAAACCGCTTTACATTGTTTTACAATTCTAGGTGGTCACTGCAGAAACCGTTTTTTCAACGCACAGCTTCCTCGTTCACCAGTGTCGCGCGAAATGGCGAAGACTGAGCCTCATAGTCCACTATTGCTCTCAATCATATCTATCGCTTTTTAAAAGCAACAACGTTAAAAGCTGTTAAATTCGAACAGCTTAAAAAATTCTAACTGAAACTCATGTCATTACATTAATGTTGTATGTTGGCATCGGTTAACAATAACTCAAATTCCCAAAAAATGTGGGTTAGTCCGCCTTCACTCTCAGAGCCTCATGTCATACACAGACCGTTTTTCGTAAATTCACATCTTGGTTGTCCGTTGCAATAATCACATTACTTATCCATACCCCTTATACAATATAGAGAAAGGAGGCTTATAAGTAACCTCTACGGAAGGCAGTCAGCTGTAATTAGAATAGAAGATCAAGAAACGAAAGCAGAAATCAAGAAAGGAGTAAGACACGGATGTGGTCTATCGCCCATGCTGTTTAACGCATATATTGAACAGACTATGAAGATAGTTAAAACGGAATATGGAAAAGGAATCATAATGCAAGGAGAAGAAATAAAAACCTTAAGCTTTGCCGACGACATTGTAGTTTTAGGAGAATCAGAAGAAGACTTGGAAACCATAATAAATGGCATGAACACAGTCCTGGAGAAAGAGTTCAATATGAGGATTAATAGAGGGAAAACCAAGGTAATGGGTAGTAGTATGGGAAACAGTGGAATAACAAAGGATATTAGATTGGGAAGGGATATTTTGACAGAAGTTAAGAAATTCTGCTAATTGGGAAGCTGGTCGAAGTATAGTAGACATGAAAAGTAGGATAGCACAAGCAAGGAAGGCCTTCGCTAAAATGAGATAATGTAAGTGTGAATATTAGGAAATAGTTGCTAAAAATGTTTGTATGGTGTGTGGCGTTATATTGGTGCGAAATGTAGACGATAGGAGTTGCAGAAAGGAAAAGAAAAAAGTTTTTGTAATGGGTTGCTAAAGGAGAATACTGAAAATAAGATGAAACGAGGAACAGAATAGGGGAAGAGGGAACAATATGGAGGACGTTGACCAAGAAAACGGATAGATTAATAGGCCACATTTTAAGACATGGGGGATTTGTAAAATTAGCATTAGAGGGAAGGGGGTAAGAACAGAAGTGAGAGGCAAAGGATGGAATGCGCTAAGCATATTACGGAGTATGTGGAATGTGCTAGTTATGCGGGAATGATAGATAGGTTAGCATGGACCATCAGACTAGTCTTAGGACTGAATACCACAACAACCCCATATAAAAAAATTACTCATTTCATGCAATAAACATTCCTCTTGGTGACAATCAAAACCGTGGCTCATAGACTTCAGTAGTTCTGTAAACTACACTCTAGAACTACTTTACGATGAAATTGTACCTTATCTGCTTCTCTTAACGGGGCACAAGAAAGTCTGAAGTGGCATATTCAATGTTCATGTATCTTTTATTTTTGTATTAGGAATGTGTTTTAATCTCGATACTCACAATTTATTCCTATTGCATCCATTTCGACTGCATTCGTTTTTCTTATTTATTTGCCTTTTATGTTGGATCTACAAAGTCTTTTCTTCGTTTCACGTTGAATTCCCTTGCTCCACCAAATAGAAAGTTTATGGATTGCATTCTGACGTTTATTTATTCTGATTGTATCTTTTCCCGTATTCGGCTTTTTACTGAACACAGATCCTAAATACATACGTTCATTGCAGTTTTTTTACATTTCTTCCATTAATATCTATTTTCTCTCCTTCAGCAAGAAAAAAATATTCTGTCTTGCTAAAATTTATTCCTACCCACCACTATTAGAATTTAGCTTTCATGTCTTGTAGATTCCGTCAATTGTATCACTTGATATTCCGCAAATAAAAGTATGTAGAGGTTCGAATCATCAATTTGTATCTCTATTTCCTATTTCACCACATTTCTTTATCCTTTCTCTCAAAGCATGGGAGATATGTTTTAAACAACGTGGGAGTTGTACAACATCTATGTAGTAACCCTTTACTCGATGGAAACTCCATTGAAATTGTATTTCTCAGTTTAACTGCCTCAATATAATGTCAATTGATTATAGTTTTCCTCTAGTAGTTTGATCATTTTTTGTCTTAGGATAATATCATGTGTAGGTCAATAAAAACGAGATGAGTTTCAAGATGAATAAGAGGGGAATATATTATTTTAAAATGAAGAATTATTATAAAAATGTGAATAATAATACATTTAACATTTATTAATGGCAATATACGTTAATTGAATACATTTTTAATTATCATTGTTGGCTTGTTACTAACGATTAAGACTATATATTTGCAATATTTATATACACTAAATATCTTATAAACTATACTAATAAGGGTCGTCGTCTAAACGGGCCTTTTCAAGGATCAAAATCAAACACAAAATCTTATGTGGAACAAGAAGCACTATGAAATCAGCAAAAGGTTACAAACCGAATAGTTACCCTTTCTTTTTCGCTTAGGCCTGGAACTTCCCGCCGGAGTCGGTCCTGCCGCTGTTCCAACTTCTCACTGTCCACTCTAATCGCTCACTCTCACACTTCCCTCAAATCATTAAATGTTAATATCTCTAACGTTCATTCTTAATGTCCAAAATTAATGTTCATTCTTATCTCCACTCTTTAAGTCCTGATCATAATATTTCTTAAAGTCCTGTCTCAAAGTTTCTAAATCTATTTCTCCTGGGTATTTAATACTTTGCCCCCCACTTTATTGTTTCGTTTCCGTCGGTAGCGTGGCCCGATCCTGTCCAATAAAAATTATTATCTGACCTCTCTGGGAGTATCCATTTACCCTACTCTACCCACTTTTCTGGGGATAAAAACATCTTCGCTGACAACCCGATGCGGCCAAATCTCAAAGAGTTGAAAAAAACTCAAGTCACTCCAACTTCTGGGGGTTTAACTAACCCTATCTGTAACCTTGAATTTTCCGCTCACCACTTCCGTTTGATTCCGTGCCGTTCAATTCCGCATGTAATTGTGTTTTACCATTAAAATATCATTTCTCAATGAGGTTTCGCAGAAAAAAATCATTACCTGTGCAGCACCTGCCGACACTGAAAGAAAATTTAATTTCATAATTACAAGATAGTTTTCTCACTTCAAAATTTACAATAAATAAAAAATTTCATCAACGAATATGTCAAAACTAGATAGAAAAAAACAGGTATTCCGCAATAATTTAATATAATAAAATATTTATAACAGACAATGAATTTCATCATTTTACCTTATATAGCTAACATACAATATAAACTAATTGACTTGTTTCATAATTACGGTGTATGTTTTTTTAAATCAATAAATAATTTAAATTTCGTTCAAAATATCAAAGACAGAATCAACTTTCTGGGAAGACATAATATTATCTACAAAATTAATTGTTTCCATTGTAATACATATTATATCGGACATACAAAAAACTCGCATTATAGCACATAAAAAAACATCAAATTAGATATTCAATAGTACACAGTTCTGTCCAAACAAATACGTATTAATAATCACAATTTCGATTGGCAAAAGGTGGAAATTTTAGACGAGGAAAATAATTAAAAATTGCAGGAATAATATGAAGAAAAAAATTATGATACTCTTTTGTAGTAGTTTAACGTTTTAATATTATTCTCCATTGTTAAAATGTAACTGCTCATTGTTACTACATCATTTTGACCGTAACCGTCGCTGTAGATGGTCCGCGACTTTAAACTCTTCTAAAGTAATTCATGTAATAATTCATATGTACATTCAATAATCCTTTCGGCTAAGGAAGTCAAGGAGAAAATATGATGAATTGCTAAATTTGTAAGTTTTGAGCCATGTTTTTTACATATACATTAAGAAATTATAATGTAGAACCCATATTTAATTTCTTGTAATATTATGTTTGTAGTACGCCTGAGGAATTCTCAAAAAGAAAACGAAACGTCGCTTTTGAATAAATAGTGATAAATTTATGTGCTAACTTATGGCCGTCTTTTTATTTATTGTAATTTCATAATTATTTGGAACACTTCTAATTGTTGCTCATAATTTATGGATTTTCTTCTATGAAATTTGCTGATGGATGTAATTCAAATGTTTTAATTCTTTCCAAGTTTGTGAGACATAAAGAGACGAAAAAAATAGTTCAATTAACGATATTTTGAGGTTTCTTAGATTCGAGAGACTATATGTTACATACTGTTTTAAAGATAACAGATTTCATAAAATGATTTTATAATACATTTATTTCAAGAAAATTGAAGAATCACAGTCTGTAACAGACGTATCCAATGAAATTGAAAGATTCACGCTGTTATATTATTGTTGTTGTATTTGGTTAGAAGGAAAAGTTTTGCTCCCATTCAGTGTTGATGAGTTACGATGCACTTGACGCTGCATCCTGGGAACTGCACCAAACCTGTGGCGTGGGAATCTTCAGGTCGGCGAGAGCTCCTCTGAAGGCCTCTTCCCAGCTATTGTTTCCTGACTTGCGTAACATCGTATCCTACACGGTATGCTCAAGTGTACCAAATATATCCAGAACAATGTTTTTATTACAAATTCCCACTAAGATAGCAAACAAAGTTAAATATCTTCTTGGCACTATAGAAAGTTTTTGTGTTTCTACAAATATATTTTTATAATATTAACAAAATAATAATACAACATTTTCTCATTTTATCTCGATAGCTATTTATAAATAATTATTACAACGTCGGATGCATGTCTGATTCGCAATGCAATTTCAAAGTCAGTTAATAAATTTCATCTTCCTGAATCCCAACTCGAGGTTTGGTTATTGTTCTGCTGAAAACATGCCATGATAAGAGAAACATAAGACTTTCGTAATATTTTCTACCGATTTCTTTGTTTTGTGTTTTAAAAGCTATGAACTATTAGACACGTGTTCTAGAACCATTACTTTGAATTTACACTTAAAACGAATCCCCATTCTAAATTGGACATAGACAGAATTGATAATACTTATATGGATCTCATATCAATTTGAAAATTACAGAAATCACGTATAACATCTACCGTTTGTTAATTATTTATGCAAATTTAACTCAGCTCATAAATGGTCACTTTCATTAAATAAAATATACTAAGGTGTCGTTTAATACCACAAAATAATTGTGTTACATTTTATTTTACAAGCATTTTTACGTGAAAATTTATGGAAAATTATTAATAGAAACAGTCTTTCAATATTTTCATTAACCTAGCATTTATAAAATAAATAAACATAAAACAGCCAATAAATAAGAAATTTTTAAACACTTATTTGCAACGTTTTGTCCACCACCTTAGGACTTATTCAGATAAAGACAAACGTAATTAAATCTCATTTGATTTAACAGGAAATAAAAAATGCTTTTCAACTATTTATAAATTTAAATTGACAAAATTTACGATTAAATATAATATATAATAATAATAATAAAATATAAATAAGACATACATTTTAAATATATGGAAGTACTTATTATTGAAACATTAAATGTATAAATAGAGAAAAATTTGCTTCCTAGACTTCGTTCAATGATGATTACGGTCGAAATCTGATTCAATAATGCGCTGGTATTGTATTAAAATTTAACAACATAAATTGTTATAAATAATGATATATGGGGATAGTAGTGCATAATAAATTACTTCTCCACTCCGACCAACCATAAATTTAACTAAGCAACAACAAATTGATATCACTGCATTTTTCCACAAAGTGTAATCGATGTTTTTATTTTTCTCTCATAATGATGACATAAAGCACTATGCTTGTATTATGCGTGGTGAAAGGCTGCGATATCTGAAAAAACCTGTGGGAGTTTCACCTCGCAGGTATTTCTCTCCAGATTGACTGCGGGGCTCACCTGACTATGTTGAGAATGCCTCGTACTCTCTCTGGTTATTTTCAAAGTTCTGACATGCCGAGGCACCTTCACCTATTTTAGGAGGTGTACGTACTGGGATCAAATACCTTGGGCTTACGGTAGGAGTTGTTCGCTGATCCCATTGGATCAGTCGGCTAACTGCCTCCTGAAACTGGTGAAGACACGGAGAAGGAAATGCTGCGACCACACAGTAAACTCGTCTCCCGTCATTCGGAAGGGCGTGAGAATAGTACCCAATCTCACGATATACCTGATGCTGTTTTCAAGGGTTTTCCCTGCATTTCTTTATGTGAGACACCGGGTATGATCCTTAAACTATAGCACGGAGGCCTTAGTCAACCCTTGGCTACCTTGCTCTACCTTCCACACCCCCCATTTTAAATTCCCTTCGTGTGCCATTAAAGGGGAGTTTCCTGTTTCAGGATCACCCTCATGTAGCTTAATAACCAAACAAAAAAGACAGTGATGTCATTCTTCCGAGAATAATACGAAGATGAATGGAAATGAAGTTAAAAGGTCCAAAAAAGTTCTGATATGAGAAGAATCTGTATTCAGTTACGGTTTTGACAGCTTTTGGAAGTGGAAATATTTGAATTAATTATATTATAGCTCTTATTATTGATTAGACAATGAAAGGAATGAGAGAACGCTTAAAAATAAATAAAACACAATTATAACGAAAAATAAATTTCTGTCGAAGTTCGTTTGGGGAAGAAATTAGATCTAAAAATGTTATTGTAGATCATTGATCTGAAAAATCGTTCTTGAAATTAAACCAAAGATGAACTGATAAAGGAAGCGATTAACTTCTAAGAAATTATTGGATAACCGTCGAATGTGAAAGGTAACGATATAATCAAAAGGATGACTGAAAGAATAAAGCTTTAAGCTCTACAAGCATGCTAATTATCAGTGCACAAAAAATTGATTGTGGGGAACATTTGGAATATAATTAGTAATATGACTGTTTTTGGATAGGTTAAAAACTAACAGACAAGATATCAAGAATTTTTAAGCATATTTGGCAGATAAGAAAAAAAGACTTATCTCGTGAATATTATATTGCCAATTATTCATGAATTTCTTTCTACCTGTGGAGAGAAACATTTCGCTCGACATTAGAAGACACATCGTGTAAGAAAAGCCGTGTGGTTTATATCTACAGGAAATATAATGCATGCAGCCCGATTAATACCTTTTCATGATACTTTCTTCATTTCACGAAATGTTGGAGCTGTAACTAAGATAAATGTGTT
Source organism: Eucriotettix oculatus (assembly GCA_034510155.1). Classification (NCBI taxonomy): domain Eukaryota; kingdom Metazoa; phylum Arthropoda; class Insecta; order Orthoptera; family Tetrigidae; genus Eucriotettix; species Eucriotettix oculatus. The sequence goes on from CM067378.1 coordinate 16,087,757, forward strand.
TAGAGTCTGTAATCAGAACGTTTTGTTTGTCCTACGTGGGAAGTGACCTATGATCTCAATATCAAGAAAATGTAAATAATTGTACTCGTTTCCCTAAGTTTGCTTGAACCATACAATACGTTATCTATGATAAAAGGGGCGGGTATAGACTCCGTCTGTTTTGGAATGAAACTAATACTAGTGTTAATGAAGTGTAAGTTGTTTCGGAGTTAGTAAATTGTAAGGTGTTGTAAGATTTGGCAAACTCTAGAAAATAGTGGCCTATGATTGTAACGAATCAATATTTCATTTTATTTATTCTACTTCTTATCCTAGGATTGTACAGTTTCAATGACAACTATTATAGTAAAAGCCGTGGTTTAATAGACCCGGTACAGTCCTCCAACTCTATTTCTTATGTCTATAATAGCTAATTGAACCGAGGAGTCTATACGACTTCAGTCTTCTATTTTGTGATAGGCGAATGGAGCTTTCGCAATTGATGCAATGATAGAGTTGCTGTGACCTAATGTTCTCTTCCGTACGGAATCCATCTGTCGGACTTGGGCATTCAAACATCATTAGGAGTCACACTAGGTTATTGCTATGGATGCGAATTCTGACGACAAGTAGTTCTGACGAGTACGTCCGAACAAACAAAAACAGGTTTCGAATGATTGTGTGCTGTTGCATCGACGGGAATGTCAGAAAACGCACGATGTTGTCAGAACCTTTCGAGCGTTCAAACGAGTTTGATTCTTTCGTGCTGTAACGGTCAAACACATCTGCTCGGACTTTGGCAGCGCGGAGTCAAAAGAAAGGAGACAGTATTTGACCCAGGGGTGATAAAACTCAGACATCGTGGCACGCCTGGGATGTTTTCCAACCATGGTGAGATTTGGCGGCATCGGGTAGTGTTTTTCCCTAAAAACATTAAAGTAGTGGGGTAAACTACGACTCCCAGAGAAGAGTAACCATAAATGTTATTGTTTAACATCCATCTCTACCACCTTGGTGATATGAACTAAAGAAATGGGTAGTTGGTGTTAAAAAGGCTTGCAGAGAGATTTTTCGACATGCATATTTCGAGACAGATTGCTGGACAGATGATTGGAATTTAGGCAAGGGAGATTGTGGAGACGAGAGCGGTGATCAGAGGAGATGAGAGAGACGTTGTGTAGACGAGAAAATGATCGAAATTATGAGATAGGTAGTCCAAGGAGACGAGGATAAACGGAAATTCTTCTTGAACCAGGAAGAATAACAGCGGCGGTTCTGATTTGGATCGAGTACGATCCAAATAGGAGGAAATTGCAACGAGGAATATTCTAGAAGGTCCATTATGTCGACACAGTAATTACCCCAGTAACCTTAGAGGCAGTCAAGTTTGAATTTGGCATATATTCATCAAAATTTCAGAATTGTAAGTAGTTTATTATTTATAATACTATTGTTATTAATTTTCTGATAATTTAATGTTCTTAACGTCTATATTTTGTACAATTTTTGTAGAAAAACCTGAAGAAATCCCAAATGAGGTGACGAAACGTCGTTCAGTCAAATTGTAAATTAGTTTTTTCTTTATAGTTCATGTTTATAAACTATTATTTAACATTCTTATCTATTTTTGATGGTCTAAATAAAGCATAATGAGTTACAAAAATCGGTTTCAGTTCATTTTTAAAATTAAGGCTGTCTGAAACATTTTTCTGACATTAAGCCTCAAATTTTGGTTCACATACCTTATATATTGTATACATGTGAGAGAAAAAAACACAAAATAAAAGAAGCACGTAGGTTCATCTACTGCGGAATGGAGATGTGAGCGACGCAGGTCTATTCGCAGCTGCTGCCACTAATTAGGAAGTCCGCTGGGGCTCGATGCTACACTATCTGCTTAACTCCCGCAGAGCACTCAGCAAACTAAGCCTAGGTACGTTGAGTATACAACAAGGCATCAAATCCTATATCACATTCGTGCGAGTTTTTTTGTAACTAGCTAACTTCGTCCGCGCTGAAATAGTTCTTTATTTTTCCCTAAAAACGAAACAACAGGTACAAAATTTTGATAAAGTTGATTTCATTGATTGTACAAAAACTACGGTACCATCTATTTATGATCGCTTCAGGCAAACCTTATAACACGCAGTTGGTTTTAAACAGGTCCCGCTTTCATCTGAAATGCTACAAACCCACCTAAATAAAATGACACAATGGTTTCATAAGTGACGAATTAATATAAATGAATCCAAATAAATCCATGTAACATTTGCAACTAGAAGAGGAAATTATCCCTGCTGTAACATTAAACGGCAAACCAATATCGCAGGAAGAAACGTAAAATACTTGGATAGACGACTTACATGGAAACAACGTGAACAATTAGGTCTAAAATTCCAGAAATATTACTGGCTCATGGGACGAAATTCCCAACTTTCTCTGGAAAGTAAAATACTGCTATACAAAACTACTATACGGGATACAACTTTGGGGAATAACTACTAGATCAAACATAGACATTATAAAGCGATTCCAATCAAAAGTACTGCGATCCTTTGTAAAAGCCCCATGGTTCGTTCTGAACAAGCTCACCCGAAAATATTAGGGTATTTCAACCCTTACTGAAGAAATTCAAAACAACAGTGTGCGCTATCACAATAGATTAAAAATAACACACAAACAAACTAGTGAAGTGAATATTGAACTCTAACGACGAGGAACCTCGGCTCAAGAAATTCAAACCTCTGGACTTAACAAGATTCAAGTAAAGCGAAAAAACAAACTCCGCAATGACAAACTTTTAAATTTTTATTTAACTTTGAAAGTCTTGCTTTGGAATGTTTTTCACCTTGTCTTGTGTTCTGAAAGTCATATCAATTACAAAATGTCGCTTTACGACAGATTGTAAGTCATAAATAAATAAAATGAGCAATTACAAAATATTAAAATTACCTGACGCGACAAATAAAACCAATTTACCTATACATTCTATGGACGATCCAAATAAGTTTATTATTTCTCTGGAAATCAGCTTTCTGCCAACAATAGGTTAATAACGGCGAGAATTTTACTTCTACAATGGATGGACTGCTTCTGAGCATAAACAGGTCAACAGTATAAGCAACCCGCTTTCACTTGGATGTATATATATATATATATATATATATATATATTAATATCTTCTGCAAAATATTGAAATGAAATTTGCACTAATACATAAATTAAATCTCCTGTTTTAAAGCCCTCAAATTTTCTTTGAAATCCGTTGAGTCTTTTCGGAGCCTATTCGAGACAAAGATACGCAATGACATACAGACGCTTCAATTATAATTATTGGTCAAGACAAACATAGCTTCAACCTTCCCTTTTTACGGGCGATTTGACTTGATTATTGAAGTTGTAGACAACATAATAGAAAACTCGGGCTTATCGTATTTAGGCCTCTTGTCGCTGAACATCTTGAGCTTGGTGCACCAACTTGATTTACCTGAAATCTTCATTCCGCTTGAGCATTATTCGTAGTTGAAATACAATCACCAACAAATATGTTTACCATGTTTTACGTACTACAGATGAATAATCTCTCTCAATCAACATCACTGCATTTTGGATCGACGTACGTACTACAAGCCAATGTGTGCGACTTTATATTCAGCTCCGTTTGCGTCATACGTGGCGAGAAAAGGGTGCATATGCCAATTAATGAAAGAGTAATGAAATCTTTCAATTTCACGACGGTACCCAATTAAGGTGTACAGATTTTATGGTTTCAAAGATATACATATATTCCTAATATGTGATTATTTCATGCAATTCACTACAATGGTCACCTATATGAACGTCTTGCAGAAAGAAAATATACTAACAGCCTGTGAGTGTTTACTGTCTCAGGCATTTCTCCCCAGACTGACTGCGGGGCCAACCTATGTCGGTATATCCTCGTACTCTCTCTGTTTTTTTTTCCAAACTTTTCACATGCCGAGACACCTACACCTATTTTAGGAGGTGTATTTAATGGGGTCGACGACCTTGGGCATACGGTAAGAGTTTTTCTTTTATCCCATTGGATCAGTCGGCCAACTGCCTCCTAAAACTGGCGGAGACACGGAGAAGGAAATGCTGCAACACCACAGCAACCTCGTCTCCCCTGAGAATAGTACCCAATGCCCGACCTACCTGAAGCAGGATTTCTAGGAATTTCTATGCATCTCTTTACGTGAAACACAGGGTAGTATCTTTAAAATATAGCCAGTGGGCCCTATTTAACCCTGGGCTACTTTGCTATACCTTCTACACCCCCAGTTTTCAATTCCCTTCCTATGCTATTAAAGCGGAGTTGCCGGTTTCATGATCACCCTCATGTAGTCTATTAAAGAAAAGGAGAGAGAGAGAGAGAGAGAGAGAGAGAGAGAGAGAGAGAGAGAGAGAGAGAGAGAGAGAGAGAGAGAAGATATTTGGTTCACTACTTAAACGATATTTTCATTTTTCATATTGGCAATTCCCCAATGCTGGCCGATATCCTATTATATTTCTAAACACATTAAGATTTAAATTAAGCCGAATATTTCACGACATCGATTGATGAAGTCATTTTCATTCGTGTTATAAATTATAAAATCTTCTTTCATATTTTGGCATTTATGCATTTTTTTACTGATATTTTGATTTATTCCTGTACTAATATTACTTTTCCATTTGTCATTATAAGTATTGATCGAATATATCATTTCGAGAGTAAAACGGAAGAGGAACAAAAAGGAAAATTATACTGACACATCCCAGAGAAAAATCAACAAATGTACCTGCTTATTCTTTTTTTATTTATTGCTATATATTTTCTTTCATCTCTTCCTCCACGTTCTATTTTATTTTCTTTCTATTTTATATGTCTATATTATCTCTGTATAGTGTCTAACCTCTGTATTCGTCCCTTTTCTTGTTTATTCTTCATTTTCTTCACTCAGACAATATATACTCCGACAATACTTAAAATATTATCAAGAAATTACTAAAATATGCTTTCAATCTTAATATATTATCCAATTGTCCTGGTTAGCCTAGAAACAAGCTTCTAAGCCCTTAATCTATTCAAATATTAAAAATATACTCCAAACTGATTATTATGGAGAGATGTTGAATCGGTCCTTGGACGTCGACTCGGATTAGCTCAGTGGTCCGGTCGACATTTTCCATTCTTGACTTTCTTCTAATATATATACGCTTCCTGCTTCAGCTACCGGTGAAAGCATTTCTACTTTCTTAGACTTTTCTTTTGTATTATACATGTCTATATTATCTCTGCATAGTGTCTAAGTTCTTTATTTCTATTCCTCCAGTTCTTGTTTCTTCTTGCTTTTCGTTTTCTTTACTCAGACTACATATATCCGGAAAATACTTAATATATTCTCAAAAAATTTCTAAATTATGCCTTCACACACAATATATAACTCAGTTTTCCTGGTTAGCCTAGTTACAACCTTATAATCACTTAATCTATTCATAGATATCAAACATACCCCAAAACTGTTTATTTTCTCGTGAAGTGTAATTTTATTCTGCAGATTTTTATATTATCAATTTTATTTACGTTTAATTCACGCCATTTACAGAAAGAATATTTTTTAATCATTAATAGAATGGTTCATGCACCATTAAGCTGTTGCCGGTAATCAGATGCGTTAGTCTATGGTTTTATACCGTAACGTGTTGAGACTTCACGTGTATTACAAAATTATGAATTAAATTTTGTAGAATCAAACTCCTCAATAATTTATTAATAAATACTATGATGTTAATTAAATAAAGATTTTTTTAACTAATCTAACAATAGATCTACTGGAAGAAAATATTTGAAAATTTATTATCATGAAATGCAAAAGGACATTCGATTAGTAAATTAATATCTCATTCTAAAAAGAGTTTCTTAATGAAGTTTACATCAATCCTCGAGTTTTATGCAATCCGCACTACTCTTCCGCTAGCTGTGTTGTGTGCTGTTCAGGAGGAAATGTATAATATATGTTCCATATAGTTTCATTGTCGAATATTGCTTGAAAATTAAAATATCGATGTTTCCTCCAGAGAAGCATACCAAGTCAATGATAATATCAATACCACATAACATTTATGCGTTAATAGCAGCTTTCGTCAGGTTACTGAAAGACGCAACACTTCACAAATCAGGTTAGGTTAGAGATTGTTTATGGTAGAAGAAACTGCTGTAAGAAAGAACCAATGTAATATATTGTATAATTTCTTCACTTAAAGAGTAATAATAGGTTATGAAGAGTGTGAGTAGGTGAGCTTGGCTTAGGTTACAGCTGTAAGCTATTAATGAGCTTCAATTGAAGGATTCAACTTCCTTTCATACAGTAATTTTAGTTTCATATAATATCATGAGCTAATTTTAAAACAAACTTCATTTAAAAAAAATGTTTGATTAACGTAACATATTTAAAGGTAGTCACACAAATATGTGTGGTTATAGCTTGTCAATCCCTATTAAGATCTTAATCACTCCTCGTAATCCATTACAAATTTTCGTTTATTGGTAGTCAAAAATGGATACAACTTGTAGCAAACCACAACTATTAAACACTAAGAGATTAGATATTAAAGCGAACCACATGTTCTAGACAGTAAGATATTAGATATTAATTTATAGTAAGTATATATTTCAGCATAGTAATATTCTTTTTGTATCCAGCTAGGTACATGGAAAGATGCGTCTTGTGTTCTTTTGAGCGGGGATGGGTACGAAAACGTGGGAACGTTGACCTGAAACAGTTTTGGGCTTTTAGCACTTATAAGTACGAAATTTGCGATGACAAAGAAGTTTTTCGTAGATCTGGAAGGTCATGCCCCTGCATAAATTATTTCTCTCCGCCAAGGAAGAAATGGCTATGATTCAATAAATTCACAGCAATTGGGAGCGTGTTCCTTCCAAAATTAAAAATTGTGATTGGTGGTCCATTTGAGACCAATAAATGGTGTGGCAATGGAAAAGAGAACACGCTCGGAGCAGAGAATTTGAGAAGCGAGGAATTATCTCTGGAGAGTGGACGGTCTGCGGCCATATTCTCCAAATACATCGTGTTGAGAAGTAGAGGAGAGAAGAATCCTCTCTGGAGTTGGGGTAGTCTACGTCCAGAGCCTGCAAACACTCTCCTGGGAAGTAGTACTTTGCTGTCAGGAGTTTCGAGGTGGAAGCAGAAATCCACCTCTACCTCGGCAATTAGTTTCAGATTATCCTCACGTCGTCCTCTACCGTCATTAAGGCTGATGGGGAATTAATACGCTGACCATGTATCACCCCAAATTCGGAATGTGCCACGCCAGATTGACAGTCCGCAGCCACCTCGGTAGGCCTAGGCCCTCAAGACGGCTGTTGAGCCATTGGAAGAAGAAGTCCATTAATTAAGTTTGAAAGACCTTGAAAGCTGTGTTTTGATTAATAATTAATTCTAATGGATTGTTCGTGAGAACCCTTTTGATAGATTAATATGACTCCAATCAATGTCAGCGAGTTGTTTTTGCAGTTTGTTCAGTTTTTTTTACCTCATTTACATGTCGTTCTCATTCCTCTCACGATTAATACTCACCTAATGTTTATTGGAAACTTTATTATTTTTTACCCTTGATAGTCTGTTTATATTTTGAAAATATGTCATTTGACGTACGGAGTGTCGCTTCTTTTCCAAGCCGAGTGATAATAAATCATATCTGGTGTCGATTTACGTCGTGTATGAAATAGAAGAAACATAAAAGCAATATATGACAACGTTTGTGTACCACATTTTAGAACATCTTCGGGTAAAAATTAAATAAAACGAATTTCCTAAGTCATTTATAAACAGTAGGAATTTAAATTGACATTAGTTTGGATAAAATACGTATTATAATTTCAAGTTTAGAAATAAATTCTTAAACTATTTGTATAAATAATGTAAGGCGTAACTTAATGATCGGAAATAAAAAGCTGGAAAATAATGTTCCGTTGTTTCTTAAATAAATATCGGTACTAACTTTTAAAACGACCCTCGTACGTTAAGGATAGCATAACAGAATGACGTTATCTCTATAATACAATTTCTTGGATGTGGGTATGTTAATGTGTGTATGTCTGTAAGTATGTTCCGCATAATGATCTAAACGAAAGGAGCTATTTAGATCAAATTTGGTACCCCGTTTTCTTTGCGAGCCAAAACTTAGCAGTGTCAGGGTGAGATTCGACTAGCACGCATAGGGGTGGGGGTGTAAATTATAACATAACCAAAATCAAGATATTTTATCATATAAATACATTCTTGGATCAATTAGCTTGATAATGTGTCCTTCGATACTGCTAGCGTATAATTTTAACCTCATCCATAGTATAAGTGGTGGGAATGGAGGGGCAAACTTTAAAAATAACCAAAATAGCAATCGAGATTGGGCTCTAAACCTGTATAATGTGAGTCACTGAGTTTAATTCGGACATAAAAAATGAAATTTAAGCAACATTTCATCCACTGCGAGGGGTTTGAAACTTGTAAAATTGACTTCCACGTACTTTCTTTAACGGATGAAACAATTTAGACCAAATTTGAAGAGGTATTCTTGGCGAACCGAACTCAATACAATTAGACCACTTGGGGTGGGGGTGAAGGGATGGTTATTTTAAAAATCTGTAAACTGACTTTATTTATTTCTAATATATATATATATCAATTAATTCAGACATAAAAATCAATTAATTTAATAACGTTTTCAGTGAATTTATATGCGTATAATTTCAACCCCATTGGGAGTGTAGGTGGCGTCATGTAAACAGTCAAGTTTGGTATCGAAACCGATTCTATCGTAGTCTTTGAGTTTGATTCTGACATTTAGGATGTGAATTAAATTGTGGTCCATCCCTTAAGAGGAGGATGGGACGGGGTAAAATACTTCTGCGTAATTCATTTAAAGGACAGAACAATTTTGATAAAATTTTGTTTCTATATTCCTCGAGACCCAAAACAAAACATTTTGGAGATAAGACACGGTTACCACCCCTATGGGGAGAAGTGGAATTAGCGTAACTTTTATATTTAATAAAGGCTTGTGTGAGTCGAAAAAAATAATTGAAGTCAATAACATTTATAGTGTATAATATTTGTGTATAATTTCAACCCATTCCAACATATGAGGGTGGGGAGGGAAATGAGTCACATGAAAATAACAAGGAAACTATCGAGAATGGTATCGAAACCGGTGTAATACGAGTCGTAACCTTTAATATGCATATAAGTAAAAGTTCATCCCTTAAGTGGGGGTAAATTTTTATTCTGTAAGAGTTCTGAAAATATTTTTAGGTCTGCTATTGTACCTGGAGTAGTTTTACTCTCTCGATATAGTGAGAGGTTCATATTGTGACGTTTTCGGTTTCATTTTTATTATGTGTTGACCAAGAATTAAACAATATACTAGGATAATATGAGTAAATACCAGGTAGTTACAATTAAATTTAAAAGACGCATTGTCAAATGATATTTGAGGAGCATTTTTTGAAACGTGACCGAAGTTTGGCTCGGTCAGCGTGGCTTGTATTGTAGAATACAGACCACGGTCCGTCATTTCCATAACAGACCTGTTTCCTGTAGAGTATAAATTTCGGCGGGGCGTTATATGCATCGGTTATTGTGGAAGACTGGGCATTGTTCGCAAGCTACCTGAGTCAGGTGAATGCGCGAGGTCCGAGCACAAAAGAAGTTGGGCTCCAAGCTGTCTGGCACGTCTTTTGTAACAGACATTCTTGCTAACTCAGAAAAGACTCGTCACACAGAGGGAATCGTTAAATTTGGACCGAGACGGTACACATCCATAGTTCGTCGTTGTTGTTATGCATTTCTTACCTCCTCTGCTTATGGCATTTATTAGACCTGAATGGTGCTTTTTTTTTATTTTTCAACGCAGTAATAGCACCACAGTTTTTTAATGTAATAATTTGAATTAGTCATATATTAAATGTACACGGTTCTCCAACAACGCGTCTTCAAATACGACCACAAAACACTGGATTTTCTTACTAGACATTTATTTTATTTCCCTAATACTTTTGCTCTTGCTTTTTTTTATTACTACCACTTCTCTTGTTTATTATTCTCCCAAACATGACGTTTTCCGTCAATTAACAACTTCCTGTTTGTTTCATTTCACTTCGTCGTTTGAAGTTTACGAAAGTTGATAATTCACTTCCATACATTAATACGACAAACTTAACACGAAATCCCAGTTCGTTTTCTTCGAATCAAGAGGGAATCTTTCCTTACATATACACACTACTTATTATTTCCTTTTTACCAATAGACTACCTTTACGATCATAAAATCTCATTCCAAACTGTGTACGTAATATATACTAGTTTTTACACATTGACACAGGTTTTTAAGGAAACCTGTTTCTAATTTTTTATAATATTACTTCCACCTATTCTTGTTTTTCAATCCGATCATCTGTATTTTGCTTCTTGATCACTTTATATCCGTATAGAATACATTAGTACTGTGATGTACGACCATAACATATTCAGCTAAGATTTGGGACATGTTTCAATCGACGTGAAAATCCTCTTCACTTACTATTAAAATAACTATTTGGAAACAATAATTAGTTACTTATTTTCCAGGTGTTAATTGAGTTTCAGCCGATTATTACTCCAAATCCAATATGAGTAACACGCACACCAAATAAAAATTCCATTAATCCCCGTCCACACCAAGAGAACACGACATAAAATCGATCGCAAAAGTATTCAAGCGTTAGTAAACTTTTGTGAATATTTACAAACGTATACATTCTCACGGGGGTGAAACAGTTATTCCCAAATTTCACCATAGTTCCCATTGCGAATATAGCTTCAACTAATTTGTGGCGTGTTATTAATATATTTTAATATCTAAACTGGTTGAAGGAATAGTTTTATTATTCGTATTAATATTTCGTGCATCGTTACTTCAAATTACAGTTTTATCAAATAATAAATTAATTTTCCATGCCATAGGCTACAATGAGCAGTTAAATTTATTTTAATTGTTGACTTTAAATTCAGATAACAGAGGAAATACACTAAATACTAATTATGTAAATGTATTGGGAAATTTCGTTACCTAACGGGCAGGAAAATTGAAATATAAAATAGAGCACTAGTAGTTCTGAGCTAAGTGTAGGTCAAATTTAAAGTTATTAGGGTGTACAAAGAATATGTTTTGATTACATTTACGATGTCTGGTATACTAAACATTCATATATATTACAAGGACAATTTGATTCCATAAATAAAATAGCCATAAAAAGACATTTAAAATTATAATTTATTATTTGATCCTCTCTAAACGTATTATATTAAGACTATACTGACGTAAAGAAATGAAAATATTAAATTATACTTTCATGAGAATGAGATTAATACATAATTAATAATTGTACTAAAGATTCATAAATCCATTTTCCTGATACTGGAACGAAAGAGGAATAAGAAATAGTATAAACAAAATTCAAATAATAACCAGAAGTCATAAATAGACTAATTTAATTTGAAAATGTCTAGTCCCCCACCTTTCAGTACTTCCTCAGTTAATTCTTCAAAAAGTTATATAATTACATTAACATAGTTGGGTATAACAATTTTTGTGTTTGTCGATAATTACCTAGATGTCGAAGCGACGTTGAACTTTCAATAATAAAAATAAAATATTTCAATTGTGGACAAAGTATTTTCTTTCCGAAATTACTCTAAATGTTCTATTTTTACAGTTCTACATGTCAGAGACAGTCAATAATACTTATAAACTGATGGAACAATTTTATATTTATAATTACTTTAAAACAGAAATGTTAGCCTGCCGAGGCACGAATCCAGTAAAATATACCCATAAGAAAATATTAAAATAAATGTTACGATACTATATAATGTTTCGCAGACATTATAACAAACCAGACGACGATAAACTACTTTAATTCCAGCTCAGACCCGAGTCGTCTTACCTAGTCAACCATTTTTATTTATTGCCATCAGTTGTGTGGCTCGGATATAAAATATTAAAACCTCCACTCATGATTACAAATGAGCTTCAAACCTTCAATAATCTTCCTCGTCCGATCTATGAAAATAAACAGTTTTCACACAGAGGCGGACGGGGGAAGATTTTTTGAAAGGAATTTCCTGGCGATTAGAGGAGTGGGGTGGAATCTTACCTGTATTCTCCATGTTAAAGGCCGGAAATGCATCCTTCACGTGTGAATCACGAGGCATTCCAGTCTCAGCTAAAAGAATAGAAGTACTGCAAGTGGCCCAGTCTTTCTCTCTCCACTACATTCATTGTAAAGATGTCTTTTCTCTCTGGTACGGAAATTTGCAATACAAGTTTCAATTACATCTGTTAACTCGGAAGTAATGCTGAAAATTTATAGATATATTTAAATTTTTCCTAGAGATCCCAATATTATCTTCAAAATCAGAGTATCAATAGGAAACAAGCCTTCGCTAACTCGGGAAACAATAGAATATTTTAAAATTATTTACGCTGTAACATCAACGGCCATTAGCAAATATTTAATCGGGTAGCTTATGTTGCTGTTTCGGGACGTTTACTAAGTATGGGAACGTGAAAACACACACAGCACATCCAGGCCCTTCCCAGGAATCGTACCCCGGACCTGTGTGTTGCGAGGCAGTGAAACCATACCACAGAATAACAGAATGTTTAACTTAAAACCAGAATTATTTAGCATCCCGTTTACAAAGAGGACGGTGTCAATTAAATAAAATTTTTAAAGTTTCTTAAACATATGGAACTGTTATATGAATTAAATAAAAGCGATTGCAATGAAATAGATGGAGTGGAAATGAGTAATCATACCTTATTAGGTGTAATGCTCAACTAAAAAGTTTATTGAAAATGAAAAAATGAAATGTTAATAAAATACTTAGCAGAGCTGGAAATCACGCAAAAGGTCCATTGATTTATAAAATAACATAGAGAATACTAGACAGATTTTTTCCTGGCAGTAATTCCCGAATCTATGAAAAACTTTCTATCTCATTTCACTAAATCAATTATCAACATAGTTGTAAGAATTTATCTTCAATAAAACAATCATAGTTTTTATTTCAAACTAGCTGGGGACCCGTCGTTGCCCGGGCATTTATTTATATTGCCCCAGTACATTATTTAATTCTTGGTCAAGGCATGATTAAACGGGCATCAAAAGCGTCACAATATGAACCCCAAATATACTCCCAGTATCTCTAAAAAGTAAAACAAATATTCCCGGTACACAGCAGGGCTCAAAATATTTTCACTAAACTAATTTAATAAATTATCTTAACATTTTATAATAATAAAAAAATTCTATATAAATTGCCACTAGTAATCTAGAAGAGTTAAAAGTATTCCGGGTAGTCGAATAAAGTGTGAAACACTCGCCGTTTCATAAGAAAGGTTAAATTACGTCCGGTATTTAAAGATTACAATAATTAGCTTCGGTACCATAAGACAATAAGAGATGCGCCCGAGCCACGCCCCTGAAGGAATTAGGTGTTATTTTACCCATGAAGTGTTCAAACTGGACAAGAGTGACATATAAACTAAATTCTATTGAAAAATATCCAACTGTAACAGACTTTACTTCGACGCTGAATGGGGTTGGAATTATATACAAACAAATTAAGCGAAAATTTATCAAATTAATTGACTCATAAAAACATGCATAGAAGGAAATAATGGCTTTTTAGATGTTTAAAAATTTCCGCCCCTTCCAACCCCACCCAGATAGCCCGGGTTGCCAAAAACTCGTGTTCAGCATTTGCCACATATTCCATCCATTAAAAATTGTATGCGAAAGTTTCTTTTGCCCCCTTCCGTTCCCTTTAGGGGATGAATTCTAATGTAAATTTCATTTTTAATATCAAAAATGAACTCAGAGGCTCACGTTACACGGGTTTAGAACCCAATATTGATAGTTTTTTGGTTATTTTTATGTGATCCCCTCCACCCTCACCCCTAAGAATATACCCCTTCGATTATGGATGGGGTTGAAATTATACGATGGCAGGATCGGTGAACACATTATCTAATTAATTGATCTAATGAAAGTATTAGCTATTTTTGCTTATTTATAAATTTCCAACAATTCCTTACCCGCACTTATGAGTGGTAGCCGAGTCTTACGTCATCAGTGCTAATATCCGGGTCACAAAGAACACGTAAGGCAATTTTATTATAGAGAAGATAAAAGATTTAAATAAAAAAATTATAATTTAAGCAACTTGCCGCTGCATAACGTTATGGCTTGCACCTATGTAACACTTTAGTAGGTTACATTAAAAATATGCTACAGACCAATGTTCCTCAATAGCTTTTCTCTAGTTTAAGGAGGAAAATATTCCACCGTAAGCAAACGTAATTATGGAATTGAAATGCGGTTATAATAGAAATGCAATATAAATTAATCGAAAACTAACTTTTAACAATTTGTCGTTCATTATTCAACTTTTACAACCAATAATTACATAAATAATTTGAGAAAAATATACATATTTTCATCTTACAACTACAAATTACAGATAAAATTTTAATTTATTAAACATTACCGCACTAAATATGTAAGTTTCTTTGAGATTATGCTATAAAATGGTCAACAGAAAGAATCCGATTAAGACGTAACTCCATCACATCGAGTCTTCTGGAAGCAGGATGTGCCTCTGAGCGGGGGATGTTCAACACGTGCGAAACTTCCAGAACTGTCGAAAGTCCAATCAGACGCCAGATCTTTCTATAATTTTATATCTGCATAAATTAATATTACTGGTCGTCACAAGTTCATGGCACGTAAACTCTCCTAAATAGCCGGGACTGCGAATCCAATACGGAGAAGAAGAGAAATCATCAAGGGCCGTCTTAAAACAGAAATTGAAATAAACGAACCAATCTTTGACTTATAAGCTTAAAGTGGCATCCTAATAAGTTCCATACCGAAGAAGACAGGGCCTGACAGATGTGAACAGCACAGAACAATTAGTTTAGTTTCGAATGCGTGCAAATTATTAACGAAAATTGAATATAGAATAATGGAACGTTAAAAAAATACAACTAAGGAGAAGATCAGTTTTGTTTTAGGAATAATGTTGGAATACGAGAAGCAATATTGACTGAGTCTAGGTTTAGAATACATATATCGAGAAAGAAGACTTATCAATAACCTGCACAGAAGGAAATCATCAGTAATCAGAATTGAAGAGTAATAACACAAAACAGATATCAAGAAAGGAGTAAGATAAGGATGCAGTCTGTCGCCCATCATCTTTAACATATATTGTATATATATATATATATATATATATATATATATATATAACAGGTGATGTAGAAAATTATAACAGAATTTGGAAAGGGAATCACTACAAAGAGAACAAATAAAACCCTAAGGTTTGCTGAAGATATTGTGGTATTAGAGGTGTTAGAACGTTTGGAAACCTTAATAAATGGAATGAACGTAATCCTGGAGGAAGAGTACAACATAAGGAATAATAGTGGGAAAACCAAGGTCACGGAGTGTAGAATGGGAAATAGTGGAATAACAAAGGGTATTAGATTGGGAGGGATATTTTGAAGGAATTTAAAGAATTCTGGTACTTGGGCAGCATAATAATTAGGGATGGTAGAAGTATAGTATACAGAATAAAGAGGAATTTACTTACGGCTAATAAAAGTGTGAATATTAGGAATTCATTGCTAAAAATGTTCATATGTAGTGTGGTGTTGTACAGGTGCGCAACGTGGACGGTGGGAGTTGCAAAAAGGAAAAGAATATAAGTCTTTGAAAGGTTGTGTTAATAAAGGTGCTAAAATCAGATGGGTGGATAGTGCAACTAAACAGAAAGTTCTAAGCAGAATAGGGGAGGAGAGAACAATATGGTGGACGTTGACCATGAGACGGGATAGATTAATAGACCACGTTTTGAGACATGTGGGTCTAGTAAGATAAGCAATAGAGGGAACAACAGTAAAGGTAAGCAGAGAATGGAATATGCTAAGCAGATTAGGGAGGATGTGGCATGTGATAGTTATGTACAAATGAAAAAGGCTTGCGCAGAATAGATTAGAATGAAAAATTGTATCAGACCGGTCTAAGGGGCGAAAAAGCACTTTTTTTCAACACAGATTGTTAAGTCAAGTTTTAAAAATTAAGAAATTATTTAGAAGTTTTATACAGAGTCTCGTGTCAAATTATCTGTAATTATTTTATAAATCGTATTGTCGTGTGAATTTCATTTTAAGATGTATTTTCTTTAAGTTTTTATGGTTAAACACAACCCGTAAAAGCTTTCTTTAAAGATCTGAAATTGTTAATTTACATTTCTGCTTGTATCTTAGAATTCATACATTACACATTTTCTTCTTTTTTCAACAAACATAACGAATGACTTGCAAAAAAATTGTTTATTATCAGAACCACCTTCAGATACTTTTCGGTGTATGTAGTACGTATAGTCTTCTTCTTTATTGCCACGACAGGCCTGTTCAGGGATTTGGTTGACCGGGACTACAGTACGGCTTTTTGGAGTAGCATGTTGTCCTCGTAGATATTCTTCTTCAATCTAAACCCATTTGTCATGACCGTGACGAGCATAAAGATCCATGCCTATGCCGGAGATTAGAACTTGGGACCTCTGTGAAGTGAGACGGTCTGCGCGTCCATTATATTCGAAGTCTTACAAATCTATATTGCTCGCAATTAAATAATTATTCATATCATCAATTAGTGACAAAATATTTAATCTGAACGAATGTTAAAATTTGTTGAACGCACCAGTAGATGCGCTCGCGTTTGATACTATCACTAGTCTTCGTTCCCCATTACGTTCTGCGTCAACACTTGTCCTTCAAATTGTCAACTTTCAGAGCGAGTAAATTAAAGCATGAGAAAATCGTTGCAGGACATGTGGATGAGTAAGCTAACTGTACGGCAGGAAATGTCATGGATGCTGTGACTCACTCGTAAGAGTTACTGCAAGACTTTCATGGATGTTGCGTCACGAACGAATAGGCAACCGTTCCTGTATCTCGTTTGTCAAGGAAATATCTTTCATGGTTAAATGCATTATGGGATTCGCTCAGTACTCGATACGTGACTCGCCTTCGGGAAGCAGAAGGAAGGCCAGGATTTGCACTTTGATTATAAATGAGCCAAAATCATCCGATCTGGAGAGATGTACGTCTCCTTACTAACTAGTGTGACCACACCTTTAAACCTTTAAAATTAAACAGAGAGCACCAAGCGGATTGGGAAAATATTTGATTAAAAACATATCTAACTATAAGGAAATTGAACGTACTTACAAATTCACACAAAAATAGAAAAGTAGCTAAAAGGGAATGGATCGCTCCTGTAGCGCAATAAGGACCCTACCTAATTTTGTTCAAACTTTTAGCATTTTAAAGGATATAAAAATTCAGCAAGAACATTCTAACTGGCGACAGGCAGGTAGAAGTGGAATTTCCCGGCGCCAGACTGCCGGTCGGAAGACGACCCTGCTGCGGATTTATAATACTAAGCTTGTTTTGTTGATGGAACATTCACCCTTCAAATTTTCCGAAGGACACTGTCCCCTGGCTCATGGAAAATTTCCCTCTATGGACGAAGGACTCATGAGGATTGGTGGAACAAACTTCACGTGGGATAGCGTTTTCCCTTGGAGACGGGACATACGAATTTAGTTGGGAGGCGAGAAGCCGAAAAATATTCGGAATGGTTCTAGATGTTGAGAGGGCGAGAAGGTAGAGGAGGAGAGTTGATCAGGACGTGGAAGGGAAGAGAAAGCAAGAGAGTGCAACAAGAGTTAAAAGTATGGTGTGAATTGTTGCTCTTTAGTGAGAAAGTATTGTGAAAAAGAGAAATCAGATGGAAGAAGGACAAAAAATTGGGATTTCCTTAATCACTGGCAGTACCACTTTCATCCCACTTTGCGCTGGCAGTGGGAAAATTGACCATTCAACCCGAAGGAAGATGGAGGTTCCGGCCGCCTAAAAAGTTGCTTCAAGTCACAAATAAAGATAAAACAAGTTCCTCAAGTGAACGAAATCTCTGTTGCACGTGGTTACCCCAATGAGTAATTGACTCTGATATTTAAAAATCGTCCCCTTGAATTAATTTATTTGTTTGAATAAGCCCTCAGGACACCTTTATAAATCAAATAATTATATTATATCTTAAAGCGTAAGTAATTTCATTAGATAATTTAAATAAAATACTCCTAATATCATTTAAACTCTAATAACTTCACCTAAGAAATGCAAAAAATAGCTATAGTTCGATTAATATTAATGTACCTTGGTTTTTTGGTGATCTTGAACGTACCAATCAGATCGCTTAAAACAAAGGGAGGGGCAAGCGGCGTAGCCGAACAATCACATTATATTCTTTTGAGTTTATTAAGCTATATACTTAGTTCACTAGCAACCTACGTGGCAATATCGGAGCCAATGTCCAAGAAGAAACCCAAACAGTCATCTATCAGCAGCACAATAAGGGAACATTTTGACGACTTTACGTAACAATAATAAGCGTACGAAAGACAAGATTAGTTTATTGAAATTAAGAAAATAGAGTTAGTATAATAATAATAATGTATTCGAGAGTGAACGACACGTATAAGATTGATTACAATGCAAATACAATCCATGAGTACTTGTACTTTTTTAAGAAAGTAACGTAAATGTGAAACTCGATGATATAAATAATAAATTTATGTTTAAATCTAAATTAGGCAGTGATAGTGACTGATAAGAAGAAGAAAAAGAAATTTGATATTGGCATAGTTGATCTGTACATTTTAATTTTGACATAGAATATTATTTTTCGTTATAATTCCCATAAGTGTGTAAAATTAATTACGTATTGCTTTTTATGGACAATCAGCCAATGACTAAATGCTTAAATAATTGTACTATCAGGGTATCAATGTATTACGCTGAATTTATAAATTTTGAGTGATATTCTAAATATAGCAAAATAAATTTTCTTAATCTTAATCGTCAGCATAGCCTCTATCAATTCATACTGTTCACCACTCAGTAATTTTATATAACGCTATTTCAATGATTAAGAAATCATGATTTTAAAGTATGCCTACATAATTCTCCACGCAAGAGAACACATATTCGCGATCAGAATTATTTGAAAATATTCAATCCTAACCTGCGGAATAGAATTTTAACAATATCGTGTTTTTAACACAATAAACACAGAAACGTCATTTATTACCTAAATTAACTCAGTTCTATCAATCTATTTTAAATGTTAGCCTTAATTTACTAAAAACTTACTTCTTTATTTTGTTGTTAGTAATAATATTAATAATATTCACAAAATAATAAGAATATAATAATATTATTAATAAAAGAAAAAATAAACTTTCACGCCCATAGATTATAAACTTATTACTAAATCAGGTTGTTATTTTTAAAAAATTATGGTTAACACTTTTTTGCCTTAAACATTTAATTAAATGTTATTCAGTATTTCACAAGAAATTTTCCCTTTAATGGAGGCTAGAAACTTAAATATATATTTTTAGATTCAGATTACCAGATTTTCCTGTTAACTCGTATACCATACACTTGACAATCACACTCACAACCAGGTCAGGACTGCGTGACGGGTGTATCATTGTTGTCCATCTAAGTTTTCTGATCTCGTCAGTTGTTTTCAGACTGTCATTTCGTCGAGTATTTTCGAGCAACATAAAACAAACCGTTTATCTCGATGTTGCTGAACACGACTCAATGTAGTTGACGATTCTTCAGAGTAGTTCAAATGCGTCAAAATTAATTATGGTTTCAAGCGGCATGATGTCGACCAAGTAATGGTCCTTCGGAATTTAAATTACCGTAGTCACAGCTTTTCCAACCGAAGGTTATGTTTTGAATTTATTTTTTCTTCCACGAGTTCGCATTATGTGACTGTATTGATTGCCTCTTCGTCTCCAGTTCAAAATAGTGGAATTATGATGCAAAAATTCTTACCAAAAAGTTGCCTACATCATTACTGTACTGTTCCAAAAGATCGCCTCCGATAGTTTTTTCGTATTCCTTCGAAAGTTTGTGCGGGCGTGTTCCAAATTTGTAACCTTGGTACCTACGTAAAAAATTTGGAACCCACTCACACAAACCATTTTCAAATCAACTCTTTCAGTATTCTGCAAACACTTGCTGCTCTTATTCCAAATTGGAGTGGCAAGTCTTTCATTGTGATGCGCTTGACAGTCGAAACCATCTCATTAACTATCTGCATATTGACCGGAGTGAGCGCAGTGTGCGGTCTCCCGCTGCGAAGAGTATCCCGAATATACGTGCCCTCTTTTACCACGTTATCACCTTACCTGCCGAATAGCTAAAGTGCGATCGACAATAGAATCTCCATACATCACTTTTCAACGTAACGGGACAGGAGTTCCATAACAGCACGGATCACAAGTGCAGCAGCCACTTTGAACACGTGTTATGGGAACTTGATGGGGTTAAAATACGTTTTAACAAAAGCGGGAGGGTTATATGGATAAACTTCATAAATTACAAAAATATGGAATGAAAGTAATAAATAAATAAAAGTGCATTGCTTTCAGAATAGTATAGTTTTACTGGTAATAAATTATTCATAAATAACAAAATGACGTTATACTTCTATAATTCATCAATACCTTCTTGGTACACCAGAAGTTCCGAAAAGAAACTAAAAATTGTGCTATATTTTATTGAATGATTTTCGTTTCATTTATAAATACAAATTATTATTGTCAGGTAAATCAATGTGTAATTCTTTCTTCTTATGTTTTTCATAGGAATGTGTGTTTTCAATGACACCCGCCCCAAAATATCCCGTCAAATACCGATAGGTTACGTGCAAAATGTGTTTCATCATCAAAACACTCTGGTTGCTTTTTCCATTCGTCTTCATTGTCTAGTAACACAAACAAACATTTTTTAGGTATCTGAATTGGAATCATTGGAAGATCTAAACAGGTCTCAAATTCCATTACCCGCGAATTCCCATATGTCTCGCTCCAGTTCTTCCAATAAAAAACAACCATACTGTAAAAAATAATTCAAAACCCGACTGATCACATTTGTCCTGCGTTTTTATTTAAGGGAGTGGCCAACAAATTTGCGCATGTAAATGACGTTCCTTTGAAGTACCAACTTTTCACTCAATTCTTTTTGTGCCATGCAAGGCAACAAAAGCCCAGACAATTACATTGTCGTCTATTTATGACGTTGAATCGGAGAGAGTATAAAGGCGAATAATGTCCATTTGATTTCATCAATCTGGAGCTGTCGGCAATATGTGACCCAATTGATGGTGACATGTGAGAATCGCGTGCCGACAGGTAGGGCACGGGACAGACACCATTGAGTCAGCAGCGAGCTTCCGGTCGGCAGTCAGCTCAATGGAATGCGCTCATAACAGAGTGCAGGTGCTCGCTTTCTCCAGGCGACAGCTATTACACTGCCACTCGGCCGGAAATGACAAGATTTGTAGCCCTCGGGTCATCGCTACAGCCAGTCAACCGAAGAACTCATCCGCAACGCGAGAGTACGCGACTCGACTCGACTCGACTCCTCGATGCAAAAAACAAGATGCGAACTTCCCTTCCGCCTTTCACATTAAACTTCCTTAAAGCTGAGCGTGACCGTCCCTTATGTAACGACGAAGTGAAACAAATAACGGGATTTGTTTTCCAAGCAATAAAATTTTTGCATAAATTTGCACACGCTCCAGGGTTTACTCACTTTAATAAAAACCTTAAATAATGCGCTAAACTACAACTTTAATTACCAAGTTGTTGAATTTATTTGAACAAATCCTCTTTCAAATATTTATTCAAAAGCGACATTTCGTCTCCATTTTGAGACTTCATCAGGCGTCAAATTTATCAATACATCATATTTACTCTTTGACTCCCTCAGCCGAAAAGATTATTGAATTTACATGTAAAGGATTTAGTGTCTCTAGCGACGGTTACGGCCGTTATTTATTGTAAATTTTAAAGTCAGAAAACTTTGTTGTAAATCGTCTTTCAGTCCCCTTCAGCATAGCATATTTTAAAATAATCTGTAGCGCAGTTAAATATGACTGGTGTATGCCTTTTCTTTATTCCCTTACTTGGTCTCTTTATTGAGACGGAGGAAACTTTTGTTTCACGAAAAAGGTAGAGAAATAAGAGATTTGTTCCTTAAGGATTACCACTAAATACCACCAAGCTTCTGATTGCAACAGTATTGTGATATTGAGTGGTGCGAGACTGTTGTTTTTATTGTACTAATCAATCCCTTACTCTGTTCTGTTGCAACCCAGCATGCTTACCTATATTGCGCAAGCCTTTACACCAATAAATAAATACCACATCCTCCCTAATCTGCTTGGCGTATTCCATCCTTGGCCTCCCTCTTCCGTTATTACACCAACACACTTTCCTCTAATGCTATTTATTTACAAGACCCTCATGTCTCATAACGTGGCCTATTAATCTATCCCTTCTCTTGGTCAAAGATCTACATATTGTTCTCTCCTCCCCTATTCTGCTTAGAACTTTCTGATTAGTTGCACTATCCACCCATCTGATTTTTAGCATTCTTCATTAACACCACGTATCAAAGGTTTATATTCTTTTCCATTTTGCAACTCCTACCGCCCACGTTGCGCACCTAAATTACTCCACACTACGTATGAACATTTTTAGCAATGATTTCCTAATATTCACACGTATATTAGCCGTAAGTAAATTCCTCTTTATTCTGTCTACTATACTTATACCATTCCTAGTTATTTTGATGCCCAAGTAGCAGAATTCCTTAATTTCCGTCAAAATATCCCTCCAAATCTAATACCCTTTGTTATTCCACTATTTCCCATTCTACACTCCGTGACCTTGGTTTTCCCATTATTGTTCCTTATGTTGTACTCTTCCTCCAGGATTACGTTCATTCCATTTATTTTGTTTTACGAGTCTTCATCGGTCTTCACTTTTACCCAAAATATCATCAGTAAACCTTAAGATTTTTATTTCTTCTCGTTGCAGTTTGATTCCCTTTCCATATTCAATTTAAAATTTCTTCATCGTTTCAACTGTATATAAGTTAAGGAGCATTGGTGACAGACTACAGCCTTGCTTTCTTTTCTTGCCCTTCAATTCTAATTACTACTACCACCATCTGCAGAAATTATGGATATCCTCTTCGAAAAGCGTAAATAATGTGTTCCAGTTTACGTTCCTTCCTTACTCCATGGCTCTACAGCACACTGAGGGCCTGGGCCTACCGAGTCGACCTCAGACTGTCATCTTGCATGGCACATCCAGTTTACGTTATCAAAGGTTTTCTTAAATTTGAAAACTCCATGTACGTAGGTATGATTTTTCTTATTGTCTTCTAAAATGGAGGTTATGAATTATGATTTGCAGTAGACAGAAGTTTTTGAATTTAGTTTTTCGACAAAAAATTAATGAATGTTGGAAGGTGCATAGGACCTTTGTTACGTTGCATTTTATGAATTGCTGGAAACTTTATTGATAATTGTAGGCTACACAGTTCAATGCTGTTTCTAATTTTTCTCTAACCAAGAGTAGACTACTGCCATACCTTGATCTTCGTCGATAATCCGTCCGAATAAGATCGGCGGAAACAGCAAAAGACAATACCTGAGGCAATTATTTTTGTATAGTTCAATATAAACCAATTAACTGGTTCACAATACGAAAACCACATTCCATAGAGAAAATACATAGTTTAATAAAAAGAACAAAAATGTTATTTTAAGTTAATCTCTATAATAAAAATGCCTGTATGTGTGTGTGTTTGTCTGTCTTTGCGTATGTTCCACCTACAAATCTAAACTAGTGGGTCAATTTATACCGAATTTCGTTCTCGTGTTCTTTTCTATCCTGAAATTAGCATTGTCTCAGCTACCATCCCAAGAGGCGGGGTCGAGTGGGTGGAAATGTTTAAAAAAACAGCGAATATTACCATTATATAAATACATTCTTGGACCAATTAATTTTATAGTGATGGCTTCAATTTTCAAACCCTTTCATAAGCGAATAGGAGATTTTTTTAGGGGTGAGGTTGGTGGGGCATCACATAAAAATAAAAATAAAACAATCGATATTGGGCTCTAGACCGGTGTATTGTGAGCCGCTAAGTTTAATTCTGACATAAGGAATGTAATTGAGGTTATAAATCATCCACTAAGAGGGGATGGCAGGTGGAAAATAATCTCATGCACACTAATTTTAACGGATTGAACAATTTAGAGAAAATGTTGAATACGTGTTTTAGGCGACCAGGAAATCAACACTGTTGGGGTAACACATGGCTACCATCATCTGGGAGCGGATGGTGGGGACGGAAATATCAAAGTATCCATAAAAGCCGTTATTTCCTTCTAATATATATTTTCTGGGTCAATTAATATGATAGCGTTTTTGGTGAATTTGTTTGCGTATTATTAAAATCGCCATTCAGAGTCAAAGTGGAGTATTCACAGGGATGGGGTGCAGGGAGCGTCATGTGAAAATAAAAATAAAACAGTCAAGTTTGATATTTAAGGCAGTGCTTTACGATTTTTTTAGTTTGATTCTGACATTTAGCATGCTGTTCATTCCCTAACAGGGGGTGGGACGGGATACAACACATTTCTGAGTAAGTTTAATTTTAGTGATCATCAAGGGGTAAATTAACATATGTTAGAATTGTACTTATTTCAATCAAACTTAGTTTATGTCGCTTAGGTCCAGTTTGAACACTTGATGGCTAAAATAACCCGTAGTACCTTTAGGGGAGTGGCTTGGGCACATCTGTTACCGTCTTATGGTGCCGAAGCTATTTCATACCATCTTAAAATACCGGACGTAATTTTGCCTTTCTTAATAAATAGTGAGTCTTTCTTACTCTATTCTGTTACCGGAAATGCGTTTGACACACATAGATTACTGGTGACAATTTTATTTCTTTAATGTACCGGGAGTATTTTTGTGAAATTGTAAAGTGTTAAGGGAATTTTTTCTACAAATATTATTAGCCCTGATATGTATGAGGGATATTTATTACTCTCTCGAGATACTGGTAGTGTATTTCTGCCACTCAAAGGAAAAAGGCAGTAAGTCTAAAAATATGATTTTGAGAAATCAAGTAATAAAGTTTTTTTTGAGCTTCAACATTTACATAAACCTCTTATCTCTTTCAAAATGGTTTTATCCGTACCAAAAAATATGAATTTGGCATTATAAATATATTACATTTATCCGTAAAATATTTTCAATAGTCGAAAATTATTACTTACTGTCTTTCTACTTTGCACGACTGATTTGAGGTTCCTAATACGACGCTTTCGATTCCCATTTAATCATGTGTTGACCAAGATTTACCTAACGTACCGGGATAATATAAATAAATACTTGAGCAACGCCGCGTCCCCAGCTAGTAAATTAATAAAGTGAAGCAATAACTATGTTAAGTCATTTCTCTATGATCTAGTACTAGAACTAGCTCCACAGTCCGTGATTTCTTTCAAATTTACTGATTTCAGTTCATTAATATTTCTTTATTTCTGTAAAGTGTTTTATTTTGTATACGTGTTTACGATTAATGGAAGAATGGAATCGAAATCATTTGCATACTGGTACACAGAAAGAGGCACCAATAATTAAACAAATGAGTAAAAAATTAAGTAATTATTAATGGTGCATAAATAATAATTCATGTCTATATGTAGTGAAATGCAGGATTATGAATTTTTAACACATGGTAAATTTTACAGCAAATAATGTTTCCAGGAGTCATCATCTTCACCCTTGAATCATATTTCCAACCAAGCACCACACGATGGCGTATATATATGCCCAGCGTTTCTTAGGTGTTTATTTATATTATCCCGGAAAATTAATTAATTAGGTAATTTAATCTTCATGGGGTTACACACAGTAAATTGAGAAACATTACTTTACATACGTTAGCTGAACTTCTCAATCATTAAACTTTAAATTTATAACGTTACAATTATCCTCCTAGCAGCGATACAAGCAGCGTCGTGTTGCAGTCAATACTCCCGACTTAAGAAATGGTTCGAAAAGAGTCGTATGCATATCTGTAACGCAACAGAGTTTATAAGGTTCTCACAAGCCGAGACACCAGGATCGGTTTCAGAAGTGTATGTTCCGACATCACTGAACTAGGGCAAATGGTGAGATCTTTCCACGGACACTATTGGAAATTTCGGCCTGCTGCCTCCAAAGTCGGTCCAGGCACGGAGTAGTGAAGCTGCAACCCTATTTCACAATGAAATCTGTTGATATCGTTAGCAGATATGTTGCCAATAGGATTTTTGCTGATCTGTACGATTAACGTTCGCATATTTTTTAACTATAACTTCTTCCACGTTGGGTTAGCCAAAGTACCACTCAAAAAAAATCCTGAATGATTCACGGTAAATGACAATCTGGCAACCATCCTGATAAACAGGACTGAAGCGAAAATATTATACCGCAATATTGCCTGAGCATATACTAACATTGTTCTACATAATGCTACTTTAGGTTTCGGCAACCTTGTATTATCCTCTTGATATGCTTCCGTTTTTAGTTCGTATCATTCTTGATGTAAAATTCACTGAATGGTAATATCACAATTGATATCCTCCGAGTGATAGCTTCCGCATCTAAGCCCCAGGCAGTTGTGTTTGATGCCGCTAGATGGCAGGCCCTTGCAACGCGCTGTCATCACGTCTTCACGAACCGTCTATCAAAACTTACTTCACGATTGCACATCCCATACGAAATTGTGCTGCCCATTTCAGATCAAACGTGAAATGTCACACATTACAAACAGATCTGTGTAAATACCTCTTCCTAAACCACGACTGAGTGAATGGAGGGAAGATTTATAAGGAAAATCACATAATTAAGGATTGAATTAGATTTATTTTAATTGGATTTATTATTCAATCGACCAGTCCTCGATCGAGGAAATAGGATCCGTCAAACATAAGAGTACAAGAATTGAATAAAATTTTACAATTAGAAAGTTGATAGCCACAAAACTGCAGTTAACAAAAATGAGTATTAATTTCTTAAGACTAAATATAATAATTAATTAACGTATGTATTAGCCATTTGACCCTGTAGAGAGATCGGGAATAAATTGTTATGAATTAAAATAACTGTAATTTGAGAAATTATAATGATATTATTCTTCAATTTTCAGTCGACGGAGTAAGCAGTAACAAATATTTTTCGTCGAACATGAAATAGAAAATAGGTCGGCACTTTAATTCTAGTAGTTTATGATTGTAAAATAATAGCTTAATTTGATACGATACCAGTAAATTGTTCTACCACCTATCTACGAACTCTTTCAGCAAATAATAATACGCTCCATTCATTAACAAAGATTTAGTAAATTTTGTAATTTCAAAGTTTTTATTTCCTTCGGAAGAGTATTGTACAGATTTATACCGGAATAATGAATGCTTATTTCAAAAAGTCTTAGACGATGTTTTTCAATACGGAGTGGAGAGCGATTTCTTGTGTTGTATAAATGACTTGAGCCGTTTAGTGCATACAGATTGCTGTTGCCTCATAAAAGTTTTAAAGTTTTTAGAATATACGTGCAAAGGAAAGCTAGAATTCTAAGTTTATAAACAAAAGACTTGCAACTGGTATTCCACTCTATACCAGATATTATTCGTACAACCCTCTTTTGTAGTTTAAAAATTTGAAACGCGTGGTGCGAACGGCTGCTGTTTGCTATGCGTTAGACATGACACAATGAAATTATTTATTTTATGGGGTTGACAGGCTACATGAGGGTGATCCCGAAACAGTTACATTCGCTTTAATAGCATAGGAAGGGAATTGAAAAGGGGGGATGCGGAAGGTACGGCAAGGTAGCCAAGGGTTGACTAGGGGCCCCGGGCTATAGTTTAACCTAAAGAAATGCAGGGAAAACCTTAGAAAACATGCATTATTCTCATGCCCTTCCGAATGACGGGAGACGAGTTTTCTCCGTGTCTGCGCCAGTTTTAGGAGGCAGTTGGCCGAATTATTCGATGGGATCAGCGGACAACTCTTGCCAAAGGTCTTCGACCCCAGTACATATACTTCATAAATTAGGCGAAGGTGTCTCGGCATGCGATAACTTTGAAGAAAGAAAAGCAGAGGGAGTACGAGGCATTCCTGGCATAGTCAGTTGAGCCCTGCAGTCACTCTGGGGAGAAATGCCTGCGAGAGGAAACTCCAACAGGCAATGAAACTGAGCATGATACATTATTTTTAATGTAGCTGTGTCGGTTTCTCGAACTAACACTCTTAATGTAAAGCAGATTTGCTAAGTCTTAAAACAACTTAAAAAGAAGAAAACAACGTTTGGGTACATATTTGTACCTACTTAAGGTTTTTATCCTATCACCATCAGGTTTCATATACACTATATTTAGAAAACATGACACCAATTTGTAATTTTTTGAAGGTCTCCCAAGGCTTCACCACAAGTGTACCACTTACTCTATCGTGAAGAAGGTACAAATACGCACCGAAACGTTTTCTTTTTTTAAATTGTTTTACGAATCAATTCTGATTCTAATAAATGTTTGGCTTAAGGGAAGCTAGAAAAACTGAACGAGTAACAAGTGATGCTGATTTTATTTATTACAGAAAATTAATTATTGGTTGCAAGAAATAGTAAGTTTAATATCCCCACCAATTATTACTACTTACACTTGTTATACGAATGTGCAGCTCGTTACAGTGACGTGATGACATCAAGTCACAAATCCGAAATATTTTTTGGATCTCTTTTCTCTGGCTTCAAATGCAAATTTTAAAATCAAATACATTGCTACAACTACTAATGAATAAAGTTTACATACTTTTAAATAATACATTGAACAAAATTACTCTTTTTCATTCCACAGTACACAAGTTTACCAATCAACAGTATTGCCAATTTATGAAACTGCTGAATCGTTCCCTATCAAAATATTTCTCTCTGACTACTTCACCTTAAGAAATCGTTTTCTTCATAATATCAATTCAGCAAGCAAATAAATTATTCCCGTCTGTAGCCAACAGGACGGTCTCCCCTTTTCAAATATAATATTTCTCTTTTTGGTACTTTTCATCCAGACTTGTAATGCTTATAGTGTCAATGGCGTATGATGTAAGAAAGAGAAGAAGGGACAGGAGTATTGTCGTGAGGGAAGAGCATTCGTTGGAGATTTGCTACAACAAGTTTTAAAATTATTCATTATATTCTTACAAACGTCATATACAAGCAGTGTAATCTACTAAATTTTAACGTACCATAATGCTAACCTGAATCTAATATATTTCTTCAAAAAATAGTTATTACACTTCCAATAAAGGCTTATATAAAAATGATTTTCGGGCGATCCCCACTACCAATAAAGGATAGTGAACCAATGCGCGTCGTCTTTTGACACGACTAAATTTTATTAATAATTTGTAATTCCTGTCCCTCCAGCTACTCTTCCTGAACAAACGGCCAAGAAGCACTCCATAATTAACTTCTTGTAGATAAACACAACCGTGTCATAAAACTTTAAGCTCAACTTAACTTTTATTAAAGTAAATCGTACCACTTGAAATCCTCTCATAAAGAATCAAGTGAAAAAACTGAAGTGATGATTGAAAATTAATGGTCACAATTGGGTGGAATTAGATTTACAATGATTTAATAAGCTTAAGATGCAATTTTCGAGAAGAGAAAAAACTAACAGATTATGAAGATGATTCTAAACCTGTAAAAGTCGTTATGAATGTCTTAAGTGAGAGACTGAAAATGTTTAAAGACAGAAAACTACGTTTCAGAAATTTGAATGTTTGGAATGTTTAATAAAAAATGCACAGATAAATAAAAAAAGAAAAAGTTTTAAAGAATACGCAGCTAAAATTGGTATTTTCATCCTAATAATTAGATGGCCGATTGGTTAAAAAACGTACAAGTGAATAGAGGACTACAAAATAATGTAGGTACTATAGGAAAGGGGTGTAACAATCTGGCTACAAATGTTATGTGATGGGGTTGTTGCAGAGTACTTCTGTGCTGCCTCTCGACCGTTTCCATTTGTTCGTTAGTATACCAACACCAACTCGTCCTGTTCTTGGAATGAATGCCGTATTTCCTATAGTACACTTGTCCAATCACACAATCTGAAGAAACACACTACAAGTGGTGTGAAGGAAGGATGTCGCAGGCCAGTCCCGTCTACCGTAGTAACTATGCATTTCCGGACAAATGATGATATGACTTCTTTCCTCCATTTACATTCAGAAAGATATTGTCACTGTTATTGAAATTTACTTCACGTCTCTACTTCTTCTACCAAGAAGGTAAAAAAATTTTGTTTGATTCATAATCTGCCTCAACCACTGTGATTAAATATTCAAAAGATAAAAAGAAAATGTATGTGGGGTGATCTCCATTAAAAATATAAATTTCTCAACAATCATTAGGGCATGAGAGTAGTACGGAATGCCGACTTACCAGATGCAGATTTCCATAAACTTTTCCCCGTGCCACGTTTAGGTGAATCACCGGGGCAACCTTGATCTACCTTGATCCCCCCCTTTCCCATCCCTTCCAATGCTGCATTGTGGATAGCCACGAAAGCGGATAAACCTGTCTAAAAACAGAACAAATACATTGCCTTTTATTTATAAAGATTAAGGTGTAATATGTTTCATTTCATAACGATTAGTCTTTGTCTGATGAGGTCCAATACTTATCCTTCCTCCTAAGCTCTATAGTCTATTGAGGGCCTGGGCCTACCGAGTCGACTGCGGACTGTCATCTTGCATGACACATTCCGAATTTGGAGTAACGCGTGGTATCAATACTAAATATTGTTAAATAATAATTTCAGAGGAAGTACTATAGCGCACATCTCAGTTTATTTGACTTTTAATTTATTTTAATTTGTCATTTAAATATAACTGGACCGCGTTAAGCGTTTGCCGGCTAAAATACGTTGCTATACTAAGATATTAAAATATTATTTTAAATTTACATCTACCGTCAATTTCTTGGTTAAATGTTAGGCTGATAAAAGCATGGCCAGGTAGGAGGTTCCAGCCAGGAAGAGCCAAGTTCCCGGACACCGCCCTTGCCAAGCAGTATTTTTCACCAACCAACCAGGAAATGTTTGATATATCTGGCTGGTGGTACTGAGGCCAGATTCCAAATAATTAGGGGAGTTGTAAGAAAAAGGGTGAGGGAGAACTGCTTGGCAAGAATTTTGCAGAGAGTCAGAAAGACATTCTTGGCTAAGACTTGATGAAGGGAGGATCGGTAGATGAACGGAGATAAAAGCAGATGACCACGTGGCTGAAAGAACCTGGCGATGCTCCAAGTCCTCGGGCAAAAATCCTGTCTGTTACGCCGTCGGAAGTTTCCTTCCACGGAATGTTGTAACAATAAGTTTGGTTTTTGTTTGTAGGTTCAAAATTCTTTTTTTCGAGTTATCATCCTAAAACACAGTAACTTTTGGGGAAAGAGTATCTTATTAACCTTAACATATTTCTTTTGTAAATATTATCTTTTACATTTTTTAACAAACGTAAATTTGTAAAAATTAATTTTGATTGGAAGGACGGTAATTTAAAAAAATTCATAAACAGCTGTTATTTCCTTCTAATATATATTTTTGTGCCAAATAATTAGATAGCGTTTTTGGTGAATTTGTTTGCATATAATTTCAACACAATTCATCGTGGGGGTGTATGCGGTGTCATATGAAAATAAAAGTCACGTTTAGTATCGAAATAGCTTCTATTTTCGACTTTGGGTTCGATTCTGATATTTAGGAGGCAAATTAATTTGCAGTTCATCCCCTAACAGAGGATTTTGATGGGGAAAAGCAATTCTGTGTAATACATTTATTGGACAGAACAATTTTATAAAATGTTGATTCTATATTCCTCGTGACCCAAAACCAAACACTTCGGAGGTAACACACGGCTACTACCTCGGAATTTTTAAAAGTATTAAACTATCATATGTGAGTCGAAAATAAATTATTGAGGTCAATAACTTTTATTGTGCTTCCCCGGCATTATCTGTGTATAATTTCAACCTCTTTCTGCATATGGAGGGGGGGAGGGTGGAAAGGAATCTATCGAGTTTGGTCTGTAAACCGGTGTATTGTCGCAGTGTTACATTATGCGATTTAAATAAAATTTCATTCCTTGAGTGGGGAGAATTTTTATTCTGTAAGAATAGCGAAAATATTTTTAGCCCTGCTATAGTACCAGGAGTATTTTTTATTCTTTCAAGACACTGGGAGTATCTTTGAGACTTATATTGTGAAGTTTACAATGACAGCTTAATGATGTGTTGACAAAGAATTAATTAAATGAATTAAATAAATACCGAGCAATGCCGGGTCCTCAGCTGTTTCTTTATAAACCTGGCCGTACTCTTCTTCAGTTGCTTTTCCATGTCTGATGAGCCAAGTCCATTTTTGCCCTCGTTTTTCTTCTTTTTCGTCCGAAAAGCGGAGAAGACATCAAGAGTTTATCCTCCCAAAACAATGCCATATGAAATACTTTAATGTGCTGAGAAATGACGGAAATAGCACTGGCCATAGGGCGAGAAATCGGTGTGAAATCACGAACCAGTCACGTTTCTGTTTTGTGTGAATAGATTATTAGCTTCCATATTCTCCTTTAGACGGCGTACTAATGCTTCATTTATAATTGTGCGAGTTAATTGTCGTCACGTAAAGTAGTGTGCAGTGTAGGTTCAATCAGGTAAAATAGTGCTGCCACAAAAGTAGCGATTTTTTACTTATTCGTTGTGACGGAACATATGATGAATATTTAAATAAGGTGTTTGTAAACAACAAGTTTCTCGCTTATTGGCTGCACACGCACGGGCGCTCGATGCCGAGGTTGTTTTATATTATTTTTATTTTGCTGCACTGTCACTCTCCACGCAGTGTCTGACGTCATCGTCCCCCACCCCGGTGGGATGAGGAGACCGATCCGGGCCCGCCCATTGGCGGATTCAAATTGCCGGAGGGGAAGTCCCCCTCCACCGCGTGCGCCGTGATTGCACCTTGGGAAGGGGTGGGATGGGGAAGGGGGAGGGGAGAAGCGGGAAGCGGCCGCCGCTTCGGAGTGCCCCTCAGTTGGTTGGGCTAACTCCGACAGGTACGAGGTCCGTCGGCGTCCGCAGGATCAGTTGGCCACGCGTGTGTTGTGAAGTGTTATGTTATGAAGACAGTGCTCCACCGTAGACGCTAAACAGAATCGATAACTTATTACGACTCAGTTCGACGAACCGGTGTTGCGGACACGGCTTAAAACTACGCCGAAGAAACGCGAATCGTTGCGGTTATTTATTGATTACTTCGTACGCCGCGGCGGCGAGGGACGTTTATCGTAGGCGTTCTCAAACGAAGGAGAGGACTTTGCGAGCGATGAGTGCCCGCGTGTTCAACCCCTTGTTCATGTCAGAGATGTTACGAGGAGGCGGGAACCCCGGAGGAGCGTCGGCGCCCTTCTGCGGCGCTGAACTATCGAGCGTCGAGCCGAGTCCGACGGCGGCGAGCCGGCCTGTCGGCGTGGAGAGCGTGCGTCGACAGCTGTTCGGGCCCGTCGACCACGAGGAGAACCGGCGCTTCGTGAAGCGGGAGCTCCAGCAGCAGCAGACGCGCCTCTCGGAGAAGTACAACTTCGACTTCGCCCGCGAGCGGCCGCTGAAGGGCAAGCTGGCGTGGGAGAAGGTGACGGACAGCGTCCCGGAGCCGTACGCGCTGCGTCGCCTGCCCTTCCTCACGCACCACGCGGAGGCGCCGGCCGCCCCCGACAGCCCCCAGGAGGACGCCTCCGCCCCCGCGACCGTCGAATCCACGCAGGAAGCGGCGCCGCCGGCCAACAACAACAACCACGTCACCAAGCAGAAGCATATGACCGGTAAGCATCTCATTTACCTCGACTATTAACAGATCGGGAGACGCTTGCCTCCGAATAATTTAAGACGTAGCCGAAACGGCCACATGGAATTCGCAGCTGTGTGGGCGCGACACGCTTCCTTGGCGGACGAAAGAAAAAAATAGCCAAGGTCGCTTGCAAAATTGAGGCTGTAACTCGGCAGCCTTCGTAGCGTGCGTGTTGACAGCTCCACAAGATATCGGTCGTTTCGGAATCGCGGTGCTCCGTATTGTTAGCGTAATTGGTCATAAATATTGTTAGTGTTATTGCGCTTGTTTACTATGAGCTGGGAGCTTGCGGGACGCTGCGAGGCGAGCCGGAGCCTGCGCCTGCCTAGCTGCGCGCCGTTGCCACATCTCGCTTTATCACACGTTACGAAATGTGCTACACACATCTTTCATGCTCATGCTTCCCCCACACACATTTGCAACTTCACGCTTCTTATATTAATTAACGTGCCTTACTACAGATGTAGTCAGATGAACCACGGTGCCTACCTATTAATTTATGTTTTATTTTTATGACATATAGCAACATAAGTGCTTAATATCTACTCCAGATAATCTCTGTATTTTTGAGCAGTTTAAACTAATTCTTCTCCGACAAATAATTATTAAATCTAATTTCAGAAGATCAATATGCAATGCTTAAATCAGTACTATGTTGTTTAAAATATAAGCATTTTTTAAAATATACAATAATCTGAAGTTCAACTCTGATGAAATGAAGGTACTTCCTTTTTTCTTTTCTTTCGTAGTTCCTGTTGATGTGAAATATTCCAGGTCCACCGGTTTAGTATATTTCGCACTGAATAATAAGACAGTAATTATGTTACATAATCGTTCGTTTATTATTTTCTTTAAATACGTTTAAATGTTTGGTTATCTGGTTTATCTGAATAGCATATTTGAAACAGACGTCAATTTCTGTTTCGGCTATTTGTATTCTTCTATAGGGCACACGAAAATTAATATATTATTACTTTATAGATTGTTTTTAATGTCGATGTAATATACTTTCTGTTTGTTAAAAATCAATGAGCAACACAGAAAAATGGGAGGTTAATACTGTAACTATATTTAAGCAAATGGCTCGCCGACCGAAAATTCTTGTTCGCGTTGTATTGTTATTGTATAGATGTTTTTGTAATCCTAACGGTTCTAATAATATTGTGATGGCTTAAATAAAGCTTCCGTGATTATATTTCGAAATCTAAAGTACAGTATTTCGTTATTTTCTACAACTTTTTCTTTCCTAGCGCCAAATTAAAAAGTTCGGCAGTCCGAAAGATGTGTGGAGTATCCTACATATTTCACCTCTCTATATACGGTACCGTGAACTCTGAAATTCTAGAATCACGCATTTCGTTTAAGAACGTCTTTTTAATTTAAATAAAATAAGGATTAACGAGCCGTATAACAGACAATTTTGTTTTGCAAACAATAAAAAGTTAGAGAAAAAGTTAATGTTTCGACAATCCCTTGTTATCCTTGTTAATATTTAATTCATATTCTTATGTTAATAAAGTTAATTGTTCTTTTGTTTAATATAAAATAGCTTGATCATTGGCATTGATCCCAAACATCATATGAAAGGGCTAGTGATTTCAGGCCATGGAAAGTCCATGTTCCGTGGAGGAAAAAAAATTTTCCCGGAGAATTGGTGGAATCTAAAGTTTTCGAATTTGAAGCTGTATTTTCTCACAGTGGTGGAGTAATTGAGAACTCTTGAAGCATGAAGGATTTGGCTTTAAGAGTCGTACTGTTTTCCATTCGTCTGTACGAATTGTCGCAGTAAGCGTAACGATTTCCTATTTCGGAAATGGAAACTGGTTTCGATTTTCATTCATGTTTGTCCGTTGGATTTAAAAGGATCCTCGCCGGTTGGGTGGGGTGCGGGGCGATTTAATTCTTCCCTCCTTTGGGGGAGCGTGCCATTTAAATGGCGCGAGCTGCAGAGGAAAGGCGAGGGGTTGCCTCGCCGAAAATTCGAACTCTCGGTGCAACGGTCGTGCTGTATCGTGGTGCACACCCCCATGGGGAAAGGGGGAAGGGGAGGCTACAAAGGCCTTTGTTGCAGAACATCTCCGTGGGAAAGTGAGTCTCCCCGTCTGCCACCGAAGTTTGCAACCGTTACACACAACAATACGTCAGTAAAGGGCTGAGAATCGCCAGTTGCCTTGCCTATTATGGAAACAGCTCGTAGTAGATGATTCTTTTGCTGTTTCCTCCGGCAGTCTCGTACGCTATGACGCCTTTTCTCGGTTACGTGTTAAGTGTGGGTGAGTCACTGCAATCTGACAAAACCTGCTCGTCTCGTTTCAAGAGCAACACGGAGATCAAGCTTCTGCTGTTACGTTTGGTAATCCTATGCCGGGGTTACTTACCATCTTTTCCAATTAGTCCGTGTCATTTCTGGGTAATGCCTTATATCCCGTAACACGCCCACAATAAAACTTCGCCCATCTCTGTTCACGTCAAAAGTTAAATCAACTTTAATTTAATAATGCCCAGTATGTGATGAAAACGAAAATTTTAAAAAAATAAGACCATTTTAACCTCCTGGAATAGAAGGCCGTGAGGTGCTGCCCCCTGGTATACTCGCGGCGAACTTTTGCGAGGTATCTCCTTTCCTTCGTTTCAGCCGCTGCCGCATTATAGAATATTTGCGCCACTCGCGTCATGTTTGCTTTACGATGGAAAAGTCCTTACTCCATGGCGTTGCCTTCATTTTACGCTCTCGAATGTGTGTCATGGCTGACTTACGCGACAATGACAGCTTTTTATGTTGTCACGTGTAACAGGCTTCTCGCTAACCTAATCGTTAAGAAGCTGTTTCCGTTTACTATTCAGGTAGTGTTTGTGTGTTAGTGCGAGCTGGACTCGTGGATGTGCGAAGTAGGGAGGGCGTGAGTGATGTATCTGGGTCGCTGGAGGTCTTTGACCGCCGAAACTCTGGGTATTAACTAGTGTTCATTCCGAACGTCTGCTTATTTATCGTGAGGATTAGACTGACCCCAATTTGTTGTTGTCCGTGGCTGAGTCTCTGTGTTGATAGAGATTGAGCCATTTAATGCAGCGTTATCTGGCTTTCCCGTTCTGTATTCGTAATTACATTTTAAGTGTCTCCCGCAGTTATCCATATCGCTCGTTAACGAGTTTGTTTTGCAGTTCGTAAAATGAGGTATGAGGGCATAAAATGACTAAGCGAGTAATCTTATCGCGGTGTGAGTAATTATGTTCTGCGTATCAGTCGTTCTCGTACTCACATTCGTCCTTCGACCGCCTTTATTCTGAATTTTCCATCTTATCAACTACTCGATTCGTCTCGTTGCAATAATTTCTTGTATTGGAGCGCTTCAACTCGTTTATTTCATTTTTGCGTGTACCAAGCAACACTTCCCCTTTCCTGTTCACATTTTGAGATTTATTCTCAAACCTTCTCTGATTTCTTAATATCGAATTTGGCATAAAATCTTTTGTAGAATACGTTTCACGTGTATCTCAAAGTCAGCCTAATTTAGCCTCCTCAGGAGCATGAGATCCTCTTTCCTTTTGGCCTGGCCGCAGGAGTAGAGTGAGCCGGCTTCCGTGTTACTATTCTGCTTTTCTGGGAGCCTGTGTCACCCAAGCCTTTAGCTACCGAGTACCGTAGATGTCCCGTACACCAAGGTCGAGCTGCTTTTGTGTACACTTGCTGATTCCTTCAGAGTTGCCACGTCTATCGACAAGCAAAATTGGCGGTTTTCTTCGAATGGGACTGGTTCCATTGAGACCGTCATCCCAAACTGATTCATATTCTTCAGTTGATGCTGGAGAAGTCTGAGGAGAAGCTTTTGGATATTACATGACAATTTCGTTTATCGTTTTTTGTTTCTGTAAATGTGTCTCTCTAGAACTAGTGTTGAAGTCGCGCGGTCCTCCTCCAACTCATGCTTTCATTGCGGAACCATGAATATGGTGAGGACTGGTGTAGCACTCTGAAAATCAACGATTGTTTATTACTGAAGATGCTTATCGCGTTGCCACGACATTCGAGACTTATCAGTACGTTCCACTTATTTTCAGAACGCTCACCTTGTCGTTATTATGTCACTTGACACTTGGTATTGTATTGAAAATTGTGCCCTTCCAACTATTGGGAAGGACACTGTAGGTATTCAAAATGCGTACCACAACAGCATTTGCATAAACAGTTCGGGAAAACTAGGAAGCTTTAGTGTGAGGGGTATTGAGCATGTCAATGAGATCACAAGTGAGCTATTCTGACTACAGCTTCAGGGCAACGGGGATGGGTATGTATATATATAAATTAAAACTCACCCCGGTACAAGTAAGATTCATTATGTTGCCGTGATAAATTGAGGGTGTCTTTCAGCGCCCCGCACATAACTCTACGTCAAGTCGATGGCCATAAATCACTCAACCACGATTAATAAAGCCAGAGCTAAGAGTCCATCTTGTAACACGGTAGTTTTATTTCCCCGTTAGCGTAGCCCCATTGTCATGGGAGCACGCGCGTGTCTCGCCCCCACCGGTTATCCTTCACTTGACACCAGATTGTCTTGATTTGCAAACGTATATATTCGGCTCTTAGTTGGACAAGCAGGTATGGGCGTAGCTTGTCACGACGTTACAAATTGACTTGGATCAAATAATTCAGAATCGGAAAAGCAAGGACTTGGAACTGAACTATAGTTGCCACGCGTGCTTCTTGAGGAGGGAAAATTCGACGTGACATTACAGCAATCAAACTAAAGCTACTTACCGCGTTTTAATTGGGCCACAATTTCAAGTTGTAATATTGAATCCAGCATTGCGCTTAATATTTGCAAATTACAACACTCGGCATCGGTATTAGCAGTTATACGGCACCCAGTCGTCTCTTCGCCCCAGTTTTCAGAGTAACGCTCGATGTTTGAATAATTGATGCCCTCTTACAAAGTTCCTGTTTCTTTCTCTTCTCATCTCATCGGAGTGTTTCCTCTCTCCGCCAACAAATAACCTTTCTCTCTTTCTTTTCTTGGTTCAAGGTTACAACTCTTGTACGCTCGCATCTGAGCCCCCCCCCCCTCTCCCCCCGCTTTCAATCCTTGCCGTCCCTCTTCCCCGCCCCCTCGGCTCGGCACATGTCTTGCCTCTTTTTCTTCCTCTGTCGTTCGTCCAGTCGCATCAGATAAGCCTCTTCTCCTGAAGGGGCCTCAGAGAAAGTCTGTTTTGAAGCTGTGTACTGTTACGGTTCCCCGTCCCGTATCGCCTTGTAACACAAAACACGCGTCCTAGTCCTGAACGACATATTCATAATTTTACGAGTGTAGTTTTCCCGAGGAGGAAATTTATCGACCCATGCCGTGTTAGGAACGGTCGTTCTGTTGCGACTGTCACAGTATATCACACGAGCAATGGTGAGTCTGTGGAATGCGGGGCCTCGCAGCGGCGGTGCACAAAAACTCTGAGGACAATACCGTCTTCTGTTATGGGGATTACCCG
This sequence comes from Eucriotettix oculatus, assembly GCA_034510155.1. Classification (NCBI taxonomy): domain Eukaryota; kingdom Metazoa; phylum Arthropoda; class Insecta; order Orthoptera; family Tetrigidae; genus Eucriotettix; species Eucriotettix oculatus. The sequence goes on from CM067378.1 coordinate 16,127,252, forward strand.
CCGTGAACGGATTAAATTGTGGCGCCGACTTGACCGGGCTCTGATCACATCATATGTCCTGAATGGACTCAAGCGTTTCTCTACATCTGCATAAAAAACTGTCTTTAAGCAATTTACCTTATTGGCATATGCAATTCTGCGATTCTGATTCATCCTCGGGGGTATTCAAGAGATCAATGCCTGGCTATATTATGTGATACTAGGTTGATTAAAAAATAAATTTCTTTGCCAATAGCACTGACGAGTTGATAACTTTGGCATAGTCTGAATTAATCTGGTCATCTTCGTGTGGCTTACAAGGTTGGATTCTTTTTCGGATATATTCAAAGCTGATAACATTCACCTAAGCGTGACCAGTTTTGGACCCTGAAGGCTTTAAATATGGAATGAATTCTGGTCGAAATTGTGAAATCTATTAAGATTTGCTCAACGTACCTGCTTTGATTATTACGGAGCCCACGTGGCCTTTTTTTACCTCCTTTCCTGACAACGGGCGCTGATCACGTCCCTTCTCTCACAACTGTCAGGCGCGTTGTAGCAGTTGTGGCTCCCTCCCCCCTCCCTTTCTGGAAAATTTGGGAAGCTGAAGAGTTGAACGCTCAGCTTCAAGGTGAGCCAGTGAACTGTGATGGATTTTTTCTCCTCTCCCTACTCCCGCCCCCTACTGCCATTAGGTTAGAGACCCTCGGGGTCATCCCGAAACGTAGATTACAACCAGCGATGGTGCGTTGGTGTGTGTGTGTGTTAGGACAGGGGGGGAGTGGTAAGGGGGGAGGGAGGCTACCAAGTTCCCCGGCAGCTATTGTATGGTGGCTTCGGCCATTTAAATGTAACGAGCTACGGCAGCCAGAGATGCAAGACGATAATTACAACAGCGAGTCAAGGCCTCCGGCCAAACTGACTACCCACGTGAGGTGGGACTTCTTCCTCCACTCAGGTGAACATTCACCTCATGCGGACAAGCTCATTTTAATGCCACACGTAAAATTCTTAGTCGAAGGAGCCCCCTCCAAGGCGCTGTCGATTATTAGTATTCATTCCAATAATTACAGACTTACCACACGAAGTTCCAAAATAAAAACGGGTCCGTCCGTAAAATGTTTGTCCTTCGTTTTAATCGCGTATAATATTGATCTCTCCCAACTCTCTTCAGTAATTATATATCACTAGCAATATGCTCTGTAAACGTACTACGGCTTTATTTGATCTGTGCCATATCTCACAAAATTCAAAACTGTAAATCTTGACAACGTTAAGAGTATTCCGGCCAAAGCTCATAAGCGGAAAACGTTTAAAAAGTTATTTTTGAGTCTTATGCTACTTGACCGTATTTGCCGTACAAGGGAAACGTTGCTCGAGTTATTCTTAAAACGTAAAAATAATTATGATTGTACTAGATCGTTACTTTACTGAGAACAAGAATAAATCTGTTCATGGATGATCGCAAATTCTTATGAAATGAGCAGAAAAGATTAACATTACATGCCAGAAGATATTTGCAGGAAATACTGAAACGTTGGCAAGAGTTTTGCAGTGTCTAAATTTTTGGGTTGGTGAAGGCGACGCCCTTGACTGCTCCCGGCTTCCTGGAAACCCACGCCTTCCACAAGCATAAATGGATTTCACCTTTTCCTCGGGTTCTTTCTTCCACGTGCGTGAGTCTCTCTGGCAATGCATGCGACGGGAACCGAAGGCTGGCCCACAGGTGCTGAGCTGGGTGTGGCCGCGATGAGCAAAGGTCGTTGCCTCCGTCCGTTGACCTCCCAAACAAAACACTGGCTCCGGGCGCGCGTGGATGGAGATGTGTGCGGAAATAGTCATGTCGCTGTTGCTGCTGCTGCAGAGATAACACCCGGCCATTCCCTTCACATCCCACCACAATTCCTTATACTGGCATCATTAGATGCGAAATGCTGTTCTTTCGTCGTGACCTCACCATCCCTAACAATCCTGCGAGCTATATTATAGATCAGATCTTAAATTTATTTTGCCACTTTTCTTGTACATGGCCGTCACACGCAACAGATGGTGGTGATGGATAAGCACATTGCAACTCGCAGCAGTGACTATTTGTGTCACTGTTAACACTATAAAGGAGGAGAAATTCTGATTATTCAACGACGTCGGCTATTTAGGAATAATTCTTAGTATATATTAAATTCATTGAAATTTTATTTTAGCGCATTTATAATTTGTTGCATAATGTTAGCTAAAGGTGGCGAATTTCATCGCAGCAGTCTATCCGTTGCAATATCTTGCCTACGATTCAATTGTTATATTGTCAGCTTTCTGTGTTGAAAGTAGTGCATTAACATGGACACCATGATTAGACAGTTCAGACTCCTGAAGTCGGAACAACTGTCTTGTCTCATTCTGCATAATTTTAAGAGTTTATGGGCATTGATTAGCGAAAAAAAAACTAGTGCGGTCTGTGTTTTGTATAAATATTTAGTGTTTACGCGGTGCGGGTCCCGCTGGCGTGGTGCAGGAAGCTGTCACTGATACAGGCCTTCCTGTGCCAACAGGAAAACAAAATCCTTCCCCTTCCGCACTTCTCTGTGACGTTTGTAACGGAACTTGTAGTACGCTCACTCCTCCTTCCGCAAAGCGAAAGTTGACGTCCGTTATACACACATTTTAAATGAGGGCAGTTTGCAAAAAATCTCCACATTTGATAGTTATAATTTTTCTTTGGGCAATTGGGTGAGTCCATTTTTGTTTTGGTTCGCATGGCAGGGGAAAGTGGACATTTCATTATCTCTATGCGCGTTTTTGGACGAGGACCGTTATTTTGACGCCAACATGATAATCTTTTACGTGTCCCGGCACCAGGTGTGAAGATCTTTCAAGTACTGAAGTGCGCCGACAGTTTTCTTCCTTATTTTCGGTAGTCTTGCAGAATATATTGGCCTCATAGCTGGACACGACGTTAACATTTCCGGTGAGCTTTGAAAGGCGGGGGGGCGGCGAATCCAGTGAATGGAAGATGTCCATCGCTGCAGAGGAAGGTAGTAGTGTCAAATTAGACGATGATCGTGGCGAGCAGCTGTGTCCAGCCCTGGCGGGCGAAAGGTCGCGACCTCCTAGTAATACTCGTTAAGTCTTGAACCATCGCCAACATGGCCAGATGTAGCGGCCATCTGCAAACAAATGTGGGTCACGCTCGCAAACACGTGACTGTACTTTTCCACTTGGGACGTCGGCTTCCGACAGTTAATTACTCTTTCATTGTAAGGCGCTGATTCTTTGTCCGGATGACGTCACCAGCTCTTGCGACAGATCGCCATCTATGTGTCCCGTCGACTCTTGACGCGGCATTTTAATTTCATCAACAGAAGCAAATAGTCCGTATATAGGCCCCACTTCTCTCTCATCACTTGTGTTCTTGTCATTGATGATTGGTGCTCGTGCTCTTTTCATTCCCGAACAAAGGATATGTGCTGGTGTTGTGTATGGCACAGATGGCATATCGCGGACGACATATGGCTTCTCTCCCCTTCTGCCCTTCAGACACTACCGTTGCAGGTACCATAGCTCCCCTCACATCTTTCACAGAAATAACGAGTACTCCGTCATATAACATGAAAATTGTCAGCGTTATAATGGTTGTTCCCATCTTTTATGATAGCAGACACCCTAATACTTTGCGCGAAGTCCTTCGTGCACCCGACAACCAGGACGGTCCTTAATCTTCTTCACCTTACTTTAACCATATTCCTTCAAATGGTTTCAATGTAAATAAATTGAGAAATATGTTTCTTTGAGCCCAGGTTATAAAAGGAGATTCAGCGTCCAGAAGCTGCGCTGTCTTGCCATTGAAATTTTTGTATGGTGTTATTTTTCACGAGATGGCTAAATACTCGAATTTTATTTAATAATATTGAAATGGCTCTCACTCGAGCTAAAGCCCGATTCCATATTAAGATATTTTTACCAGAATAAACAGATTGGTCTCTAGGGCCTGCGCATACTTGTGGAAGCTGTCAACTAGTGTGTCTTTTTCAATAAATCGGAGCATCCTCACTTGAAACTTGTTAATTAGCTACTTAGAACATATTTGTATAATGTTTGTTACCAATAAGAACTGTGTGATGTATCCTATAATAAATTTGTATTATTATTTTCAGACTATATGAAGAGCAGGAAACGGCTTGAGAATCCAGCGGTAACCAAAGCCTCAAACCCACCCGATAGTCCTGCAGTGAAACTGGCAAGAAAATCCCACAGTTAGAAGAACATCACTAGTATAAATAATTCCCACGATCTCCAATGAAAAATATATACATATATATTATAAATTTACAAAAGTAAATAAATGTACAATTTAATATTAATATTAGGGTATATTTTCAATCTAGTAGAGTGTATGTCATCTATGTAGATATATATATAGATTGTAAATTATTTTTTATTTTGTTTTAAAATTTTAAGTATAAATATTTTTTTATATCTGATTATTGGGTCGGTGCTGGATTATGACGTGAGAAACCATCACCTCAGTGCTGCCTTGTCTCATTAATTAGACGCGATTTCTGTGCACGTTTTAAATTGCCTCAGTTAGTCAAAATGGTTTTTTTTCTCATTCAAATCGAAGCATACAGATTTATTTTACAACCTTCTATCTTGGAGGCGTAATTTCTCGGCTGTCCCATTCTATTCATAATGGAACACCTGATAAAATACGTCAACGATATAAAAGCTACACTATCGCTAAACTTTTAATCCGTATTCTATTTGAGAGCTGTAATATTTATGGCAAGTAATTACAGGACAGGACCCTTTGTACGCGATTGTGGTGAACGTTGGGCTAATGGTTTCGAGCTAAGCCGCTCGTAAGCAATAGTTTGACTCCACGAATTAAAAATCACAATCTTATCCTTTGTAAGCGCTTTTTAAGTTCTTTCAAAGGACGATATTGAGATTAAACGTTTAAAGTGCTCTAAATGTACCGGTGAATCATTAAGTTCAATTAAACCATGACGAAACGTAACGAACCTATTTTCTTGTGTGACATTACTTTGATTACGGTACTGTCTCGCAAAGAAATAGTGTTGCCTAACCTTTGCTGTCATCTCTCGTTATGATTCAGAAAGTAACTGGTTTTACCGTCGGTAAATGCCTGAAATTGATCTCCGATGTAGAACTCGATCGACCAAAGATTGTCAGTCTGCACGTCCCACCTAAGCAGCGTCCGGCATCCGGCCCAGATCTTGATCTCGATTAAGTTAAAGAACATTATTAAATGTGTTTCTCATATTTTGTGAGTGTGTGTGATTGTTTGCACCAAGACGTTGTCTTGGTTTTGCAACAAAGGGGGAGGTACAGTATCTAATGACAGATAATTGTGAGAGAAGGTGTCTGTAGAAAGAAATACTTCTCAGGGTAATTTTTTTGATTTTATTTATTTTTGGTATTGTTTGGAGACAATTAAACAGGACGACTAAAATTGCCATTATGTTGCCAATTAAAAGGCTTTTTAGGGTAAAATCATAGCACTTATACATAAAGTCCTTTTTGGATAAAAATAATGTTACTTGTAACTGAAGTTGAAAATAAAATGTAATACCTGCTTTTCTGATAACTAATTTCTTCTGCAAAAAAGAAAATAATTTGTTAAAACAATTCTTCATCAAACCATAGAGCAGGTTGGTTTCAATATGTAAGTAGCTTTAAAAGTTGTTTATTTGTAAATATTGAAATTGTACAGAATATTTAGATTATAAGAACCTAAAATTTTGTTTATATTAGAATGTATTTAAATTCAGGTGAAATTAGAAAATTCCAGTTAAAATGATAATTGGGCATAAATTATTTACCATATCTCACAGTATCTGTTGGTGTATAGAGAGAAAGCTTTGATGTCCACAGTGATTGTTTTTTGCAGATAAATTAAGTATTGATTTTCCTTAACTTCCATATGGAATACTGCTGTAATAGTGTGCTTAAGAAATGGAATTTATTCACATTAAAGTTTTGTTTATTCTATGTATATACTCGAGATGTTACATGGCTGGAATATTAATCATAAATTGGATTTCTTCAGCACACCTTAAATATTCGTATTCTAATTTATAAATTATGCCGATATTGTACAGAATTGTGGTTCTGGGCAGAATTGTCCGTCTAATTGTTTTACCAATTATATGGTCGATGTGGATGGAAATGCACATTTGTTGTATTTGTACATTTTTCATTATATATATTTTCCCATAATTACTCCACATTATTTGAAAGGGTAGGATAAGGGTTCTGGAAACAAGTGGCTTTATTTGTGTATCATATCTGTCTAATGACAGATTACATTTACCAGGCATGAACAATAATAGTTTGATGTAAGGTTGCTTCTATTATATTTTTGTGTATTTTTATCCAAAGACAAATTTAAGTACAAAAATGTTCAATTTATAATTATTGAAAATAATTAATCTCATATTGTAAAAGAGTACAGTAGCAGCTTAACTGTTCAAAATATTTTACCTGTGTGAAAAGTTGATGGAAGTAATGTAAATGGCAGCTGTTATTTATTTATATCTCAAAATTGGTTCACTCACAATAATCTTAAAATATTATTTTTGAAAAATTTAACTGAGCTTTTTGCTATATCCCCACAGATTTAAATCTCTGATGATCTCTTAACCTGTGAACAGTCCACACTTTTAGATGTAGTTATTTAGCTACTTCTTTATGTGGAATGTTTAGCTTTATTGTGCATGCTACAGGGTATTTGCTTCATAGTGCTTACCACAAGTTTCACTATGGAGTCAGAGTAGTTTTCTCACTAATGATTTTAAATTATGATTTCTTAAAATTCTCTTAAAAACACCCTAAAAATGACTTTTCATTATTTGTCTCATTCTTTGGCCAAAGAATATGCTGGTAATTGCACCAAGATCTCCAATAATTTAATGCTGCTTCAGTACTCTTTAAGTATATAATATATATATATTTTGTAAGATTTTAAGTGGAATGTTAGGAAGTGTATATCCATATATAGAACTATATGAATGAGAAGGAGAGAAATATTTTATATTTTCAATTCTTTTTTAACACCTGTGATGTAAAGTATGATCTCAGATTAATTCTTGTATTCAAATAATAAAATGTATCTGTGTGATGCATTTTCATAAAATGTAGAAAAAAATAAATGTAATTGTTTGTTGTAGAAAAAATTATTCAAGCTATGAAAAATATATATCAAGAGGCAATGCAAATAAAGAGCTTCGTTTGTTGGTAATAAATAATGAAGTCTTTTTATTACGTAAACCTTCTTAATAACTCTCATTATTGCTTTCCTTTTTAGAAATGGCTAAACAAAAGGTGCCCTAATTTTAAATTTAGTTTCCCTCCTTCCTCCGCCCTTGCTGTTATGCCCCAACCCATGTGGAGCTGTGACCTGGCAATTTAGTTGTTGCATAAAATATATTGGAAACCTGCCTTAAGCCAGAGGAAAATATTTCAGTTATTTTCTTCTGAATATTTCAAGTTTGTTTTCCATATTTTCATTAAAATAGTATTTGGTTCCATAAATATTAGCCTCTGTATGTAATGCTTGGTAGGGTATAAGTGCTGAAGTGGAAAAAAGTCTCGTGTACTCATTTTAAGTGTAATACACATGAAGTTCTCTGCTGGGTTCGTCTAAAAGATTATTTGAAACTGAAGTATTTTATTTAATCTTGAAAGTCTTGTGATGTGAGAGATATTTTAATATTAAATATGGTGGCAAATAATAGGTAAGCTAATATCCAATAACAAATTTTCTTAGATCTTTGTGCAATAAATAAGTCATTTGACCTATTTCGTTGAAGATATTCCAGTAATTCAAATATTATGTATTATTTGGTACAATATAGTAAAAATTCTAAAGATTTGCCTTTAAGTGGATCTAAATTATCCTGTATTATGTGATTGAGAAAATAAGAGCATGAAAAATAATATATCAGTGGTACATAAAATTAATCAATTTATATCACACATTAACCATCAATGTTTGGGAGACATATTGTGTAGAGTAAATTGACCCACAGGAAGGAGTGAATATAGAAAACTTTATTGCAATAATAATAAAGAAGTATTCTGTCACCTGGTAATTTCTATCACATCTTATATAATAACTGCTGTTATTTAAGCGCATTGCAATATTTATTATTCTCTTATATTTTGAGAGATGCGCCTTTCGTTTCTATGTCCGAAATTATTTACTTATTTTGCATCTCTAATTACACTCAAAGAAAATATAAATGGCAATGTTTTTATCTTTTAAATTAACGTGTCCAAACGAGATTAATAATGTTATCAAGTCAGTAAAGAAGAAAACGGGGTTAATAGTCTCGTAATCAAATACGAGGAAGTCAAAAAGTAAAGGGACATTTGTAAAAAAGGTAATTTATTTTAACGATAGAACTGAAAAAAAATAACTTATTTTTCTACATAACCTCCTTGGACTTCAGTGTATTTTTCTCAACGTTTCACAATTTTTTTTATTCCGACAAAAAAATTTTTTTCAGTTACATCTGCAACCAATTTTTTACCACATTAATAACTTATTTATCACTTGCAAATCTTCTTCCCATTAGTGCTTACTTTAAGGGTCTAAACATATGAAAATCACTTGGAGCCAGGTCTGGACCATATGTCGGGTGTTCCAGCGCTTCGAATCTAAAGTCCTTTTTTGTGTCGTCCGTCCGTTTGGCAGCATGTGGCCGAGCGTTGTCTTGCCGCAGGTTGCACCTTTTCGCAGTTTTCCACGACGTTTGGATCTGATTGCAGGATTCAGATTAGTTCGCAATATATCACAATAGTTCTCACTGTTCACGGTTTCCCCTCTTGTCTGAAATGAACGGCTACTACACCTTCCATTAGCATAATCCTACCAGCTGATGGTAGACGTTTAAATTTCTTGACGTATGGCGCTGATGAGTATTTCATACCACTCTCGCAGCCTTACTTTACATTTCGTAATGACAAACCCTAGTTTCTTATACAGTAACGATTTGCTTTAAAAATCCATGTCCAAACTTTGCGCCTTATGTTGTACTGACAATTCTTTCGAGACCCACCATTCACACACTTTCCGTGCCTGTCGTGTATGATGGTATACGCTGAACCATGGCTGATACGTAAAGTATTGGCGATTTCGTCCACCATGATCCTTCTGATTTCCTTCACAATAGCCTCAACGTCTATCATATTGTTCTCAGTGGTTGACGTTGGTGGCCTGCCCGATCTTTCTTCGTCACAGTGGTCACCATATGGTGTTTGCATTCGACGAATAATGTCCGCAGGTTTAACAGCTTCAGCAAAATAAAAGCGAATCACTGCCCTCATTTCCTCCTTGGTGCAGATCGACAAGGGAATTGTCATCTTTAACGGTCTGCTACACGTTGTATAGAAGTTCTGGCGACTACACTCATTCAGCGCTGGATACGAGCAAAGTTACCAAACTATGGAGAAAAAAAAATTAAATATACCTTTACTTTTTGAGTTCTCCTTGTATATAGAGGAAGGTTGGTAAGACAAAACCTTTTTTTAATAATTCCGCTTATACGTCATTTCTATATGCTGTACCTGTCGCGTCTTATATTGGTATCAACGTGGTATAGTGCTTGCAAAGTCAAATGTATACACGCTTCTTAGATTTATGTACTTTTTTATTAATATAATAATGATTATTAGTATAATAATTATAATATAATAATTAGTATAATAGTAAGTTTAAATTAAAGTTCAAATAAGGCAAAAAATAGACAAAACATTAGTGAAACATAAACTATAATTTAAAAACCACTACATGCTTCGGTCCTGATCTGGATCCGCTTCAAATTGAACTAAAAATACAATGCACAAAAATTCTAACATTCCAAAGATATTACAATAGAGCAAAAGAATAAAGTAATTGAGGAACCCAAAGCCAAAACTTTTTAAAAGTAAACAAAGATAATAATTATACATTTGTTACATTACATTTAATGAATTAAGATATTATATATACTACTGAGTAAATCCGTGTCCGTTTTTTACATTCAAAGTATTAATGTTGTATTTAACGTGAAGAATTTCTGAAACTAATCGGGATTTTGTAATTACGTTCTCTGTCTAAAGTATTTTTAAATTATAGTTTTTTGTGTTTAACTAATTTTTGTCTGTTTTTGGCCTCTTTAAACTTTTATATTACTGTGATATAAGGTATGTGTTTTTATTTTTTCAGGACTCCTTGTTGGAAAAACTCGAGGTGGGGCAAAATGCGGTGCAGCCCCACTTCCGTTTGTGGTATCCTGTTATAAACATGAAATGTAAGAAATTCAAAGCGATGGGGAAAAATGCCTCTAAGTTAATGTTCGAATGGAATAGATTTAATAACATTATTTATTTTGTGACGTGTGGCAGATAAGTGACATTTTGGGACAGAGGGGAAAACGGTCTCAAAAACAGGCAGCTACACTGTCAATGCGAACCCCTTCGAAGACGTGAGTTTGTCCCAGCTGAAACAACTAAGCGTTCTGTGCAGACCAAAGCGGCTGTGAAAGAGAAGGACCAGAAAAATCTAAAGATCAAAATAATCAAGGTGCGTCGAGGAAGCCAACGGATGACCAGGACATGAACAGCAGACACAGACTTGCGTCGGTCTCACTGACTTTCGACTACTACGTCCACTATTTATGATCAACGTACGTGCTCAGGTTATATTTTATCCCAGGAAATCCCTCCTGCACCCCAAGGAACTTCACCCACTACGTCTTCTAAAAGGGAGGGGGGCGAAATGCTGTCAGAACTGTGATCTTAACCAACATTCCTTACACTCAACTTCTAAACAAAATGGCAGCTTAAGAAGAAAAAGCACTAGAAGAACACTGGTGCGAATTTCTTGTTTACGACTGCGCCGAAGAATAAGAGACAAGAAGAGCGCGTGTCACACAGTCACAGGTTTACGAGACATCACGTTCCTAACTTACCCAACAGTGATTTTGTTCATTTTTATTAATTTGTAGGTACTACACAGACGTTAGTCCAATTTCGTAGATACCATGCATGTGTTACAATAGAAGAATTTAGAAATATGAACATTTGAATACAATAACTAAAGTGACCATTATATTAGATAACATTTTCTGACATTAACGAGGCATTTCAAATTGAGGTTTTTTACAAATGTAAAAATTAAATTATATATATATATATATATATATATATTGTAATATACTTTTCAGGGTATAAAACATTAATTAATCAATAGAACAAATTATAATCAAGTTTAAAATTTTTCATTTATTAATTTAAAGTGATTACATGGGCTTAATCTCAGGGGATTTTGGGTCTCTCGAGAGATGGAGTATGCAGTAGCTGAAAATAGAAAAAACAATCATTAAATATTATTTAATCAGAGCAATGAGCAAGTTTCACAGCTTTTTTAATAACTTACCCACAATTACTGGGCCTACAAACATCCACCTCACGAATGTTTCCGCGTCTCTCTGGCGTCTTGCAGGATTTTTATCGATGAAGGTAGTAGGAACCAGATCCGCAACTCATCTGCTTCCTCGAAACATCTAACGTCTCTGCCCACCTCTCACAGCATCTGCTCTCGTCCGTCCTCTCCTCAACTCGTCTGACTTCTGCTCATCTGCTCTGCCCACGTCTTTCCTCTCCTCCACTCATCTGACTTCTGATCACGTCCGTCCTCTCCTCCACTCATCTGCCTTCTGACCCCGATCCACCCATCGGCTCCCCTTTTTAAATCCTCCGACGGGAATTCCCCTATTCCCCTTCATAGGTATATTTCACAAAATTTCGGCGTTCCCCGCCCTCATTTTTTTACACACGTTCGACGGGGGTCTCCCGCGGGGAATCACCATCTTTCAGCCGACTAGACATTGTTGTTGGCTGAACTGCGCCTCATAACGCCACAATACCACAAAATCCGCGTTTTTTATCACTATATATATATATATATATAGGAGACAGGAATAGTGAAATAAAGAATTGGAAGTTATATATTTCAAAATCAATTAAATGGGATTATAAAGAAAATATATTTCTAATATGAACAATACTTTGTACGTTAATAAATGAGAATTTTCTACGGTTTTAGAGAAGAATCACTGTAAAATTTATTATATGTAGATAAGTATAAACTTCACTTCACACTAAATTTCACGAAAACACTGCACTGTGAGTAATAGAAGATGATATTCAAAGTCAAAATGTTGTCTCGGGAAGAAATTCCCTGTCAGCTCTTCTCAGCGACTGGCAATCTCGTGCGATTCACATAAAATAAACAATTGTGAAGTATCAGTTGGACATATAAACAAATGAGATATTTAAGTAATATTAGTTGTAAGATTTTATTGGATAATGAGTAAAAAGTTAAAAATATAAAAGTCGTACCCAGTGGCGGCTTGTATTTAACTTTATGTTCTACATCATTCCAAGACACAATTTTTACGAAGATAATTTCCCTTGCGAAAGATATTAATAATACTACAATATCGGAAGTGTTGTTATTACTCCACGACCCGTCATTTGAGACATTTCTAATTTCATCATCAAAGAATTTTCAAAAATGTAAAAAATATAAAATCAAATTGGTGCTAATTCCTAACCCGAAAGGATTTTAAATAATAAAAGTTAATTTTAGGAAGAGCCACATATTATGCCATTATTGTATGCAGAAACTTGCGGCAATTTTCTTAGTTATAAATTTTTTTCTAATTGCGGTCCATTAATTGTTTTTTTTCTTTTATAACCTTTCATTAATTCATATAAACGACTAGTCCATAAAAAGAAATGATTTTATTAGTTCGTCAAGGATTGTTTTAAACCGTGTCCTGACGTGGCAGCACGCACGTTCTGTCCAGCGCTGTATGTTTTGTAAGTCATATAATTTTTAAAAGTATGACGAGCAGGAATGGAAAAGGAAATACTGCCTATTTCATGTTCCATAGAGTATTCACGTGCGTTTAAGAATGTGATACGAAGTAATTGTGCTGGCACCTTTTAGATTGTAGCAGTCTAAGGTGGCACGCCAGGATCTTTCCACACTTGATATTTCTTGGGAGGGAGCTCTAATTTCTTAACGTGGTTTTCCATAAATATAACAAATTTACATACGTTCAAACAGTTTATTACAATGAAAAACTTATCTCTTCATTTGACAAAAAAGATTACATACAATAATTGGCTATATTTTATTTATAAAAACAAGAAAATAAATGTCCAAGAGCTCTGCTTCACCATACAGCGGCAAGAGAAAATGTGACGCCTGCAGACTTCGCTCTCGTTGGCCTCAGAAACTGGATTCCACATGCAGCGGCGAACGGCAACGCTAGTAGACGTGAGTTGTCAGCAAGCCTCTCTCCATAGAAACTTTTTAAAAATTTATTTTCTTTATATTAGAAGTAAGTGAATTCATCTTTTCTGTGAAAGACTTTCTCTTTATTTCTACTATACATCTACCGTCCCTAGTTAATATGCTGCCCAAGTGTCAGATTTTCTTAACTTCCTTCAAAATCCTTTCCAATCTAACACCCTTTTTTATGCAACGTTTACTACACTATGCTCCATCATCTTGGTTTTCCCTCGATTTATTCTCATGTTGTACTATTTCTTCAGGACACGTTCATGCCATTCATTTTTTTTCAAGCCAACTTCTGACTCCCCTAATACTACAATATCATCGTAAAACCCTAGGATTTTTATTTCTTCTTCTGGCAGAATAATTTATTTTCCATATTCTTTTCTAACTTTCTTGCCCTTCAATTCTAATTACTGTTGACTGCCATCTGTAGCGGTTATAGATTACTCTTCGTGCCATATATTTTAATCCAGTCATCACTAAAATCCTAAAAGTTTGTTCCAGTTCACATTATAAAACGCTTTTTCTAAATCTTCAAGTCTAAAACCAAGCTGATCTTATCCTAACTCGCACTCGATCCTACTATATGCAATTTCCGTTAATATTTTGAAAAAGTAAGTAACGTCCAAAAATTAAGATGGAAAAGGAATTGATTTGAGATATTGTCTAGTAAGCAACAAGGTCATCCACCTCATTAATTGTTTTAATGATGCCCTTCCAATAAATTGCTTAGGAATTTTAATACGAGATTCCTTTATTATAATATATTTATATAAAATAATATACATATAAAATTAAAATGCGTTCAATGGATCAAAAATTTTATTTGTTGCGTTGCGGAAAAATTATCACAGTTTGGGATCAACTGACATATCGTACGAGTATACTAGTGCACCTTCTGACTTCCGTGGTGTCAATAGCAATAAGCTAACAGACTGGCAATTAGACATGAAGTGAAGACATGAAAATTTTCTTTGTAGTGAGTGGGGTGGAAGAAATCTGTGACTCGGTGGTGGTGGTGGCTGGCAGTAATCTGGCCTACCAGATGGTGAGCCTACACCTGCCTTCTACCTGTCGAACACAACACGACCTTGCGGCCTAATTCATTCAGCTGCAGCTGTTGCCTTCCCGCCAAAACCGGCATTTCTACGGATGCACAGGGCCAGGTATATCTGAGAAACAACAAGGGGCGCGATCTACCAAATGGCAGAAACGACCTATATACGAGATTCACTTGAGCGGTTGATTCTTTCTCCTCCTCCTGAGATCAGGCGTGAGTGGATATGTAACCCGTTCGTCGTCACGAACAATAATTAACGTATGTTAGAAACTTTAGGTTGACTACATAACAAATTTTTGTACCACAGGAAGAAAACATCCGCCAGAAAATGGCGACAGACTTGAAGCTGCTTTGGGGAGCATTAAATTAAAAATAAAATTTATTTTCTCACCGCCTAGCTGAACTTTATTATTATTAAATTATTAATTAGACCATACAATTTCGAAGCACGCGTAAAAATTAATAAATTAAAAAATAAAATCAATAAATTATTAATTAGATGATAAAATTTCATAGCCTGAATAAAACTTATAGATTCTTTTTATATATATTAGTGAAGTTTTTAGAGCATGCAGCAATATATGTTTCTCATAGGATATTTAAACGTGATATCATTTCTTGAAAAAGGCCTGCTTTGTTAAAACTGTACAGTTAAAAAAACATTTTAAAAACTTTGAAGATTCTAGAATTTGACGCATGAATTTTTATTTTAAAGAAAATTTTTTGAACACTTGCTAAAATATATATTTTTAGAATCTCAATAGCATAATATTTATATTTGAAGAGTTCTCCGGTATCTACCCAGATTATATCGAAACGTGTTTTACAGTCGATATAACCTGGGTAAAAACCCGAGAACTTTATATTGAATCTATTCAACGGGAAAATCTATATTCTCTAGTATCTTCGAAGAAATCTGAAAGAAATGATTAAGGCCCCTTCTTTCTATTTTGTTTACGTGATGAAGTGCCCAGTATATGCCAAGGGATTATATTGATTAAATCACGTTAATAAAAGATTAAGAACGGATTAAATGCATTATCACGTAATTAGGCAGGTAGGCTATGAAATTGAGAAAAAGGATCAAGGTGGAAAAAATATTAACCAGACCGAGTAACGAACCTGGGACCATCTCTTCATGAGAGCTCCATTCATTTAATGCATCTTTGATCAATTTATACGGGATAATCGTTCTTTATTTAAGTCCTAATGGAGAAGTCTCGTACATTTAAAAAAAATGATGTAAATCAAAATAACATGTTCTATAGGCTATTTTTGATGTCTTGTTAGTGTCCTGATGGGGTCTTCTCCAGTGATTATACCCCTGTTACCCCATCTTTGAGATCGTTTTCATCTTCTGTGGTTCCTTTATTGCAGCAGTGGTTGTATAAGAGGATTGGTATGGTTTTCCAGTTTCTTGTGGTCTTTATTGGCTCTCTCTTGTACAACATCCGACCATGTTGTTTCTCCTTTCGACGGGTTGTTACTTTGATTCAGTGTTTGATGAATATTGACATACGATACATTCATTACATTCAAGAAATAAATCACTGATCTGACTTCTTAATCGTCGGGTCGTTCAAATGTTTTAAAAATTTCGTAAAAGTGGCGATGCTTTACAGACTCCTACTGGTGTCCTATGGAATGGAGGACAAAATTGCAACTGCAGCACAACAGCGGCAAAATGTTAAATGGGTACTTACTTTTGAAACATACCTTGTACATATATTGACGTGATTTGGAGGCATGTAAATATTTCAACTTCATTCTAAATATACAATGAACAATATTCAGATAAAGTCTTACTATGACAGCTCAACGTAAAGCTATAAAAGTGGGCGTAAAATCTAGCCTATTTATTTAAGTATAGGAAATCGGTCAGCGCCACAATATGACAACGGCTGGTCCAGTCAAACTGTACTAGACAAATGAAGTTATTCTCAGTAGGCAATGAAGAAGTTGGTGGACTAATAACGAAATTAAGTTAATGTGCGTTGGCCATTTTGGAAGTAACGGCACTTCAAATACACAAATTACTTTTTTTTTCTCTAAAGTGCAAATTAGCTTACACTTGGCGAACGATTTCCACAATTCATTTCAACTGAATTTCTTGCCATTCGACGTAGAATTAATTGATTTAAAATTTATTGTTTGTAAAGACGAGCCTCGTGCTTTAATTAAAACCGGAATACTGAAGAGAGCTGCATAGTTTCGTGGTGTTTAAGACGCAGAAAAAAACAGGTCTTTCGAATTGGAAAGCTAAGATTTAAATTACTGACGCAACTTATGCAAGTATAAAAAGAACAAATCAAATACCCAATATTAGACGTGGTATGATGTGGGCTAAATAGTAAGTTTTCTGATACTGGAAATACCGATCGTCTTCGTCTCAATTTAATATTAATTACAATATCAGAGCAAAGTGAGGAATTCGATCATCCCAATAATTTTTGCAAGTTCAATACAAACTTACTTACGATGGTGAACAGAAAATGGCATTACATGTGCCACTACGTACATGACCCTTTAGCCACGGTGCATTTTCCTTGCACATATTGGCATCTTTTGATCTTTTAAGCTTGATTTTAAATTTAAAAAAGGCTAACAGGATTCTACGTTTAAATACGTTTTTACGATATTTAATATAGATGTTACTGATGTGTTTGAAATAGAATTGAAGGCTTTATAAAACAAGGCTGATATAAAAAACCTTTGAGAATGTATATAACTAAAATATTATCAAATTACACGATTTTGGCAATAATTCTACTATTTGTAAGTCATGCAGTTCAAATAAATGTTGTCTAATGAAAATTATTAAAGCGACAGTCAATGAAGGCTAAATACCGTGCGTTTAAATCCTTCGTGCGAGTTCTGTGCCCTCAATATCGGCAAATATGAACCAACTGGTTGCAAAGATATCACAAACCGTGACAAAATGTGATAAACAAATTTACTCATAATAATATTTTGTTATTTATTGCATACAATTTGTTTATCTCTAGAGTTGTAGATTTATTAAATAAGAGAAGGTTTTGTGTCTCCCATATATTATTGTCATTATTTCAGCAAGTTTCTTATATGCGGTCAGGGAATAATTATAAATGTTTTATTGGTCCGTAATAAAAAATCAATCCCTGATCCATATTAACCCTTAAAAATTGTTTCAAGTGTAAGGCTTGATAAACATACATTATCCGCTTTCAATGAATTCGAACATAGTCTCTCGTAAAAAACATGTAAACGAATTGAAGAATTGAAAAGAGAAAAAACATTAATTATGTGAAAGTTTAAATTAATAATATCTTTTATTTTTTACACGTCATATTGAACTATATCGCCTACATGTGTTATGTAACACGTCGTCTGTTAACCTGACATTAACATTAATATATCATACGTCATGCGCCATCAATCCAAAAGATCGATATACTATGATTCATTAAAATAAACTTAAGAGTTCACTCATATATGTTTATAAGTTACAATAAAAATTATTTTAGGTTATAAATTTGAAATTTATTTTACAATGAGTTTAACGTTAAACAACATCATTATAATGCTTTTCGATCTAAATTCCTTTATTTCTGAAGTTTATAATATTGTTTCTGTTAAGTTTAATAAAAATAGTTTAATCGAATCTGCTCGGTTTTAATATCTTTCCTATGTAATATAATGACAATTAATGGTTTTTAATTTTTGCGTGAGATGAACAATTTGTATTGTTTCTGGTTTTTCGTTTTAATATTTGTATAACATTATAAATTCTAGTTTTTGTAATTGCAGTAGTGTAACAAATATATTATTACTCACAATTTTAACTGGTATTTTGTATACTGAATTTCTTATCATTTTAAGTGAACGGAGTCCAATTTACTTTGAAGGCTGTTGATCAAATTAAAAACCGGCTAATTAAGTTGCAGCATAAAATTGTTCACTCTTTCTTCTGAAAGGGATGGATCAAAATCCTAGAAAACCTGCATAAGGTAGAACGGCTATTGGTACTTGTCTCACGCCGTTCGAAATAACGGGAGAGCAGTTTGCTCTGAGGACACACCATTCACTTTTCTGTGCCTCAACAAGATTAGGAAGCAGATGGCTGACTGTTCCAATAGGATCACCGGACAGCTCTTACCGTATAACTAAGGTCTTCAACAACAGAACATACACCTTTCAAAACTGACCGAGGTTCCTGGGTGTTTGTATCTCCGAAGGTAGCCCATATCGTCTCTCAATAATAAGAAGAAACAATCAGGATGTTCATTTTTCGGGGGAAAATATGACCATAGACGAAACTGGTCGAAAAGAGAGGTATATTGTTGAGCAAAGGTAAAAGTAGTAGTAGTATTTTCGCTTTATGGCGTCCTACGTTGCCTTCCGATTCCAAATCGCCATACTTCTCTATTTTTCCACAATTCTTCGTGTAATTTTCTCTCTTGCATTTCTTTGTTGATTCCACCTTTCCAGCTCCTTCTTGGCCATTCCTCTTCTTCTGCGTCCTTTCGGTGTCCATATCAGGAACTGCTTCGGTAATCTATCATTTGCCATTCTTTGTACATGTCCGTATCATTTTAATTGTTTGTTTTTTATGTCATCCACTATTGTCTTCTCAACTCCCATTATTTATTATTTTTTCACGTCTGGATTTTCCTGCTGCTCTTCTCCAAAAGTCCATTTCAGTCCTTATTAACATTCATTCATTACTTTGATTGTCCATACTTCACTACTGTATGTTACTATACTATTAATTAGTGTTGTAGATCAGTTTTCTGTTGTCTTTGGATATGGTTTGGTCCCATAGTATTCCATTCATCATGAATATGGCTCTTCTACCTTGCATGTTCCTTTCTCGTATGGCCTCGTCTAGTTTTCCATCTTGTGTTATTTATATTGGCTGTTTTTAATTTCTTTACCATCTTCTAATATAATATTATGTGCCGTTCCTCCAATGCACATACATTTCGTTTTTTCTATTTTAATCCCGAGTCCCCATTTTTTGTACTCCTCGATTAATTTTCTGGTCATATAGCATAGGTCCTCACGGTCTTGTGCTATTACATTCTGATCGTCTGCGAAACACAACGTGTATAAGGTTGATTTGTCATTGAGAGGTAATCCCATGCCGCTGCATTTCCTTTTCCATGCTTTTAGTGCCTGTTATAAATATATTTTGAAAATAGTTGGGGTTATACAGCAACCCTGTTTAAGTCCCTTTGTCACAGTAAATCCGTTTGACATTTTTCGTCCTGCTTTAATTTTTGTCAGGTTATTTTCATATAATCTCCGAGCTGCCTGAATTAGCCCGAATTTGATATTCGTTTGTTCTAATGTTGTACAAAGTCTACTTAGTGGTACAATATCATATGACTTCTATAAGTTGATATATAGTAGATGTATTTCTTGACCCATACTAGTCCTTTTTTCAATAGCCTGCGTGACACAAAATATGTGGTCTACCGTGGATCTTCCGGTTGTGAATCCTGCTTGTTCTTCTGCTTCATAGTCTTTGTACTCGCATTCTATTTTGATTTTTAGTATCTTTCCGTAAATCTTACTGATTGTGTTGGTCACCGCGATAAGATAATTTCTAATTTGACGGAGAATGCTTCAGGCCAGTAACACGATATTAATTAAGAAATTTGTTGTATATTAATTATAAATGACAACAAAAAATTGACAAATTATTTGTTCATATATGAATAAACTAACAAACTGAGAACAAGTAATTGGGCTTCCTGTAGAATTTATATAACCGTGAGCAGAAAAGAAAGGATATAGGGATGTAATGTGACGGGATACAGAAATACTACCGGCAAAACATGCTGGGCGGATAAATAAGTTGTCCCAAAGAAATTAGAAGTCAACACCCATTGTGTGTAGAACGCATTCAACCGCGAAATGTATTCCCTTCTAACAAGACGTGGTGTCCCGGTGAATAATCGCTGGAGCGAGTTATACGAAGTTTGCCTACCGAAAATGAAATGAAATTCAGTGTCTCAATCAGGTTTCAAATTTCTTGATCTTTCATTTTTAATGTATAAAACTTACTACTTCTGATAGGCGTATCACATTCCAATGATAATGTAAGAGTATTGTTATTCAAGTCGCAGTTCACATAACAATGTTATTATTGATTAATGACCTTCATTTTGAATTTATTTGTTAATTGGTATTGTAGGTTTATGTGTATTTTTGTTCCAAATTATGCTGATTCATGAAAACTTTTCAAATTTAAATGATATAGGGATTTTATTATTTCAATTATTTAATGAAATTACTTGCGCTTATAAAAAAACAATCACTTTAAAAGTGGTCGTGGCCGCTATTACAAATAAATAAATTAATTAAATGGGACGATTTATAAATTTCAGGGTTAATTACTCATTGGAGTAACCACGTGCAGCAGAGATTTTGTTCACTTGACGAACCTGGTTTATCTTCATTCCAGTCTTGATGTAGGTTACTAGGCGACCGGAACTTCCTCCTTCCTTCCGGTTGAATTGTAAATTTTCTTTCGGCTGGCGGAAAGTGTGATGAACCTGGTAAGGCCGCTGATTGAGAAAAATCCAGTTTTTCTTCCTTCTTCCCTCCAGCTTCCCTTGTTTTCAATACTTGCTCAATAAAGAGCAACAATTCACGCCTCACTTTCAACTCTTCCACTATGCCTTCTCTACGTCTTAATCAGCTGTCCATCTCTACATCATCGCCCTCTCAACGTCTAGATCCATGCTGAATATTTTTTTGGCTTATCGCCTCTCTGCTAAATTCGTAAACCCCTTCTCAAAAGGAAAACGCTATCGAACGTGATGTTTGTTCCACCAATCCTCAAAAGCCATTCGACCAGCGTGAAAATTTCCATTACATAGGGAAGAGTCACCTTCGGAATTTTGAAGGGCGAATGTTCTAAGAATTCTCCTTTCGAGTTACTAAACCTTACAACCGATTAACGTGATTATTTTTGTGTTTAGAGTTATTCAACTTAAAAAACTTTTCTGTCCATCATTCATAGTTTAGGTTCCTACTTCTACCTTCTCTTAGCCCAAAAAGTTCCTCGTCAATCATATTTTCTACGTCTTCATGTTTCCTACACCATTCATTCAATTTCCATGAAATGTCTCCTCTACCCGGAGAAGGTTTATGTCGATACTTCCTTCCACCATTGAGAGCAAAAAAATTCTACCCTATAGACATTACAAACAGATTATGACCTCATGTAGCCTGGGAAACGGGAGAGTTAATTCGCTGTTTAGCATGAAATAAGATTAAACTTTAACATCTTATTTAAGTAATGATAACTCTTAATTAGTTGATAATGTTTTATAAGCTGCAATGCACATTATTATGAAATACGATTTCAGCGCAAGGGAAGGGATTTTCTGTAACTAAAAGTCAAATTTGTGTTTATTGGCGAAAAACAATTACAAATTATGAATACTTAAATAAATGTTATTTCACGCTTAATAACTATATAATCATATATAATGTTACTTTTAATTATTTGATATAAAGACATGAACTGCACATAATGAGTTTTTACTTTTTGTTAGATACATAGTATTTGAGTTCCATCCTTTCCCCTTTTCAGTTCAAAACAGGCCTTACCCTAGAGACATATTAAATATAGAACTTATAACAAGATAGATTATGCTCTGAAATTAAATTACTGTTTAGCTTGAAATAATGCTAAACTTTAGGAAACATTTTATGTCAAGTTGTCACTTATTAATTTGTTAAGAATAATGAAAAATGCTTTATGAGCCGAAACACAAATGATTCATAATTACGACTCTGGGGCCCGAAACGGATTTTTCTGATACTAAAAGTTGAATTGAATAATTGCTATTAAGAATTAAAAGAATAATTACTTAAACAAAGTGTTATTTTACGTTATATACACATAAATAATGAACCCTGACAGTCTATGTCAGGGTAAACACATTATATTAAACTAATCAGTTCAAATACAATATATCTGTCAAGCGTGACATAATTACTACATTAAACTAGCCTTTTATTTAACTACTGATACATTTAATTAGTTAATAAAAAGGCCAAATATTTTATAAGACACAGGGCAGATGATTGAAGTACATTATTCAAAGTCCAGGGCCGCACACGCATAATTTTATTTTATTATAATTATTAATTTATTATTATTTATAATACATGTCTAACTGTACTATGCTTTTTTAAATGTAAAGGGAATGTTAGTCTGAAAAACGTGTAGGGTCAATGATGCAATGCTCCACTTTTAATCGTCCAAAGCGCCACGGCTGAGCCACGTCTGCAATATTTAAATTATGGGGTGCTAAGTGGTTTTTGGATTGTGAAAAAGTATCTGTGACGATTTTTATTCAATTCTGACTACTTCCCGTCGTACACCAATTGATTACAAATCCCGTGCTCAAATTCTAAAGGGACATACATTTGCGAGTATGAAGCCGCCCCCAGGCTTCGCTAATAGGTTAGAAGCAGGCCAGGTAGCACCAGATAATACAGTGCGAGCTAATGTTGTGTAGGTGGATACTCGCGAGTGTGCACCTGCGCCCCCGCCTCTGCCGCCCTTCGCTGGGAGACAACGCACCTACGAGATTAAGTCCTCCTTGCTTTTTGTACGCACGACGTTATGAGTTTTTGCTGGGAGCAGGTAGGAACACGGCGTAAATGTGATTTGATTGCATCCATTCAAACTGTTACTTTATCGTCAGTAAGAATGCTAGTACGTCTTTCGCGACGGTACAACAATAGCAATGAAGTGGCCTCAGTCTGACATTACTTTACATTCTATTAGGAGTCGTAATGAGCGCATGATTCCAACGATAGGACGCTTAATCAGGACTAGATACAAAAGTCATACGGACTATTTTATTAAAATTTATTTCATCATTATTTTAACACAAAAGCGAATAGAGGAGATGCAAGGGTGGGTCTTGTAATGAATAAAAGGCTGGGACAACGCATAAGTTATTATAAACAATATAATTAAAGATTAATTACGATAACGTTAGAAACAAAACCGCAACCTACAACAATTATTAAAGTTCATATGCCCACAAGTCCCACAGAGGAAGAAGAAATTGAGAAAATCTACGAAGAAATAATTAGGTATGTCAAAGGAAACGAGAATTTGATAGTAATGGGTGACTGGAACCCTGTAATAGGAAAGGGAAGAGAAACTTATGTAGTTGGCGACTATGGAATTGGGGAGAGGAATAAAAAGGGAGATAGGCTAGTAGAATTTTGCATTGAGCACAGATTAGTCGAGACGAATACCTGGTTTAGGAATCATGAAAGAAGGCTTTACAAATGTAAGAAGCCGGAGGCAGATAACAATTAGATTATATAATGGTTAGATAAAGGTATAGAAATGAGGTACTAAACTGCAAGACGTACCCAGGAGCAGATATTAACACTGACCATAATCTGCTGGTTATGAAATGCAGGCTGAAAATGAAGAAACTCAAGAAAGGAATTAGAACAAAAAGATAGTAAATAGAAAAACTGCAACAGCAGGGTGTGCTTCAGAGTTTCAAAGAAGATATCATAAGTATATTAATAGAGAAAAGAGAAAGAAACAATATAGAAGAGAAGTGGGAGCTCTTGAAGGAAGAAATGACTAGAGCAGTAGAAGAAAAAATTGGAAGAATAGCTCAGAAAAATAGAAAAGCATGAATAACACAAGTAATAATAAAAATAATTGATGTAATAGAAATACTTATATATACTATATATATTCATATTTGCGAGAGATGAAAATCGTAAAGATCAGTACAGACGCTTGAAGAATGAGATAGATAGGAAGTGCAAATTACCCAAAGCAGCTTGGCTACAGGAAAAATGCGAAACGGTTGAAGTTTCATGGTGAAAGGGAAAATAGAAACAGCTGGAAGAATACCAGAATATTTGAGTAAAAACATAATTATACCCATACCGAAGAGGACTAGTGCTGATAGATGCGAACATCACAGGACAATTACTTTACTATCCCATGCAATCAAAATAGAAGCCTTTGAAATTTGGCGCTATAGGAGAACGTTGAAGATCAGATGGGTTCTTAAAATCTCTAACGAGGAAGTTCTAAACACATTAAGTGAAGAGCGAACAATATGGAGGACGTTGACCAAGAGAAGGGATAGGCCATGTTTTGAGACATGAGGGCCTTGTAAAATTAGCATTAGAGGGAAGTGTGTGGGGTAAGAACAGAAGAGGGAGGACAAGGCTAGAATACGCTAAGCAGATTAGGGAGGATGTGAGTTGTGTTAGTTATGCGGAAATGAAAAGACTTGCGTAATATCGGTTAGTATGATGGGATGCATCAGACCAGTCTTTGGATTGAATACCACAATGAAACAGATATAAATGATTGTTTCTTAACTTCTTATATATATATATATTACACTATTTTAGCATGTTTTCCTGTTTTCTTTGCAGGCCCTAATTAAAATATTTTACACACTTTTTTACAGTGAATAACATTAGTATTAAAGTCAATTAATAAAATACATAAGAAATTAATGGTAAATATTTACCTTTGAGCGTCTTGCCTTACCTCAGCAAATTTTTTATCTACGTATGTCATGGTGTCATTTGGATTCTGTTTACATGGTAATATCTTTATGCAACGTATTCTCCAGTAGCACATCTGGGCACAGATATTTGTGTGTACCAAAAAGAAGATTTTTCATCTCGTTTTCAAAATATGGAGAGGCAGTAGGAGATCCTTCTCTCAGTTCTGTCTCCTCATCTGTCCTCGAGAGATCAGAGACATTGCTGTATTAAAGCTTAAACCCTCCTCCCTGCATTGCCAGTTCTCAATTTGTGATATTGCAGTTACGAGTTTCTGGTAGCAGCCCATATTTAATGATTTCGGAAAGTAAGAGAAGAGCTTTATTATTTATGTTTGTTCTTAATTTTTGCGATAACTATCTTTTCTGTCTGTACCGTCCGGTTCTACATTCCTGCTTCAGGATGATGCCATTGAGGCACTTTTTGTTTTTTAATTTATCCTTTTATATTGCATGCACCTGCTGACACCATGACATAGTCGATTCTCTAAGTAGTGGCTATTTGACTATGTTTCAATTGTCTTTGTGTTTTATATTTTTGAAATGCTGTCTCTGAAACTTTGAGTTTTAATTATTCCAAAATCGTGATTAGGATAATATGCTGTATAATCTCCCTTAGTGTTATTCCTCTTAAACTATCTCTTTTATTTTCGTCTAATTCTATTAATTTTCAATCCAAAAGCGTGTGTTCAGGTGTTCCAACTTCACCACAATAGCATAGGTTATTGTTGTTCCTGCCGATACGACCCAAGTACACCCCATATTCCTCCTTATCTTTCCTTTATATTTGGAAGAAGCTATAAATTATTCTCCCCTTTTCCGAATTATCCCATCTTTCCTGCCATAGATCTATTATTCTGTCGTTTATTTCTTGTTAAGTATTAGCCTCCTTATCCTGAATTTTGACAACCTTCACTTTATTTCCTTCTTCAGCCAGTAGCGGCCTGCTCTTCCCCTCATTTCCAGATTGAACGGGATTACTCCCAGGAGGACCACCAGAGTATCTGTACGCTGCAGATATTCTCAGAAGTGTTTTCCTCTTAACTCGATTGAGATGCTGAATCATCGCGGTGGTTATGGCGCCATAAAGTAGTGGCGTGTGAGCTAAATTTTCTATAATGTGTCGCTCTCGCTGATGGTTCAATCGTGTGTTGGCAAAGAGGTTAAATACTGTAGCGGGCTACTGTAAATAGACTCCCGGGCTTCGCCGGACACCCAGCTAATACAAATATTTCTCACAAAATTGAAAGCATTATATGACAGCAAGATACTAACTTGTATCAATACAGCCAGCGCCGTCTTCGTTTTATCAATTTTTCGTCATTATTACATCTTTCTGCAGACTGGATGTTTGTTATCGAACATTATAACCTTTCATTCGACAAGTAATTTCTTTGAGCACGTTTTATAACTGTAACAGTGATTGTGCTTAATAAGAATTGCGCATTTGTTCGTCACTCTGTGTATCTCGCACCGAAGATAAAGAACGATTACGGAGTGCAAAGACCTTAAACGAAGAAAAACGAGTAAAATGAAAAGGTCAGATGTTGAATCATACTCCAGGCTTCAGCTCGCTGCATTATTAATTCCAAATCAATCTGGCCTCTGCGGGGAGTTGAGAAATCTTTTGTAGGTTGCCGCCCTGATAAGCAGTGACCTACGCCTAGTTCCACGAGCGTGCCTGCGTTTATCTGTACCCTAGGATGCGGTTACGACCTTATTTCATAACACTTCCCCTTCTCTTACCACCTCATCTTCCCATTGACGTTCCTTTTAAATAACCGCTCTAAAATCTTTCTAACAGTTTATTGGGCATTTATACACAAATTTACAAAGTATCATTTTGCCCACTGTAGTATTAAACATTTAGATATCACTTATAATGTTAATTATTTTATTTATTTAATTTTAACGTATTTGGTCATATTGATTGAGCGCCAATAAGGAAAACAATACATATTTTTCATAGAAATCCTCACTTCAATCCTGGGTTTTCTTAGTGGATTAAAACATAATGCCGACATAAGTCACCCGCTGAAATTAATTTATCAATAATATTTCATTACTAAACAAGCAAAATTTTAAATTACTCCCGATTCTTTTTATCAAAGAGATGTAAAAAAGTTCAGTACTTGTTTAAAAGCCGACCTCCTGTGGTGTAGTGGCTAGCGTTGCTGCCTGACAACCCAGAGGTCCCGGGTTCCAATCCTGGCATGGGCTTGGACGTTTGTGTCGTCATGGTCGTGAAGACCGGGATTAAGACTGTTGGAGGATCGATATGCTGACCACATGTCTTTCCAAATTCTGAATGTGTCATGCAGTCGACTCGGTAGGCCCAGGCCCTCAATGGGCCGTAGTAACAAGAAGGAAGGAAGAACTCGTTTAAAAATCTTCGAGTGAGCTAAAGGTAAAAACAGAGAACCAGTAATAGGCGAACACACGAGGAGAACAATCCTATATTGATCTCAATGTGGAGATATTCCAATAACAGAAAAACATTAAATGCTTTATCCCATGTAGGATGGTCACTATTTTTATTTATTATTAAGTCCTGAATTTTTTCTGAACGTAAATTGCTTCCTTCAGATAAACCACTTCTTCACGTTGTCAGTAAAGATGTTAGATGCTAGTACGTATTTCTCAACAGTACCCGAAGTGTGAAATCACACATTTGTTTTGAAGTGTTTATGGGCGTATGATTGCCATAGTAGATCGAACAGCCAGGGCTAGATTCAAGATTCCCCTCAAAATAATTCACACTATTTTTATTTAAAATTAATAAAAAGGCGACCAGTAAGTCAGCGTGCAAATTTATCACTATTTATTCAAAATCGACGTTTCGTCTCCTTTTTGAAACTTCCTCAGACGTAACACTGCTTTGAAAAAATTATCTCGCACAATACTTTCCATTCACTTCCAAGCTCTATAGAAATATCCTAGTTTTCACTTTACGTTGAATACATACATTTAAAGCATATCTTACACAGTTCCTAATGAAATTCAACACTTTTATTGGATCGGTTACGTGGATTAGGTATAGTTCGGAAAACTGAACTGAACAAGAGACGTTTTACGAACATTAATGATTCGTCTTCGTGAAGCAACGTTTTCTGTCAAATTACTTATACAATTATTAACGTTGGCGATTTTGGCGCCAGCAAAGAACACTATAAATAATACTTCGTTGTAGCAGAAACCTTACTACTCAATTTTAATTCGAACGACGTATTATCAACACGACGTTATTCGACATTTTGAATGAATTACTAGGTAAGTCACAATAGAACTGTTAAAGATTTTTAGTACGTAACACAGTCTTTTAATAATAATTATTCCGGAAAGATATGGGTGAATATAAACGAAAGCTTCCAAGTAACAAATACCTTATGAATACCAGTAATAGTAAAAAGGTTTTTACTGCAGCACGTTGAAAACGTCACTTCATCGTAATATGTAATACTTAGTTGGAAATCCCTACTTAGTTATCTGGTGACTAACGATAATAGTTGTGGAAGTTCAGAATATATAGGTCACACATCTAGTTTCATAGAATTGAATTAAGACGCTGTCGTCGCGAAAACTCAATTTCAGGAACTGGGTGCGATTTAAACGCAGGCTTTCCGTGGGCCGAGTTTTGGCCATTCAGCTGTTTGCCTTGGGTGGGTCCAGGAAGTGCTTATAGTTCCGTATTGCATATTTAGCTGTTACGGGACCACGCATGACTCTGCATTCCTATTATGCTACATATGGATGCAGCAGTCACCGACCAAGTTGTGTGTGTCGGACTTGCTTCTATCACACATTATCAGAGCTCAGAGGTCATTTCAGCGTCAGTATTTTTTATTGATTTGTCACGACAGTTGACTAACGTTAATTTCCGTTCTGATAGACAATATAACTGTTTGTAAAACAGTTAAATATACAGGCTGTTTTAAAAATGTTGAGGAACAAAACAGTGGAATAGCAGCACATTCTGCAAGAGCCATTGACTGACTTGCAAACTGCTACAGTGGTCTTCTGGCCTTAAACCACGGACGCGTTGAAGACGATACGGATTCAGCAATTATTTATGTAGAACCACTAAGACAAGAGAATAAATCATGACTTCTGCTGCTGCCACTCGTCGCACACTGGTTCCATGTCTTTATAGCAAATGATTCTCCATCAGAGGTGGGCGGAATTGACGCAGCCTTCCACTGTTCACTTGTGGGGTGCAAGAGAACCTATGATCTAATGACATAGTCTCAATAAAACGTCTTTAACCTCTATGGACAAGTGTTCAGATCTCAGAAATTATACGTTTCCGGACCTATTTTTATTGGAATTATTTTTCCTGTTTTGAAAAAATATTCGTCTAACTATTAAAGCACACTCGTATAAACCAGGTAGGTAAATATAACACCAGAATTTTTGTATACAACATACACGCTTATTGTATGAAAATGATAAAACACATTATATTAGAAATATTGTTCATCATTAGGTATACATTTTTCCCCATCTGTCTGGATACTTATGAATGTCAAGCAAAAAAAACCTGTTGTTCTTTTGAGGCAAACCAATCATCGAACCATTTTCGTGCATTTTCATAAGAAGTGAAAATGGGTGACCCAATTATGCA
This sequence comes from Eucriotettix oculatus, assembly GCA_034510155.1. Classification (NCBI taxonomy): domain Eukaryota; kingdom Metazoa; phylum Arthropoda; class Insecta; order Orthoptera; family Tetrigidae; genus Eucriotettix; species Eucriotettix oculatus. The sequence continues at coordinate 16,156,846 of CM067378.1, forward strand.
AATAAATAATAGACGGAGCCAATACTGGTGAGTAAAGCGCATGCGCAACTGAACGCCTCAATCCTTTCCTTGACCGGGTTTTTGTGAGTGAAGGTGCATTATTATGAAGAAAAATTAGTTCGCGCAAGTTTTTTGATATTCAGGCAATACAGGATTTAAATCAACCATTTGTTGTCGGTAGCATTCAGTATTAACGGTTTGATCAGGTTTCAGCTGCTCATAATGTATCACATACTTCTGATTCCTCCAAACACAAAGCATTGCCTTCTTTTCATTGCGATTCGACCTTGAAATCGGTGTTGATAGTTCGCCTGGAGTCACCCACCGTCTTAACGCTTAGGATTCTAGAAAAAAATCTACTTTTTACCTCCTATTACACTTCAATGGAGAAATTAGTTTCTTTTGTATTTGGCGAGCAGCATTTTGCAAGTGGTTTTTCGGTTGCCGTCTTTCATTCATTTTATGTGGAACCCATTTTCCCAACTTCTGGACCTTTCCTATGGTTCTCAATCGTATGGAGACGGCTTCTCGTGTTACATTTAATTAATCCGCAAGTATTTCTTGGGTTTGAGCGTATCCCTCATTCGATAATCCTTGCAATGCAATGTCTATAATATTTTTCGCCGGTTTCCACGTTCACCGCTTCTCCCGTCAAAATCGCCACATTCTCACCTTAATCTTCGGGAAGTATTAGATGCGATTCTGTAGCTGTGTTATTTAAATGGTAACAGAAAAGCAATGCTGTCCGAAAATCGTAGATTGTGGGCACGAATTCGTCGCGTTCAACGCTATCAAAATCTCTGTTAATGGAAAGTTGTATTTTTCTGAATAAAAGTCTTTGTCAGTCGTCAAATAACTAAAATGAGGCCAAAGATGCGGTTTGAAGTCAGCCATGACTATTAATGGGCAAACTTTTCTGGCATATTTACACATCCGGTATGACCCTATATATATAATATATTATGGTGTCGTGCTGCGATTATTTATCATCGCATTGCTTTGAGGTGACCCAGGATAGAATCCATGGATGTTTGTATCAACTTTCACACCTACACACAAGCCATTAACACCTTTGTGGTCTGCACCATTAAAACAGGTATATAAGACCGACACAGATTATGATTGTTTAGATGTGAGATAGAGCGCCTCCCAAGAGATTTGATATTGGAAGAGGCTATCAGATTTATTCGGCACCATCCCCGTCGGCCTTAGTTGCTTTTATACCCTTAAACTGCTAGGCCCTGGTAACCCATGATTACATGTTCACTCTTCACATTCCCCCTCCCTGTTCTTACTCTTCCTGGGTAATTGGAGACCACAACGTGGATGCCATCAAGTAGCCTTTTACATAATAATAATAATGTTGTCTACCCAATAAGACTTGTAAACCATAAGAAATGGCGTGAACGGGGTCCTGGAGAATGAGTTCAATATGAGGATTAATAGAGGCAAAACCAAGGTAATGGAGTGTAGTTTGGAAAACAGTGGAATAACAAAGGGTGTTAGTTTTGGAAGAGATATTTTGACGGAAGTTAAGGAATTCCGCTACTTGGGAAGCGTAATAACTAGGGATGGTAGAAATATAGTGAACACAAATAATAGGATAGCACAGGCAAAGAAGGCTTTCGCGAAAAAGGAGAATTTACTTAGGGGTTATATAATGATGAATATTAGGAAATCGTTGCTGAAAATGTTGGTATGGAGCGTGTTGGTATATGGGTCCAAAACGTAGATGATAGGAGTTCCGGAAAGGAAAAGAAAAGCCTTTGAAATGTTGTGTAATAAGAGAATCCAGTTAATCAGATGGGTGGATAGAATCACAAACGCGGAAACAGAATAGGGGAACAGCGAACAATTAGGAGGATGTCGACGAAGAGAAGAGATGGATTAATAGGCCACGTTTTAAGACAGGAGGGTCTTGTGAAATTAGCATTAGAGGGCATTGTGTGGGGTAAGACCATAAGAGGAGGATGGAATACGCTAAGCAGATTAGGGAGAATGTGGGATGTGATAGTTATGCGGAAATGTAAAGGCTTAAGCAAGATAGGGTTGCTTGGAGGATTGCATCAGACCAGACATTGGACTGAATACCACAACAAAAACAACCCCTTCATAACTGTGACTTTATGGCTTATTTTATCCTTCAGATAACGAAAACCAACTTAACTATAAAGGTGGCCAATATGTTTTTAAAAAATTTATCAACATATGAACCATTACCATAACTAAAGAGTTCTTCGCCAAAGATAAGTAAATTGACATTTAGATGCAGAGTGTAAGATTCCAACCGTAACACTACATGGTTCAGACAGACGAAAATGTACCTGTCCCTGTAAAAAGTAATTAAAATTCTACGTGTGACGCAAGCATTGACCGTCGTTTTACTGACATACGCCGTAGGTGTGAGTTTATGCGTAACAGTAGACCAGTTGTAAAATTTCAGGCGTAGGCAGACGAGAATATTAGAATAAATTTCCGGAGCATTTGAAATCCAGTGCAGATAAACAAGTTTGTTTGCAAGGTACAAATAACGATGACCGACACTCAACCATAAATTTCCAGAATGTATCACACCTCAAAAAAATCATAGAATTAATAAACGCGTCTGCGAAAGATTTACCTTAATGCTACCAAAAACAAAATTGTTTCCTACAATAACTGATATTTTTCAGTGATTAGTTGAATAATAATTCTTTGTATAAAAAAACGCACTAAGTGTAATATATTTGTGAATAGGTTGTTAAACTCTGCAACGTTTATATTGAGACGAGCACCACAAGGGTTAAAAACTCGGCTTAAATTTGTTTAAATTTTTATACAATTTGTAAAAATAATTCAATGATTAATGTACAAAGTATAAAAAGGTAAGCATATAAGGAGTAAACAAATTATCATATATTGTATGAATCCATAAATAATAATATAATGTAAAATCTGGTAGTATAGCCTAGAAACATAAATATGGCCCAAGAGGCCGACGTTCATTGAAGAAATAATATAAAATAAATATTTTATGCAAGAGGACTGTATTGTTTAATCAATGGAAACTTCAAATCCTCTGTAACACCTTTTGATTGGACGATTTGCGATTGAAGTGGTAATATTGATGGAATAAATAGATAATGGCATATTTATCATGAAATTTTCACCGCGTGTAATCCTGAGAAAGAAAGTTTATACATAACCTCTACAGAAGGCAGTCAACAGAAATTAGAATTAAAAATAAAGAAAAGAAAGCAGAAATCGAGAAAGGAATAAGTCAAGGATGCAGTCTGTCGCCCAAGCTGTTTAACTATTATATAGAACAGGCGATGCAGAAAGCTAAAACGGAATATGTGAAAGGAATCATACTGCAAGGAGAAGAAATAAAAACCCTACGCTTTGCCGATAACATTGTAGTATTAGGGGAGTCAGAAGAAGACTTGGAAACATTAATAAATTGTTATTATTACTTAGCTGCTATTGGGCATTTTCCTGGTGGCAGCTATTTACAAAGAAAACACAAATACAATTACGAAAAGAAAATACAATTCACACTAAGGAACAATTTTGAAGTGTAGTTTTTGATCTGAAAAAGAAAAGAGAAGTCAGGAGTCACACTGAGATCACTTCACTGATCTTCACAATTAGCACTTCACTAATTCTAAAAAAATTGTTTACTTTGGTTTCCTTAGTCTATTCCTAAACTGATTTACGCTACCCGGAAAAGTCGTCAGTATTTCTGTAGGCAAGGAATTCCAATCGCGTATTGATCCATTAACACATGAAAATTTTCCGACGTCTGTGCGTTGCCCTTTGTCTTTAATTTTGAACGTGTGATCATTTTTAGAGACATAATTCAGCGCCGCAAGTTGGTTTGTTATTTCTTTTCAGCCGGTTCACCCTTATAAACACAACCTATCACTGAGAGTTTCTAAATCATCGTGAGGATTGTTCGCTAATCAACCTTCAAACAACTTTTTTCGAACGCTGGAGTGTGGTAGTTTCTATATGGATCCCAGAACGTTACCCCATATTCTTAAATTGGCCTGACCAGCGTTTTGTAAGCAGAAATCTTGGTTCTTCTCGTGCTTTTCCTCAAGACCCTGTTTACAAAGTGAAGCATCCTCCACCCTTTACCTGTCTGGGACCTCGCTCACCTGATTATCCCAGTTGAAATCTTTACTAATCGTGTTCCCAAAATATTTAGTTATTTGACTCCGATACAACTTCGTTCCCAATTTTATATCTAGTGGGAGGGACATTTCTCTTTTTTGTAAAAACGACTGCCTTACTCTTAGTTGAATTTATTAGCATTTTATTGATAACTGACCATTGGTAAATTTTGTCTAAGTCAGTCTGCAGAATTTGTGCATCCTCAACGTTTATAATTTTCCTATAAATCTTACAATCATCGGCAAAAAGTTTTATCTGTGATTTTATACTGATTGTATGCAAGGAACATAAGTGGGCCGATCACACATCCTTGCGGGACCCTGACGTGTTTTTCTCAGAGTCGGACATTCACGTGAACTCTGAGTGAACAGGCTTTTAAAATTCCCGAATCCACTTCAGTACCCGAAAATTTATACCAGTATTTTTTAACTTACTTAATAACAGATCGTGTTGCACGACGTCGAAGGCTTTAGAAAAATTAATAATTATAGCGTCTATTCTCCCTCCCTGGTCAACCCCGCCCGACAGATCTTGGCAGACCGTTGCCAGTTGGATCTCACAAGAGAATGGTCTGAAGCCATGTTGCCCACTGTAAATCCACCCCCTGAAATGGCATGGAGAAAGAGAATTAATAGAAGGAAAACCAAGGTAATGGAGTGTAGTATGGGAAACAGTGGAATAAGAAAGGGTGTTACATTGGGAAAGCATAATTTGATGAAAGTTAAGGAATTCTGCTACTTAGGAAGCCTAATTATTAGAGATGGTAAAAGTATAGTAGACATAAAGAGTAGGATAGCGTAGGTAGGGATGGCTTTCGGTTTACTTATGGATAATATAAATGTGAATATTAGGAAATCGTTGCAAAAAATGCTCCTATGGAGTGTGGCGTTATATGGGTGCGATCGTGGAAGATAGGAGCTGTACAAAGAAAGGGAATAGAAACCTTTGAAATGCGGTGTTATAGGAGAATTCATATAATCAAATGGGTGGAACGAGGTAGTTCTAAACATTGTAGCAACGAACAATATGGAGGACGTTAACGAAGAGAAGGGATTAGATTAATAGGCCACGTTTTAAGACATGAGGGTCTTGTGATATTAGCATTAGTGGGAAATGTGTGGTGTAAGAACAGAAGACGGAAGCCAATGATAGAATACGGTAACCAGATAATGGAGGATGTGGGATGTGCTAGTTATGCGGAAATAAGATTATAGGATATAATGGAGGATTGCATCAGACCAGTCTCAGGACTGAATACCATATCAACAACAATAGTATTTTTGACTCCCCAATTGTATACCTTGATAATTTTTAATTTCATTTGAGGTCTGGGGATGTTTGTGTCCCCTCAATGAACCATGTTGCTTAATATTCGAGGATCTTTCTTGACCCCATTTAATTGTGGTTAATCGGTTAAGGTTAAATAAATTTTCTGTTGGGATATTTATTCTTTATATCCATTTTGTGTCGATCTTGAACTTCATTAGTTTCAGACTTGCGTTGCATTCCTTTTCAGGAAATGTATGAATTTTAATGCACAAATATACACTAAATGTTTTCATAATTATTTTATTTATATATAGAAATATTTATTAGATTACTGTGTTTAATTAAATACAGATACAGCACGATTACAGTATGCAGTCTACTTCAGAATACGATGAGCAAGCAATCTGTCTGCCAGTTTCAAAGGTTACAACGGGGTTAAAAATAATCTAATGTAGTTTGTTATGTAAAACGTGCGGATGGAACATCAGATAAGCCAGATGTGTGTAGTTTTATTAGGCGTATAAATAAAATCACTTTTCATTTAAATTCTATAATCCAATGCGTCAAGTATTTAAATATGTTGATCCCAACGGATTAGTACTACGTACAATATTTTTATTCAACTATCTAGCTATGCTGCTTAATATTCAAAGATGACTTTTTAGAAGGATTCTAAGTTTAAAAATGGTCACAACCCATTATTATTTCCATTTACTTTCCCCGTGGACGTGACGATCTGATACCCCATCAGGTCTAAAGAGGGTGCGGTTGAGGCAAAACACAACCACAGTTAACGCCACCTTGGGTACCGAAGACTTCCGATCGGTGGTGGGAGGCGGAGAAGAACCATTATGTTAATGGAGCAGATGTTCTGGAAACAGATGGTGCTGTGGTGTCCGAAGGAATTCTCTCCCCTGGTTTGTTGGGGCTGGAGTCATCAGAAGACAAAGTCGCCGTCGAACAACTGTCAGGGTGAGGCGTCAAGTCGCTCTGAAACTGATACAGATTTACCAGATGGAAATGTTTTTCACCACTTTGGACTGCATAACGGCGGAGCAATTTTGTCGGCACCACTGTCCTTCACATACAAAAGAAAAGTAATGGAGGGTGATAAATGTGCTATAAATGGAAAAACGTGGGACATACTTAGAAATAAGCCACATGTTCCCGGCATCTTGTTTTTTTGCGCCTAACAAGAGCTGCATTGAAATTCTAGATTTTAAACTTTACACTTGATATAAAATATCACCAATAGATTTTCAGCTTTCATATTCCTCTAATTTCTGTTGTAGTACTGTTCTTAGACTGGTCTATTCTGCGCAAGCCTTTACATTTATTCACTACCACATCCCGCAACGCCCCGAATCTATAATTATTACCACAGTTGTCGCTGATGTAATACATAATTAAATCAGCATCACGTCAAAAGAACTTTATATAACAACTGCGAAGCGTGCGAGGGTTGTTTAATAAGTCTTGTAAAAATTGAAGAAAACTAATAGTTTATTGAAAAATTAATGCATTTTCAACACAGTCTCCTTCCTTGGTTTACACTTGGCCCAGCGAGTTGCCAATTAGTTCAGTCAATCACAAAAATAGGTTTTGTGAAAGTGTGCAAAATACTATGTCACGGCCTCAATCACATCCTCATTTGACGGAAGTTCTTGCCACAAAGCCAAAATTTTCAAGTTCGGGAAAAAGAAGTCGTCGGTTGATCTCAGTTCCGCTGATTAGGGTGAATGAGAAACTATTCGAATCGCAACTTGTACAATTTCGCAATTTAGACTGCTGTTTTGCGCCCTGATGCATTGTGTTAATGAAACTGCACTTTCTAGCGCACCATTCTCGGTCGTTTCTCAATCAGCACCCGTTTCGAACGATCCAACAGAGCAGCAGAATAGAACCCAGTAATAATTATGCCGTTATACAAAAAATCTATGAATGTTATACGCTGAAAATCCCAAAAGACATCACTTTTCCAGTACACGCAATGGTCTTCGTCTGATTCAGAGCACTTTCACCAGCTTTTGCCATTGATTTGATTGTGTTTTAATCTCTTAAATGTAACTCAGTACAAGTCAACACTAAAGAGCCAAAGAGGTGAAACATCGGGTTTCAGAACGTGACAGATGGACCGTTTGGCGACTGAAAAATATGGTACCTGAGTCCAGTTCTTTGAACCCGGGAATTTTTGTAGGCCAGAAATTAGGGAGAGAAACCGTGGGCCAAGCTGAATTTTATTTGGAGGCTGAGGGTTAGGTTATCCGCCATGCATGGTGGGGTGAATGAAGGAGATGACCAGCGAGGATGTATGCGTCGGGCATGGAGATTTTGAAGAAGTCTACAGGATACGTGGTGTTTGATCCACGGCAGTCGTGGAGGAGAAATTTGAACAGTAGGGTATGGAGAATTGAACAAGTATGACCTCAGGAGAGTGCGTGATAGTTGAGCCACGACACTAGAGAAATTAGTCAGTCAGGATCGAGCTTTAAAGTAATCAGGCAGATAGAAAACGAAGAATCTTTGCTGGTGTAAAGAATGAAGGCGAACTGCGAACAGAAGAAGTCCTGTCCGAGTAATTTCCGAGAGCCCTGGAACGAGTTCCAGAGGCGATCAGAATTCGTGGTAAGCGGACTGAAAGATACTGGCGTGGGCAAAGGACGAAGCTGTTTACCAACCATAATAAATCTCAGGTGTGTCATTGCCAATATCGAAAAGTACGTGATTTCGATTGTTTTGCTGCACGATAAGCCCACAAAAATGACCCTTAAGCAGATATAGAGTATTACTAAATGCAATTGAGCTAGCCGTGGTAAATTTTTAATTTGGATCCTAAAATATAATAATTGTTTTTTATAAATAAATTTAATTTGTTTTATATTTAATCTAGCCCAATAATTTATTTTGATTAAAAAAATTATATCAAACCCCCACAAAGTTTTTCGTGCCCAGATTTTCATTGAGGATGAAATGTTCTCGTTCAACTACCTCATTTTTAGAAAATTCAATTTGGTTTTGATTTGTGCAGCTGTCTAACCTTTCAAATGAAAGTGTTTAATGACAGAGCGAAATTTTTGTCTCCTCCTAACTGCACATTCAACACTACCGATGGTTGTCAACCCTCGTACATTTAGACAACGTTTCCTCTTTAATTTACGACTGAATTCAGTTTTGAAGAACACTACGGGGGTTCTATAAAGTTTCAGACATAACGGACTTTTATTTAAAGTTTCTTTTTATACAGTCTCCTTCTTAGTCTACACAATTATCTTAGCAATGTTCCTATTTCTTAAACTCATCCAAATAGAACTCAGCTATTTCCTCTGATTCCAACTTTTAGCCGAGGAAACACCAAAAGACTCACATGGGGCTATCTCTGTTGTGTAAAGAGCGAGTTAAATCAATTCACACTGTAATTTGAGAATTTTCGTCATGGCAAAGGCTGAGACGGCGCAATGTCTTGGTGAAATAATTTCTTTCTGTAAATGTGGTTGTTTCTCTGTAATTTCTGCCCTCAGATAGTCTCGTAATAATGAGTTTCCCCATTTTGAATATAATTGTTTAAGATAACGCTATCCCAAAAAGGTTTCCATCACTTTCCCAGCCAAAAAGAAATTAAAGAAAACAACAGTTTTTACTCTTTTTGAAGCCGATTCCCCTTTCGCAATCCAATTCTTTGACTGTCCTTTGGTTATGGATCATAAAGGTGTATCCAAATTTTATCTATAGCTATTAATCGACTCCAAAACTGTGACACGCGGATAGCATACACATGCCTAAATCTGGATTCAATATGTACCAAACACGTTCTATGGACATACTCTTAGTCTCTTCTATCTCTTACAGTTTAATTCGACGGTTGTTGAGCACCATTTGGTGAACCTGAGCTATGTTATCGTCAGTGATTGCAGTTTTGGACGTTTTCTTTCATGTGAAAGGAATATGAAAGCTGAAAATCTATTGGTGATATTTTATATCAAGTGTAAAGTTTAAAATCTAGAATTTAAATGCAGCTCTTGTTAGGCGCAAAAAAACAAGATGCCGGGAACATGTGGCTTATTCCTAAGTATGTCCCACGTTTTTCCATTTATAGCACATTTATCACCCTCCATTACTTTTCTTTTGTATGTGAAGGACAGTGGTGCCGACAAAATTGCACTGGTCTAAGAGCTCCGCTTCCCATTGTCTTTCAAGCTGATACCATCACGTTTAAATTCAGCTTCCCAAATGATAGTGCTGAGTTCCCGTAAACATCGTGCAACTCGTCTTTGATTTGCGCACTTTCAACAACAAACATTTAATAATAATTGTTATAACCTTTCGCATCCCCCCTTTTCAATTCCCTTCCTATGCTATTAAAGGGGAGTTTGCCTGTTTCAGGATCGCCCTGCTGTAGCCTGTTAACCTCCCTTCCTCCCCAAAATATTTTGTTACAAATTATTACGAAGACTCACTCTTAATGCGAACAATAGATATTTTTACAAGTTTTCACAGAACATAAGACTCTTTGAGCGTATATGGTGATTTTGACGCTACAATGGTCAAAACCAGGCACTATGTGATCGGGTTATTACCAAATACAAAAGATGTTTATCTCTCAACCTGTGCACCCTTTTAACATTAGTATCTGTGCTGCATAGCTACGAACACGTGCAACAAACCATGGCTGAATGAACCACACTTACTAGTCTTACTACCGCAGAAATGTAATATAGTACTACCAATTAGCGATTGCTGCTTAGCTGCCCGACCAGCAGGTAGCAAGGTGTTATGAAGGGCCCTATTCACACTTCAATACTCCAAGTTGACTTTTTTACATTGAGCTCCGATTTATTTAATATAATATATTATTTCAAAACATTTAATTTATAAAATTTCTATACGCTGTTACTAGAAAAGTGATACCAAACAACTGAATTGGATTCCAAGATATTGGTCAAAATTGAATGCAAGAATGTTCATGGTCTTAGTTTCTATAGTTATATGTTATCAAAATTTATAATAGATTGAATGTTGAATTATATTTCTGAGTTTTAATTATCATTTTAACCCTATTTTAAATATTGCGTTAAATTATAGATTTATTGGTATCATTTTTCTTGTAATAGTAGTATGTAGAACTGATATATCTTAAACATTTCAAAATAAATCTCAGTTTGGTCTACTGAAGTCTCTATGGGGAGTAAGGAGGTGTGAATAAGGACAGGTAGAGACTCTTCTACCCACTATTCAGACAGTTCAGCAGCAATCGCAAATTTATAGCACTATAAGTGCCGCCTACTAACTCTCTGAATGCATAGTTACACACTGCAAACCTCTTAGCTCACTACTAGTTTGCCTAACTTATTACTCCCACCAAATTTAACGTCTATTTTTCATTGGTACAACAATCTAAGTCGTTCTCGCTGGTTCCCGTCCAGTCCCGACAGGAACAGAGACGTTGGTCTTTGTGCCTTAGCACCCATATTTTCAACTCATTAAAAGTTGTACAATGGGTTTGGGGTAATTATAATTATTTTTATGCATCATAAAATTTTACTATTATTACCATCAGTCAAAGCTTGATGTTCTGTAAGCATAATTTAGTAAACTTTCCATGGCAAGCTTTAACTTCACTGCCGATTCTGTCTCCAACGTAAAATCCAGAAAAGATTAATGAGCAGAAACTGACCAAAACAATTGACAGTAATACGTAGTATATTAGACAATTCAATTTGTAGCATGATTATCACATACTAAAACCCAAAGGCGCAACTTAAAAATCTGATCTGAAGCAATGATTGATTTTAGATAGTAGAAAAAATGAAATGTCATGAATAAAACATTGGAAAGTGCGATGTAAGATCTCATTAATTCTAAATAATACTTTCATTCCTCAAAAGAAAATGTTAGCAAAGTTTCTAGGAGAGAACTTCAGAATTTTTGTCTCGCTAATAGGCAAAGGCTTACGGAGTAGAGAAAGGGAATCACAAAGTGAAATATCTTCTAGTTACTGGAAAAATTAATCGTCGCCAAATATGTCAGTACAATATGGAAGAACATAATAAAAAATTTTCATTTTTAAAAAGTTTTATTTTATATAGTAATATATTTTTAAAAATATGTTTGATTAAAATTTAAAGAACTTAGTTTGTATTATTAAAATTATTTTTGTAATTATAAAAAAGTACGGTTTTTATATAAGAACTGTTGGGCTTACAAGCGGAATCGCTTGTAACAGGAAAAAAATAATGTTGCATATATTTAATATAGGGGAAGAAACATATTGAAACCATGAAAAACAGAAAATATAATGCAATTAGTATTCAATTGTCCCACAGAGAAATAAAGCACAGAAAATAAGACGCGAAAATGGTTATTGTGATTTATGTTATGGGACAGTCTTGGACCATAGTTTGTCAGATAGAAAGCTGAATAATTTTATATCTGAAGCAACAAACAATCCAATTTCTTACTAGACGTCAAAAATTTTAAATTGAATGTAAATGAAACTGATGTGATTAAGTTTCTTTTATCTAGACGTTTACTGTATTCAGTAATTTCCCTAAGTCAAATTACTTAACAGTTTCCCATTTCTGTGAATTTTTCAGTTGAAAAATATAAATTATTGTTAAAAAAAGAGAAATGGGGGAATAAAAAAAACTAACAGATAATTAAAGTTTATTTTATATAATATAATTAGCATTTAAACACTAGGTCCTCTGCTCCATATATATATAATTTATAGCGATTTAAAATTGAATACATAATAATGGGTAAAAGGATGGTTTTTATTTGGACGAGACTCAATTTAAACATTTGGGTTATATCTATGAGAGTAGCAAAACAAACGTGCAGCAGAGATCTCGTTTTTACGTTGATCTGAAAAACGAACCTGTTTAGTTTAGATCTCGGCGACTTGAAGTCTTGAGCATACGGCAGGTACGGGTCCTGGTCTCCTTCGCGGGTCGTTGTGATCTCAGCAAGCAGAAGATAGTGGATTTTCACTTTCAGTTGTCGAGGAAACCCAGTTTTCCTACTCCACGAATATGTTTATAGCACAGCCGAGAATTTTGGTTAAAATGGTAGAATTTCTGATGGGCTTTTATTTTACTTTCAATAAGGCACTGAAAGCGTCTGCTTTTCCTCTGTGCAAATCTCTTCCTTCTTCCAGAATATTAATTTAACTGTACTATTTCTTTTCCCCGGCATTCAGTTCTCCCAGACTTATTTCTTTCTCTAAGTCTTGAACCAAACAGCTGTTTCTAGACATCTTTCTTATACTTCCTACTCCTTCCTTATCCTATCTTTTCTAATATATTTCTCCTTTTGAGTCGTGAGACGAACTGCCATTCTCGTATCCTTGCGAACTACCCAGCTCATCTCTCTGACACACTCAGAACATGGTAAAACACAATTCCACGTGAGGTGTCTACGACAATCATATTGAATTTTCTAAAATACCGGGATCCACAATTTCGAAGGAATGGGACTGACCGTAGGGACATATTCACAGATAATGGTGGCTGACCAGCCTTAATCCTCAAACATTTTCTGTTGGCACGAAAATGGGATTTGAAATTCGACGCTATGGCGCCAGACCAAGACGGGAAAAACAGCCACGTCGCCTATTTGTTGCTATATCTGAATATGTTTTTCTCTAATTGCAGAAATATTAATATTCATTGATGACTAAATAGGAAGTATTCTCTACAATAATTTGAATACATAATATGTAAATATAATAAGTTAATATGTTATGTTTATAACATATTAATATTTACAGACAAATTATGGGATAAAATATCATGTAACATATCAGCTGTCATTGTTGCTTTCGTTATCCAACAAAGTACCTGTTGAATTCAAATACTTAGTATTTTTAACATTCAGAAAGTTACAGGAAGGTACGTCACCGAACTCCAACATTAAGTCAAACCTAATTTATCAGTTCTTAAACTTACTTTGTACTTATAAACTATGAAATTGTATATCTGTGATGTAGCATAACGTAAAATACGTTTCCTTACTTGATTAAATTACGTAATTGAATTTCCTGCGAGGGTTATGAAGGAGCTCCTTTAAAATATTGTAAAGGTTTTGTTATTTAGTGGTTTCATTTACGTGCAATTATGTAAATTGAATACTGTCTGAAAAATGTTTTCGCCACTTCTAAAATCTACCAGGAGCTAATTTGAGCATTCATTTATTGGCCTTTGTTTCTTAAAGTAATAAACTATGAATAACTAAGAATTATTTGTAAATGAAAGAAAGGTTACAATTAAGTTTCTATACAAAACCACCTGTAATATACGATCTTCAAACATCCGGGAGCGTTGCTATCCTGTTGCATGAAGGCTTTCTAAATTATATAGAGAACCTTAATTCATCTCATTACGAAGACCACAAATTCATGCTACGAATCGATACGCTTAAAGAGACAACTGTCGCTTAGCAATGAGGTTGTCATCCTATAATTTAGACTTCTGAATAATATCTAAGTCTCACGGAACCTCTAACTAGGGTTCAGGATTTTGAGGGATAGTCAGAAGGTCTTCAATTTCAAACAGCCATGGCATGTATAATTTGTTTTATTATTTAACAAATTAATTACAATGCTTCAAACGTCATTTCTGAACTTCTTCATACAAAATCCAACTTCTTTTGAATTTAAAATTTTCATGTCTGCAAATACAATTTAAACATTTCGTTTACAAAGACGCTTTTGTCTTTCAGCCTTAAAAAGCTAGAAAACTTTAATACTTTTGACTATGATTAAATTATTGAAAGATTTAAAAATAACATTGTTACATTAGTACTCACAGAAGTCAATGAGTTTATATTGAATGCGTTCAGAACAAGGAAGACCATAACACGCAATTTATTGCCGTTCGGCTTTATAGCTGGTGAATTGTTCACATTGGACGCAATTGTAATCAATACAATATTTATTTTAAAATTAATATTCGCATTGTTATATTATAAATATCTGTATTATAAAAATAGATTCAGTATTGCAAAAAAATACTTACAATTTCTTTATATTTGTTCACGTGAAGATGTTCTAAACATAGGAACGATACGTAGTAATAGTTTTTATTTTACTAAAATATTTCTGGCCAAGAAGTTGAGTGGACCTTAAAGGCTGGGCAGATTTATTATTGTGGCCCTTTACCTTCTGTATTTTATGTAATTAGTTAACTTTAATGATACATTTTTGTATTTCAAAAAATTATTTTTTTTCTTGCAGTATATTGCTTTATATTGTACTACCAATAACCAACTGACTTAGATAACCAAGTACAAAGAAAAGTCTCTTTAAAAGGAAAAACAATTTCCGACTCCTGATATCTTTGACGTTTCATTCACTCTTTCATGCGCTATTGCCTGGCCTCATTCTCGTCAATAAGCTTCTTGCGATAAGATAACAGCAGTGAAGTTCTTCTTGGGAATACTTTACACATAGTAGAATGGCGGTAGAAGCATTTTGATAGAGTGGTCACAGCAATATTCGGGATGCAAACTACAACATTGTGTTCAACACAGTGCTGCCGAATTAATGAAATAATTCCAACAAAAAAATCATCTCTTAGTGAGTTCTAAATCATGTCAAGCCAACTAGCAGAAATCTTTTTTCAATTATAAATAATAGTATTTAATGGGTTTGATGCGTTTAAGAAAAATTGACCAAATTTTCATTAATTAGGGATTAAATTCTCACAGTCTTATCTGATGTGACATCTGAAACGACAGGCTTAAAGGACGACGAACAGTCGCTTGGAACTCAACAGATTACAAGACACCTAGTAAGACCTTCATTGTAAGGTTGTTAGAATTCTTTATTTGTTTTGCGTCTTCCTTGAGTTAATAATGTAACTGAGCCCCAAAGTGGACCTATTGAAGCGCCGAGGTGACTTGTGAGCTGGAAAACGCAAAGCGACCTCAGTCAGAGTGAGAACATTTTAAGAAAATGGTAGCTTAGGGAAACCCTAATTAAGTTAATAAGATTGATCCTACCTTCAAACTTAAAGTATAGAAAATTTGTCTCTAAAAATAATTTTTAATTGTTCTGATAATATATGACAATTTCGAGTAATGAATTTGCCGACAATGGAATAGGGTAAATGTGAAACAATAACATTCCTTTCCACGATACTTCTATAAGGTTAAGTGTAACATCAATTACACTAAGAAAACCTTGAGATTAGAGTAAGAAGATACAATTTCTTTGTACAAAGGACGTCGTCGTGAGGAATAATAGCCCAATTATCTATAGTATTAAATCTGTGTTTTGTTTAGGACTTCGTTTGCATAGTTAACAGTTAAACGTCGTACAAGACTAACGCAATTAACATTCCAGTAAAGACGCTGAGCTTCATTCCTAATAAGCCATGACAAGTATGTGATAGTTAATTTTCCGCAAATTATGCAATTAAGATACCTGATCGATTAAGCCTCGGTAATGAGCACTCTAAATATAGCGACTTTTGAAAGCATCATGTATGACGGTACTGTTAATATTGACCTTCTTACTGCAATTACGTAGTGAGAAACCTTAGATATAAACCATTTGAAGGTGACCTCAGACCTTGCTAGATGGCCAAACTAGGAGAAAGTAATATGCGGAGGAGACTTGATTCCTCGAGAAACCTGATTTCCGTAATTTGTGTTCTGGTGGTTATGCTAGCACGCGACCTCAGATAAATGATGGTGTTGGTAGGGAGACTAATGGAAGTCGTTTGCTGTAATCACTGGTACCAGACATCAGACAAGTGTCTTCGATGGGTTCGTTAAACCTTACTGCGTCCTGCATCAGCGTGTTACGAAGTGTGCTGATTCGACGCAGCTGAATTTGCACGCGTACTGGAGCTTCCTACTCTTCAAAGAATATTGCTTCGACAGCCAACAAGGAAGTGTACTTTAAATCGCGAACTATTATATGAGTCAACAATATACTTGCTTACGCCGTATTCGGTTCTCGCGGAGAATGTGCATCTTCTTGATATTGAAGGTTCCGGAGAAATGTACTATAATTTCACTACAACAGGACTTGAGTAATCATAATGAGTGACTGAAAGTCTTTTTTGTGTAAAACATTTCAATCTATTAATACAGAAGTCATTTACATGTTCGTCTTACGAATTTTTGCAACTTAAGAATCAATAATCCGTAGAAGAAACTTATGCTACTAATACCTCATTATTTTAGTGTTTCCATTTTACGTGAAAGTCTCAAATAATGAAAAGATATTAAGTATTGCATTAATTACATTTTTTTAGTGACATATTTACCTCTTGTTTTATATAGTGTAACGATAATAATGTTTGATTCTTTTATTATGAACTAGCTGGGAATAAAGTTATGTTAACCCGATACAGTATTTTATTTGACAATAACTTTTTTCACCATGTCATTAAACCATTACCGAGAACGTCACATTTTTGTAACCCATAAAAAATACAGTATAATTTATGTATTTATTTTATATTTAGTATTTAAGCTTCAGGATGAACCTTATAACTTGCAGTTGGTTTTGAACAGGTCCCGCTTTCAACGATAGGTTATTTATGGTGCGAAATGTTTTTTGTTGTTGTGGTATTCTGTCCTAAGACTGGTTTGATTCAAACCTCCATGCTAACCTATCTTTCGCAAGCCTTTTCATTTCGTTATAACTAGCACACCCCAAATGATCCCTAATCTGCTTAATGCATTCAATCCTTGGCCTTCCTCTTCTGTTCTTACCCCACACACTTCACTCTAATGATAATTTTACAAGACCCTCGTGTCTTAAAATGTGGCCTATTAATCCGTCCCTTCTCTTAGTCAACGTCCTCCATATTGTGCGAAATGTTTATAATTTAAAATTTTTATAGTATTATAGATCAAGACAATAGGCAATTCGCATTCACTTTTGGTGATATAGACGCGCGTATGGACCACAAACCCTATCACGTAGAAAGCTCTTCACTTTTTTATATGGTTTTATCTATGGAACCTACAATCAAAGATCAGTTGGTAGAGCACGCGGCTGGATATCGTGAGGTCCTGGGTTCGATTCCTGGTCCAGTTGACTTTTTTCATTCTTGTCTTTCTTCTAAAAACGAACTGTATGCTTCACTGGGCTTCAATTGAGTATTCTAACTAACTTGGATTAGATGTACTATGTCAAAATCCTTTGCGGGAGAACTTATCAACTCCCAAAAGTTTCATGGCGATCGGGTGAATGGTGCATTATTGCAAAAAGGACAAACAAACAGACATTTGATTATATATATGTATACATATGATAAACGCTTCATATTAAATTTACTATACGTTGTTTACAAAACTATTTACAAAAATCACGCATAAGAATACAAAATATTTATTTTACCAGTATCTGTGAGCCGTGTGGCAGAGATTATTTTAGTCTTGGAATTATATATATTCACCTGAGCTCCAATATCTGGTT
This sequence comes from Eucriotettix oculatus, assembly GCA_034510155.1. Taxonomy (NCBI): domain Eukaryota; kingdom Metazoa; phylum Arthropoda; class Insecta; order Orthoptera; family Tetrigidae; genus Eucriotettix; species Eucriotettix oculatus. Next base: position 16,174,700 of record CM067378.1, read on the forward strand.
TCCATCACGTTCAAAAGAACCTTTTGTAGGTATCTGCTTGGGGGTAGTTTCTGAGACGTCGAAGACAGAAATAGTACATTCAGATAGATTCAGATAGATATTACCTGACCCCAAAACTTAACTTCAATGTTTCAAATTGCAATATTAGACTTTCCTAACCTAAGAGCATTCTTCTACTCCCCATCCTTGGCTTCTCCCTTTCCCAGTCTCTCACAATCGTATTTCTTTTGCAAACCAATCGCTATGGTCAACAAATAAAACAACCTTATACACCTTTGTGTAATATAATTCAACAGCGCATAATTGCAGTATTTCAGCACCATCTAGTACAGTGGTTCTCAACCGAAGGTCTGAAGGAAAATTTTAGTGGTCCGCTAAATATAATGTAACAAGAAACATATGGCCGCAAAAGTAGCTATTAATTTACGCATTTCGGAAGCTTTTGAAATATTGTCATCATCATACATTTAAAAATTGTCTCATTTAAGGTGTTAAATTTTGAGTATTTTTAAAACACATTAATTATGTCTTGTTAGGTAAACCCACAAAGAAGAAAAACAAAGCAAGTGGAGCGAATGAGGAACTGAGATTGTTTTTAGAAAAAATGTTTGTGACAAAATATTTACAAAAATTTGAAAAATGTTGTGAATTAAGCCGTGAAAGTGATTAACTATGTAAAATCAAAACCACTTTAATCCAGATTAAATAAAATTTTGTGCGATGAAATTGGTACTGATCACAAAGCAGTTTTATTACATACTGAAGTGAGATGGCTATCCAGAAGAGAAGCACAATTAAGACTTTTCTTTTAACTTCGATATGAGTTGTTAGTCTTCCTGAAGACACAAAATAATTCAGGACAATATTTTGTGAAAGTTTTAATAAATAATTCATGGTTAATAAACTTGAATATCTAGCAGATAGTTTTACTAAGTGCAATTAACTTATCATTACGTGGAACAGGTATTACATTTTTAATATAAGAGATAACATTTCATATTTTGATAAAAATACCATTTTGGATTTCATATGTTGAATTTAATGATTTTTTCCTACCTTGCATGAATGTTTGTATGAATTACATTTTGAATCAGATGATGAAGTTTCCAAAATGTTTTTAGAACACCTGCATAAGTTGAAATAAACTCTTTTGTAATATTCTCTGAAAAACAGTACGGACAATTCCAGCATTAGTAACCCATTTTCCGTGACTTACTTTAATACAAGTGACTATGAAAATCTAATTGATTTATGCAGTAACTCTAATTTGAAACAAAAATACAAATATTTCTGGGCGAGTTTGTCAGAAGAGTACCCCGATATTTCAAACAAGCTATTATTGTTTTACTCCAGTTTTCTATAACCTGTTTATGCGAAGTGGGATTTTCTTAGTATGCTGCTATGAAGTCAAAGTGCAGAAACAGGCTCGATGCCGCACCTAATATTAGAATTCAACATACAAATATTGCATCAGTTATCAGTAGGATATGTGATTCAGGGATCGCAAATCACGAAAGTCATTTAGTGCGTCATTTATTCATATTTTTATTTTATATTATATAACAGTTTTATATTTCGAAGTAATTATTAAATATTTTTATACAAGTACGAATTACCAAACCTAAATAATGGAGCCAAGTGTTCCGTTAAAATATCTGATTTTGCGAATTGTTCCATTGCAGAAAGGGAAACCGTGATCTAATGTAATAATTCAAAACAAAGAAAAATATTTTTGACATATAATTTCTAATGGAACGGTTTAAGGAATACCGTTATTATGTTATCGTAAGTAGCTAAGTGCTTATGACTGATAATATTGTTCGTTTAGCAGGCCAGCAAAAGTCAAGACGATTTGTTTTAATGTCCGGTGTCAAGTGTTATATCTCCTTCAGAAGGTGTGACGTTCTGCTTTCGCATCTGCAGCAGAAGTGTCAATTGATTCGTTGAGATGTGTGAGGCAGGCGCTAATTACAACACAACGGTGCATTGTCTTCAGCCAAGCTTTGTATGAAGGAAAGGTCACAGCAGAACGAGTTTAATTTCTTCTAAGTTTTCAAGGTTACAATTGGTGTTGAAGATACACGAGTTTCACCGGAACATTTGATAAAATAATAACTGATGAATAACAAGCTATATGAGAGTAAATAATTCATATCAATAAAGAGGATTACTGCAAGAATATCTAAAAAAATTCCCGACGAAAGTAGAAACCAATATCGTTTATGGAATTGTGTTTCTTACGGCTTATAACTTAAAACTGTAATTATGGAAATCCAGGCAAAAAATACATTTAATTTTCTTTTAAGGAACCTTGCTTATCTTCAATATAACTAATGAGTCTGGAATTCCATAATTTAAGTTCTAAGTTATAAGACTTAATAAAAATCATGTTTTAAATAATTTTGAATCAACCCAATATCTCCGGAATTGGAAAATAAAATACCCGATTATTTATATTACTTAACAGCATAAAACTAAACTATTAATTTTTTAAACGTATATTCATATTCCTTTGATCATATTAATAAATGTGTAAAACTCTCCAGGAAATGTTGACTATGACTGCAATCCTCCACAGACCTATTGACATTATGAATACGTTACTTATTGTAACAATAAACATTTAAATATAATTTACGAATTCATACCTTACAAAGAATTAAATACTACGCTGGCAACAGTAGTGAAGAAAGTGGAGAAAGCTTATCACTCAAGTAAAGGTGGTGAAATAAATAAAACTAGTGAATTTGTGGTTGTGTTCGTTAATCAGGCAATCTTTAAGGGACACGGGGACTCAAATTTCGGCCAAAAACAGGAAAAAATAGATTTTCTAATTTTTTTCATATTAATAAGATAGCAAAACTTTATTCTATTTCTATTATTGCTCAGGAGAAATTTAAAAGGGTATGACTCTAAATTAATAAATTATTACTTTATTCTAAATAATGAGATTTCTCAGCTGATATCAAAAACCTTCCATGCGTCACAAACATAAATATATTGTCTTCATTATTTTAGTACATAATCTACTTGCTCATATATTTAAATACAAGGATTAGTTTTTGAAATGTTCAAGTAGTTTAGGTGAAACAAATTTTCAAAGTGATGAAAAGTGCCAATTTTTAAGTAACCGTATGAAGTTCTTAGTACAAAATTATTTTCTCCCCACACTTTTATTCAATTTCAAAAATAATACTGACAATTGATAACATTGGCGAGTCCTATATATTAATGTAAAAAAGATAAAATATATATAAGTATGTAACTCAAGAAACATTTTCAAAATTGCCAAACTTTGAAAATAATTTTCAAAATATCTCAACAAAAAACAAGTATACAGAAACAAAATTTTGTACATTACTACATATGTGTGTTGTTAACACTCAGTAAAAATTTCAACTAAGTAGTTTTTCATTTACAGGAACTTCAATTTTCAGTCCCCGTATCCCCTTAAGTTGATATTTTTGTGTTTATAAAAAATTGACAATTATTATGCTACTAGTAACATATTTCATTAATACTAAAATTTATCTTTATGCATTATATATATTTTTACATGGTTTATCTAGTTATGCAGATTTCTAATTCATTTTTTTAATTAAAGAGAAAATTGGAATGAAGTGGATGTATTTGTTCCGTCGCGAAACAGTTGATAAGTATCAGAGCCACGGTTAAGAGATGGAATAAAGAAGTTCTTGTGAATAATTGATGGGTATTGAAGGTATGAATGAATTAATGCTTTCCTCAATTTTAATCAATTTATTGGAATCACTTAGATCTGTCTGACCTAAATTACATTTATATTTAAGCAAAGTTAATCGCTGTATTATTGAAATCTTGAGCCGTAGAATGGAATTTTCTTATGGCAACGCATCGTTGTATATGAAAGTTGATCGCGAGGCAATGTGAAACTGATTGCGGAAGTATTTCTCAAGTTTTATTGGTTAAAAAAAGAGTATTACAGAATGTAGAATAATATTCAACCCAGTCTTCATTTATTACTTGGAGTTTTCGTGCGATTTTTTTGTTGTTGAGACCAGAGACTTGTACATTAAGATTTTTTATTGTGATGCGGTGTAATGAATTAAGGTGGTGATTTTGTTTTTACTCTATCAGTGGCGATACTCAATACAATATGTATGAAAAATTTTCCATTGGTGACAATCAAGCGGCAACAACAACCAAGTTGGATGAAAATGAAATGCAGCAAGTCGCCAGAAATGCGGGACATCACTGGCCTTGGGCATTTAACCCTCGGGAATTTCGAAGGCTGCCTTCTCCCGCAACGAAATACGAATGAAACCGTAGGCCAAGCTGGGGATAATATGATCTACCATCTACCCCCATGATAAACTATAATTTAGGGATACTACCCGAGGTTGCACCTACAAAAGATGCAGGGAAAACCGTAGAAAACCCTCATCAGGTAGGTCTTGGGACTATCATATAAAGGGGATTTCGGACTTCAAATAGAATGAATATGCTTGCTTTGACCCTTGGGAAAAATGCCTGCGATGGCATTGGAGGTCGTACGAAGCATTTAGTGACAAGGGGGAGTTTACAGCGACATTATAAGGATCAAATCTTAAAAGCTCGGGATACCTATAGTTTTTGTAAAGAAAACGTTAATTGAATTAAAATCAGTTACAGAAAATTAGAGGAAAGGAACAACTCTTGCCTGAAAATTAAAGAACTCAGATCATATCATTGTTTCATATCACAAACTGAAACTGTGTTAAAATGCCAGTATATATTGTTTCCAACGGAAATCGAACTTCAATCAATTGAAAGAGTTGTATTTTGATTTAAAAATGAAAAGGATCATATTTAGGAATCGCCTGGAATTCACCGGGTGACCGGACGCACTTTTAATAACAAAATCAAACTTTATGAGAAAATATCACTATTGTTAAATCCATAATAAAAACTAGTTATGGGTGAAAAGACATTTTATAGTTATTAATTCACTGCGAATTTAGTTCAAAGAAATTGTGTACAATTTTACATGATTGTAGTTTAAATTTCATTTTTATACTATATTTCATTACGCATTTTGCAATTTACATTGCGTAACAGTGGAATAATATGTACTAAAAATTGTTATATAATATTTAATTTTTTTATCAAAACAGTTTTAACGTGTCTATATATTTGAAGTATTACACTGATATACCCACTTATCCTACATGTGGAAACCGAGCATTTCTTGCTATCATTAGCAATTTTTTATATTATCTTTGAGTTAAATCTCAAAGTTAAAATTGATACCGTAGTTTCCATCTATAGAAACCTATTATGTGAACAAGTCTGAGATTTTTTAAGTGTTAAACAGAGATATTGCGTATTAAACATTGAAACAAATTCAAAAATCCTATTTTTAAAGCGGTGTAATTTATAATGGGAAAATCAGTTATCATTTATAATGTATATAGAGTAACTACATCATTATGTGTAATAGCACAGAAATTATTTAAGTTCGCAAACTATTTTTTCTAAGAGATATTAGCCTACGAAAATTGAATTCCCTTCATTTGGAATCGACAACTTCGTTACACATACTACACGAAAAATAATATTATGTTAGTTAATGTGAGTTAAATTACATGATATAATTTGTTTGAAAATGATACGTCAACATAGTCGTAGAGAGTTTAGAAATTCGTAGTTGCCCGCAAACGCGAAAAACAAAGTACACGCTACAACAAAACTGGCGGCATTTTTTTGAACCGGACACAATATAAATGAAACGAAATTAGTTGCGAACTGCCAAAACATGAGGCAATGCGCAAACAAAATATTAAATTTTTAATGCTATTGAGAGGAGGAAGACGCTCAAAATAGTTCCCTGAGGTATTCCGTTTTTAATCTTATATTAGTCCGTTACGGCCGCATTTGTCCTAACTTTGGTAACTCTTTTTTGAGATTAAGTTCTCTGTGAATTGGAGGATGTTGCCAGTAATTCTTACTGTATTTCATTTATTGATGCAAAAATATATCGTGTTTTAGTACGCAGATAAGTTAAATGATCGGAACATGTTAGAGGTTCAACCGTTTGTCTATCGAGTTATATAAAAAAATTTTGGTTCATATAACTTTCACCATACTATAAAATTATTCAATAAAAGATTCCTCTGTCAGAAAAAAACCAGAACAGTGAGCGTTCTTCAACTAATGAGTAAAGTTCAAGAGTAAAATAATTTTGAAGTTATAAACAGAAATTTTTATTTATGTCAGACCTTAACTTATCCTAGGGTTGACAACCTAAAGTCATAAAAATACTGAACACCTACTCCAAAACTTGGTTTTTAATATAATTTTGTGCCTTTAAGTTTGAATGTCCCTCGATAAACTGACAACGAATTCAATGATATTAAATAAAATGGAACCTACACAAAACAAAAGAAACATATCTCTTCTTCTTCGGCTCTGCAGCCCATTGAGGGCCTTGGCCTATCGGTTCGACGGTGGACTGTCATCTTACCTGACACATTTAGAATTTGGAGTGACACCTGGTCAAAGTATTGACTCTATAGCAGTCTTAATCCCAGTCTCGGGACGCCACAAACATCAAAACCCATTCCAAGAGATAAATATATATAGGTTATATTGTTGATCGGAAATTCTTGGGCCGCTTACAGGTATTAGATTAAGAGCGTAGTTCAGTAACATTGATGAACTGATAAACTGTACATGATCCAATTGACAAACGAGAGACCGGATGTAATGAAAGGTAATGAAAGCTAGGAGAAGAAGAGACAAAAGTGACGTGTGTAAAGGGGGAAAATACAGGCAGCAGTAGACGTATGTCACACAAAAACCTCGTTGAAGATGCAGAGCTGCGTTGAGTTGCGAGCTGTACTTCGGAGAATTCTGCGAAGGATCAATTCGCGAAAAGAGGCATTCGCTTCGTCACGGTCGCTACTCAATGCAGCTGAGTTTTAAAATGCCCAGACTGCTCTAAAGTGAGCCAACTTGAAATGTGACAAGTTGAAGGATAAGTGAACAGAATCAATGGCTGACAGCGACTCTCGTCCAATACAAGAACACGATTGTATTTTAGTACATGTCACGGTGCCTCATTAAGAATAATGATACACCACCCTTACCATCTGCTAAGATCCCACTGTGAAACTAAATCAACAACGTCTCTTGTTACGAAGGAGATACTGGTCCTAATGATTATGTTCTTTGATCTAAGAGATTAATACTCGCAAATATCCATTGAGTATGATACATGTTCCACAGAGACATTGCTGTAAACCTTTTTTTTTATTAAAAAAACTAGGTTTTTACATCCACAGCTTCTACTGAAACCATACTGGAGTAAAAGAATTGAAACCTTGTGCCACATACTCAGTACGTAATAAATTAGGAGCGTGCAAATTGTTTGTATAAGTTTTTGGGAGTAATATGGTGTTGAATTATACTTAACAAGTATGAAGTTATCAACAAATAGATTAAATTGTTAAATATTGGATTTTATTGATAAACATGAAATGAATAATAAAACTCCATTAAGTAAGAATAAAATTTTATATAAAAGTTAGAAATTCTTCTTAAAAGAACAGTACTCTTCGTTTTTACAACAGGTATTAAAAGCAGAGACAGACAAAACTGTTCCTTTTCGTGATCGGATCGGAACCTCTTGCTCAGTATAAATAATCTGTTTAATGATTCACCGCTCGTTTTATATATATATTATTAATGAAAAATATATACACTTTCGTATTTATTAATAAACAAAGAAATAATTATAAAAATAAAAAATGACTCTACGTACTTCATTTTTATAATTAATAAGTGGTCCCGATTGGATCCATTTCTTTAAAAGGGGAAAAATATTCATCCATACACTTATATAGTAATTTCTAATAGCCCTCGTTCCTGCATCCGCCTTTTCATTTCTATGTTATTAAAAGGGAGTTTCAACCACATGGATTACCTTTATGTAGCCTGTTATTCAGTAAAAATTCTATTAATCTATCATTTCGCCTGGTCAAAATCCTCCATATTGTTCTTTCTTCTCTTAGTCTGCTCAGTACATCCTGGATTTTCAGCATACTTCAATAGCACCACATTGCCAAAACTTATATTATTTTAATTTCTGCAACTCCTACCGTCCACGTTTTATAACTTCTTAACCTTTAACCGGATTTTATGGAACAATGTACTGTTCAAACATATTATAAAGTAATTGTTCTGTGCTGTTCCCACTTATCAGCCCCAGTCCTCTTCGGTATAGAGATAATTATGTTGTTCCTTGTATCTAGTATTGACAAATCACAACTGTTAATCTAACTTTTTTTACTTAAAAAATTATAATCTGTTGAAAATTATTTTATTTAAATTCTTTGTCTTACGAGGCGTTATTATTTCTATTTAATTTTTTTTGAAAACGCTAATAGGGTCCTTAAAAGTATTTGATGCTGAATAGTAGAATGATATCACAGAATAGGAATTAAAACGCACAAAGCAAATAGAATTAAGAAATTAAAGTGAAATGGAGTGCAGTTCTATATAATATTAAAATATCTGTCGTTATGTTAGTGTATCGGTGACAATATTTATTTTGTGCGGTGTCATATATTGTTCGCTTTTCCCCTATTCTGTTTAGAACTTCCTCGTCTCTGATTCTATCCACCCATCTGATTTTCACATTTTAAAGGCTTCTATTCTTTTTATTTCATGAGCTCCTATCCTGCACATTTCGCTCCTACATAACGCCACGCTCCATACGAATATTTTTAGCAACGATTTCCTAATATTCACACTTATATTACCCGTAAGTAAATCCCTCTTTTTCGCGATAGCCTTCCTTGCCTGTGCTATCCTACTCTTTATGTCTACTATACTTCTACCATCCGTCGTTATTACGCTTCCCAAGTAGGAGAATTCCTTACTTCCGTCAAAATATCCCTTCCCAATCTAACACCCTTTGTTATTCCACTGTTTCCCATACTACACTCCATTACCTTGGTTTTCCCTCTATTAATCCTCATATTGAACTTTCTTCAGGACTACGTTCATGCCATTTATTATAGTCAGCAAAGCGTAAGGTTTTTATTTCTTCTCCTTGCAGTATGATTCCTTTTCCATATTCCGTTTTATCTTTCTTCATCACTTGTTCTATATATATATAACAACATGGGCGACATACTGCATCCTTGTCTTTTTCCTTTCTGCCATCATATTACTATGCATTGAGCATTGAATGTACGCGGGTAATTAAAGACACGTCTGTTTTCAGCCGTGTAACAGTAACGCAACAAATAAAGCTGTTACAGCCATGCATGTGTTTGTCCAACGTTGAGTCATTTCCAGATCACTATCCTCGTGCCTCAAGTCGGTAATAAATAGGCTTTTTGCCCCTTATCATGCTAGTTTTTGTACACCCCGAAATATCGGTACTACTCATATCTGAGTCGTGGTCCCCACTGCGCAACCAGTGGAGACGTCCGATGGAGGACTAGCATCCCCACATGGTTATTATTTCATACATACCGACATACGCACATATTCATATGCCCCTACATCCTTCTCACAACAATCCTAACTGAATGAGGTGGGGCATGGTAATAAAAAAGTTGGGAAACGTATAATTTAGACGATAATTCCCGATTTTCCTCCGAATTTTTAGTGAAAATGGGAATGCATAACAATTTAAATATGACTCCGTTTAGAATTGAAATTTGTAACGCGTTTTAATTGGTCGCCGATGATCCAAACGCGTGGCTGTATTTTAAATCCTATCTTTCGAGAAACCCGTTACGATCTTGGCAAACAACCTCGCTTATCAGCAATACACATGCATGGTTTCCAATGTCAGAAATGTTTATGCATTACAAATCTTGCAAGTGTGATGTAGTTTCGTTTAGGTCACATCTCTTATCGCGCTGTACTAAGACAAGAAAGCTGTACATGTGCGTAGTAAACAGATCTACGCCTCTCCCTGATAAACATTTCACTCTCGTCTCGCCAGGTCTGGACAGTCAAACAACCTACGACTACGACTCTGACTCCCTCGCACCTACATTCTCAAATATATATATGAACAATTCCCGTCTAATTAACACGTAGATAATATTACATACATAAACAACTCAAGGCGATTCGGGAACAACAGTTTATTTTTACTTTAGTGAGTGAATGAGATACCATCAGAATGAAACTGAGTTTAAATCAACGCGAAAGTCCGACTTTGCTTGTAATAACCTGGTTTTATTATTTCGGGGTTTTTATTTTATTTTTAAGAATTACAAAAAATATACTCTGTTACTATTATTATAAAGCAGGATTTCCCAAACTTTTTCTGCAATGGGCACTTCGTAAAATCCTTAGCTTATTTTTAGGTTGGGTAATTCCAACTTCTAAAAATTTTAAAAAGTAATTATTATTTAGTACTTATTTTTAAATATAAAACTCATGTAATGTAAACAAAAATATTAGTAAATAAAGTACTTAATGACTTTGATGATTTTGAGTCCTTGAATTGCATATTTTGTTGATATAAGGAAAAATATTTGTATGTTGAATTCTAATATCTGGTTTGGCGACGAGCTGGTTTGCCACTTTGACATCATTACAGAAAAATCAAAAAATCCCGCCTCGCATAAATAGCTTATAGAAAGTAGAAGGAAAACGATATTAGCTTGTTTTGAAATATTTGGACACTCTTATGACTAACTAATCTAATGACTAATCTATAAATATGAGTATTTTTGTTTAAAATCATTAGTTTCAATTTATGATGTAAAAAATTGTATTTTTTATCAAAAAATGTAATTTTATATTATGTATTAAAATTTTAATTATTGTTCCTTGTAATGATATGTCAATTGAACTTTGTATAAATATCTGCCAGATATTAAGTTTTATGGAGGATTCGTCAAAATTTCAACAAAATATTGTCCTGCATTATTTTGTGCCTTCAACAAGACCAACAACTCTCTAAGAAGTTCAAAAAGTCTTAATAGTGTTTTTCCTCTGGTTACCCATCTCACTTCTGTATGTAATGAAAGTGTTTGTGTTTACTACCCATTTCATCGCTCAAAATTTTATTTAATTTAGATTGAAGAGGTTTTGATTTTACATAGTTATCACTCTCAGAGCTTCATTCATAACATTTTATTAATTTTTGTAATTTTTTTGTGCCCAGTATTTTTCTCATTAACAATTTCATATCGTCATTAGCTCCACTTGCTTTGTTTTGCTTCTTTGTGAGCCTACTTAACAAGACATAATCAATATATCTTAAAACAGCGAAATTGAACTCTTTAACCCTTGAGTAGTCGCGTGGGGCCTGGGAGAATCCACTCAACATTCAAAGCAGAATAATTTATAATGTAACGTTTACATGGCTCTCTCGTTCTATCAATGCCTTCATCAATATACTTTTTAGAACTTCTGATAAAAGAATCTAGTTCTACTTTCTTTGATAAAATAAAAAAAATATATTTTCCTAGGCCTTTGCACGTTTGGGGTCCCTCGCGACTACTTACGTAGGTAGAATTACTTTGGAGGAATTTGTTCCCTTTCCTGGAATTTAACGGCTGTTTTCTATTACCCAGTTTTCTTGTAAGTTTTTTTGCAACTGCAGGATTCCCTTTTCTTCGTGCAGAATATTTTAGCTTATTATAGAATACTGCTATGGCAAGTTGTGTTAGCAAAATACTTCTCTCCATTGTTGAACTTGAACGACTTGTAAATAATGACGATAATGAAATTAATACAGGTGATATGGATTCAGAAAGTGACGGATGGACAGACCATGAAAGTGAAAGTGACCGTCATTGCGCCTAACGCTTGTAGAAACACTACGTAAAAATAAAAGGGAGGTACCATCAGCATTTTTTTCTGAAGAAAAAACGACGGCCGCAGACTAACATTTTTGGTTTCACACAATCGATACCTTTGTTTCGTATGTACCGAAAACAAATAAAGCAGTGTTAATATTATCAACAATGCACCACAATAATTTCATTGACAAAGATTCAGATGGGAAAAATGAAACATGGAAAATTGACATTTTATAACTTGACTAAAGGTGGCGTAGATACAAATGACGAACAAGAAGGTAATATTATAACATTTTTCTGTACAACTAATGCCTTTGTTATTTGTGAATCAAACAATCCTGACATGCGACGAGAACGGACAGATTTTCTAAAACAACTTGCAACAGAACTTGATAAACCTCTTCTTTGCGAACGAATGAGCAGCAATTATGTTCCAGGAAAAAGAAAAGCCAAATTAAGGGATTACTTACTTGATTTAAACGGAAAGTTAGACATGCCAAAAATTGGAATAAGAAAACCCTGCTTCCTGTGTCGACGAGAAAGAGATCGACATTCCAAACAACTTAGTTCTCCATGCTTAAAAACCTTATGTGAAACATGTTTTATTTAAAATGAAAACTAAAATTAATACTGATATCTTCAGAAGTGTACTTTAACTTTCCCGCTGTGTTAATTTCATTTATTATAATATTCAGTACGTTAAAATATATATTATTTGGGGCCTCATAGTCCTTATTTTTTAAATTTATCCTTATCACAATATGTCGAAAGCTTCAGAAATGAGTAAATTTATGGATACTTTTGGGACCATGCTCTATTGTTTCTAAGCAAAAAAAAAATTAATTATCCTGCGGGCCACCCGTTAAGAACTGCTGCACTAGATGGTGCTGAGAGACTGTAATTATGCGCCATTGAATTACATTCCACAAACATAGGTGTATAAGGTTGGTTTATTTGTTGACCATAGCTGCTAATTTTCAAGCTAAATAAAATATTATCTGTATAAATCTGGGCTATGGCTATCTCTATCCCACTCGTACAGGATTTTAGTTGACTGAACACGTCCACACTTCTTCATTGTTCTTTATGTTTCCTATTGTAGCTGGAAACAAGGATCACATGGTTTCTTTGTGATCCTTGTTTCGTAACGTTGTTGAATACGTTCCCAAACAAGCTAGAAACAAAGGAAAGTGTGAGAAATGATTCCTCTTTCTGGCGTTAGATGCAACGGAGTATTCGTGTTACGAACTGATTAAGTTGTTTTTAAGAGGCTATTATAGTATAGATAGAATCACTTGAAACTTTCCGCGGAATACTAGTGTTCCGTGGAACTTACTTTGGGAAAACTAGTTATTGAGAATAATACCGACAAAGCATTACTAAACTTTACGGAAATATAAATCTTTAATTTACAAGTTATACTAATTACAAAGAGAGCAAATTAATCGTATTTATCAGTCAAAGATTTATTTTATTTTAAAATTACCCATAGCGCACGTTGGACTCGAAACGTTAAACTAGAAGGGTCCAATCAAGGTTGTAGCGTTGTTTATAATTGTGGAAATGAGATATCTTATTTACGTACCACATATGTAGACATAAAATTTTAAAATAGAAAATAGTTTGCAGGTGTGTTCGTGGATTGATTACGAGCACAGAGTCCAAGATCTCTATTTGCATTGAAATAAATACAAGGGGAATATACTACTTTAATATGATGAATTATTGCATAAATGTGACAAATTCATGTACTCAACATTTGTCAATAAATGAATACATTTTTCTTCACAAAGTCGGCTTTTTTAACGATTAACAATATATACATTCATATTCAATATTTACAAACATTAGCTACCTTATAAACTGGGAACATAAGATCTATTGTAGGGGTCGCCTTTGCGGCCCTTTCATGGAGAAAAATATATACAAAAATAATACGGGGAATGGGCAGTACTAAGAAATCGTAATAAAGTTACAAACCGTGTAAGTACACTTTTTTTTTCAGTTTAGCATGGTACTTGCGGCTGGGGCCAGAGAAGACATTCTGTCTCTACCGCTCAGCTTAACCGATCTTCCTCGTTGAACAATAAGCACCTTGCTCACTTATTTTTCTTGTTTTTCGCCACGTTATTAAAATTTTCATGGCCAGTACAATCTCCATTCTTTTGATGCATTAATGACCACTTCTTAGTGATTTATATCCTGATCCTCAATTTCTTAGCGTACTAATGTTCAATCTTCCAAATCCGTAGACCACAAAATCCACTTCGAATATAAGTTTATATTAAATAAATTCTAAACGAGAAAATTTAGCACTGACCACGGAAATTGATCTTATATACCATACAGCCAGAAATAATTATTGATATATATATAGCATTTGATTTCAGATAACATTGAATTAAAAAATATAAATTGATTAAAACATACCTACAAAAATAGGTTTTGGAGCGACGAAATGAGAGAAAACAGATATATATATATATTCCTGGAACATTTAATTAATATTGATATAAAAGATTTCGTTACGATCATAACTAATATAGTTTTACTGAAATTAGATGGAAATAAAAACATGGTTTAGAATTAAATAACAATATGAAATCAAAGTCTAATGATATTCACTTTTAAATACTTCTTTGATTATTTTTAATACTACTGATTCAACCGGGAAGACCATTTTGTGTTTTCTGTTCTGACTGGATACGCTAGACAAGTTATTGATTAAACAATCAGATTTTATTGAATGGAGAAACATGCAAATGTATCCATTTTTTCCAGGCTGCCCTTTTTTCTAACTTTGTGGAGTTGGCAACTGTAAGTGGGGAACAGTATGTGACAAAGTCAAAATATGCCGATCCTGAATGAGATTCGTGCTGTACATTTGATTAAAAGTATGCGGTACATTTAGTCTGCTGCTGCAAATGATTCCAGGGATTTGATAAGAATTCAGCTCCGAATTCCTCACATGCTTGGAGTCAGTGTTGTCAAATAAAGACGTCACATGTTGTTGTCCTTTTAAATAATCCTCGAGTGGCTGTACTGGAATGTGGCCAATTACTAGAAGCGAGGAAAATATCGGCTGTGTGTACACGAGTGTGATGTTCTGGCAGAACAAGGCCTGACATCGAGATTGAGGTCAAGTGGCTAGGTCGCAGGTCACAGAGATGACAGAGAATAACACAGCTCGGAGATAGCGATAGTCATCAATAACAGCCTTCGTCTGTCGTCTCCAACTACATTCGAATATCGTGATTAGATCAAGCGGACAGGCGCCAATATCGCCAAACAACTAATTTTATTACGACATTTTGAAATTATCGGTTGGCGTCCAATTTTATCGATACAATTTCCATTTTTAGAGTCAAGTCCTCCGAATTTCTGGACTCGATATTACAAAAAAATTTTAATTACCATATTTTTAAATATATTATCTGCTCTGTGATACATGAACTTAGTTGAAAAAAATTTTATGTTCAGGAGAAAAAATCTGATAACTTAAATTTACCTACCTCAAATATTAGGAGATTTTATTTAAATTCGGATGGTCAGAAACAAAACATTGAAATAAACGTTACACAATACATACTAATGTTATTCATATTAAGTTTGATTAACACGCAGTCAATATTAAGGAAATTACATTGAATTTTATTTATGTAGACAAGATTTTCTAAGCACATGTAATCAACCAGTTAAACACTCTCACAATATTAATTAAACCAAATAGATGGGAAGGGATATTTTGACGGAAGTAAAGAATTCTGCTACTTGGGAATCGTAATAACTAGGGATGGTAGAAGTATAGTAGACATAAAGAGTAGGATAGCACATGCAAGGAAGGCTTTTGCGAAAAAGAGGAATTCACTTACGGGTAACAAAAGAGTGAATATTAGGAAATCATTGCTATAGAGTGTGGCGTTATATGGGTGCGAAAAGTGTACGATAGGAGTCGCAGATAGGAAATATGGTGAATATGGGAATGCTGAAAATCGGATGGGTATAGAATCGCTAACGAGGAAGTTATAAACAGAATATGCGAAAAGCGAACAATATGGAGGACGTTGACTGAGAGAAGGGATAGATTAATAAGCCACGTTTTAAAACACGAGGGTCTTGTAAAATTAACATTAGAGGGAAGTGTGTGGGGTACGAACAGAAGAGGGTGTCCAAGGATGGAATACGTTAAGCAAATTAGGGTGGTTGTGGGTCGTTCTAGCTATAAGGAAATGAAAAGGCTTGCGCAAGATAGGTTAGCATGGCGGGTTGCATCAGACCAGTCTTAGGAGTGAATACTACACCAATATCAAGTATCCTGAAAATATAAGTTTATTTCAACATAAGTTTTCGGTTAAAGCAATACTCAACTGTGTTAATATATTTCCTCTGCAATTTTATAACTAAGCTTAATTTTGAAACACGAATAATTATTTTAGCTAAGTCACGCAGAGACTTACCTGTATGTGTACCTAAAAATTTGGTAGTTAGGTGTGTGATAAGGCTGTAGGGTGGAGATTGTATACCGGTCTCACTTCACATCTTATACGAAACATGTGGCATGAAGAAGATTCTGTAAAATAAATTTAATATGACGTGGAAAATTCGAGTTTTAATGGTCAAGCACAATGAAGTACGTAATATGGTGGTACGAAATCTAAAGCAGTGGGCTTGAGAGAAATTGGAGAAGATTGCAGACAGGGTAATAAAACCTAGACAGTTTGATAACGGACTTAATTTTCTAAATTCATCGAGACTCCGGGACATCTGGCTTTTACGAGGCCTGGTGTTTTCCCCAAAACATCGGTGGTAAAATTCTAAAGGTAAATACTTTTGATTAGAGAGGGCTTCTTCCACGCCACAGGAGAAACAAAATTATTAAAAACGGACTAAAATTGATTTTCATACATTCTGAAATTGGAAATTAAGAGATTGGAGATTAAAAATTGGTTTTATGAGAATGTGATTGATACAGAGACAGATATAGTGTGTGGTACTGAGTGCAGGGGTCATGAAGTTGATTATCCAGGACAGAATGCTCTTGATTGTGGCAACGGAAAATAAGCTTAAATGGGCAAGGTACTCATTTTCTAAGAAGGAAGTCGAGAGGGGACTAGTACGACGTCTGAGGACGAGCGGCGAGTTCCTGGCAAAGCTGAAGATGGTAATTACTTTGCTTGTAATCTTTGTGCCGTTATTTTCGTACTGCCAATTCCACGTCGGGTTTGCTTTTTTAAATCCATTTTTACGAAAAGCCCCTTAAGTACGACCCTAGAATAGATCTAATGTTTATAAATATTAATGTCTAAGAAACTGAATGTTAGTAAATATTACATTAAGTCTATATATATTAAATAATAAAAATTACTGACTTCGTAAATTGATTTTGATTAAATTATTGTTTATTGTCAATTTGTAAATATGAACTTACTGGATTCCCAATTTTTATAAATAATTTTTTTATTTTAAATCAGTAGTCCCTACTATATTCATTTCACTGTGCATGAATGAAAATTATTTTTGACACCCTGAATGTGTGTTTTATAATTAGAACTTGAATTTTTTAAAACGCACATACATATTTGTATAGACGTGACTTGGCTAAAATAGTTATTGTTGAGGAAAAAACTATTGTTACAGTTGAGATTGGTTTTGTCTAAGGATTCCGGTAAAAAAATTATTTTTAAGATTTATTGTTTTTATCAACTATAATTAAATCCCTTTTTCAATAAATTTATAAAACTAATAGTATGTTTTAACTGACTTTTATGAAATAATTGAGTGAAACATTTAAATTAATAATAAAGAAAACGTAATAAAACAAAATTTTTAGACCATAGTAGTAAAATTATACAGCAGCATTTCAGTTTCAATGTGTGCCAAATGAGCGCACTTAGAAAATCTTTATTTAAAATTCATGATATAAAATAAATATTTCTAATAGTTCATATTTACGACTCAAGTATTTTAAAAGAAAGAAAATATATTTCACGCTATTTTTATTTGTGTTCCAAATTTTTATTTTGTTCAATAAAATTATTTCGCAATTTGGCAACTACTCAGAAACCTAGTCAGGTATACATTTCAAAACCTGACCACAATTTCTGGATATTAGTCCAATAACATGGATTTTATGTCATTTTCAAGGTTTTAAAATTATGTGATAACTTACAAAGGCGTATCTGTTCAATACAGATGAGCAAGATTATCCTAACGAGTAAAAAACGAGATGTGAAGTGGTCGAAATATTAAATGAGGAATCTTTTGCTCTTCATTTATTAAAATGCTACTTGTGCAGACTTTGAACTGATGTACGGTCGTAAATCTTTGTGAAGTTGGCAGTTCCAATTTAGCAGCTGCAAGAGTCTGCAGCAATCGCTTCAAGATGTGTTGAGTCAAGGATAATAAACGACGACTTGTCGGCTGCTTCAATCTCAGCAGTTGCATTTTAATACATCCTGTTAGATAATTGCCATAGTAGATGAATGCAGATGTAAGCTTTCCTGTAGCACTCAAAAATAAGTAAATCTCTACCCTATAGATCCTTTGAAGTGAAACCGTTCCTGATTGTGCTACTTTTTTCATTTAATGCTTCAGAACAGAACTGACATGCTTCTGCACTTGTGGCTGTGTTACAGTTTCATTGTAATATTCATTGTTCAGTCATTATGCAGATACTTCCCCTATATAGGCTCAAATGGGCCTGTGTAGATAAACTGCTGAAATAGACACCTGTTTGTCAATCTGCCACATGGTTTCTCAGTAGTTGAGGACTAACTTCTACAGTTAAAAATTCTAGTCAACTTAGCAGTCGTCGTTAATCAAGTACAGAAACGATATCCTCAGTGATAAGTTGTAAATGCAGATATAAGATTTACAGAAGGTTTTAGTAAAAATATAATTATACCCATGCCGAAGCAGACTGCTGCTGATAGAAGCGAACAGGACAATTAGTTTATTATCCCATGCATGCAAAATATTTTTTTTTGGGTTAACAGGCTACATGAGGGTGATCCTGAAACAGGCAACTCCCCTTTAATAGCATAGGAAGGGAATTGAAAAGGGGGGATGCGGAAGGTAGAGCAAGGTAGCCAAGGGTTAACTAGGGCCCCCAGGCTATGGTTTAAGGATCCTACCCGGTGTTTCACCTAAAGAGATGCAGGGAAAACCCTAGAAAACCTGCATCAGGTATGTCGGGCATTGGGTACTATTCTCACGCCCTTCCGAATGACGGGAGACGAGTTTGCTTTGGGGACGCAGCATTCCCTTCTCCGTGTCTCCACCAATTTCAGGAGGCAATTGGCCGACTGATCCAATGGGATCAGCGGACAACTCTTGCCATATGCCCAAGGTCTTTGACCCCGGTACATATACCTCCTAAAATAGGCTAAGGTGTCTCGGCATATGAGAACTTTGATCAAAAATACCTAGAGAGAGTGGGAGGCATCCCCGACATGATCAGGTAAGCCCCGCAGTCACTCTGGGCTGAAGCGTCTACGAGAAACTCCCGCAGCGCCTTCCAACAATGCAAAATATTTACGAAAATAGTATATAAGAGAATGGAACGTCAAATAGAAGACAGGATAAGAAAAATCCGGCCTACCTTCATGGAATTTGTAGATTTCGAAAAAGCGTTTGAAAAAGTGATCTGGAACACACTGTTAAGAATTTTGAAGAGCACTGGAATAAAATATCGAGAAAGAAGGGATGATAGAAGTATAGTAGACACAAGCAAGGAAGGCATCCGCGAAAAAGAGGAATTGACGTACGGGTAGTATATGCATGAATATTTGGACATCATTGCTAAAAATGGAGGGTGGCGTTGTATGGGTTTGAAACGTAGGTGATAGGAGTTGCGGAAAGGAAAAGAATAGAAGCTTTTGATTTGTGGTGATATTGATAAATACTGAAAATCAGATGGATGGTCACTAACGAGGAAGTTCTAAGCAGAATAGGGGAAGAGCGAACAATATGGAAGACGATGACAACGAGAAGGATAGTATAATTGGCCATGTTTTAAAACATGAGGGTCTTGTATAATTAGCACTATGGGAAATTGTGTGGTGCAAGTACAGAAGAGGGAGGCTAAGAGTTGAATATGCTAAGCATAGTGTGGGATGTGCTGGCTCTGTGAAAATGAAAAGGCTTGGGCAAGATAGGTTAGCATGGATGGTTGCAAGACCAGTCTTAGAACAGAATACCACAGAACAACAAATCGTGTGTGCTTTCATTGTATTGGTTTATTCATTTGAAATTTACCTAATGAAGTCCACATATATGGTCATAACTTTGCAGGTTTTTTTTAAATGTTGTTGTTTAGACTGGTCTAATGCTACTTCCATGCTTTTCGATTCCGCGCAAGCCTTTACATTTCCACATAACTATCACATCCTATAACCACTGCTTAGCATATTCCATCCTTGAATCGTCCGCAGCTGTCAACGCTGGCTTTTACTAAAAAGTTTATGTGGTACGATAGTGTAATTTATTACTTATCCGACGAAAAACTCAAAGTAGAAAAATACCAGATAAAATGAACCCACCATCGTATATCACTATATATTGAAAAGTAATGGGTTGCTTTAATAATAAAATTACTGCTCGATCAGGGCGAAAATAACTCAGGGTTTTGAGATTTCTGGGAAAACTGGTAAAACAACTTTACCATTGAGACCATGGGAGTAAGGATTATGTTCTCCCGAAATGGTAAAACGTCAATAAAAGTAAGAGAAAATGCTGTGATGAGGTTTCTTCTATCTGGAAATATTGGAATGTTGTCATGGTAATAGTAAAACATCTTAAAAATTGAAATATCTATTCCAATAATTAAAATTGAAGTGTCTGTCTGACTGTCTGTCGGTATGTTTGCCTCGAAAAGGCTCCGAAGCACTTAACGGATTTCAATGAAAATTTGAGTTTTTTTTAAAAAAAAGAGATTTAATGTAAATATTCGTGCATATTTAATTTAGATACATTGCAGAAGATATTAATATAATACGAATATAAATAAAATATTATTTCTACGGGAAGATTTCTTGGAATTTCCACGACGTGTAAACCAACTGCGAGTTATAAGTCCTATTACGCGTTTCTATATCATTCATCACACTTACTAGTTGCAGCATGCTGACAAAAACGAACTTCTTTGGATGGTCGATACGATGTATACATAAATTGGTTTTATTTCTCGCGTCAGATAAACTGTAATATTTAGTAATTGGTAATATGAAATTAAAAAGGAAATTATCGAGTTTGGTGTCGAACCCGGTGTAATGCGAGTCACGTATGACACTTAATATGTGATTTAAGCTAAAAATCAACCAATAAGTGGGGGAAAAATTTATTCTGTTAGAATAGTGACAATATATTTATTTGTACTATTGTACCGGGGATATTTTGGACTCTCTCGAGATACTGGGAGTATATTTGTGGTTTATTTATGACTTTTCCGATGTCAGTTAAGTTGTGTGTTGATCAATAAATAAATAATGTACCGGGATAATATAAATAAATACCCAGGCAACACCGGGTCCCCAGATAGTGTAGGAATAAAAGTTTATATATTTCGGAGAAAGAGTGGCAGAATCTAGGAAATGGAACGAAGGAGCAACAAATCAGAGATCGTCATTATCTACTTCCTGAATGACCGGAAAGAACTCCCCAGGAATGCCAAGGTAATGTAAGATCATTTCAAGTACATTATAATTTATATGACCTCTTTGTGTTGCTCTAATACCATTCATTTTATTTTTTATGTTAGCGTAAATATTTCGCATTTTAAAACGGTTGCTGATACTCTCGTAACTTCGTGGTATTTCGCAGTGCATCGACGCATTTGAGGGATTTTTGCAAAGGCTGTGTGCGTGCACCTTCGACGGTTGGTCCTTGCTCTGCTGTACGTGACTGAGCTGTTTGAAGAGTCGGCCTTGCAGAATGCAGAAGCAGTCTCTATTTAGACCGATGACGTGGCTGCTCTCGGTGCTTTACTTGCCCATGGTCAGTGCAGCTGCCGTGAGGCCTAATGCGAGGTGCAAGGACGCGATTAGCGATGCAACTTATCAGCGCTCGCTGACAATGCAACATAAATTTCTTTCCAGTCACGCACGACTACTGCGGCTCAACTTAAGGCAAAAATGATGGTTGTTGTTTGCTCAGAGTAGCTGCTTTTTTCAGATATTCACATTTATGTACAACAAAAGCAAATGGTTCAAGACCGTAAGGCTTGTCTGCATTGTGCTAGATGATATTGCACGACAGACAGTAGCATCACAAGCTCAGTCGACCGAAACGTCAAGGTAGGTCTGATCCTGTAAGGCATGATTAAAGGAAATGACAAGCATCTCATCGATGAAGCTAGTTATTCCTCGGGTGTCCACTAAAGAATATCCTAGATTCAATTTAAAATGTTTAAAAAACCATACATTAAATTAACATTAAATCTTCAGTACATGCACCATCCATACTCTACGCTTTGGTTAAGTCCGGAGTTGTATATGATCATAGGGGTTTTTATTTAAGTTATTTTATGAAATTACTTGTGCTTAAGTATATAATATAATAATTTTACTTATAAAAAGCAATAATTTAAATGTCCTGCGCGCTATTAGATAAAATAAAATGATTAAAGGGGATGATTTTTAAATATTAGGGGTTAATTACTTATTGGGGCAACTACATGCAGCATATTTTCGTTTACGTGATGAACGTGTTTTTATCTTCGTTCGTGTCTCGATGCAGGTTACTAGGTGACCGGAAATTCCTTCATACCTTCCCACTCCTGACGGAAAGTGGGAAGAACCTGGTACTATCGGTGATTGAGGAAAACTCAGTTATTCTTTCTGCTTTCCTCTAGCCTTCCTTGTTCTCGCTACCTTTTCACTAAAGAGAAAAAATTCACACCTCAATTTCAATTGTTGCTGCACTCTCCAGCTTTCTCCTCCCTTCCACGTCCTGATAAACTCTCCTGCTCTCCGTCCTCGCCTTCTCAACCTCTTTTACAACTCCGAATCTCTACCTCCTCGCCATCTCAACGTCCAGAACCATTCTGAATATTTTTTCGGCTTCTCGCAACCCATCTAAACTCTTATACCCCTTCTCCAAGGGAAGACGCTATCCCACGTGATGTTCTTTCCGCCAGTCCTCATGAGTCCTTCGTCCAGCGTGGGAAATTTTCCATGACAAAGGGAAAACAGTGTCCTTCGGAAATTTTGAAGGGTGAATGTTCCTTCAGCAAAACAAGCTTAACACTAAAAATCCTCAGACAGGCACGTTTCCCATCCGGCATCCTGGAGCCGGGAAATTCCACATGTTACCTGCCTGTCGCCAGTTAGAATGTCTTGCAAAATTTTTGGATCAATAAAATTTTTTAAGTTCGAACAAAATTAGGCAGGTGTCCTACTGCAGTACAGGATAATGTAAGCTATAGCCTATTCAAATCTGTGTCCCAAATTTGTAAAAGCATCAGACAGGATCTTTTATAAAGTCTCAAAGGAAGAAACCGTATGGCGTGATGACAGGTGAACGTGAGAACTCTGTTGTTTTGAACATTACGACCAAACCAACGGTCAGGGACATCAACGTTCAGCGTCTTTTGTACAAAGAGATGCCAGTGAAGAGGGATGACGAGCTTCAAATATTTAAAAATAAACTTCGACAGTTGCTGAGGAGCAAGGGAATTTCACGACGTGAAAAACGTGCAATTCTTTACATTTCATAATTGAGGAACTTTAGTCCGACCAATCTCAATCTGGTTGGGATGTAAATATATATATATATATATATATATATATAATCGACGGAAAAAGTACAGACAATAGAAAGCTAAGAGTGTGGGAAGATCTAAAGATTGAAGAAATGAAACAATTATTTTGGGAGCTATTAGCGTAGGGAAGAGTGAGAGCAAGGCTTCACATGCTACGAGGCACGTTCAGAAATTGAACTATATTTTTATATATTTTTTAGAAAGAGTGGATTTGAAAAAGAAATTATAGGACACTGCTGACATACTTATTTACAAATAAAATAAAATTTAAAAATATGGCAAATAATATTGATTAAGCTATCCTGTAATATTTTGTTACAGCATTTAAAATTTTCCTAAATATATTGGTCAGAAACAAAATATTTGAAAAAGCTTGGTGTTCATTTTCTTGTTGGTTGAAATAAAAGGTATGTTAATCTTTTGAAAGTTGTGTAAAACAAAAAAATATAACTTTTGTTTTTTATAAAATAAATACATATAAAATAATTTAGGCCTGCAGTTCTCCAAACCACTGTAGTAAGATTTCGGCTATTAATGAACAATAAATATACAACAAAAGTAGCAGCATAAAATGTATATTTTTGTATAGATTAATAATTTCTTATTTAATGGTAATGAGCTTACTAATATCTATACTGCATTTATTAATTATCAGTGAGACCGATTTGTTACTGTAGACAGCAAAACCTTTTATAAATTATCGTCGTGCAAATTACTATATGTATCTTTATCGATGATATTTATAGTAAAAATGTGGCTGATATTCATATGGTTGTTGGGAAAAACAAGCATTTTCTTTCAGTAAAAGGAGTGTGTGAAGACTACTACGTTTGGCAGACTATAAATCTTTTGTCTCTTGGTCTTGTTTCGCATTTGAAAGGAAGAAAATTGATACCGATGTAGGAAGACAGATGCGACAGGGCAACATTTGTTGAACGTCAGGGCGGTAATGTTGGGCCATAAATGGAGTCAGCGTACTTCCGGCAGAACATTGCTCACACTCACACGCTTGCAGCATCCAGACCCCGTGACCTTTTGTCTACGTGGCTGGGAGATAACCATGGAACATCTCAGGTGCACAGATCGCTATCGTCCTTCCATATGAACTTTAAAAGGGCGCATTCCTAAGATGGGCAATCTAAAGAGACAAGCTGAGATTAGGGAGCAAATAAATCAGCGTTAGGTCAACACAAGTATTCACCAATCACGAAGGAAACAAGAACCTGATTGATCATCTAATATCGTTATCAATGAGAACTGGATTAAAATTAATACTGAAAGATTTGATGTTGCTGTCGTGGAATTCAGTCCTGAGACTGGTTTGATGCAATCTTCCATGCAGTCCTATATTGCGCAAGCCTGTTCATTTCCCCATATCTAGCACATCAGACAGTCTTCTTAGCGTATTCCATCCTTGGCCTCCCACTCTTGTTCTTACCCCACACACTTCTCGCTAATGATAATTTTACAAGACTCCCATGTCTTAAAACGCGCTCTATTAATCTTTCCCTTCTCTTGGTCAGCCTGCTCCATATTGTTTGC
The DNA here is from genome assembly GCA_034510155.1 of Eucriotettix oculatus. NCBI lineage: Eukaryota > Metazoa > Arthropoda > Insecta > Orthoptera > Tetrigidae > Eucriotettix > Eucriotettix oculatus. The sequence goes on from CM067378.1 coordinate 16,199,795, forward strand.
TCTTCCACTATTCTGCTTCGAATCTACTCGTTAGTGGTTCTATCCACACATCTGATTTTCAGAATTCTCCTATAGAACCACACTTCAAAGGCTTCTATTCTTTTCCTGTCTGCAACTCCTACCGTCCACGTTTCGCACCCATATAACGCCACACACCATACGTACATTCTTAGCAATGATTTCCTAATATTCACACTTATATAACCCGTAAGTAAATTTCACTTTTTTGCGAAAGCCTTCCTTTCCTGTGCTATCCTCATTTCTATGTCTACTATACTTCTACTATCCCTAGTTATTATGCTGGACAAGTTACAGAAGTCATTAACGTCCTACAAAATTTCCCTTTTCAATCTTACACCCTTTTTTATTCCACTGTTTCCGATAGTTATTAATCAAATTGAACTCCAGGACCACGTTCATGCCATTTATTATGGTTTCCAAGTCTTCTTCTGATTCCCCAAATACTACAATTTCATAGACAAAACGTAGGATTTTTATTTCTTCACTTTTCAGTACGATTTCTTTCTCATATTTTTTCACATTCTTCATCATCTGTTCTATAAATTGGTTGAACAGCATTGGTGACAGACTGCATCCTTGTCTTACTCCTTTCTTGATTTCTGCTTTCTTTTCTTGATCTTCAATTGTAATTACTGCTAACTGTCTTCTGTAAAGATTATGTATAAACTTTCTTTCTCGAAAATTTATTCATGTGTTATTCAAAATCCTTAATAGTGTGTTTCAGTTCACATTATCAATCGCTTTTTCTAAATCTACCAAACCATGAATGTAGGCCGGTTTTTCTTATCCTGCCTTCTAAAACTAGACACAAAGGCAATATTGCTCCTCTTGTCCATTCTTTCTAAAACCAAACTGATCTTCTCGTAGCTCGCATTCTTTTTGACGTTCCATTCCCCTATTTTCGTTAATATTTTTTATGCATGAGTTACTAAATTAATTGTCCTATGCTGTTCGCTGTATCATCGCCACTCTTGTTCGGTATGGGGGTAATTATGTGTATAATAAAATATTCTGCTATTCTTCCTGTTTCGTAGATTTCGCAAACTATCCTGAACAGCCATGATATTGCTTCTTCGCCCGATGACCTCATCAACTCCGCTGGAATGTTAATTATTTCTGACGCTTTATAATATCTCAGGTCTGTCAGCGCCCTGTGAAACTCTGACCTTAAAATGTTGTCCCTCAACTCTTCATCATCCACCTCCTTTTCTTCTTCTGTTACAAACTGATCTAGATTTCCAGTATGATACAGCTCTTCTAGATATTCCTTCCATCTTTCTGCTTTTTCTTCTTTATCCATAATTGGCTTCCCATCCGCTCTCCTGATGTTCTTGCTATTATTTTTCCTCTCTCCAAATATTTTTTTTGATTTTCCTGTCGACTGCGTATATTTTTGATTTCACCATTATATCTTAAACCGCTTTGCACTTCTCTTGTAGTTAAATCTCTTTGGCTGCTTTTCATTTCATATCTATCTCATTCTTTAAGCGTCTGTACTTTTCTTTACTATTTTCATTTCTGACGTTTTTATATTTACGCCTGTCATCAGTCATTTTAATTATTTCTTGTGTTTTCCATGGTTTCTTGTTGGTCTGAGCTATTCTTCCTACTTGTTTTTCGGCTGCACTAGTCATTTCTTCCTTCACGATTGCCTATTTCTCTTTTATATTGTTTCCTTTATATTGATATCTTCTTTGAAACTCTGAAACATATCCTGTTGTTTCATTTTTTTCTACTTCCCGTCTTTTTGTTTAATTTATTTCTAGCGTTTTTTCATTTTCAAGTTTTCATTTTATAATCAGCAGATTATGGTCCGAGTTAATATCTGATAACTAAATAAAGCAACTTGTGTAACGTTGACGAAGCGTCGGAAGGAGTCGGGAACAAGTATCTGCCAACTTGGTAGTGATAATCCAAACACAATATTAACCATTACTTATTAATAGGAAAATAAATGTTTTACTGGATCTGACTGGATATCTAGAGTGATACACACACGCAGTTAACCAACTACAATATTTTTGTCCAGCGTGACCAGTCGAAGTAGCTGCTGTGGTTGTTGTTTAAATAACCACACAATGGCCGAGGATTTACAACCAATCTAGCTGACAAATATTTGCCTTTTCCAAGAAACATTATCGCTCGGCGTAAGGTACATTTACACAGCATTGTTGCCAACTGTACAAACCCGTTTTAGGAGAGGCGTGAGAACGTCTCCAGCCCCCGTAGATTATGTAGTGTACAGGCGACAGTCCCTGTAGGAGCCGCAACTATCCGCTGAACAATTAACCTAGTTTCATAAGACTTTAAATCGCTGTCATATGTACTGTAACATTAGTATGTAAATATGTATAAATAATTGGATTGAATTTTATTGTTGCGCAATATTTATAATTATGGATTACAGTTTAAATTTTGGGTTGGATATATTCTGCATTACTCGAAATTTAAATTTATAAACATTCTTCTTTACTTTAGTCTGATTTAATTCCACCACTAAAACAACATTGATAAAATTTATTTATTTCAATTTTGCTTGTAGCACATCAGTACTTCTAAATACTGTGGTAGGCTAGAAGTCTCTGTCACCGGTTGAAGGAGTGATGCCCGTATCTCTCAACAACAAGAATATTCGTCTTCCCAACTCAACGGCTGAGCGAACAGTACTGGACATAGCGAAAATGCCTGACCAACGAAGCCCTTGGCCGCGAAAGTCATGCGGTCTCCAGAAATTTTAAATATTTGTAGTGACCTCGTTACCACGTGTCCTAACGTCAAATAAAATCGACTACTGGCGTGGTTCGTGATTAGAGTCCGACTCCAGGGATTTATAACGTCGTCAAATTGGCGTTGGAAAGAAACACGTCACAAATTGTGAAGGCTCAGGCCTTAAATAGAACAGATCGAGAGAGTATGCTGGAAATAGTAGGAGATGGTACTTGTAATAATATTTATTAAATTCCTAGGTCCCCTAATATATAATAAATTTAATTGTGCTGATCAGATTTATGAATTACTTAAGAAACTCAGCTAAGCCATTTATGCTATAAGAATCACCCACATCTTCACTAATTTTAAAACAAGAAAACTGGTTTAAATATCATATTTTCATTCCGGAATTATATTCTGCAGGGACTCAACGGTCAAAGACAAGGTTTTAACGACTCAAACCCTGCTGTCCGAGCATTATGAAAATCAGATCATGAACCTCATGTACAAGTCTTTTAAAAATTTTCTTTCATTCTGTCTTGCATGGACCAACTTAAGTAAAATTTCGGCCGTAACAGTCGCTGAAGATGGTCCACGCGCAACACTAAATCCATGTAAATTCAATTATCTTTTCGGCTGAGTGCGTCGAGGTGTAAATATGATGTATTGCCAAATTTTACGCATAAGGAAGTCTCAAAATGTAGACGAAACGTCGCTTTTGATAAATTTATATGTTGACTTTTGGCCGTCTTTTCATTTATTGGAAATTTTAGATTTTATCTATTTTATACTCGAGGACCCCATTATATTATGCCTATGCTCTCTAATGAGGTCCGTTATATATAATATATAGAATAATATAAAATAATTACTAAGAAAAGGGATAGATTAATAGACCACGTTTTAAGACACGAGGGGATTGTAAAATTAACATTAGACCGAAGTGTGTGGGGTAAGAACAGAAGAGGGAGACAAAGGATTACGGAGGATGAGGAGTGTGATAGTTATGAGGAAATGAAAAGGCTTGCTCAGACCAGTCTTAGGACTGAATACCACAACAACATAAAATAAGTATTACCTTAATACACCCGACTATTTCACGAATCTGCGGTGGATCATAGAAATATTTCGCGGGTACCAGAAGCACACATAAATGTGCTTCATTGACTACAAGAAAGCCTTTGATTGCGCTGAGCATGAAAAGGAAAGAAAATGGAAAGCCTTGCAAGAACTTGGGACGCCAGATCATCTGATCACTCTATGACACCTAAGAAGCCACAGTCCAACCACCACATGAAGACACCGACTGATTCAAAATCAACAAAGGCGTGAGCAAGGTTGCATCTTATCCCTTTAGTTGTTCAACCTGTACACTTAAGAGTTCATGAGGGAACTGGGTCTCGATAAAACAGTGATTGGAGTGAAAATCAGTGGTCGAATCATCGATAACCTCCGATCTGCTGATAACACAACTCTTCTCTCAGAAACGGAAGATGGTTTGTGGATTCTGATAAAACGAATCAAAGACGAAAATGTAAAGCTCGGCCTCCTCCTGAACATCAAAAAGACTAAGTTCATGACAACAGCTGGTGATGGAGGAATCAATATGACAGTCGACAATGAAGAGATGGAGTGTGAGCAGAAATTCACTTTCTTTGGATCTCTGTTTGATCAGAACAATGACGGTAGCCTCATGATAAAGCGTCGAATAACCGTGGGCAGAAACGCGACGATGAACATGAACAAGGTATGAAAGGGCAAGGATATTAGCATGACGACCAAACGATGATTAGTTCATACCATCGCGTTCCCCATGAAAGTTGGACCCTAAAAAAAGCATACAGGAGGAAACTCGACTCCTTTCAGCTATGGTGTTGACGAAGACTGCCCCGTATTTCATGGACAGCAAGATTGACGAATGAGGCAGTGCTGGAGCGCATCACCCAGCTAGACATGTCATTGGAATGCAAGATCACATAACTCAGGCTAACGTACTTTGGTCATGTGATGCGATCAAATTCGTTAGACAAAGACCTGATTCTTGAAGAAGTCAGTAGACGTTCAAACAGTCAGAGAACTATCTGGCTTGATACCATCAAAACTGACACTTTGTTGAGGTTAAGGAAGTTGACGGATGCAGTACAAGATCGGACAGCATGGAGAAAGCTAACCCATAGAATCGCCAAGAGTCGGATACATTTGAATGGATGAAACAAAACAAAAAAATGCATCAAGTTTACGAATATATACAATTAAAAAGTAAAAATTGAGAAGTTTTGTAGCGTACCTTCTGTAGAAATACTGAAAATATAATAAATTTTCAATACGCAGCCAGAACTTGGTCAAATAGGCTGCCAGGATTTCTTGCTTGACCAGTGACCATGTTAAACCACTAATTACTAACCTTCAGCACTATCCAGTCAAAAAAGTGGGATATCCTGCTGTAGCGCGCTATCCTGTTATGCCCAGAGTTCCCCTATTAATCAATTTTTTGCAATTGTCTGTTATGCGAGTCGTTAGTAATTGTGTTGAGTTGAATTTTACGTAAACGTTAATTATTCTTATATGTGTTAGTTAAGCTTATAGTTGAACAAAGACTAAATGTAGCAGCCTCAAGTATATAATATAGTTTTAATTTAAATTATTTAATAAAATTACATGCGCTTTAGTATATGATATAATAATTTAATTTATAAAAAAAATCACTTTAAAAGGGGTCCTGTGCGTTATTTTGAACAAATAAATTAATTCTACAGGACGATTTGTAAATATCAGGCTTAATTAATTATAGGGGTAGCTACGTGCAGCAGAGGTTTCATTGAATTAACGAATGTTTTATCTTCATTCGAGTCTTGATGAATGTTACTAGTCAACCGGAACTTTCTTCTTCCTTGGGGTTAAATTGTAGATTTTCCCTTTGTCGGCGGAAAGTGGGACGAACCTCGTACTGCCGGTGATTGAAGAAAACACAGTTTTTCTTTCTCCTTCCCTCTAGCTTTCATTGACCTCAATACCCTCTCACTAAATAGCAACAATTCCTATCTCACTTTCAACTCTTGTTGCTCTCTCCAGTTTCCTCCTCCCTTTGTACATCCGTTCTACTCTCATCTTTCTCCTCCTTTCCATGCCCTGATAAACTCTTCTCCCTTTCTTCTCGGCATATCGACGTCTAGAACCATTCTGCCTCTCTACTTCCTCGCCCCCTCAACGTCTAGAACCATTCTTATACTATTCTTAGACGCCTTCTCAACATCTTCCAACACACTGCCAATTATTTTGGTTTCTTGCCTCCCAACTAATCTCGCATATCCCTTCTCCTAAGGAAAACGCTCATGTGATGTTTGTTCCGCCAATCTTCATGGATCGTTCGTTCAGCGTGGGAAATTTTCCATTACACAGGGAACAGTGTCCTTCGGAAATATTGAAGGGCGAACGTTCCTTCAGCAAAACAAGCTTAATATTAAAAATCCGCAGACAGGTATGTCTCCCGACCGGCAGCGTGGAGCCGGGAAAAGCCACTTGTTACCTGCCTGTCACCAATTAGAATGTTCTTGCTGAATTTTTATCTTTTAAAAATCCAAAAATTCGTAAGATATAGGCTGGTAAAGTGAACCGTTACTCTTTTTGCTATCAGAGAATGGACATCTGCAAAATCTCGCTCTATCAACCAAGGTTAGAGAAAATGTATTCATGCATAGATGGGAAGGTTTGTACGCTGAATAATAAAATTCGACAATGGGTATTCACACTCGTTTGGAATAAGGAAACGAAAGAGATCGTCTATTTTTATGCTTATTTATATAAAGTGGAATTGAAAAGACACCCGCCTTGTTATTATAATGAGGGCAATGAAGTTTCTCACAGAACCGGGTGACCGTGGCCAGTGGGCGAGTAACGAATATTCACACAGTTACGTGGCGTCGCGTCGTGTCGCGTCGTTCCGGAGGGGAAGGGACTATTCAGGCCACAGGTCGCTCCATTGAGAGCGATCTCGTCATACAGACACAATACCGTAGCCTCCTGACATCCTAAAGAGGCGAACGAGGGCGGAGCTTTTGTGTTCGTCTAACAAATGTCGTCGAGGGCTTTGCAGCCGCTAAGAAAAGTTAAGTCGTGTCTGTAACCCTGCGCAACATGCAGGTTGAACTCACTTCAATGAGACGGAACAAAAGGGATGTGGGGTGGAGAGGAAAGCAAGGTGGGTAGAGGGTGAATAATAATTCGGTGAACAAGTGTTTGCGAGCAAATAAAAAGAATCTTTAGAGGAACAGTACAGGTTCTTTTCAGTGTGTCGTAATACAATACACCAGCACAGTGTTACTGGTTGCTGCTTTTTCTCTTCCAGAAAGATCTAACTTCAGTTTAGATGCTCTCATATGAACACTGAGATAAGATCAATCATTGGAACATGGTATGTCTTAACTGATTTTGCTAACAAGTTTCAACTAGGAATACAAATCATGTAGTTTAATTATTAAGAAGAAATAATGTAAGGGCGTAGGCGGCACTTTGCATTAGGGTCCTTTTTATTTTTATATGCTGCCACACTGCAACAGCTTACACTATTTCCACAAATGCTTAATTTAGGCTCAATAGTTAGTTTCGCCGTTTTCTGCCTCCACCATTCTACTTCCTTGTTTCGGTTTTCGCCTTCACGTAGCATTCAAGTAATAATTCATATTATCTGCATATACACTTATGTAAAAATTTAATACACTTACTGAATATCAATTAATTAAAGTTTATGTTGAGCGTTTGTAAGTTAACTAATCTGCCACTATTAGAGAGCAGTAATTAAATATATACGGACTTGTGCAAAGGAACGATGCTAAATCCTCGTGTAAATTACACCACTACTGTTGAGCTTGATCCATCTCAAACGTAATTAAATGAAGAAACTCAAAAAGTATATATTTGGCTGGATTACATGTATGTGTGGATTTAAAAGCCGACAGGAATAAAATATTCATAACCTCTACAGAAGACAGTCAGTAGTAATTAGACTTGACGGGTAAGAAAATAAATCAGAATTAAAACAATAAGGAGTAAGCAAGGATGCAGTCTGTCGCCCAAGCTTTTTTTAAACTTGTATATAGTTCAGGTGATTAAGATACTTAATAAGGAATATGGAACAGTAGTCATATTGTAAGGAGAAGAAATAAAACCTTACGCTTTACCGATGAAGATGACTTGGAAACTATAATAAATGACATGGACGTGGTCCTGGAGAAAGAGTACAACATGAGGATTAATAGAAAACCAATGTAATGGAGTGTAGTAAGGGAAACAGTGTAATAACAAAGGGTGTTTGATTGGAAAGGGACATTTTGACGAATGTTAAGGAATTCTTCTTTCGCAGAAAAGAGGAATTTAGTTTGGTCAATATAAGTATAAATTATAGGAAATAATTAGTAAAAATGTTGATATGGGCGTGAAACGTGGCCGGTAGGAGTTGCAGAAAGGAAAAGAATGGAATGAAATATGGGGATATAGGAGAATGCTGAAAATCAGATGGGTGGATAGAATCATTAGCGAGGAAGTTATAAGTGGAATAGGGAAAGAGAGAAGAATATGGAGAACGTTGTCCAAGAGAAGGAATTTATTAATATTCCACGATTTGAGACATGAGGGTCTTGTATAATTAGCATTAGAAGGAATTGTGTGGGACAAAAACAGATGAGGGTGGTCAAGGATGCAATATGTTAACTAGATTACGTAGGATGTGGGATGTGGTAGCTATGTAGGAATTAAATGGCTTGCGCAGGATAGGCTAGCATGGAGGGTTGCATCAGACAAGTGTAAGGACTGACTGCTGCAACACAGATATATTATTTAATTACTGCTTTTTGTACGTACGAGGTCTAAAAAGTTATGTTACATTGGTAGACTATAAACGAAGAACTTTAAAAAAAAGTCTGCTTCTCAGTATCAATCCGACTGTCTGAAATGAACAGCAATCACAGCTTTAACGAAAAGAGTCTCTTCCTTCAAATCTAAAGGAAATTTATTCATGCAATCAGTAGAAACGTGGCGACAATTAGTGGATGTCAAATAAAACACGTGGGAAACGTCATTCTTCATAATGGAGAGAACTAGTCACTGTTACAGTAGTAGTGCACAGGAGATATTCATTCCACCAATGATACTTCTTCCAAGAAAATACTTCATAAGAGATGTGGCCAGGTGAACTGATTCATTTTATGTTTGCAATGAAAACGTTGATTTGTTGCCCTCATACACGGAAGGAATTGAAGGATTGAAGGCGGTGTGGCAACGTATCTCGCTTGCAAGGCACATTGCAATATATGCAATTCTTTTGTATAGATATCCTTGATGTTAATATTTTTTCCAATCTTATTCATATAGATAAAATCTCATATTTTATTCATATGTAATAGTAATAATATAGTTAATAATGCATTACTTAAATGATAATTTTAAATGTATACTTATTTATGACGCATATATATATTAAAAATATTATAAATTACAATAATCTGACTACATCTCAGAAGTGAATTATACAATCAAATTATTATCTAATAGAACCTTTCATTCCCAAGCCCAACCTCTTCAGTTATTTATAGAAATAAATATTTTAAAAAAAATAGAAATTAGATTTACAAATAAAATACGCGTAACTTAGTTACTTATATATTTAAAAGTGTATAAGGAATTAAAAACCTTCCAACAGAAATATCTAGACTGCTACCATAACATCCAGGGCTGAAATGAGGTAAAGAATCCCAAAGAAACATCAAAAAATTATATTATTGCAAATGAATTTTACAAACCCCTCGAGTTAAACTTTAAAGTTTCAGGAAAGCAATTTTACACCATATTATTACTCGATCGTACATTTTGTGTATCTGATCCGTTTTAAGATCAGTGGAATTAATTTTAAATATAATACGAAGCATTCTCTTCATCACCCGAGGATAATAATTAATTTCTATTCCCAAAATTTTTATACTTCTCCAATCACGTAACTATTCCAATCCACTTGTTTTAATAATACACATTCTTTATCCGAGGATTGTTATAAAATTGAAAAATTTTCTTTAATTATGGTTTGAAGTTTATATTTTATTTTACGAATACAGTCCAACGGTCAGTTTTTTCTATGAAGTTATGGTTATCAAAAGTATGTTTAACATTTTTAGAATTTTTAACACAATTTAAAAATGATATGATTTCAATATTACCATCACTGGCAAACAGATAAATTAATTTATATTGTACGTTTTCTAAATATGTGGAAAAATTGTGGCGCAGTAGGACCACTACCCAATTTTGTTCAAACTTTTAGGTTTATAAATGATCTAAAAATTCAGCAAGAACATTGTAACTGACGACAAGCAGGTAGAAGTGGAATTTCCCGGCGCCAGGCAGCAGGAAGGGAAACGTGCCTGTCTGCGGATTTATAATATTAAGCTTGTTTTGCGGAAGGAACATTCACCCTTCAAAATTTCAGAAGGGCACTGTTCCCTGTGTCATGGAAAATTTCCCGCGCTGGACGAAGGACTCATGAGGATTGACGTAACAAACATCACGTGGGATACCGTTTTCCCTTGGAGAAGGGATATATGAGTTTAGCTAGGAGGCAAAAAGCCGAAAATGATTCAGAATGGTTCTGGACGTTGAGAGGGCTTGGAGGTAGAGATTCATGGCGGTGCAAGACGTCGATAAGGCGAGGGGGCAGACTAGGAGAGTTGATCTGGACGTGGAAGGGAGGAGAATGCTAGAGAGTTCAACAAGACACGATTGATTATAAACAGGTTCGTCAAGTGAACGAAATATTTGCTGCACATGGTTACCTGCAACATTAACTTAATTTTCTTGTCTTGTTGCAAAAGGCTATTGACGATTTGATATCCATTCTACAATAAAGTCACGCATTTCAACTAATAAAACAATCAAATACTAAAAGATTTTTTAAATATAAATGCGCTTAAAAGTAAAATCATTTATTATAGATATCACAGAGCTTTTATAGGTTAGATAATTCTTGAAACACCAAATTACGTTCTCATATACTCATTTTTTAAATTTCAGTTTACCTTCTCAGGAGCTTTTGGATAGTTGCCATATTCATTTTTATATTAATCATATACCAGTTACATTTAATCTATTATATAATAATTTCTGTCAAAAAGTCTCAAACAAACCTGGATATAGCACTGTATAATTAAATGCACGTGTCAGTTTTTAAACCTTGTCAGTTGATAACGCTCATATTGAATTATTAATCGTCAGAAATTATTATATAATAGATTGAATGTAACTGATGTATGATATATATATATATATATATATATATATATATGAGAAGGTAAGCTGAAATAAAGAAAATGAGTATATGGGAGAGTAATTTAATGTTTCAAGAATTAAATAAAAGCATCTGTAAGAGATATATATATATAAAATTCATACAAAAACACTAATATTAACTAATTTCATTATTATAAATAGTTTATTATAAATTAATTAATTATAATATCTGACTAAACAGCAAGTGCGGCCAAAGTCAGAAATGTAAAAATTTAATTCGAATACGTTCCGTTCCTAAATTTTAGGTACCTCCACAGTTATTTAAATAAAATGACTACTGCAATGTCCGAGGTCTAAAGGATTTTTTCACTCATTTCGGCCCCGGACATTGCTAGAGCAAAAGAACTTTTCGTATTATTTTATTTTTAAAACAATGAGGAGGTCCCTAAATTTGAATGGCGTAACGTATTGTAATTTCATTATTATATATTAGCCTTTCCCCTAATTAAGTGTGTAATTTCAATCAAAACAGAAATTTTTTAGGAAAAAACTATTAATAAAACTCAGAATTTTATAAACTTCTAGTGCGGGAAAATACTATTTCTTTAATAAATATTATTCGGACTATATAAATTATTAACATGTACGTAATGAAAACATAATTGTCAAAGCACAAATCACCGATACGAATATATTAAAAAAAATCTTGATTCAACTGACTTCACTGGGTTGGAGGAATCGTGTGTCAGTGTGTCCAATTGTTTCGTAGTGAGTCGTTGAGTGAAAAGAAAACCCCTTTGACTCGGATCCAAAGATCGACAACGGCCCGAACGTGTTCCAACGGCAACTTTGGACGCTCGTCACACGACACGCGTAGTTGGAGGTTCGGACACACGATGCGTCCAACCATCAAACGTCTAACGTTGGACGGAGATCGTAGCATCGTGTGGCGCCGGCTTAAGCTGAGGCTAGGCAAATTTGAAAGGAAAATTCGTCGGAAAATATATGAACCTATAAAAGTAGGAGAGATCTGGAGACCAACGGAGGATAATTCTGGAGGAAGCCGAGGCCCGTGCTGGGCAGTAGAGCTACTAATGGCGATTTTGGAACAAAGTACAAGAAAATAGTTTTTACTATTTCAACTGTTGTTGAAAACATTCGCAAACTCCAATGGCTCCCATTAATTCACGATTTAGGATGGGCGATAATTTCCTCTCCCATTCTTCTGTGACTGTACTCGATTTGGGAAAATTAAAATGTCAAAAAAAACGTGTGTTGCCTGTTGAGATGCATTTTTAAATTTAATTCTTGACACATAGATGAGTTTTCAATGAAATGATAGATAATGTATTTGTATGTGATGAGCGAGTATAAGTTGTGGGTTGAAGGAGGGCACAGTGATTGCAGGTGGCGCTGAGAAGGGCGTGGGGCTCGTGCCACCTGCCAGCGGCCTTGGGCGTCTGGACCAGCAGCTGGCGCAGGTGCAACCCCTGCTGATAACATTCCTGCATCTTCGCGGGAACACAAAATGCCACACGCACCTTACCTACTGTTTCAGATGGTTACAGTAACAATGCTCTTAAAAAGTTACGATAAATGAAGTCATTTTTAGTATGAACGTTTCTCCAATTAATTTGGTCACGTTCCTCTATTTCCTAGGTAGTTCTGTCTTGCTTCTATGCTTGTATATTGCCCAATACATATTAAGAAAGCAGAAATCAAGGAAGGAGTAAGTCGAGGATGCAGGTTGTCGTCCATGCTATATAACTTATCTATAGAGCAGGCGATGAAGAAAGTGGAAAAGGAATCTTATGCTTTCCGGTTCCCGGAGGAAGAGTACAACATGAGGATTAACAGATGGAAAGCCAAGGTAATGGAGTGTTGTATGACAAAAGTGGAATAGCCAAGGGTGTTACACTGGGAAGGCATAATTTGGCGGTCGTTAAGGAATTCTACTACTTGAGAAGCGTAATAACTAGGGACCGTAGAGTATAGAAGACATAAAGAGTAGGATAGCACAGGCAAGGAAGACTGTCGCAATAAAGGAGGAAGTTACTTACAGGTAATATAAGAGTGAGTATTAGGAAATCATTGTTACAGAGTGTGGCGTTATATGGGTGTAAAATGTGGACGATATGAGTCGCAGATAGGAAATGTGGTGCTATAAGAGAATGCTGAAAATTGGATGAGTGTATAGAATCGGTAACGAGGAAGTCCTGAGCAAAATAGGGGAAGAGTGAACAATATGGAGGACGTTGACCAGGATAAGGGATACATTAATAGGCCACGTTTTAAAACATGAGGGTTTTTTAAAATTAGCATTAGATGGAAGTATGTGGTATAAGAACAGAAGATGTAGGAAAGGATGGAAAAAGCTAAGCACATTAGGAAGAATGTGGTAGTTATGTGGAAATGAAGACTTGTTCTTCATAGGTTAGCATGGAGGATTGCATCAGACCAGTCTTAGGACTGAATACAACAAAAAAACTCATAATAAGATATCAAATAATATTTTATGCGTACTTTCTGCTGACTTTTTTTCCTAGTCTCCTAACTGTCCTATTGTCTTTGGGTCAACATGACCCGATTACTTACTTCTTATTTCCATAACACGCTCATTTATTTTAAATAGTTGTCGTTTTACGACATTGATTATATTATTATAATGAAAATGTATCTTGATAGATCGTACATACATAATACATAAAACATAATACGAGTGTCGTAAATAATCAAGTTATGTGAACGTTTTGGGGTTTTCTTGATTACTTAAACACAATTCTCCAATTCACTGCAGTTACAATTTCCTAAGTTTACAGGTGGCAGCACTCTAAAATGACTGACATTGATAAAGAAAGCACTGAGGTCGAGATAGAGACGACTGTTCTTTCACCTGACTCTCACCAGAGTGACTGCGGCGCTCATCTGATTATGTCGGGAATGCCTCGTACTCTCTTTGGGTTTTTTCAATGTTCTCATATTCCGAGACTCCTTTACCTCTTTTGGGAAGTATATGTACTAGGGTCGAAGACCTTGGGCATAAGCAAGTGTTTTCCGCTGATCCCATTCAATCAGTCGGCCAACTACCTCCTAAAACTCGTAGAGACACGGAGAAGAGAATGCTACGACCCCACAGCAAACTCGTCTCTCGTCATTCGGAAGGGCGTGAGAATAGTACCCAATGCCCGATCTTCCTGATGCAGGTTTCTAGGGTTTTACCTGCATCTCGTTTGATGAAAAACTGGGTAGGGTTCGTAAACTATGGCCCGGGACCCTAGTAAACCCTTGGTTACCTTGTTCCTCATCCCCCCTTTTCAATTCCCTTCCTACGCTATTAAATGGGAGATGCCTGTTTTAGGACCACCCTCATGTAGCCTGTTAACCAGAAAAGAAATATGGTCATACAGCAGAGGATATCAGCATTATTCAGCGATGGATTCGTAGCTGTAACGAAGCTGAAGGACAAAGACCGTTGACTGATAGAAAACAAATCGGTAGGCCGAGTAATACTAAATTTTTTTATATTAATTACAAAATTCGTTCCATAATTTCAAATAAGTTTGTGTCCACTTTATCAGATAGTGACATAACTTTCTTTGATTTCTTTAATCAATAATTAATTTTAATTTATTTATCTAATCGTTAATGTATCTACGAGGTTTACATAGGGGAAGTCGGAGCGGAACGGCATATGGGGGTGAAACGGGATATCCTTTATTTTTACTATTTTTAAAATAAAGTGTATTATAACTTAAACATATTGTTTTAATTTTTTAAGTAATACTTCAATGGTATTGTTCTTCAATGATAAAGAGTACTAAGGTATCAGTTGGAATGATTGAACATTTCGGCCAGTATTTAGCTTTCATAACTTCAGTAACATATCTTTCGTAATTTGGTGCAATTAAATTGTCACACCGAAACAGTAAACAGCGAATAAGCTAGTATTACAGGACTGCAAGGCACGTAAACGCCGTGCGCTTCTCACGAGTCAGATCCAACATCAATTAAGAGTTCTCACACAATTTCTTGGGATTACGGATCCTATCTCGGAAATCTCCCACGCAAATGCAACCGTCTAATTGCCTCTTTACAGGGGAAAACAGGTCCATTGTCAGAGTAGATGCTCCATGGAAACCTTTTCTGACAGCGTCGCGTCAAGCGGAACGAATAGCCATAAATCTTTGTTGTGATGTTTGACAGGTAAGTGAAAATAGAGCTTCGGGAATGAATTAGAATTCACTATTGTTCTCGTGGAAAACGTTTTGTAAGAAGTGCTCTAGTAATTTACAAACAATAAGCGAATTTAGGTTCAAATATTTGAAAATGCATGAGCGATCAACCATAAAAATACTCCAATCAAAACTTGCAATTAATTTAAACGGGCAAAAGGATGGTTATTGTCAGCAGCTATAACGCACATCAAGTATTTGTTGACAAAGTACACTTGTAGAATGATACTGACACGTTAAACCATAACAAAATAGGATGCTTTATAATCACAATTAACACAACAAAATTTAAGAAAATTCTTAATAACTTTTGTGTTTATTTGTCGTTTGGTTGATCACTTTATTAATATTTTCCTTATGAGAAACGTTTTTTTGTTAATGAACAGTTCCGTTTCCGTTCATGATTTTATGGTATTTAGTCCAAAATATGGTCTGATGCAACCCTTTATGCTTCCTATCTTGCAAAAACCTTTTCATTTCTGCAAAACTACCACATCCTCCCTAACCTTCTTAGTATATTCCATTCCTAACTTCCGTCTTCTGTTCTTACCCCACACAATACCCTCTAATACTAATTTTACAAGACCCTCGTGCCTTATAACGTGACCTATTAATCTATTCCTTCTCTTGGTCAACGTCCTCCATATTGTTCTTTCTTCCCCTATTCCGTTTAAAACTTCCTCGTTAGTGATTCTATCCACCCATCTGATTTTCAAAATTCCCTATAACACAACATTTAAAGGGCTTCTATTCTTTTCCTTTCCGCAACTCCTATCGTCCACGTTTCGCACCCATGTAACGCCACGCTCCATACGAACATTTTTAGCAACGGTTTCCTAATAAACACACATTACACGTAAGTAAATTCCTCTCTTTTTTTTCGGAAGCCTTCCTTGCCTGTGCTATCGTGCCCTTTTTGTCTTCTATACTTCTACCATCCGTAGTTATTACGGTTCCCAAGTAGCGAATGCCTTACTTCCGTCAAAATATCTCTTCCCAATCTCACGCCCTTTGTTATTCCACTGTTTCCCAAAATTCACTTCATTTTCTTGGTTTTCCCTCTTCATGCCATTTTCCAATTGGTTTCCAATTCTTCTTCTGACTCCCCCATTCTACAATATTATCGGAAAAGCGTAGGGGTTGTATTTCTTCTCCTTGCTGTATGAATCATTTTTCATATTCCGTTTTAAGTTCATTTTCTTTCTTTATGTATTTTTTATTACAGCATTCTGTATCTCATAAGCCGAGTCTACCCATTTTTTATTTTTTTTACGTACACATAATATTTTGCCTTACACAATAGTATCCTGTTCCATCCTGCATGCTAGTCTCTGTTTAACGTTTTTTCGAACCTCAATTCGATTATATTTAAGCCCCTTTTGTATCTTTATACTAACTTATATGCAGCTAAAGAAATGCACGTCAAGAATATATGCAATTAAAGATATAATAGCGAGCGATTTTGTAGCTTATCTTCTGCCAAATTGCTGTAGAAATGATGAATTCAAAGATGCAAGACACCTAAGTAGTTCATGCATTGGTGGAGTCAGAACTTGGTGAAATCGGCTGGCAAGAATTTTTCCTTCATCAATTACAATGTTCCTCGCCTATTTACTAACCTCCAGCACTAATCAGTAAAAAAATATAGGCTATCCAGTTCCGCCCCGACTTCCCTTACATATTTTCAACAAGATTCACCTTTTATTGTATCTAATTGCGTGGGGTTCACATTTTTCTCTTAAGAAAAAATAGTTGCTTTGCTCTTAGCTAGATTTATTTTCATCTCATTTGTATCTGTCCATCTATGTATCATATCAAAAACTGTTTGAAGATGATTTCTTACTTTATAATCTGTACAGTTCTGTAAATAATGCAGTCTTACGCAAACAATTAAATTTTTAGATCTAATTACGTTTTTAGGGCATTGATGAAAGCAAAGAACATTATTTGACCGGTTACACTTTTATGTGGCACGCAGAATGTAATTTTTATTGGCCCATATAGATCCTCATTTACCCAGACTCTAAATTGTGTGAATGTTCAAAAATTCCCTAACCCATTCTTCTATATGAATTTCTAGTTCCGATTCCTTAAGTTTAGCTAACTAAATGTTGTGTGGTAATACATCAAATCCTTCCTTCTATAACTACCACGTCAATTCTTCCTTCATCATTGACAATGTACAATGTCAAAAAGGTCCTGACATACCGTAGCTACTCAGTGTAATCGGTATTAACGTTTTAACAATTACTTTAAAAACTGCACCATGTAAAATGATCTTTCCCCGTTTTAGATAATATTATTTGTGTATATAATTTATCTATTTAATAGGAGTCGGAAAGCTGTATCTTTACCTATTTTGAAATGGGCACGACATTCTAGGATACCGTTAAAGATACACCACTGAAATTTCCAAAGTTCTTGATAAATAAATTAATAATTAAAATTGTAATCATACTCTAAATATACATAAATACTAAGAGGTTTAAAATAAGCTGTGTAACATTCACATTGTGGTGGGGTTGGTAAAATTAAATATTAATAAGAATTGAATTTTAATTAAAAAATGAAAAAGCAATTTTATTCAATTAAACATTTAATACTTGCTTGTTAAAAACAACTTAAGTAGAAAGGAATACATTAGATTCGAAAAAAAAAGATTTAAATTTGGGTCGGCTACTTGCTAAGCTCAACGGAGAGCAATACTTTTATCCTGGGATCTAGTGGGGATAAAAACAAAAGTTGTCATCAATTTTTTAAATTAACACTCAAAATAAACAGTGGCAAGAAACGTGAATTTGTACACGTTGGCCCAAGTTATCGGTGCATCTCGTTCTCCTCGTCAGCTGCGGTCGTCGGAAAAGAGCACTCGTCCACAACCAGCGATTTGGGTGAAGAAAATCCTCCAGATAATTGCCCAATACTCAGTAACGTCTTTTATTAATTTGAATCACCTTTGTCTGCCTGGCGGGGTTTGAAAGGCGTGTCCTACTTCGCTGGTTCCTGCTGACCTTGTCTGGCAAGCCCTTGGGATCGGAGGTGAAAGACGTCCAGGTTGCGAAAGTGTCCCGGAATCCTCGGGCATGAAAAGGGCGGCTAGTTTCATTTCCTCGGGTGATATGGACTCAGACCATTTCCATGTCCTGTCTAATCTTGCTTATTGTAACAAGGAATGTGCACATGATTTACAAGTGTCACATTTATTTAGGCTTCCAGCTCCCCCTGTCAGTTTTCCTTTCCAAAACATTTCAGTCAATTGGAGTAATGGTACTGGATTCTCCTCTCTTGTGTGGCTATATGTAATATCTCAATTGGATATTAAAATTAACCAATCACGTTCATTATTTACTCTGCTCTTAGCTTGGCAAGTAACCTAGCCCGCTTCTTAAGATTAGTACTGTATATATACATTAATACAAAACAAATCTTCTTCATTGGATCTGCAGCCCATTGAGGTTCTGGGCCTACCGGGTCGACTGCAGACTGTCATCTTGCATGTCACGTTCTAAATTTGGAGTGACACGTACAGAAATAAATAAATACATTAAATAAACAGTTATAATGGGAATAATTATCTTTCTTACCTATGCGGGAGCAAACGCACATTACAACCTCTGTATCTCTAACGACCTTTGAGATCAAGGTACCAAAAATCACTATTAAGGGATTGAAAACATAGGGCCTTTCCATTCCTATTTAAGAGGAAAATTTCAAATCTTTTATTAAAAATAATGGTGAATTTAAAAGTTACTACGAGGATGGTCAATCGTTTTTTAATTATTAATAATTATTAAATTAATACCACAGCCTAAATACATTAAAATATATCTAGAAAGCTAGTAATGCATGTGCCTCAGTAAATCACATCGTCTTATAGGAGGCCCTCGTACATTAACAAAATAAAATGAAAAATACGTTTTGCGACCTAATTTAGATATCTAATATGTAGCGTATTTAAACAGCTGCGATGGAAAAAACATTTGTTAAAATATTCTTTTTACGAAACCAGATAATTACGGAAATTAATAATTATATTGTGTGACGTCAATGTGTGATTTCATTGCTTTGTCTTCCCTTCCGGCGCACTAAGACACGAGTAAAAGTGCTAATGGATGATGTGGCGCTACTGACACTGACTGTACTGTTAAGTTGAACTGTTAGAGCTCCTACACCACGTGCAGTGGAATGGAATTCAATTCGCGGAATCCTCGAAGTTCTTTAAACTTTCTTGAGAATTATATATTTTTTCTATAATTTATGTTCAAGATAAGCCCTGGATATTTTGATGCATCTGGCAGTACAATGAAAATATTTGTTCACTTACAACTAATAAATGTGCGGAAGAACTACAACTTTTCCTGAAACTATTGCTTTATATTATCTGTTGCATTTACATAATTTTGTGACATTATCGTATACTGAATACGCAATTGTAAATATGTTCAGCTGGCTGTTGACATTTCTTTTACACGTTGATGAAGTGGTTATCGTATGAGGTTTTGTCTCAACAAAAGAGTTTGAAAGGTAGCAAATAACAAAGTGCGGTTATTGTTGAATTAATTTATTAAGTGCACGACATGCCTAGTGGCTAGGTGAAAGAACCAGTTAAGGTAAGATACACGCGAGCTCATTACTCACCTAAGTGAAGGTTACCTTCTGTTTGCCGGCTGCATACTCTTGCCACTGCAACTGGGACAAAGAAACGTTACTTCGTAGTTAGAACTCCTGTCAATGCTTTGATACGCTCTTTAATATTCATATATAGCCTTCTGCAGTCTATTCTGTAACATAAACTGCAAGCTTTACCTACCAACATCTATACTACTTACTCAAATGTTATGTTTGGGTTTCTCTAATAATCTTTCTTTTTAGTCGCATCTAATGCCATAAATTATCATACATTTAATTTTTCTTATTGCAATTTAATTTAATGCTTTAACTAATTGATCATAATTTCTCAAGCAGCTTAATGTCTGATAAATTATAGTACGTTTTTTTACTTGATAGGATATGTTAATTTTTTGAACGTCTGTGTTTCCGAGGATGGCGCGCTGTTAGCTTCTCGTAATAAATTGATAGTGTGCTTCCGCTCATTCACATTGGGGTGAAGAGGAGTTCAAGAAAATATATCTGTGGAATAAATCTGAATGGTTGGATCTGATTATGCTTTCTTTTAAAAATGTCGTTTGAGAAATTGTTTTTTTGTTGTTGATGTTTTAGTAATTAATTTGTGTGATCGGCTGGTTTTTATATTGTTCCTTGAGCTTTCCCGTTGTTGGTTGATCCTTTTATTTATCAGGAATAAATATTTTTGCTTTCGAGACTGTTATGTTTTGGTTTTATTTTACAAAGATTCATTCGACACCTGATGATCCGATTTTGGCTCTCACTTTATTCATTTATACTTGTGTCCGAAAGTTTTCAAACTGTCAAAATAAAAACACAGGAAACTTGAGATAAAGGTTTAAATGGTTCAAGAATTTTCATGCTTCTTCATAAATTTTATGAAAACAATAATTTAACGGACAATATTAAGTAATAATGAATCTCACAACGTTTCCTTATCAACTCAACAAAACTTGATGAGGTTGACCGAAAGCCCGGGTATTCATAAAACAAAGATATCAACCTGAAGAGCTTACTGACCACGTAAATGATCATAAGTTTTAATTGAGGAATTTAAATCCCTTCCAACAATTATGATTTATTCTTGTTATTGTTGTGATATTCAGTCACCAAGACTGGTCTGATGCAACCCTCCATGCTAACCTATCTTGCGAAAGCCTTTTCATTTCCTTATAACTAGCACAACCCACATTATTCCTTATCTAATTAGCGGATTCCATCCTTGGCCTCCCTCTTCTTTTCTTACCCCACACACTTCCCTGTAATGCTAATTTAACAAGACCTCGTGTCTTAAAACGTGGCCTATTAATCTATCCCTTTTCTTGGTCAACGTCCTCCATATTGTTCGCTTTTCCCTTATTCTGTTTAGAACTTCCCACATTTCAAATGATTCTATTCTTTTTCTTTCCCCACCTCCTATAGTCCACGTTTCGCACCCATATAACACCGCACTCCATACAAACATTTTTAGCAACGATTTCCTAATATTCACACTTATATTACCCGTAAGTAAATTCATCTTATCTCGAAAGCCTTTCTTGCCTGTGATATCCTACTCTTTATGTCTACTATACTTCTACCATCCGTAGTTATTACGCTTCCCAAGTAACAGAATTCCTTAACTTACATGAAAATAAAATATTCCTTCCCAATCTAACACCCTTTGTTATTCTACTGTTTCCCAAACTACACTCCATTGCCTTGGTTTTCCCTCTATTAATCCTAATATTGAACTCTTTCTCCAGGATCCCGTTCATGGCATCTATTATGGTTTCCAAGTCTTCTTCAAACTCCCCTAATACTACAATATCGTCGGCAAAGCGTAAGGTTTTTATTTCTTCTCCTCGCAGTATGATTCATTTTCAATATTCCGTTTTAAAATTTTTCAATACCTGTACTATATATATATATATATATATATATAAGTTAAACACCATGGGCGACAATTGCTTCCTTGTCTTACTCCTTTATTGATTACGGCTTTCTTTTCTTGATCTATTCTAATTACTGCTGCCTGCATTCTGTAAATGTTATGTATATGCCTTCTTTCTTGATATTTTGTTCCAGTGTTCGTCAAAATATTAATAGTGTGTTCCATTTTACATAAAAAACGCTTTTCTATAAATCTACAAATACCATAAACGTAGGTCGGTTTTTTCTTATGCTGTCTTCTAAAATTAGTCGCAAAGTCTATTGGCATCTCTTGTTTCTACATTCTTCCTAAAACCAAACTGATCTTCTCCTCTATTTGACGTTTCGTTCTCCTATATACTATTTACGTTAATATTTTACATGCATGGTATAATAAACTATATATTGCTTATGAAACGGATAATTATCGACGCAGCAGTTGTTATTGTAGTCGCTGAAAATATTGTCTTTTTATTAGAAAAATTATCTATATAATGCATGAGCGTAACAAAGCAGTAGCATAGCGCGAGAGTTTACAAAATCCCAATACTTTCATTTCATGTAAATGAATAGTAATCAAAGTTTCAACTTGGTTCTCAGATAGGCGCCAGCGGTTTACGTAAAGACCAATCAAATGACGTTACGGGTTGAGGTTCATCTTGCAATTACATGAATTTCTGCGTTATTTGTGAGGTGACGGGCATGTCATTTAATATTTTAACTTCTTATTAACCTGTTTTCTTTCAATTTTCAGTTGTGTATACTTATGATTTTCAATATTTTACAGACGTTTGCAATGGTTGCTTGCTTTCGCTTGTGTGAAATTTTTTGATATTTGAACGGAGAAATATCACACTCGTGCGAGGAAAATAATGTATATATATATATATATATATAACAGGTGATGAATTAACGAACCTTATAACAGTATCAATAGATACTCAAAACATTAAAATCATACATCACGTCACTTACAGTGATAATACCCCTTAAAACTGTTTCTCTCAATATCTCTGTGTTTCTTTCAGTCTCTCCCTCATTCTCTTTCACACACATTCTGCCTCATATTCTATCTCTCATTTTCTCTGATTCACTTTCTCAGTCTGTCTCATTCGCTCTCTCTCCCCCCCTCTCTCTCTCTCTCTTTCTCTCCCACGTGCCAGAGGTCCCGGGTTCGAATCCTGGCATGGGCTTTGATGTTTGTGCTGTCATGTTTACGGAGACTGGGATTAAGACTGCTGCAGAATCGATCCGCTGGCCACGTTTCACTCCAAATTCAGAATGTCTCATGCAAGATGACAGTCCGCATCCGACCAGGTAGACCAAGGCCTACAATAGGAGAAGAAAAAGTGATGATGATCCTTAACTGACCATGCATACAGTCCACAACGAACAATTATATAGCCCTATTTGGACCTTAATTTTTTGTCAAAGTTTATATTGTCAGAACATACTTCACCAGGTCATACGAATTCCGTTGCAAAATAAATGCTAAGTCGTATTATAAATAATTTATTCAAGACGTGTACAACAGGTACATGTAACGTTGTTTATTTCTCCTTTACTGCAGAGATCTGCTATATTGAACGTCTCTGCTATCATCTGTCGCGCTAAGTTCCAAAGCATGATGCTATACATACTGTCACGTTTCTGAGGGATCGTGAGATTCAATAACAAACACACGTAGAGGTTATATGCGTTTATTTAACGGCGAAGTGCTGTACACTGACTCCGATTTGGAATCCAGTCCAGTTTATACCTGCATGGAATATTCCAGAAGTAGAACATTCTCGAAACAGAAGATACTAGAACTTAAAGGCGAACAAAGTAAATAAAGTAAAAAAAATGGATGCGAACCAGAGTCTACATTTCTGCAGTCCAGCTTGAAACCCCTCAGCTATCACTGCAGATCTTGAGATGTTGCAATACTTTAAAATCTTAAATTAATATTATGTACTTAATTCAAAGATATTAATTCCAGTATTGAATGTTTGAATAGTTTATTTACTAAAGAAAAATTGTTACTTTAAATATCCTAATTTTTTGTAATCAAATACCTGAAGAAATTTATTTCAACCCGATGAAGTCCTAAATTCGAGGATGGAACGTAGTAGGGATGTGATATATCTTTTGTTTTGCTTATCCACGGGTCCTTTTAATTAGTCTTATATTTTCTTTTTATAAAATATAAATGTTACGTGACATATTATATGGAAAGCATAGCACAGCAACCGACAGAGTATTAATAATTCTTTTACCTCGGCTATAGTTTTCATTAACTTTAAAGTAATCCCATATTTATGATTTATTGTACATATAATATCTACAATTTTCCGTGTATGCAGTGTAATAACGAAACTATCCTGCCAACAATGTTATTGCTGGATAATTACACTTTACGATAAATTCCATATGCATAAACTTTCCGATTACATACCATGTTTCCGTCGGTGATTCACCTGAACAGCAGTTTTAAATTTATTCGTTACAACTACAATTTAAAAAAATGATTATTTTGACGGTATACTTTTCAATTGTTAGAATGGTCCTTGTAATGACTATGACATGAATTGTCAAATTCTACCCGAATAAAAATTATTAATTGAGTAAGAGACAGTATATGGCTTTTATTATCTACTTAAAACACTGGGAGTTTGTCGTAATATACTTTTAAATTTTTAGCAAAAGCCCATAATGGTGTGGTTTTCCGTGTTCTCGTAAGCAGAATCCGGTGCATTTAAAAACGGCATTTAAACCAACGGATGGAAATGGCGGACCACATCCTGTGTCCGAAACCGATTCTAAACTGAGGAAAGGGAAGCTGTGAAGACTTGCTTAAGAGTCCGACGTTGTCTGCAAAGATATCTTCTAAGATATCATGAGGTTGCGTACACTTCCCTGACGCCTGCAGAATTGACCAATGACACACACGGGTGCAGTCAAAATATGATCTTGTAATGAAGAAACAATAGTCACCTTAAAACGGCAAATTTACTCATATATGTTAAACCAACAACAGTCACAATTAAGAATTTATCTAGTGGTTAGCAGCTTACGAATATTTATAGTAGTCACCTATTGACATCTTCATCAAAACATTACTTAACTATTACATATTCCTAAGACTGGGTTGATGCAATCCTCTATACTAAACTATCCTGAACAAGCCTTGTCATCTCTACATAACTACCATTCCTTCCCTAATCTTCTTAGCGTATTCCATCCATGGCGTTCCTCTTATCTTCTTACCCCACACACTTCCCGCTAATGCTAATTTTACAAGATCCTCATGTCTCAAAACGTGACCTATTAATCTATCATTTAACGTGGCCAAAATACTCCAAATAGTTCCTCCTTCCCCTATTCTCTTTAGAACTTCCTGGTTAGTTACCCTATCAAACTCATTTGATATTCAGCATTCTTCTATAGCACCACATTTTGACAGCTTCTATTCTTTTCCTGTCTCCAACTCCTACCTTCCTAGTTTCGGAACTCTATAACGCCACACTCCATACGAACATTTTTAATAACGATTTCCTAATATTCATACTTATAGTAATCGTATTTTCTCTTTTTTGCGCAAGCCTTCCTTGCCTGTGTTGTATCTCCTCTTTATGTTTAGTATACTTCTACCATCCCAAATTATTATGCTTTTCAAGTAGCAGAATTGTTTAATTTCTTCAAATTATCCTTCCCAATAAAACACACTTTCCCAATCTATACTCCATTACCTTAGTTTTTTTTCGTTCACTCCTCATTTTGTACTTTTTCTGTAGGATCACGTTCATACTATTTATTATGCTTTACAAGTCTTCTTCTGACTCCCCTAATACCTCAACTTCGTCAGCAACATTTGGGGTTTTTATATTTTCTCCTTGCATTCTGATTTCCTTTTCATATTCATTTTCAACTTTCTTTATTGGCTGATATATATTTTATCTTTATTATTTTAGATTCCTGCTTTTTTATTGCCCTTTAATTCTACTTACTGCTGATTGCCATCTGTAGCGGTTATGAATAAGGCTTCTTACTCGATATTTTATTCCTCTCACCTTCAAAATACATAATAGTTTTTTTTCAGTTATCATTACCAGAGCCATTTTTTATAATGCCATGAACGTAGGCCTGTTTTTATTACTCAGTCTTCTAAATTTGACGCACATTCTTGTCGCAGGCGCTTCACCCCAGAGAGACTGCGGGGCTCACCTGATTATCGGGAATGCCTTGCGCTTTCTGTTTTTTCAAAGTTCTTACATGCCGAGACACCTTTACCTATTTTAGGAGGTATATGTTCTTGGGTCGAAGACCTTGGGCATATGTCAAGAGTTGTCCGCTGATCCGTTTGGATCAGTCGACCAACTGCCTCCTAAAATCGGTGGAGACACGGAGAAGGGAATGCTGCGATCCCACAGCAAACTCGTCTCCCGTCATTCGGAAGGGCGTGAGAATAGTTCCGAATGCCCGACCTACCTGATGCATGTTTTCTATGGTTTTCCTTGCATCTATTTAGGTGAAACACCAGGTAGGATCCTTAAATTATAGCACGGGGGCCCTCGTCAACCCTTGGTTACCTTCCTCTACCTTCCGCATCCCCCCTTTTTAATTCCCTTCCTATGCTATTAAAGGGAAGTTGCCTATTTCAGAATCACTCTCATGCAGCCTGCTACAAAAACAAAAAATGTACCGGAGGTATTTCTCCCCAGATTGACTGCGGTGCTCTCCTGAATAGAGGGATAGAACGAGATTCCCCTTCTCCTTTTACTCGATAGTGCTAGTAAATAGGGATGGAACATTCTAACAGGTCAAGGAAGAAGTCCTGGCAGCCGACTTGACCAAGCTTTGACTTCACCTTGTGAATGGACCCCTGTTTTGGCGTCTCGCATCTGTGATTGTATAATTTTTGCTGCATTTCGATAGAAGATAATTATCAAAACTGTTTGCTCTTAACCCATTAATAGTACATATATTCGCAAAATATATCTCTTTAAGTGCATATAAGTTACATAAGAGGCTAAAATATATTTGTATTAAGGCTCAGCATAAAATCTTAAACCGAGGCTAATGCGTGGGGCGGAACGGGAAACTACTGTATAAGGCAAAATTTTATGTTCTCCCCAAGAAAGAAAGAAAAATCTTGCAGTCTGAACTTATAAGAACGAGTTGTAGGAAGCTCTACCTATCCAATAGGAAGAAATTAGGACAGAATAGGAACGGCGGAAAGGGAAAATTGTTAGCAAAACTGTGCACTTATAAAATAATCGTTTTTCTAAAGGAAAAATTGATAAAGCGATCAACCTTACGCTAAATATGTGTAAGAAATAATATATGTTAAGATTAAAAAAATGTATTTCATTTGATTGCAATAATTGTTTATATAAAACATCCTATCCCGTTCTGTCACCCCCTCCCCCTCCAAAGGTTACGTTTCTTTTTAAAAATTCATCAAAAATATAAATTCATCGTTCTAAGTTACATTGTTATTAAACTAAGTAGGTAATTGAATAAGCTAATGTGTTATTTATTTATTAAGTCATTTTTCTTTTCCATATTTCTACAAAAATGGTTGAACAATAAGTGTCTTGTCCACCCTCAATACCCCTAATAATAAATGAAAGGCAAAAAACGCGTTCCTGATTGTCAATGATAAAAATTTATTTTAAGTTCCCGTTCATAAAAAATATGAGAATACTTATTTTATGATATTAAATTTGTTTTAGTATTTTCTGACGTCTTGTATTAAGATTATGGACGACTATGAGATATATAGGTGTAAGTTGTTTTTTGTAAAAATGTCTATATTTTTGGAGTTTGAATTTAGTGGAAGTTAGGAGAATGACGAAATTCATTTATTAAATAATATTTATCTAAACCAAAAATCTTTAGAAATTAATTAAATCAACAGCTAAATTGCTGATATTTAATTATATATTTTGAAGAAAAAATGTTGAAAATATTTCTTAGAAAATTCGTGACCTTCTGCTTTCTCTGAATGTTTGCTAATGATTGATTTACTGTCACAACTTTTCTGTGACAAATGGTCTTAGAAATTTGATCCGGACGGGAAGTGCAACAGTAGATTCTGGCGTATGTCAGTTTCGTAGGTCATTAGTCAGTCGACCAGATGGCCAATCTCATCTCTAAGAATTCTCAACGCTTGATGTATTGCTTCAGTATAATCCCCTTGAATTTATATTCGTCTTTTTTCAAAGTGATTTGAATTTTTTAATACTTCATTTCTTCAACCCGCTGCAACTGTATATAATGCAGTTTTTTGCAAATTCAAGCATACAACTTCCGACAGCATTAAGATTAATATAATATTATTATAATTTAATATATTTCTTTTCTATTGCAAATTCTAAACAAATAATTTATCTTTTACATTTGTCTCATGTTGTGAACCATAATTCACACGCAGTTCCGCAAGTTCTCAATTTATTATGGCATATCGACGCAATAAGAGGCTGTGATAAAGAGGTTAAGTGACAAGCAAATGTTATTACAAGATAGTTTTATCACAAGAAAGTGAGGTTGTCAGTAATGTTGAGGAATGACATTGCCCTTCACTGGTTTATAAATCGATTCGTATGTAGGATAAAATTTATATATTTTTTAAAATTATGTAACTTTCTTTCAAATGACATTTTTTCTTTTAGCTTTACTCCTTAGATGTAGATATTTATGTAGTAATTACCCTAAGACTGATCTGATGCAACTAACTTTGCTAACCTATCCTGAGCAAGTCTTTACATTTCTACATAGCTTCCACATCCCACATCCTCCCAAATCTGCTTAGCGTATTCCATCCTTCTCGATCTTCTGTTCTTAATACTCTTTAGATAATGATCATAAAAGCAAACATCAGTTCTACTCTATTTGGTCATTTAAATAAACACATACATCTTTAAGTCTGTTAGAATAATAATAATAAATATAATTGACAAACAAAAAACTGAAAAGAAAACAATCCTGAAATAATTTAAATAGGCCGAACGTTTCGAATCGAGCTTGGGATCATTCTCCAACGGTTAGGACCAAATATTCTAATTTCAATACGGTAAGATCAGAAACAGTGAAGAAACAAAGAAATTAAAATAATACATCGTATAACATATTAAAATTAACATTCAGAGTAATGCGTTGATTTTTAAGGCTCAAGTATTTTTCAGAAACTAGTTTGCGCAAACAAGTTTGTGTAAATAAAACGTTCAGTTTGGCTTCCACATTAGTGAAGTGAAAATTGTTATTTATTTTGTTTACAAAAATTGACAGTTTTTATGAACGAATAAAATATTTATTACCGTTATTCTATGGCCAGGAGGATCATAGAGATAGTTAATGAAATAGCAACTAACCGATTTGAAATATTTAATAACACAATGAAATAACAAGCTAATAATATTAAATGGTTTGCGAAGAAATTTCTCACATACGAATACATCAAATGACGCGTTTAATGTTAAAAATTCTACTTTTGGTTTACGAGCTAACTCAAACTACTTTTTAAATCGTCAAAATGGGTCTAACTGGAACCAAGCTGCAGAGGCTAAAGAAGTAAGGGAGTAATTTAAAAATTACTAAAAAAATTCTGGAAAAGTAAACACACAGCACACAATAGTTTCAAATTATTTATTACCTTGTATGTACAAGTAACTTTCTGCAATTATAATAAATAAATTTCATTTACCTACATTTCATCAATGTTTGATTGTTTACGTCTTGTAATTTTCGGTTCTTCAACAGTTAAAAATATTATAAATGAGGTACTTTTCCGGCATCTGGTTTCACGGGTACTATCACTTTCATAAACTTTTTTCGGTACGTAAAGAATTAATTTTTTTTACCACAATGCCTCTTTTGGTTTGCGGATTATTTTTACTAACCTGCTTTACGCATGAGATTTAGCACTACCGTCACCGTATTTTCTGCTCTTCACTTTCAACAAAAATGAAAAAGAACTTGTATTGTTCAATAAATTCACTAAGAATTTTATTTCCTTTCTAGAAATTTTACTAATATAATTAACAAACTGTAAACAACATTGGGAAGAGAAAAAGGATAGATCACATTATATATACATACTCTCTCATAGTTATCCAAAAGTTACAGACAAAATCTCGAAATCTGAAATTAATACCAAGATTTGTGAACTATATCATCATGTAACCAAAACTGGAAAATTACAGTAGCATGGATACCCTCTTACCAAGGCATAAAAGGAAATACAACAGTCGATCTACTAACAAAATAAACCTCTGCAGAACACACAATAAATTCTCCAAACTTAACCAACACTTTATAAGACGTCTAAAATCTAATTAAAGAAAAATTGGAAAAAAATAGAAAGAAAACTGAAAAAATAATAAAGAATTGGATTCCTGTATCACAAACTTTTACAAATCAACTACAAACCTGTAAATGATTGGGGGGATTATATTAATTATTTAATGTATTTGAGTTTAGGATTTAATGTATACATTTATTTAAAGAAAACCACAATAACTTTAAATGGGGTCCTGCGTGAAGTTTACAAGTACAAAAATAAATAATTAAAGGGGGCGATTTGAAAGTTCTCAGGGTTAGATTATTATTTGGGTAACCACGTGCAGCAGTTTCCGTTCACTGGACGAACCTGTTTTGTTTGCCTGTGCGTCTTGGTGCAGATTAACTGGTGATTGGACTTCCTTCTTATTCCCTCATTGTTGACACCTTTTTACTTCGCTGTTATCTCGAATGTCTCACACCATGGTGCTACTTCCTCGAGATGGCCGACGGTTTACCATTACTACTATACTGTCCACTGCTTCCTCAAATGATTAATCCACGCTTGATACTGACTATTTTTCCACCCACCACCTTCGCAGGTTACTTCCGTATCTGCCCCCTCCAAGGGATAAAACTATCTCACGTGACGATTGTTTGCCTATCGTCGTGAGTTCTCCATTAAGCGCGGGAGATGTTTTTTTGATGACACTGGTATGTGTCCCTAGGAAATCCCGAAAGGTGAACACTCTTTTTTCCAAAAACAAGTTTTCCCTTAACGAAGCAGTCAGGTATATCTATCCAGCCGCCAACTCGGCGCCCGGAAAACCCCCGCTTTTGCATCAATTTTATTTAATCTTAAATTCAATAAATTGGATTTAAATTCGGCAGGGCTATACTGCACTACAAACCGGAATCTAAATCACAGAGTGCAAATCGACATCTCAAGGATTATGATTGGTCACAGCAAACTAACTCAACTTCATTTAATTAACAAAGGAGGTCTCCAGCGATCTGCATAAAGCGCAACGTACCAATCTCAATGTAGCACATTCTCTTGAAATGCACAAAGTACGAACAGCATAAAAGGAACTTACTAAGAGGAATATAAATCTACGACATAGTGAATTCTCCAAAATTACAAGTTGAAATGTTGCGATTTATTATTTATTCCTAAATTTAAATATGAATAAATGAATGAAAATAGCCTTATGTTGTCCCATTCAGGGCAAAGGCCTCCTACAAGTAGGGGTAGCTTTTAATAGTCTCACGCGGTGAGCTAATCCGCGTAAGATGTCTTATTAGTTCACTACACTACACTGTCACTTAGTTGTAGTTCTAGTTCTTTCCACTTATTTCTGTCTCTGGCTATTCTGATCCATTGTCCTCCTGCTTGTTTTTTGAATAGGTCCGTCCACTTGCGTCTTGGTCTTCCTATGTAGGGGTCCCATGTGGTAGCTTGTAACGTCCATCTTTCGTCTTGTAGCCTCACAACGTGTCCTCCCCATTTCCATTTGGTCTTTGTAGCCTGTTGAGCAACGTCTATTGTTGCTGACATCCTTTGTATCAAGTTGTTTGATACTCTATCTTTCAGAGAAATGCAAAGGATCTTCCTCTGCATTTTCCTCTGGCATACTTGTAGAGTGTTTCTATCTTTTACTCTGAGAGCCCATGTTTGACACCCATACAACAATACAGGAAAAACGCAGTTTTCTAGTGTCTCCATTTTGAGCCTCCTATTTAGGGTTCTGTCCAACAATATAAACTTTAGGGACCAGAAAGTTTTCCAATCTGATGAAACTCTTCTCTTTACTTCTTCTTCCGTTTTGTTGCTAAAGGAAATTATTTGTCCTATATATATTGTCACGTTTCTTAGGGATCGTGAGATTCAATAACACACACACGTAGAGATTATAAGCGTTTAATCAACGGCGAAGTGCTGTGCAAAGCTCGTACTGCTTAAGACTGACTCCGATTTGGATTCCAGTCCTATTTATACATACATGGAATATTATAGAAGTAGAACATTCTAGACACAGAAAATACTAGAAACTAAAGGCAAACAATGTAAATAAATTAAACAAATAAAAATGGTTGCGTCGGCTGGGACTCGAACCCGAAACTACGTGTCTGCTACCGCTCTGCCATCACTGCAGGTCTTGAGATGTGGCATTATATATATATATATATTGTGATGTATACAGCAGCTCAGTTCCTTCAAGATATATTGGAGTTTGTACTATTGTTTATACTATTGTTAAAATATTAAGGTAATGATAACTTTATTTTACAACTAGTGGTAAATGCAGTTGATTAATAATAAAAATTTAGTCGCTAATGACCGTAGAAGTTAATGGGACTCTAAATAAAAATATTAAAAAAAACAATGAACATCAGCTGCAATACTATTAATATCAATAATTATAACAGTCAGTTAATAAGGTCAGGGAAATCAGGTGACCGAGTATCACCATCACCAATGCCCATGCCCAAGGTTGGAGTTCAGACGTGAGCATCTTTTACACGTTCATACCAATGAATGAATTTATTGAACCTACAATTGAGTTAACCTCGGTGACAGCCACAAACAATAAGCTTCAAACTAAAAATATGAATAGTAAAAATAATAATCATACAAACATTGTAAATTACATAATTTATAATAAAATTAAAGTAACCATTGCTTAGCTAGTATTTTTTTGCACTACACTTGTATTTCACTATCATTTATACTTCCATGTTCATCCCTGAAAAACTTTACTGTTCCCAGAATATTTTTTTTATAACTTCTGCAGGTAAATCGTATTAATCCCTTACAGTTCGGTTTAAAAACGAACTTTTCTTAACATCAGTTATAAATATACTTTGCCAAATTTTACAATTATCCTTCCAGGACTGTTGGTCTGATTACGCATTAAAAAGAGCTCCGAGTGGTAAATTTTGCCGTCGTTTTTCTAAAAAATTCCAAATTAATCGATGAACATTGCACTTTTCGCGACCAGGACACCGCTGAACAAATTTTGCCGCGCCGCTTTATAATATTTCCATTGTCTTGACCTGATATTTTCAGAACGTACAGCCGTATTGTAATAGAGGACGCACGAGAGATTTATATACAAGTTCCAGTGTTAGTAATTTATAAAAGCCGCATAAGGAAACGTAGTGTCTTTTACGCTTTCCTTAAACAACCTTTGGCTACCTTTTCTCAATTTCCCCCTTTCTCAATTCCCTTCCTATCATATGAAAGGGAGATTTCATGTTTCAGGGTCACCATCATGTAGCCTGTTACACCCCTCCCCGTCTAAAAAAGATTGTTTGCGGGATATGAGGATACCTCGTGATACTCCTTTTTTTTCATGTTTCTCTAATTCCGAGGAACCTTACTCTATGTACTGGGGTCGAAAGCCCAGGGTATACGGAAAGAGTTGCCGGATATTCCCACTGGAGAATATGCAAAAGGTCGACCTATATGATGTAGCTTTTCTAGGGTTTTCCCATCAAGGTGGAACATTGGATAGGCTCCTTAAACTATAACCCGGAGGTCGTAGTCAACCCTTGGCTACCTTGCTCTACTTTCTCTTTTCCCCCTTTCAATTCCTTTCTTATGCTATTGAAAAGGATTTGCCTGTTACTGAATCACACTCATGCAGCCCTTTACCCCCAAAAACGTACTAGGTCAACGTGACTCCTAAAAAACATTTTGCAAAGCTACAATTTAATATCATTTTATTATCAAGCGCCCAATCTCTGATATTATCCAATTCGTTTCGGAGAAATTCTTCACTGATCACAGTTTTTTGCGATATATTACGCAGTCATCAGAAAAAGTCGCACCTGATAATTAATGCTAAAAACTAAGGTATTGACGTATACTAGAAATAATAAAGAACCAATAACGGAGCGTGGTGGAACTCCCGACATAAAATTCGCAACACCAACCTCAAGTCGACTTTTTGTACAAGAAAAATTTTACTCAAACCAATATTTTGGCTTGTGCAAACTTCATGCCTGTGTTTACAAGTGACGATTTACTGTAAATTGGCTTGCGGTAGCTCGTTTTTGCAAATTATTTGAGCGTGTAAACCCATCTTAACATGTATATCAGAACCAAATCTTTTTAGAAAATGTGGTTGTCTGCCATATCGAATTAATAATTGAGATAAAAACAATGCTTTGTGATTAGATTCTGTTTACAATAGGCTTTTACTATTTTAATTCTTATATTCAGAGTTTTGCTAATATAACTTACATATAAATTAGAATACTTACACAATATTAGTGGTGGATAATTTATTAGTAGGAAAATTGAGTCCTTTAATAATTGTGTATTGAATTATTTGTTCGAACAGTGATTTCTGTTATATTGGTAGAACGAAGAGAAGTTTGAATATAACAATTAACGAGAAGTTTAATATTAAACTGTCTTCTAATAAACAAAACCCAATCATCAGGCATTGTATTTATCACAGTCAATGTTTGGATTTTTACAACACTTTTAGCAATTGAAATATCCCCGACTTTACGAAACAGGCTCTTTTAGGATACTCTGAATTAATGTTCGTGTTTAAACATTTAAACAGTGAATAGAGGAAACTTTTAAACCAATGTGTAAAAGATGACCTAAATAACTGTTCCATGTTCAGTGGTTGATTAAACTCTTTAAATGAAAGTGAGGATTATAATTATTGGGAAAAGCGTTTTTGTAAGTATTCTTATTTAACTTTTCTAGATAAACAATTGAATGCTTTTATCATCTTGAACGCGATTCTGATCAGCGTTAATATAAAAAATTAAAACCAACTTCAAATTGAGAATTTTTCAACGGCACATTAATAAAAATGATATGTACTGATTCAATACCTAACTTATTATCACATGTGCTGCGTTTAACAACGCTCAGTCAGTTCCGATATGAAATCTGTAAGTGGATGAGATTTGCTTAGGTGCTGACAATTCCGGTCCGAGATTTACGGAGAAGGACGAGTCCCAAGTTCCCACGCACTGTCGGAAGTGGATTTAGAAGCAGCTGTCGTGGGAGGGAGGTGGGAGCAATATTCTGGAAAAGAGATAAACCCGCACCTGGAGCTCCCTGCCTGGGATTTAATTCTTCACCTTTATGGGAAACTAATTGCACTGATTAGAATCGCCTACGGGAAGTGGGAAGCATTCAATCAGCAGCCTAAGCAGGTGCAGTGATGATGTTTTTAATACTGAGATGGTATCATCATTGAGGTTCGAATATCGTACACTTATTCAAATTAATCGTAGTCCTGTAGGCTACGAACTGTGCTTTCCGCACTTGCACTGGAGTTTCTTATAAACGGGAGAGCGGAAAGTAATACGAATAATTAAAACTCGTTGCTGGTCATCAGCAAACTACTAATTTCCTAAACCAGAGACAGTTAAATTATCAGCAGTAAATAGCCAAAATTATTAATTACATTAACCATTAGAGTAATCTAAAAGTCTTCATTTTATGTACCCTTCGTATACGTGAAATAAGAATCTGCGAAATTCAAGACCTTGCTGTACACGCTTCCATATACAAAACTGTATTTAAAACACTACAGTTGATACTGTGCTATCGATATCCGTTTTAAGAATGTTCCAACAAAAAAAGTATCCCACTTCATAAGCAGTTCAAGTGTTTCTTCAGATTGAGATGAATATAAAAATTGAAAAATTATTATTTAAAAGTGAAACATCCATTGAATTAACATTTAGCAAATTAAAATATACAATTATTGAATTAATTTAAACACAAATCCGCCTTTTATGGTTAATGCTAAATATTGTGTACATTATTTACAAACATTACGTATCATATAAACTAAAACATAAGATATATTCCATAGGCCGCCTTAGCGGACCTTCTCATAGAAGCAGCAATACATACACAAATCTCACGAGGAATTGGCAGTAAAAGAAAATTGGAAAAAGGATACTAACATTGTGAGCTTACTCTGGAACTTGCCATTGTATTCAGAGATGATATACTAGGCCCATCGCTCGACATAACCGAAGTTCCTCGTTGAACAATAAGAAATTTGCTAATATATGTTTCTTCTTTGCCGCCACGGAATAGAGCAAGCCTTCCGCCTGTTATTTAAATGTCCATGGTCGTTACAATCTCCAGTGTCTTACTGTTTTAATGAGCACTGCGTAATGCTTAATATCCTGAACTCCAAGTGCTTAGCGTTCACTCCTTCAACGTTAATCTTTAATGTTCACTTTTAATGTTAACTACTTGGTACTGAATGTTCTAAATCCTTAGTGCTCGAAAAATCATTTCCCTTGGTTTTTAACACTTTTTGTCCTCTCCACCGTTAGATTTCTTTATGGTGGTGGGAATACCTTCCTCTGCAATCAAAAGTAATTCTTTATCTATCGTCTGCTATAGGAGCCATTCACAACAATTTCACCGATGTTTTGGGGAAAGCAGCCCGTCAGCGCACTGCCCGATGTCGCCCCGAGTCTCAAAGACTTTAGAAAAACTTAGGCCGCGCCCACTTGTCCAGGTTTTATTAATCTTTCTGTAAACTTTTCATTTTCCCTCAAACCGTCAAATGTAGTTGTGTGTAACCATTACAAGATGTTATCAATCCGAAGAACAACACAGTTACTCGTGACATTAATTCAAATAGTCAATTACTTCCACTAACCTCTCTTCATCATTGTTATGACTGTGTTCTTGTACGGTTGGATAGTAGGCATCAAGCAACATAACTGAAATATACATATTTAGTGATTTTATTTAATTTATAACTTTCGTATGGGCCAACAACCTTGTTGTTGATATAAAATACACCAGGGAACAGCAATATCGTTTTATTATTTGTTGTAATGTTAAATTTTTGGTTCCGAGTAAAAAAACGCAGGTTTCCGTTATCGTGTCGAATTCTTAATCTACAGAAGTCGTACAAAATGTGTATTTAAATAAAAGTAGAAGGAAAACATAGTCAAAAAAACTGTTCACGAAGAATAGTTTTATTTATACAAAGGCCCTAGCATAGTTACTTCACGTTAAATAGTATTCATATAATTGAAAGTTTATTTCGCGAACGGTAAATGGACATTTTAAGCTAAAAATTTTAGGTTAAGGCCATCTGGGGACATTCACGCTTCATTCTCTGACAACATTCAGCCATCAAATTTAGATCTCATTTACCTTGATAACGTTCCTACCTTCTCCTTCAAATCTTGGTGAAATCGCTCACCGTGCACATTTCAGATATTTTAAAATGTCAGCTCAAAAAAATTAATTTGATACCATTGTTGCAACCAAGTATTTTGTAGCTCTCCAATAGTTTTTTATATAAATTTTATTTAATTTCTTGTCTAAGACTGTAAAGTTTTGTTCACAAAGAATATAGTAAATACAAAGGTTTAAATGATATGAAGTATGCCATTCGGTACAGTTCATCAACCGCCCGAAAATAGTTCTTGTTTTCTGTGACTATATTTTTTCTTGTTCTATAGTCAATTGAATCATGGAATCTCTTCCGCTTTAGTCGACTGAAGCTTCCACGAATGATGAAATGATGAGGTTGCCGTGACCAAACATTCCATTTCGCAGGGACATATACATCTGTTGCATCGTTTTTTGGACCGTGGGTACTCTGAAGTTGTTGTGAAGTGTAGAGTTTCTGACGTACCAGTCATGAGTCACATAAATCTGTTTTGAGTCACCTGTATACGTCTGATGTGACTTTCTGCAGCAGTTCCCCACAGTCCACAAGACTAGTACCAAATTGGCTTCATTAACGATAAATATATTAATGTTATTGTTTCCAGAGATAAGGTAGATTTCTCCTAGACATGAGGTTATCCTTCCAACGAGATATTTGAGATATCCATGTTAGGTGACGATCGATGTGAAGACCCTTCAGTATCAGTTGGTATGCTGCTGTACAATTTTTGCGTAATTCTGTGATCGTATATTTCCAAGAAAGTCTTCGACAATGTTTCTAGAATAACCACCAAAAATGTTTTTGGAGACCAGTCATTGTTCTGATGAAATATTAATTGGCAACGAGCTACCTAATCTGTTGAACATTGAGCATTTTGGCTTTTATCTTTTCAAATGACAGGCTACTTTAAACAGTCTTCTTTAACTAACAAAGCTTCATTAGTCTCATTTTATTAGTACAGGTGGAAAGTTATTTCTGTCGGCAAATGGCTGATGTAGATTGATTGGGTCATTAATTTTGAGATCAGTACTGGGCCAATGATTTTCACAAGCTCTGCTTTCCCACAAACAAAATAAATAGGAACACTTGGCTTATATGCTTTGTTCGCTGAGGAGGAAGTACGTCATTTTAATGTCTACACAGATGATCCATTAGGTACATCTGATACTGCAGAAAATCAATCAATATCTTCATGTCTTCATATTCATCACACAAAGATGCTGAACAGCCTAACGGGGTTGCACCAAATAAATTTCTATTGTGGATGAGGACACAGTTCAAGCTCCAATTCGAGATATCGATGACACA
This sequence comes from Eucriotettix oculatus, assembly GCA_034510155.1. NCBI lineage: Eukaryota > Metazoa > Arthropoda > Insecta > Orthoptera > Tetrigidae > Eucriotettix > Eucriotettix oculatus. The sequence goes on from CM067378.1 coordinate 16,238,325, forward strand.
ATCGTCATTGAGTTGCGTTATAGGCCGAAAAATCCAACACTTTCATATTACAATGTTGCCATACGATAATACTAACGCATCATCACTTATTAAGTATTTCATAAATCCACTTTCGCTTGATTGATGACTGTCACAAACGGAATCATGTCCAATTTCAATACCTTCGTTTTGGGCGTCACTTCGATCTTCACCAGACTCGTATTCAGGTATGTCCAAAGAGGATAATTCTTTGACAATTGGCAGTTGTATTTCAGATGAAAGATGCACTGGTCGTATAGGTGTTGCTAAATTGGGAAACTCTATTTTAAATTTGCCTTTCTTGATTTCACTGTTGTTGGGGTGGTATTCAGTCCTAAGACTGGTCAGATGCGACCCTCAATGATAACCTATCTTACGCAAGCCTTTTCATTTAGTCATAAATATTACAACACACATTCTCCATAATCTACTTAGCGTATTCCATCCTTCCTCCCTCTGCTGTTCTTACCCCACACGCTTTCCTCTAATTTTACAAGACTCTCGTGTCTTAAAACGTGGCCTATTAATCTATTCCTTCTCCTGGTCAACGTCCTCCATATTCTTCGCTTTTCCCTTATTCTGTTTAGAACTTCCTCGTTAGTTACCCTATCCACCCATCTGAATTTCAGCATTCGCCTATAACACCACATTTCAAAGGCTTCTATTCTTTTCCTTTCCGCAACTCCTATCGTCCACGTTTCGCACCCATATAACGCCACGCTCCATACGAATAATTTTAGCAATGATTTCCTAATATTCACCTTTATATTACCCATAAGTAAATTCCCCTTTTTCGCGTTAGCCTTCCTTGCCTGTGCTATCCTACCCTATACCATCCCTAGATTTCGCAATAGAAAACTAACACTTGAGTGATCTCTGGTCTCTAGATAAATCATAGATATAACAAATAGAAACTTATCACGTGTTCCCTTCGTCCACATCCGGAAAATTTATACACAATACTTGCAAACTTCGTGAGGTCTTGATCATCAATTTCTACTTTACAGTAGGCTTAACTGTTAAATTGTACTGATGATTGTCCTTCGATTGGAAATGACATCTCCTACATATACATCAAAACGGATCGGGCTATTTCAACGAACGAAATAACAGAGGCAGACATAAGGAAATGTTTCAATTCATGTATAACAGCGGCACAGAACGTCTCACTACAATATCTGATACGTAACTCTACATAGAAATAGTACTCCAAATTGTTCCCCACGCTTTTGGTATTGACCTATCGAAATCATTATCAAGTTGGACAGTCTAGTTCCCACATTTTCTAAATTGTTTATAAATAAACTTTCAGTCTGAACTTAGAAGTGTACTCTGAAATGGTCCAATGGGAAGAAGACCATTTATTTTTTCTAAATAATTTTTTGTTTCAACACAGTGTCCTTTTATTAAATACATTTCATCATACGATGTTCCAGTCACATCTGTGCGGTTTCTGAAATTATTCGTTAGAAAATGTAACTGATGCGTTCTTTTATCTGTCTGTCTTCATAGGAAAACTGTCAGTGGTACAATACTCTGAAGGCGCCAAGTCAATTATGGGAATTATTTCATTACCTTCACAGACACAAAGCCTGAACTATTTATTATCAACTGAAATTCAAGATCGTAGAGTGACTTAGGCCGTAACTCGAGTTAACGTCACCGCCAACACGAATATATCATGAAAGAAAATTTCATCAAGTAGAGTTTGCTTTAAGAACGGGGTGTAATGACTGTTGACATGAATTTTATAAACTATATTTAAAATTAAATTATAGTCACAACAAACTTGTTACTTTATTCGTAAGTGAACGTACTCTTACAAAAGTTTGCATCCCACCCCATCATTGTCTAAAGACAAATACATGAAAGTACATTACAAATAAAAATACAGGTATTTGGAATTTATTAGAGCAATGTGTGCGGACGTTCTGCCGGGCCACTTCCTCACGTACGGACTCAACACGGTCAGTTTATCTGATACGACAAAACACTGCACCAAACGTCCTTCTGTTGGCCAATTACCTATCAACATTACGTTATCTTCTCCTTGCTCAGTGTCTATTTCCCGAAATTTCCCAGTACGCACACAGTATTTCAGCGTACTCCTGCGTATGTGGCAGGTAGCCCGATTTTCGTTTTGTTATTCTTAGTTTTCTTTTCTTAAATTATACACTAACGAAGCGCCCCTGACAAAAATGACACGAGGGAAACATGTTTACATTGACCACCTTTATAATCCAATTTGCGTTTGTGCACTACGTCTGTTACGCCCTACATTTATAACCTAATCCTATATTTTTATATTTGTCACTATAAAACAAATCACTTTCCGCTTAGACTTTATTTAAATTTTATTTAAATTTAAATTGCATATCTGGCGCCATTATTTTCTAAATCGAAGCCGGTCTTATCCTTCTCAATTTATTCACTTCCATAATCAACAATAGAAGGGGAAGACTTCGACGGAATCCAACCATCGAAGTGCATATTTTTTTCCCAGATTATCGGTGGAAAAATATTTTAATGAACTATTCTAACTAAAATATAGCTTGTTACGGTGCTCTTGGACTTACGTAATGTGAAATAAAATGAACGTACATGCTAAAGATATTCCTATAGTTTTTGTGCCACTCACGTAACTTTTATTGAAAGGACAAGTTATTCTTGGTCAAAGACTAATGAAAAATAAATGTAAATGTAGTGCATAGTATTTTTCACATATTAAAGAACTATTTTTACGTTTAGTTTATTTTTCGGTTATTGTTCAGTTATCCATTGTACGTAAATTTCCATCAGTGCACCTGTGAAGAATGCAAGTTCCCATCGCATTCCGATCCTCCAGAAGCGCGTCCTATTGAGTTATTGATATGCTTGTTCCATTCACTATATCAGAGTGCCGATTCGTGTTTACACTCGACGTCCACAGCGTTTCCTAAACTTACTCCGGAAATTCCTTGTCACTCATTGGGCTCCTCAATCCTCACTACGGTTATTGAAATCCGAAAGCTGCAGGGGGTTCTCATCCCTCGGTACAAGGACCTTTATCCGGAGAGAAGGGAAGTGCAGGACTATCGACGGTGTTGACAGACACTGAATTATCCACTCCATTAGTCGTTCCTTTGCCTCCTCGTCCTACTCACAGTATGGAATCTAACATCCCTCTGGGAATAATTTGAAAAGATCGTTGCATTATTCAACAACCGTGAACTGAGTGCACTGACTTCTAAATGAAATTATTCTAGTGTAGGCCAATTAGTTTATATTCGGCAAATAGGTAATGAATATACAGTCAATAATAGTATAATAAATAGTACATTGTGTACCAGCAAACCTTATTTATTTCATCATATTGTGAAACCTGTTGTAAAAGTAGCCCGCAGCCTGTCGCGTATCTTTCATAATGCTCATACGATTTTCAACACCTGAAATCAACGAGGTTTTTCTGTAGCAACGATGTGCGCTACTTATTCAATCATTTTGACGGTTATTGTTTATTTCATTATCTTTTCGTTAATTTTCTATGGAAATGAAGGAAGAAAATTGAAGTTTTAGAGAACGATCGACGATCTCACAGTCAAGTGGTTGGTCTAACAAAATCCAATACAAAGCTATAGAAAAAGACAAAATGCTTTTCTAAAAATAATAGGACCAGTGTGGTTGTCCTTAAAACTAGTCAAAACAAACTAGAAATTACTTTTCTTAAATGTCACAAACTATTCTTATGACTGATAGGTTAATAATAAATTACACGACCTCTTGTTTTCAGGATATTAAAAACAGTAACAGAACAGAGTATAGTTGGATGTTTAGTCGCAGGTTTGTGTTTTATCTGCAGCGTTTATACATAGACTGGAAACTGACAACAAGACATAAAACCTCATACAAATACTAAATTTAATGTACTGTAAAATGTGTTATAACTTGTTCAGTCGAATGATTTTACGACCAAATTACTGGTAAAGTTTTTATGTCATTAAACCGACGTTTCGCCACTGTATTTGGAACTATTTCAGATTATTTTTTCAAATATTACAATTTAATGAACACACAAAAGCAAATGTATATAAAAACCATAAAGTACTACAAAGGCAGCTTCAACAAAATTTTTAGATAATATTTGTTTTTCATAATTTTAAATTAGACATAATTGCTTGAGGAATTCCCAATATGGTCGATTTCATTAAGTAAAAGCTTTATCATCGGTTAAACATAATTTTTAAAAACTGACGTTCTTTGATTAATATTTATATTTCTTTATATTTGATAGGTTTACTATTGCCTACATTTATATTCCTAATGTTGAAAATTTAATAAATTATTCGTTTTAATAATGATTTTGTGGCGTTATTAAAACCAAAATTTTATCTGAAATGCTTAATAATAGAAATATGTTTATTGGCTGGAAATTTAAAATATAATACAAACCTCATATTAATTGATGAAAGAAAAGCCACAATTAAGAGAATAAATTTTATAAGCCAGTTTTGTAATAAATAAATATTGGTATGGTATATGTCTCATTTATTGAATCTTAAAAATTGGGTTATACATTTATGTAGCCTTTGTTGTTGTGGTATTCAGTCCTAAAACTGGTCTGATGCTACTACTCTCCATGCTAACCTATCGAGCGCAAGCCTTTTAATTTCCTTATAACTAGCACAACCTGTCATCCTCCCTAATCTGCTAAGCGTATTCCATCCTTGGCCTCCCCATACACTTTCCTCTAATGCTAATTTTACAAGACCTTCGTGTCTTAAAAAGTGGCCTATTAATGTATACCTTCTCTAAGTCAATGTCCTCCATATTGTTGCTTTTCCCCTATTTTTTTAGAACTTCCTCGTTAGTGATTCTATTAATTCATCTGATTTTCAGTATTTATCAATATCACCACATTTCAAAATCTTCTATTCTTTTCTTTTCCGCAGCTCCTATCGTCCACGTTTCGCACCCATATAACGCCACGCTTCATACGGACATTTTTAACAACGATTTCCTAATATTCACTCTTATGTTACCCGTAAGTGAATTCCTCTTTTTCTCGAAAGCCTTCCTTGCATGTGCTATCCTACTCTTTATGTCTACTATACTTCTACCATCCCTAGTTATTACACTTCCCAAGTAGCAGTATTTCTTAACTTCCGTCAAAATATTCCTTCCCAATATAACACCCTTTGTTATTCCAGTGTTTCCCAAACCACACTCCATTACCTTGCTTTTCCCTCTATTAATCCTCATAATGAGCACTTTCCCCAAGACTCCGTTCATGCCGTTTATTATGGTTTCCAAGTCCAATAATTTTTATTATTAATTACAATATGTTAAAAGAATAAAAGCATTATATGTATTCCTCTGTATGTCTATGTGTAGGTTAGAACAGCACATAATACTTGACAAACTGATGTACACATAGTGGAGATTAAGCACAGACCTGGAAGGAATTTGTCTATGGATAAGCACGGTAACATTTTGAGCATCATTGAAAGGGTGTAATGACAGAACGTTGCATACATCTCGACGACCGACAACGGACGGGAATATCTAATTTTTCAGTGGTAAGTGACCCACCATCAACCAATACGAGGGCAGTGTGGATTGAGAATGAATCTCTCCATCCAGAAATGAAAATATGTCAGCTGGAATACGGGCATAATTTTAAGACACTTATTTCTTTTTTTAGAGAAGGCTACATGAGGGTGATCCTGAACACAGGCAACTCCACTATAATGGTTTTGGAAGGTGGGACAAGATAGCCAAGAGTCGACTAGGGCACCCGGTCTATAGTTTAAGAATTTTACCTGTTGTTTCACTTAAAACGGATGCAAGGAAACCCTAGAAAACCTGCATCAGGTAGGTCCGGCTTTTGGATAATATTCTCACGCCCTTCCGGATGTCGGGAGAGGAGTTTTCTTGGATGTCGCAGAATTCCCTTCTCGGTGTCTTTACCAGTTTTAGGAGGCCATTGACCGTCTAATCCAATGAGATCAGTGATCATTTCATATCGTATGCTGAAGATCTGCGACTCCAGTACACACACCACCTAAAATAGATGAAGGCGCCTCGGCATTTATTTTGGGTTAACAGTGGAATAACAAAGGATGTTACATTGGGAAGGGATATTTTGACGGAAGTTAAGGAATTCTGCTACTTGAGAAGCGTAATATCTAGGGAGTATAGTAGGAATTTACTTACGGGTAATACAAGTGTTAATATTAAGAAGTTGAAGCATGGCGTTATGTGGGTGCGAAACGTGGACGATTGGAGTTGCGGAAAGGAAAAGAATAGAAGATTTTTGAAATGTGGTGATATTGACAAATACTGAAAATCAGATAAGTGGATATAACCACAAACTAGGACGTACTAAACAAAATAGGGGAAGAGCGTACAATATGTAGCATGTTGACCAAGAGAAGGGTTAGATTAATAGGCCATGTTTTAAGACACGAGGGTCATGTAAAATTAGCATTAGATAAAAGTATGTGAGGTAAGAACGAAAGAAGGATGCCAAGGATGGAATACGGTAAGGAAGGATGTGGGATGTTGTAGCTATGCGTAAATGAAAAGGATGGACAAGATAGGTTAGCATGGAGGATTGCATCAGACCAGTCTTAGGACTGAATAACACAACAACAACATGCAAAACAATTAAATTTTATACATAAAAGCACAATAAATACTGAGGTTTACAATTTATTATTTTCTGCAGGAATTAACAGACGAAAATTTAATTTTCTTTATTGGATATTGATCATTTTGAGTTCCACGGATTTATGAAAAATTAATATTAAAGAAGCAAATACAGATTCCAATTGTACTTTACAACGTGCAGTTTATTTATAAATGAGAGGAATACTCAATGTATTTGCAAACTCAATGAAACAGCATACAGAAAAATGCCACCTTGTTTCAACGGACACAATGACAATTTGAACATATTAATTTTTAACTACTTAAATTTAAGGAATTTCATTCAGTGGTAAGTGACCATCCATCAACCAATGCGTGGGCAGTTCAAGTAACTACCGCTGTACCACTTGGTATGCAACTGACTGTAAGTTGATGAATTTGATGTGTAGATTCAATATAGGATTAGTATATGGAGCATATCGTCAAAATTTTCCCAATTAGTTATGGAAGACAATTTTATATTTGATGTATTGATTACAGATTGATAAGTTTCGTGGCAAGTTAATGAGTAATGACTCAACTTGTCCAGAGTTAATTCCAAAAGTATAGTAAATGTTTTTGATGTTTGCTGTCGAATATATGACCTTGCGTCGCCGTGGAGATGACGTAGAATACCAGGGACAAGTTTTTGCAGTTAAACGCCTTGTGACTCAGCTGTGACCGCAATTAGCACGAGCGCTGATTCTGTCTGTTGGCGTCTGCGATGGATCAAGCCAGCTCAAGTGGCCCAAGAATCGTGCGGTTTCGTTGTCCGAGACACGGCGCCAAATTAAAACCTGCTCCACACAAGGACATCTTCGCCTTAAACGAAAACAGCTGACGGTCGTCGCCTCAGTCATTTATTTTCTTGTCATCCTAGTGAAATGACGGTGCCATCAACTGTCATTTGTCAGAGTCTCAGTCGAGTTTCATCACCGCGACCATTAGCGTTACAAACAGGAGAACTAGTATGACAAAGTGTCGTACAGGGACGTTATTGTTGAACACTTACACAACGTCCTCAGATGATGATTATGTTTACACGTGTGCAGACGCAGTAAAAAGCGTGGGTCGCAATCCATTATGCAGTCACGTGTCATTACTCAAACAATTAAGAACTTACTAGCTGAAGTTTAACGAATTTAACATCTTTATGAAACGTTATTCATTATGTTTATTTTTCAAAAAATGGCGGATATGTAACGTTAAAATAATGACACATAGAACATGCTTCTTATCTTCGACTTGTGCGTAATAACGCACAACACTCACTGTCACTGTGCCTGCATTCATTCAAAAACTCTACGACACCCTTATCAATTCTTCCCTCTCCAACGAGTTCATTCGACATACACTCCGTTATTTTTAAGCATTTATCCGAATATTTCTCAGGAAAAATTATTTATTCCATGCGTAATTGACAGATCTTTTAACGTAATTGGGATTTTTTTTGGGTAACAGGCAACATGAGTGTGATACTGAAAGAGGCAAATCCCCTTTAATAGCATAGGAAGGGAAATGAAAAGGAGGGATGTGGAAGGTAGAGAAAGGTGGCCAAGGGTTTGCTAGGGCCCATGGATATAGTGTAAGGATTTTCTTTTCGTTTAACAGGCTTATGAGGGTGATCCTGAATCGGCATTGGAACAAGGTTTCAGTTTATATGAAATCAGCTTTACAATGTAACGTTTTGCGAATGTTCATGTAAAAAATACAGTTGGACCTACAGTACTTAATTATAAGCTCAGCGGTAATGAAATAGTACAATAAAGTAACTGTAAGTATTTAGGTATATACTTGAGCAGCAATATGGGTTGGGAATATCAAATAGAACATTTAACTAGGAAAGCATTTCGTCATGCGGATTTTAGAAAAAGGAAACTGTGAAACACGGGAACTTCCGTATAAATCTCTCGTATGTCCAGCATTAGAATACGGCTGTATTTGTTGGGATCCGTTCCGAAAATATCAGGTCGAGGCAATGGAAAGGGTGCAAAGGGGGCGGCAAAATTTGTTCAGCGATGTCCTGGTCACGGAAATGAGAAGGTTCATCATCTAGGTTGGGATATGTTTGAAAAACGACGACAAAATTTACGTCTCAGGGCTCTTTTCAAAGCGTACGCAGGCCAACAATCCTCGGAGGATATTGCGTCAAAGTTTTTAGAAGTAAATTATTTCAGTAGGGATCATAATTGTAAAATTGGGCAGGGCAGCTTTAAAACTGACGTTGGGAAATATTAATTTTTAAATCGGACTATAAGATATTGGAAAAATTTACCTGCAGAAGTGTTTGAAACATTCCCTTCCAATAACAACGTTTTTCAGGGAAGAATTAGGAAGTATAAGTGATCGTGAATTGCAAGTGTAGTGAAGTTTAGTGCTTCGAAAAAACATGTGAACAATAGGTACCTTTTATCTTTAAGATGTAATTTATAATATTATTAATTGTAACTATTCACATTGCTTATTTTAAGCTTATTTTTTGTAACTGCCACCGAGTGTTGCTCAATTGCAGTATCAATAAATTCATTAATTCATTCAAAGGTATTTTTAAATATTCATCACTCACCGAAAAACTTGATAAATATTAAAATTAAATTCACTATTGAACTACAAAGGAACAATAGATTAAACTTTTTGGACACGACGATAAGTAATGAGGTAAATAAATTATTTAGTAGATGGTTTTATAAACCTATCGCGGCAAAAAATATTTTAATTTCTTTCTCAGATCAGCCTGCTTCGTTTTGTTTCTAACAACTTAAAACCTAAAACCTATCCAATTAACACACACTTATTGTCTGATGTTCTTAAGACGGATTACGTTGTACTATGTATTGATCCGTATTATTTTAATTTTAAGAGGTATTGGTAGAATGATGAAGACTGGAAAGACGGAATCACTCATTCCGTAAAACATTGGTTTCGCAATAAATTTTGGACTGATAAATAAATTATAAAATAATATAAAGTTACGACATTCTGAGGAGTGTTGAAATGTTAGTTCAATAAATTTGTGACTTTCGGAGCCGAAATGAGCTCCACTTTTGACTTCCCGAGTACTTTAGCAGACCGAAATATTTTAATAGACTCACAAGCACTCATTGAGGAATTATGTTAATCGTCCGTACTTGTATGAAGCAAGACCCATGTTATTGAGGGTACTTAATTTTATCACATTTGATAACACTTCTTCAATAACATTGCAGTTGAATAATTCCATTCGTGCCGATCTCCTGTTGTCTAGTGGCTAGCGTCGCTGCCTCACAGCTCAGAGGTCCCAGGTTAGAATCCTGGCATGGGTACCGTTGTTTGCGCCGTCATGGTCACGGAGACTGGGATGAAGAATCGATACGCTGAATACGTATCACTCCAAATTCGGAATGTGTCATGTAAGATGACAGACTGCAGTCAACCCGGTGGGGCAAGGTCCTGAATGGATTGCAGAGACAAGGAGAAACAAGAATTCAATTTGTCCTCGGATGAGGAAATATGGTACGTCATTACATAAAAATTACAGAATAATTATTATATGCTACATATAACAATCATAAGTTTAAATGTGCACACTAAAATTTTGTGTCTTAAAACATGGCCTATTAATCTAACCCTTCTCTTGGTCAACATGCTACATATTGTACGCTCTTCCCCTATTTTGTTTAGTACGTCCTAGTTTGTGGTTATATCCACTTATCTGATTTTCAGTATTTGCCAATATCACCACATTTCAAAATCTTCTATTCTTTTCCTTTCCGCAACTCCAATCGTCCACGTTTCGCACCCACATAACGCCATGCTTCAACTTCTTAATATTCACACTTGTATTACCCGTAAGTAAATTCCTACTATACTCCCTAGATATTACGCTTCTCAAGTAGCAGAATTCCTTAACTTCCGTCAAAATATCCCTTCCCAATGTAACATCCTTTGTTATTCCACTGTTAACCCAAAATAAATGCCGAGGCGCCTTCATCTATTTTATCGGAAAATGACAGAGCAACGGCATATCTATCCAAACTAGATTATGGCTCCCCGAATATATTTAAAAATTCCAGTGACCGTTGCTTCTTGAGAGAGATCATTTTCCAGGCTAAAACTAATAAAAAAATATATCTGGGTTGGCAATGACTCAGGATAGATAAAATAGTTTAGCAATTATGTCGATTGAAAGTGAAGAAGCAAGGAAATAGGATTTTCAAACTTTTATAGAATAATTTACAGAAAGAAAACCTAGAAATATTTTAATTCGTATATTCATATTCAATTATGTAAATTTATCTTCAATAAAATGTGATTTTTTGTATTTTGTGTATTTTTATGTTCTAATGTATGTAGAAAATTACCTATATATACGTATATGTATATATCAAATGTATGGATCTATATATATATATATAATGTATGGATCATTAAAACATAAAAATGCACAAAGTACAAAAACAATTACATTTTATAGAATATAAATTTACATAATTGAATATGATCAATATATATATATATATATATTGATCCTATTCAATATATATATATATATATATTGATCATATTCAATATATATATATATTGATCCTATTCAATATATATATATATTGAATAAGCATTTTATTGAAATTTATTTCAATATGTAGAAGGCCACGCAAACAAAAAACATAACAATCTGGCTCCGCACTTATTGGATCAAGGTCTGTTCAGAATCACAGTTTAAATACGATGCTGTATTGAATTAACGATAGATCTACATAGAAATATAATTACTCTTTTTTACAGAGACATGTCAGTTCTAGAAAAAAATCGTAAGCTTAGGATACACTAAAGTAAAAATTATAATACAAGTCAAACTCTAGAACTCACTAAAAATTGTAATATACAGCAGCTGATTGATTTTATGATCAAAAATTCAATTCAAAGTACTTAACGCATATTGAAATCAGCCGATATGTGTGCGGAGCTAGGTTAATTTATCACAGTCTCTCACAGCTGCGTGAGCTTTACGAGACTCACGGTGTAACAATCAATTGAAGAACACTCTGACAAAAATAATTACGGCGAGGACATCAAGTATTGGAATTCCTTTACCTGATTTAAGTACTGGCTCCCAGGAAAAATCGTCGAGTGCAGGCGACGATGGAACGCAGATCCAGATCCGACGGTTGCGCGGGGTCGACGAGAACCAGACGAGTCTCGCTAAGGACAGTGATGCTGCTGCCTGCTGGTGCGAACGGCTGGTAAATCTGATACCAGTTCGCTTCCCCGGGAAGACGAATCGTCGACAACGTTCAAATAAACGACGAATCGCCCCAGGATTTCCCAAGACCGCTGTCAGAAGATGATCGTCTCTGGTCCGGCATAACGCGTACCGAAATCGCTGTTCTCCTCGAATCAAAATGTCCGACTAGTTGGACTTAAATCGGCCTGGCTGAAGGAATCTGACGTCCACTCTCGTACGTGAAGTTAAATTTCCAGATCCGAAGATGAGCTCCGGGATTAAAAAAATAGTGGGAAGATTAAAAGTTGAAAAATTCGTTTTATAATAAAACGGGACCAAGTTAAATAAAATGAATTTGACAGAAAAACGAATAATAATTTTCTGCAGTTCGATTCTAAAAAATTTTTTTAAAGAATTAAAATAAATTTGTAATGATTTTAATTGAAGGCGCTGACATCTATTAAAATGGGTGTGGTTTATGAACTAATGCTCCGGTAGTCTTTAAACAACAATCAGCCAGAAAATTGCTGCGCAGATAATTTTATGAATTTCCATTCTTAGGGATAGAAATCTCGACAATGTGAAAAAGATGAGCAGGTAAGATTATTTACGGTTTGACCATCTGTTTATCGCGACAATTGCACACAATGAAAATACGAAGATACAATGGAAAATGAGAGTAATTTTCGGGGCAAGAAGATGCGATAAACAGGAAAAAAAGTTAAAAAATGAGGAGAATTTTTCTATCTCTTTAAAACGAAATTCTAAAAATTATTATGGAAAATAAACATTGAATTATTGGATCATAGAGATAAAATGGTAAATTTTAGCAACAATAAAGCAAGAATAAGAAAGAATATTTAATTTTTTATCGAAAAATTGGGAGAAAAATTATTATGAAACGCAGGCATGACTTCGGTAAACACAGGACGTTTCAATATAGAACTGCTTTCTGTGAAAAATAGTTCAGCTTATTAGTCTCTGAACTTGGAAACCATAATAAATAGCATGAACGTAGTCCTCGAGAAAGAGTTTGATATGAGATTTAATAGAGGGAAAACCAAGGTAATGGAGTGTAGTATGTGTAACAGTGGAATAACAAAGGGAATTGGATTGGGAAGGGATATTTTGACGGAAGTTAAGGAAATCTGCTACTTGGGAAGCATAATAACTAGTGGTGGTAGAAGTATAGTAGACATAAAGAGTAGGATAGCACAGGCAAGGAAAGCTTTCGCGAAAAATAGGGATTTACTTACGGTGTTAAATTCGTGTGTATATTAGGAAATCGTTGCTAAAAATGTTCGTATGGAGCGTGGCGTTACATGGGTGCGAAACGTGGACGATAGGAGTTGGGGAAAGGAAAAGAATAGAAGCCTTTGAAATGTGGTGCTATAGGCGAATGGTGAAAATCAGATGGGTGGATAGAATCACAAACGAGGAAGTTCTAAACAGAATAGGGGAAAAGCGAGCAATATGGAGGACGTTGACTAAGAGAAGGGATAGATTAATAATAGGCCACGTTTTAAGACACGAGGGTCTTGTAAAATTAGCATTAGAGGGACGTGTGTGCGGTAAGAAGTGAAGATGGAGGCCAAGGATGGAATATGCTAGGTATATTAGGGAGGATATTGTGTGCTAGTTATGAATAAATGTGAAGGCTTGTGCAAGATAGGTTAGCATGGAGGGTTGCATCAAACCAGTCTTAGGACTGAATACCACAAAAATTAGTCTCCGAGTACATAAACTCAACATGATGATGGAAACAGAATGAGAATTGTTTACTTTACATGTTTTCATTTCCTTGAAAGTTACTGTGCTACTAATTCGGGTAGTTGCTCCAGTAGAGTTGATACATTAACGAAGGATGCCAGTATAATTTTATACAGCAGGGTTTATTGATCTAGATGGTAGGAGCATCAACTGAAAACCGGTCTTATCAACGTTAAATGTTGGTTTTTAATCTCAATTCATACGTTTAGTTTTTTAAATGTTACGCCAAGATTTCTAACGAGATTATCAACGTTTCAATCTGTAATTACTATATTTTTGTCACCCGCGTAAAGAATTTTAGAAGATGTACGAATAAGTCTTTAATGTCGTCCGCAAGTAATTAATTCGTTAAATAAATGTGTCCACGTTAAGTTTCTAAACAAACCTTTTGTTTTGGTTCTTCATTGTTGTGATTGTAAAGAAATAAAGCGTTTCTTGGAATGTCATAATGTTCTCACATTAGCTAAAAAGAAGGTGCCTGTGGGAGTTTTCTCTCGCAGGCGATACTGCGGTCGAAGACCTTGAGCGTATGGCAAGAGTTGTCCACGATCCCATTGGATCAGTTGGCCAACTGCCTCCTAAAACTGGCGTAGGCACGGAGAAGGGAATGCTGCAACATCACAGCAAACTCGTCTCCCGTCATTCCGAAGGCCGTGAGAATAGTACCCAATGCCCGACCTGCCTGATGCAGGTTTTCTAGTGTTTTCCTGCAACTCCTTTGGTGAAATAGCACGTAGGATCCTTAAACTATTGCCCGGGGGCTCTAGTCAACCCTTGGCTAACTTGCTCTACCTTCCGCATCCCCCCTTTTCAATTCCCTTCCTATACTATTAAAGGGGAGTTACCTGTTTCAGGATCACCCTCAAGTAGGCTATTAACCCCCCCAAAAATCATAACGTTCTTTGTAAGTATTTTTTATGATCAACTGAGTTGAACTCATTTGAGAGATCTGAAAACATTCCATCTACCTGCAGTCCTTCAGAAAAAATTTTTTGAGTACTTAGAATAATTTGAAATATTTGCAGATTTGTCGTTAAGAAAAGCATGATGAATAGGAATTGTAACCTATTATTTTGTTAAGAAATTAAGTAGGATTATCTTTATTCGAAAATTTCGGAAGAAATAGGAAGCAGAGAAGGATACGTCGATACGTCGGATGGCGAACCTCTCTTGAATAAGAGGATTACTCTCTCGACTTTCGGGGAATGGGACTATATTACAGTTGGAAAGACTTATTTAAACATTTATTTAATTGGAATTGGGATGGTATCTGCACTTTCTCTTAACAATTTGTTAGTTAAGCCGTATACAGTATAACCGCGGTAATCGGAACAATAAAACATGTATACACATACATCCAGAGTTGAGGTTACAGCCACAACATTAGCAGACGCAAGGCAACAAGATGGATATATCCTTGAGCAGTAGTTTTAGGGTTCTTAAAGAAACTGCATCTGTTCGAACATCAATTAATGATGAACTTCTGCAACTAGTTCAAGAAGTCCACGAATGACAAGATGTTGTTTTACGAAAGAGATAAAAATGTTCAGCACTCGTTTTAAAACCTACGTGCGAGCAAAATGTAAAAACAGAGAATCTGTAATCGACGAACCCACGTGAAAAACCATAGATCTCAATGTGGAGATCTTCCAATAACGAAAAACATTATATGCTTCATCGAAAGTAGGATAGTCACTCCAAAACTAATGCACACTATTTTTTATATATTGTTAAGTCCTCCTTGATTTTCGTGCGCACGGCGTTATAAATTTTTGCTGCAGTAGATGGAACATCTGCCTAAAGGTAAATTGCTTCCTTCACTTAAACTACTCCTTCAAGTTATCAGTAAAGATGCTAGACGCTAGTACGCCTTTCCCGACAGTGCCCTAAGTAGTGAAAGTGTGAGATCACACAATCCTTTTGAAGTGTTTATGGGAGTAAGATTCGCACAGTAGGTCGAACAACAAGGACTAGATTCGAGGGTCACCTAAAAAGTAATTCACACTATTTTTATTTAAATTAATTTTTCATTGGAATGTAAGGATTTCATAGATAAATCCTTCCCGCTTGTGTTAAAATTTATTTCATTCAGCCTTTTAATCTATTCCTTCACTTGGTCAACGTCCTCCATATTGTTCGCTCTTCCACTATTCTGTTAAGAACTTCATTACTGATTCTATCCAACCATCTGATTTTCAGCATTCTCCTATAGCTCCAAAGGCAAATATTATTTCCACTCTGCAACTCCTATCGTCCACTTTCGCACCCATATAACGTCACACTTCGTACGAACATTTTTAGCAACGATTTCCTTATTTTCACACTTATATTACCCATAAGTAAATCTCTCTTTTTAGCGAAAGCCTTCCTCACTTGTGCTATCCTACTCTTTATGTCTACTATACTCCCTAGATATTATGATTTCAAAGTAGCAGAATTCCTTATCTTCCATCAAGATATCCCTTTCCAATCTAAAACCCTTTTTCATTCCACTGTTTTCCATACTACACTCCATTACCTTGGTTTTCCTTCTATTAATGCTCATATTGAAATCTCTCTCCAGGACCGCGTTCATGCCATTCATTATTGTTTCGAGGTCCTCTTCTGATTTCCCTAATATTACAATATCTTTGGCAATATCTTCTCCTTGCAGTACGATTCATTTTTCATATTCAGTTTTTACTTATTTCATCACATGTTCTATATATATAAATTAAACAGCAATGCCGACAGACTGCATCCTCGTCTTACTTTCTTTTTGATCTTCTTTTGTAATTATAGCTGAATGCCTTCTGTAGAGGTTTATGTATAAGCCTTCTTTCTCGATATTTTATTCCAGTGCTCTTCAAAATCCTTAATAGTGCGGTCCAGTTCACGTTATCAAACGATTTTTTTTCTACATCTACAAATGCCATGAGCGTAGGCTGGTGGTTTCTCTTCTAAATTAGCCACAAAGTCAACATTGCTTCTCTTGTGCCTACATTCTTCCTAAAACCAAACTGATCTTCTCCTAACTCGCATTATATATGACGCTCCATCCTCCTATATACTCTAAACTAATTTTCCTGTGCAGTTCGCATCTATCAGCCCCTGTCCTCTTCGGTACGAGTATAGTTATGTTTTTACTAAAATCTGCTATTATTGCTGTCACTTACATTTTGGCAACCATTCTGAACAGCCATGATAATGCTTCTTCGCCCGATGATCTTAGCAACTCTGCTGGAATTTTATCAATTCCTGGTGCTTTACAATTGCTCAGGTCTGTCAGGGCCCTGTCAAACTCTGGCCTTAATCTTGTGCCCCAACTCTCCATCATACGCCTCCTCTTGTTCTTCTATTACTGACTGATCTCGATTTCCACTCTGATACAGCTCGTCTAGATATTCCTTCCATCTTTCTGCTTTTTCTTGTTTATCCTTAATTGGCTTACATTAGGGGTTTCCTGATGTCCTGCTAATATCTTTCCTTTCTCCGAATGTTTCTTTGATTTTCATATAGGCTGCGTCTATCTTCCGTTTTATCATGAAATCTTCAACGGCTTTGCATTCCTCTTGTGGCCAAGCCTCTTTGACTGATTTACACTTCCTATATGGTCATCAAGACTTTAGCGTTGAAGACATTGTCTTTATGGTCCACGATAGTTTAGAAGATACTGATGAAAAACATATCGAAGGAGCTTGTGTCACTTTCATATGATACAAGAGGCCTTTAATTGGTATTACTCTTCTTATAAGATCACCCTTCTGTCATGCCGAATGATGTGATGCTCATGCGACGTTGGAGTTGAATCACATCATTAACCAGATTTAGTTCCATATGTTAAAATAAGATCACCGAGTATGTAAGTTTTGTTATTTTCAATTTTGTTCTGGTAATCAGTCCTAAGACTGGTCTGATGCAACTATCCATGCTTACTTATCGTGAGAAAGCCTTTTCATTTCTACATAGCTACTACAACCCTCTGTCTTCTTTTCTTACCCCACTCACTTCCCACTAATGCTAATTTTACAAAAAACTCATGTCTCAAATCGTGGCCTCTTAAGTAATCATTATTGTTTTCATACTAATTTGTATCTGTACAAATAAAGTACTAAATATGCACTGTGTTATGTTTTTATTTTGTACTGTACAGTATTTTGATTGAATTAATAATTTATGTTCCATACCTTAGTTTAATTAAATTTTTATTTTCGGATTTTAATTTTTCTTTCATGATTTCTGTTGGGATTATCAGAAATTTTGGATTTTTGGGTTTCAGATTACTGGGGACTGCTGTACAGCTGCTACTTTGGAACACTTCACGTTTTCTTACTGTCATTAATTCACCTATACTGTATCTAAAGTTATTCTCACGTACATGTTTTGTTTGTTGTATTTTTATTACGTTCCTCGCTCAATTTTCATGTTTCTTTGACGTCATACGTGACGTAGTAGCACTGTCGATGATACTCTGTAACATTTGATCTTTGCGTGCGTGTTAATATTTTTCCTTTACAAGAATACTTGAAACATATGTGTGTTCTCGTGCTATTTTTGTAGGAGTAAAATAAGAAAATATATTTTGCGTTACTCTGAAGCTATTTTAAATTATTTATTTTATGAAATGAATTAAAATAAAATATATTTCATAACTGAGAATAATGAATGTTTATGATTTAGAAAAACGCAGAGGAAAGATTAAAAATCAACGGTGATTATTAGAGTGATGAGTTTCCGAGGAGGGGGGGGGAAGAAAACGTGGGAATTGTTTTGTTCAAGTTCTTTTATTGCCGTTTGACGGTAAAAATCACCTTCAATAACACTTGATTATTTCTCTCAAATCTCTACCTAATCAGGATCAGTTCCACTTTTTATCATCCATACGACAATATAACTTGAATTCGACTTGCATTGCTGCTGATCCAGATTGCAACTTCTTAAAAATTTATTCTAGTATAGTAGAAGAGAAAGGTCGGGTCCACGTTTTTTTGATACCCGGATGATTTTAGCACCTTGGCTGCAGGACGATTGATCAGTAAATAGCAAGATGATAAAGTTGTCCTATGTCACCATAATACCAGTGTATTAAACTTTACACAGGTAACTAAATTGATATATACTATTTATACATATACTTAATTTAAAAACATTTGATTACAAATATATTAATTGTTGTCAAATACCCTATTTCCATCAATTAATATTATCGTTGTATTTTTCACTTGCGTAAATGTATGATATTTTACTTATTCTTATCTTCTCGTTTTTGATGAATAAGTCAGAAGATCTGTACTGTTGCAAATTAGTGTTTTTTCCGAGTGTTAAATAATGAAATAAATTGTAACAACCTTCATTGGCAGTGGTTTAATTGCAACTTTACAATCGTTTCGTCTCTCATTTCAGTCTTCATCATGTATTAAATTTAGCAGTTCATGGTGTTCACTCCATGACTCCCTTTATGAACGAAATATGTGTTAATTTTAAAGATCTATGTATTAGATTATTTGAAACATTCCTTTTATGAGATAATGTTTGAGAAATAAATTATTAATGTATCAGCTATCATGAGTTTCTTATACCATTTTGTTAACAGTTTTTTATCTCTAATTATTGTTATATCTAAGTTGTTGATTTTATTGGCTGAATCCCACCTCATGCATAATTGTAGATTATGAAATAAATCCAAAGAAAAATATTGTCTGATAAGACAATAATCAATCACGAGTGTATCATTTAATTATGCGCAGATGAACCTTTTGGGCAGGAATATAACATTTATTAATTTAAGTAATGAGAAGCAACTGGTGGTGGCGGCAGCAGTGAATGGCGGTCCGAGATAGTGTAAGTCAGCCCACCCCCGCACCTGCGCCCCCTTGAATGGCCCCACGGGGCGCCGTGCTCAATGAAGGCGCTGGTCGGCGTCAGCGTGTCTAGCGAGGTCCTAAATAATTGCCTCATTGTCGCACAAGGGAGGTGGAGACAATGGCCGGAACTCGGGCCGTTGCGACACGCACAATGCGGGCGGACACAATGTACGTCTGTGTCCGAGAGGCGTGAAAACGGTCTCGAGTGGAGGTGCGATACTAATATCGGCTTTTCTGTTTGAATTTCACTGCTGGAATGTTCTTCCTGCTCACTACAGGCCGAACCGTGGTATGAAAGATTTCTGCTCAGCAGGGTTCCTTCGGTATTCAAAGTGTCAGGAGAGACAAGAGTATACTCGCACAATACTAAACTGTGACTTCCGCTTTGTGGACTTTGCAACTTCCCTTTCACCTGAAAGAGCGATTTGTCTATTTTTAAACAGCTCTAATATGAAACAATTCTTATTTCAAGAAAACGATATGTTGAAATCAGTCTTCACTCACTGCAACGTTCAGATATCATTACAGCATATATTCAAGATTTTACAAAGTACTAAGAACTCCAAGGAATTTATAAAATTTTATTAAAAGACTGATTATTATTTAGTATGACAATAATTTTTCCCTATGTTAATCAGTCACAATAACCAAAACTATAATATCACTTTGATTACAAATTTATTTAACAGGAGCTTTCGGCATTGCCATAGTCATCTACAAATACAAATAAATTTTTTTTAAACATTGAAAAAAAATTATATAATGGAAATATTTAGAATTATGACAATTTTAAACAATTTTTTAAAAATGATTTGATAAAAAGCCTAATTTGTTTTATACTGTCATAATTTTAAACAAATTCCGTTACATAATTTTTTGTAATGTTTCATAAATATGTATTTGATTTTGTAGATGACTATGGAAATGCCTAAATCTCCTGCTAAATAGATTTGAAATCAAAATTAAATTATAGTTTTTGTTATTGTGACTGATTAACAGGGAAAAATTATTATCCGTACTAACAACATAAAAGGAACGCACTGATATAGTGGATGCCCAAATTTCGAATAATAAGTAATACAATGTACGCCTTTTTTTAAAAAAAATAGTAACCCAAATTCATTGTAGTATCACGCTAGATCTAACTTAAAACAATTGTTAACATTAGTCTATTACTTATCTTCCATTCACGCCTACTTTCAATTTAAGTTCAGCTGATGACTTTTTTTCTGTCTCTCTTTCCTACCCAGTTTATTAAAAATAGTCTTTATCCAACCTTACAAACACAATAACGTTCGTCAAATGTAATTTCCATTTTTAATAATTTTGTTCAAATAGTAAATTTACTTATTAATTGGCAAACGATTGGCACCTTAATTTTCTAGAGTGTATACTTAATTTAACTTTCTCTGACAGAGTTTTGAATTTCTTATCTAATAATGCCATTAATAAAAGGCAATGGTTTTCGATTTGTAGACATATCTTCGTTATTCTTTAATACTTCACATCCTTTTGATAATCTTAAATATCTATTCATAATATGTTATTATATATTATATATCTTATTTTTACTGTGAAATTCAGTAATCTTATATTTAATTATACTAAAATAATTCATAATATTTGGCCCGTAAAAATACTTGTACATACGTTTCTCTATTTGGATCATTTTTCTATAAAATTTGTTATTTGAAAAGCATAATATCTATTGATCACATTTTGTTAAAAAAGCCACAATGTGTTTTTATTACACTTAGTTATCAGTAGAAGTTGTTAAGAAACCGAAAATCGATACAAACAGTCGGTTCTTATAAAATAACCGCTATGTAAAACGATTCAGTAAAAAGAGTTACGGCCCACTGATCGATACGCAGGGTCTCAAAGACGTGAGAAAATTACCTGAGTTGTTAATTTTTGACCGAACCGAAACCACTGGGCATCTGACCATTTGTAGATTTAATAAATACAATACAATACAGAGTCAACTACGGGGTGAGCCGCCCTACTGAGTCGATTCCCAGAGTCGGCTTCGGAGTGAGCAACTTGAATTTTTCGGTTGAAATAATTTCAACTTAGGTTCTGAATTGAAAAAGTTCAAGAGAGGCACTCACCAACAGCTCATAAACAATAACACTCAGAATAATTATTAAGCTTTAAATTAATTAATAAGCTTAACTCTTTTTATAACAGACATTATGATAAAGACTTAATTATTGCTATCATAATATTGACAAGCTTAATTTTGGTTTGTTAATTATATAACTTCTGTACATTCTTTGTTAAACTATTATTCCAAGCGTTATTTTGTCGATTCGGTGTATACATAGTTTTTTTTCACCTCTTGAGTAATATTTTTATCTTCTCAAACACCTGCTCCCATATAAAGAAACGCTGATCGTCTTGTGTGGTAGGACGAGAGAGAAAATATATTTCCTAATATTTATCTTCTAGTGTTAAAATTACTTCTTATTCTCGTGACTTCGTTTTCTTGTGAACGTATTTTTATCCAAAGATGGGCAAATCATGAGGGAAAAGAAAGTATTCAGTGAACTCCCCAAATAAATTATGTAAATGACAATCATATTTCAGTAAAGTAGTTACAGAAATAAATAAATAATTTTTTATAAATAAATTACTTATTTACTTACATATTTTGTCCTACTGTTTCTATGTGTATTCGCACCCCACCACCTTTTCTTACTCAAGTTATTAATGCTCAGAGTTGATAAAAGACTCGGATGGATTCCGGAGAGCCGAAGAGTCGTTTAAAAGAATCGATTCTTAGCAGTGAGTGAATAGACTGAGAACGATTCAGCAAAATAATTGGTCTGACCATCACTATATCATAATGTTGTTTACAAAAATTGTTGTAATAATTACTCATTTCGTTATACTGATCAGATTTAACGATCGTTGTGTGACCTGTCAGAAATTTTTACGTGAAATCCCACCAAAAAATAATTGTTCGTCGTAAATTTCTGTATTTTTGAATATTTAATATCCTCCTCATCTATCCCCGTCTATTGAACCGGTAGTCGTTTTTAGCAAAAATGCGTTAGTTTCAGGGTCGAAAGGAACGCGTGTACTAAATTTGGTTGATATTGCTTGGAGCGTTCAGATTTGTTTGCTGAACGTAAATACATACAAACGAAATTTATGCTGTTTTTACACACAATGAGACATTTATTTAAAAGAAGTTAATCGATCCATCTCAATGGTCTGATTAGCGTGAAATACTTCGTAAATTTGGTAAAAGTTTTACTCAGTTAATTAAATATTGTAAGTTTTAATAAATAGTAAAAATATTGTATAGCCCGCAGGATAATAATACAAGGCATCGTATAAACAGAACGACCGAAAAACCTTATAGTCAATTATATTATTGTTTTAAAATAATACGTAAGATAATATATTTGTAGTGAATTTAATAACAGAATATTAATAAATACACGAATAAATTTATATTAATATAAGCATAAATGATAATTGTTTATTTTTTATTCTTATAATAAATATAAGCGAGAAAAATAAGTACAGTTTGTAATCTCAATGTATATTTTCTACACTTAATAGTTATATTTATCTGAATTCACTATTCTGATAAAATAAAGAAATTATCCAACTAAACCCACGATATAAAAGTATTAACACGACGTTTCATCCCCAAACTAGGAATTTATCAAATTTACAATGGATTTGAATAATGTACATACATTGTTGTGTAGAATACAAATTTCATAAACACAAGTTCTGACGATAAGATAAGCCTAAGTATTATTTGTTTAGTCTCTCCATTTCAGAAACGAAGTTTTGCACTTAGAAAAAGAATGGTCGTAGAAATTTTTCTTTCATTTGGAGAACCATGACAGGCCTAAGTAAATTAAGAATTTGTTGAACCAAAGTGCAATATGGTGACTCTTTTATCTGATTATCACAATTAAAAAATTTCTGCAATGCTTTAAAGAAAAACTTTAGATTCTTTAAGTCTGAATACCAATCATTCCCAAAAATAAATTAATTATGGTTACAATTGACCAAAACTATTACCGAAGATAATGTAATGTTTATGAGGTGAATTCGGACACAGTTTACTGAAAGTAAAAAACATAAGGATACCTGAAATGAATCCTTAATAAATAAGGTAATAGAATACACGATAAATTTAAATAAAATAGTATTATACCTAAGTCAGAAGTCTTCAACAACACATCTTAATACAGGAACGGAAAACTCCGAAATGCATTTGAATAGCTGAATGATTTCCATTAATTCGAAATGTCCGTTAGTCCACCTCTGGCCGTGGCCGTTGGTGGAAACCAGTTCCTGTAATACTGGATGCCTTATTGGTACCTGATGCAGTATCCACTATTTTAACACAACACGTTATGTTATAATGGAAACGGTAGATTGTCCCATATTAATTAATTTGTTAATAACATTTTCTGATGTAGTTAAGGAAGCTCATTAATTACTTGAAATTAATTTTTGGATACTGATTAAAGTGCTTCTAATATTTAATAATTAATATTTAATGTCAATTATATTTCGTAAGTGCGATGGGATAATAAATGGGTGGGCTACTGCGAGACCAAAATCCGTAGCCTTTGATCCTTATGACAATTATATAATTATATCGCAGCCGATGTAAATTATGTTAATCTTATATTTTCAGCGATTTTATGCACGCTTGTTCCTTCATTGTTCTAATTATATAAATCAATGTATTTGACGCTAGCCACTGGGCTACAGAGGCCGGCTCTTGTAAATTTTTGGCACGATGACACGAGGGTACTTCCACAAGTACCCAACCTAACGAGTACATGACGGGATAACTACTACAAAATACCAACCATTGTTTAGTGTTTAACAACCGTCAATTTATAAATTTGTATAAATGGTCAACTCGATCCAAAAAATGGTACTGGATGACTTCATACTGAATGCGGGGGAGCTTGTAAGAAAGGCAGGCATTTCAAGTAAGTGCTGTACATCGCATATTAACTAAACATAAATACAAGAGAAAATAATGCGCAGGATGGGTGCGTTGCGTGATTCCAATGGAACGAAACCAGATCGTGAGGGAGGTTAATACACTGTTTGGCTATATTTTAAAGCAATAAATACAATTTTTAGCGTCGATTCATAACGTGAGTCTATCACTACACAATATTTTTTTATGCGTGGGCAGATAAAAAATCTTTAGAAAGACGCTGTGAAGACCGTACTTCACGGTGTGTGGGACTTTTCCCCTCTAAAAACCACCTCCCTAACTAAAACTGGTCTGTAGAGACCAACCATTACTTTTACTTTGTTAATTCTTATATCTAGTAACTTACTGCCGACCTCCTGTGGTGTAGTGGCTAGCTTTGCTGCCTCACAACCCAGAGGTCCCGGGTTCGAATCCTGGCATGGGCTTGGATGTTTGTGTCGTTATGGTCGAGAAGACTGGGATTAAGACTGTTGGACGTGTCACTCCAAATTCGGAAAGTGTCATGCAAGATGACTGTCCGCAGTAGACTCGGTAGGCCCAGGCCTTCAATGGGCTATAGAGCCATGGAGAAAGAAAAAAAGTAGCTTATTAGATTAATGACATCCTTTAGTTTTCATTGTTGTCCTACGACTTTATTTCACGCTCACGCAGCGTGCTTTATTTTGTAAATGATCATTTACACTTATTCAAATGGTTTCCTTTGTTTGAGTCTTCTGAACAGATATTTATTGTCCGAGAGCTGAAGAACTTTTGTGTTTTCATGGCGGCGATAAATACTTTTAATCTTTTAATTTCGTCTTTGACAATTTAAATGCGAAGATCTTTATGAATATCAGCGTTTCTAATGTACCATGGGGCATTCAACGTGGCACGTAAAACTTTACTTTTGAATGACTGTATTTGGTTGATATTTGCTTTTGCACATCCCCATAGTTGTATGCCATTTAATAATTTGGTTATACACCAAAGTTTTTTTTATATAAAGACAGGTTGAAATATCGTGCAATGAGCTATCTATACTGTCGATGTTTTATGTTGAGTTCTTCCTTTTATCTTTTTTACGTGTTTTTTCCACCTTAACTTGTTATCTAGTACCAAGATATTTGGCTGTATTTTCGTATGGTACTGTAGTTCCGTTTATTTGCAGAGATGGAGAGTCAATCATTCTTTTAAAATTAAAGTTAAGATGAACGGATTTTAATTCATTCAATTTAATTTTACATTGGAGGGTCCATGCATATATAGTATTAGTAGCGACTTGTAGTACTTCTGTGGATATTGTTGGATTGTGCCCCGTTGCTAATGTCACTGTAACGCCAGCGAACGTCATTTAATTTTGGGATGTCACTTGTAAACAGCAGATACAGGACTGGTCCAAGAACACTTCATCTTCTTGTTTGATTCGGAAGAGTCTGTTAGATAGGTAGGAGTTTAAAATTTCCACATATTGTCTTGGTAGCATCCTGTTGAACTTACAGATTAATCATTGATGCCACACACTATAGAATGCTAGCGCAACGTCAATAAATATCGCTGAGCAGATTAATTTATCTTTTAACGCTTTTTCTATTATATTAGTAATCCTGTGAACTTGGTCAATTGTTGAGTGTTTTTCTCTGAAGCCAAATTGATGGTCTGGAATAAATTTACTTTCTTGTATGAACGTTTGTAATCTTTTGAGGAGAAGTTTCTCGAACAATTTTGAAATTACTGGGAAGAGTGATATCGGTCTGTATGATTTGTATCATGTGTTATTGTGTAACCAGGTTTTGGTAACATTATTACTTCAGCTACTTTCCAGCTGTCAGGTACGTGCTTCAATCTGAATGCTGCATTAACAAGGTAGGTCAGCATGAGGATACCTTTCATTGGTGGCTGGTTTAATAATTGTCCTGTTATCAGATCAAATCCCGGCGCCTACTTTGCATTTAAGTTAAAATTTATTTCTTTCGCTACTTACTTTGGGGATACAGGCTTTATTTCTTCAGATGCAGTGTTATTAACTTCTTCGAGAAAGTTATCAGTTTGGATTTTATTCGGTGTAAAAGTGTCAGCAAGATCTTCAGCAAACAAGTTTGCTTCTTGTTTATCTCTTGGCCAATCTTCCAATCCTTTCCTGATAGGAGGAATTGATGTTATAGGTCTCTTAATTCTTTTTGTGACTTTCCACAAACTACACAATTTGACACGAAAGAACATTCAAACAATGGACTGAAACTAGAGAATCGGCTTCTAAGTGGGCGAAGACAGTTCCATCTGTTGGCAAGGTCATGGTGTCAGTCTTTTGGGATCCTCGTGATATAATTTTCGCCTTATGACCCCTGAGGATATTGTGTGGCTAGATCAGTATGTCTTCTTACTTCCCAATATCCTTACTTTCTCTGGATCTTTTTCTTTTTCTCTGCTTCCATGATCTGCATCTAAATCCTAGAGCACGTCAATTTATGAAGTTACACGAGGATTTAGTATTCTGACCTATTCGGTACTGCAGTCAGTGGGTTTCTTTCCATTACACCAACACTCCTACAACTCTCCCTAAATTCCTTCAACCAGCTATTTCCAGCAAGGTAGGATTATTTTTGATTATCATCAAAAAGGGAGGAATCCACGGCGAATATTTTGTGAATGCATGAGTGATGAAATCGAGAAGAACCGGCCGAATTTTGTAATATGAATATTATTGTATCATTATTGTAAACCGTATGTATTGGATACTACTTATTAAGATAAATATGTACTAGACATTAAGATATTAGTAATTAAGTAGCCATTAAAATAGATTCCTTTTTTTTGTATCCGGATTACCGCATGGAATACGTGGGGGATGAGATACATAACGTGAGAACATCGATCTGTGGATTTTAGCAAGGTAAGTGTGATTATGTCGAGGACAAAGAGGTGTGAATTCCTGCGTATACATGGGAGGACGTGCCCCCGCGCAAATTCGCGGGCTATTGGGGCGTTTTCTTTCCAAATCTAGAAATATGATTGGTGGTCAACACGGGAAGAGGAAATGAAGTTGTGACTAAAAATGTGGGGAAAGAACATAGTTGTTGTAGAGAACCAGAGAAGAACACAATCCGAGCTGACAAGCCGAGAGGAGAAGAGCTCTCCCCGAAAATATGACAGTAAGTCCAGAGCCTGCAATTATTCTCCTGAGCGGTAGAACTTTGCAGTAAGGAGGAGCAAAGTGGAAGCGGTACATGGGCAACCAGTTGCCGATTCGAGCAATCTGACAGATCAGAGGCCATCAGCGACGACAGAGCAACGGGGGGTCCTGGCTTCATCGTCTTCTTCCACAATTTACGAGCAGTCAACAGCTCAGCCATAGTAAAAGCCCAACCAGCTTAATTACCAATGTTCTCACGTTGACGCGGTAGTTTCGTTTTTTTATATAATTTCTAAATTCTGGGTACATAAATTACATATTTTCTTTGCTTAATTTATATGGGGTTAAATTTACCGGCGCGGTATTTTTTCTCTATTTAATATTCGACATGTAAATTGGTGTAATTTTCCTAACCACCACGGTCAATCTGCAAGTACATGCGGGTAGTCGGAGCAAGTTTATAAATGAGGATAGTAAAATTTGCAAGTAGGTCCTATTTTTATTTTATTTAGTTCAAAAATGATTATAAATAATTTTAATATATTGCATAAACTTGGATAGTATATTTATTTTAAAAATGAATAATATTTTAATATTATCAAAAAGTTGAACGCTAAACCTAAAATTAAATGTGGTGTATTCATTTAAGGTTGCATTTTAAACCAAAAGTCCATATAAAACGGCGAACGCACATCATGACAGTACTCCAGTTTACACATCCATGATGGCCAAAATCAGCCGACCTTCAATGGTCTGGTGGCTAGCGTCGCTCTTCGCAACACAGAGACCCAGGGCTCGAATCCTGACATGGACTTGGATGTTTGTTCCGTCATGGTCACGGAAACTGTAATTAAGACTGCTGGAAAATCGATACTCTGACCACGTGTCACTCCAAATTTTGGAATGCGTCACGTTAAATGACAGTCCACAGTCGAACCGGTAGGCTAAGGACCCCAGTGGGCTGTAGAGCCGAAGAAGGAAGATGGCAAAAATCAATAGGGTCAAATTGGAATTCATTTATAACCACCCGATTTTAAATCAACATAGTTACTGAAAAACAGAATGACTGTTATATAATTTGCTTATATGTTCCGTTCTTAACTATCAACTAGGAACGGCGAAAAATAAATCAACCTGCCTCTCGGATGCATTGGTAAAGAAAGAAAATAAAACCTTAATTGTAATTCTGAAATTTAAATTACACTATTTTAATATATCGTTACATATTTCCTTATTTTCCTGTGAAATCAAGAGTTAATAATATCATGAAGGAACGTAAAAAAGAACATTATTGCTTATGGTTAGATTATAATTTAATGAGACATCCAAAGGATTTAAACCAGTCTCAATTTATTCAAAACTATTAAAATAGCTACATTTTTTCTTCAGAGAACATGTATTTAAAATCTATCTTCTTATAAAACCAGTTCTTTTGTAGATATCTATCTCCGATTAGAATATCTCAAGATCATGAAACAGTAAACGACCTCCATAATTTTTAAAATCTATTAGATGAACGTGTTTACAACGATTTATACATATATATATATATATATATATATATATATATATATATATTACAAAATAAAATTTTTGTATTTACTATTTCTGGTAAACACTAGTTATATATTCACATAAAAATGAAGGTTTTTCACACCGTTTGGTATGTTGTTGAAGTATTTTTGACATATACCAAAATCAGTTTTAATATCCAAAAAAATTAAATCCACAAATTCCTCACAGACAAAATAAATAATAAACTCAAACTTAATCTAATTAAAATTTAGTTGCCTGTTTCAGGATCACCCTCATGTTGCCTAATAACTCCCCAAAAAACACTGGCAATGTCGGGAATGCCTCGTACTCGTTTTTTTTTTCAAATTTGCCACTTTCACCTATTTTTGGAGGTTTATGTAGTTGGGTCGAAGACCTTTGGCATAAAGCAAAGGTTGTCCGCTAATCCTATCGGAAAAGTCGGCCAAATGCCACCTAAAACTTGTGGAGTAATAGAGAAGGGAATGCTGCGACCCCACAGCAAACTCGCCTCCCGTCATTCGGAAGGGCGTGAGTATAGTGCCTAATGCCCGACCTACCTGATGCAGGTTTTCTAAGGTAGGATACTTAAACTATAGATCGGGAGCCCTAGTCAACCCTTGGTTACTTTGCTCTACCTTCTGCGTCCTCCCTTTTCAATTCACTTCGAATGTTATTAAGGAGGGGGGTAGCCTGTTTCTTGTAGCCTGGCCTGTTGTTACTCCCCACCTTTTCCATCAATGAAACAAAAAATGAATTGAATACGACTTTTGGGAATTCCTGTAGAGTTGGATGCGATAATATTGGCATTTATTTGGTGTTAAAAAGATACTTAGTGTATAATACACCCTGTATATTATTAAAGTAATTTTCAGTCCCTTATGTCGTCAAGAATTTTATTGGCTTCAGAAAACGCCGTTTTTTGTGATTTTTAAGTATTTTATACTATAAATTATCAGCAAGCTGGTGACAATTATAGTAAATTGCAACTGATAGTCGTCGTGGTTGAAGATAGATAATGATCGTGTTTTGTGTCGTTTCAGTAAGACCGTATAAGATCAATATTCTGTTCTACATTTAGAAGTTCAGAGTTCTAAAGGACGAAGGAATAATTGTGATCGTATCGACATTTTTGGGATTGTTATAAAGGACCTAGTTTTATCATAAATGTTTTAAACCTTCATAAAGTGTGATTATTTTTTGAATACCAGGATGTCACAGCTGGACACTGCACCGAGATGATCACAGTTGAAACCGGGAATCAGACGTCGTACTTAGAACAGAAAATTTTTGCGATGCAAGGGAGGCGTCTCTGGGGTGAAGCCGTGAGGGTCTAGTCGGAATTCGCTACCTTCACCGATGTGTCACGGACCCTAATCTATGGCCACATTTCATAACTGGGCCCTGCACCAAGATAATCAGAGTTGAAACTTAAAGCATTATGACGTTTGAAACGTATTTGT
Source organism: Eucriotettix oculatus (assembly GCA_034510155.1). Classification (NCBI taxonomy): domain Eukaryota; kingdom Metazoa; phylum Arthropoda; class Insecta; order Orthoptera; family Tetrigidae; genus Eucriotettix; species Eucriotettix oculatus. The sequence continues at coordinate 16,268,920 of CM067378.1, forward strand.
GTGACCGGTAATCTTCAAGGACGAGATACAGTTAAGGAGAAATTTTCATCAATTATCTAGTTTTAACGTAACTTGTAACAATATAGCTTTAAGCTAGTGTGAATTAGAGGGCCATTTAACAGCAACAATTAATGATTGAGGAATCTTGTGGCTGAAATCATTGGTCGTGAAATGTAGACACTCTTTTGTAAATTAAATTAATTTTAAATGTTAACGTTTGCCATTATTGAGTAAGTCTCACCCAAGACCTCTTACAAACTAATGTATTCAGGTATTCAAGAGTCTTGTCAAGAACGCTTATTGGCCCCTGTGTTCGGTTCACGCAAATTGCGTAAAATTAATTTTCAAAGTCGATTGTCGCACGTATTATTAACTAAATTAATTGTGCAAAAGCAGTTACGGTCGGGCCGGCATTCGTCAACAAAATTATTCGAGGATGAGGATAATTGTTATCAATAAAAGTATTATCAATCTTTATAAAGAGAAGAAAAATATTTTTGCGATTGTTCTGTTAGTAAAAAGAGATGTATTGTGCTAAATTTATACTGTAGCAGAAATTTTATACAAAAATGATAAGACTATAAAATTATGATGACAAAGGCCAAAAGTCACTTGAATATATATATATATATATATATATATGAAGAAATTTAACTTTTAATTTAATGTGACGGATAAAATGATAAGAATTTATAATTAATAAGTAAAAGGGTCGTCAAGTATTAAGTTACGTTCAATTTCAGACACATTCGTTACAGTCTCTAAATGTGCTGTTAAAGAGATTGAATTAATTTTCATTAATCTGCATCTTCTTAAAGTGAGCGGCATTATGAGGTTTTATATCCAGTGTTGCACCTTTGCAGGTATGGACAATGCATTCTTGTCCTTGGACGCGTGCTGGCGTATTCCTGTACCGCGCTAATGGGGGTTAAAGTTGGCTATTAACCCTTTACGTCCCAAGGGACACAAACGAGGAACAAGCTATTTTTTGTTCTTGACTGAACCAGGATTTCCCCACTGATGAGAGTTTGATGGCAGTTATAATAACTTAGACCTGGAGTTTGGTATGCTGCGTCTGCAATGGGAACGAACGAATAAAGGTTTACTGACTGCCTTGATGTTGTAAATGGGCCGATATCGCTAACTATCTAACACTGACCTTCATATATTACAACTCTCAGCATAATTAATTAATTACTGAAATAAAAATAAATTGGCATATCAATTGACTAATAAAAGATTGAGGTTATTGATCATGACCAGTGTTTGATATGTTAGCCACTACATCCCAGTTATACCAGGGAACATTTCAGAAGCAGTGAACATACAATACAAAAAATATCTTACATTGAAACAAATAACAATTGATTAAAAATACAGTGGTAGTTAATTGTCCTGTTAAAAGTTTACTGTCATTTATAAAATTATTGATGTACCGTTACACATCATTAATATGAAAATCTATAAGTAGCTTTATTGTAATCGGACATTTTTCATATTTATAGAAATTATATAGTAAAAACTAAGTAAGGATTTTGAATTGAAGAGGATCTAACGGCTAAAAATGTTAATATACGTCCACTTTCCAAGTTTATGGGCTTGAATGATGAACTGATAAAAATGGTTACAGTTGTAGTAGTATTACACATCACACATATGCTGCACAGTCACTGACACTGAATGTTTTGTGTATTTCCCTTTATTTTTATAGTAAAATATCTTTACCGTCAATGTCAATACATTTTGTATTGCCCTGTTATTAACTGTTCTTACATGAAGTACTACTAGTCGACAAAGTTTCTCTACTAACAGTCACAGAAGATATATTAGAATATTGTTGGCATTTACAGAGATGAAGAAACTAGTTACATGGAAAGTTTATTTTGAGAATAGAGAATTGTGTTTTCTCCAAAAGATACAGAATATGAGTGAGCTTCCGTGCAGGGATGAACCCGAGTCTCCGGGACGTCGCATCAGAGGTCGAAGATTTGACAATTGGAAAATTGGAGGCCAGTAACAATCGACGAATACCTGGTTTATGAATCATGAATAGCGAATCTACACATGAAAGAAGGCGGGGGACAATTAGACTATTAAATGCTGAGACAGAGATGTGGGAATCAGGTGCTGGACTGAAAAACGTACCCAGGAGCAGATATAAACTCCGACCATGATTTGATAATTATGTTATGCAGGCTGAAAATGAAGAAACGCAAGACAGGAACTAAAGCGAAAAGGTGGGAATTAGAAAAAAAACTGAAAGCACAGGAGTTGATTCAAAGTTTCAAAGAAGATGTCAAGAGTAGAGGAATAGAGAAAGGAAATAGAAACAACAACTAAGAGAAATGTGCACTCTTGAAGGATGAAATTATTAGAACAAGCAACGAAAAAAATAAGAAAAAGAATCTCAGACCAATGGTAAAGCATGGTTAATACAAGAAATTATAAAAATGATTGATGAAGGGCGTAGATATAAAAACGCGAGAGATGTAAAGACGCTTGAAGAATGAGATAGATAGGAAGTGAAAAGCAGCTAAAGACGCTTGGTTCCAAGAGAAATGTAAAGCGGTTGAAGATATCATGGTGAAAGGTAATAATAGACGCAGCTTATAGGAAAATCAAAGAAACATCCGGAGAGAGATAGTGATCTTGGAGAAAGAGTTCAATATGTGGATTAATAGAGGGAAAACCAAGGTAATGGGAAAAAGTGGAATAACAAAGGGTGTTTGTTAGATTGAGAAGAGATATTTTGACGGAAGTTAAGGAATTCTGCTTCTTGGAAAGCGTAATAATTAGGGATGCTAGAAGTATAGTAGTAGAGTAGGATGGCCCAGACAAGGAAGGCTTTCATGATAAAGAGGAATTTACTTACGGGCAATATATTAGGTAATCGTTGCTAAAAATTTTCAAATGGAGTGTGGCGTTATAAGAGTGCGAAACGTGCAGATAGGAAAAATCTTTGAAATGTGGTGCAATAGGAGAAAATCAGAAGGGTGGATAGAATTATTAACGAGGAAGTTATAAACAGAATAGGGGAATAGAAAACAGTATGGAGGACTTATAAGAAGAGAAGGGATTGATTCAAAGCCCTTGTTTTAAGACACAAGAGGGTTGTAAAATTAGGATTAGATGGAAATATGTGGGGTACGAAAAAATATGGAGGCAAGAATGGAATTAGGGAGAGTGTGGGATGTGCTAGTTATGTGGAAATTGAGACGTGTGCGTAAAATAGGTTAGCATGCTCAATAAAGAAAACGACGCATGGACGCCAGCCACTAATTGATTGTAATCAAAATCGCAGTCATTTCTTGGGAAAAAAACACCAGAAGTGACGAGACGCGGTGCTAAGAATAAGAACCTACCAGAATTGGTCGGTGATTGTTCAACAAGACCGAAAACAGAACAAAGGGAAAAATCAAATGTGCTGACAATTCTCATCGTCCTTTGAGGCTCGTGTAATCATCCACGGGGAATATGTTCTCACGGGTAACTACTGTAAACTGTCTAGGATTGGTTGAGAAAAAGCATTGAGAGGGTTAGATGAGGAATTTTTCTACGTGATAGACAATGTGCCCGTTTTCACGACTGAAGTCGTACTTCAGTTCCTATCCAGAAAAAAGCGCTAGTCCTCTACCACACTGGTTGGTAACAAGTGTATTTTTTGTTTCCATAAGTAAATATTCAAATAAATGGTCATCACTTTGATGGCGTTAACAATAGGCCAATTGAAGAATATCCCAAACTCATGCATGATACATAAGAAAAAGGGCAACGCACGGACGTAGGAAAATTGTCATTTGCAAATAGGTCAATACGCGATTGGAATTCCTTGCCTGCCGAAATACTGACGACTTTTCTGGGTAGCGTAAATCAGTTTAGGAATAGGCTAAGAAAACTTAACTGAGTAGTATTTTTTTTAGAATCAGTGAAGTGATTTTTGTGTGACTCCTTTCTTTTCTTTTTCAGATAAAAAACTTCACTTCAAAAATTTCCTTAGTTTAAAATTTTTGTAATTGTATTTGTGTTTTCTTTGTATATAGCTGCCACCGGTAAAATGCCCAATAGCAGCTAAGTAATAATAATAATAATAATTTTTTTGAATTTGGACAATCGTATTAGAATAAAAGACTCGTTTAATAATTTAATAATCAGTTGTTAATATGTATGTAAGTAATGTTCCAAATTTTAATATATTATTATCTGTATAATAAAACTGCCTGGATGTGTGTGTCTGTTTGTTCCTCATACAAAACAAAACAAATGGACGAATTTCCACCTAATTTGCTACAAGGCTTTCTAGTGACCCGAAAATCGACCCTGTTGGAGTACGAGTCGTCTATCACCCCTAGGGGTGCGGGTGGAGGGGGCATAAATCTAGATAAGCCAAAAATGGCCAATATTTCCATTACATAAATTAATTTGATAGTGTATCTTCCGATACTGCTAGCGTATAATTACAGCCTTATCCATAACCGAAGGGGAGTATTCTTAGTGGTGGGGTTGGAGGGGCATAATATAAAAATAAGGAGAAAATCGAGATAGGGCTTTAAACCGTTGTAATTTAAACCGCTAAGAATAATTTAAGCTATAGTTCATCCCCTAAGAGGGGTGGAATAGGATGAAACAGAATTCCGCATGCTATTTCTAACAGATGGAATAATTTCGAATAAATTTTTAACAAGGGTTGGGCGAGGGTGGAGGGGGCGGAAATTTTTAATGGCCATCAAAGGCGTTATTTCCTTCCGACATATTTTTTTCTATTTGAAATTAATTTGATTGCTTTTTTATTAATTTTTTAGCGTATACTTTCAACCCCATTCGGCATCGAAGTGGAGTATTCAGAGGGATGGAGCGCAGACTCGTCATATGAAAATATAAAGAAAACAGTCAAGTTTATCATCCAAATAGGTGCTTTACGAGTCTTTGAGTTTGATTATGTCGTTTAGCATGTGGTTTAAATTGCAGTTCATCCCCTAAGTGGGCGTGGGGCGGAGTAAAACAAATTTCTGGGTAAGTTTAATTTTAGTGATCATCAAGGAGTAAATTAGGTTTTGATAGAATCGGAACTATTTCAATTGAACTTAGTTTATACGACACTTAGTCCAGTTTGAACACTTGAGCGATAAAATAACCCCTAGCTCCTACAGGGGTAGGCGCACCTCTTACTGTCTTATGGTACCGAAGCTAATTCTGCCGTCTAAAGGAGAAAGGCAGCAAGCCTGGAAAAATACTTTTGAGAAGTCAAGGGATAAAGTTTTTTGAGCTTCGACATTTAGATAAACCCCTTTGTTATAAAATGTGTTATCCGTACCAAGAAATATGAATTTGTCTTTTTAATTAATTATAACACATTTATCTGTGAAATATTTTGAAAGACATAATTTTTTCCTTACTACCTTTCTCCTTTGGACAGTAGAATTATTATTATCCTAAAATACTGGACGTAATTTTCCCTGAGTGTTTCATACTCTATTTGTTTACCGGAAATACTTTTGACACTCTTAGATTACTCGTCGCAATTATTTTTTAATGTACCGGGAGTATTTTTGTGCTATAAAGCTCTAAGAGAATTTTTATTCAGTTGTTTTAGCCCTGATGGGTGCGGGGATTAATTTTTTACTCGCTCCAGATATTGGGAGTATATTTGAGGTTCATATTGTGAAGCTTTCGATGCCCGTTTAATCGTGTGTTGACCAAGAATTAAATAGTGTACCGGGATAATATAAATAAATACTCGGGCAACGCCGGTTCCCCAGTTAGTGTACAAAATAAAGCGACCCACCAGTAGGTTTATTAAGTCATGAAAATAATAATCAGGAAGAAATGTATGAACCATTCAATTCACTGAATTTAATAGATTGTGTTCTCTAATTTCAGAATGATTGATACTGACTGAATCTTGAATCATGCAGAGAAAGGGAAGGGAAAGGATAGTTAATTATCATTGTCGGTTATATCGACGAGGAATGATTAGTAGAGAATTCTGACATGAAAGTTCATTGAAATCTGTTTCCCTGTTTTTAATGTTAGCCTGTTTAAACGGGCCGACAGTCAGACATATTTGCCAACTGAATCCAAACATATTTTTTTCTACTTTTTGCGCGTATCATTTAGCCGAATAATGATTTAAGATGTCCTGCAAATGCTACTGAGCCTTAGAAGATTGTACTCAAATTTTCCGAAGCAGTAACTGATTCTCTGCGCGACTCGAGGACCCGCAAACACCTTTTCTGGACTTCACTTTGTCTCACGTTACGGAACGGGGAGGGGAATCGAACAAAAGGGAGTTGCTAGACAACGAGGAGCCGACCAGCAAAACATTCAAAGGACCGATCGTTAAATGGCTTCGTGTGCGCCGAAGAAGCCACGTAGCTTTCTCCAACTACGCAGGTACACAATATAACATGCTTACAATGCAATTCCTAAAATTAAAGCTTAAAATTTTCTTACTGTAACTAAGAAATAATAAATTTTACCTTTCTTTTCTGTTCTCTCACTTGAAATAGAATATCTTGTTGACATAAATAATAGTGTAGGGAATGCCTCGCACTCTCTCTGGGTACTTTTTATCAAAGTTCTCATATGCCGAGACACCTTCACCTATTTTAGGAGGTATCTGTACTGGGGTCTAAGACCTTGGGCATATGGCAAGAGTTGTCTGCTAATCTCATTGGATCAGCCGGCCAACTGCCTCCTGAAATTGGTGGAGACACGGAGAAGGGAATGCTGCGTCCCCACAGAAAACTCGTCTCCCGTCATTCGGAAGGGCGTGAGAATAGTACCCAATGCCCGACCTACCTGATGCAGGTTTTCTAGGGTTTTCCCTGCATCTCTTTAGGTGAAACACCGGGTAGGATCCTTTACCCTTGGCTACCTTGCTCTACCTTCCGCATCCCCCCTTTTCAATTCCCTTCCTATGCTATTAAAGGGGAGTTGCCAGTTTCAAGATCACCCTCATGAAGCCTGTTAACCCAAAAAAAGTATGTAATACTAGGTGGGGACCTGGCCTTCCCCGGGTGTTAATTTACATTATCTTGGTACATTATTTAATTCTTGGTCAACACATACCAAAACCGACATCGAAAACGTCACAATATGAACCTCAAATATACTCTAGAGTCCAAAATACCCCCGGTACAAAAGGAGGAATAAATATATTTTTAGTATTATAACAGAATAAAAATTTTCCTCCACGTAACAGTCAAAATTTTACGCAAATCACAAATTAAAGGTCATAATGTAACACAGCGACTGGCATTACACCGGTTTCGTCGCAAAATTCGATTTTTTTCCTTTCTACTGTCATATTATCAATTTATGAATTTTAAAATTTACCTGACGCGAGAAATAAAACCTATTTAACAATTTATGTATACATCGTATCGAAGATTCCAAAAAAGTTCATTTTGTCTCAGCTTGCTGTTGTTGTTGTGATATTCAGTCCTAAGACTGGTCTGATGCAACCTTCCATGCTAACCTATCTTGCGCAAGCCTTTTCATGGCCTTGTAACTTGCAGAACCAACATCCACCCTAATCTACTTAGCGTTTTCCATCCTTGGCCTCCGTCTTCTCTTCTTAACCCACACACTTCCATCTAATGCTAATTTTACCAGACCCTCGTGACGTGCCCTATTAATCTATCCCTTCTCTTAGTCAACGTCCTCTTTGTTTTTCGCTTTTCCCCTATTCTTTTTATAACTTCCTCGTTTGTGATTAAATCCACCCATCTGATCACGGACATTTTTAGCAACGATTTCCTAATGTTCACACGTATATTACCCGTAAGTAAATTCCACTTTTTAGAGTGTCTTCCTTGCCTGTGCTATCCTACTCTTTTTGTCTACTATGCGTGGTCTATTAATCTTTCCCTTCTCTTGCTCAACGTCCTCCATATTGTTTGCTCTTCCACTATTCTGCTTAGAACTTCCTCGTTCATGATTCTATCCACCCATCTGATTTTCAGAATTCTCCTACACTTCAAAGGCTTCTTTTCTTTACCTGTCTGCAACTCCTACCGTCCACGTTTCGCACTCATATATCGCCACACACCATACGAATATCCTTAGCAATGATTTCCTAATATTCACACTTATATTACCCGTAAGTAAATTTCACTTTTTTGCGAAAGCCTTCCTTGCTGTGCTATCCTAATTTCGATGCCTACTATTCTTCAACTATCCCTAGTTATTACGCTTAGCAAGTACCGAAATTCCTTAACTTTCTTCAAAATATCCTTCCCAATCTAAAACCCTTTGCTATTCCACTTTTTCCCATACTACACTACATTACCTTGGTTTTGCCTCTATTAATCCTCATATTGAGCTCTTTCTCCAGGACTACGTTAATGCCATTTATTATGGTTTCTGGGTCTCCTTCTGACTCGTCTATACAACAATATCGTCGACAAAGCTAAGCTTGCAGTATGATTCCGTTTCCATATTCCGTTTTAACTTTCTTCATCGCCTGTTCTATATACATGTTAAACAGCATGGGCGACAAACTGCATCCTTCTCTTACTTCTTTCTTGATTACGGCTTTTTTGTTGGTCTTCTATTCTATTTTACTGCTGCCTGTTCTCTGTAGGGGTTAGATATTTGCCTCCTTTCTCAACATTTTATTTATTAATATGTTATTAATATTTTTTATTCGTTTTCATATTTAATTAATATCTTCTGCAATAGATCGAAATTAAATGTGCTCGAATGTTTAAATTAAATTCCTTTTTTGAAAACACTTCAATTTTATTTATTGTTATAGATGAACTAGTTTTGTAGGTTTTATTCTTGTAACATCACACAAGGAATCGTCCATATGTTGCAGTTCTGTGTTCGTTTTTCAAATTCTTCTTTACAACTTGTAATGGAAGCCCTAGGAACTATGCAATTTCTTCTTAATATATCCACATGCCCCCTTTTCAATTCACTTCCTATGCTACTTAAGGGTAGTTGACTGTTTCAGGATCACCCTCATGCAGCCTGTTACGGATGAAAAACTAGCCAACCCTTGTCTGCCTTACTATCATTTCCGCTTATCCCATTTTCAGTTCCATTCCTTTGCTATTAAAGTGTAGTTTCGAGTTTCTGGGTAACTCTCGTGTAGTCTGTTAAGTGCCAAAAATTGCATGTACCCTCAAGCTCAGTATCCAGAAAACTGTTTATTCCACACTAATATCGATCGTATTCTCATTTATTAAAACTAAAAACCGCGTCCAACCTTTTGTATGGATTCCAGGGGTCTTTACTCCAATCAGTTTATAGCGAAGATATGTACAAGTTTCAGTTGAATTTCTTTACACATTTAAATTTATTTGAAGGAAATATACACACATCGACAAAAAGTTTTACGTAAACTCTTTGTCGTTGTGTATTTGATGCCTAGAACACTTACCTTTTGCTGAAGAAATATTCATATGTTACACCAGTAGCGACCATTAAAGAGGTTATACAGGGATATAACGCCTAATACACAGTATGTTTTATATTGAAAAGGACAAAAATGAAGCATACATAAAAAGCTATAATTACCTTATTTTTAATAATAAAATGTACAGTGAAATGTTCTGTGCGTACCCAGTATTCTTGCGACTCTCGTGACAGAATGTTCTTCATTAAAGTGTATAGCTCTATATATTTGCTGGTTAAGTTGCCGCTTGTTCAGGGGAAATAGAGGCGCGAACACTTCGTCTTTAACAAAGCCCCATAGGAAATATTCACAAGGGGTTAGATCTGGGAATCTCGGTGTCCAAAAATGGAGTGGCATATGGTTTGACCCAGCAAGGCCAACCCCAGCCATGGGGTATGTCATCGTTCAGATGCTGACTTATGATTATGCCAATGTAATGATTGGCAGATATACTTGTATAATTGTAGATTCAGAATTCATTTGTTTCAGCTAAGTAAATGAATTACAAAATGTAATTCAACACGAAAAACCATGTAATTTGTCGGTTTTGCCACTTCTTAACTTTTTATGTAACGGAAAGCGTATACAACATAAAGATCCAAAATTTTCTTGGAGCATATTCTGGATAAACAGTTGAGAAAGAAGGCAGAGTACGCCATTGAAACGTCGTAGTTTAAGCTTTATTTAACACGGGTGGAAACTCAATAACTGTTTATCCATATACAATGCATTTAATTATGCTTAAACATTTGTCAAGTGGGGACGCATTTAAGATCCACAGATCTAATTATACTGATGAAACTTTTGTGATAAACTGCAAGTTACCATATCTCTAGGCGAGCGTATTTATTTAACAAAGTAAGTTTTTGTGGTATAAAAATCTAAATAACTATAAATATACAAAGCTGTCTGACCATATAATCATAAAATGTTTAACCTGCACATTAAGGATTATTTGCGTCAGTACAAGCGAATTTTAAAATGCATTAAGGCAAATTAACTAAAGCCATGATATACGTTTCTGGTTAGTTATATGTAAACAATTAAAATAACTATGTCTACGGACCATGTTACATGTATGTATTTCAGAAAATATATCATATTTAACACATTCACTCATCCAAATCTAGAAACGAGGATAAGCCGATAGTATACTGTTAAATATGATCATTATTTTAAAAATTATTAAACTAATAAAATTGATGTGTTACGTACACGTATGTTAGATTAGTCAGGGAGCACAATTATGGCTACGGCGAAAGCATTTTAGAAATAACAACAAAATTTTGAAAAAAATTTCGATTTCATTGTGGTTGATTCATAAAAAAAGGTAATGCCTACATTTAATCTTATTTAATTCAAAGTGAAACTAAATGGATAGTAGATAATTACGATGTAAAAATTATAGTTTATTTTACAGTCTGTTTCAGTTAAAATATATGATAAGACAAATTAACAGCTTTTGAATAATACAAATATTAAATAAAATAGCCTTCTGAACTGAAATTTATTTTGGATATAATATCTTTGTCGATTCGTCGTTTAATAAGCTTCGAGTAAAATTTTAGATCTAGCTTTAAATATATTTATAATGAAAGATATTTAATTGGTGGACTTGTATAAGGTTATAATTGTTGTAAGGTTTCAATAATTTGATTAATTTAATCTGTAATTTTTTTTAATGTAGAGGAATGTAAACATTTTTTGAAGCAATAGGTTTGAAAAGTAAGTTAATCATGGATTTGAGTTTTCTTAGTTTAGTGGTGAGACATTTTTTTTAATGTATCATGAAAGAAATTAGACATAAGAAAACAAAACTGATTGTACTTTAGTTGACAAAATATTTGCTTTTAATGCTATTGCAGTCTTAAACTCCATGACAATTCTGTAAAATACGTGAAATGTACCAATTTCGGTTATTGATATATGTATATAGTAGGATTGTTTTCACAAACTGAGGGAATACACGGGAACACAGTGTTTGTGTGTTCAATATTATCAGCGAAGATTTTATCTAGAGTTTGCGTCCACCGAGGATGGTTTGGGTGAAGAAGACCTTGGAACAGGAGAAGAATGATCGACAGGGTAGCACAATGACAAGAATAGTCTGCACCCAAGAAAGGGAAAAATAACATTTCTGGGCACAAAGAAGCTTCTCCGACCTTCGTGGCATCGAAGGCGTGTGGAAATTGAGTTATAAAGGAAGAGCTGTAAGACCTCGCTTTTGCGAGAAAATCCCGGCTCCGAAGTAATACGAAACGGGGGCGCGTTGTCGGCAGTAAATTGATATTTATTTTCCAAGTTTCCGTAGGGGAAGCGTGGGAGCAAAGAAAGTCCCAGGTACAAGCAGTGGTCAATGTGAAAAAATACCAATACTTAAATTACGACGCACATAAATAAATATTTTTATGTTTTAGTGATCGACTATGTTTCTCAATATAAATAATGTCTTTGAAATAATAAACATCAACAAATGCGCTGTCAGTCCCGTTTTATAAAGTGTCAATTGTATTATTACCCTATTTTCTACAAATTAATATGCTCTAAAGAAGATATATATCTTCGGATGAACCTCGTCTCAAAAGTATCAAGGGATTCAAGTATCTATATTAGACACGATTGATGTTCACGTTTTGCTTTCAATTATTACCTACCAAAACATTGCAAATGCCCATTTTACTAATTGATGTTGAAGGTTTAGGTAAAATTTGATCAGGATACTGGAAGGATCAGGCTTTCGGGTAAGGTGCGGTTACAGATTCTGACGCAGTGAGGTCAGAAGATGAGTTCAGGTCAAATGATGACAATGTTCACATTTAAAATGAAAAAAATAAATGCATTACCGAGGACGTCACTAAAGACGTATGTATATCCAATAATGTAGTGCTTATTAAAACACTCAGTTATCAACGTGAGTATTAATCTTACAGTCAATATTCGGGTTCTGACCTCGTTCCACGTATGTGTTACAGTTTGGATCCCGCTCTTGAGGGCCTAGACTTCATCGTAATACAAAATTAAATATTTTGATCAAAAAATAACTTTATTATTAAATATTACTTAAACTAACACTTTTAGCTATAATGAATATCACTAAAAAACCGTATAACAATCTATTTACTTTTAAATTCAGAAACTGCTGACGTGAAAACAGAAATACATGTATAAGTGATCCAAATAAGTTTACTTCTCCTCAGGGAGATTATTTTATATCAAAGATAAGTTACTACGGACGCGGAAATATTTTATAATTAAACAAAAAATTAATTATGTGACCCACCATTAGCACTTCACAACATTCATACTACCAAATCTTAAATACATGCTGCAGGAAATATGAGTAAGTTTCCATAATTAAATAAATATAATTCTCGTTCATAAAAGGTAAGGATCAGCTTATCTACGTTTATTTAATTGGGTTAAAATTAATTTACTAATATTACCATTCTTTAGTAATATGAAACTATTAATGATATTAGTACTTTGTAACTAGAATAGACTCATATTCAAAATGTTCGTACAGAAATTACATATGGCCATTTTTTATGCTTTAGGTTTTGATTTATACATCCCCAATCACCAATTATTAACATCTTTTTGTTTTCAGATAGGCGTTAAATTTATAATTCGGTTGTGGCTATGACAGTTGTTATTCTTCGTTGAATGTTCCATTTCGAGGTATAGATATGTCAGTCCCCTAGATTCTAAGGCACGGATCTAAAAACTAACACAAATTTTTACTGTTAGAAAGGGCAATTTATTTTGCTACTATTTTTTGATACTGTATTATTCCTTTATGTGATTCTGGGATACAATATAACAATGAAAGATTTTCTGGTTTTCTAAGCAAAATTTCAAGTCGAATTTGTTTCTTTCGGTTGGAATTTATTCTTGCAACACAGGGAACACAAATTAATGATAATAGAGCTAAAAATTTCTTACCAAATTAATAATTAACGGTAATTAGTATAGGGTTGGTTGTTACAGAGTGCCCCGGCCAGTGGAAGACTGTCACAGTCGTTAGAGTACAGTTGTACATTCTAACATTTGTCTTTAAAATACAAAAAAAATAAAAGTACAAATAAAACCAAGTATCTCAATATATGTTGTTGTGGTATTCAGTCCTAAGACTAGTCTGATGCAACCCTCCATGCTAACCTATCTTGCACAAGCCTTTTTATTACCACATAACTAGCACAACCCACATACTCCCTAATATGCTTAGCGTATTCCATCCTTTGACTACCTCTTCTGTTCTTACCCCACACATTTAATGCTAATTATACAAACCCCCGTGCCTTAAAACTTGGACTATTAATCTATCCCTTCTCTTGGTCAACGTCCTACATATTGTTCGCTTTTCCCCTATTCTGTTAAGCACTTCCTCGTTAGTGATTCTATCCTCCCATCTGATTTTCAGCATTCAATTATAGCAACACATTCAAAGGCTTGTATTATTTTAACTTCCGCAGCTCTTATCGTCCACGTTTCTTACGCATATAACGTCATGCTCACGGATCTCATAGTTCTTCAGGTCATCTTTGTTAAAAAAGTTAAATGGGTAATATCATTTAAATAGAATCTTCAGATTCAATAAAATATCTAGATCGGAGCAAATATAAAATCTTTTTTTTTCTCAGAGGTCGGAGGAAAGTAACTTCATATTTCCATATTCATATTCGTCCTAATGTCACCACATAAAAAATGATATTTTTGTCAGTGTATTAAACCAAAATAAATGATCCTCAGTGGGAATTTGCTTATGGGACTACTCCTATACTAAAATTTCTTCTATTTTTGGGGGGTTAAGAGGCTACATGAGGGTGATCCTGAAATAGGCAACTCCCCTTTAATAGCATAGGAAGAGAATTGAAAAGGGGGAATGCGTTCTTTAGTTTCTTTTTCTATTAAGTATTTTGGAAAACACGTGGCAATGGATTAGCATCTATGGTCACACGTGACGTTGCTAATTCCTGTGTAGATTTAGGTTTCCATATCAGTTTATGGAGAAGTGTTCTTTTATCCACTTTGTGATTTAACAATTTTACTTGTTTTCTTCCACAAATATGTCAATAACAGAGTTTTGTTCAAACACATTCGTAGTGAACTTATTTCTAATAAGAGCTATATAGCCATATTACAAAACACAACTGATTGGGGCATAGTAACGCACGTTACACAATGCCCGTAGGACTATCTTCCTACTAACTATATAAGCCATGTTGTTGAGATATTCAACCCTGCGGCCGGTCTGATGCAACCCTCCATGGCTGATTATGTGGTGCATAATTACTGCACCCCACATCGTCCCTAATCTGCTTTGCGTAATCCATGTCTCTATACACTTCCCTCTAATGCTAATTTTACAAGATCCTCGTGTCTCGAAACGTGGCCAATTAATATAACACTTCTCTTGGTCAACGTCCTCCATATTATACGCTTCCTCGGTAGTGATTCTATCCACCCATCTTATTTTCAGCGTTCTCCTATAGCACCAGATTTCAAAGGCTTCTATTCTTTTCCTTTCTGTAACTCCAACCGTCCACTTTTCGCACCCATATAACGCCACATTCCATATAAACATTTTTAGCAATGATTTAGTATTATTCACACTTATATTACCCGTAAGTAAATTCTTCTCCTTTGCGAAAGCCTCATGTACCTGTGCTATCCTACTCTTTACATATACTATACTTCTACCATCTCTAATAAGCTTCCCAAGTAGTAGAATTCCTTAACTTCCATCAAAATATTCCTTCCTAATCTAATACCCTTTGTTACTGCACTGTTTCTCATACTATACTCCATTACTTTGGTTTTCCCTCTATTAATCCTCATATTGTTCTATTTCTCCAGGACCACGTTCATGCCATTTGTTATGTTTATACTGCAATATTATCGGCAAAGCGTAATGTTTTTATTTCTTCTCCTTGTAATATTATTCTTCATTTTTTGTTAACAGGCTACATGAGGATGATCCTGAAACAGAGAACTCCCCTTTAATGGCATAGGAAGTGAATTGAAAAGGGGGGATGTGGAAGGTAAAGAAAGGTAGCCATGTGTTGACTACAGCCCCCGGGCTATAGTTTTAAAGATCACAGCCGATGTTTCACGTAAAGGGATTAAGGGAAAACCCTAGAAACCCTTCAACAGGCTGGTCGGAAAGTGGGTATTATTCTCACACCCTTCGGAATGAGGGAGACGAGTCTGTTGTGGGGTCGCAGAATTTTCTTCTCCGTCTCTGCACCATTTTTAGGAGTTAGTTGGCCGACTGATCCAATGGGATCAGCGTAAAACTCTTACCTTATGCCCAAAGTATTTCATTCCAGTACATATACTTCCTGAAATAGGTTAAGGTGTCTCGGCATGTGAGAAATTTGAAAAAAACCACAGATAGAGTACGAGTCATTCCAGATTTAGTGCTTGTCGTTTCATTCTTCTATATACTATTTTTGTAAATATATTTCATGCACGAGATCCTAAGAACTACTTCCGCAAGAACGAAGTTGCAGGCATAGATAGTACGTAATATAAACGGAGAAAAAATTGTAAAGGAAGTATAAAAGTAAAAATTTAATTAACTTACCGTGAAATACAAGAATTGATTTCTGAGCTGTGAAATCTAAGACATACAACGACATACGTGGTCATTTATTATGGTTATACTACAATAACATCGGCAAGGCGTATTGTTTTTTTATTTCTTCTCCTTGCAGTATGATTCCTTTTTTTTGTTAATGGGCTTCTTGAGAGTGTCGACTCAACTGGAAAGGATAATACTGTCTCTGTATTCCAGAGGAAGAACTTCAAACTTTTTGACTGTACCCTGTGTTACACGGGGTCCTCGGTTCCCTTCCCAATTAGAAAACCTGTTTAGCCAAATCGAAAGGTAAACGGAACTTTTAACACACTTGACAATTTGCAAGTCATCAGATTTATGAGAAAGACAAAACTGGAATTTTTTTACCGGACACGGTTTTCAAACCCATAATTTCCCGGTAACAGTTTTAAATGCTTCGGACAAGAAGGGAAAATTTAGGACCAAGAGCCACAAGAATAACTAAAACGTCTAAAAAATTGTGGAGTATTCTTCTTCATTCTTAACATTATTTTGATTGTTTATATAATTTTAATTATTAAAAGGTATCAACTAATTTATTTAAATTGAATGTAGGGATAATGAAAAGATGCCATCTACATATCCTACGTATTTATTTATTTTATATTCCTTGTCATTTTATTTTTTTCACAATGTTCTTTCCTTTCAGAAGTTACAATCATTATTCCGCATGTTTTGCTATACCTTATGTATATGTATAATTGATTTTTGTAGTGTTTGTGCTCTCTTGTGTATACACTTTTTATTTTATGCATTTAATTTAAAAATATTTGTAATTAATTATTTATCTTAATTTGTTCCTAAATTTTTTTGTAATTAGTTAAGAAAGACATATCCTATATCCTCAATATATCTAAATCTATGCATTTTTGTTTCTCTAGTTGGAGCCTTGATATGAAGTGGCCAAGGGGTCCTCGCGCGACCATTTACGATTTTTGGTGAAATTTTTACAGGATATACTATGAAGTCTTAAATGGACATATGCAAAATTTCAGTCTCAGTATGGAGTTCTAGCTGAGATACGGGGTTTCACGTACAAGCCTGCGGTTCGTCGGAGACGACGTTGTTTCAAAAGATCTTCGATATTGTGGCAGTTCTTAGAGAATAGACTCTGAAAACTAAGATAAACGAAAATAATAACGAAAAGTTACAAAAAAATCATCTGTGGCCAGCACGAACCCCCAAAATAGCTACATCAAAAATGATGTACCATACATACTTCGATTCCGTCATGTCTTACGGAATTGCAAACTGGAGTCATTCGCATCACGCGTTTCAAATCATTAAACTACAAAAGCAGGCCGTACAAATAATATCTGGTGCTGTTTTATGAACTTGGAATTCTAACCTTATCTTGTACATATTTTATTGAAATTTTAAATTTTGTACGGGGCAACATGGATCTATATCCTTTAAGAGGTTGAAGCCATTTATAAAACACAAGAAATATCTCTCAACTCCGTATTGAAAACCATCGTCTAAACCTGTTTGAAACAAGCATTCACAATTCCGTTTAAATCTGTACAATACTCATCCGGAGGAAGAAAAATATTTAAAGGTTCAAAAATTATTTGTAAAGAGTTGTAAATCTCTGTCAATGAATGGAGCGTATTATTCACTGAGAGAGTTCGTAGATAGGAAGGACTAAAACAGTTTGCTGGTGTTCTATTAAATTCTCCTATTATTTTATAACTTTCCTCTACTACCGGTTCCGCGGGTCCTGAAGAGGTGTTCCGGCAAAAAAAATTGAGTGATTATATCTGTACTACGGATTATAATATCCTGTTTTACTTTATCAGTTCCTAAGACTGTACTCCGTTTGCATCTAACGGGAGAAAGTGGAATCATTTCTCACTCCTTTCTTTGTTTCTAATTGGTTTCGGAACCGATTCAACAACGTTGTGAAACAAAGAAACCATGTTCCTTACTTCCTGCTACAATTGTAAACATGGGAAACTATGAACAAGTGTGGACGTGTTCAATAAATTAGAATCCTGTACGCGTGAGATAAAGATTTCCGTAGCCAAATATTATACAGATAATATTTTATTTAGAAATTTTAGTGATCCGCGAAAGATAATTAATAGCCATTTTGCTAACAAACCAGAAACATATGTCTCAAAAGTATGTATTAATTTACGTATTTCGAAAGCTTGCGACTTATTGTCGTAATGATCAATTGAAAAGATATCTTCCTGCTTAAGGTGTTAACTTACACCGTTTTTAAGACATTAATTATATCTTGTTTGGTAAGTTCACAAAGCAGCAAAACAAAGCACGTGGAGCGAATGAAGATCTAAAATTGTTTTTAGAAGAAATTCAGGTGACAAAAACTTTCCACAAATTTAAAAAATGTTATTAATGAAGACGTGAACGTGATAAACTATGTAAAATCAAAACCACTTTAATACAGATTAAATAAAATTTTGTGTGGCGAAATTGGTAGGTACACGATTCACTATTAAGACTTTTTGAACTTTGAAGCGAGTTGTTAGTCTTCTTGAAGGCACAAAATAAGGACAATATTTTGTTCACGTTTTAACAAATCCTTTATGGTTGTTAAAACTTGCATAGCTGGTAGATACTTTTACAAAGTACAATTAACATATCACTAAAAGGAATAAGCATTACAATTTTTAATACAAGAGATATAATTTCACCTTTTGATAAAAAACACAATTTTGGATTTCATCAGTTGACTCTGATTTTAATTGTTCACCTTCCTTACATGAATATTAGAATGAATTAAATTTTAAAGCACTTCATTAAGTTTCCAAAATGTTTTGGTAACACCTACATTACTTGAAATAAACTGTTTTTCAATGAAGTCAAAGTGCAGGAAAAGGTCACACTAGATATTAGTATTCAACATACAAATATTTTGCCAGACATCAAGACATGCAATTCAAAGACCCAAAATCATCTAAGTCACTAAGTGATTTATTTAGTAAATTTTTGTTTACATTATATAACAATTTTATATTTACATACAATTACTAAAATATATATATTTTTTAATTTTATTAGTAGGAATTACCCAGCCTAAAATATAAGCCAAGGGTTCCGTTCAAATGTCTGAAGTGTTACATTGCAGAAAATGTTTGGGAAACCCTAATCTACTAGAATTGAACTGCCAACTTATTTTCATGTTCGAAGGATTTTACGTCGACTGAAAATTGAATATTAATATTCTAATCTTTTCTTTTTTTAACTTAAATTTTAATTGTAAAAGTTTGTATGTTTCTTCAGATATTATATTTGACGTATCCTATTTCCTCTACCGAGGACTAATGGATTGAATATTAAATCAGACACAAATTTTAGCCTTAGTTTATTTCGTAGTTTTAAGTAATCATACTGCGTTATATTACGTAGATACAGCATTTTATTTTTTAGTTTGCATTTCAACATAAATTTATATTTCTCAGAGGATTTATAACATTACTTTGGTGAATTTTGTGCAGCAAACCTGGAGCCAAAGTAATAAACGCGTAAAGCGTTCAGGAGAACACCAGATATCGTTTTCTAGTTGACACTATTAGAAATATTAGGATTTTTTGTAATAGAAAAGTTATATTTAGTTTTGGTGGATTAACAAATAAGGTCTAAAATTTCGGGTCAAAATCAAGTGTAGTGCCCTTGACAACGAGTTTAGTAAACACAAAATGTTTAATTGACATGGAACGTGTCAACAGTTCACCAACTGTCCGAAACCAGTTTTTTTTCTGTGACTACATTTACTTATTTCTTTTTATCCCCTTCTTTAACCAATCGAATCATGGAGTCTCTTCCACTTTAGTCTTCTATTTTTTGAGTTGACGGCTGGTGCTTCCACGATTGATGAAATGATGGGGTTGTCATGTCGACAAATATTGTCTCATCGTGTTTTTGTGCCATAATTGCTTGAATAGCTATATGCTATTTATTTTCTTAGGTGCATGACTCACGTTTGAAGTAAAAGTAAACTTGTTAGGATCAATCACCTGTTTATTTCACCAAAATCGGAAATAGTCAGGTGGGGATCGTTCCTCAAATTAGGCCACTTAACGTAGAACGACCCATGACCCAGTTGCAATAAAATCGTCAATTTACTGAATTATGTCTATTTGACTGCATATTTGTCCTTTAATTGACAAATTGAGCAGCAAAATGATCTGAAATACAATAAATATTTTAATGAATGAGAAAGAAGAATAAGAAATATCTGAGTGTGTTTTAAAGGAAGCAGAAATGATTTTAATGATCCTTGGCCCAGTTAGAGTATATTAAACTCAGGTAGCAGGTAAACAGGTAGACGGAAATAAACAGGAGTTTCTGCTAGCACAAAGACAGGTTCATTGTTCTTAGCGGACAACGACCGCTGCACAGGAAGGGCCTACAGACCGGAAGTCGCGAAAACTTCGCTGGCCAACTGTTCCTACAGGAGTGGATATCTCCAATCTGCAAAGAGACCAAGTCATTCACCTATCGTCCCAAAGGTAAGAGCTAGAGTTCACCACAGACATAGAAATTCGAGGGTCACGAAATGAAAGGAACGAAACGTTTCACAAATTATTGCCAAAAGTAAAGGAACTTAAGATTGTTTTCTCGACACTTCATTACACAAAATGTTTGCAGGAATTTTATTCTGTTCTATTTATGGAACGATGAACTTTCTAAGATGTCACGTGGAAGTTTAATATTTCCTTCTGGTTCGTGTTTAGAGAACACAACGGAAGAATATAATAATTTGCTTGAAAGTTAAAGTATTAATTCCTAGAAAAACATGAAATACTAAATTAATGGAATTATTTGACGGGCTATACCGAATAATAAATACAAAAATAGTAATCTTTGAAATAAAATTGATTAAATTAAGGAACAGACGAAATTTAATATTGTAAATCTGAATATTATTATAATGACATTAAGGGATTTCGTCTGGTAAAACAAAGAAAACAATTTTTTCTGGTGATAAATTTTTGTAATGGTTTCAAATACGTAAATTTTAATTACAGAGCGCAGGTCCAAATGTATAAATATGGTGTCGTGGAGTACGTCCCATTATGGTTGTAACCAAAATGACAGTTTTTATTGACCGAACAAAAAATTTTTCAATTTTCAGTCCCTCATTTGTAATTAAAATATACATATTTGTATCCACTCCAAAAGTTTAACAACAGAAAAAAATTGAAATTGCATATTTTACCTGAATATGGATGAATCGTTGTTGCATAATATAAAATCATCTGTCTTATTCGACTGATATTTGTCTGTGTACAAAAAAAAATTCAGATTTATTCAAATATTGGAGCAAAGACTGGTAGAACGTACTATTTAACTATAAGCGTACTAATGTTGGTTATAAATGAGGTTATTTTGTTCAGTCTGGAAAATTTCAAGCCATGCACAAAAAACTACTGTCAGACTAATGATTTTAACATCTCTATAATAAGATTTTGATTGTAAAATCCCGATGCTCTGTGTGATTGCAGATAGTGATTATGACACACCATCAGGGAATAAATAAGCATCGCCGGATTAAGACTTGATTATTATTCAAAACAATTATGACAAAAGGAAAAAAAAATTAAAAGACGCACGTTCCCGCTTGAAGCTTTCTCGTTACTCGACCAACGCTCACTGATACGATTTCTGAAGAAGAAAGTCCAACTGTAATCATTTCCTGAAAAAAAAATCTGCAAGGTGAAGACTGTTTGAACACGGATTGTTTTTTTATAACTTGGGAGAACAGTTCATAAACGGTCGAAAATCAATGCCTGACGTGCACGTCCTGGCCGGAAACTTGAAGTGTGAACTCTTTCGCTTGAAAAGAGAATTGATGACATTATTCACGAAGACCGAGGTACTAATATTTTAAACATTATAAAAGCGTTGCGGTTCATAATGATCCAAGTAAGAAACTTAAGTAGAGCAAAACAAGTACAAGGTGGATCCCGAAACAGTTAACGTAACAAGACAACGAAACAATCCTTAATGTGTGTTCAGTCAGGAAAGAAAGCAATTAAAAGGAAGATGACACTTTTATAAAAATATTTTTACGTCTGATGAAACTAAGAAGCAGAGTCCAAAGACGAAGAGTGGAATGAATCACGCCTACTCACCGGTCTGAAGGAAATTTAAATCGTATCAGCGGGAAAAGTCATGTTGACCGTCGTTTACGATGCCAGAGATGTTGATTTTTGTGATTATTTGGTAGATCAGCTTACCAGTCAGACATGTTGATGGACCAAATTTAAGGGAGAAACGTCTAAACTAAAGGGCGTTATAATAAATAAAATACGGCCAAAAATTCAACGTTAAATATATCACTATTTATTCACAAAAGCGACGTTTCATCTCCATTTTGAGACTTCCTCAGGCTTAAAATTTAGCAACACATCCTATTTACTCCTTCACTGCCTCAGCCGAAAAGATTAATGAATTTACATGTGAAGAATTTGGTGCCGCGCTGGACCATCTCCAGCGACGGTTACGGCCGAAATGATCATTGGCTTGGAGACCTTACCTCAACTCCCTACTGATATGATTGGGAGTCCTCCATTTTCAAGGTTTTGGTCCACTCAAGAAGAAATTATGTGGAAGAAAGTTCATTGACAAATAGGAAGTAAAAGAAATTGTGGGGAACTGCCTCAAACAACAAAAGAAAGACTTCTTTACATCAGTTTTAAAAAAAGTATTTCATCTTTGGGACAAGTGAATTAGCATTTTTATGATTCATGCTGAAAAATTGTAGAAGTCTCGTTTTTGAAAATGCACCCATTTTATTTCTAGATAAATTTTTCTGTGTTATTATTGAATGTCTTTCTTGCATATATTTATGCTGCGCATTGACAGCGTGTGTGACTAAAGTGGTTATTTTTAGTAAATGAGAAATATTTTAGCATAATTAAATTTTTTGGTGTATTATATAATGTTTGATATAGATTTTATAAAATTTATTATAGCGCAAAGTAATTATAACAAAGTATTTCTTTATTTGAAGCCTGAGAGCCGAGTTTCTAGTATTTCAAAATGTAACTGATTCAAAGTTCGTTGGGAAAGATACAGTGTAGCGAGCCCTTGGACTGAATAAGACGCAGACAGGTAAGAGTCAGCATGCGGTAGCTCCCCGGCTCCGAGGGGATGTTTTGCGCGGGAATAGCTGCAGCCCTGATTGGTCGAGGGAAGCACAGGTGTGCTAGTGAATCAGGATGAACAGCTGTCCTGGCAGGTGCGAACCGGAGCATTCCAGAGCCGCGATCAGCTCAATGGACGTGACGTCACTTACATGCAACAGGTACTCACTGAACTGACGTCATTTCCAGTGCAAGCATTTCATCTCCAAATCACTTCCCCCACATCCACTGTCGACCTTGCTAAAATTATTTAAATACCTTTCGGTACATATTTTTTCTCATTTAAAAAAAATTCCTGAGTTGATCTCATCACCGAAAAATGAAGGATACATAGACTTGGATGCATGCTCTATTTTGCAGAACAATATGTTAATTTTATTACAAAAGTTCAGTAAATTCAGCAAATCATAGCCATTCATGTTTTTCAAGGAAATTACACTCTTAATCGTTTTGATACTTATGTGACACATTTCCTTTTCATTTCCCTTTAATCCTTCCTGCCTAGAGTTGTGGCATTATACGCGCATGTTTATTGTTTACATTTATTAGGAGTAAATACGATTTACACGAAATGTGTGACGAATTTAGTAGGAATGGTGACTAAAATTTTAAAATTTGAGAAGATACCAGAATATTTTAGTAAAAACATAATTAAACCCGTACCGAAGACGACTGGGGCTAATAGATGCGAACAACACAGGATAATTTGTTTAGTAACCCATGCATAGAAAATATATACGAAAATAGTATATAGGAGGATGGAACGTCAAACAGAATGCCAGTTAGGAGAAGATCTATTTGGTTTTAGGAAGAATGTAGTGACAAGAGAAGCAATAATGACTTTTATGGCATTCGTAGATTTCGAAAAAGCCTTTCATAATGTGAACTGAACACACTATTAAGGATTTTGAAGAACACTAGAATAAAATACCGAGAAAGAAGGCTTATACATACAGAAGACACGCAGCAGTAATTAGAATAGAAGATCAAGAAAAGAAAGCTGTAACCAAGGAACAAGTAACACAATGATGCAGACTGTTGTCCATGCTGTTTCACTTATATATATATATATATATATATATATATATATATATAGAACAGGCGATGAAGAATTTTAAAACAGAATATGGAAAATGAATAATACAGCAAGGAGACGAAATTAAAACCCTACGCTTTGCCGTTGACATAGTAGTATTAGGGGAGTCAGGAAAAGACTTGGCAACTATAATAATTGGCATGAACGGGATCCTAGAGAAAGAGTTCAATATGAGGATTAATAGAGGGAAAACCAAGGTAATGGGGTATAGTATGGGAAACAGTGGTATAACGATGGGTGATAGATTTTGAAGGGATATTTTGACGGAAGTTAAGGTATTCTGTTACTTGAGAATCGTAATAACTACGGATGGCAGAAGTATAGTAGACATAAAGAGTAGGATAGCACAAGCATGGAAGGCTTTTGGGAAATAGAAGATTTTACTCACGGGTAATATAAGTGTGAATATTAGGAAATCGTTGCTAAAAATGTTCGTATGAAGTCTGGCGTTATATGGGTGCGAAACGTGGACGAAAGGAGTTGCGGAAAGGAAAAGAATAGAAGCCTTTGAAATGTGGTGCTATATGAGAATGCTGAAAATCAGATGGGTGGATAGAATCACTAAAGATAAAGTTGTAAACGGAATAGGGGAAGAGCGAAAAATATGAAGGACGTTGACGAAGAG
Source organism: Eucriotettix oculatus (assembly GCA_034510155.1). NCBI lineage: Eukaryota > Metazoa > Arthropoda > Insecta > Orthoptera > Tetrigidae > Eucriotettix > Eucriotettix oculatus. The sequence goes on from CM067378.1 coordinate 16,293,781, forward strand.
AAGGGATAGACTAGTAGGCCACAATTTAAGACATAAAGTACTTGTAAAATTATCATTAGAGGGAAGTGTGTGGGGTAAGAACAGAAGAAAAGACCGTGGATGAAATACGCTAATCAGGTTAGGGAGTATGTAGGATGTTCTAGTTATGCGGAAATGAAAAGTCTTGTGCAAGATAGGTTAGTATGGTGGGATGTACTATTCCTCGAGGACCAATAAACTTCAATATATTTTTATTTCATCTTCTTTGAATATGATTATTTTCTATATTCCGCTTTAAATTTCTTCATCGCCTGTTCTATAAATAAGTGAAAGAGCAATGGCTACAGACTTCATCCTTGCCTTACTCCTTTCTTGATTTATACTTTTTTTCTTGCCCTTCAAATCCAATTACTGCTGACTGACCAATAAATAATTTAAACATATTAAACACCAGTTTCTATTCAGTTTCATCGATGTTTCGTGCCTCATTTGGGATTTCTTCGGTTAATGTTACATTATAATGAAAGAAAAAGCATACCAAATTGTTTATGAATCTAAACTAAGATTTGATAACTTTAAGTTTCTAGACATTTGGCATCTCTTTTATTGTATGTCCATACCGTTGAACGCTTTCCCCTTCTTGAGATTGTTTACAGCAATTTAAAAGTCAGGCGGAAGTCCCTTATTGGATCTTATTTTTCCACAGATTCTAGTTTTTCTTGCAAGCAATTGTCAGGTTGTTGTGGTAGTTGTCCTGATAGACGTGAATCACTGTCTCTCACGCAAAACCCTGGACGTTTCCGAAGTTTGGTTAACGTAGAGCGACCCAACGCACTGCAACCATCGTATTATCACTGTTGCCATCCTATAAATCACTCACTACATCAGATAATGAATCTGCATATAAATTATGAAAAATTTAATCATCGCTCAAAGAACATTGCCGATGACGCGCTATGTGGAAGGTTGACTCCTCGGGCGTAAGATCATCTTGGTGTAGATGAAGTTTTACAGTGTTAACATATACTGACACTAACGTATACAATTTTCCTGCTCCATCAAATAGTTCAAACTTTACCTAACACTCGTATATAAAACGGAGATTTCCGTGCCCTGGGGCACGTCATCAATGTGTTAACTTACTGAGGACCACAATCAGTATTACTATTATAATGAATATAGAGGGCGAAATTAATTAATAATTAAATAAATGATAATATTTTTTAATGAAAACAATAAAACAATTTACTTTAACAAAAAAATATTTACATTAAGAATTACAATTTTTAATGTTTCGGTATTAATGTCGACACTTCTTCAGCCAATAAAAACTACATATATATTTACAATAAATGATTTACATTAAATTTTTAAAACTAACTATAACCTCATGGTCGCATTTATGGGCCTTCCCATGTACTCGGACCATGCCAGAACAGGAAATGAGCAAAAAGGTTTACAGATGAAATTACCGTGTCGGCTTAATGCAGGTTTCAGCTTCTTCCTGGTTCGTCCTCCCTCCAGATCAAAGCTGCCGACCACCTATTATTCAAGTTTCAGGAAGAATTTCAAAATCTCCCCTTGCCGCAATTCCAACCACAGTCATGAGTGAGAAGTTTAGCTCCACGCGGAAATATATCGTGCCAGCTCTCCCGTCTCACACCTCTCGAACAATCTCAGGAAATATCCTCCAAAAATCTGCCAAACATCTCTACTCTTGCCGCTCTCAAACAATCTCCAATCTGTAAAATTTCCACCACCCATATGCCAAAATTTCTCCACCAGCCTTTTTAAAACCTCCTCCCCACTTCTTTAGTTTATTTCACTAAAATGACAGGGATGGATATACATCAAATTACATTTATGGTGATAATTGGGGAAATACACCGCCCGACGCCACCAAATTCTCACAATGATTGGGAAATTCTGAAACCACGACGCGGAGTCTGAGTTTTACTGCCGCTGGCTTAACTGCTGTCTCCTTTCTTTTGACCCCATGCCTCAAAAAAGTCCGGGAAGACGTGTTTGTCCGTTAAACTATTAGCTTCCCTGTTTTATTATCCAGGTACAGTGGAAAATACATCATTAATTTATTCTTGAGAACTTGTGCTCGAACACTAGATTAAGGAACGGGAAATTGATATCAACATTGCGGTCATCAAAATGGAAAATTTACCAATTAATAATTATTTAAAAGAATTTTTAATTAATTGTTCTCATTCAAAAGCTTCCAACGGCGCGCCTATCCCGTTTATTCTACTTATATTGGTTCCGTGCTTTTTGTATCAACAGGAATAGGGTAAGTTCGGAAATTATGAATTGTGAACACCTAAGGCGAACGAGAAATTTCTCAGGAAATTAGTATTGTCTTATAATACAGAGAAACTCAGTTGTGAATCAACAATGCGCTGTCCTTGCAGAGCCCATAAACGCTCCACGGCCTTGCCTACGGGCCAGTAATTTTACTATACCTTCGTCTTTTAAGTGCCGAGCTTTCTTGGAAAACCATTTTGCACCCCGCAGCTTCTTCACCAGAAGCTTCATAAAACTGAGCGTAAAACTGCCGTAGGTATTCAGAAGCATAAAACTCAGGTGGCTGCCATAGTCGTCGTCGTTGTCGTCTGTGAGGCCGGCTTTCAAAACAAATTAATTATTAATTGCAATGAGTTAAACAGAGTTGTGTACTGCTCCCGCAATTACCTTCTGCATTGATTCATGACGAATAAGCATAAAACTACATTGCAACGACATTTCATATCTTTTACTAGTATCTGAACGGCATCAAATAAGTACAACATTTTCTTTAATTTAAAAATGTGATTTCTTACCTTTGCAGTGATGTGCCTCCGAAAAATTTTTATTCGTGTCTAGAAATATTAAATATTGTCTTTCAATGACGTTACGAGATATTTATTTTGCTATAATAAGTACCAATTGAAAACATATCGTCAGTTAAGATGTGTGATTTGAATTACTTTCAGTCATTAGCATACAAACATAATTATAATTGTATTTTTTGTCCAAAAAGGTTTTTGATTGATTTAGCTTGAGCATGATTGGTGGTATATTTGGATTTAATTGGCATCCCATTAGTCCCCGAAAGTGAAAATAGGGAACATCAATAAAATAAATACAAAATTATAAATGCAGTCTAACGTAATACAACACTATAATCTAATGCAATTACATTGACACGTCATTTTAATTAATCGTAGCTTTTTACATTCATCATTATAAAAGCAACTAGGTAGATGCCAGGGAATTAATTTATATTTGCCCGATACAGTATTTAATTGGACAATAATCACTTTGCCATAGATGATTAAACCATCATAGTTTTTAAAATTTACATTTTCGCTCCTCCTGCTTTATTAAAGTTTAATTTCATTATAATAATCGCGTTAGCTCAGTATCGTAATCGAGATAGTAGTCTCTTGGTACCTTAATAAAGCACAGTAACTAAAATTAAGAGTGAAAATGTGGTTAATACACTGGAAAGAACATTAACAATATCAATAATGGTGAAAAATATTTATTTGCATTGAAATATCTTTCGTTTTAAAATTTCTGTAGCCTCAAATCCTTCTCCAAGGAAGCGGTAGTAGTATCGTAACCCTACTGTCCTTGCTTGGTTTTGGTTAGCAACGAACACGTGTACAAAATTTGGCCCATATCGCTGCTTGCGTTTAGATTTGTATGAGTCTCGTACATACATAATAATGCACTGAAACTATCTTTATATTTATAAGGCGAAGATGATTGAACCTCCTCTTCGGTCTGATTACCGTGAAATAATTTGTACAGATAAAATTGGATGTGTGTGCGACGCAGGTTCTTTAATTCAAGTCGCACTAACTTCTGCGTTCATTAGCGATTTAATATGTTCACAACTGATTATAAAGTTAATTAGCTTGGTTTTTCGATGCATACGGGTAGCACAACCTCTTACAAAACATTTTTCAAGTTCAATTTGTCTCTTTTATTATTGAATTTTCCTGGAAGTACTATTTTCTTACTTCTCTTCGGCGCTACAGCAATTTTAGGGTGGCTATCCTGTGTGGTCTAGTGACTAGCTTCACTGACCCGTGCCGCAGAGGTCCCGGGTTCGATTTCTGACAAGGGCTTGGGCGTTTGCATGCGTCTTTGTGTTCCCAAATCGAGTTACCATTACAATGATGGTAAGATCCCCAAAATGGTAAAGCAGTCGTCAATAACCTTAGTTGCTGATGCTACTAAAATAAAAATAAATTACGTCATTGGTTTACCAGAACGACTGCTAGGCTCTCATGACACATTAAGGATTTTGTTTTGGAATGTCACGTGCTGAGTGCAGTGATTACTCCAGTATTCCTGACCATGAGGCCAACAAACATCCATATTCATACCGGAATTTGAACCAGGTACCTGTGATATATATGGCGGTGACGCTAGGTCATATCATTTCAATAACATATCTATTTTATTATAATTAAATGTCAGACAAATATGTATTTATCAGTAATTGTTTCATTTCATACAAAACGTAAATCTTTACTGTTGGCATTATTTTGAGAATTTGTACAGAATTGTGATTAGATATTGAGATCTGTGACATTCCACTGAACTCCAGGCCCTCTGTATTATCGTGTCCTTTGAAATGAAAACTCCATGTCAGGCAGAAGAACGCGAGTGCGTAGCGGCTACAGACTGCATCTCTAACCTCCGGTTGTGGACCAGGAGCATCAATCGTTGGCATTAGAGAGTTTGCATGAGACCGGACCTTTGACCTGCGGCGGAGGAGCAACGCATTGCGGCAAATTAGCTTCGCCCAGCAGCGGCGGCAGCAGCAGCAGCAGCTCTGGGCCACGACTCTGCAGTTCGTGACGCCATATTCTCTCACGCACCTTCGTGGGAAAGCTCGGGAGGTAGCACTCAACCCCATCAATCAACAGGAGGCGAGCGCAGGTGCTCTGCCCAGCAACAATGATCAAACGACGATAATTACACGTGCCATGTTTATAAATCCCTCCTACGCACAGATTTATCTCGCGGATGGTCTTTCCCGAACCTCTATTGACATTCGGTTTAGTAGTAAACTGTTTACAATTTGATGCCCTCAGACTGAACAGAATTTCGTAGTGTTAACGGGTCGAGTTGAACAAGATTAGATATATAATATAACCCCAGATTGTACATTTTTAGTAAGTTTAATCCTTAAGAATTTGCGTGGGGTGTTGACAACTCCCAGATTAATATTTAATACTCTACGCAGTTCTTCACTCTTCAAGATTATGATATTACATAAAATCTATACCAATAAATAAAACTATGTCTGTCTAATCTGTCTGTCCGTATGTTTTTCTCGAATAGGCTCCGAAATGGCTAAACTGTTTCAAGGAAAATTTGAGGCTTTAAAAAAAGGCAATTTAACTTAAATAAAAGTGAATATTTCATGTCGATAATGATAATGATATACATGTATATTTTTTAATTCTACGTTATGGTTTCTTTGCGATACGTGCGTTAAAATCTCCAATGCAAGTTGCCTATACTCTTGATCTGTTTATGCTTCGAAACAGCTAACCGGATTTCATTGAAAATTTCAGAAATTGAAAAAAGAATTTTAACTTTGATGTCTATTTATTTTCTATATCTTGAAGATTTCAGAGGATATTTACAACTCCATTAAATTTCTGTCTGAATTGCTCATTTTTAATTTATTTTGGTTAACAGACTACATGAGGGTGATCTTGAAACAGGCAACTCACCTTTAATATCATAGGAACGGAATTGAAAAGGTGGATGCGGAAAGGAAGAGCAAGGGTTGACTAGGGCCCCCGGACTACAGTTTAAGGATCCTACCCAGTGTGCCACCTAAAGAGATGCAGAGAAATGTTCGTATGGAGCCTGGCGTTATATGGCTGCGAAACGTTGACGATAGGAGTATCGGAAAAGAAAAGAAGCCTTTGAAATGTGGTGCAATAGCAATAGGAGAATGCTAAAAATCAGATCGGTGGTTGATTCACTAACGTGGAAGTTTTAAACAGAATAGGGGAAGTGCAAATAATGTGGAGAACGTTGACCAAGAGAAGGAATAGAATAATAGACCACGTTTTAAGACATGAGGGTCTTGTAAGCATTAAAGGGAAGAGTGTTGGGTATGAGGCCGAGGATGTAATAGGCTATACCGCAATTTAATTTTTTTTTCAATCGTTTGTTTCAGTGTTACTATTATGGAGTTTGTTCCTCACAGTTCCTTGTAGTTCAGAAATAAATTCATTATTAATGTCATCATCAACTGACACTTCTTAAAATACTTTCCGTCACGTAAATACTTAGCTTTTTGATGGGTTACCACATTGAAAGCAATCAACATTGAAATAATTCAAGAAATCTAAAGGGAAACTGAGTCACAATGTGGAAAATATATAGTAACTATTAGGATCGCGCGAGGTGTTCAATACATCTTTGACAATAAACTAAAGACACAAATTTACCATTTTTATCATCACTCGAAACTATACGGTTTGTTGAAACATACCGAAGGTGATGACACACAGTACGCAAAATAAGTCTTTTTTTGTATTTATTGTTGGTCTACAATTGGACGCAAGCCCGGTGGCAGATACAAAATGAAATTACTTAAACATAAATACTCTTAATCTAAAAAATGTCTATACCCCTGATATAAAAAAACACTACAAGAATTATATTAACATAACACTTCACTTTACCTTAAAATATTTAAATTCGAATATACATTTATATTATTCAAAATAACCACTTCACTTTACACGTTCTTTGAGGTTTGTCCTGAATTTATTTTTATGAAGAGGTTTTCCTTCAAAGACTCCCATAGGTAAATTATTCCAGTCGTTCATGGCCCTATTTATGAATGAGAATTTGCCAAACATTTATTTTTTTCTTTCTACATTTTACTTTGAATTAATGATCCCATCTACCTATATAACCGGACCTTGGTATTTTTGAGCAAATTCCAATACATAGTTTTTGTCCCGTTGGTTAGTTACAGCCTTGAAAATAGGGTTGGGGTATTGCATACAGCCCGCCAGAGTAATCAAGGATAAATAGAGCCGAAACAGATAAGTAAAATATTATTTTTGTTTGTATATGGTATACAATTAAGTATTTTTTCTAACATTCAATTTTATCAATACGGTATTAGAAACCGATTTTGTTCGCGGGACGACATCAAGTGAATCTTTTCAATATTGCGATTTAGAAGATTTTATTACATTGAAATAATAATGTGACTACTAGATTTAATACGAAGTTGTGAATTACTTGCGTTACGAAAATACAGCAAATTATGTGAGTCACTGCAACCATATTTAAATATTGGTCTGGAATTAAAACAGCATTCAGGATATTTCTGATTAATTATTCGGAAGGTCTAGAATTTATTTTTGGGAAAATTTGAGGTAATGGCATAACAACCATAAATAGATAGGAGTTTCCCCGAGAGATAATTCGTCTTATCCAGTCGTAAAATGTTTCTCGGGTAACGCTGTGAATCGCAAACAGTGATACATATTCAGTTACTGAAACATATATAATGAATATTATCGATATGTAACAATCTTTAGTTGTATATTATTCACAGTTTCACAGAAAAGACTAATTATTTTTTAATTTAGTTTTAAATTCTAGTCGTTAATTTTCTCATTAACGACTGAATTTGTTCCCAACTGCTTAAAAATCAAATAATTAGTTTTTTCAATCAATTAGGGTGGAATTATTTTTAACGCTCTAAATAAGAGACTATTATTTAATAAATTGTAGAATTTAGTTTGGTAATTTTGGAGCATTCACTGTTTCCCTGTTTTATTTTCCTCTAGGTGCGTTACTTTTATGCTTTTCGTACTTTTATAAATACAGGAGTAAATGCTGAATTTAGATTTGGAGATTGTATTGATTGCAGAATTACTTGTTCTAATTCTTCAGATCACGATTTTATCTCTGCGAAAGAGTAACACATTGAACTGAAATATCGCTTGTTGGATTGTATTTAAATTCAATACTGTCAAGCGTTACGCATCATACTCGGAATATAATATGAAATACACTAACCTGTTTAACCAAATCGGTAGCCATCCATAGAAGAATGCTTTAATGAGTTCGTAAACTTCCCGGTGAATCGCGAGTCGTCTGTTGAATGTTTTCTGAAATTGTCAATAGAATGGAGAGGAAAATTCTGGTTTGTACTCACGAGACAGACGGAGAGGACGATTTTGCTTGGTAACATTGAGAGCGAAAGGAGTTGGCAGAGACGACGTTGATAAATTCACTCAATGTATGATGCTTAGTTCTTCAATATCTGATATCTTAGGGCCAGCGCCACACTTGAGCAGGACGGGCCGCAGCGGAAGATAATGATTGCGGGTGTTGATGTTACTTTAGCGGGTGCGGGACGGATAAGAACTGGATTATTCTCAAAATTACAGTTCATTTACTTGTATTATAACACAATCAGAAATTGTGTCAAAATGTCAGAATAATTCATCGTCAGCTGAAAGTGAATTTCACCAAGTTACAGGAGTTATGTCATTGACACTTCAAAGTAAATACACAGTTAAGAAGTTACACACAGTTACATTTATGAAGGCCACTAATTGGTTGCTTAAATAAAGAACGTAGATGGTCGAAACAAAGAAGTACATATTTTATTTTGACAACTCCCCATGACCAAGTAGTTCATTCCAAAAGAATGAAAAGTTTAGGAGCCAATAAAAAGTATATTGATGAAACATACATGCCTGAATGACGCAATTACATATCATGACTGTTAAATCAACATTAAAAACTAATTATTGATTAAAACAAATTTTACAGTTTTCTATTAATTAATTGTTAATGTAATGATATTTTAGTTACATGATTGTTATTTTAATTTATTTTTATTATTTATGTATTTCATTGAGCTTTTAGAAGTTAATATTATATAATAATGCAATAATATTGATCATAAATAGCTATGTAATATATTATGTTTCTGTTAAAATAGTTTCCTTAGTTTAGCATATAATTGAAGTATTATATTGATATAGCCACTTATTGTGTATGGCGAAATCTATATTTAATAAATTATAACAAATTTGAGTTAAGACTCAAAGTTGAAATTTATACTGTAGTTTAATACTTTAGAGACCAATTAAGTAAAACTTTCTGTTTTTTATCTGTATCCCCAACAGATATATTTTAACTCAAACTTGGAAAAAATGGAATATTCCATTGTAAAAGGATGTAATTTGTGAATGGTGCGTCACTTACCTCTGATAATATTAACAACGCCTAATATGTGTAAAAGCACTAAAAATATTGTGGTTCGCAAACTGTTTCTTCTTGAAGAAATAAGCCTACTAAAGTAGAATTTTCTTCATTAGAATGGACCAATTCGTGTTACACAGTGTACATGAAATAGTATTATTAGGCACGTAATTAGAGATTTAAATTGTAGGCCCGAGTGTAGTGAAAACGATACAGTTGATTTGAAATGACTACAACAACACAGTTCTAAATAATTTAGAAAATCGTAGATACCTGAAAACGCGTAAAACTGGGGGCCCTACAAGAAAGCGTCGGACATTTTTGAACCAGACACAATATAATTGAAACATTACTTTTGTACAGAAAAATCACGAGGGAATGCACAAACAAAATATAATTTTTCTGAGAAGATGAGAAATCAATTTCCTTTCTCCTGAACCATTTGGTTTTAGAATGATTCCTCTGACAGAGACTCCAATGAGACTTTCAACTTTGTTTTCTATTTTTTGAAATCATAAGTTTTGAAATTAATTTTTCATTGACGGGTTGTAAGTCTTGAAAGAATATACAAATTATTTATTAATAAAACCTACAAAATTTTTAAATAACTCATGTTGAAATTAATAAATCAGCATTTTTAAATTGTAATATTTAAATCAACACGTTTAATTTACCGATAATGATAGTTATTATCTTGATTAGGATTGTAAAATTGATAATATTACAATATAAACCCCTTCCCCCATACATTTATCGCCGAACGTGTTGCATTTGCCCGCAGAATGGTGCTGATACTACTGGACGGGAAAACGTTCCCGCCCCGTACCCGTCCAAGTGTGGCATTTTTCATTTAAATAAATGTGTTGTCTGACCCGCAATGGGCTACCCGCACTTGCAACCCGATCAAGTCTGTCACTAGCCTAAGAGATATCGTATTATACTCGGGCTAAGCATACTTTTCTTTTATTAATTATTCCTCTTCTAAATATTTTCCTCAACTTATATCTATATATAAATATCCTACACGTTCTCCCTTAATAGTGGCGAGTTAAGATATCTTGAGAATTTTGTAAAAGAGGAAGGGCATATTTGTAGACTTTCCATTTTATTATTAAAATAATTAATTTATTCTACTTCAAATCGTGTCAGTCTATTTTGTTTTATATTTGTTACATTTTGATACGTATTAATAGATAATAATGGTTTATGAATGAAAATTTATTTCAAAATATTAAATATCACGTAATTATAACGAAGTAAACAATCCTAACTAAATATATAACATATTTTATCCGAAAATAATGGATCAAGAACCAAAGGCTATCAATGTAGCCTTTGATAGATTTAGATTTATTGTTGTTTCCATTAATCCTCGATTGAGGAAATAGGATAAGTCATACATTAAAAATTAAAAATGAACAAAATGAAGTACATAATTAAAGTCAAATAATCTTAAAATAAATTAATAAAAGAAAATGTATGTAGACAAAAGTCAATATAAACACAACACGGAGACACGATGTCACACACACACTGGGAAACACAAACAAGCACACAGTGAGGAACACGCAATGGAGTTTTAACTACTTGGAGCACTGCGACCAGGAAACTGTCCTTCCGTCGTAGTTCAAGGCAATACATGAAACAAACAAAAGAGCAGAAAAAACTGAATAGAAATTTTAAAGATATGTGATGTGCTATTTTACAAGGGAGCTCATTCAACACTTTTTGCAGGAACCTTGATTTAAATACTAGAAGGACGATTAAGAAAATCCTGTACCGATTAAAACGCGCCATTTAAAAGAATAGTTTTACTCTGCTTCGCTAAGCTTTTGTAGGTACTATTTTAACCTCTGGCGGAAGGCTGTTGTATAAAATTATCCCGCTATTGTGAATACTTTTCTGGTGTAGAGCAAGGCGATGCTTGTCCAACCATAGAGCTGAACGATTTCTGGTCGCGTATTCATGAAACACGCCATTTGTTTGAAACAAATTAGTGTTCCACTTTACAAACTTTAATATTTCATAAATATAGGACTTATACTAATAAAACAACGACCGATGTATTATGGTATTTTTCAGTACATGCTAAACAATTTTTGCACCTCCATCTAAGAAAAAATACGCTCTATATTGAAATACTTTTCTTAATACTCCAGTTTTCATTTATAAATAATTATGGAATAAACATGTTCATCATGGAAGTTCTGAGTTCTCCTTAATAATATCAATTTTAAACACAAAATATATTACCTTTGGTGAATTGTATTACTCTCATTAATGTGTATGGGGTTTCGGAAATGTTCATTCCCCCTCCCTCCCCCTTGATCTGCTACTATCTTTAAGAATCATTTGGTAATCAACAACCTATATTACAGGTATTTACTCTAATCAATAGGACTCTGCAGCTATTCATCAAAATATTAATAGTTTAAATTATCAAAATATAATTTTAGTAGAAATAAACATATATTAAAACGACCCGCGTAATAAATTTTAACTTCAAAGGAGTGTAATCAAATCTATAGAGAGTACTGATTTTGTAGTAAGTATTATGGTTTTTCCAGGTTTGATAATAAGTGGAAAATGATTGAGACCCGAAAAGACTATTGACTCAAAAATATTAAATGCGTAAGCATTATAGTATTTTACTTGAACTACGTCACAGAACGATTGGGTCATTGTGTAACAATTAACTCAAACCATTAGTTCAAAAAATCATTTACATCAGCAAATAAAAAGATCTAAATAGACCTCTAATCACCTTTTAAATTATTATACGATCACAGAAGGAGGGATTGCAATTCACAGTATCTATGACCATGACACAGGTGCCAACAGCTACCGTTGTTCCATTGATAAGCCGTGTCTTGCCAATCTTTTGCCTCCCCGTCGACAATGGCGCTTGATGGGGGCACCATATGGTGTCGTTGGCGCCACGAACAGCTGAGTGGCGGAACCCACAGGAAACAGCTGAGATGCGCACGTGGGTGCCGGAACAGGTGCAAGATGAGAAGAAAAGTGCGTTATTGTTGGGAACGTGCGCCGAATTCCACTCAAGTGCCGCAAATCTCAGGCGGAGCAAATATTGGCAAATTACGATAAATAACTCCGCTGTACCTAACACAATAAAGTGTTTTATTATAAAGTAATTAAAATTTTTAATTTTCCGTATATTTAGACAGTACAGTATTATATTGACTTGGAAATATTGACTTTGCGTCTAATTTTCGAAGGCAGGATAAGAAAAAACCGGTCTACGTTCATGGCATTTGTAGATGTATTAAAAGAGTTTGATAATGGGAAATGTAAGGATTTTGCTGAACAAAGGAATAAAACATCGAGAAAGAAGGCTTATATATAAAGTCTGACTATACAGGAGGCAGTTAGCAGTAATTAGAATTGAAGATCAAGAAAGGAGTAAGCAAAGGATTCAATCTGTTACCTACGCTGTTTAATTTATATATAGAACAGGCGATGAAGAAAGTTGAAACGGAATATGGAAAAGAAATTATACTGCAAGGAGAAGAAATAAAAACCGTACGCTTTGCCGAAGATATTGTAGCATTAAGCCTGTGCCACACGATGCTACGAACTCCGTCTAACGTTACACGCTTGATGGTTTGACTCATCTTGTATCCGATGCTCCAACTACGACTGTCGAGCGTCCAACGTCTGTGTTGGAACACGTTCGGGCTGTTGTCGGTCTTTGGACCCCTGTCAAAGTGGTTTTCTCTTCACTCGGTGGCTCATTTGGAATTCATTGTACGCACTGCCACACGATTCCTCTAACCCCAGCGAAGCCATTTCAATCAAGTTAGTTAAAATATTCTTATTGGTGATTTCTTCTTCGACAATTATGATTTCATTACGTATATGTTAATAATTTATAAATTTTGAAAAATATTTATTAAAGAAATAGTCTTTTGTGCACTTAAGTTTTTAAAATAATGAGATTTAATAATATTTTTTCCTAAAAAAATGGCTGTTTTCATTGAAATCACACACTTAAATAGGATAAAAGCTAATATACAATAATGAAATTAGAATACGTTTCGTCCTCCAATTTAGGGACCTCCTCAGTTACTTAAATAAAATAATACGAAACAAGTGAAAATATCTTTGTGCCTCGGAATTTGGGGGATGGAACGAATTCTAATTAAACTTTTACATTTCTGTCTTTGGCCACAATTTGTTTTTATTTACATTGTTAACTCGAATTATATAATTCATTTAATTAGAATAATGAAATTAGTTAATATTTGTTTTTATTGTATCAATTTTCCATACTTTAAAATGCCTTACACATGCTTTTATTTTTCCGCTGTTATAAACAACGCATTTATATTAAAAAATATTGTAGTATTTGATTGTTTCATTCGTTCAAATGCTACGTTTCGTCCAACTTTCTGAACTTCTACAGGTATATTATTAAATGGGTGAATTATTTACAACAGAGGAATCTGGTATCGCGGGCCACCTCCCATAACCTCTACAGCCGAAATAATGAAACGTAGTAATTTTATTAATTAAATAGTAATAAAATTAATTGCTAAGCTGTTGGCCGTCTTTTTAATTATCTTCCATTTTAACTACTATATAACATTCGAACCTAAGATAATATTGCCACATCTCAAGAGCTGCAGTGATGGCAGAGCGGTAGCGAGCCGGACTTAGACTCGGGTTCGAGTCCCAGCCGACGCAACCATTTTTATTTGTTTAATTTATTTACATTGTTTGCCTTTAGTTTCTAGTATTTTCTCTTTCTAGAATGTTCTGCTTCTATGTATGTATAAATAGGACTGGATTCCAAATCGGAGTCAGTCTTAAGCAGTACGAGCTTTGTACAGCACTTCGCCGTTGATTAAACGCCTATAACCTCTACGTGTGTGTGTTATTGAATCTCACGATCCCTAAGAAGCGTGACAATATTTAACCAACGTTTGAATCGAATGAATTGGATCAAACATTCCCTTTACCGTGTAGCAAGCCGCTTGCCCAACTAATCGTCGATATGGGACTCAAATATTACAGGCAAAAATTTGAGTGGAAAGTTCACCGCATCGTGTGGCGCCGGATTTAGGGGACTGAGAAGAAGACTTGGAAACCATGATTATTTTATTGTACTAGAACTGTGTTCCAGAGTATTAATATTATCCTGGTCGCTCATTACACGGGAACTTCAAATATTGCAGCACGTAAGTCTTTAACGGAATTATGTGACATATCTTTTCTACCTGTTGACTGTAAGCTTTATATGACTTGGGAGGTTAATCGCTCGGTAGCAAAGAACACGGCACAGTTTTATCAAACTTTATTACCAACATCGGATATTATTTCTTATATTTTTTATTCCAGACCGAGGACTGTAAATGCCTTTAAAATTGCATTGATGTTTTTATGTTACGTTTTATCTTAAAAACTATAATAAGGCTCGTTTTCAACTATTTAAATTTTTGTTTATTCAATAATAGGTCTGCGGTTCATGAATACGAGATAACAGCTGAAACGAGTAGCTGTATAAATAAAAATTGCCATGAAAAAGCCAAATGAAAATAAAATTTCTATGCAATTTGGTTGCATCTTCAATTGATATATTTTTAATATTTCTACCGGGATTTCATTAATGAATTTAAATGGATTTATCTATAAATTAGAGAAACTAAATATAATCTCTGAATTGGGCATTTCTTTCTTGTCAAAGGTAAGAGATGCACAAATTAATTTTATACGTAATAATTCTGTAACATTTTTCCTTATTTCAGGGTGTGTCTTTATCATATTTAAAATTATTTCGTTAGATCAAATAAATCCCACTATGTGGGGTAATAGTGGTGGTCTTTGAAGTATGGCAATAAAATGGAGAAATTGGGAGTCAATGTGAAAAATGAGATTAGTTAATTAAGAAATTAAAAATTACGTTTAAGTTAAATATTTTAAAAGGTACGTAAGATGGTGTACGATAATTCAGTAATTTGTAGATGTTTGAAAATAATAAATGTTAAATCAATTTAAATGAACAATTATTAAGATTCAAATAGTTTGTCGTACGTTTAATTGTACGTAAACCTACTAGATTTTAATAATCCTCCGTTCGTGGACTTACGATAATGAGGTCAATATAAAACATCTCTTACAGTTCCCCAAACTGTTTCTCAAAGTACGAGCTATCAAGGGCATTATGACTTTGGAAACAGTTCCTCTCCTACACATTGTCCTTACCGCCTAAAAATTCTATCAACAGCTACCTACTGATTGTGCACGCGATAATTTAATTGAGTATAATGTATCAGTATACCCTGAATAGACGTCATTTTAGAACAATACATTGACATATACACAGCGAAAACATTAAATTTAGCAAATAAATTTTCGAAAACTAATGAAACATTAAAAATTTATCCGCCAAAATATAAAATTAATTAATTAAAAATGAAGTTAACAAGCAAAAATTAACAAATTTGTTTGGTAGCTTTCAACTATATAGTCATATTTGTCCTTGGTGAACAATTTCATAATTAAGCATCTTATATAATTATCAAGTAGATAACATTTCAGAGCACCATATCTCTATTTTAATCAGCTCAGATTAAATAATTAAAAACTTAACTACTAAATAGAACTTTGAAAGTTCTCTAACACCACTTCAAATTCTCATGGGGTCATTACAAAATGACTCGATAATTTCGTACAGTCATCAGTAAGTCTTTTGTGCGACAAAATGGTACACATTTTCTTTCGTGTCCTTGATTTACAGATTGTAACAAAACATAAATATATACTGAAACACTTATCGACGTTCACAAATATATTGCAAGGAATTAGTTTCTAGTATTAGTACCCCAATGAGTATTTAACCCTGATTCTTAACAAACCTCCCCTTGAATTAATTAATTTATTTTCAATAGCGCGCAGGAGCCATTTTAAAGTGATTGTTTATCTTATAAACATAATTATCATATTATATTGTAAAGCAAGTAATTGCATTAAATAACTTAAATAATACTCCCTAATCTTTTACACATCCGTTGATTCTATCTGTGTATTTATTGAAGTAGATCTATTATTAAATCATGATTCAAATTATTTATCGGATGTATTAGCTTTCAGTTGCTCATGGCAACTTTATCACCTATAAAATACCTGCTCTTTCAAATAAAATATAAATAAAAACGTAAATAAAAATTTGTTCCAATTTTCCTTTTTCTTTCATCGAGCTAAATACTTCACATTTAATGTTTTAAAATGGTCAACTTTTCCTTTAATTTACTTAAAAGAAAGACAAGGAAAATGTTGATTGGGAGACTGACGAAATGATAATGGGAGCGACAACCGTGGGAGATAGGGGATGGGGGGGGGGAAGGTTTGTAAGAATCCGCCAGCTTAGGGATACTTTCTGATGACTACGTGCATCGATACGCCATAGATCCACAGAATCGCTGTGTGATATAGCTCTTCGAGCTTCTGGTACTCTTATGTTTAAATACCATTACTATAATCTTCAACAAATATTAAAAATATATAATAAAATATAAAAAGGGAAGAAGCCTGGTAAAAGTAAGTATCGCTTTGTTTGCCTTTGTTAAATATTTACGACTTTTTCTGAGAGAGACTGATCTCTATCGTCCTTGAACCATTTAGTTTCCGTTGAATAATTCTGTACGGAATCTCTGATTGTTGGGTGAGTTGATCCATCGGTTCACACGTTCCAGCAGCGGGAATGCGTCTTGAGGTGCTAAGGTGGGGGCGATGTCTTCTAGGTGCGTTTAACCCTCAGGACTCTATGCAGTCAGCTGTCGGCCCCACTTCCGGGCGTTGTGTAGGCTTTTTACGGGAATCCAAACTCGGCCTTGTATGAGGGGGGGGGGGATATTTCCCACGATCGTGGAGCCGGAAGCTGCTCGCATTGACCTTCCTTCCGGACCCGCCTCAATGGGCTCACTCCCCCACCTTCACTCTCACCCTTCTCTAGGTACTATTCATTATCACGGCGACCTACGATGAATGGAGCTCCATAAATCCTATATTTTTAGGGGAAAAAACTTGGAATTTACAATAAAATACACTCTACATTTTGGGTAGAACAAAACTGTATTATTATTTTTGATTATTGCAGGTATCTTGCAGATTTTCTATAAACTTCCCTGTACAATTTTTTACAGTGATTGAGAACGAAGATGATAAAATACGCTCGGGTTTAGTCTTGCTGTTAGAAAACTGTGGACATCAGTTAAGGATGTAGGGGAGTTGCTCATGTAGTCTGTTAACCCAAAACAAAATAAAATAATCATTTGCTGAAGATTTAAGCTTTAAATTTACTTCAAAGTATTTTTGAAGTCTGTGTGCATCATAATGTTGCGGTTCATTGATACTTAATAAAATTCAAAAGTTTAAAATATATATCAGAAAAGTCTACTAAAACTTGCAAATTAACAAGAGTTTACCGAAGTAGGTAACAAGCAAACAGATTTAATTGATAAAATACATACTATGCAACGTTCGCGAAATCCTTGTTCCCGACATCAGGAGAAGAAAAATCGTATGACGAGTAAAATCGCACCCCGAATATGTTTCATGCATAATGCCTATTTATCTGCTGCTTTTTTATCTTATTGCTTATTTCATCTATCGCAAACTTGTTTAAAGGCTTACCAGTAGTATTCGCATCCTAAGTGTAATTTTTACAATTATGGATTTTAAATTTTATTTTTCTCAATTTCGCCTTTCAAATCACTTATTACTTGTTTGAAACGCGAGGATTCGGTGTTGAATTTTACTTGAACTGTATAAAATAGGTAGTAATATAGGCTAATTAAATCAAATTCGGAAATAGTTTAAAATAATTTCCCGCTTGTGTAGTAATTTAATATATTTTTCAATTTGTTTAACAGAAGACATATCAGACAAATAATTTTCATTTAATGTTTCGCTGCATTTATTTCAAAGAATTTTCTGTTACCTTTGCAAAGACTCGTTCGTATATTGGTAATAATTAATAAGTTTACCTTTAATTTAAAAATATTATATTAAAATTATTAATTTTATTAAATTATTACATATTGAAATTCATGTCCTCTTAAAGCTTGTAATTTTGAGATTTAATTTTGATTCTTTTATACGTGCCTTTTTATAATAATTTTTGTTAATCGTAAAATAGGCCGACATTGTGAGGTGAAATTTGTTCTATCATTGTATATTTTAAATTGATAAATGTTGAGTAAAGGGATGTTTTATATTTATTTAATATTTTTTTATTTGAAATATTTAAACAAGTAATATTCCTCTTATATTCATTTCAATGTATTGGGAAATGAGGAATCGGTCGTATGATTCACAGATGGGGTTTTCAAGTTTAGAAAAAATATTGGAATTAGTAAGAACAGTTTAAAGTGATCTAATTCTATAAAACTACTATTTGCTCCGTTCTTGATACGTTGTGAAGGTGACGAAGGTTTTAAATCGACTGAAGGTCTTATTTTTTCAGCCATAGCAGACGATGGACCCGGGGTAGGTCAGATTTTCATGAACTGTAGCCAAGATGGACTTTTCTGTCGCCAAACACTAGTAAATTATTTCCGCTCACTTCTTTGTTCTTAACGAGCCCTTGACTGCCTACGATATTGTAAACAAGGACGTGCGTATAGGGCGTCTCAGTTCCAGGTAGCTAGTGTCTGCTTGTCAAGGATCAGGAAACGCCATAAGACCTGTGTCCACTAGAATGTACCATACTAGGACCGCGTCAGGTACAAAAACGAACCCTGCGGTCTATAATGAATATTGAAGGGTGGGGAGGGATCTTAATTAATAAATAAATAAATGATATTTTATAATAAAAACTATAAAAAATTGCTTTAAGAACAAAAAAAATATTTACAATAATAATTACAATTTTTAATGTTTCAATATTTACGCTGGCAATAAATCAATAAAAACTATATATTATATTTACAAACATAATACAAATTAATAACTTAAACAATTCTAACTCTAATCCCAGGGTCGCATTTATGGGCCTTCTCATAGAACAGAAATATTTTACACTTATTCACTCGGACTCTGGCAGTAACAGGAAATTAGCAAATAGTTACAGATGCAGTTTACCTAATCGGCTTAGTGCAGGTTCCAGCTCCATCCTCGTCCTTTCTCCAGATTACAACTGCCAATCTCCTACATCTTCCTTGCCGCAATTCCAACCACTAATCTCCAACAGTCTGTGAAATATTCCCCACAAATCTCTACCCCCAATCTCCCAAATTCACCCTGCCAGCCTTTTTTAAACTTCCTCCTCACTTATTTAGTTTCTATCACCACGGTGGCAGGGATGGATATCCTCCAATAATACCCATGGTTACACTTGGGGAAAACACGCAACCCGGTGCCAATTTCCACAAAATTTTGGGAAACTCCCGAGCCGAGACGTCGCGTCTAGGTTTTATTGCCCCTGCGTCAACTGCTGTCTCCATTCTTTTGATTCCGCGCCGTCCAAGCCCGAGCAGATTTATTTGTTCGTTACAGGTAACTACAACTGAACATATGTTTCCTCATAATAATAATAATTTTATAATAGGCATATTTTAGTAAACGTACCACAATGCATGTTCACAATCCCCTCACTGATCAAAAGTAGTAGTTGCCTGGTAGACTCCCACAGTGACCGCAGCCTAACATCCAACAAACGGGTATGGTAGGGTTACCATACTTGTTGTATACGGGTATAAAAGGGTCCGATGCAATAGGCATAGTAGTGACCACAGAAAATACCGGATCAACACACTTAGAAAATGAGCCTTACGAGAATTGGCAATCATTGTCATTATTTTGGATGAGGAAAGGGAACACGAGAAATTTTCTGTAAGGCGCTACTGGATTCAAGACTTTCTAACAAAAAGGAAAAATGAGGGATAATATTTAAGAAAGTTATATAGGCACAATTGATGATGAATAAAAGTTTCTCCTGTATTTTCGTATGATCTCATTTTAATTTAATTAATTATTTATAAAAATTTTAAAACCATCGCCATACGTGTCTACGGAGAGTGAATCGCAAACTATCACTTTTTCAATTGTTTATTTAACTCCTTTATGGTCCATTTGACCATAATATAGAAAAGTTCGTTGCTAAAAATGTTCGTATGGAGCGTGGCGTTATATGGGTGTGAAACGTGGACGTAAGAGTTGGGGAAGGAACAGAATGGAAGCCTCTGAACTGTGGTGCTATAGGAGAATGCTGAAAATCAGATGGGTGGATAGAATCACAAACGAGGAACTTCTAAACAGAATAGGGGAAAAGCGGACAATATGGAGGACGTTGACTAAGAGAAGGGATAGATTAATAGGCCACGTTTTAAGACCCGAGGGTCTTGTAAAATAAGCATTAGAGGAAAGTGTGTGGGGTAAGAACAGAAGAGGGAGGCTAAAACGGAATACGCTAATCAGATTAGGGAGTTTGTGGATTGTGCTAGTTATAAGGAAATGAAAAGGCTTGTGCAAGATAGGTTAGCATGGAGGGTTGCATCAGAACAGTCTTAGGATGGAATAGCACAACACATATATAAAAGTAATCCTTCGTAGAGGGTTTTGGATTCAGCGTCATATTTAATATCCTACGAACATAAGCTTTTATTTCAATAAATTGAACTGGTATTCCAAATAGATTTCCGTTTTCATTTTCTAATTGTTGCATATCTCTTTGTTCTATTACTGTAGACATTATTAATTCGTCCTTGAAAAAATATCGTCTTCGCTTTCGCGTGTGTTTATTATAAGTCGCTGATCTAAGTCGAAGACAATTTCTTTCGTTTAGTATAAGATGACATCACTGTTCATTGTACTACATAATAAAAAAATTTGAACTTAACAGATAAATTATTAGTGTCAAAGCGGTTTAGTAACGACAACCTGCAAAACATTCTTGTAAGCAGAAAGTTGATGGAACGGGCATGGCACGGTACGGTGGTGGCCGGTGACCGAACGGTGTAATGGGAGTTTCGCAATACTAATTTATACGCAGAATATTTGTTGTATGTGTCGGTACGCTTACGGTCCCAGTACGATTTGCTCTAGGCAGCATGACATATTCACACGCCACACCTGGCCACTGTCGATCTAACTTCTATTTATTTTATTTAACTTATTTCATACATATCAATTCTACTAATAGTTACAAGAAAAATGATAGCATTGATAAAATAAGATAGTTTTGGGGGAAGTCTACATTTTGTTATATTTCCTGTAAAAACATGTAAAGGGAAATATAATAAATTTGACCATTTCTTCAAGTGCTCATAGAATTGAAATAGTTAAGGGTTGAACTGCTAAATACGTCATATAACAAGTACAGTACGTGAATTATGATTAGATTTTTACCTGAGATTGGAAAATTTCACCTAGCCACAGTTGTTAATATCAGGTAATACATATATACTTACTAGTATACAAAATACATATATAAAATATAGAGGGAAATATAGGAGAACTTAAAAGTTATATAAGCTGTGGGTGATTTTAGGGCTTGACGAATAAGATGTTGTTGGCAAATTTCCTAGTATTGGACATGAACAGTAAATACCGAGGGCGATAATAAGGTTAGAGGGGTCAACTAGGAAACTCTGACTGCAGTTTATGGAGATTATCACCTGTTTGCCCCATGTATGTATGTATTTATTAAATCTACAAATGGCAGATGCCCGGTGGCAGATACATAGAACTTAAAAAATAATTAAAAATCTGGTCGTAAGGACCATATTTAACTTATAATTGAATGTATATATTCAATATAAATAAATAAGTGTGGAATTATATTATTAAAAGATGAATTTTTAAAAAGGAATAATATAATTCACTGTAGTATATTTTTAGAGTTTTCGCAACTCTGATCACTTCACTACACTGCACTACACTACACTAAACTTAGATTAAGTCTAAATTTTCTTTCTGTTAGAGGAAGTTCCCAAACACTCCTGCATGAAGTTTGTTCCAGTCATAAATTGTTCTATTTAGGAATGAGTATTTTCCAACGTCTATTTTTCGGGGCCTTGCTTGTAATTTAAACAAATGATCACTCCTCCCGTTCCGAGTCGATTCTTTCATTCTATCTCGGATTCCCTGCCAAAGTTTCTGATCTGCAAAGGCTCTGTAGAAAATGAGTAGCTTAGCCTTTTACCTTCTTGTCTGTAGCGTATCCCACTCTAGTCGCTTTACCTTTTCGTTCCCATGCCAAGTCCTATTTGCATGAATTTTGCGGCCCTTCTTTGCACCCTTTCTAAGGATTCTATTTGACCTATCCTGTACGGATCCCAGCATGCTGCACCATATTCCATAAGTGGGCGTACTAATGACAAATATGTCATGTCTTTAGATTTCGCATTCCCCTTGAGTGTTCTCATGACAAAGTGCAAGGTGTTCCACGCTTTCCTTGTAGCATAGTTTACCTGCCCCAGCTTACTGTTAAAATAAAAGCCTAGGAATTTACAGTTTGTCTCATCGATCGCTGTTTTCCCATCTATTTTGTATTGAACGCGCATTTTAGTAAAACTAATCACCTTAATTTTACTTTTGTTGATTTCGAGTTTATTTCGCTTAGTCCATGTACTCAGATTATCTAAGACAGTTTTGAGAGCAGCGGCGTCTTGTTCCCTAGTTATTTCCCCGTAAATTACACAGTTACCTGAAAAAAATATGACCTTAGAATTTATATTATTAGGCAAATCATTAATAAATACGAGAGACAATAATGAGGCAATAACTGATCCCTGGGGGACTCCCGATGTTACAGATCCGAGTTCTGAAGTTTCTTTCCCAACTTTACTTTTTGTAGCCAATTTTTTAAGAATTCTTTCACTCAGAGAACTACTGTTTTGTCAATATCTGTCCCATCTAACTTCTGCATCAAGATGAATAATAACCTAAAGACATTACAAAACTCATTATATTTAGTTGGTCTCCAGTTGTGAAAGTTCGGAAGACAATTATTTAAGTAGAATGGAATTAATAAGTACCAATAGAATAAAATCTGAAAATCAGGTTTTTTAATTTTTCATTTACCGGAAAATAAACTTCGAAGAATATATTGAATGCTAGAGGCTTGTATTTAAAGTCTGAAACTTCACTTATATAGTGCAGATATCGTTTGTGTAATTTATATACATACACATCTAAAACTAACAGATTGTAAGCCAGCAAGTTATTTGTTAGTTTATTATAATAAATGTATTAGAAATGTGGTCGATGCTAAGCCCCTGATTCCGGTTCGCCCGCCAAGCACATTCAGCACTCACAATTTAAAATTTAGCTGATGTTTTAAATAAGCACGCTGCATAAATAAATACTTAGACAGAAAAGTAAACAAGGTATTAAAGATGGACAATATTTCTCAATACTCATGAATTCTTTAAAAAAATATAATTTTAAACAAATAATCAGTCACTCAAGTTTTCTAATGTTTAAATTGTATTAATACTTCATTTGGTCCCCTAGGACTTGACTGGATATTCACGTTTTGCCATTAATTGTCACTTGTCAAAAATTGGCAAATATAGACTTAACAAAATGATATTTAAAGCTCAGGTTACTGCCAGGATCAGATTTACTGAAATAAGATTCATAGTAAGCGAGTTTAAAAGATCGTTTCAGTTCCTTTAATTAAATTGCTTATTGGTAATATTATAAAGTTACATATTACCAAGGATGTCAATACCGTGTTTTACCTTCCATATCTCCACTTTTTTCAATTCCTTTACTGTGCAATTAAAGGGTAGTTGCCTGTTTCAGGATCACCCTCATGTAGATTGTTATCCTAAAAAAAGGAAGTATCTATAAGAGGCGCAAGTGGGAACTTTCTCTTGCAGGAATTTCTCTCCAGTTTGATTATGGGACTTACTACTGTGGATGCCTCGTACTCTCTCTGGATTCTTCAAGGTTTTCATGTGACGAAGCACCTTCATCTATTGCAGGAAATGTATGTATTACCTTGTGCATACGGTAAGAGTTGTCCGCTGATCCCATTGGATCGTCCAGCTGCCTCCTAAAACTGGTGGAGGTACGGAGAAGTGATGCCGCGATTCCACAGCAAACTCATCTCCTGTCATTGGGAAGGGCGTGAAAATAGTACCCATTATTACGATCTACCTGATGCTGGTTTTCAAGGGTCATCCCTGTATATCTTTTAGGTAGAACACCTGGAAAGATCCTAAAAATATCGCTCGAGGGCCCTAGTCAGCGCATGGCTACATTGCTCTAGCTTCCACGTCCCCCTCTCTAATTCACTTCCTATGTTATTAAAGGGAAGTTTACTGTTTCAGGATCACCCTCATGTAGCCTGTTAAACAAAAATAACATACATTCCAAACCAATATTATAGTGCTTACAATTTGTTTACTATTAAATATATAAAGCAAATTATTAATATATACTCTATTTTCAATGTATATTGACAATATTAGATAAACAGACAATATTCAGTGTCCATCTTCCAGAAAGATGTTATTTCTGGACCCGGCTTTCTATGGCTCAGCTTCCCTCGAAATAATAATAATAAGCTAATATACGATCTTCAAATAGTATTGAAACTTACTTCTGCTGTCTTCGTGAATATAGACGTACAAAAACAATATTAGTACCGGTCATTTCAATAAACGCTTTTCCTTTTTATTTAACAACTACTAAATATATAATTTTATCTGACGGGGGAAAAAAATTAATTACGTATAAACTGCACCAATGATACAATGAAGTTTACTTTTTCACAGGGCGATTGTTTTCTGCCAATTGGCAACCAATTATGTATAAACAAGAAAGAGAAAAATATGGAAGGAATATCTAGAAGAGCTGTATCACTTTGGAAATCTAGATCAGTCAATAGTATAAGAAGAAGAGGCGGTGGAAGATGAAGATTTCGGGGACAAAATTTCAAGGACGGAGTTTCGTAGGGCGCTAAAAGACCCGAACACTTGTAAAGCGCCAGGAATTAATAAAAATTTTTGGATTTGATAAGATCACCCGGCGAAGAAGCAATATCATGGCTGTTCACGATAGTTTACTAAAACTACGAAACGGGTAAGATACCAAAAGATTATAGTAAAAACATTATTATATCCATACAGGAGAAGGCTGGGGCTGATAGATGGGAACGGCACAGGACAATTAGTTTAGTATCCCATGCATGCAAAATATTGGGGAAAATAGTAGTATATAGGAGGATGGAACGATTAAATAGAAGTCGAGATAGGAGAAGATCTGTTTCAATTTTAGGAAGAATGTAGGGACAAGAGAAGCAATAATGACTTTCCGTCTAAGTTTCCAAGGAAGTTTAAGAGAAAACCGGAATAAGTTCATAGCATTTACAGATTTAGAAAATGCGTTTGATAATGTGAACTGGAACACACTATTAAGGATTTTGAAGAGCACTGGAATAAAATATCGATAAAAAAGGTGTATGCATAACCTCTACAGAAGACAGGGGGCAGTAATTAGAATAGAAGATCAAGAAACGAATGTCGTAATGAAGAAATGAGTAAGCCAAGGTTGCAGTCTGTCGCCCATACCGTTTAAATTTTTATACAACAGGCGATGAAGAATTTTAAAACGGAATATGGAAAAACAATCATACTGCAAGGAGACGAAATTAAAACCCTACGCTTTGCCGTTGATATTGTAGTATTATGGGAGTTAGAAAAAGACTTGGCAACCATAATGATTGACATGAACGGGGTCCTAGAGAAAGAGTTAAATATGAGGATTTATAAAGGGAAAACCAAGGTAATGGAATATAGTATTGGAAACAGTGGTATAACGAAGGAATATTTTGACGGAAGTTAAGGAATTCTGCTACTTGGGAAGTATAATAACTAGGGAT
The DNA here is from genome assembly GCA_034510155.1 of Eucriotettix oculatus. NCBI lineage: Eukaryota > Metazoa > Arthropoda > Insecta > Orthoptera > Tetrigidae > Eucriotettix > Eucriotettix oculatus. Next base: position 16,319,879 of record CM067378.1, read on the forward strand.
TGTAGGAGTATAGTAGACATAAAGAGTAGGATAGCACAGGCAAGGAAGGCTTTCGCGAAAAAGAGGAATTTACTCACGAGTAATGTAAGTGTGAATATTAGGAAAGCGTTGCTAAAAATGTTCGTATGGAGCGTAGCGTTATATGGATTTGAAACGTGGATGATTGGAGCTGCGTAAAGGAAAAGAATGGAAACCTTTGAATTGTTGTGCTATTAGTGAATGCTGAAAATCAGATGAGTGGATAGAATCACTAACGAGGATATTCTAAACAGAATAGGGGAAGAGTAAACAATAGGAATGACGATGGCCAAGGAAGTTATAAATAAAATAGGCAACGTTTTAAGACATGAGGATCTTGTAAAATTAGCATTAGAGGGAAGTGTGTGGGATAAGAAGAGAAGAGGGATGACAAGGTTGAAAAACGCTTAGCAGATTAGAAAGGATGTAGGTTGTGGTAGTTTCATAAATGAAAAGACTTGCGCAATTTGTTACCACGGAGGGTTGTTTCAGACCTGGACTGAATACCACAACAATAATTTAGAACATTAATTATGTGTCTTTCAGCTATTGCGTTCAGTGTGGAAATAATTTTTTAAACCTAATGTGGTTATATTAATACGAGAGATTAAAAATCTGCAGCTTATTTTGTTACTATAATTATTTATATCAATAAATAATGTAGGTACTATTAAATCACTTAGTTTATTCCGTGACAGTTTAAGAGAGTAACGTGACCGCCAATCCCTGTAATGTTTATGACTCAAGGTAAAATCAAATATATTCTGATTCATGTAAATAACAGCATTGATATTACGTAATTGAATTGGTTAATTTTTCATTTAAAAGATTCTTAAGAATTTTTATGTATACAGCTATTAATTATAAATCAAAATAAGTTTCTGAAATGTTACACATTCACTTTTTAAAATCAGCACTGATTGTTACAAGCAATATTTTGAAACTTGTAGTCCCGGTTTTATATACCTATAACTTTAAAACTAAATCTACAAAGATTTTTGTGAAGATATCATAGGTTTATCTTTACAATGGTTACAAATTGAGTTATTTGAACTATTTCTTTTATTTTTACATCTCTATATATCTTTATTAAACCGATTAATGTCTGCTATTAAAATCACAAATTAAATAATTTCCGGCCTATTTTTACAATTCAAATTGAAATATGTATTTCACAGATTATAAACCTGAAGAAGGTGCGAGTATGCGCCGAAACGTCGTTTAAATAAAATATAAAAACTGTCTGTAAAAATCAGTCTGAAAATATTTCATCTATGTATCTTTGTTTTTATGCTTTACGAGGGCTCACTTGATGACCGAACATTCTTATATTTTATTTAAAAGTGTTTTAAAATATTTTTCCTATATTTGGGCTTTCCATTTCTCCAACCTAGCTTAATTTGTTAACTTCTCTTTCAAGATCAAGATCAAGAATCGTATAATATATGAAATTCATGAAATTTCCCTTATTGTAAATCCACTGTGCTTCTGAGACTGAGATCTAGAAAAAAGTTCACTCCTTCACTGAAATAATTTTCAGCACAAAACTTAGGTATTATGTTCTTTCATTATCATTGCCCAAATGCTCACTACAATATTTAATATTTATATTACAGAATTTCTATTTGCTATTGATATCACGTAATGGTAATTTTATAATTCCTTTTATTTTCCTTTCCAGTATTTCAGTCAGTATTGTTGTTGACAACTAAATGTAACAAGTACCCTACCTGTATTCAGAAATTCTAGTCTATTATAAAAAAAATTATACTCTTCTTAAAAACGATTTATTTTCTTTAATCACTCACAAAAGAAACATGTTTGTTCGCGAGAAATTGACTTCAATCATAAATATGAGTCCAAAGATCTTACTGCATAGATTTCGTCGACGCCCATTATGGAAGCATTTTGACAGTAAGATGAGTTGACAGTGTATTTCGAATTTTAGATCATCAGCTACTCAAGCGACCTCGCTAGTGAACTCTCAAATATTTGACTAGGTCATCTACGAGGTTGTTGGTACTTTCACTGACTTTACAGAATTCATTTGAAAAGTACTATTTAGTTTTTACTTAAGTTGGACTTCATTCTAAAATTGTCTGATAATTTATGTTATTTGAGTCATTGGAACTATGATTGATTTTGGAAATTTGTAGAAATGATAGGCTCAAGAATTAGTGCAAAACATTGGCCCAAAGGCGACGGCTTGCTGTTAACTGTATATGGTGAGGAAATACGAGGCGGTCATGTACACAATTCCTCGGCTCAAGCATCTGTTGTCCTGTTTTTTGGCAGTGATACGCGGCCGTAGTTATTCAGATCACGTACCACAGCCGTCCTTGCTTCTTTCTCACGCTGCCTACAAACGTAATCCGTTGTTTGTGTGTGCTGACGCCCACTCAATTGTATCCCGAAGTTCATCCTGATGTCATTCCTCAATCACAGCTACATGACATAATCCCATCCAAATTAAGCTATTAACTATAGTTGCTCAACGAAGTAAATAAGAAAGTAATTTCCAGATCAGGAAAAATTGTTGCAGTGGCTCATTTAAATTCCAATCGAGTGCTACGGTATGTAAGTCTCGTATTTTGGGCATGTTCAGATTACTATTTGGTTGAAATTGTTGAGAAAGCCCTAAATTGTGGAAATATTGTTTTTACGTATCTCATGTACACATAAAACCAAAAATATTGAAAAGTTACAAAATGTATACCATTCATCCGCTCTGCGAAGACTATCTTAAAGCAGTAATCCGTAATCAAATTTCAACTCAATTTGTTGTAACGCCTCTAACGGGTCGTGAATTATAAATTTTACGGTGAGAAATTGTATAAGCGGGGAGGTATTTATTTTTATTAGAATTGCACTTGCACAGTTTTGTTTTTAATTCAACGATAATCCCTTTTTCAACGTTTAATGTAAACGGCATCGACCGCGTCTGTTTTTAATAAATTTCCATCTCACGATTGCGTTAAAGGATTACGGGTACTGCAGGCTGAATCAAGGATATATGTGGTGAACGTCACTCCCTGTATAGCTGGTGAGATTCTACATGGCATGTTCACAGGCGCAGTAGGGAAAGAAGAAGGGGAAATGAAGTATTGTTGTTTGAGGTGGATCTTCCCCTTCAATAGACTGCTGGAACTTTACTAACATTGTTTAAAATTAATTGTATTCATACAAACGGGATATATGGACTACGAAAACATTATTTTGACACACCCTATACTTATTATCTACTAGCTATGCCCACGACTTCGTTCACGCGGAAATAGATCTGTTTATTTTCCCCTAAAAACTAAAGTAGGGTATCATTTATTTATGATCACTTCCCGGCAAACCTTATAACTCGCAGTAGATTTTGAACCTGTCCCGCATCCACACGTTTACAACAATAGATGACGTAAGAATGTTCGTCTCCCCCTTCCTTCTCTCTATAAATCACTTTCATGCTGCCAAAACTACGATTATAATAACACAGTAAGTAGGATGAACGATATAGGAACGCCTAATAGTACTTTTAACTTGCAGTTGCTTTTCACGCCGCCTTTCGCGCTGCAATTAAACGCTATCAATATTTGCATTAATATCTTCCGAACATGGCAAGATATGGAAATGAAACGTAACGACAATTTCAGGTAATATTCCAGTTTCAATCCCTCAAACTATTATAGAAATCCGTTGAGCTGTTTCGGAGCATAAACTGATCAAGAATATAGGTAACCCGTATACACTTTTTGGAGATTGGAACGCGCGATTGTCAATAAACATTTCCCGTAGAATTTATATTATATTAATATCTTTTGCAATATATCTAAATGAAACATGCACGAATAGTTACGTTAAATCTCCTGTTTTTAAACCCTCAAATTTTCATTGAAATCCGTTGAGCCGTTTCGGGGCCAATTTGAGACAATTCGAGACAAACAAACGGGCATACAGTCAATCAGAGAGACACTTTAATTTTATTTATTATTATAGATTGTATCTTTCTGCATGATTTTATTAACTACAACATATATTGAGCTGACAGCAATATATTTCCTAGATCCAATGTTTTTAGAATTGCTTTTACATTACCAACTTGTGTTCTCAAATAATGGAGTTGAAGTGATCTCTTGACTACCCCCATTACAATATGTGCGGAATTGTCCACTGCGCATCGTGGTGACACACAACAAGCTAAATATCCCAAACTATACCTCAACTAAAATTTATATCTGTACTTTAATTGTGTAAAAGTACTCCCGGTACCAAAGATTTTTATTGAAGTGTCTCTCGTTTTACAGTTATTTAAATTTTCTTAATCTTTCCCCGACAGTCAAAAAGTTCAATCAAGTCACTTATTTTCGTGAAATAGGACTCTCAAGTAAATAGGGCTTTTTGAAGAACACGAATTCTTCCTGAATTATGGCTCTTTTACCCAATTCCTATTTAATTTCTTTTATTACTTGTTAAATGTACAGATTAAATAGTCTATGTGACAGACTGCAACCCTGTATTAGTTATTACTTGTTAAATGTACAGATTAAATAGTCTACGTGACAGACTGAAACCCTGTATTAGTCTAGTCTTGACTGATTTCTTCTCTTTGTGTTCAATTCTAATTTGCTGTCTGACTTCCGCAAACGTTCGCTATTTATTCACAATCATTTTTAAAATCCGTAGGAGTTTTATACAACTGATATTATCGAATTCTTCCTCTATATCTGTTTATCCTCACCCTGCCCATCAGATTAAACCTTAGGTACAATGTTGCTTCTCGTGTCCAAACATTTTCCCTAAAATCAAACCGATCTTCTCTTTATAGCATTATACTTTTTCTGTAAGTTATTATTGTCCGAATTTCGTAGAAAAGTGTTACTTAACCAATGATCCCCAAAAATTCAGATCTATCAGCATCTATCTTCTTCGGTAATGGTGCAATGAAAATACAAATTATGATGGAACTTATTTTGTCTCTTATATTTCAACAATAATTTGAAACACTCCTGTTATTACTTTCAGCTAATATTTAATTCAATATTTCATTTTTATTAAGTCAATACACATTACAATATATAAGTGACATACAAACAGATCAAATATGGTTGTGGAAATTTATTTTTAATAATAAAATAATTAATCATAATATCGTTAATATATATATATATATATGTATATATATATATATATATATCATAATATCTTTGAGCCCACTTAACTAGTAAAATTTGTACAATAGCAGTAAAGACTTCGGGTTTGATAATTCTTGCGATTGTAATTGATGCCTTAAAAGACTCAAATTTCCCAGATTTAATGCATATTTTAGATCACTAGAGAAACATTTAAAACTTCAAATGACCACTGTATAGATTAAAAGTTGTAAGCAAATTCAAAAATATTTGACGTTACTGATATATATTTAATATTTGATTACGTAATGTAAAATATAAGTCTTTGATAGAATATCAATAAGTATTAATTACAAATAAAAAAATTCTTGAAATAAACAAATCATAAGTTTTGTATTAATAATTACACTATATTCCTAGAAATAATGGCATATATAAAAAACTATTTCAATGTTGTAAGTGTAACGTTACCATTTTAAAGACATTGAATTTTAAGAGAAAATAATCAATAATCAGTTTTACAAACTAAATATCACAATATTAATCTTGAATAAGACAAAGACCTTATATAAAAATAATATCGTAGTTTTTCTTTATCAGTGGCTTGTAATTTTTTAAACAATGTCATGGGATAACTTGTAACAAAACGTTGTATTGTTTCATGTTACTATATGCTTGTTAGCGCTGTACAGATGCTTCTAGAATTTATTCGATTATTTCCATCATAGCATAATTTGAAATTGTATACGAGCTTGTGCTAAGTTTATATAAAGGGCTCTTGTCTGACGACGACTTGGATAGCTCAGTTGGTGGAGCCACCGCGTAGCAATGTTGGTCCCAGGTTAGATTCCAAGTCCGGTCAAGAGTTTTCCATCCTGATCAACTGACAACTCAGTGTTATCATCTATATGTCTAAACTAAGTTTGAAAGAATTTTTTCATATTCTTCAATGTGACTTTATACAAGTAATTACAAATGTCTTTCGAGAAACTCTTTACTTATTTCGAAAGATTGCAGTGCGGTTTTCGAAGATTTTAGTTTAGAAAACTGTTTATTAATCACCAGATTGTATTTCACTTTTGCTTAACTTCTAGTAATATTATACGACGGACATTTAATAATTATAGAGACAAATTGATCTGTGTATCTTTATAAAATAAGGCTTTTACTACTTCTGAGCATAATCTCAGCGATTAACTAGACTTTTGTACAAGACACAAAGAAGTCTCTGTTTAGTTGTATAAGACAGTTTCTCACAGATTCTTTGACCTCCACGTTGCTGGTGATTTTTTTTCACGTAATGCTTCGTTGAGCTAACATAGCAGATAAAAAGCGGAAAGAGACAGTAACGAGAATGAGGTAGTATTGCCCAATCAATTTTTTCTGTAGTTTCTTGGATCAGACTGGCGTACCCAATTAACACTTGATCTTTTATCTGAAAACGCTATAAACTGTGCCAAAACTTTCCACAACGACATCTGCTACATCTTCAGTAATAATCCGTTGGACAGCACAAATAATGTCGTCAATGCGGGTTTCAGACGATGTTGACACATCAACTGGTCGGCCAGGACGTTGCGCGTCAGTCACCGAAGGTACGCAGTTTCAGAACTGTTTTACCTACTTATCAAAATAATCGCGGTTTCTTACCTATAGATAGTAAAATCAGAGTCATTGGTACAAATTCTGTGTAAATTCAAACGGACATGCATTGGTTAAATGCAATTTTGATATTAAAAAAAGGAGAAGCAATTCCTATGGGCCATCCTGTTCATCCCAGTGATGCCAAACTTAAGTCGTGAAAGTACGAAACAACACCTACCAAAACATATCATTTCTGCATTAATTTGCTTAGTTAATTATTGAATGTCCTTCGATATTCCGTAGTAGTAGTTTAGTACAATTTCTCTTAGAGAAACGCTAGAATAACCACGGAAACGCTTAGTTTTAGCCTCGTCAACATTTCAAATCAGCTCTCTGTAAAAACAATTACGTTATGTTTATTAATAAGTTTAATATGATCGAATTATTTGGAAGTAATTACTTAATACTTCTCTTGATTTGGTAAGGTATATATTTCCATAAATTATAATAGCATGAAAGCTTAAAATTTATTGTTTTGTTTAAGGTGGGTGAAGTTTAGTGTTAGTACTGCTATAGTCCTAACATATTAAAGAAGACGCATGCATACTATACAAAGTACTTTTTGGTTCATCGAGATAAATATCAACCGCTCGCTTCCATTAAACCTAGCAATTATAATTCAATTGTTTCTTATTCGCGTATAACTTTAAATCCTAATAAATCAGTGCAAGTAAATTTAGCACTATGAAAACTAACTGTCAAAATGTCTCAATAAATAATACGCCATACATATCATCAATGAAGTAAAGTACCTTGGTCTACTGTTGGACTCTAAACTTGCATGGAAACATACAAAAGGAGTTCATATCAATAATAAGTTTCGCCAAATGAGTTGACAACTTTGCAGAAATTCCAAATTGAAAACAGAAACTAAATACTTACATAGAAATGCATTATTAAACGCACATGAACATATGGGATCCAGCTATGGGGGTGCACCAAGCCTTCCAATTCAAAAATTATTCAACGTCTTCAGTCAAGAATAATTCGTAACATTATTAAACAGATCCTGGTTTGTGAGCCATATAACAATATCTAGCCATACCTTCCATAGAAGATGAAGTACACAGACTCAGCACTAATTTTCGTCAAAATCTCCCAGGACACCATAATGGAAAGGTCACCCATTTTTCAAATGAACTAACAACACGTCGCAGATAGAAGAGGAAGCGGTCAACCGACCTGTGACGTTTAATTTTATTGCATTCTCATATTATTTCGTTTCATTCGGAGCCTGGTCACAGGACCACTTCTTCCCTCATTATATTCCCTTTATCTAATTTGATTTATGTTCAAAATGAACAGCTTGTAAATTTATCAATAAACAAAATAAATATTTTTAATAATTTTACTGAAGGACTGAGGAGAACCCTAAAGTTAGGAGACGGAAAGTATTCTCATTAAAATTTTCCATTTCTGACTTTTGGCCACTGTGTGATTTATTTATAATATTAAGTTAGATAATACCATTGGTTTATTTATCATTCTTCAAGAGGCAACTGTAGAATTAAATACTGCAGTGAACTAACATAAATGAATTCCCGGAAACCTCCGGGAAACCAAGTAGTCTTTATACATCACATACAAATATGGGTTGTTTGACCATTTAAAATGTTGATGATAATGGATAATAAAAAAACCTCTTTGTCGGTCACGGTTTTAAAAAGCTATCTTATTTCAAACGTGGCAGCTTTAGACAGCTTATACTGTCATATTCATCCTAACACAGAGAACATTCGTATACAAACCAATTAATCTGTTGGATACAATTCAATTATTGAAACTTTTTTACACAAATATGAGATATAAACTTTTTGAAAGGATATAAATAAAAGCTTTTACATACATTGTTCTTAAAAACATTTCAATCTAAACTATTATCCAAAAAACGTTCATTATTAACTTTTAATATATTAATATTAATGTCCAATGAATATTAATATGATTATTTTAAAAGTTAACATCGTACGTTGTACGGATAATAGTGTTAAAATTAAATTGTTTTTAAGTACAAGGTATGTAAAAGCTTTTATTTATATTCTTTTAAAAATCTTTTCCCCCTTTACAGGTTTGCCACCTTCAATTTCCATTTCTGTCTATCGTTCCAATCTTCCTATTCCAAATTCCTATCTTTCAATATGGTTTTCACATGGGTTTCCCACTTTAATCTGGGTCTGCCCCGTTTATTTTTTCCAGGAGGTGACCATCTTTCGTTTTCCATTCTTTGTACATGACCATACCATTTAAGGGTGTGATTTTCAATCCTTTTAACGGACGTACTTACGTTCATTTTTTTCCAAAGGAGCTCATTTATAATTTCATCCTGTCTTGTTTTTTGAAGACTTCTCCTCAGATAATCGAATTCTACTGTTCTATTTTTTTGTAATTCTGTCAGGGGCCACGTTTCACTTCCATAACATAGAATGTTCTGTATTATGCTCTTATAGATTTTGATTTTTGTTTCCTTTGTTACATTTTTGTTCCAAATTATTCCGTGTAGTCTTGGTAGCATTCTTTGCCACTGCAATTTTAGTTTCTCTCTCACATGTTCCTACATTTGTAATTATTGACCCCAAGAATTTAAGAAATTTACATTTTTTTATTTCTCCTGTTTCGGGGTGTTATGTCTTCCCCGCCTTTTCCTAGACACATGTATTCTGTCCTCTTTAAATTTATGTTCAGTCCCCATTTTTTATATTCTTCTATGAGTTTATCATGTATATCATGTCGTCTTCATCTCCTGCAAATATTACCTGATCGTCGGCGAACAACAATGAATGTAGTGTCTTATCTACTATAGGAATACCCATACCAGAGATTTGTTATGCCACAATTTAAGTGTCTGATCCAAATAAATATTAAAAAGTGTCCGTGATAAACTTCATCCCTGTTTGAGGCCTTTATCCACACTAAATTCTTCTGTTAGTTTATTCTGTATTTTACCTTTGGCTTTTGTATTACTATAGTAATCCATTTATCGTGGATACTCATAATTCTCATTGCCATTTTAAGAATATAATTGTATCCAATATATTGATTTATTTGTATACCAATGTTCTCTGTATTAGGATAAATATAGCAGTGTAAGCTGCAGAAAGCTACTTAAAACCGTGACTGACACAAGGGGTTTCTTATTATCTATTACAAGCACAAATGTTGTTTGGAAATACAGGTGCGGATTATTCACGCAAGCGGGGTATACGACCCTAAATGCGGTATTTCGGTTAATACAATATGTATTTTTTGAGTGCTGAAGAATTAGAAAAAAGAGGCAGTGGTAAAATGTCATAAAATTGCATTTTCTTTGTATCAGTCTACGTCTATATTTATTGAATTCCTTTTGTATTATTTTGCCCTTCTTCATGACATAGATTAATTAAATGTTATTATACAAAATAAGGAAAACTATTGGTCGGTTAGTGGATATCTTGAAGAGATGTTTTATTCACGTAGACAATTTTAAGAGTCTGCGGGAAGATACCGGAGGACGACGACGGACGGGTCTGAAGGAAGCTGGAGACTCCCATAGTTGATAATATCCGGCTGTGTTAATTGCTGATGATAGATACATGTCGCATCAGGTGGCTTGGAGCAGATTGTGGAAGCGGAATGAAGATGGAGTGGCATCCTGAGCAGAGCCCCGCACGGGGTTTCGGGGTGATTGGCCCGGTCAACAGCCGGGCGATACCGCTCCCAAGGACACGTTTCCTAGTCCTCGCACACAGCCAACAGATTCCATATCTGCAGGCCCCATCACAACTCCGCATGCGCATGCTTGCAGCCACAACTTCTTTCATTCACACCATACCTACAATGTATTCTTAAAATTACGTGCCTTACAGTTTGAAAGGTAAGATTGCAACTTCTTTAAATAGTATTAAATCAACTAACGTTTGATATTAAAATGTATTAATTTTCGACCTTTTTTTTCGAACAGTTATTTTATTTTGAATCAAACAACGTTTCAGCGCAAATTTGCACCTTTTCAGGATTTTCTCTTTACAGTCTTTGAAATACATATTTCAGTTTGAATTTGAACTTATACATAGCGAAATTAGAGGGAATTAACCAAGTAACTACTTACCAAATTATTTACAATAAATAAAAAGCAAGGAACCCATCACGCGCGTTACCATATATTCAAAATCCAAAATTTTATCCTCAGGTAAACAACTGGCGTATGTATGGTACGGGATGGGACCATTCGGCGCGGCCGATTCGGCGCAGCCACTTCGGCGCGGCCCATTCGGCGCAGCCGTTTCGGCGCAAGCCAGTTCGGCGCGAAACTCGCATAACATTATTAGACGTAAAGCAGCCGTTTCGGCGCGAAACTCGCTTAACATTACAAGACATATAATTTCATATTTAGCAAAATTTTTAAATATATTCCTAAATACTTAATCAGTTGCAATACCTGAGAGTTGTAAAACATTAACAGTAAAACAAGCTATAAGTATGAATTCCACAAATATGGACTAAGCGTCGTAGGTTAATTTAATTAAATATTAAGCTACGTTTTTATGACAAATTATCTGGACTTTTCATTAATATTTGAAGATGCCAAATTATTTATTCATTTAACAATTTGTAACAATAACTCATGAGACTTTTGTGTTCAGAATAAAAATCGAAATATTTATCTTTCAATGAAACATAAATTTTATAAAAGTAGCGATTTAAATTTATTTAAATTACTTGTCTTTTAATAATAATAATAATAGCCGAATTGGTCTGATGTGATGCGTCTCACTCATGAGTCTAAAATAAATATTATATTTTACATCTGAAATTATAATATTTTTCTAATAAATCTTATGGTTGTTTCAATATGCCAGGGAAGCGGCGTCGTGCTTCCAGCGGACGTTTCTGGAGCGCACAAATTTGGACCCTTCTCCCCCCCCCCTTCACCGTTCCCACTCATGGATCAGGTAGTTGCAACTTCGTAAACAAAACAGCCCCTGTGATGTCGCAAGTGATCTGTTGAAGTTATAATGCAGGCTGAAATGAAGAAAAATCCATTGCTAACTAACCTAAACGGCGAAATAGTTAAAAAAATGTGCGAAATTGGACAGCAAAAAAATATAAAAGCATTTAAGTAAATTTAATAAAATACAACAAATATGGGTACTGATGCAGACCTTCAACAGGCATATAAAGAGTAATCTATTAATTTAGTCACATAAGAAATAAAATTATTAGAGATTTTATTAAGTAAGGTTGAAGTTAATTAAATTTTAAAAATAAGCTATCTGAACAAAAAAAGTTGGAGATTAATTTTTAAAACTAGAAGATCATATATCCTGAATTATATGACTGTTAATAGTGGGAAAAGAAACTTTATTGGTTTTAATATTAGGTGAATGAACAATGTATAACAGTTCAGAAACTAATATAAATTTATAATTTCGATTATATTTTATAAATAAATATTTTTATCTCATATTTTGTCTTATGGTTACGTGCAACGTGTATTGACTATACTATATAAGCCTTAAAATTTCGTCTCCCAAGTCTTCTTCATCCACACCCTCTTATTTTTCTACTATTGACTGATCTAGAGTTCCACCATGATACAGCTCTTGTAGATATTCCTTCCATTTTTCTGCTTTTCTTCTTTATCCAGAATTTGCTTCTCATCCGTTCTCCTGATGTTCTTGCTAATATTTTTCCTCTCGGCGAATGTTTATTTGATTTTCCTATAAGCTGCGTCTATATTTCCTTTCATCATTTATTCTTCAACCGCTTTGAATTTCTGTTGTTGTCAAGCGTCTTTGGCCGATTTGTACTTCCTATCTATTTATTATAGCGTCTTTTCTGCTCTTTACCATTTGCATCTGCCGCCTTTTTATATTCACACCTTTCATCAATCAGTTTTATTATTTCTTGTGTTATCCATGCTGAGCTATTCTTCCTATTTTTTCTTCTGCTGCAATAGTCAAATTCTTCCTTTAAGAGAGCCCATTTCTCTACTATATTTTTTTCTCCTTTCTCTATAAATCTACTTTTGATATCTATTTTGAAACTCTGAAGCACTCCCTGTTGTTACAATTTTTATATTTCCCATCTTTTGTTCTAATTCCTTTCCCGAGTTTCTTCATTTTCAACCTGCATTTCATAGTTCTATGTTTCAGGAATATAGGGAATGTGTAAAACCTCTTAGATTAACTGTCTTTTTATTCTTGGTTTAATTTTGCTGCATGCGACTCTTGCATTATTGTGTTGAAAAATTATTCCTATTCTGTTGACCAGAGCTGGTCGTTTTAGAAATAATTTTCGATTTCCTGAAGATGTCTTTGGACTGTTGACCGCGAAGCCTGAAGAGTGTTTGCTATTTCCTTGATGCTTGGCTTGGGATTAGTTTCCACCAGTGATTTTAAAGCGGCTTCTTCGATCGCTGTCAGAGAAGTCAAAATCACTCTTAGAAAATTTTCTGAACCAGCGTTGGCTCTTACTGATTTTCAATACGTCTCCGTATACCTTACAAATTTCTTTGTTGCAACCGTTGCATTAACACCTGAACGAAAATGACGTAAATGTTCTTCAGTTCGTTGATAGTCTGTCATTTTATACCGGTGCAATAAAAACGTTTGAATTTGGAAGTGACATGTGTTGTAAAATTTCGCAATCACTTACGTCTTTACACACTAATGCTCTGAACTAGACGGGAGCGAATTCCCCAAAATAAAAGCAATCTGCTTATGCATATCTGATGCCATTTTAAAATACGTTCTTCGATTTTGTGGAATGTCAACACGCGTGAGTGTGGTTAAATTAAAAGGTTTTACAATTGGAACATACAAACGAGAATTGAATAAATATATAGCGTAGTCATGATAAGCCGGACTATCTGTGAATTGCACAATTGGGGAGTGCACAGTAGTGTGATCGCAAGTAGGTTGTTAAATTAAGTACAGGTTCTCGAGCTGAATCTCTTATTTCCTGCTTTCAACTTGGATGACGTAGATATTTTTTTAATTTTAGAAATAGCCTTCGTTTTTTCGTCAATGCCTTTTACTCTCTGCGCCGTACATAATGGAAATACATCAAAAACTCTAGCAGCTCCAAATCCATATTAGTAAACGTTATGGGTTGGATTGTTCTAAGCAATTATACTCCTCACGACAAAAGTAATTATTTAATAGATAAAACACCTTTGGTAAAGAGAGCATAAACGATTTCTTATGGATATAATATAGAATGAAATGTGTCTTACGAGTGTTATCTCTATGAAGTAACTTTACCTCGGTAATTTATAAAGAGGTAACTAATAAAATCCAACCCTAATGACTGACACAATATCGTCATGAATAAAGGAAACGGTAGACATTGTGAGTCAATTTGTCAAACCAGATCTCGTCGATTAATTATATATCACACAGTCGTTTAATATTTTCAAACACTACTGTACCTGGGAATTTATTGATATTAACTCGGTCTTCCTAACGTATAACTTAAGTTAAATTTTTAGTGTCAGAATTGATCCTAGTGATGTCTATAACCCCGGAATGAACACCAATCTCGTAATGTTACGCCCTTTTCCCTCCACCCCTATGATTGCTCCTCTCCCATACCAAATGGGGTTGAAACTATTAATAAATAAATTACGGGGATAAATTATAAATCTTATTCACCCCGAAAAGTTTGGCAAACTTGACCTCGTCTGAGAGAAGCACGAGAACTCTTGCCTCAGAAACTACTCCGGGAAAGACTTCCATGTTTTATTTTTACAGCCGTGCCCTCAAAATGCAAGCAGAAAGAGTTGTCTGGATTTAAATTCAACATTTCAGAATATTTATGCAATGCAATTTATATTTTACAAGTAAAAACAAAAGCTGTAAATATGAAACCCATGTTATGATGAGACAAATCTTAGGGTTCCGTCATGCTCTATGTAACTTCAGGGACACGGGGACTGAAATTTGAAATTCCTCTAACTTAATTGCTACTGAGCTAAAATTTTAATTGTGTGTTAACAACGCGCATCTGTAGCAAAGTACAGAATTTTGTTTTTCTAAACTTTTTTTGTTGTTGTTGAGATTTTCGAAAATTATTTTAAAAATTTGGTAGTTTTGAAAATGTTTTTGCGTTTCGTACTTGAAAATATCTTAGCTTTTTACAATTATATGTAGAGCTGACCAATTTTATCAATTTTCAGTATTATTTTTGAGATTAAATAAAACTGTGGGGAGAAAATAATTTTTTTTACTAAGAGATTCGTAGGGTTACTACTTAAAATACTTGTTTCTGAAGGTATTAGAATTGTTTATTATGTAATAATAAATGAAGACAATATCTTAATATTTGTGACGCATAAAAGGCTTTTGATATTAGAAATCACGAACCTAAAAACAACGCATTATTCAGAAAAACAGAAATAATTTATTAAATTAGAATAAAAAAATTAATTAAAATTGTCCTGCAGCTTATGCTATACCTTCCGTATTTTGGTTGGCAGCTTCTTTTTCAGTTTACTGAATTTATAGGCATATTGTTATGTAAAAATAAAAACATCGTTCTTTTTCATATTGTGGTCGAAATTTCAGTCGCCGTGTCCCTTAAGTCTGAAAAAAATCTATTTTCTAATTTTTTCATATTAATATGACCATAAATTCAGTAAACTGAAAGAGAAGTTACCAAAAAAAGAAGGAAGGAGTAATGTATGCTGCACGAAAATTTTAATTAATATATTTGATTCTAAATTAATAAAATATTACTTTTTTCAGAAAAATGTGTTTTTCTCAACTTCATGTGTTCTGGAACCAAACACTTTCTATGCGTGACAAATATTAAGATATTGTGTACATTCTTTAAGTACGTACTCTACGTGATAATACCTTTAAAAAAATAAATAGTTTTCTAACTGTTCATCTTGTTTACGTGAAAAAAGGTTTAAAAGTGCTGAAAAGTGCCAATTTTCAAGTAACCGTATGAAGTAAAAAATTATTTACTCCTTATAATTTTAATCAAATTCAAAAATAATACTGACAATTGATAAAAATGGTCAACCCTACATACTAATGTAAAGAAAGCTAAAATATATTCAGGTTTGTACCGCAAGGAACATTTTCAAAACTGCAAAATTTTGAAATTAATTTTCAAAATATTTCAACACAAAACAAATGTACAAACAAAATTTTGTACATTGCTACATATGTTTGTTGGTAACACGCAGTTAAAATTTTATCTCAGTAGCAATTAATTTACAGGAATTACAAATATCAGTCCCGTGTCCCTTAGTATGATTATAATTTTTCTTTCAATTAACAGTTTATTTTTTATTTACCGTTTAGTGGCTATAAACAATGCTTGAATTTGTAGGATATTTTTTATACAAATACTTCATGATTATAACGGTCTATTTCAGAAAAATAAGAGTGGTGAAAACGGATAATATAGTAGAGCATAACCGTATTCTTGTAACTTCACGATAGGTCGTGCTCGAGTAAATCATTAACTCCTGCTGCACGTCGACCACATCACTTTATCTCCTGAATCTTGATCGATTAATTTTACATACTCGCCCTTCAAAACACATGGGCCAACGAAAGAATTAGCATTCATCACGAATAGAGGAAGTTCCCTTTAAGGAAATTTTAATCTTTTATGAAGTAATCAGCATGTCATAAATTGCAGGTCTTATTTCGCACAATGGATGGAGTAGGCCCTCATTAATGCAGAGGAGCGCTTCACAAATTGCGGGGGCCTAGTAATTTATCTTTTAAATTTCAGGAGCGGTTGTCGACTTCGATTATGCACAGACTGTATCGCGAATATTACTACCCACTGAGACTGAAATTTACTCATGTTTAGGAACTAAGTATTGCGGTTTACATACGACGCAGAAACCCTGTATTTTTATTTCTGGAATGCGATTTTAAGTACGTTATAAAACTAATGCATGGGTGCAATTTAAATGATTCGTAATTTGTAAATATACGATAATTTGTGTTTCTCAGGTCTGGAAAAATTAAATAATGAAAATAAATTTAGGTTATTCAACTATTCACGCATTAGAACCGTCAAAATAAATATCAATAACAGAGCTGCCAGAAAGCAAATAAAAACAGTTTTGACGCGTTACACACAGCTTGATTACTTAAATAAAAGCGGATTTAAAACAAAAATATATCAACCAAAGGCATACAAAAAGTAAACATAATTTATAGGACAAAAGCATGTTGTTGTGGTGTTGTGGCATTCATTTCTAAGGCTGGTCTGTTGCAATCCTCCATGCTATCGTCCATTGCGCAAGCCTTTTCATCCCACAATACTACAATATCCCAACATCATTCCTAATATGCTTAGCGTATTACATCACTTCTCCCCTCTTCTGTTCTTGCTCCACACTTTTCCCTCTAATGCTGATATTAAAAGACCATCATGTCTTAAAACGTAATCTATCCCTTCTCTTGGTCAACGTCCTCCATATTGTTCACTCTTCCCCTATTCTGTTTAAAACATCCTCGGTAGTGATTCTATCCATCCATCTGATTTTCAGCATTCTTCTATAGCACCACATTTCAAAGGCTTCTATTCTTTCCCTTCCCCAACTCCTATCGTCCACGTTTCGCACCCACATAACGCCAAACTCCATACGAACATTTTAGCAACGATTTCCTAATATTCACACTTATATTACCCCTGAGTAAATTCTCCTTTTTCGCAAAAGCCTTCCATGCCTGTGCTATCCTACTCATTATGTCTATAATACTTCTGCCATCCCTAGTTACTACAAATCCCAAGTAACAGAAATCCTTAACTTCCGTCAAAATATCCCTTCCCCATCTAACACCCTTTAATATTCCACTGTTTCACATTCTACACTCCATTACCGTGGATTTCCCTCTATTAATCCTCATATTGAACTCTTTCTCCGTGACCACGTTCATTCCATATATTATGGTTTCTAAGTCTTCTTCTGACTCCCCTAACACTACAATATAATCGGCAAATCGTATAGAATAAAAAAATCTCTTGCGGATTTTTGTGTTATCCTCGTCCTATGTTCGAGTGGTAGTGATTTCACCCACATTAAGATTCCTTCAACTTTAAATATACCTGGCTCATTGTTATAAGAAACAAAACGTTGGTGATGTCATAATGCGTAATAAAGTCACGTAAACTAAATTTCTAATCTTCCTTTCTGGGTTGAAAATCGTGGTTTTGAACGCAAGCAACTAATTTATTAGAAATGAATAAAGTTTACATACTTTGAAACAGTATATTGAATAATATTACAGTTTTCCACACGACATTACACAAGTTTACGAACTAACAGGGTTTTTGACAATTTATGAAACAATAATAATGCAACCTTAAGAATGTGCCCAAATAATTCTCTTTGTTTATATCTTCTCAACCATTTCTTTCCTTCATAATATTTCACCTTCAACATACAAAAAAATTGTGATTTAAAGGTAAAAGGCCATATCCAGAGATGATTACCACTCCACTCGGTCGCCAATAATGGTAATCCTTCTTCTTCGTACTAGGCAAAGATATGTTATGTTATTTCTAGCTACAGTACAGAGTCCTGGGTTTGTTAAGAAGTTAATATACTAAACAATTCACTATGTTTAATACTCTGCGAGCTTGTAGCTTGATTTAAAATAATTTTTGGTTTTGATTAGTGTAAGCTATTTGGATTGTGAAGGACAGTTATTTAAATTTTTCATTTTTACGCCTACTTAAAGGAAAAAATGCTATCATTTCTTGACCAATTTCAGGCTGTTAATTTTTATAAAAATAGGTGTTCATGATAATAATAATACTTTTTCATTAGAGTTACTCAGAAATCTGAAGAAGGTTCAAATACGTCTCGAAACGCTGATATTTTGATTTTATTAAATAAACAGTATGAAATTGGTACATATTATTATTTATTTAGTGTTTCTCTGCAAAACAAATTCTGTTTTGTTCTTATGTGGTTAAACTCACAGCCACAAACTTAACCGTGGAAATTGAAATAAAATATGGAGCCTAATATGACTAATATTAATTAGTTAAATATACTAACCAAAAGATAGAAGTTTATCACAAATTAAAATGACCAATAATGGAAACGTCTCATTTCTAAGTTTGTTTATGAAATACACAATATAAATTTAATATAAGATCGTTATTTACGCATTTCAAAAACGATGAGGAAGGAAGAAAACATTTCAAGACAAATTTAGACTTCTTGCAAAATTTCAAGAGCCGAAATATTGAAACGGGCCGTGGCTGCAGGCTGTGAGATGTGACAATATAGATAAACAATTATAATAACAAATTTACAAAACTTATAAATTACTTTCTAAAATTATGAGAAATAAACTGAATATTTTCAAGTATGCATAATGATAACAATATTCAGTAGTGTATTTAACTTAAAATAATTTATTTTCCATTTAATTAATTTATATTTGATACAATATCAACCGAAGCTAATAATTTCAACTTGTATCAAAAAATTATACTACATTAAATAATCCTATGATTATTCAAGTATAGGCGTTTTGTTTATACGGAATTTTTATCAAAATAATGTTTTGAATTTGCAAAATGATCCTTATTTCTGGTTTGAAATTTACGTTTTCTTACCAAGAATGCGGGATTTACACTCAGTTTTTATTTACATCATTATCCTCATCAAAATTATGTAGGTCTATAAAATCTTCAGGATTTTTAACAATATTTAAATTTTAGATGATAAAAGTAGTAACCTAACTCTTTAAATGGCGAAAATGTCAATTAATTTAAATTGTGTTTTTTAAAAATACGCTAAAAGAATGCATCAAATAGATTTTTTCTATTATTAGAATTGGGCGAATTAATTTCATAAATCAGAGAAATCAACGTACCTCTAATGAAACTAAAAAGATAGAAATTTATCGAACAAATTAAAAGCCACATCTCTTTCATGTATAAGGGGGTGATCCGAATATAACTTAAACATTTACGTAAATAGATACGTACTGGAACAAATTGATGAAAATTTTATTCCTATGCGAAACAATGAATCTTCAATATAATTGTTCGATTATGTTTTAATTCATAAGTGAATTTTAAATTAGGGTGAACGTTAAGTGAGTATTACCAATTTTATTCAATTTATATTTGGGAACCATGTAAAAACCTCATTAACGCATCTTGGATTACAAAGGCGTTGTGAGTTTCAGTACAAGGATTTTCCAAAACTCTCCTCATAATTACAACAAAAAATGTAGGATAAGGATACCCCATAGAAAAATAATTAATTTTAAGCCAATTTTTTATCATTAAATTGGAATAAATCATGGCCGTGGAGGCTGGGAATATGTCTGCTAGAATATCGATACACTAACCATGTATCACTTTAAATTCGGAATGTGCCAATTAAGATGACAGTCCGAAATCTATCCGGTAGGCGAAGGCCCTTTATGGGCTACAGGCCCAAGGAAGAAGAAGAAGGAAGTGGAAAATATAAGAATAGAAATTTAAATGAATTAAGGTTACAATATCAGATATGAGAAGATTTTTTAGTTAAGTACATTGGGGAAGAAACTTTTTATTTCGTAATTATTAATTAATTTAATTTTTTTCATTTTCATTTTCAGTTTAATATAATTTAACACAAGAAGCTTGGCGCCTGGAAAGAGACGTGTAGACTGGCTTCTCAACAGTAGTGTTGCGCGGGAACAACAATGAATTCTCAGAAAGAAAATAAATTTAAAGGTTTTGTTGAAAGTTTGTGTTTATATCTTTACTTATTTACCTACTTTTCTGTGAACTGACTTCATAGTCCAGAGATATATGGTAAAGTATTACAGTTTTGGTACTTGAGTTTATAAATTAATGCTAACGATAATAACCTACAATTTACGAGTATGTCGTTATTTATTGCATCACTCCCATACAAATTTACGAGTATGTCGTTATTTAATGTATCACTCCTGTACAAATTAATTAAGGTTTTTCCAATTGGCTATAATCACACTTTTCTGCGTAACGACAAAATTACATCAGTTTCGGTATTCTGAAATATATTCAAAGAATGATTCTATAACGATTTTACCTCTTACTCCCTTACAATGTAACGCAATGAAAGAAGTCGTGAATATATGTGGTCGTATTTTGGACGGTACAGAATTTTCAACTAAAACCACCAAATACATTAAAATAAAACTGTTAAGAAATTCCTAAAACAAAGAAAATGTGTATTCCTCATTTTTATTCGTCAACGACAAAGGTGTGCAATAATATTATACTGCATTGTCGTAATAAAGTGCTTTTTCCGTTGAGTTGTTGTTAGGTATACGGAATATTTCACTTCAAGGGGCTGTAGAGTTGTAGTGATAAAACACAACTATACATGAAATTTGGTGGTACGGAATCAAAAGAAAGCGGCGTGAGGGAAGTTGAAGGTTACAGACAGAATACAGAATACAGAAAACTCTCAGATGGAGGCGCGACTTGGATTTTTCTTAAGTCATGGAAACTTGGCGCCGTCGTGTTGCTAGGGGACATGGTGTTCATACCAAAAACAACGGTAGAGTAGGGGGATTAGCTCCTACCGAAGACAATAGGGAAATAAATTATGTTGAAAGACTAGGAGAACACCACCGATGGAAACGAAACAATAAAGTGAGAGCAAGAAATGTATTTTCGAACATAACAATGTTACCTCTTAATTCATTTCGATATAATGCAATTAAAGAAGCCGTGAATTGAAAATATGTGGCTGTATTTTAGACTGTACCGAATTGTCAACTCAAACCACCAAATACATTACAATAAAACTGTTAAGAAATTCCTTATAGTCCTCATTTTTATTCGTCAAAGAAAAATGTGTGCGATAATATTCAACTCTATTGTCGTAAAAAATCTTTTTTCGTTGAGTTGTTTTTAGGTGTACGAAGTGTTTCACTTCTAGGGGTTGTAGAGTTGTAAAAATAAAACACAACTACAAGCGGAATTTGGTGGTATAGAATCAAAGACAAGAGGAGTGAGGGAAATTGAAGGTAACAGGGGAAATTTGGCGGCATCCTGTTGTTAGGGGACATGGTGTTTATCCCCGAAACATCGGCGGAGTAGGGGTGATTAGCTCCTACCAAAGACGATATGGAAATAATTTGTATTGGACAGAATATGGCCCCATCGCTGATGGAAACGAAACAATAAATTGAGGGCAAGGCATTAAGAGCCCAAGAAAAATGGATATTTGAACAATAAGACAAGACTTTAATAAAGACTAACATCGGACTGTGAGAGTGGACATTGAGGTTGGGCTTGAAGCGTGGACATTAAATTAGGATTTTAAGAGATATTAAAGTTTAATTTGTATAGTAAGCTCTATAGAGGGGACAGTAATGAAGTGGAAATTTTCCTTGCTCTGCACATTTAAATAACGTGAGAAAGACGTGTTCGAATGCAGGGCACCAAGGTGCTCATTATTGTTCAACGCGTAAGCTCGAATGGGTCCAGCGACCAGTTAGACGCCACGCTTAAAAGAAAGGGTAATTACACTGTTTGTAACCTTTTTCCGATTTCCCAGCACTGCAAATTCCACGTAGGATTTGGGTTTGATTCAGCTTCATAAGAAGGCCCGTTTAGACGACTCTTAGAATAGTACTTATTTATCTACTATATAAAATATTTAATGTGTGTCAATATAATATATATATATTGATAATCATTGAAAAGAGCCGGCTTTGTAAGTATAAATTGTAGTATATTGAAAATGGTAAACGTAGTTTAAATGGATTTTTCATTGTTATATGATAATTATTTGTTCTAATATTATATCATTCTTTTTTCCATGGCTCTTCATGCCTGGGCCTACCGAGTCGACTGCGGACTGTCAATTACGAATTTGGAGTAACACGTTGTCAGCGTACCGATTCTAAAATTATATATTCCCCTCTAATTTATTAGAGAGTCGATATAATAGAAAAAAATTCATAATCCATAGATGTATATTCGTATGCAAAATAAGTTGGAAGATGGGATGGACTTTTTTTTCACACATCACGGTATGCAAACAATTGAGCTTAAGGTGATTGCTGATAGTTTGCGGACGTATTTTTTTTGCTGCACAACGTATTTATCGCGAACATTTTTCGCATTACGTCATTCCAACATATACCAATTTCGTCGGAATACAATAATTGCTGTTAGAAATAGGTTCCGCTGAAGTTAGACTTGGGGGCTCCTTAAGCAACGTACTCAACGAGTATTCCAAACATTGCCCGTGCTTCCTTATCAAACCTCTAACGGCTAATTTCACTCAACAATCCCTAGAAGTATATAAAAGGAATTCTGTAACACACTGTTTAAAACAGTAATGATTCAGAAAGATATAATTATTTTCCGTTAACCCTGGTATGATAGGATGTGATTCGTCATGGTTATGTATAATTAAATATTCTTCGCGAAAAATAGCTTGGCGTTCAAGGTGCACAGTAGAAGAAGGGAAGGCAAGACTCCCTTAAAAAAACAGCAATTGGAGAGAAGCTTCTATTCATTTTAAAATTATTCATTACATTATTACGAACAGGGTATTCTAACAGCGCCCAGTTCTTTTTGCCATACACATTATTTATCAACCGTATTATTTAGAAATTAGTGTTTTTAACTTCAACGCATCTAAAGTGATTGCAAAAACTTTTCCTTCTTCGATGATTTTTAAAACAGAATTTACACCAGAGTTGGCCAAAACGTGGCGCAAATGTGTTTAATTTGACGATTGAAAGTACCGCATTGCACATTTGAGTCTGTTTGTATTTCGGATGAGAAGTCCCTTTGCATTGTTAAAAAGCAGGGTACAGTTAGACATATATTATAAATAAATACAATTTATGGCCAAAAGCCATCAATAGAAGATTAACTGACAGCCTCTGTAGTCCAGTGTCTAGAGTAGAAGACTCATATTAAAGAGGTCCAGGGTTCAATTCCTGGCAGCGTATTGATTCTTCTATCTGTTATCACGTTCCTTCACTGGACTGAAACGCAAAATTGGTTACTCAATTAGGATGTCGCTAATGATATTTGATGTTTGTGTGACTATAAACACAATATTACCTAATGAATAACAGTTCTTCTAGTAAACAGAATTCCAAGTTCCAAACCGATCTCGGTCTCAGTGTCAACAGCTGTAGTCCAGAGTTATCTTCACCAAACGAGCATCATTAAGCTATCACCGTACAGGTACATCATTCTTAACTTTTCTAGATTGGAGCCCAATTAAAGTGGTGTAAATTAATTTAACTGCCTCAAAGTTATTCCTTTTAGACGTATAAGCGAAGCAGTTTCTGTCATTATAACTATTCACCAACCCCTAACCATGAACGTATGATGCTATAAAATGTGAACGAGTTATGTAACCTCATGTGTCGAAAGATGGGTACTTGGTATGCAAAACGCTAGCTACCCACGATTTACACTATCATGCTGCCTTTATAAAGTCTCGTGTTTAAGTGAGCTCCGGCCTAACCGCGCTGCCATTATTGCGTAATTGACCGTAGCACGGTTTATTGACGAAACTTTATCTCTTTAGCTGTACATAAATAATGTTTTGGCCTGTAAGTTGTAATTACCGCATTCCTTTCGTTCTTTCTTTCGCTGTACAACTCATTGAGAGCCTTGGCCTACTGGATCGACTGTGGACTGTTATCTTACATTACAAATTTCGAATACAAAGCGATACGTAGTCAGCGTATCTATTCTCTAATAGTCTTAATCCCAGTTTGCGTGACTGTAAACATCCAATCCCCTGCCAGAATTCAAACCCGGGACCTCTGCGTTCTGAGGCAGTGACGCTAGTCACTCGACCACAGAAGGTCGGCATTCCTTTTGTGTAGGGGATAAATATTACGTCGATGGTTTAGAGATTTTCTGAGTTACTTTATGTTACCATTGCGAGCCCGGTAGCAGATACAAAATGAAATTACTTAAACATAAATACTCCTAATCTAAAACATAATCATAGTCCTTTAAAGTGTCTATACACCCGAAAGAATTATAATAATTTAACACTTCACTTCACTTTGACTTTAACATTTAAATTCGAATATGTATTTATATTATTCAAAATGAACACTTCACTTGACACGTTTTTTGAGATTTGTCCTGAATTTGTTATCCTGAAGAGGATTTCCTCCAAACACATCCTACACGTAAATTATTCCAGTCGTTGACGACACTATTTAGGAATGAGAATTTGCCAACAACTGTTTTTTGCTTTCTACATTTAAATTTTGAATTGATGATCCCATCTACCTGCACAACTTGGCTTTCGCATTTTGGAGCTACTTCCAATCCATGGTTTTTGCTTCGTATGAGCTTTGAATAGCAAATGCAGCCTTGCTTCTTCCCTTCTTTGTGACTATCTCCCAAGCTAGTTGTTCTACGTTTTCGTTAATATGATCCGGCCCTTCTCGCACAAAATTAGCAGTCCTTTTCCAATTTTTCTATAATGAACCTATTTCATATTTTCTATACGAATCCTAACTAAAGATAAATATGCCACCTCCTTTGATTTTGAACTTGCCTTTTTCATGAAATTTAAGTAATTTCACGCTTTTTTGGCCTTGAAATTCACCTTTTACTCCCACCCAAGTCTGTTATTGAAATATATGCCCAGATATTTTCAGTTTGTTGTTACCCTTGGAATTAGTTCCCCACCTATTCTATATTCTGTCTCATTTAACAAGGTGCGTTTTGTAGCGAGATTGAGCTGCTTTTCTTTTCATTAATTTTAATTTCTTTTCCTGAGTCCAGATATTGACTTTATCTAGGTCTTCTTGTAATACTATCGGGTCTTGCTCGTTCGTTATCTTTCTGTAGATGATGCAGTCGTCAGCAAAAAGCCTGACCCTTGACTTTAAAGAATTGGTTTGGCATTAATAAATATTAAAAACAGTAATGGTCCGATTACAGAACCTTGAGGAACTCCCGACATTGCAATGCCTGAATCCGAAAATTGTTCTCCGACTTTAAAATTTTGCGATCTGGGTAAGATTGAAGTCGTTACTCTGAAACTGTCTGCGTATCGCGTGACATTGGAAAATGTCCTGAGGGAATGATGGACCGAAACATTTTCTGGGTTGAACTACAAATCACCAATACTTCAACGCAATCGGATGAATGGAATAGAAACGCATACGGGACAGACATACAATAACATAAATTAATTCGCATATATTTATATACTCTATATTATAGAGGATTTAAAGAGAGGCTTGCAGCTTTCTATTTTGTAAGTGGAGGATGTGGGCGGGAGTGGAGGATGAATCAGAAACAGGCAACTCCTATTTAATAGCAAAAGAAGGGATTTGTAATGGAGGAATGTGGTAGGTAGAGCAATGTGATATGAATTAATTGCATTTTTTTAACTTCGAGAACATTTACCCCAATTGGCAAAACCGTAACAATTAAGCAAATAAAAATATTTTTACCATATTATTATCAACTTTCCGCCTCAATAACATAAACAACAATCACGCTGAACTTAATTCAGCAAGTCAATTAATGAGGCGTTTTGTTTTCATTTGCAACTTCCAATCCTCTAAACGGTTATTATCTGAAATATATTATACAATTGCATTTTGAACAAACTAGATGTATAGCGCATAAGTCAGTTTATTTGATTTTTCATTTCAATATAACTTAACTGTGGTGAGCATTTACCCGCTAAGATCTGTTGCTGCATCCAGAAGGAAAATTCCCGTAAAGGCACGTTTAAAAATAGCCAGAATCCCGGAAATTTCCTCGCCCTTACAGGGGCAAGTTGCATTTTTGTTAATCAACCAGTAAATATTTAATAGATCTGTCTGGTGGTGCTGAGGCCAGTTTCCACCAATTAGGGGAGCTGTAAGAAAAAGGGAGATGGTAGAAAATATAAGGAAGAATTTTACAGAGTGCCAGAAAGTTTTCTGGTTGAGAATTGACGAAGGACAATCGTAGAGTGAAACAGATGACCACGTGACTGAAATAACAGGGTGTTGCTTTAAGTCTTATGACAGAAATCCTTTTATGGTAAGCCGTTGAAAGTTTTTCCCTGGGAGTGTGGCGACTATAAATTAAAATTTTTATCAATATTTTTTCGAGTTTCCATATGAAACGCGGTAACATGAGAAAAAAGTATCATGTTTAGTTGCCAGAAATATTTTCGTTATACAGTTTCTTATGATTCCTTTTCAGTGAATAATATGTATAAATGATGAGACAGTTATTTGTTTTTATTATTTCCAACCGTCTAATTTAATTCCGGTCCCTTTTCGATTTAATAGCTATTATTTTACCGTTTTTATAATACACAACTGCCAGTGAGAGTAACATGAAAAGAATAATTAGCTTAAAACGGTATATTAACGGAAAAACATAAAGAATCTCTACTTGATAAAATATATCCACAAGACTAGAGGAAAAGTAAAGAAAAATGAGCATCACCGTTAATTTAGTCCACGTTCACGCCTTTAAATCTGCATAATACCAACATCCGTGACTCGTTGGTGATTCAGAGCCGCGAGAGAGCCACTGGTTTAACATTTCCTCTAGCAGGAGACGGAAAAAACTTGCCTAGTCAAGGTTGCGCGTCGTGGACGTTCACCAAAGGTAATGACTATTTAAACGCGGACCAGAAGCCCCGTTGCGATTAACGAGGAACTAAATAAGGGATTAAACTACGTAAAATATATTCAGACTACATCTTCTGCCTGGTTTATGAACTAGTGGAGTTTTTTTTACCCTGCGTGTGTACTCAGCGTCGCTTCACTTCGTTTGCGTAACAAAGCATTCCGTACCACCTACATCATGCTCATGCAAATGAAGAACTTTTTTAGAGGAAAGGGGGAGGGGTGTTGGGAGAAGGAAGAAGAGTTCCTGTCCCGAACTTTTTTTTTCTCTCGCCAACGCGACGTAAGCTAGAGTTAATCGGCCATTAGCTGAGAGGGCTCTAACACCCCTGGCGCCTCCCAATAAACTAGTGGATTTTATGGTTATCCCACGACTAGCAGCCTAGGAATTCTCCACAACAACTGTTCCTTATCTCTTGCCAACGAGGACAGTTATTTCCTTTACAATAGTTTAAATAAATAAAAGTTACTTAAATTTAATTTATCTTTTTACAATATACCGGAAATTATACTCTTAACGTTGAGTTTCTATTTTATACGCAGTGGTTTTCTGTCATAATTCATAAGTAGAAAGCCTTTTCATAATATTATAAATTGTTTAATTTTGAATTCTACATTGTTTTTGGCAATATTGTCACAATTTTGCTACTCAAGAAAATATACTTTTATACAGTTTAATTTATTAATTTTATTCTATAATATTTAATTAAACAACCTTAAGATGACAACTGCAATACAAAATAATTATTTTCATGTTGGAGCATTTTTCAATAAAGTTGGCTATATTAATGTGTTTTCTGCTACAGTTATGACAAGATCACAACAACTATAATGAATCATTAAAATAAATTTATTTAAATATATATATGCCTAATGTTAATGTTATGTACTGATTACTTTATAATTTTATAAAACTGACCCCATGTTGACAACACATCGTGTCTGTTTGTACAATCGCTTAAACGAAAACATACAATAAATAAGTTAAAGTAGTTCGACATTATTTAATTTATGTTGCGTGAATGTATACAGTTGATACACACCCAATTACGCGTATATCATTATTTTTCTCGTATGGTAACTTACGACTTATAGACACATCACTGATATAATATATAATTCAAGAAAAAACATGAATATATGTGTTATAATAATATATGTGTCAATATATGTTCCATTTTATA
Organism: Eucriotettix oculatus; assembly: GCA_034510155.1. Taxonomy (NCBI): domain Eukaryota; kingdom Metazoa; phylum Arthropoda; class Insecta; order Orthoptera; family Tetrigidae; genus Eucriotettix; species Eucriotettix oculatus. The sequence goes on from CM067378.1 coordinate 16,348,436, forward strand.
GGTAATAAAAAAATCATGATAAACCATATTCGGCTTATAGAATTTGGGAGATGAAATACTTTTCGTTGGTAGTAAAATGATTTTAGTTTTGGTCAATTTACAATTTTAATTATTTAAATATATATTAGCGTATATTTGTAAGTTTTAAGTATGCAGACTTTAATTTTAACGTCTTTAAATCTCCTTTTATTATAAAATTTACAATAGTTTCCTGTTAAAGCTAATATAAACCACTTTTGCAAATCTGAGTTTAATTGTACAGAATTTGTTACGTAAAATACTTATTTTGCTCAAATAAAAAATCATCGCTATTATTTTTAACATAAGATATTAATGCTGTATTTCTTTCGATTTTAATGTAAGATTTTGCTTGTCAATGACACTCGTAGATTTTATTTATTATTCTCTAATATTGTTAAAAGGCTTCTTTGTGAATTTAAAATCAATAATTTCACTTTTTTATATTTAAAACGTTGTATGTTAAAATGAGTGCAAACGTGATGAATATTAATTTGAATTGCATCATCTGGGAACTTTATCGTGGTCAATTGTGCGTTACCTTTCTTATGGCGATCGAGTAGTCAGTTACTGTTAAGTGTTAATTTGATGCTAATTTTTAATGAGACTGATTTTTATACAATAAAATTTATTTGAAAACACCCATGTTAACAGCTTAATTAATTTTATTTCGTAGTTTTTAAACCTTTTATTAGAATAAAACAAAGTTAAAATATTTTGGAATTTATAATTTATAGTCCTGGGTTACTGAATTGAAATAATTCTTCTAGTCTGATGAAATATATGCTTTATGGAAGATCTAATAGTTTGACGATTATTGTTCAAAATTATACTAGTCATTTAATCAATATTTACGAGTCTCTATTATTATAATTTTCCAATTCATTAATTTTTTCTAGATTTTTCCTTTGTAGTTTTAGTTTTAACACTCATAGCTACTGGTTTTAACTCTTATTTCGTTCGATTGGTTTGTGATAATTTCTTGATTCCGTAAGTAATTATACATTAATTATCTTATAACTGTAATATTTCCATCATTTTCTAAAGTGGCTTTGTATTTTTGTAGTTTAAACGCTCCTGGTGAAGTTCCAAATGTAAGGAGAAAAACGGAATGTACTATTGTTCATAAATATTTTATATAATTTATCATATAAATTATATAGAAAATTATTATTAATTTCGATACAATATGATATTGTACCTAGATAATAAAATATTTAATATAAAATAACGTCTTCTTGAGTCCAAGTTTTCTACATGTTTCGAAAATTTATTATTATTTATTGTCATAGTTTCATTGTTATCTAAATTTCCATGTGGAACATGTTGTAATTGGACTTCATTTAAGGAATAAATCAAATTCTGAAAATAAAAGAATGTATAGGTTAAATAGGCAATATAAAATGATAGGGAATAACTGGGTAATAATATTAGGGATGTGGAAATAGAGGAAAATGGAAACGATAAGTTTCTAGGTAGAGTGAAGAATGGAGGATACTGAGAAGAAAGAAGAAATGACATTTTTAAAAAATAAATGTCAAGAGTTGAACTGAAACTCTTTCTACAGTTTTTAAAGGAACACTGAAAGAACTTAAGAGGAAAAGGAGGATAAGTTTAAGTCGTGTGACTAAAAAAAGGAAAAGTTGGAACAGAAACAATTGGAAGAAATTATAAGTTTAGGAACTTGCCACTTTCTTCAACATCTGAGAACCTGTAGTCGTTGCTGAGGGGTATAGAGCTGGACTGCAGAAATATGGAGTCAGGTTCGAGTCCGAATTAACTCACACATTTTTTATTGTTACCTTTATTTACTTTGTTACCTTTCACTTATAATATTTTCTGTTTCTGGAATATTCCATGAATATTGCACTAAATTGCACTAGATCTCGAAGCTGAGGCAGTCTTTCACAGTTCCAGACTTTGCACAGCAGTACGTGTCAAATCAATGTCTATGATCTCTAGCAGTGTGTGTGTTACTGTATCTCACGATCCTTCTGAAACATGACACTATATATATACGATATTCTAGCAAGTGGCAAGTTCCTAAACTCACATCTTCTTCCAATTGTATCTGTCGCAAGCTTTCCTTTCTGTATATATTTAACACTCCGACGACTTAAATTTATCCTTCTTTTCATCTTCAGTCGTTTCATCGGTCCTTTTAAAACTGTAGTAAGAGTGTCAGTCCCTCTCTTGACATTGTTTAGGAAAAGTAATTTCCTCTATTCTTCTCAGTACTTTTTCATTCATCATTTTGGTACCCCAATGAAATAACTCTATACAAAAATTAACAAAGTTCATTGTATTGCAGTGTTAATCGTTACATTTTGTTATGTAAGTAAAATCATTGCAATTTCGTTTCTGAAAAATTAGTCACACGGAAAGAAAAGATTCTTCATAGATATTTTTTGTCTTCAAGACGTTTGGGTGTGTTTCAATTATTTCTTCTCTGAATAAAATTTCTACGACTGATTATGACTTAGATTGTAATTGAATACCTATAAGATTTTACCAGTCTCTACCTCAAAATGTAAATAAACAATTAATAAAATCGTCACATAATTGCTTTCGGTTTAATGTTTTATACTTGCTGTATGAAAACTGAAATTTATTGAAACTTTTTCAAAGTAATCGTTCATCCTAATTTGTTTAAAGTTATATATTTCTCAGAGTATCTTATTAAAAAAAATTAATGTCACGTGATTTATTTTATCCCCATATAAACGTTCTGCAATTCCGTGAGACGTTTTTCGGTTCGAACTATTTACCATATTGAATACTGAGCATCAAGTATTGGAACGAGGGTGGAATAAGTAGGTCCTTAGAGCAGATGTCTCACGAAGAAGGTGTCCTGTGAACACTACGTTTATTGCCAACTATAACTCCTCTGCGGTTTGGAAGACGTAAAACCTTCAAAGGCATCGGTAACTTTTGTATTTGTAGAGGCAACAGATCTTGTAGCAGCAATATAGCACGTGGCTCGAGGTAACAAAACCGCGAACTTTGGAAGGAAAGGGAAGCCACAGTCGCCCCCTAATCTGCAGTTAGTATTCAGCACACAGCAGCCGTGCGGAATCTGGACTTGAAGAATTCGTAGGAATCGGTGAGCTCGGTGTCACTAATCCCTGCAGGAGACGCGTGGGCAGGTCTGGAGGCGCGTGCTGCCCAGGTAAGGAGAACACCTTGTTGTGTTATTGCCTCAGCATCTGCCAATCCTTCCGCAACCATCTCGCAGAACGCCAGCCAGCATCTGCCTCGCAGCCAGCGCTTTATTTGACGTGAACGGGGAAATTTGTTTTCGACGGCGAACCAAAAGGGTTCCGTCGTAGAATGTCTTTTACGGCGCACTCACGGCACAAACACCTTTGTGTGCGCCAAAATTGATGCCAAGACTGAACGCAGCCTCAAAGGGGTTCGGGTCAAGAAGAAGAATACGAGGCTATGCAGAAATGGCCACATGGCCTCAGTGGCCAGCTGCACCAAGGAACATCTGCGAAAACGAACCGCCACTTAACAATGAAGAAAACACTTTAGCAGATGTCCGATTATCATATGAGGATATTATTTATAGTGTCTCTAGCAAATAAAGGTCCCCATGACATAATTTATTTATAATTCAGTCGAAGAAAAAGGTTTATCAGATGTCTTCTTATTATATAAGGACTTTATTTATTTTGTCTCCAAGAAATCTAGGGTCGCCGTGATATTATTTATTCACAATGCGGCACAGCCAAATAAATTAAATTATTTTCTACCATCGTCGTCAAAATAATAGAGCCCTGAGATTGAAACCTCACCATGCCCTTTAGGAATGGCCAATACGTATAATTTAATACCATTATGTGATATTTAAATGAAAAAAATGAAAAGCATTTTATGCATGCGTTTTAGTGAAAAAACTGAAAAAAGTCACGCTTTCTTGTCCTTCTTTCAAATAGCTCTAGAGAGTCCGGAGGACGTCCCAATATTGAAATATACTACATTACATTTGGAATTATGCGAAAAAAAGTTCACAAATATTATTTGGAGAAAAATTTGCCAACAATGTTATAAATTGAAAGAAATATTGGAAGAGAACTTCTCTGATTTTCCATAAATGAATTTTCAACTTTGACATGGTACTTGACAAAAATTGGTTTCCAATTTTAAAAAAATATGAAAAACGTATAATTTTGGCAGTTGCAGCTTCAAGCCCCGCTTATTTTCGAAAATCCGCCAGTTGAGGAATAGAATGTACAAACATTTTCATACAGATGAGACGTGATGCGTAAAGAGCCACAGTATGCAATATATATGGCAAGATAATGTTCCAAAAGCTCAAGAGTTTCCAAATTTTCATATGCTTCGCGGCACGGTACAAGAAATAAACATATGAAGAGGACGCTTTGAAACACTATCTGCTCCTAACATTATTGGAAAAGATTTTCCAAATTAAATTCGTGAACAGCCAAGAAGAGGGGCGGAGAAGAGTCGGGGCCAGGCCATCGGGCAGGGGTGCCATCCTACTTAAGCTTCCCGGTCCAAAAAGCGTTCCTTTCTCCCGACACTATTTAAAAAATCGTACAAAATTTTGGCGCATTGCTACATCAATGAAGCTTATATTTTATAATTACGACTTTCAACCGCTATAAGAATAGCTCTGTTCCACTCTTCTGCGATGCGCTGTACAAGAGTTAGAAATAAATTAATTTTTAAAAAAATTAAGAAACAGATAATTCAAACTTTGCGGATAGTTTTGAAAGGGTTTACACTGTGCCTTGTTAAATTTTCAGACCATTTAAAGAAATAGTTTGAAATCTATGAGTTTCCAAAGTCCAGATATATAAAAGAATGTCAAAAAGGGCCTTTTTATAGTTTTTTCGTTAAAACGCATGCATAAAATGCTTTTAAAAATCTTTCATTTAAATATCACAAAATGGAATTAAATTCTGCGCACAATGAAACCTTTCACAATACCATTGGTCATTCCTAATGGGAACAGTGAGGCTTCAAACTCAGGGCTCCACTATTTTGACGATGAACGTAGCCAGCTAAATTCAAATCACCGCTCTTTTTTTTTTCATCCGAACGAAGCACAGAGAAGTGGCAAATAATAAAATGTTACAAAATATATTTTTCATTTCTTCTGCAAACCAATATGATCTGAGAATTTGTGAAATTGATACCGCCTTTATAATTAAAATTATGTAAATCCAAGAGGATAACTTAAATGACAGCTTTTTAATCCTTGCTGCATATCATGTTTTAAATCCTCCAGAAACCAAAAAGTTTTTATGGCTGCAATAATTTGTAGTACATCAGTCAACGTGTTTTTCACATTAAATACAACGAATAAATTAACGACCAATTACCAGACATTATAGTATATTTTAATTAATTCCACGTTTCTTGAAATCTTAAATCAAATTGAAGATCATAGGATACCCCAGTTTATTTTTATTTTTTCTAAAGGTAGTATAGACTGCCTGGTCATTATCGACCACAGTGACAGTTATTTACAAATAATTTTACAATGAGTAAATATTTTCGACCAATTTCAAACTTTATTTTTATTTTCTTTGTAAAAAATTGTTTGGAGTTTTCATGTTTCTCCACAGGATAATAACCTGAAGATTGTACAAATAGGTACCGAAACGTTGTGTTTTTCCTCTTTGGAAATTGTTAAAAATAAAATCTGAAATTTCTCGGAAATTTTTACTTATTATTTCAAAATCAGTTTTGATCCCAGTGCATTTATTCAATGAAATGTTTTCTGGTTTCAACCCGGCATATATTAGAATTAAAAACTGACGTTTCGATGAACATCTCATTCATCTTTATTAAGTACTTAACTGTTTTAAATTCTAAAAGGCCCAGCTTGAAATCCAAGAATATTTTAATCGTTTTACAGAAAATATACTATAATAAAACTACATTTGGAATAAATTATTAAAATTTCAGGTTTCTTAAGACATTAGTGAAATAAATAAAAATAGTAATTATAATTTTGGTAAATAAATAGTGGTCCTATGAACCAACTACTGGACTGCTTCCTGGGTCAGATTAAACCAAATTGTGACTCGAGAATAGTAAGCAACAATGTAATTTAGACAATGAGACGTTGTGGGAAATTGAAAATATGTATGGCATAGCACATAACAACCTCTCAATGTAACAATAAATGTTATCAATCATAAAATAAATAAGCTTAAAAATTATTGAATATGATAAAATTTTTGTAAATAGTTAAAAGTTAAAAATTAAAGTATAGAATATAACTTAATAATAATAAACCATTGCTCTCAGTAATTATCAGTCAGATTGTTCCGTCATAATCGCAGTTTGTCATTTTGTTCAAATTTTTTGATGAAAATTGCCGAATAGGTTATTCGATGAAAATTGCCGAATATAAACGTATTATAAATAGATAGCACGGAAACAAAAAATGTCGCGCGCGACATTGTCCATCTGTATTACTGATAATTGAGAGTGCACCGACTGTATCGTCAGTTAGTTAAATATTGCGTGTTGTAGAGTGAAGTCGAGTTCTAACGAGATTTTTTTTTGCAATTACATTACAAATTACAAATAAAAATTGTTAAATAAATTAAATTTTAGTTTAAAATAATAATATTGACCTTCTAAAGTGAAAAAAGGAAGTGTATATTTACAGACCAACTAAAAAAAGGTTATCTCTTTTGGAAAAAAGTTTTTGGACATATTGACAAAGTTAAATGTAAACAGTTCTCATCAGAATTTTCGGTGGCTCATGGCGGTCGTTAAGACATAAAAAATCATTTAAAAATGTGCAAAGTATAAGTTCGGAAGAAAGACAAAAATGGAAAAATGTCGGCCGGATCGGGGACTCAAATTCAGGACCTCCAGTTTTCCGGGGCTCGAGTCTGTGTTCCGGTCGACATTTTTCCATTCTTGTCTTCCTTCTAAAATATCTACTTCCTTATCCTAAGACTAGATTATTAGTGGCAAGAACATTTCTGTAAAATATCATCATATTTCAATAATGCTAATTCAGAAGATTAATATCTCCTAAAGAGGCTAAGAAGTCTGTTTGATAAACACTATTTTATATTAGTATAGTGAAGTTATTTACTTTTAATATTTGCTATTATATCGAAATATGATTTAGAATTCCACTCGAATATAAATAATTTCCTAATATTTTCCTTCAGTTTATGTATGTTTTGGAGAAAAAACATCATTGTACCCAGCCATCGTTGTTTTTAACGCCTCCTTCCCAGAAGAAAATCGTACGGATGCCCATGTTATGAGTTTTGAACAAATTCTCAATTTTGACCCGGTTTCGGAAAAGAAATTACGGTTATATATATAGTATGTTTTACAATAATTATGCTGACAATCTTCATTACGTCACTGATTGAAAGAGTTGCAGAAATATTCTTCGTCCACCTCCCGGGACATGAAGTCGTAATACCTGCAGGGGGATAGGTTTAAGAAGCAATTAGCAAGTACCACGACTTTGCTTTCCTCCTCCTTTTGCAAGAGTAGGGAGCGAATTTATCTCGCGCGGAGTGTCGGAGCCATATTGCTCCGAGTAATATTTATAAGATCCGGTTTTAAAGGCCAGTGGAGGAGCTTGCATTGCGCTGCCCCATCACGACTTCTTGCTACTGGCATTTCGGTCGCTCCTCGGCACGACCGGAGCGAATTCATCACTGGTCAAGCCAGATAAGGCCCTCATTCCTTTGTCTAAAGCAGCCCGCATACACACACACTCTTGGAATTTATGGCGGATTGCCTCGTAATTTGCCCTCAAGTAATCATACGTCTAGTTTCGGCGCTAACTCTAAATCTTTACGGAAAATTCAATTGTAATTAACTAAATGTCTTAAAAACAAACTAGGGAAGGAAAAGTATTTTAATCTTTCTTATTGTTTGATCAACTATATGTTAATAAATGCTATTACTGGCTCAAAATTATGCATATATTTCATCAGCGACTTTCTCATTAAACGCAGCTCTCAATAATGAAAAATATGGAAGGAATTACAGTCAAATTTCCCAAAACGGACACTTCTAATAACCAAAAATCACTCATACCCGGACAATTTTATTTCCCCCGCCACCATTCCATATGATTTACTAAGAAAGGTACTTCTAATAACCGGACAGTCTGATAAACGGACACAAACACTATTTTTACTTTCGATAATAATGTCACTAAAACCGGACAGAAATTCGAAAACAAATCAGGATTCCAGATGGCATTACCCCTACTTGTTTACTTTCACTTTGATCAGGGGTGCTCAAACGATCGATCGCGATCGACCGGTCGATCCCGAGTGCTTTTTAAGTCGATCTCGAGAAAAACTTACCGACATATTCACAGATTTTGTTTTAGTTGATCCTCAAAGAGGTCAGAATAATCCCCAAATCACTGTCTTCTGTCGTAATAATCCCCTGCTACCGGCGAAAGACGGCTTTATCAGAGGAACGCGCGGTACTTGTCAAAGAAATTCCGCGACGCGCGACGGTTTTGACTCACACCGAATTTTCTATAAACAAACCATTCTTTAGTTATGTACTTGAGAACATTCGAGACTTCGTCCGCGCCGATATAAATGTTGCGCTTGTGGGAATAGGAGTCAGTTTTGTGACATTGTGTCGAGCTAATGACGATTTTCCTTCGTTTTTCTCAGTCCATTGCACTATCCATCAACAAGTTCTAAACATGAAGGAGATTATGGGCATTTCAATAAAAATTGTAAATTCCATCCGTGCCCATTGTTTACGTAATACGTAACTTATATGCCGCTAAATAAGAATATATACCATTAAAGGCTTAAACGCGATAGGTTTAGTAGCTTCTCTTCTTTCGAAATTCAGAAAAATTGATAAATTCACAGATTTAAGACTCCAAAACGAGAGTTCATTCAAAAGGTCAGAACTTAGTCAAGTCAGCTGCCAGGACTTCTTCTTTGACCAGTGATCATGTTCCACTCCTATTTTATAAACATCAGTACTATCCAGTAAAAAAGGGTATCCTGCTCTACCTTGCTATACCGTTCCGCCCCGAGTACCTCTATATAATAAATGAAATAAATATTTCAATTATTTGAACGATTTTTTTAATAAATAACACCAGTGAATCACAGATATATCAACCTACGTTAACGTTGAACGGCAACCGGATTCAACAAAATACGCACGCAACCACAGCATTAGCTACATTTCAGTGCTGAAGTATGCAAAATATCATTCTATACCGTGACGAAATTTTCTTAAAACTCTTTTGATGCCCGATTTTCACCTATTATTTATTTATATTAGCCGGGAAATGAAATGATTTCTAAGTCAATACTTGTTTTAAGTGGCACTTTTTTTTTGGACCATGAGCCCCATATTGGGCACACAGGAACCTATTCTCATTGGGGTTTAGCGCTAAATTAACGGTTATGATGAGTGAGGGTGTTACCCAAATCATGAATTCTCCTGGAACCTTTAAAAAACACAGTACCTTTAAGAAGCCTGAAATATTAATTCTTTGGATACTTCTGGATTTTTTGACGGTTTCGCGTCATATATTTGTAAACTCATTTGCCTTAAGATGAATTTGCTATAACTTTAATCTGCATATTAAATGAAACCTGGTTCGGTAGATTACCTTAAGTGTTATTTTTAAATTTTATTTTATGTCCCATTAACTGCTGGTTCATGAGCTACAGTTTATCATTTTTATAATGTATTTAACTTCATCAGCCTTGGATATGAAACTAAATGATTTGCCTATTGCACACATAATGAGATTGTTAATTTTATTTTTCAGTTCCCAAAGTATTTCCTGAAAATCTGGATTATCTGCAGATTGGTCTCTGCAGAAAATAACCGACATGAGCTTATTCTTACCGAGCGTAGTTTTTATGGCCGTAATAATGTCTTAGCAGTTATTCGATCTAGTTACTGGGAAAAAAGAATTTACTTCTTCCTATCCCTGCCCTGGCTTATACGGTCATTAAACAGATTTACGAACGTTAAGATGAAATCTTAAAGCGATATTCATGTAACGTAGAGGTGCTTTCAGCGTAATGACAGTTAAGTGATTACGATACAAGGCTGTAATTATAAGATTCCTGAGGTAAACACGTTATGAATTCTGCACTAAGTTTAAAAGAGCAAATAGTATGTTGCCGTATAACGTAAATTATTACTACTTTGTAATGCAAGTTTAATGAGAAACGTGACTTAATCTTTCATAATGCGCCCCAGATTCGACATTTTGCTGAAGAACAACAAAGCAGTTATATGGAACTGTATATAATGTGATATTTTCTGCGACTTTTATTCATTTCATAGTATTCTACGATAGCTAACGGATTCTGCGTCCTGAGGATTGTTATAAATCGCAATTAGTCAACGTTGAAACAGTTTTGTTGTCAAAAATATATACAACTTTTCAAAGAATGTTAAACGTATTATGTTGTAAATTATCATACTATTTTAACCTGCTGGTTAATTCACTAATTTTAATATTTATTAATATCGGAATAATCTATATATTGAAATTATAAAAAGTCTTTATTAAAGTATGGTTAATTAACGGACAAAATTAAATACCACAATATCATCCTGCAATCCGTTTTCCTTTTATGAAATAATTCAAAAACGCAAGAGGTGAACGAACGACGCAGCACACAAACAGATTTACTGAATGTGTAAAACAGCTTACTGTTCTGAACTTATGCGATTCATATAGAGGAACACCCTATAGTCCAATTAAAATTTAATGGTGCTTGGGTTTTCCAAGTGAAGGAAGAAGCTAATGGATTTCATATACAGCTAATTAAAAACAATAAAATGCACAATGATTGTCCGGTAACGATGCTTGTCCCGCTTTCCGATTGAGTGAATTCAATGCAATAATTCTCACGGAAAATGATAATCAAGCGCCATCTACTTTTTATTTGACTATTGCTATTTAAAAATTCTTTGATATTATTCTTGTCCTGCCATTTGTTCTTCCATTAGAATATTCAGGAAAATTATTGCACGTAAGATGTCGGGGAGTTCTGATATTGTAGTTTATATAATCAAAATTAATTCATTTTAACTATTAATATTTATATTTTCTTTTACTAGAAAAGTATTTATTATTTGTGGCTTGTTGAGGAGAAACTGTAGTTGTTTCTTGAAAGAGAAGCATTGTCTGTGTTTTAATTTTTAAGAGAAGTAACTTCTGACTGAACAGTAAAGAACTTAATCATAAATTTTGCCTGGAACTATTCTTATAATCTTCTTCAATGCAATATTAAAATACAAATTAAGGTATGTTTACAAATCACACACTTATATTCGAGTAAATGATAAGTTAAGGTCTAACTGTAATTTAATGTTTGAAGTAAACAATTAGGAGAACAGAAAAAAGTAATACAGAGGAGTCCAGAGTTTGGAGGCAGCGTTCAGAGGATGATCCGCAAATGCTCAGAGAGACAGATGGATCCCTGAATGAAAGGATGAGTATTAGATTTTAGGTGCTGGAAAGAAATAACATAAAATAATTTATTTACTTTATCTTTATAGGATAATAGTTATATTTTAATTTATTACGACCATTGTATTTATTCATAACATCTCAGTAATTTCTTGCTATTGTAAATAAGTTTTCTGAAGATACGTACCTCAAATCCGGTCCTCCTTTTGGTCGTGAGTGGTCATGCCGCCATTGTCACGACGTAATTTATAGTTGCTGTATGGGATATGGATGGTGTAGCGGTCAGCATCTCTGACTCACATCACAGAGGTCCCCATAAAGAATGTAATAGAAATTGTGAAGTAACCTGTAAATAGTTATGAACACCACATCAATCAGAAAAAAACTATGGTATTTAATTTTGTTGACAATGTCCCATTTTCTTTATCATCTGAAAGTTTTAATTATGTTCTCAAAATATTGTGTGCTAATTATTGTGCTGTTGATTTCATTGTAAGGTTTAATAATCTCAGAATTAATAATATTTATAATGATAAAAATAATGTGTTCAAAAATCTACTTCAAATAATTACATTATTTTACATCTTTACGAATATCATTCTACGTAATTAAAAATGTTATTTAAGAAATTCAATTTCTCAGTAATCTTTAAATCTGTAAATTCTTTATCTAGCTTTGATAAAATGTATTAAGATGTTGATTGTCATAATGATGTCCGCAAAATTTCTTGTTATAATTGTTCTTACTGCTATATTGGTAAGACTAAACGATCTTTGTCAATTAAAATTAGGGAGCCTAAAGTAATTCTAAATTTTTTGTTTGGTAAAAATTCAACTATTGTCTTGAAAAAATAATTCGTTTAATTTTAATAATTTGGTTATTCTAGAAATAGGAAATAAAATTTAAGAAAAGGTTAATTTCTGAAATATTATCGAAAATACTATATAGGAGGATGGAACGTCTGATAGAATGCGAGTTAGGAGAAGACCAGTTTTGTTTTAGAAAGAATGTAAGGGACAAGCGAAGCAAATTTGACTCTGCGTCTTATTTTAGAAGACAGAATAAAAAAAGGCCTACGTTCATGGCATTTGTAGATTTAGAAAAACCCTTGAAAACTGGAACATACTACTAACGATTCGAAGAGAACAGGAATAAATTATCGAGAATGAAGAGTTAGCCGTAACATCTACATAAGACAGTCAGCAGTAATTAGAATTGAAAGGCAAGAAAGAAAGCAGGTATCAAGAAAGGAGTACGAAAAGGATGTAGTCTCTCGCCCAAGCTCTTTAACTTACATATCGAACGGGCGATGAAGAAAGAGAAGAAATAAAAACACCTACGTTTACGTTTTGCCGATGATATTATACAAGAATTGGGAAACTAAATAATTGGCATGAATGTGGTCTTGGAGAATGAGGATCAAAGATGGAAAGCCAAGGTAATGGAGATTGGGTAAGACCATTAAGAAGGAGGCAAAGGATGAATTAATCTTAGAAGATTAGGTAAGATATGGGATGTGGTCCGTGAAAATTTAAAAGGCTTTCGCAGAATAAGTTAGCATGGAGGATTGGATCAGACAAGGACTGATTACTAAAACAACCACAATTCCTGAAATGTTACATATCAAGCTAATAATTTTTCTTTTAATATATAAAATGACACTTCTCAACTAAATATGTTACTCGATAGTTTGCTAAACTTTTGGTTATTCTTTGATTTGCATTTTCTTTGTTCTCATTAACACAGCTTTTATTTTCCCATTCTGAATAATGCATTTTAGTGTCTGTATTTTTTATGGCTACTTTTTAACTTCTAATCTTCTGGTACGAACGTATTAAGGAAACAGCATTTCCTCTAATTCCGTAAAATGCTAGTTCATTGAATCAGATGTCGTGATGAAGAAAGAAGCGAGTACAAGTTGAATCCGCTACAGTGAAGGCAGAATGCATGCGGACCCTGAAAGACAATGTATAAGTTGTTAAATTTTACACTGGTACGGAAAAAGAGTTTTAAGAAAAGAGAAGAAATTTTACGAAGACCCACAAAGATTGACTTCGAAAAGTAGGCAAAAAGTTATAGCACATACTCCAGCCTAAATTGAAGACGGAGAGGGGAGTGGATGAAATCATTAAAACTTTAAAACTTTTAAGTGAAAAAATTGATTGGTGTCCAATTTGTAAAAATCTAAAGGAAAAATAAATTTTAAGGAATTTCAATATTTGAATTTTATGTTGAATTAACCAGTATAGAAATTTCTTTCAATGTTAAAATATAGTATAATGGGATTAAAAATTGTAAGAGAAGATATTCAATATCTTTGTATGAATGGCGTAATTCCCGGTGCCAACGTTTATCTTCAGAACTGTCGGATGATAACGGGAAACCACCACTGTAATAGTTTCCCGGAAAGGCTTTCCGCAATTATAGAACTTTCCACGGACATGCCTCAGGTCAATATGGTTCCTAAGCACCATCTGCTCTCCCCAAAAATCTTTCTTTCTTCTCGCTGAATTACAAATGATGTTGGTTAGAGTCACTAGCCGGCCATATGCTGCGTTCATCTGATTTTTTTTCATTTCTTAACATATTCCCCAAACAATGCTAACACTTAATCTAATAAAAATGAAATATTATTTGAAATAAAATAAATCTTCAAGGATATTTATTAAATTGTTATTATAACAGTTTTACATTTGTTAGACCAAAGCAAAAGTATTTTGGTGAAGAATATATATTACGTGATGGTCATTTGATTTTGTTACTCAAGAAAACACTCTTTGTTTAACTCCTCAAACTCAACAAAATTTGTTCAACTTTGTGAATTCAAAGGTGTGAGGCAAAACAATCTGGATTCATACTCATTCCCCGAAAATTATGACATATATATTACACAATTCATGAAGCAAGCATTTTTAATTGCAAATTACGGTACATACAGTAATACATGCTTTAAAACTATAATTACATTTATTTTTCATATTGTACAAATTTCATGTTCATTTCTTTGCCATGTTTCAATTAATTTGATATTTGATTTCATGATGACTATAGCTTATACCAAAAGCTCCCCTAGATTTTACTAAAACTTAATAACCAAAATGAAAATTAGATTTTGGTTTCTACAAAATTGTGACTTTTACTTTTTTACTGTCCTTGTCATATAAATCAAATTTGTTTATGCATTGTACAAATTATATATTTATTTGTATGTACTGTGTCTCTTGTAATTTTTAAATTCAATTGCTTTTAAATTGTAGATTACTTAGGCATATGCCGGAAAAAAACAACTAAATTTTAATAAAAGTTTATAATAAAACTGAAAATATATTCTTGGATTTACTTAAATTTTGAACTGATTTAAAACCAAGGATTTTTAATTATTATCATCAAAATTAAAATCAGTGTTTCAATACAAAAAAGCTTGAAGATTATAGCCCACATCTCAGTTTATTTGATTTAATTTAATTTTTCAATTGAATATAACTTAATTGCGGTGAGTGTTTGCCTGCTAAGATGCGTTGCTACACCCAGGTGGAAATTTCCGATGACGGTCCATTTAAAAATAATCAGGTTCCTGGAAACTTCCCTTGCCCTTATAGACCGAGGAAGTATTTTCACCAACCAACCAGGGAAAATTTTAATAGATTTGTCTGGTGATGCTGAGGCCAGTTTCCACCAATTAGGGGAGCTGCAAGAAAAGGGGAGAATAGTAGCTAGGCCATAATTTTGCAGCAACACTTGACAGACGGATGATCGGAAGAAGATCGGAGATAGAACCGGGAGTTGCTCAAAGTTATGGGGCAAAAATGAATCTGGTAGAACGTCGCAAGTTTCCTTCCTGGGAACAAAATACTTTTTGTTTTGAGTTTGCATCCTAAAACACGGTAAACTTGGAAGAGAGTATCATGTTGTGCAATCGTCACATTTCGTTAGTAAATATTTTCTCTTACTTTTCGTCAATAAATGTAAATTAGTAAAATTTAATTTTGATTTAATCTACGGACAACGTAGTGTGCCACAAGATAATGGATGTTTTAAAGATCTGTGAATAATTCTGAGAAATTACGTATATTTGTAAATTCGTATTAGGCAGCAGAGGGGCAAGTTATTTATACGTTAAATGATTTTAATTAAAAAATACGGATTATTTCATATTCCGACTGAATTAAATATTTTCAGTTATAGAGATAATGACGTCATTACTCAGCTTCACAACATTTACGAGCCTTCATTTTCTGCTACTAGGTTTAGAAAATCAATTAAGTTTTGTTGCGTGGCCCACACAACCAACTGAAACATTGCTAACTGAGGTCATTAAAAGGAACCCGTGATTAATGAGAAGTGGTCGCCACCATTGACTGTATTACGAGCTTTCTGGTAGTCGCCTGTTAATCCTTTTCTTCTCCGCGCCGTCGTAAACGCCACTAATAAACTTGCACCCATTCAAATCGTTGTGGGCGTCGTAATTTATGGGGAACTGCGGCTGCGGTAGCCGCGGCTGACTGCGTAAACGGAGACTTCTTTCTCCTGGATAATTGCGAACCCGTGCTGCCTGCAGACCACGCAAATTAGAATTCGTTTGCAGCGATTCAGCTCGGGATTCGTCTCGGGGCTGCCTTTCGCTGCGGTCGACAGTTTCGTCCTTACAAGAAGCCGATGACTATATCGGCTTGTTCAATCTTTACTATTCATTAATACGTTAAAGTATAAAGGAATTTTATGTGACAGCTCATATGAAATTTACTGCCTGATTTTATTCGTATGGCACAGTACATTTAATTTCCGTTTCTAATTATTTCTAGGACTTCATGTAGCGAAAAACTGACTGATAAATCACGGAGTAAGCACTGAAGCTGGAAAAGTGAAATTAACTTATCGGAAAACTCGTGCTGAGCCGTCTAAATTTCTCTACCGGAAACTGCAAAACATTCAAGAAAAATCTCATTATACCTTTTCAACGAGTAAGTGACATCACAACCTACAACGAGCTAAAAATATTAATTTCGATCTTTTGCTGACATCTTTTGTCTCTCCTTTTTTATTATATAAAAACTAATATCATACAGATTATCAGTTAAGCCAATATCGATACAGTACATACAATATAAAAAATCATGAAAATAAGATATGGTATATAATTAACACAGTTACGTGAGGGTAGGTTAATCCGTTTGATTAACCTACTTTAGCCGAACGGGTTAGGTTTAATTGTGAGTTTCTGAGGGGCATACGACGTGGGTGTGTGAGGATTGACAAGCAGTGAACTGATTTTTGGAGGATTAATGAGGATGTGGTCTGCGGGATTGATGGTAGAGTGTGTTAGAAGTGTAATGTTTACTTTGTGCAATTTATGATTTTTATATTACTAGGCCGTACTGTTTTGGTATTTTAGTAATTTGTAAATAATAAAACAAGATACAAATTTAGTTCTATTTTGTTATTGAATGGAATGTTTCTCCCAATGCACTAATTCGGGGGGAGATATAGGCAAAAGTTTGAGTGACAAATATGCGACTAAGTTTCTGTAATCGAAATTTTATTTTGACTAACCCGTAATTCAGAATTTTATTCATTTTCATCGTTCCCTTCGCTTTCGAAGACCACACACACACAATAATACGTAATAATACTTTGCTCTGCTGTTAATTTTAATTTCACTTCACTTATAAAAATTCTTTCGCCATATATTTCGCCCAAAATAGCTCCGCAGAAATATTTTACGTTTAATTACAATTTTCTCCTTTCTCGGCTACGACCCCACAGCTACTGTCCTCTCCCAACAACATATTGACCTCGTCATAAAACACTTACTTAGGTACATATTAATTTATTTTATTTTGTCCGTTCTTCGTGGACTTCACGACTCTCTCTTTCTAGACTATAAAATACTTTCTAATATTTGCTGCCTCATTAACCTCATTAACCTGATAGTGTGGGAGCTCCTATACCAAAAGAAAGCTGTATTTCCTATTAGACTTCCTTGTTTTCTCAAAATAAATACTGTCATTATGAGAAAACTTCTAAGAGCTTCGTGTAGTATTTAGTTTGAAAACAATGCGCATTTGTATGTTTCACAGACAAAAATATAGTTTAAAACTAACTTTGGGCTTATGTTACTAGTAACTTGGAACAAAAACAATTATAATAAAAATGTGATGGGAGTGGCATACAATAATTATTAAAAAAAGACCTATATTTGCTTCAAATAAAATATTTTAAGGTTCGCCGAGTCTAGAGATGGGTCGCTCCAGACCGAGTCGTTCAAAAGGAACGACTCACTCCAGTGAGCGGCTGAGCGCTCGCTCTCGACTAGGGAGCGAATGACTCTTTTCAACCGCTCTCGTTCAATGGAGCGGAACAGGGTAGAGGGCGCCTCTTTCCGCTCTGAGATCCTCCCCGTTTCGACTTGGTGGGGAGAGTATACAACCCCTCACCACCCCCTACTCATTTCGGAGCGAAAGCTTCTTACTCTGTGAGGGAAGGAGCTGTACCGCCATCTCAGAAGCTGGAGTCATACGATTGTGTCGGTCGGACGATTAATATACCTAAATATAAATCAAAACTCTAAACAAATACAACAAAGTAATACAAGTATATATTGAATCAGACAAAAAAGCATGCTGAAACTGAAGTAAATTTACATGAAAAAATATATTAAATACTTACTCCAACCAGTCCATGTCGCAGTCCAAGGAATAATGTTTTCAAGAGTTATTTGCAAATGTCTTTTTACATATGCACAAAACTAAAAAAATTATTCAGTCATATTTGAGTTCAACAACAAAATTTGTGACAAACGCTTGCTTGTCAGTCGGATTTTTTTTCTGCAATTTTCTGGCCTGCCTTCTAAAAAAGCCTTTCACATGGCGTTGAGGTTGCTACAATGTACAACCGCTTATTAGCCAATTTACGTAAGGATGGTGGGGGAGGGAGGTAAATGAGTGTTTATTCGACCACTATAAAAGTGGATTTTTTCTTCTTCCGGGAACAAAGGCTCCTGCAGATATTTCTCAACCTCAGTAATGGCAGCAGAACGGTCATTTGTATTAGTGATAAAATTTGACACTTTCTTGTCGAAAAATTGCTTTGTAGGAAGGTGGTTCATTTAATTCAAGAAGCTGGCAAAAATGGATTACGCCTCGTTTGCACTTCTAGAAATTCTTTTGGCCAGTGAACCAATGAATTTTCAATAGAGGATCATGCACGTGTTCTATTCGTGGATGTTTATGAAATATTTGAGGTTTTTTTGTGGAAATCAACGCAACAACCATTGAAATAATCAAAGTAGTTCAATACATAATTAATTATATGCTATAAAATGAATGCAGTATTCAAAGAAAAAAGTAACTATCCCAAGAATTTCATCAATCAGTTTCATTATATATATATATATATATATATATATATATGGTGAGATGGAAAGTGATATCAAATGCTGTGTAAACTCTGGAAACACGAGGAGGAGCAGAGCGCTCCTTTGAACAACTCTTCCCAAAGAGCGGGAGTCGAAGGAGCTCCGAACAAAGAGCGGCTCCAACCCATTTCTAGCTAAGACTATTGGAGTTACTATCACATTTAATGTGCATGTTATTGAGTAGAACAAACAGAACACCATAATAGAAATTTTTTAGTTGATTTATGTCCGTGAAACAAATAAATTAGAAAAGGACAATTATATAACAATCTAGAAACATCGAGAATTGTCCGGTAATGAAACCGCAGCTAGTAGAACTGATAATCAAAATTGCACCATGCATGCAAGATAAGTGCACTGTGTATTGCAATACACCAAAATGTCATCGTTTATCGTCGTTCACGGAAATATTTGTGCGAAATAATGTAATAAGCGTCTGCATCGTCACAATAACGAACGATGTGTCCTGCAGTTTCAGGACGCAGATCGGTTGTGTAAGAACACCACCTGAGGACGAAGTTGTTGAAACATTTTTATGGAATTAACGCTTCTAGCCAGTCATAAACTTAATGAGCCTCATACAACGGTGTGGCGTGTGTTACGGAAACGTCTAAAATTCCGGCCATACACATGTTCAGATGGTGCAGGCGTTAAACTTTTCGACAAACCGTTGCGTAAAGATATCTTGCAGAATTTCCAAGATATTTGCAGATGAAGCAATTTATGATTTTGAGCCACGAAAAATCCACATGGTGTAGGGGAAAATTAGTGGGATCCCCAAAGTTGAACGTTTTCTGCGCCTTTTTCAACATAAAATTTATGCTTCTTTCTTTTATTCATATAAAAATCGATTAACAGGTGCATGCTGTCAGAGTGGTATTTACCGTAGCTGGAAACGGTTCCCGACGCCACATTGGCATAAGAACATACCTCCGTACCTACTTCATCGCTGGATTGGCCGTTGTCATTGCTTTGTTGGCAATCGAGATCCCCAGATGTAAGCCCTTACGATTTTTTCCTTTAGAATTTTGTTAAAGACAAAGTAAATTGTTCATGTCTCCATTTCCAGTGAACTAACAACAACTTAAGCATCGAATAATTGAAGTTCTTCAATCACTAACAAAGTAAGTTCCATCACGATTGTAGCAGGATCTGGGTTACCGCATAGATAATTCCGTGTCACCAGAGAGACAAACACAAAACTTGTATGGAAATTTGAGTACCTTTAATTCCACAGTAAATTTGATTTATCAAAATAATGTATTCATAGCGTTTACAGTGTTTTCTTTTTATCCCAGTCAATATGAAACATTTTGGAACTAGTTCTGCTGCCTACAATAACTGTAATCAAAGGTAGCAAACCTAGTAGTGGTATTATAATCTGCATACATAATCTTAATTCGAAAACATAAATTGGCTGGGGTTCCACCGGTTTGGAGGTCGCTTATTTTGATTCGTACATTCATCGTTCTGGTTAGCCTACAGTCGTCGTCAAAATAGTAGAGCCCCAAGCATCACTGTGTCCATTCGGAATGATTTACGTTATTGAAAATGGTCTCTTTTTACCATTTTATGACATGCGAAAGAAAAAATTTTTAAAATCATTTTATAAATGCGTTTCGGCGAAAAAACTGAAAAAAATCAGGGTGTTTTTGTCTTTCTTTCATATAACACGATTTTGACAGCTCATAGATTTCAAACTATTGCTTCAAATGATCTGTAAATTTAACGGTAGACAGTGTATAGGGAGGATGTAGGATGTGCTGGTTATGCGGAAATGAAAGGGCTTGCGCGAGATAGATTAGCGTGGAGGGTTGCATCAGACCAGTCTTAGGTCTCAATTCCACAACAACAACAATAGAATTTGATATAATTACCGTAGTTAAAAATATTTTCTGGGGGTCATTGGATCGATTGATTGATCGATCTTTATTAGCTTATTGGCTATTTTTGTACAAATGATAATACATTGCTACATACATAATGGCAATATTTATATTTTTAAACAAAGTATAGGTATGTAAGCACCAATAATAATAAGTATATTAAAAATACTTATACCTACTAAATTTTTATTAATGTTTTTTAAGAAAATGGAAAATAATATACTGAAGAATTAATTTAAATTACAATTAACAATTTTTTACACTTTTGTGGCTAATTAAATAATCCATACACATTATTTACATTGAATTGATATTATCAAGGATGTAGTTCTTTAATTTATATTTAAATGTATATATATTATTGCACTCTTTTATATTTGGTGGCACGTTATTGTACATTTTGAGTCCGTCGTAAAATATAGTCTTCTGAAAATTTTTGGTTTTTCTTAGCATTATATGAATATTGTGGACTTGTCTCGCTCTACCTCCAACTTTTTCAACATGTTTAGACAATATTGACGGTAACATTCCGTTAATTGTTTTGAAAATAAAAAAACAAACTAAGAAATATGTTCTTTGTCTGATGGACATTAAATTTAATGTAGTTAACATGGCTTTTATGTTAGTATATCTATTACATTTCAGTATGACTCTCATTGCTCGATTTTGGGCTACCTGTAATTTATTTACATGAGTCTCAACCATTGTTAACAGCAATGTTGCATAATATTTAAAATGTGGTACTATTGTTGTTTTGTGTACAGTACACAAAGCATAACTTGAAATAGAGTTTTACAACCTTCTTAAGAAACCTATCTTTCGTCCTATTTTTATTAACTATAAGCGAAAACTTCACAATATATTTCTGTTCATTAATTAAGATATGTATAATATTAGTGAATTGTTTTGGATTATACATTATACTTCATGTAATAAGGCATAAATGTAATAATTGTTGGTGTCATATCTGATGCTGGTGCAAGCTTACGTGTCCACCATTCACTCGGCAGCAGCGATGACTTATCCTCTCGCGATTCAAGCCGACAAAAAATGCTGAAGTAAATATTTCGGTTAACATGACAGTGTGGCGAGTTCCGCCATGGCGGCGGATGTTTTTCAGCGCCTCCCACTCCGTGCGTTGCGCACTTGCGTACGCGCGGCGATGGGAATGGCGGTCCGTTCCCATAGCAACTTGATAGGCCCCACACGCAAAGTTCAAAGACCGAGCATGTGCCAAGTGTCGCGGTGTTCATCACTGTCATGACCTGCCCCACGCTGAGCCTGCTTCGGCCTCGCTCAGCTTGTCAACAACGCATCCTAAACATTGACGCAACAGCACAGCTAATTAGTAAATATCAACAATATTAGCTGAGTCGTGGCCTTCGAACACACTACACATTCCTCCGATAGCATCTGTGACTCTCAAAGCCAGCTTGCTACTGCCCACGTCATAATTACTCAGTGTTTGCTTGTGAAGCACAAAAAACATAAATATTCCGACTTTTCGTATTCACTTGATAGGAAATATTTTCCAACGATAAACTCAATTTTGCCACGAATTTAAAATAATTTTTTTCCTTAAGTAGAATCACTTCTTAAGTGAATTTTAAAACGATGCTTAATGTTGATTGATCATACTCAATTTCATTTGAAAAAAGTTAGCTTTATCCGATGCCTAAGTCTATGCAGTATTTCTTGCATTTTGGCTTCCATTTAAATACACTGAAGAGTAAAAATTATTACCGCAGCCCACCACGGCATTGAATACGTTATGTTGTGTGGATTTGACGAGGTGAGGAATGTCTAGAATATGAGCATTCTGGTAACGTTTACGTGCTGAAATTGTGGAAATAAATTATATCGGTGAAGGGCATTGTTATGTCCCGGTGTCTGAGAAAGAACGTCTCGGATACCGCGATGATGGTCGGCTGTTCACGTGATAGTGTCTTGTGCATCTATGGTAAACGGCTTGAGGACATGAAATTACGAAAAGTCCACGCGTTGGACATCCGCACCTCATCAAGAAAAATGGAGATCAGAGGCTCTTCTACTCTGTAAAGTAGGATAGATTTAACGGCAGTGTACTATGCTGGTTAAGTTTTTTGGAGCGCATCAATTAATAAACCTTCTTGCAGGATAACTATCCGAATAGCGAGGCCAAATTCCTACTACGGTTGTTTGCAAAACAAAATAATTAACTTGACCACCAAATTGATTGATTATGAAATACATCTGCGCCACCAATTCGTTGCCAGAAAGAACTAGCAAATATTTTACAGGAATAGCTTGATTTATTCTCAGGCCATCTGGTGGCAGATTGCTCCGGACAGTTACCAAGAAGTTGTCAAACATATGCAGAATCGTCACACTACGATTTGTGCCAAAGCACCTATTTTACCTAACATTAACAAGAAAGAAAATTTTTCCACTTCCCTATAAGTACATCTTTAGTACTAATGAAAGAAGGTCTGAAGACTCCCAATTATGTAAACGGGATACCAGATACATTTTTATATTACATTATTTCATTATAAAATAATACACAACTCTATGAACTCATTACATGTTTGTAAAAGTATTACTAAAGATAAGTATTTCCTATAAGATATATTTAACAAGAAATCAACAGACTTTTTCTATTCAAAAATTTTATTCAAGACATAGGTAAAGATACCTAAATAAAAATAAAGGTATTGTTGTTAGGAAAACAAAATTTTATTATTAGTATTTTGTTTTATATAACATAGTAGGTTTATTGGTCGATCCAATATCTTCTTATAATTAAAACAAGTTGTTAAAGTAAAATATATTATTAATAAAATAACACCAGTTAGCAATTCTTTTGCAATATGTCAATTATAATGTTAAAAAATTAATTAAAATATTTTCAATTTCAGTGGTACACTCAACCCGTGAACGAAAGCTATTCAAACCATGATTAGAATGTTTTTTATAATTGTTTTTTTAAAAAATGAATAATATACATTTTCAATTGTTTCGTTTCATTTGTTTTCCTAAAATAAAGACATTGTTTTAAAAATAATAATATAAAGTGTAATGAGGCGAACTAATATGTTTAGTGTTATGTAATTAAAGTAATAAAAAAAATTACGAAGCAAATATGTGTTATGTGTTATTTAAATAATACAACCATAGTTGCGTTGTTGAGTTTGTTTAGGGTGAAACACCGGGTAGGATTCTCAAACTATAGCCCGGGCCCTAGACAACCCTTGCTACTTTTCTCTACCTTAAACATTCCCTATTACCATTGTCTTTTTATTGTTGTCGTGGTATACAGTCCTAAGACTGGACTCATGCAACCCTCCATGCTAACCTATCATGCACAAGCCATTTCATTTCCTTATAACAAGCACAAACCACATCCTCCCTAATCTGCTTAGCGTATTCCATTCTCGGCCTCCCTCCTCTGTTCTTATCCCACACACATCCCCCTATGCTAATTTTACAAGACTCTCGTGTCTTGGAACGTGGCCTACTAATCTATCCCTTCTCTTAGTCAACGTCCTCCATATTGTTCGCTTTTCCCCTTTTCTGTTTAGAACTTCCTCGTTAGTGATTCTATCCACCCATCTGATTTTCAGCATTCGCCTATAGCACAAAATTTCAAAACCTATTATTTTCCTATCCCCAATTTCTATCGTCAACGTTTCGCACCCATGTAACGCCACGCTCCATACGAACATTTTTAGCAACGATTTCGTTTTTAGCAACGATTTCCTAATATTCACACGTATTTAACACCGTAAGTAAATCCCTACTTTTCGCGAAAGTATTCCGTGTCTGTGCTATCCTACTCTTTATGTCTACTATACTTCTAACATCCATAGTAATTACGCTTCCCAAGTAGCAGAATTCCTTAACTTCCGTCAACACCCTTTGTTATATCACTGTTTCCCATAGTACATTCCATTACCTTGGTTTTGCCTCTATTAATCCTCATATAGAACTCTTTCTCCAGGACTACGTT
Organism: Eucriotettix oculatus; assembly: GCA_034510155.1. Classification (NCBI taxonomy): domain Eukaryota; kingdom Metazoa; phylum Arthropoda; class Insecta; order Orthoptera; family Tetrigidae; genus Eucriotettix; species Eucriotettix oculatus. The sequence continues at coordinate 16,373,188 of CM067378.1, forward strand.
GATGCCATTTATTATGTTTTCCAAGTCTTTTTCTGACTTCCCTAATACTATAATATTGCCGGCAAAGCTTAAGGTATTTATTTATCTCCTTTCAGTATGATTCCTTTTCTATATTCCATTTTAACTTTCTTCAACTCCTGTTCTATATACAAGTTAAACAGCATTGGCGACAGACTGCGTCCTTGTCTTACTCCTTTCTTGATTACGGCTTTCTTTTTTTGGTCTTCTATACTATTTATTGCTGCTTGTCTTCTGTAGAGGTTATGTCTTTTTACTATATAGAAGATATATTTACTTTTTAAGACCACGGGAAAAATATCGAGAAAGGAGGCTAATACATAACTCACCAAAAGTAACTGGTGAAATCAGAGAAGTTATAGTTTTGATTCTGTGAATTTTAAGCAAAAAAAGGAAAATTTATGTTCTAAATTCATTATCAAATTAAATTCTTATAAAATAATTAATATTTAAGTAACGGATTTCTTATGAAATTCATATATTAATGGTCAAACACATCTGTTCGGACTTCGGTGGTGCGGAGTCAAAATAAAGGAGACAGTATTTGAACCAGGGGTAATAAAACCCAGATATCACGGAGCGCCTGGGGTTTTTCCCAACTATGGTGAGATTTGGTGGCATTGGGTGGCGTTTTCCCCAAAAGCCTTGGGGAAGAGGGGCAAACTGTTACTCCCAGAGAAGAGTAACCATAAATATCATTTGTTAATATCTATCCCTGCCACCTTCAGGATATGAACTAAAGAAATGGGGAGAAGGTATTAAAAAGGCTTGCAGAGAGATTTTTGACACAGATTTTGAGAGAGATTATTGGAATTTAGCCGAGGGAGATTGTGGTGACGAGAGCGGTGACCAGATGAGGTTTGAGGGAGGTTGTGAAGACGAGCGGATGATGGACATTATCGGACAGGTAGTCCAAGGAGACGAGGATGAACTTGAAATTGACCTGAACCAGGAAGAATTGCAACGGCGGCTCTGATTTGGATAGAATACGACACAAATAGGAGACAACTGCAACGAGGAAGACGCTGTGAGGTCTATTATGATGATACTGTAATTACCCCTCTAACTTTGTGATGATATCCTACATTGCCAGTTCCGAGCAGATTTTGTATGAAATATTTTGCTCAGTGAGAAGGCCCATATCATACGACCCTGAGTTTAGAGATCGAGAATAGTTTGTTTTAAAAAATTAATTTGTATAATTTTTTTTGTAAACACATATGTAGTGTTTAGATAAGAAAGAATTGCCGGCTTAAAGTTTGAATAAGAGAAAATTGTAATTTTTATGTAAATTTGTTTTGTTTGAAGTAAAGTTTTTTGATTTCTATTATACAATTTCATTATTAATATATTAAAATTGCACAATAACAATTAATTCCATAAAAGTTTTTATAGGAATAATAATAAAAATATCTAAAAATATATAAATAATTGTGTCTAATTTTACCTATTTTATTTCTTTTTGTCTTTTTATGTTATTTGTATGTTTATCATTCTGTATTTTATTTTATGAGTGTTTCTTATACAATATGTTGTTCTTACTTTCGTATGGGTGGGATATCTTTGTTCTCCATTTGTGTGTGCTTATGTGTACTTCAATGTTGTGTTCTTCTGTATGTAATCATTCCTTGGATAGTCCTAATGTTCAATACAGGATTAATGGAATCTGTACATAAAATCTCTCTTAATACTTGAGTGGTCATTAGTGTGAAGGCATCCTAGACGAATAATATTCCAATGGCATTGTGTCTCTGCAAGTGGAACGGTCGGCTATTATCCAAATGGCTGCAGCACTCTTACTTGGAGGTCGTAGTAATTTTCGCTTGCAGCTTGAAAGAACAAGAGCATGTTGGCCGTCCTTCAGACAAGATCCTGTGCAATGTGCGACGTCACTGCACATTAGGGAATCTTGTCTCCATTCGCTCAGCTGCTCTACTCTGGCGAAGAAATATTTCCGCACTTACGAGACGAGAAATATTCCTGTCCCATATTTGGCGAGTCAATCCTTAACTACTATTGTTGTTGGTAAATGCCTTGCCTCCATATTGACGGAGTCTTTTTTAATTACTGAAGAGTAAGTCTTAAAATAGAATAAGTGACTATAAAATTGTCAAAATAAATATGAATATACTATACATAAATAAGAATAAAATGGATATAGTTGCAACCCTTATTCCTGAGAAGACATGCGATCTCTCTCTCTCCACAGAATAGATCGATGTGTTATTAAAGTTGGAAACTGGGGCGTTATCAGTACAGTAACCATGGACTCGTGGCTTGCCAGTGGAGATTTCTGCTGAAAAGACCTGAATTGGTCACGTCATGCTGACCTAGATTAAGCCCATCATTCAATTTCAGAATCAGGTCCCGGATTCCAGAAATTTCTGACTGATGATTGGCCACCAACTTCACGTGAACCGCTCTTTCCCATCACTTTTTACGAGCTCGCATTGGACCATGGTAAACATTTCACCAACTATGGTAAAATCACCTGGATTTGCTTCTCAAGACACAATTATTTGACGGTATTTGCTGGCGCAGGAATTTTCCCTAATTGCACAATGACACGCTTATGGTGCCAAGCGTCATGAAAGACATGTTACATTGTATCCGGCACATTAAATTGAATATAGCATGTGCCAAAAAGGTGACCATAAGGCATGTGCCACTATTAAAAACAGTTACTGGGTAAACTATTTCCAAATTTAACAGGAGATCAAGTTTATACTTTTAAAATTTCGTCTTTCCTCCTTGTATATAGCCATAAATCTTATGAACAAAAAGAATGTAGCCATTTGTAAAAATAAATTTATGAAAAATGTTGTATCTATATTGTTGGGTGGAGTAGATTTTATTTCTTAGACTGGACTGAAGCAACCCTCCATGCTAACCTATTCTGTGCAAGTCTTTATTTCCATATAACTGCTACATCCGAATTCCTCCCTAATCTCCTTAGCGGACTTTATCCTCAGCCTCCCTCATCTGTTCTTACCCCATACACTTCCCTTTAATGCCTCATGTCTCAAAACGTTCCCTATTAATTTATCCCTTTTCTTTGTCAATGTTCTCTCTTCTCCTATTCTACTTAGAATTTTAAGGTAGGTTACTCTAACCATCCATCCGATTTTCAGCATTCTTCTATAGCACCGTATTTCAAAAAAGTTTCTATTGTTTACCTAATTGCAACTCCTACCGTCAACGTTTCGCACCCATATAAAGGCACGCGGCATACGAACAATTTCAGTAATGATTTCAAATATTCATATTTAGATTAGCCGTAAGTATATTCCTCGTTTTGTGAAAAAACCTTCCTTGCCTATGTTATCCTACTCTTTATATATACTATACTTATACCATCTCAAGATATCATGCTGCCGAAGTAACAGAATTCCTTAGCTACCTTCGAAGTATCCCTATCTTACATCCTTTGTTATAGCACTATTTCCCACATTAAACTCCATTCCATTGGTTTTCCCTCAATTAATCCTCATGATGTACTCTCTTTTCGAGGACCATTATTATGTTTTCCGAAGTCGTCTTCTGAATCACCTGATACTACAGTATCTTGTCCTTGCAGTATGATTCCTTTTACATTATTTTCAACTTTCTTCAACGCCTATTCTATATGTAAGTTAAACAGCATGTACGTATAATATTTTTGCTTAACAAAACGTAATGGTTTTAGTTTGAATGAAATATATATCCTACTGTCATAATTATATCACTCTAAATAATTCTACTATCCTTACGACTACATATTTTGGGGGCTAGTTATATTTATTATATTATATGATTTAAATTGTTTAGTTGTTTCTTTTATGCGTATATATATATATATATATAAATTTAGTTTATATTTTTTAATTGAAACTGGTATGAAATCTCATTTACAAGGTAATAACTCGTGGGGCGATTATGGCAAAAAGGTTAAGAGGTAGATAAACTGTATAAAGTTCTTCAGAATTAAGTTTAGTTAATTACTTACCTGAATTGCCATTCTTCGTCGCAATTGCAAGATCATGTCACTTAAAACAAACAAATAAAAAAAATTCTGTGCTTTTAATTTTAATTTCACTTCCATTAAATGCTCGTCCCCCTTTCGTTGGATAAGCATCCCAAATAGCTCCGCAGACTTTGTTTCTTGCAATTTCTTCCCTCATCGGGCACGACCCCACATCTACTCTCTCTCTCTCTCCCACCAACATTTTGTGCGTTTCCTGAAGCACTTCAGACTTCTCTACATAATAAATTTTTATTTCGCCCGTTCTCCGTGGAGAGTAATCACGATTGAAGAAATATTATACAATACTGTGTCCGAATGAGTCCACTCAGTTACTCTCTCCCATTCAGGGACATTCCACCGCCATCAGTCACCATTTTCATCGAAAAAACCTCCTCAAGGCTTAGCTAAAAGTTCCACACTGTATTGTCTTTAATTTATAAACAAATTATCTTAAATCTTCCAAATTTTCCTCTTTACAATGCTTTTGTATGCATTTTATGTAGGTTGCACATATATGCATATATATATATATATATATATTGTTTTCTGCTTTTCTTTTTATTCGCTTCTCGTTTTTAACCATTTTCCCTTGAAACAAAATATTGTTTTTTCTTTTTTATCTTTTACTTATTCATGAGCTTGATTATATTTCACTGCCGCTCGTTGTTTCTGTTCGAACTTCTTGTAAACTCTTAGCATAGATTACCCGATTAATTCTTTCAATCGTATAAAATTGAATGAATTTAAATTATTAACAGCTCTAAATATTCCCCAAAGGCCGTAATTTTCAAACAAATTAATTAATCGATATTGAATTTTCTCTGAATATTAAAAAACTATAAAGCCAATAGATTTCTCTTCTATTCGAAGAAACAAACGGAATACGATATGCATAGACTTTTCAATACATACATTTTTAAGTGTGCAGAAGATGCATTCTCCTCAAATTGCACGTCGTGTCGTCACTGAGTATTTTTCTTGGTAACATTATAATTTAAACATTATGTCAAAAGTTTTAAGAAAATAACGTTGAAATGGTGAAGATACAGAATTGTTTCACCTGGATACAATAAGTCTTTTTATGAGTCTGTGGTGCCTTGAGGTCATGAGGTGTGTCAGGATTGGTTCCACATAGACCAACCTCTATGCTAATGCGCCTAACTAAATGGAGCGTAGAGATCACAGCCGTTTCACACTGACACCCTGCCACATACATATTCATCGCTGGCCTTTCCTTCTCGACCTTGGGAGACATACTCGTATATGCGGAACCTGTATCTCAAATACTCTACTGTCTAGACTCTTAAATTCTGATAATAAAACATTTTGCAAAATACTATATTTAAATTACTCGAGAACTGATTTTAGAAAATTTATCTACTGACCCTAAACGTTAACTCTGGTGATTTAAGGTTATAAAAATCATATATACAAACATATTCAAGGAAGTTTAGTAAAAAATAAGAAAACGGTATGTATGAATGATTATTACAATAACTATGGTCCTCGGTAATAGTAATTACTGTATATGGATTTGCGCGTATAAAGTACTATACAGTATTTTTTAAAGTAAATTTAGAAGCTTACAGTTTTCTGTCCCGAATTTTGATAATCTCACGAGGTTTAGATCCTGTTGAATATAAGAACGAATGGCTCCTGATGTCTAGTGTTACAAATTTCAATTTACGCTGGACTTGAATCTTCCATGGAGCGATGGTGTCCAGATGCTCGCGGGTTTGGTAATTACGCTGCCCATAAGATGTGTGCCATAACTTCTAATTTTATCTTAGAAGCTTTGGTAAAGTGTTTCGCTAAGAGATTAAAATTAAATATTTAAAACAAAAATATGAATATTGAGATATTCGGATGGCGGCAATACGCATCGTGTCCCATTTAGGCCAAGTATCCCTCCGCCGATCCTTTTCGTTATATGCTTCCACATCCAAACAGATTCGTTCTCTTTCCAGAATACATACATTTTGGCGAATTAAGTCATGATTTTTATCACTGCAACGTTTGCCACCGTAGCTTTTTCAGCAGTTAAAGAAAATTTTCGAAATAGTTTCTGAAGCAATCAGATCTGGCAAGTCAATTGTGGGTTTTATTTCACAAAATTTATAACAACTTTATTTTCCTTACAATAAAAAATTGTACGGTTTTCGTATCCCAATATACTAGAAATAAATGAAAATGAAAGAGCACTAGTAATGTACGTCATTAGTCATCATTCTTATTTGATATTTTAGGCCAGAAAGTTCCGTCTTGACACATCAGAGCCTTCTGGCTTCACGACAGTGCAGACATGAGATTTGCAAGACAAAGCAGCCATTTTGTACCATTACGTGCCCCCAGTCGCTCCTTGGGATTGTAATAATTGTCATTAGAAGATTGTGAGATGGCCGACTCCTACAAAGGACGCTGCTTCACATGCGTGGGAGTTCTACAGCCTTGGTAAGCCATACTCACTATTTTGTGGCACACCACGTGGTCCGGAAATTAATTCTAATTTAAATTTATTCAAAAATATTTATAAAATAAATTTGCTAAGTTTAAAACATGTGTTACCGTCTACTCAACGTAATACACTTTCCCCCATATTCTTGGATAAAAACTAAAATAAAAAGTACTGAAATCAAAAAACAAATTAAAACTAAACTTATCGTTACAAAACTCCCAGGGAAGAAACTTGCGACGGTTTACCAGGTAGTATTTTTGCCGAAGAACTTGGAGCAACGCCCGATTCTTTCAGTCATGTGGTCATCTACTTCTATCTCCGTTCTTCTCTCAATCCTCCATACAAGAATGTATTTCTGACTTTCCGCGAAAATCTTCCCTAGAAGTCCTCACTTCTCCATTCTTCTTAGAATTTCTCTAATTGGTTGAAATTCACCGCAGCTCCACCAGCCAGATCGATTAAATGTTTCATGGTTGGCTGTCAAAAATGCTGCCTGGGTCTGTAAGGGTGAGGATTCCGGGAACATGGCTTTTTAAAACGGAAGCTTCTCCCTGGAATTCTTTAGCTTATTTGCCCATGCTTTTATCAGCCGCATATTTCGCACAGATATTTTCGATAATAGTAAATTTTAATAATAGATAAAATAAAATTCAATAATACCGAATTTTAGCCGGAAAAGACGGAACGCGGTCAAGTTGCAATAAAATGAAAAAAAAACTTTAAATCAAGTAAACTGGGATTGTGCTATAATTGTGATGACAAGTTCTACCTTTTCTACCGAGTTCATGTTTTACCCCACAGTTTATATTAAGTTAATTTACAAACTTACAGTTTTGTTTTGACCCAAATGGATAATTCTCATATAGACTACACGGAAACTGTTACTTTGTATTTAGATCAGCTTTAATTTTATTTCATTAGCAACACATATTTAAACTTATTTCATAGGTTAAAATTATTATCAAGAAAGAGCGTAATTATAGGTTTAAACTTTTATTTTTCCAGCAGCAACATTAGTAGAGTCTACAAGGAGGTTTCTTTGGAGATCCGAACAATACGGACTATGGAACGAGAAACTGTTTTGGCGGCCAAGCTTAATAAACGCACTATATGCCCATATGGTTTGTTTATATATATATAACAAGATTCCCACACTAATTAGAGTAGTTAACATAAACAGTTGAAAAGTGTTTTTTATATAAATTCATATAAAAACCTTTATTTTTACGATTATCAGTTGGTATAATAATTGATTCTAGTACATACAATATTAAAACAATTAATTTACAAAATTAAAATAGTGTAATTATATAATTAGAATACATGGTTGTAGGTTAATCCATTGATTAACCTACTGTATCAGATCACTCAACTGATGCTAAAAGCAGTTCTGTGGATAAAATATCCTCGATGTACAACGAAACATGACCAATAACGGACACTAACTGTAATAAATTAATGCATTAATAGTTTCATAAAATAGTTTAACGCCTATTATATGCTTCTGCATCACAATTTGAGCGTCATGAAATTTTACAAATTCAAGTTTTAGACCTTGTTAATTACTTATTGTGTTTGTTTGCAAATAAAATAAGTTTTCAAAAATGAGCGTATTTACTGAAATTTTCAAAACAAAAAAAGACTCACGAATCAATATTAAACCAATGGCGAACGTCAGAACCGTTACTCAAAAAGAATGTACACCACATTTAGACATATGAGTCCCTATAAATGTAAATAATGTAGCAGAATTTAAGAAATTTTTCAATATGATTCACTGATTAGTCCCGAATGAACTGTTGAAGAGGGAAAATATTTCCTGAACTCTTTAAATTCATAAGGCTCAACGATGAAAAATATTAATATTATGACGCATGTCCTTATTGGATGAATTTAAGGATAAGAAAAGTTAGCCTTTTATAGGAATGTAACATTTGTATGTTAGGTATGTAGATCACTTTGCATATAGTAACCAAAGGCTCCTGTGTAGTGGAGTACAAAAAATAAATTACTTGTTAAATCGGTTTTGGTTTAATATTTAATCCCGTAGAATATGTAAGGAAAGTTTATGTAACGAACTATTGTATATATAAAAAAGTTTCCTCGAAAAGTGTTTATAAACCATTTAATTACTTAACCAGCCTCATTTCTACTAAGCTGTTAACAGTTTTTCGTCCTCTTTTTTAGTTGATTGTATCATGTAACGTCTCGAGATACGACGGAATGCCTGATTTTTTGTCCTTCAGCCAAGAGAAAACATCCGGGATTTTAATGTTTCTGTTTATTATTTTCGTAGTGATTTCATATGTTCCATTCTGTGACTTCTGATGTGACGTTACGTCGATAAATAATTCATTTACTGTCTCTTCGGTTATTATCATACAAAATAGGTAAGTCTATTTACATTTTTATTTTATTATTGATTAATATATAGTTCAGAAACTTGTTGTGGGGAAAAGTTGTACCACATGTATCCTGCTTCAAGTAGCTTAACGTCTTACCCTCAAGCAATAATTGTGGTGTCACTCAACAATTTCATCGCAAACGCGTTCTGTTACTTACAGCAGAATTTTAAGGCACATATTTTAAAACATGTAGTCAATCTATGATGTAAAATTTGTATTATGTTCAGCGAAGTATTTTCTTAGTCATATATATATATATACATAAAGATGTTAATTATATTGAACCTAAATTTTTTATTACAGTAATTTATAGTTTAGATTGATTGTGGTGTTAATAATACTATTTTACTTCGGAATGTTGCATGGTTTAAGTGAAATATTTCTAAATTTAAAAACTCTGTACTTCTTGAGGGTAGGATGAAAAGTAAATACAGTAGGTGACAATGTCGAATCACGTCGTAAAGGAATAAACTTACTAAATTCAGTGTTGTAGATATTTTACGTTTGTGACGAACCCGTTTCATCTTCAAAGAGATTCAGGAATTCCGGCATAGTAGATTTTCCTTCTTCACTCTCACACTTCATTCGTCTTTAAGGTCAGGTTGTTGATTTTCCCTCTGTTGATTGAAAAAAGGCTCTGCCCAGTGATTGCTGAAAAACCAGTTATCCTCCTTCTTCACTCCAAACTCCAACACACAGTTACCTTTTAACTCAAGAGCAACAGTGCTCACATACTCTGCTCGCCTCCCTGATACTTGTCCTTTCAACTATCGACTTTTCGCTTTTTCTTGTCTTCAACGTCCAAGTCACAGCACTCGCCGTCCCTGCTTCCTCGACCTTCCAAACCTCAATCAACACTGACCAAATTTGGCCTGTCACCTCACAGCCAAATTCTTCTTTTTCAATTCTCCAAGGGTAAACGCCATCCCACGTGATGTATCTCAACCAATATTTTTTCATCTTTTGGGAAGCGCGGAGTTTATGCGCTGACAAAGGGAAGGTTGTCCTTGGAGCTTTTTCGGGGTTACTGTCTCTGGTCGAATAACAATGCTTATTCCTTGGACGTGCAGGCAGACACGTTTCTATGGGACACCTTGACGCCTTCCTAATGCAGTCATTTAAACGGTTTGTCTGCTTGTCGTCTACATTTGAATCGTTCGAAATATAAATATGAAAATTGTGGAGAGGTCCTACTGAGTTATACGTTTGGAGCGGAATTTCAGATCTTCGAAGGGAATGACATATTAGATTATTCAGCAGAGAACCAATTGGTTTAAAAATCAAAATAATAATGAAAAAATATGTTTTCTCCACGAGCATGAATTAGTACGTGCGTTGGATTTATTAGAAAGCCTAATTTTATGTATGAGATTTTTAGGTTATTTATTCGTAACGTACGTATTGTAGTGAAACAACGGTTTTTGATTTTTAACTAAAGTGAACCACTTTCACAGTTATAATAGACTTAAAATAATCTGACGCATAAATTTTGCTTGCCCTTGAGATTCAATTTCCTGTACTTCGGACATACTTGAATAACGACTGCACTAAGGTGTTGGGGAAGTATCACTAATAAAGTACGCAGATAGGATCCAGATCGAGTGGGTTGCTGCAGTCTGATCACTGCAGTGAATCGTGCAACTAATTGTTTTGGAAGAAGCGTCAATTGGGCCGTCCTTGAAGCACATGCAGCAATGAGTGCAATTGCAGCATAACGGCTGGGAAGCAATTTAGGTAATTGCCTGTTATTAGATTATCCCGGCGCATGTAACGTTCTGGACACGTGTTCCGCAGGGCACTGAACACTCGCGTGGCCCAATATTATGCAACGACCGCCGTTTTTTATAAATCCTCTTGACAGACAAGTCGTTTAATTCACTTTTCAGTCGTAATAATTATTTCAATATTATTTTTTCCGTAATTCCCAAAAAGCAATTATTTTATTGAACGTACATAGTGCGACAGATTTACTCTTCTTTCTAATAACCTTTATTTTAAGTCGCATTTACTTCCGAGGTAGAGCCTGATTATCTATATTTAATTCAAGTTACTTTAATTCTTTCATATAATTTAGTTCAAATTAACTTAATGTTTCTTACTAATAATTCATAATTTTTAAGTATATTCATTTCTTTGAGGAATTGTAGTAAATTTTTCTGGACTTCATAGGATGTATTAATTTCTTGAAGGTGTCTGCGTTTCCCAGGATGTCGTACCGTTTATGTGGGATTGATAGTTGCGCTTCTTTGCGCTCACATTGTGGTAAGGGGGAGGGGAGAGGTGAAGCTCAATGGTTTTTAGTGCTGTTGCCTCATCTTCGTATATCCCTTGGCTATCTTGATTTACCTTTCACATTTCCCTTTTCAATTCATTTCCTATGCTATTAAAGTGGAGTTGCCTGTTTCAGGATCAACCTTCTGTAGCCAGTTAACCAAAAATAAATAAATCGTAATCCGCAAGATACGAAATGCCAGTTTGACTGCGTAGCTCACACCACTAAGTTGTGTATGCCTCGTAGTCTCTTTTCAAAGTATTCACAATCCGTGACTTCTTCAGCAATTTTTGGAGGTGTATGTCCTCGGGACGAAGACCTAGGGCATACGGTAAGAGTTGTCCGATGGTTCTATGGTTCAATTGGCCAACTGGCTCCTAAATTTGTGGAGAAACGGAGAAGGGAATGCTGCGACCCCACAGCAAACTCGTCTCCCGTCACTAGGACGGATGTGAGAATAGTTCCCAAAAGCCCAACCTACATGATGCAGGTATTCTAGGGTTTTCCCTGCATCTCATTTTGGTGAATCAATGGTTAATATTCTTAAACTATAGCCCGGGGACTCTAGTCATCTCTTGGCTACCTTGCCATAACTCTTACATCTTCCTTCACAATTACTTCCTATACTATTAAAGGGGAGTTTACTGTTTCAGGATCACCTCCTGTAGCCCGTTAACCAAAAACTATATATTCTTAATCCATAAGACAGAAAATGCCCGTGGAAGTTTCTCTTGCAGGTATTTCTCTCCAGTTTGACTGCGGGGCTCACCTGACTAACTTGGGAATGACTCGTACTCTCTTTGTTTTTCTTTCAAAGTTCACACATGCCGTGTCTTCATTAATTTTAGGAGGTGTATGTCCTGGGGTCGAATACCTTGAGCGAACGGTAAGGGTTGACCGCTGATCCTGTTGGATCAGTTGGCCAACTGCCTCCAAAAACTGGTGGGATGCTGCGACCCCACAGAAAACTTGTCTCCTGTCATTAGTAAGGGCGCGATAATAGTTACCAAAGGCCCAACGTACATGATGCAGGTTTTCTAGGGTTTTACCTGCATCTCTTTTAGATACATCACTGGTTAATATTCATAAAAGTAGCCCGGGGAGTGTAGTCAATTCTCGGCTACCTTTTTCTACCTCTCACATACCCCACTTTCAATTCCCTACCTATGCCTATTTCAGTATCATCCTCATACAAAAATAAAAACAAAAATTCTGAGTCCCGCAAGATATCGAAATGTATAATTAGTTGCATAAATAACGAAAGGTTAAGTTAAAATTCCTGTTTCAATCCCTGAAATTTTCATTGAAATTCGTGGATCCGTTTCGGAGGCTATTCCAAACAAACTTTGAGACAGACACTTATTTATTGATATAGATGACCATGTGTTCTCTTGGGCGTTTTTCATACTTAAATGAGGTGTTATCAATGTGGTTTCTTGTCATTTTTCCTGAGAAATAGCAGCTTTATTCCCGGTAAAATTTTTATGAGTTCGTGTCCATTGTGGCTTGAGTTCATGGGCGTTTCCTGTTGCTTATATGATTAGCTCCGATTGCTCATTAAATTTGGCCGGTGACAAGCAGAAAGTGTTAATTTCTTGATAGCTCACAAACGTCGACGGCCAGTTTAATGACAGTTACTTCTGCCGTAATGATGGGCGTTTGAGAGTGTAGCGAAACTCTGAAGCCACTGCTGGTGTTCCAGATGCAGGCGCAGCCGACTCCAAAGTAACTTTTTATATATTTGTCTTTTGTTCATCGACCTTGTGATGGGTTTGTCTCTGTTAGTTTGAGTAACGAGAGATCGATTTGTAAGTCGTCTATTTGCCAGGGCTGGAATATTATGCAAGAGGGAGGGTTCTGGGTAGTGGGGTGGTGTTCTAGTTGGTTGTTTTATGTACAAATAGCTTCCTACGTTCAACTGACCCTTTCATCTTCTTTCGTCAGTGGGTGACCACAACACTAGCAGATATCATCGGCTGTCCAATCGCCGGATTGGAGCGCAGATATTTGTCCGAACGGTCAAATTTGCGCTGCACTTTCACGTACAGATCACATCTGAACAATTGACGGTCGTCAAGTGCTGAAAATCAACTAGAATCAGATTTGAGTGCATGTTCATATTTGTAACAGCTACGCTATTTTAGCATGGCAGAAGTTATATAGGGTCAGTTATTGGATACACGGTATTAAATTCTCTGGTTCAATTTCTACAATTTACGATTTATAAGCTTTAAATACATGAAAAAGAATAAATTCTCTTTAGATTTTAATGGTCTATTTAAATATTTAAAGATCAATCAATGTAAATATGAATTTTAAAGACTATACAAATGTCAAAAAAGGTAAGAATTGCTATCTTAGTTGACACACAAAAAATATCACTGTAAATTTAACAACTGTTCTTTAATAAATTTTAATAACATTTTCTTTGATTTGGCATTAATTAATGAATAATAATAATTTAGCACTTATTTTGAAGAGTCACAAAGAATGAGATCAGGTATTCTAAACTTGCAAAATTTCTCTTATTGTCAGCAACGGTTTGTATCACCACGAACAGAGTTAACAGTAAGGAAAAATAAGTAAAGTGAAATTAAAATTTAAATCACAGTGAAGTATATTTATTTATAATTTAAGCGAAAACACGAGAAAATGGTATTACGTTATGAAATGCAATAGAAAAATTTATTCAAAAACACAAACAGTAACAGATTTCCCGGAAAAACAAAGTACTTTAGAACGTCACAGACTACGTATGGCAACCATTACTGACCCACAATGCTTTGCGATCAATTACTGTATTGCGAATACGAGAATCTGCACAGATCTCGAAGGTACGGTAAATGTTTGCAGACCTACATTAACTTGTAACGACCTTCAGACTTCGTGACAGGTTTCTTCAATTTGCCAGATATCTCCTGCAGATGTTTACACGTTTTTTGGGGGGAGAGGGGAGGTGGGTTAACAGGCTACATGAGAGTGACCCAGGTAACTCCCCTTTAATAGCATAGGAAGGAAATTGAAAAGAGAACAAGGTAGCCAAGGGTTGACTAGGGCCCCAGGGCTATAGCTTAAGGATCCTACCCGGTGTTTCCCCTAAAGAGATGCAGAAAAACCCCTAGAAAACCTAAATCAGGTAGGTCGGGCATTGTGTACTATTCTCACGCCCTTCCGTATGACGGGAGACGAGTTTGCTGTGGGTTCGAAGCATTCCTTTCTCCGTGTCCACCAATTTTAGGAGGCAATTGGTCAACTTTTTCGACGGGATTAGCGGACAACCTTTGCTTTATGCTGAAGGTCTTCGACACAGTACATAAACCTCCCTAAATAGCTGAGGGTGTCTCGGCATGTGAGAACTTTTAAAATACCCCAGAGAGAGTATTGAGGCATTCCTGTCATAGATCAGGTGAGCCCCGGAGTAACTATGGGGGGAAATGCCTGCGAGAGAAAACTCCCACAGGCACCGTGTGTGATCCGCCCGCTTACCTTTCAATCCACCGATTCTGCTGCGACACCCAGTTGATTCATGAAGCGTCGTAACCTGTCATCGTCATGGTCATCATGGTGACACCTCTGCACTGCGGCCAGCTGGTGCGAATACTGAAAAGATTTTCTCTTGCAGCTAGCTGTGTGAGAGAGGCGAGTGACCATGAATGTCTCAAGACATGTGCGATCCTTTGTTTTTTCCATCAAAAGCTGACGTTATATTAATTTCTTCTGAAGCTAAGAGTCGCTGAATCAACGTCTGCTTAAGCATTTCAAATCATTTCCGGGGGAGGGGGGGCAAGTGATGGTGTAATTAAAATTTCTTGGACTTCGTTTCTAACGGGAATTTCCACGATTTACGCCATCCTAATGGCGTTGTTCGTCTCGTCGCAATTAATTCTCAGCTTGGGCAACCCACAGAGCCGGGTTGTCTGCTAAAAGAGGTGGAAACTTAAGCGTGATACTGCATGTCTCTGGCGTCTCTGCGTTGATTGAGTTTCCTGCTGTCAATCGATGATCCATTTTGCTCACAATCGCTGGAAAATTGCTTATACAGAAGCTGCATACTGAGTTCGTTCTTGCGCCCATAAGAGTCGCCAATGCAAAGATAGAACTGTATTTGCATTCCATGTTTCTATTACCTTCAGGCGGCGAACAGTATGCAACCCTGCTCCTCGCCAATCATCTTTGGTGCCAGAGCTTACCAATTAGAAACTGAATAGGACGAAGTATTGACTTTGAAGTTTTGGTGAAGCTCACAATATTCTGTGCGGGTTTGAGTATTTCCTGACGCAGAAACGTAATAAATTATCCACTTAAATGAGGTCTTTGGGCAAGGCCCTAAGTACGAGCCTTTCTGTAGACGCTACTTCACCGTAATGGATGCTCCTAATCTTACGACCTTTTGAGCGTTCCTTTTTTCTCCCAGACTCATAAAATGTAGAGCAATGGTCTTGAGTGCCCAGAGACTAGTCTTAATGGATACGGTATCTGCACTGTTCTGTTCTGCTGCTTTGTTATCTAAAATATCCCCGCACTTTCAGACGAGAGAAAAATGATTTCAATGAAAGTGCTTACTTACGTTCCAACGGACAAAGAACCGCTGACAATGCATGAGGTAAATAATTTAAAACAAAATGGTAGAAAATTTTTTATTCTTTTTTTTGTTATACCAGACATATTGAATTGTATTGGTCATAACTATATGATATTCTGATAGAATCTTTTGTTTCTCGTTCACAGAACCTTTACCTCATATAGTTACAAATTATATATCAGTGTTGGGTACCATTAATTATTTATAAGTTACATCAGGTCGTATATTTTACTTGAATTTAGAAAATAATTTTAAGGTAAAGAGCACATTATTATTATTACATGAAAACACTTTTAAAAAATAAACAACAATTATTTAAAATACTTAAATTAAGCAAGGCATGTGAAACTCAATTAATACATGGGCCATTTCATGCAACTCGTGAGGTTCACTCGGGCCTCTGGATTCTGGAATACGGACAGAATTATTAAAACAAATTATGTAATTAAATTAATCTTAATAATTGATATGTAACTATTAATTGGTTTTGTTTTAAGATTAATTTTATTTATTTTTTAAAAAGTAAAATTATTTTCCTTCCCGGAAACTGCGCTTTCCTTTTACTAGTTATCCAAAATCTGAATTCAAATTATGAGAACAGTTAATCTACATTATGCGGATAGATCTTGATCTGTTAATTTAATTCTGTAGGCCGTTTTATTAAATTTCTTGGATTAAAATAGTTCATCACATAAGTATTTACTTCCAAAATAGCATAACATTTGTGCAATTTCTGGGCATTTTTTACCTAAATAAAAATATATTTTGAGAATTCTTACTTCTCGATATTTGACTTAAAACTAAAATCATTCTGAAAATCAATTAACTACAGTCGTATCAAAGGGGGAGCATTTTCAAATTAAAAGGAAAGAGGTCAAATGAAAAGTGAATTTATTTTTGGAAATCTTTGAAGTCATTATAAAGTTTATGGAATTTGTTTTTTATTTCTTTAATTTCATCATTATATTGTGAAAATAAGCAACTTTGATTTTGTGCTTTTAATCGTTCGTACGTAGTAAAATACACCAAAACAATTTTTTAGATGATTATTAAACAAAATCAATTTTAGTACAAAACTTGCTGTTGCATCGTATATATTCGGTATTAACCGATATTTCCCCTGCAAAGTAATATTATGGTTATTCAGATGACGAGTAATGTCTGTTAAAAGAAAGAAAAGAGTTAACTTGAGCAACAACTTTAACATCCGTGCTTCCATCAATTGCAAAATTAAAGAATTAAATTTTGGTAGATATTTCCTGTAGCTGGTAAGTAACGTTATCTGCCAGTTCAGTAATTTTGTCTGTCACCGTATATCTTGACAATGATGTATTTCAAAATGATTGCAATTTTTATCACACTTTCTTAGATTAAACAACCTTCAGCGAATAATTTTGCATGATTTGCTAATTGATAGCATATTTCGTAACTAGCTCTTGTTGATGATTCATTGGTTTTTATAAGCACTTTATGCTGACCATAAGAGAACTCTTTGTTTTTAATTTTTCTTCTGTTATTTTTCCTTCGAAGCACGTAAGATGATTTTCTTGATTAGTAATGTGATTTCGCTTAATGGTATACTTTTTAGCGATACAAATTATTTCTTCGCAAATTAAGCACAGGATTTTATTATTCACTTCAACACAAAAATATTTAATTTCCCACCTTTCTTGAAATTTTCATCCTTCATCATCAATCTTTCGTTTCTTGTTCAGCGTTGAAAGTGGCATTTTCTGCAAAAAATATTTCACGATTTAAATTTGTTTTAAAATAAGTTGTAAAAGAAATACAACTCACATAACTTAAACAAACCAGTCGACACTAATACTTTTCAAAAAATTTATAACTCAGCAAAACTAATGTAAACAAACACGAGTAATATATCAACGCTCTCTGATAGGGAGTAAATAACTAAGCGACTTATTTAAGGAAAAATTCTGCACAACTGACAAACGTGATGCTCAAATCGTATTGGCTTCCCTCTAAAAATGTTAATTAGAGCTGCCGTTAAATGGCAGAGCGAGAGGTCTCCCATAAATGCTAAAATTGACGTAAAATATTGTCCTGCTTTCATTGTATTTCAGCAGCCAAAAAAATCTCGCCGTGGGCCGCCAGTTTGACAGCCCTGAGTGAAGACAACATAGCTCAAGTTGTCAATCCCAGGTAATAATCACGGAAGAATAGTTGAAAAAACAATAAATGGCAAATATGACTGAAAATGTTTTATCTTTGTCTTATCCGTATCCTGTGTTCGTTCCTCGTCTGGGCGGGAAGTTTTGTCGATTATTATTATTACAGAAAATATAAATTACTACTAGTTACATTGATGAAACTATTAAAGTGTTTCAACTTAATTTTATGTATTCAATAAGCGTTTTCAAGACAGACTTCCAATATGATCAATATTACTCTCTAATAATACATCATTTTGATTTTAATACTCGTATTTAACGGACATCATTCACTTATAACAGAAAATCCGTCAATTTTGTCAGAAATATATTATATTGAAATGAAAAATTAGAACATAATAATGAAACAAAAATTGGCAGAACGTATTGTTCCTCTGTTGGAACCTCTTCAGGTGCAAATTAAAATTTTTTTCTCAAATTTGTGGCTAATGCGTACAACTTTTAAAACTTTTCTTCACAAAATTGTAACTATCAATTAATATTTCCAGAAATAAATTATATTTGGACTTTTAAAATTTCAATAGGTTTCAACAAGTTAACGATAGCTGTGACAACTTTTAGTGTATCAACACGTCGTTTTTTTATATTAAAACATGTCTGAAAAATTTGTTTCAACGCGTTTTCTATACAGAGAACGTAAAGATTTCGTCTAGTATTCATTTATATTACATTAACGTTATTCATTTGTCTAAATGGAAGGCTGTTATAATTTTTTTTAGATAATAATAATCCGTAGTAAAGGGTAAACGCATCAAGAGAAATTATTTTGCGTGGATAAATTTTTAAGAGAAAGTTTTCAACTTATAGAATTACGGGAAATGATTTTTTCGCTTCTTATTTAAAACTCATAATAATTAGGACTGATTGACAAGACGGAAATAACTTTAAGCGATAAAAAATATGAACAATTAGCATTTCGTTAAGGAATTTGAAAACAGTGGAGCTCAATGATAATTAACAAGATTAAGTCTACTAGTAAAAAAATATATACTTCAATCCATTTCACATTAATGAGACGCGACAACATCACAATTAATTTTTTTTGGGTTTATCTATATGGCATTGGCTTTTATTAATATAGTTAAAAGTTTAATAGTTAATAGATTTATCAACCACATTTTACTTTTCTTAATGATGGTAAGTAAATATTATTGTGTACTAGACATAATGATTCCTTTATTCATATTACTTATTTACCAATAAAAATTCATAGTTCATCCAAATTTTCAGAGACCCCATAATTAATTATTACATCGTAAAGTAACAAAACTTTTGAATAAATCGTGAACTTACACTTAATATTGTAGCGCAGTAGAACCCACATCCAATTTTTTACTATTACATACGGAAACCTAAATAACAAATATTCTGGCATGAGCAAGTCGCTTGCCAGGAAGAAAGGGGTTTTTCCGCGCTCCGTCTTGGCGGCTCGGAATAATAACAAAGGGACTGCGGCTGACACCTGGACCATAAAGCTCAGACACCTCGTCGCCGGTTTCGGAAAGTCCTAATCTTCCTGGGAATTTGGTGACCGGGTGGCGTGTGTTCCCCAAATGAAACAAGGGATATGATTGGAGAATATCCATCCTTGCCACCTTAGGGATAGGTGTCGGATAAGTGGGGACAAGGTTTTAAAGAGGCTGACGGAGACAATTTTAGGACAGATTTTTGCAAGGTGATGGTGAGAGGATATTGAAGGAGAGTGGTGGACAGATTTCTGGTGATACAAGGAGGTGGAGAGAAGATATTGAAGGAGAGTGGTGGAAAAAGAGATTGCTGGTGATACAAGGTGGTGGCGAAAGGAGATTGGCAGCAGAGTGGTGGAGAGAGGAGATTGGGTAGGTGGCAGCGCAGACCATGCTTTGATCAGTCCAGGAAGCAGGGAAAAAAGATCTTAACAACAAGGGAAGAAAGAGGAAAAAGCGGAGTTTCCTCAATTTGGTAGCACGACTTCGTGCTATTGTCGACCAGCCACTTCAAGTTCCACAACACGAAAATTACAACGAGACGCCTATGAAAACAACTCAGGTTCGTCAACGAACAGATCTGCTACACGTGGTCACCCAAACCATTAATACCCTGAGATCTTTAATACAATCCCATTTTAATTAATAATTTTTGTACATAATACATACACGCACTACCCATATTAAAATTATTGTGTTTAAAATTAATAAATGTATATATTTAAACCCAATTATTAAATTCATTAATTAATATTCCCCCCATCATTTACAATATATTACAGATCTGAATATTGGACAGCAAAAGTAAATGCGATAGTTTTCATATGTAGACGTTAAATTTGCCTTGCTCAAGAAAAATTACAATTTTTGAATTTGGTAGATGAAAACGGCAACACCGATAGCTCCTGCTGAATAAATTTAAAATCAAAATAATAGTATAGTTTTCGTTATTAATGTGACTAATAAAAAAATAGGGAAAAATTGTTATCATACTAAGTAAAAATCAGTATTTTATCAACATTCAAAACTTTCTTCTTTAAACTGCTTATTAGTCTTAATTGTGTTATTTCTAAAGCCACATTTACTTGTGACGCACAATTTCCGCTGTGAACTTGGTAAAATTGGTAAAATGAAAATAATACAAGTTTGTTAAATACAATTTATTACATGGTTTACTTATAATGTTTTATTCCGTGAAGCTCGTGATAATATGGGGTTCGTTTCGTGTACTCACCTGATTTTCTTTACTTTATTAAGTAATTGAAGCAAGAACAGGGATGTCGTAATACAGAGAAATTAAAAACCCGTCAATTAACGCTTTCATAAATCAGAGGGTAAGAAACATACAGCGATATCTTTCCCACATAAATTTACAGATTGTAAATCGCTTCGGCACGTAATAATTTTCGAAGTACCATATTAAGTTCAGCTGATAATATTAATATTAAAAAATTGTATGTAAAAAATAAAAGATTAAAAATTCACCTCTCTAGTTGAAGACAGAGTAATATGACTTCTTTGAAAATGAATGAAAAGAGAATATTTCAATTAAACCACAATTCTAAAACTTTTAGGAGAAATCAGGGCGGAACGGGATATTAGAGTAGAACGGGATACCCTATTTTTTATTGAATATTGTTGGAGTTAAGTAAATAGGGGTGGAACATTGTAAACGGTGAAAGAAGAAGTCCTGGCAGCAAATTAAATTTTGTTGTAGTAAGTTCTGACTCCCCTTTGTGGGTGAAATATTTGGGCGTCTTACACCTGTGAATTAAAATTATTGCAGCATTTAGACAAAAGATAACTTACAAAACCGCTTGCTTAACTCTTTAATGGTATATAATCGTTAATTAGATGTATTTAAGTGCATGTAATATACGTGTTAGATTCAAATCTGATTGCATTAAAGCTGGGTGTAAAACCTTAAACAGAGATTAGCGTGTGGAATACTACTGTATAAGGGAAAATGTAACGGGTTCCTCAAGAAAGAAAGGAAAAACTGGCGGACTGAACTTATACAAACGAGTTACACAATGCTGAACCCAAAAAGAATAGATTTAGTAAGGAGAAGATTAGAGAAAAAGAAAAAATGTTAGCAAAGACTGTCCAGTTGCAAAGAAAATCTTCTTGCGAAAGAGAAAACTGACAAAGCGATCAACTATACACAAAATAAACACAAAACGTGTTAACATTTATCTTCAATTAAATTTTGTTGTAGTAATTAAAAATCATCCTGTTCCGTTCCGCCACAGGGTGTGGGGCATAACAGAAAGTTAGAAATCTTTTTTAAAAAATTATAAAAAACCTAAATTTATTGTTATAAGGTATATTGATATAGATTAATTAGGTTATAAAATAAACTAATGTTTTGTATTTTATGAAGTCATTTTTTGTATTCATAATTTTACAAAAATTTTAAACAATAAGTGCTCCGTTCCGCCCCGACGTCCCCTACTATTTCATTATTTTAATGATGTAAATAAGACATTATATTCCTAAAAAGTTATCACTCTCACTTGAGGCGTCTATATGAAACTCAGTTGACGAGCTGTGTTCATCACCATCATTGAAGCGCTACTATAAACTGTTGCACATCTCGGTGTGATCATCCTTTTCGCTCAGGTACGTAGAATTATTCTTGGAAGGACAAAAGGAACAAAAGTTCAAAGAGGATGTGGTCCACTGGATGCAGATAGATGCCTTGACCTTTATTGTTTGACATGAACTGGCGTTCATCTTCGAAGAGTTTCGTCACAACTAATATATTCAAAGTCTTTATGGATGAGCATTTCTCACCAGGACGACTCAATATGACGGGCATGCATAACTAAGTTTAAGATTATAAATTCAATTATACAGACAAGAAAATTGCCTGATGTTGGCGTGAATAACCATGTACTATTCAGCTATTATGACCCGTTTACTTCGTTTTATGGGTGCCTTGCCTGAATAGATCAGCGATTTAATATCCTATTTACTCCACGTCAATGCCATTCCTTAAATTTGAACGAAACTAAGAATACAAGACTTAAATAAGTTTCATCTTTTCTATTGAGAGCAATTTACATATTTTACTCTTCTGCTGCTTTCGCCGATACTCGATGAAGCATTGCTTGAGTCAACCACGAAACACTGGTGCCAGCGTATCTTTCCGACGATAACAGATTTAGTGTCAGCACATAATGCAAGAAGAGCTTGCAACTCAAATTTTCAACACAAAATTTATTTAAAGGCGTAAGCATATGTCATTTGATCACAGGACAGGAGTCAGGGGTATTGGGAACAAATAGGTATTGTAATGAGGAAAAATATGAACTTTGTCATTAAGCTGTCAGATGCAAAATATTACTGAGATAATGACACAAAATCTTGGTTTGCCACTATATCTCCGTACATAAATATTACTTTGAAAAAAAGATTATATTACTTCAAATTGCCAGCAAAATTTTTTATTCCATGTTCAAGTTTTAATTCTTATTAGTATTATATAAAAATATAAACTAATTAAAATGTTATGTAATACAACATAAGCATCGAGGTTTTAAAATAAGGCCGAGTTGATGCTGAAATGGAATAAAACAAGCGGTGTGTGGGTATTAACGAAATTCTTTTTTGGATTTGAAAGGGCATACATAGACACAGTATGTTTCATTCCATTTCAAAATATTGAAAACCCCTATAGATTTATATTTATTTTTGTTTCGATTATTCCTATACATTACATAAGACCAAAATAAACTACCATAATTAACTTCAAAGAATCTATAAATTCATTACTGGAATGAACCAGAAATAGATTAAAAGCATTGGAAACACGATTAGAAAGCACAAGCAGAAACAGAAACACACTGGAATAAATAATCAATACTTCACTTCGTGGAGTAACACGACAAAGAATCTGACATTTCGTAGTTGCATCAGGCTTACACAACAAAAGAAAATAAAACAGTTGTTGTTGTTGTGATATTCAGTCCTAAGACTGGTCTGATGTAATCCTCCATGCTAACCTATCTTGCGCAAGCATTTTCATTATCTTATAACTAGCACAACCCACATCCATCCTTATCTGCTTAGCGTATTCCATCCTTCCCCTCCCTCTTCTGTTCTTACCGCAAACAGTTTGGTAATTTTACAAGACCTTCGTGTCTTAAAACGTGGCCTATTATTCTATCCCTTCTCTTAGTCAACGTCCTCCTTACTGTTCGCTTTACCCTATTCTGTTTAGAAATTCATAGTTTGTGATTCTATCCACCCATCTGATTTTCAGTTTTTGCCTATAGCACCACATTTAAAAGGCTTTGGAAAGATTTATACAACTGTTTACTTATTGAGTTCAAAAGAAATTGCAAGAAATTCGATAAAATAGGCGATATCGAAAACTTGAAAAGTAACTTATAACGAAAGTAACTTTCGATACTTAAGAATAATAGTAGTTTGAATAATAGTAAAAAGTTTTAATATAATAAATAAATTTGGTTAGGTCGTAAGAGTAAAAATGTTTGTAATGAAGTTAACGAGGAAAAAGAATTGTGCGTCGGGACGACCAGTTTTGGCCATCAGTTAGGATATTTGTGAGAAGGCAGTAGGTGTATGAGTATGAATATGTGCGTATGTTGGTATGCAGGAAAAAATAACCGTGTGTGGATTCCAGTCCTCCATCGGCCGTCTCCCCAGGTTGCGCAGTGGGGACCACGACTCAGATTTGAGTAGTACCGATATTTCTGGGCGGAACAAAGCTAGCATGCTGAGGGGCAACAGGCCTTACTATTATCGACTTGAGGCACGAGGACACTGATCCGGGAATGGCTCAACGTAGGAAAAACACAAGCATGTCTGGAACAGCTAAGGTTGTTGTGTTACTGTTGCAAGGCTGAAAGCAAGGGGAAACTACAACTGTGTCTTTAATTTCCCGCGTACATGTAACACTCCACGCATAAAAATATGATGGCAGCGACTCGGGTAAAATATTCCGGAGGTTAAACTAATCCCTTATTCGGATCTCCGGGCGGGGACTACTCGGGAGGAAGTCATCAGAAAGACAAAGAGGGACGTTCCACGAATCGGAGCGTGGAAAGTCAGAAGTTCAAACCGTGCTGGTAGGTTATAAAATATAAAAAAGGAAAAGGTATACAGATTATACGTCACAACACGTTTTATTGTTCTCAAACAATTACAATATAAAATACAATAATCGTTAATTATTTAAAGCCTTCGGCGAGATTTCGTACTTACGAACATAATCATCCTATCAACACTTAAACTCCACTTAACAAAGCAACACATTCATAACTTTTCCAGGAACATTAATCGCCTTATTCAAGAGTGAATTAATGTCGTTATATTTTTTCTGAGTTCTCTGACAAATATAACGCGGTCTAGGCGATCAAGTTTCCGTCGTAGCATTGTTAACTTTAGCGTCGTTCCAGGTAAAATCCAACCGATTGTGAACCACTGTGTTTCTGTCATTAACAACAACAAGATCTTGTTCTTGGTGCTTCAGATACTTTCCTGTAACTCCGTTTTCTATTAACTTGCTCCTTTAATGTTCTTTTCAATACCAATTGTTTTTCAAATAGTTCGATACTAACTTCTTCATGGTAAGTTACATACTAAAATTGTTTCGATGTTAATTTCTATTACGTATTCCTCCAATTTCGGCTTCTTCCCTGCATTCTAGAGCATTTTTGAATTATATTTTATCCCCAGTCAATTTCTTGTTAGTACGACATTATTTTCAGGAAATATTGTTTTTGGGGTCTACTTATTTTATTTTGTATGAAATTCTCCCTGGTCGTACGAAATTTGGTTATTTCCAAATCACGCACAGACTCAAGTGCCCTTCAAAGCTAATTCTATAGGTCCATGTATGTCCTCTCAAATATAAAAGTATTTCGTTAATACCTCACATCGTCAACAACATCGACCCCCTCTTATTTAAAAACCTTACATTAATAAGGCGTCTTGGATCCCTGGAGGCCAAAGTTTTATACTGATACCTTAAACGATTCTAATTCCTAGTAGAACAAATTTTATAATTATATATTTATAAATATATGTTTCTATTTAATTGGATAAATGTACGAATTATATAGATTTATTGTTAATTTAAATTTATTAAATAAAATGAAAGTATCAGGTTGTAAAATCTGGACTGGACCAGAAATTGAATCCGGGGCCTTTCCATTTGCCACAATTGTTAGTATTATTAGCCATATTAAGTATTGTATAATTAAATCCTCGTTCATTATTGACACACTGCTCTTAAAAGTTTGATTGGGGTAAACCTTTATATAGTAAGAGACAATTTTCCTTGTCGTTTTCGTAGTCAAATGCTTATTAAGATTAAATAAATTTGGACCGTTTTTTTCAGACAGATTTATTTTTAATCAAACAACGTTTCGGCGCATATTTGCACCTTCTTCAGGGCTTTCTCTTTAACAAATGTTTATTGTTTGGAAACAATGTAAAATATGGTCAACTTCTGCCACAGGGTAAAGAGAAACATCCAAGCCCGTCCCCGGGTTCAGAACCACAGTGAAGTTACGGGAGACAGATTTTTAGGGACTGTGAGGTATTATGATAGGAAGAGGTTTGCGCAGGTTAGAACGAGATGGAGAACCGCATTAAACCAGTCTTACGACTGTTACGTTTCTTACATGAGTAAGGATTGCAAACGTTATTCTCCTCATAAATTTATAATCTGTATACATAATTAACGCTATGAATAAGTAAGCGTTTAGACGTATGGAACAAATAATAAACAGAACTTTTCATAGACCGCTGAATTATGCGTACTTAAAATTACATCATTAACTTGAAATTAGAACACTTTAATTATTTCACGGTATGTGAGTGTTTTGCAGCCAAAAATCAATTTACAGTTCCGCAAAAAAACCTTTAATGGATGCGCTGTGTACGAGCACTAGTTTGTCATAAACAGGTTTACATTCCTCGATATGAAGCGAGGCTGCTGCAACTCGATTGTCCGTCTATATTAGTAATTATCGTCTTGCATTGTTAGGCCAAACAGTTCAGAGAAATGTCGGTATGCAGCTGTAATCCAAGGCCGCAGCCACTTTCTCCTCAATTCTTTCCGAGCAAGTGTTGCTGGCGGAGTTGTTACCGTAATCAACCCAAGGTGCGCCCAACGGAAAACAAAAAGAAACGTTAACTTCTTGTTTTTTCTATATTCACAAGGCGAGATTAACGTCATTTATAGTATGATAGTACGAGACGACTTTTCCTTATTGTCCTTTTATACTCCATTCTTTTTGTTTCTGTTTAAAAGGATTTGATGTACAATAGATTTTGGTTATTTTCAACTGCCCGAAGAGAAATACAAATGCGTTCAGAATGAAATAAAGATTCACGTGATAAGTTGAATGTTGTTGACATCCCGTTGGTGATCAATAATTATTTTTTACTGTTGTATAATATTTGTAGGAAATTTGGGGTGTGCCATGTTTGACGTTGATCATCTAAGGTGACCAAAGTTTTTCTTTACCCTGATATTTTTTATTAGTAGGGGAATATACATGCAAAAATAAAAACAGAGGAAGTTACAACGTTTCTAACAAAAGCCCTTTACTTTAAAAATTATAAACATGAGGTCAATCATTCACTGTTATATTATATATTTGCAGGAATAAAATTCTACCAACTATAGTAAACGAAGGAAATCACTTGAGGACGAGGATCCGTATCCGTAGAAATGTTTCGTCCACGAAATCCTTGTAATAAGACATTTCGTGCAGACGGAACAAAGAGAGGCACGAGGTAATTCGTTCTCGTGACCTGTTATTCCACTAGTGAAATTACCTACTTTCTCCCTACACCCTTTATGCTTTTATTAACCCCTCGGACTATCAAATAAATTCTTTTAATTCAAGAAATATTATTTTCATTTAAAAACAAAGCATAAATTGTAACAAATATCATTGAAACTGAATACTTACGTGAATTTTTATTTGACTGCGCTGTAAATAATTATGGGGTATTATTTAAGGAAGTTACTTACTTTAGGATATAATATGATAATTTTATTTATAAAAAATCACTTTAAAAGGGGTCCGGCGTGCTATTTCAAATAAATACCTAAATTCAATACGACGATTTTTACATTTCACGGTTAATAAATCATTGGGGTAACCACGTGCAGCAGAGATTTCGTTCACCAGATGAACCTGTTTTGTTTTCATTTGTGTCTTGATGCAGGTTACTAGGTGACCGGAACTTCCTTCTTCTTTCGGGTTGAATAGTGGATTTTACCTCTACTGGAGGAAATTGGGATGAAACTGGTGCTGCCGGTGATTGAAGAAAAGCCAGATTTTCCTCCTTCTTCCCTCTGGCCTCCTTGTCCTCAATACCTTCTCACCAAAGGGCAACAATTCACACCTCATCTGCCTTGTTGCTTTTTCAACGTCTCGATCAACTCTCCATCTCTACCTCCTCCCCCTTCAACGTCTAGAACCATTCTCTATCTCTTCCTTCTCAACGTCTAGAAATATTCTCCTACTCGCCGCCAGCGCCTTCTCAACGCCTTGCACCAAACTGAGTATTTTTCGGCTTCTCACCTCCCAGTTAAATTCGTATATCCCTTATCCCACGCGATGTTTGTTCCACCCAATCCTCATTAGTCCTTTGTCCGGTGCGGGAACAGGGCCCTTCAGAAATTTTGAAAGTTAAATGCTCATTCAGCAAACCAGGCTTAGTATTATCTATCTTCAGACAGCTTGCCAGCCTGGCGCCAGGAAAACTCCCTTCTTACGTGACTGAATGTTCTTAGGGAATTTTTATATTCTTTAAAAATAAAAAAAACATTAAAATTTGGGATTGGTCCTACTGCGCTACAGCTTGTTTCGTAGTACAAATCTCTGGTGGTATTTATATAGGGTTTTTCAAAAAGGGCGTGTTGATGATATAATTGAATAAAACAAGCTCTATGTGAGGTATAAACGATTTTTTTTACAAAAGCCTATAGAACCATTATGTATGATATATAACATCCTTCAAATGTCCGCCGCGGCTTCTCACGATGGCACGGATCCAAGTGATTCAATTTTCAGTGACTGAACTTGAGCGATGGTCTGGGTTATGCTGACTTTAAGAGCAACGGTCGATTGCGGCTTATTGGAACAGGGCACCCCACAAGAAAATGTTTACGGGGTCGAGTCGCACGATCACGTCACCTCTGCGAGAAATAACCATAACCTCAAATCGTTCATGCAGAATGTACATCAAGGCGTATGCTGTGTAGCACGTAGCGCCGTCCCGTTCGAACCACAAGTCTACGTCCATATCGTTCAATCTGGGCAAAAGAAATATTCTGTAAGGCACGAAGTTGACGGCGTTGCCGTTACCAGCGTCGTTTACAACAAGTACCAATTATGCCGCCAACCAGAAATCCGCTCCAAACGGTAGCTTTCTCTGGATGCATTGCTTGCTACCTGGTGAATCTTGTGTGGGTGGGCGTCGTCCCATATATCACAATTGAGCTTGTTAACATAGCCATTCATACAAAAATACGCCTTGTTGCTAAAGATGAATTTTAGGCCGAAATTGGGGTTCTCTTTCAAACGCTCCAAACGCCACAATTTGTCAAAGACGAGAAAGGGAGACAAGGACTCGTTGGCTCATATTTACTTCTTCATTTTAAAATTTTTAAATGATATCATTAGTGGACTAAGTATTTACAAAGAAGTATTTAAGGTTTCTCCTGGTTTGGTTATTAACAGAAGTAATACTACTTGAACCAAACTACCGCAACCACGGGTAAGTTGACTTTCGTAATATTCGAAAATAAATATTTAATTGAAATATTTGACTTTTAGTACTCTTATTTTCTTTTAATAACCAAAACTTAAGATCTTCACAGATTAAACATTTATGAGATGTCCATTTTTACACACGAGGCGATGGTTCACCGCTTACAAATTGTACATTAAACTCGGCCATCATCCGGGTTGTTGCGAAAAAGGTTTAAGACACTTTGAAGTGTCTTTTGTTAATCAATCATTTTAATGTGTGACGGGTAAGACAATAAAGTAGTTGCACAAAATAGCGGGATGTGATTAGAAAAATGAGTTCTTTGGGAGAGTCATGCAGCTGCAAGAGCAATACAAAATTAAAGCTATAAAACCAGGTGCCAAGAAGTCGGAAAGAGACGATCTGGAGATCAGGAAATTAATTTATCCACACTTGCTTACCCCGAGAATAACCTAAAATAAAGTGACCTGTGACCCCTCCCAAAGATCAACTTTGCTGAAACGGGGAAAAGTGATTAACCCTTAAGTAGTCGCATGGCGCCACAGTCGTGTGGGGCCTGTGACGAATTAATATTACAATAAAATCGAATTAATACAACTGAAAAGTTAAAGTACACTTTATTTAAGATATCGGTATTAAATTTAGTTTACATTATAATTAAAAAAAGTTTCACAAACGCTTATTACATGTTCGTTACAAACGCTTTTTAAGTTTGGATCGATTGCTCGTCGACATATGAAACAGCGTTTTCTTATTCCAGTTTTCGGAATGTCTAACTTGTCGTTCGAATCGAGTAAGTAATCCCAAAGTTCGGATTTTATTGTTTTTGGAACATAATTACTTCTCATTCGTTAGCGAAGAAGGAGTTTAGTAAGTTCTGTTGCAAGTAGTTTTAGAAATTCTCTCCGTTTTCGTGGCATGTCAGAGTTATTCGTTTTACAAATAACAATGACATTAATTGCACAGACAAATGTTAAAATAGTGCTAGTGGCCACCGCCTTGTTCGTGTTCCAACGTTGTAGGTTACAAACAATATGTCATTTGAATCTACGCTACCTTTCGTCGAGTTATAAAATGTTAATATTTCAGGTTTCAATTTCTCACCTGAATCTTTGTCAATAAAATTATCGTGGTTCATTGTTGATAATATTAACAATGATTTATTTATTTTCGGTACATACGATTACAAAGAGATAGATTTCATAAAACCATAAATGTTTGGACGTCGTTCTTTCTTTGGAAAAAATTCTGCCGGTATCTCTCTTTTGGTTTTACGTAGTGTTCCTATGAGCGTAAAGCAGAATCATGGTCACCTTCACTTTAATGATCTGTCCATCCCTTACTTTCTGTATCCATATCAAAATTAATAATTTCACTATTATCTTAATTTAAAAATCGTTGAAGTTTAGCAAAAGAGAGAAGCGTTTTGCTAACACAACTTACCGTGGGGGTGTTCTGAACTAAACTGAAATATTCTGAACGAAGAAAAGGAAATCTTGTAGTAGCAAACAACGTTCAAGGAAACTGGGTAATAGAAAATAGCCGTTAAAATTCAGGAAAAGAACAAAATCCTCCCAATAAATTCTACCTACCTAAGAAGTCACATGGGGCCCCAACCATGCAAGGCCTAGGAAAATTTAATTTTATATCATGCTAAAAAAAGTAAAAACAGATTATTTTATCTGAAGCTCTAAAAACTTATTTATACTCTCAACTATGCTGCTTTGAATGTTGAATGGGGACTGCTAGACTCCACGTGACTACTTAAGGGTTGAATAGTATAATTGGTCTCGTGATCAATTCCATCCAATCAATGACCTGAGATCACCCGTCAATCTCCGAGGAGGACAAAGCGTTTGAAAGTTAAGCCCACATTACACCTAGCGATTGCTGGGCCGAGTCAACTCGCCACTGAGTACTCGACCAAGCGATATTGTGGCGAGTGGTGTGTAGCGCGATAATTATTTTAATAAGTTCTAATGTTAAAATTAGCAAAGGATTGGAAGTTTGAGTGCCTCCTCAAAGTCGGCAGTGGAAAGTTGAGCGACGCCTCTAAGTCGGCAGGGAAAGGAGGCTATAATCCTATGGGATGATGTCGGATCGCTTAAAGAAATGACGCGCTATTCTCAGAAATACCAAATCACCACGAGGTGGCCTCGGTCAAAGGAATTTCGTGGATAGATAAATGTAGCGAAAAAGAGCGATTTATCGAGCTGGAGGACACAGCGGTGAGGCTGTGCAGATTCATTCGGTTGTAGACATTAAGAGAAGTTGGTCGTAACTGATGACTGGTGCTAAGGCTAAAGAAGACAGAAACTGTAAAGAGGTACGCTGCCAAGCTTTCCAATCCAGGTCGTTTTGGGGGATCGCTCACGGTTTTTAACATGTTATAAAGAGATTAGATTGCTTCACCGACCCGAATTTCCTTGTAAATATTTCCTCAACAATGTATTCCCTGTTTGATTCCCGTATATATAAAAAAATGTTCCCAATATTTCTAAATCACCTAGTAATTAATTAACACACCTCTCCTACAATGATTACAAGGGCACTGACTGTGGACGACTCAGTAAATTTTTATATTATAGCACTAACTAGTTAAATTCCAGTTCATTCGTCCATTTTACATGAGATACATAAATTGAATTGAATTTTCTTCCACATTTCTTCAAGTTTCTTCTTTTCTTGATTATGTGTCGATCCTGAATTTATAATTTTATTTTTCACTTCTGGCAGACAAAAGTCTGATAGACCAAGAAGAGTGAGCGGGTTCAGTAAACTCATCTGGGGGAAATTGTGTTTTTCACTTGGTCGAGTGATTACAAGGCTTTTCCTATCAACTGTCTCGGCTGAGCCACTGGGTCGTTGCTGTTTCATTAGACGAGAACTCGGCAGAACGTTCTGTTTCGGTTCAGCACTCTGTACGTCTTAGCTGTAAACACTAGAACCGCATTAAAATATTGTCCTATTGTCATATCTCGAAGGCAACAACAACAAAGTACAAAAACTTCTACAATACGCCACCCCTGAGCGAGTAAAAAGTATATACTTTTGTTGCTTGCCAAAATAAATGAAATAATATATGGAAATTTATTCATGGTAAGGTAACTTCATATAATTAAAATATAACGATTTATTTTCCTGTTTTTGAATAAAATAATCAATAGTTAAAATCAGCATATGATTAAAAGGAATATTTTGTGGCTAGCAGGCTACATGAGGGTGATCCTGAAACAGGCAACTCCTCTTTAATAGCATAGGATGGGAAATGAAAAGTGGGGATGTGGAAGGTAGAGCAAGGTAGCAAGGGTTGACTAGGACGCCCGGGCTATAATTTAAAAAGATGCAGGGAAAACCCTAGAAAACCTGTATTTCATTCCTGACCTGTATATCTGCGAGAAAAGGTTTAAGATACAGACAATATTCATAATTACCTAATTCATCGTATAACCGAGATTCTTCAGTTCTCGTAACGTATTTTTTTTCTTGAATGTTTGTTGTTTACTTTTTTAAGTGCCTTTCGCTTATTTACAGACACATCGTGGTAGGTTCCCCATACGAGCCCAATGTCCTTAAGCCTATTTGTCAATTATGCTCATCACTGTATCGGAATTATTAAGGTTCTTTTACAAATCGCTTTTAAGCATTTTTAGTCATACCTCTGCAATATTAAGGAAGTATATTTGTATCCTTGTATATTCTTTTTAGAAATATAAAGGCGTAAAGCATTGGGACCAAATAATATACATTTTCTTATAAGACCGAAGTAAAATACGTGAGGAAGTGAGGAACCCCAGCACAAATGTAGTGATAGTGTTTTACCCGATGTTATCTTGTAGCTCATACAATCAAGATTGTTGATTTCTCCGTGATTATGGAAATCGCTATGTTAAGTTAGGACTCTAGATGAAAGTTAAAGCGGGAGGTAAAGGGTTTCAAGGTAATGATACAATTTGTTTCGACTTTTTAACGGACCAGAGAATTAAATGTACCGGTTTATGGACTTAATGTAAGTTCCTGCACAATTTTAGTTACGTACGTTACAGTTTGATGAACTAAATAATGTAGATATTTAGGTACAATATTAGAAACGGTTCGTCAGGATTTAAATATGCTACTTCAGACGCCACTTCCTCCGAAAGTGCGTATTCCGCGGTTGTAAAAATTAATTATGATTGGTAAAGACAAGTCACGTGGGGTGTTGTTTTCCATATAGAAGAGAGGAGCAGAGACTGACTGGGAGGTGATAAGGCGGCGAAACATACGGTGTTTCTGAAATGTATGAAATAATAAGGAAGGCAAGGAAAAGAGAAGAAGCATGAATACTTAAGTTGACTTTAGATTTTAATGGTAAGTAGCTGCCATTTAAAGATTTAATTTTCCTCCAAATTCCACATTGATGTCATTTTACAGTACAGGACCCAAGTAGAAATTTGAGTTATATATATGTATGTATATAAAATTTCCAATTTAATTTTGTTTGTAGTTCAATTAAAAAAACTTTTATAGTTCATTTTCCTCATTACATGTCTGACTTGAGATACTTAATACCTTGAATAATCTTCCTCAAGCCAATAATTATTGGCGTTCCTATTCAATCCTCAAACACAGACAGACTTAACAGTTCCTAAAGTCAGTGAATGTTCAGCATACACATTTAGTTGCAATATAGTAGGTCCAACTAATCTATTTATAAATAACGTTTTAAATCCACATATTAATAATTTATGTGTATTTAATCCTTATCCGCACATCATTTGATAATTTGTTTCCACATTTGTGCTTGGAACAGTCGTAAGACGTTCAGCTAAAATGAATACCGGCACGTGACTTCAGTGAAATGCATGACGTAAGAACCCTTCTAGTTACTGCTGTTCTGGGAAATGTACTCGTACTCTGTCAGAAACGTCATGTTTAATCGTACGCACGTGTGCAGCAAAGACTAGAATTTGTTTTCATATTATAAGGATGGCTTATGTGGGAATATGTCGTTTATAAGCATGAATGGGCGATGATAATCAACTATTACGTGGGTAGCTACCTGAGGTGAATGAAGGCACAACTAAGTTAAAACATGGAAGCTTTAATAAGAGCATAAGAGCTACCAATTTCCAGGATGTTCAGATGCATCGTCACGAACCAGAGACCATGCGGCAGGGCACGATAACGGCAGAGACAGTCCACTTCATTAGCCTCACACGTGCTGCACACATACTTCTTAATTAAGCCTCAACTGGCCTGTACATAAACCTTAATTTCAGCCACACCTGGGCAGCACATAAAACACCAACAGGACAGCCTCACACGTGCTGCAATACATGTCACACCTAATCAGTCACTAACGCTGATAAACGACCAAATAAATGTGCCGCACTGCACATCTTCTACCAAACTCTAAACTGAAACGCACCACACACGTTATAAAATAACTTGAACCGTTTTCCAACCAGTCAATAGCCAAAAAATTTCTTCCTCTTTAAATATTTCAAAATCGAACAAAAATACCAATAGTTTGAAAGTGTTTCATTTGTAAATGAATCAGTATGTGACTGTAATTCCTTGCCTGTAGAATTCCGACGATTCATCCAAACACGGCTAATCAGTTTACAGATAAGGAAACTATACTTAACATTTCGTAACTGTACATTATGTTTCCTAAAATGTGGAAACCAAGACCAAGTTGTTGTTGTTGTTCTGTTATTTAGTCCTAAGACTGGTCCGATGCAACCCTCCATGCTAACTAATCTTAAGAAGGTCTTCTCATTTCCGCACTACTAGCTCATCCCACATCATCCCTAATCTCATTAGCGTATTCCATCATTGGCCTCCGTCTTCTGTTCTCACTCCAGAAACTTCCCTTTAATGCTAATTTTTCCATACCCTCACGTCTTAAAATGTGGACTATTAAACCATTCCTTCTCTTCATTAAATTCCTCCATATTGTTATCTCTTCCCCTATTTTGTTTATAACTTCCGCGTTAGTGATTCTATCCACCCATCTCATTTAAAGCATTCGCCTATAGCACCACATTTCAAAAGCTTCTATTCTTCCCTTTTCCACAACTCAACGTTAACGTTTCGCACCCATATAACGCCACGGTCCATACGAACATTTTTAGCAACGATTTCCTAATATTCACACTGATACTTCTCATTTTCGCGAAAGCCTTCATTGCGTGTGCTTTCCTACTCTTTATGTCTACTAAACTTCTACCATCCCCAGTTATTACACTTCCCAAATAGCAGAATTCCTTAACTTCCTTTAAAATAACCCTTCCAAAGCTAACGTCTTTTCCAAGTATTCTTCTGACTCCCCAATGTCATCGGCAAAGCGTAGTGTTTTTATTTATTCTCCTTACAGTATGATTCCTTTTTCATATTCCGTTTTAACTTTCTTCATCGCCTGTTCTATATATAAGTTAAATAGCATTGGTGACAGACTGCATCCTTCTCTTACTCCTTTATTGATTACGGCTCTCTTTTCCTAGGTCTTCTATTCTAAATACAGCTGCCTGTCTTCTGTAGAGGTTTCGTATAAGCTTCCTTTCTCGATATTTTATTCCAGTGCTCTTCAAAATCCTTAATAGTGTGTTCCAGTTCACATTATCAAACGCCTTTTCAAAATCTACAAATGCCATGAACGTATGCCAGTTTTTTATTATCATGCCTTCTAAAATTGCTCGCAAAGTCAATATTGCTTCTCTTGTCCCTACATTCTTCCTAAAACCAAACTGATCTAGTAAGTGAATAATAAATGAAATTTCTAAAGAAAACGTGGCAATAGTGAAAATGTACTGAAGTTAAATCAGCGTAGAACCTAACATATTTTCGTTTCAAGCTAAATCCTTTCAAAATAGGGTCTAATAATATAGTTTACTATTAATAATATCCATTACACCACTAGTAATAAGACTGGTAAACATGAGGTAGGAACGTTAATAAATTTGTATTAAACAGCTAGAAATTATAATTGTATATTATAAATAAGAAAATGTAATATAACTGTAAATAAATATTATATGTCTTTTGAAAATGAAATTGTATATTATAAATAGGAAATTTTAAAATGAAGTAAATAAATGTAAGACGTATATAAGTAAATATAATGTAATAAATAGAAAGTTCAAATCACATTTGTTGGAATTATTACATATTAGGATAAGAAATAAAGACAATATTGTTAATTTTAATTATTTTTATAATTTAAAATAATATAAGTATATATATATAAAGATTAATATAACTTAAAGTGGAATATTTTCAAAGAAATGAGTGGAAAAATTGTAAAAGAAAATAAATTTGAAAGAGATTAGATAAAATGGTTTCATATCTTTTATGCTATGGAGGTAAGCAATGGCATGGATGCATCATCTTCTTTAGATCGTGAAATGACATTAAGATTCAAAATAAGATCTTTGCAATATAATTATATATTTATGTTATGTAGATGAACATGGCAATAAATTAAAGCCGAAAGCTCAAAAATTTGTTTTTGAATAAAGACCGTAAATATATAAAGATGGTTTCGTTTTTGTTTTTTATAGTCATTTTAATACTTTATTAATAGAATATGTTGCATGACGCTTTTCAGTTTTGTGACATTACTGTTTTCTTCACCAAAACAGAAACGAAAACTTCCAAAAAAATGTAATAAAAAATCGCAATTTATGTCTTTTCGACTCATTATATTACAAGCCATAAATTATTTATCAATTTATTACCATCACGTCATCGTAATTATCAAGTACGCCAATTAATTTTTGCTGTACGTTTTCAATGTAAGATAATACAATGAAACCCATTCATCGGTTATTACTCCTTTAAACTGGTATATTGTTTTTTGAGTACCTACTTAAATTATTTCTAATTCTGACTTGTTTATTAAATAATTGTGCACGAAACATGGTGTATTAGGGTTTGAATAATACTAAAATTTTATATTTTGAACCCAAGTTGAGATTTTCATGAGTAATATATGTTAGGTATAGTAGCGAAAAATATTTTAAATTTTATAAATGGGGAAACATTACAATAAAGACCTGAAAATGGTTGAATTTGGATTTAATATAGAGAGCGTGTGTTGCACCTCTGCCGACCTACCAGTAAAAGTTTCGTTTCGTCGTCTTGTCGAGTTACTGGACAAAAACAGGACGTGAACTGTACTCTGGGCTATAAGCAAGTATTCCGCATATTTTTAAATAATAATATTTTGTAACCTCGAAGGAAAAGTGATCATTTTTTAATTAAAATTACAGTCACGTCAACAGTGGACGATCTTGGCGACTACAAAAATATTTACAAAAGGAAACAATAAATTACATATAAATTCCTAATAATACAATGTAAGGAGAGATAAAAAAGACACATTTAGACGAAGAAAAAATTCATTTAAAATACAATTATTCTCCTGACAGAACTTCAGCTTGAAACTTTTGAAATCCAACTCCCATAAACAAAGGAATGGCATGCGTGAAAAGCTTTTACCTTTGCAGATCGCCTCGTGGAATCATTCGTACGTAAACCTGCAGTTGATGGAGCAATTCATTATTCGACATTCCAATGCTACGGATCAAATTACAGCGGCAGTGATGCATACCCGCGTAATTAAATATCTAGACACGAAATGCAAAGTGAAGATAATTGGAAGAATAACCCAACAGTTTGGAGATAATTGCGTTACGTGCCCTATTAAGAGCCACAGATAATCTACCCACATTCCTACAATATACTCTCTCTTTCTCTCTCTCTCTCTCACTCCCCACCTGAATAATTAACATACATTTTCCAGTCTCATAAAATGGTAATACTGCTCGCCGTTTACATGTTTCTGATTCTATTGCTATTGTAATTAAAAGGCGTATATAACGGTGAAAATCAAGTTCCATACCAAGAGAAATAATTATATCCACATCCTCATGTGTAAACCACTGCGTTCAACGTGAATTAAAAAATAATAAAAAAGTGAATAAACTGTTACAGACATAATCAGAAGTAATTACATCCTTTCTACTTATTTTAGCATCTCGATAATGTATCCTAATTAAATACATAAATCGCATGGTTAGAGGATTGAGGCACGTGCTGCTAATTGCAATCTAAAGCCATACAAAAAATAATAAAGTAAGAACGAGAATGCATCATAGAGATAATCACTGTCCGACAAACAGAACAATTATGTCCTATACAGTGAAATCGCATAGGAAAGTTTCATTTTTATTTAATTAATAATAATTAGTTCCTGTACATTATCTAACTCCTTGGAATTAATAAGTGGTAAATCAGCCTATGAGGAAAAATAACTTAATATAAATTTATTATCATTGGTTTCTTAACTTCATTTGCATTTTAACACACGTTTTGTACTTCGATTTGGAACTTCATCTGGTAAATTATAACTATCAAAACCCAAAGAAATATCCACAATAGAACATGTATTTCAATTATGTTCTTGTTGTCGTTGTTGTTGTGACAATCAGTCCTAAGACTGGTCTGATTCAATCCTCAGTGTTAACCAATCCTGCGTAAGCCTTTTCATTTCTATACAGCTACCACATCCCAAATTCTCCCTAATCTACTTAGCGCATTCCATCCCTGATCTCCCTCTTCTGTTCTTACCCCACACATCCCTTCCCTGTCTGCAACTCCTATCGTCCACGTTTCGCACCCATATAACGCCACACCTCATACGAACATTTTTAGTAATGAATTCCTAATGTTAATATTTATATTAGACGTTAGTAAATTCCTCTTTTTTTGCTAAAGCCTTCCTAGCCTGTGCCATCCTACCTTTTATGTCTACTATACTTCTACCCTCAATTGTTATTATCATTTCTACGTAGGAGAACTCATTAACTTCCTTCAAAATATCCATTTACAATCTGACACCCCTTGTTATTCCTGTATTTCGTATACAAACTCCATTACCTTGACTTTCCCTCTATTAATCCTCATGTTGTACTCTTCCTCAAGGTTCACATTAATGCCATTTATTGTTTTCCAAGTCCCATTCTGATTTCCCTTATACAACAATATCATCATCAAACCTTACGGTTTTTATTTCTCCTGCTTGCAAGTTGATTCCCTTTTCATAGTCATTCTTTACTTTCATAGCCTGTTCAATATATATATTAAACAACATGGACGACTGACTGAATCCTTGTCTTACTCCTTTCTTGACTTCAACTTTCTTTTCTTGCCATTTAATTCTATTAACAACTGACTGTCGTAAATCTCATAAATGAAAAATTACTTACGGATCAAGTGGTCTACAAGTCCTCGCGCAGTCATTTTCGATTTCAATGAATTTCTTTTACTTTGTACTATGATGCCTTAGATTTAAATCTGAAAATTTTCAATCCTAAGTATGAATTTCTGGCCGAGATAAGGATTCTTTTGTAGACGCTTGTCCTTAGTCAGAGTCAACGTCGTCTCAAAAATCGTACATTTAAGCTTTAATATTGTGGTAGCTATTAGAGAGTACACCCAGAAAATTCGTTCCTAATGTAAATACTATGCGTAGATTCTGAAAATAATAATATAAAGTTACACAAATTAGTTACTCAACGGAACCGTCTACGATGTGATATCCACTCTTTGAGTGGTGCAAAACCACCATGGCAAGGTATTTTGTGCGCTTATAATTGGTATTCCTCGTTGCGTAACGAACTAACATTTTTATTGTGATCAACTAGAAAACGAAATCTTTCGCCCTTATGAACGATTTTGCCCTCTGGAAAATCTGATTTTTGGCGTTTATTACTTTGGCTTCAGATTTGCCGCGCCAAATTCACGAAATATATTGTGTACAATGTTGTAAATTCTCTGGCATGAAGATATGCAAAGTTCAAAATACGAATGCCGTACCTACTTTATTTCTCCCAACAGTATTCCTTTAACATATGATAATAATTAGGCATAATCTTTTTCGGCAACTTTAGGAACCCATGTTGGATCTTCATAGTCGAATAGTATGTTTCTTACATAATATACCATCATATATCCAAAACATCATGGTTTTCTCAAAGGAAAATCTACTGCAATATATAATTTTGTTCAATTCATTCAAAGTTTGCTGGATGATAGTTTGAAGGTTACTAGAATTTGCGCGGAACAAGCCTTTAATCTAGTTGAACACAATATTATGTTTCGTGAACGTGATTACTGTGCAATTAGAGGAAATACTTTGGTATAACTAAAATTGGATTTATGTAATGGGAAGCAAAATGTTATGCTATAAAGAAGTTGAATATGAACTGTGGAGTATCACAGGGTTCCATTTTAGGTCCACTCCTATTCAAATTTTACATAAACGACCTTCGTAGCTATATTACCTCCCTGAAATCGGTCTACACTAACGTCATAATTTCAGATTTTGATTCGACTAGACTCAACCAAAGTCGACGAAGCCGAATAATACATAAATGTTAAGTTCAAATAAAATAAGTGAGCCCTAAACCATGGAAGACCAATGTAACCAATTTTCAACAACAAAGCGAAATAGGTTCTTAGAGAAGGTCAAAAAACCATTTTTAGGCATATGCAATTATTAAACTCGTTTAGTTGCTGGAAAGTTAAACTCTGCCTGGTATTCAATAAGGATAATTTCTCAGTAAAGAGACTGAAGAAAAGATGGTTTATTACGCATATTTTTACTCACCATTTTGTTACGATATTGCGGTGTCGGGCAACTGTTCTCGTAGATTAGTTTTCAAGTTGTAAAAAAGGGCCAATAGAGTACTAGCAGGAAATTATCGAGCAACGTGTAATTCTTGGAAAATTAACTTCACTCAGTGCAGATATTTAGAAATTCGAGAATATGTTAAACTAAAATCTGTTTCTGAATATAAAACCAGAAATTTACCATCCCCAGTTTTCATTTTTCCGAAATTAAATTATTTAATTGCCTACCTACGGAAAAATGTCCTAGAAATATTATTGTTAACACCCACTTTTCAGGGTTTCATAACCCTATCTGTAACCTTCTTCCATTTCCCTCACTCTGCATGCCTTTGATTTCGTACCGCCAAATTCCGCATGTTGCTATGATATACCATTACACTGTAAGCAATTGATTTCGACTAGGATACTGCATACTTATCGAGGACTAAGTAATTTAAATAACTTTTTACTGATAATATATATATATATATATCGTTTATCTTCTATTTTATACATTATCTGGCGACTTTGGCGAGACAAAGGTTTCCCGTTTAGCAGTGACCATAAGTGTTTCATGTTTGTGATTGTATTTCTGTGACAAAGGAGTAATTATATGGTCTGTAATCTATGGTGAAATACGTGATTGTGGTTCCGTATAAACAAATAAATAAAATTATTAATTTGGTAAATTAAAATTAATTTTCTATTCTCATTTAAAATCTTTTTTATTTTATCTTCCCCCATATTTATGTATTATTCCTTTATAAGCTCCTACAATTTTCTTTCATATATGCGTTTTATAGATCTTGTTCTTGTGTGCATATGGTGCCTTTGTTTATTGTTTATTATCACATTGTACAGTTCTTACATTTACGTATTTACGTATTTCAAGCTATGCATTGTATTATTGAGCTTGTTACCTATGAATAATTTTGACTTCTCCTATCTTCTCAATAAACGATTAATACAACCAATAAATAAATGGTAAGAAATATGACACGTGCTCTACAGACTCGCCTGGCACACTGTAAATTTTGTTTTATTTCCCGGTCGTATCTCATGACAACGACTTCAATTCACCCTCAACAGGGCAAGAGAAGAAGCAAAAAAGCGATCGTGTTGGAACAACTCTTTGAGAGCAGCTCGCTTCATAGAGACGAGGCATCAAAGGAGTTATTTATTACAGCGTCTTTGCTTCTCATCACCGTCCACATGCGCTTGTCAGTGGTCCGAGATGCTGCAGAAGTTATTTATCATCAGCCATTGATGTTGCTCGTGTGAGGCCACTGACACTCAATGAATAAATGTTATTCTCCAAGTGTACCACAAACAAGGTAAAGAAAAGGATAGTTACTTAGAATTTACAAACTTATTAATAAACACAAATTTAATTGTCACGTCAAGTTCTAACTTTTACGGCACATATGATGTGGTTAAAGCTGTGACTTCACATCTTTGACCACTTTGATTACTCAATAAACTCAAATATTACGGTATCAGAGGAAACGCATTTTCACTCATCCATTCATACTTGAATAATAGAAAGCAAGTAGTGGCTATCCAGAACCAAAACGGTAAAATTACTCTTTCAGACTGGAAGGAAATATCTTGTGGTGTACCACAAGGATCAATACTAGGGCCGCTTTTGTTTATTTTGTATATTAATGACCTTCCTCGAAACATTCATCCTTTAAAAACAGTGTTGTATGCGGATGACACTAACGTAATTGTTTCCGATAGTGATATAAACGCTCTCAATGTCAAAGTTGAAAACACTTTAGGAATGTTAAAACAATGGTTCACTGCAAATAAGTTAACTCTTAATACCGAAAAGACTAAACTACTACAGTTTTCGTCAACTGTTAATTCTTCTGTGGAAGACAAGAGATTCGCTAATGACGCGTCGTTTCTTGGCCTTCAAGTTGACGATAACCTACGGTGGAATCGTCATGTCGAAATACTCACAGGCAAACTTAGTTCCGCGTGCTACTCAATAAAATTACTAATGCAGCAAGTTGATCCTAAAACCGCGATTATGGTCTATTATGCCTATTTCCACTCAAATATGTGCTACGGAATAACGAGTTGGGGTAATTG
Source organism: Eucriotettix oculatus (assembly GCA_034510155.1). Lineage (NCBI taxonomy): Eukaryota > Metazoa > Arthropoda > Insecta > Orthoptera > Tetrigidae > Eucriotettix > Eucriotettix oculatus. Next base: position 16,416,101 of record CM067378.1, read on the forward strand.
CCCTCCAAGTTCTGACGTTTTCAAGTTACAAAAAAGAGTTATAAGAATACTATGCGCGAAAGATTGTAGGGAACATTGCAAACCTCTATTTAAAAGCTTAGGAATCCTAACATTCCCGTGCGTCTACATACTAGAAATTCTAAAATTTGTAAAACGTAATTTCAGCCTATTCCAAAGCAACGGGCATTATCATCAACACGGTACTAGAAACCGATCAGTCCTCAGAGCTGATAAACATCGCCTTCACAGTATCCACTGCTCCGGAATAAAACTCTACAACAGCCTTTCGGACAACATAAAAAATTTAAACAGTTATAATCAGTTCACTAAAGCATGCAAGAATCTCCTGCTAGAAGGAGTTTATTATTCTATTCCTGAATTTATCAATCGGTCTGAAAGTAATTAAAGTCTATTTTTGCAAAAGTGTTGAATCAGTGTTCATCATATGCAAACAATATCAGGTGTATATTATACGTTATCCTTTCATTAACGGTCTTTTCTTCTTTGTTTCATGACCTAAATTGACGAGATCTGCTGGAGCCTGATTTCCCACGGATCTACACACGTGTGTTTCAAAGTGTAGTGTTTAAGCGTGTGAAGTGCGTGGATCTATTATACCGATATAGTGTTCCAAATTGACATTGTTTATCTAGAAATTATATCTTTTGTATATGTTATGTATACTTTCTTTTATTTGTCTATCATTGTATACATAGTTTGCTTTCCTATCTCTCTTATTGTTTTGTACTCACATTCTTGATATGTTGTATTCATATTTTGTTTGCTCTGCTTTGTTTTATTTTATTTATCATTGTATACATAATTTTTTAATCATGTGTTGTATCCATATTTTGTTTCTTATATTCGTATTCTTAGTGTGATATGTAACATATTCTTTGACTTGTCCTATTTCCTCAATAGAGGACTAATGGATCCAATAAATCTTATCTTATCTTCTTGTGTTTGAGACATAAATTAAGGTTGTATGTCAAAAATGATAGATGCAAGCGACATCTGAAAAATTGATTGTAAGGAGAAATTCCATATCTTATATAATAAATGAATCAAACATATTCAGATCCAAACTTGTATAACAATTACTATGAGAAATATTGAATTCAAGGTGACTCTTGCTGATTTCCGTGAGAAAAATGTAAGCATAACGCAATACAAGTACAGTCCAACGTTGCTTATCCAAATGTCAGCCTTTATTAATTTTAAACACATAGCTCTTTTAATGCTCTGATTTTTACAGCATTTTTCCAGATCTAAGACTATATGTATCGAAACTGTCAAAGTATAAAGAGAAAAGAAATGTTTCAATTAATGCTCAGCCTGAAGGGAACGAAACAGAATTTAAAAGATAAGAATGGAAAAATGTATACCGGACACGAGAAACGATCAAATTGATCAAAGGGGCGTGATTTTAATTTCAAACAGAAAAGGAATTCTGTAGTTAAAGCTCAGTTTAATTTCAATGAAACAGAATTTGAAAATCAGAATGGAAAACTCTGGGTCGGACGCGGTACCTCCTCTATGACCAATTTACATTGTCCATTCTCACTGATTGCTAGAGTGGGATGTTTTTAGTAAAAGATTAGATGATCCTGAGCTTCAGATCGAGTCCTGGCATCGAACGGTACTGGCTCAATAGTAGGGCAACCGTCCGTTAAGTGGGAGATCAAAGATTCGATTCATGGATCCAGTCTAGAATTTTCCATTATGACCTTCTAAATTCAGTATAAACACAGGCATTGTAAGATTTCATTAAAACCCCCCCTGCTTTTGTCATAAATTATACCTGCAGGGAAGTATTTCATACAGTGTTGTTTAACCTTTGCCTTCAATAAGTCCGCTCAAAAACATTCAGATGTGACTTTTACGACTCTTTCTCGAAATGTTTATTGTTTGCAAAAACTAAGACCATGTTACACTCCTTATATTCAAGGATGACGCAAGTTACACAGAGGATAAGAAGGCGAAGACAAATTTATTTGTGGAAAATGTAATAATAAACCACTCGATTCGCGGTTAGACCTAAACGAAATAGCAATCAGTTAAGAATTGAAACAATATTAAAAATATTAAAACGAACATTTTGAAAATAGAGAAAGTTATAATTTATTAAATTTTAATTTTAATGTAGGTAAACATAATATCTCCCACAAAAAGAAATCGTAAAAATATTTCACACTTTGCTTTGAACCTGATTCTGAGGATCGTTATAAAATAGTGAGGGAGGCAATTGAGTCCTCTCTTCAGAAGATTGTTCATATATGGGTTTCTTCAGAGGTATTCTGAAGAAGAAACAGTATCCGACACTTTTTTTGTGAAAAGGCGTTACTGACAATAAGAAATTAGGTGGAAGTTCGCTTTTCAAAGCCATCACGTTTTGGGAAAATATAATTACAGTTTGAAGGAAATTCCTTGTCTAGTGTTGCTCAAACGAGTGAAATGAAACAAAAATTTCCCGATACTCGAGAGACTGTCCTCAACGTGGATGAAACTGGAAATTTTTGTCTCTGAAATTGATTATAAAAGGGAATTAACACCACTGGGATTTAAAGTTTGTCAAGAATTGTGATTAAGAAGATGCAAATGAAAGGCGGAAAGTAATTAAATAAAGGAAAGTATATTACTGAAAGCGAAACGGACGAAGACCGCAGAGAGCGCTTCCCGGCTTATTTAATTTTATTTTTAATTTTCATTACACGTAATGTACCGTGTTAATCGCAAGTCTCTCAAATGTGTCTCAAGGTTCTGGTAAGGAATTACCGGAATGAGCTTCCAGCCAAGAAGAGTGCACAATTTCCTGGACGCAACCAAAGGGGGAAACTTTCTCCAAAAAGTAAGTCTGGAAAATAATTAGAGATTAGGATTTTGATGCTAATACTTGTTCCCGCCAATTAGGTGAAGTGTAAGAAAAAGGAGAACATGAAGAGACAAACTGGCAGAAGAGGCAGAGGGAGACTTTGGTCAGAATTGACAGAGAGTAAAGCAGATAAGGGCGCCGTGGGTGAATGAACCGGACTTTGCTTCCATTCTATTGGCAGAAATCCTGAAAATTATTTTAGAGATTCTATATCGAATCACGGTAACCTGAGGATAGAATCTCATGTTGTAGCGTTCGGCGTTATATTTTTTTAGCTTGTATCTTTTTATTTTATATATATTAAAACATATGTGTACTTATTAAATTTTAATTTAAGATTGAATTGTTACTTTTCGTGGTAGTACTGATACATAGCGCCCATAAGATAATCCAAGTAAAACGTTTTCTTTGATTTATTAGATCTCACTTCATATGTCTAAGGTCCGCGATGCGGATAAGGTTTCATCGCATGTCGCCTTCGAAACGGCGATGTTGCGGTATGCACGAAATAGTTAAAGATGTTCGATTCAGCTTCTTCTACAAAAAAGGCTTAGAGAATGAAATAATTTAGTTTAATGAATGTGATGTAAGGGCAAACAATAAATATGAGCACCGTATTAAACATGGCTAACCCATAAACTGCTGTAAGACACAGATGATAATGGACAAAATAATCAAAGATTATGTTTCTATTGGTTGCCAGTTGAAAAGTAAAACTGTTTAATTTTCAAATTTGACTGTTTCTTAAATGTGTAGGTGTAAAGATACATTATTCATTCTATGTTGACTTTTATAAATTGAAAGTTGACTAAGGTTTTGAGAAAATGGATGATGTGGCTGGTCAGAAACATCCCTGGATTTCTAATTATCATTCCATAACATTCAAAGCTATGTCCCTTTATAAATGAAAGCAACGTCAGACTTATGAATAATTTTCGGGTTATTTCCTTAATGAATCTACGAATTGTTGTATGAAGTTAGGCACTTAACATTATGCAGATACTAATAGCAGTTGGTTTGGCAAAGTCTCGAATGCACGCAGGTGTGACAGAATCTGCCAAGGCCAGCTGCTCCAGCTGTTGGGAAGGTCAGTTACAACTTACGTCATATCTTGCAGCAGTTGCCACACACCCCAAACCTCTACCTAAGAAACAAATGGCGGCATCTGCCTGCCAAAACAACATCTGCACAGAACCGACATAATCCTCAAAACAGAATCCGCTGCGTTAAGTGGACAAGATTCTCGGTGGGCTACTTAGAAATGAATAACAACGTGAAGTAGTCCGGCAAGGTAAACAATGCAGCAGGACTTCAGAAACTAAACCGGATTATTAAATGTTACTTGGGTGAATTGTGTTTTCCATAACTTATTCAAATGTAGATGGTAATTGAGCTGGCAGAGAAAATGAAGCCAGGGTAAATATTAACTGATTCGCGAATGTACAAATTCAGTTGGGAACAAAAAAGAAACATATATTTACATATATATTATCTGCATCTGGAGAAATGTATTTTTATTTAATTTATTTTAGGTCACGTCAACTATAAAGTCATTAGCGACCAGAATAAATTACATCAGCACATATGAAAATAACATAGATTATGATAAATAAGTTACATAAGGTGAAAAGTTAAATTTTATTTTTTCATAAATATTAATATCTTTTAAAAATTGTTAAGTTCGTTTAATTGCCTCTTCCGAAGATGTGATATATTTAGGTCCATACAAACCTATAAGATCTCTCCGCTGTGTATGATACTTGTGGCAGTGGAAGATGATGTGGTCCATGGTTGTTTTCATCATGCACGAGCTACATTCTGGTGGAGGTTCTCGAAAAAAAAGAAAGCAATGAGACAAATTGGTGTGGTTGGAAATTAATATATGCTCCTCTCTTGTTAGAGGCTTGGGAAAGAGTAAATCATGATAATTGTGGAGGTGTAGGTGGAGTGGTTCGTTGTTAAAAGATCTTTTGCTAATGTTCCAGTGGTCCAGGAATTTTGTGTTGTAAATCTTCCAAATGTCATACGGTGCATGTATGGTCGGTGAGTTCAGATAGAGGGTCAGGTATCTCATTTCCTAAAATCTTACTGTGTGCAGGGATCCAGCATATGGTCATATGATGCTTGCTATTATAAGAAACCCAAATATTGTCTCCGATATTGTATAGATTATTAAGGTACAAGTCAGTGTTGCAAATCGCTTTTATAGCTTTTAATGAGTCACATAAAATTAATGTATTTGGAGCATGATTTTCCAAGCAGTTCTTAATTGCCATCAAAAGCGCTGTAAATCAGCCGTAAGAGGTGAAGCATCTTTGTGGATAGCTTGAGTTTTTGATGATCCATTGTTGACCATGGCACATCCAACTCCATTCGACGATTCTGACGCATCAGTGAATACGACTCTTGGGTGATTGTAACGTTCAATAAGATCATAAATTTTTGAATTACATTCGATGTTGTGCTTTTGATTGTTAGTGAAACTGGTGAGGGAAGTGTCGGTCGAGATTTCCGTGTATCTCAAGGGAGGAATAGATGAGAAGGAGATGAAATCAGGAAGAGTGTGGGGGAGGGGTGATAAATTTAGGAAGGATAAGTTATTGGAAGCGGTTTGGTTGCCTGAATAGTAAGATAAGGATAGATCTTTGTTATGTTTCAGATTTTAGGAGATGATTTCTCTTAATTTGACGTTCGTCGACGTTCTAAATCTTGAAACATGTTTTGCAATTAGCGACGTCCTTCTGTAATGCAGAAGAGGTATTTCTTTTTCTTCAGTTATAAGACTAATTATCGGAGTGGTTATAATAAATCCAGTAATAATTCGTAGCGTATTATTAAATGTTGCATCTAGCTTATCTAACACATCGGTCAATAAGTCCGTAGGATGACCCACAAGATTTGTTAGCCGAGTGGTATACTTGTGAAACCTAATCAATTTTATTTCTGATTATCGCTTTAATTGTGAGAAGGAGAACATCCTTATATGCTCCCCAAATTTCTTGCGTCAATTGCTTTTAACATGGAAGTTCTTTTTTTAATTTCCATGATAAGGTCATTAATATATTTTCTAAATTTATGGTTAGAATCCCAACTTATACATAATATTTTTATATTCTCACACTGTTTTACGAAAGTATATTATCTGCCCCTGCAGATATTAGTATTTCAATTTAAAAATTTCAAAGTTTATTATATTCTAAAACAAATGATTTCCCAGTTTTACCCGGGTATATATTTATATTAGCAAGAAAAAATAATTATATAAATTCGTTCCTCTTAATCAACACTTCTTTCTTCTATAAAATGTTTGAACATAACGAAAAAAAAATTTCATCATGGAAATTCCATTTATGTGAAAATTTTGACATATGACATATTGAGTCAGTTGTGAAGAACGTGTCTTAGATTCACAGTTTAATTTCCAAGTAAAAATAAATTTAAACAACACGTGTTTAACTCTTGTGGCACGTGTCTAAGAACTTTTAAAACATACTGACTTATTTTTTAAAGCATATAATAGCAGGAATTTACTTACGACTAATATAGGTGTGAATATTAGGAAAACGTTGCTTTAAATGTTCGTATGGAGCGTGGCGTTATATGGGTGCGAAACGTGGACGATAGTAGCTGCGGAAAGGAAAATAATAGAAACCTTTGTAATGTGGTGCTATAGGAGAATGCTGAAAATAAGATGTGTTGATAGAGTAACTAACGAGGAAGTACTAAACAGAATAGGGGAAGAGCAAACAATATGGAGGACGTTAACCAAGAGAAGGGATAGATTATAGGCCACGTTTTAAGACACGAGGGTCTTGTAAAATTAGCATTAGAGCAAAGTGTGTGGGGTAAGAAAAGAAGAGGGAGGCAAAGGATGGAATACGCCAAGCAGATTAGGGAGGATGTGGGTTGTGCTAGTTATAAGGAAATGAAAAGGCTTGTGCAAGGTAGGTTAGCATGGATGGTTGAATCAGGCCAGTCTTAGGACTGACTACCACAACAACATGATAGAACGGTTTTATGGGTTATGTGTTTAAAATTAGTAACTTCTTTAACACACTTATATTTTCATTTCCTTACAAATATAAAAAAATATTTTATAGCTTACTTGTATGGTTTGATTCAATTGTTATTTTATTCTTTATTTTAATTTACATTCAATGTGGATTCACGAATAACTGATTTGCCTTCACGGTCTGCGGGTCGGTGATTCTTTTTTGAACATTTTGAAAGCATCTTCCAGAAGGAACATACAAAGTGGCGATGTTTTGCCTATTGGGAGGATAACTGTATTGTAATGATTGATAAAACAAAATATCGTCCAAAACGGTCGCGGGGAATTGTCCGCTACACCAAATTTCTCTAAAACATACATTAACAAGTCCTCAAAGTTGGATGAAATGTTGCATATATATTAATCAAATACTAATTAAATTTATTTGCTGACTTATATGACCATACTTTCATTTATTTATGATTAAAGTTGAAGTCAGAAAAGTTATGTTTGTATCTTGGAAATAATTTTACGTTATTTTTCAAATAAATATCGTCACTTACTCTAAACACAGCTTGCAGAAATCCGCTAATTAATTTGGTATACAAAATATTGATAAATTATTTTATAATTTGCAAAATGAACTGTTCAAAATACTACCAACCATATTGTTTTCATATAAATATTATTAATTTAAGAATTCGTTAAATTTCACTATTCTCTTTTATAATTGGCAGCAATAGTGATGGTGAATGAAATGCTGTAATTATTTAATAATTTATGTTAAAGTCCTTTTTTCTAAACAATCCCGAATTAGGATTATTTTGTATTTCCAATTTCAGTTTACTGAATAATTAATAACATAAAAAGCTATTTATTATATTAATTGTTTATTAATAAGTACGGAAGTAGAAATATAGTAGACATAAAAAGTAGGATAGCATAGGCAAGGAAGAATTTCGCAAAAAAGAGGAATTTCCTTACGGCTAATATATGTATGAATATTTACAAGAAACGTTAGTAAGGTTTGTGGCGTTAAATGGGTGTGAAACCAGGACGTTAGGAGTTGCAGACAGAAAAAGATTAGAAGTTTTCAAAATGTGGTGCTATAAGAGAATGCTGAAAATGAGATGTATCGATGGGGTAGCTAACCAGGAAGTTCTGAGCAGAGTAATGGAAGAAAGAACAGTTGAGGACTTTGGCCAAGAGAAGGGATATATTAGTAGGCCATGTTTTGAGAAATGGGAGTCATGTATAATTAGCACTAGAGGGAAGTGTGTGGGATAAGAAGAGAAAAGGGAGACCAAGAGTGAATACTCTAACAACCCTCGTAAATTGTAATTTAATCTTAAATTGAGTTATTTATGAAGAAATTATGCAAAATTAGCAGTTTAAAATACTATCGCCCAAATTATATTAATATAAATATTATTTTAAAAATTCCTTTAATTTCTCTATTAATCTTCATAATTTGCTGCAATGATGATGGCGGATGAATTGTTGTAATTATCTGTCGTATTATGTTAAAGCTTTTTTCTTCTAAACGATGCCGAAGTAGGACTATTATTTTATATTTCCAATCTCAGTTTCCTGTATCATTAACAACATACTAAGCTGTTTATAATTTACTAGTTCAGTAGCTCGACATTTCTTTCTGTAGTATTTCATTGGGAACGAAGATGAATCATTACAGCATTAATTATTGTAGGCCGTAAGTTTGAATCTAAATTGCACCTTTGTGCATCTATAATAGCTGGAGGGTCAGTCCCTTTCCACATCCCAGGAGAGGCGGCTGCAGCCGTGCCATCTATCCTCTACGACTCGAACTAAGGATATAGTACGGTATTATCCCGATTGCACTTCCTCCAAGCCATTAAAGCCAACTACATGTTTTACACCTACGTAGCTATTAAACGTTAATGAAATATTCTGCAATTGTAAGTTAACTGCAGAACATTTGCAACGGACATTAAGTTCAATGCCAATTTTACGTTCATTAAACCAAGAATTTTTTTCCGTTCTTTTACGTTCGCAATGTATGAATATAAACTGAAGTTCGATGCACAAATTATGTTGCAGACTTTTAGTTAAATTAATTATGTTGTTTACGATATAGAAACGAGAAATAGATATACTAATAAGTATTCGCAAGAAAAGGATTAAAGATATTCCCCAAGACGCTCGACCATATTTCCGCTTCAGTTTAACAGTAAATAAAGAAACTGCAGTTATGTTTTATGCACAATCATGTTTCCATCTTCGACTTCGGAAAAGTGAGCATGAAATAAGTTATAGGTATATTTTATCTGTTCCGTTATGTATTGTACAGATAATTATATAAGGCAAGATACGAAAAAATTGGCCTACGTTCATGGCATTTGTAGATTTAGAAAAAGCGTTTGATAATGTGAAGTGGAACACGCTTTTAAGGATTTTGAAGACAACTAGAATAAAATATCGAGAAAGGAGGCTAATACTTAATGATTCCTTTTCCATATTCCGTTTTAAACTTTCTTCATCGGCTGGTCTCCATATAAGTTAAACAGCATGGGTGACAGACTGCATCCTTGTCTTACTCCTTTATTGATTATGGCTTTCTTTATAGGTCTTCTATTCTAATTACTGCTGCCTGTCTTCTGAAGAGGTGCAAGGAGAAGAAATAAAAACCTTAGGCTTTGCCGACGATATTGTAGTATTATGCAACAGAAGATGACTTGGAAACCATAATAAATGGCATGAACGTAGTCCTGGAGAAAGAGTTCAATATGAGAATTAATAGAGGCAAAACAAAGGGTGTTAGATTGGGAAGTGATATTTTGACGGAAGTTAAGGAATTCTGCTACTTGGGAAGCGTAATAACTAAGGGTGGTAGAAGTATAGAAGACAGAAAGAGTAGGATAGCACAGGCAAGGAAGGCTTTACTTACGGGTAATATAAATGTGAATATTAGGAAATCGTTGTTAAAAATATTTATATGGAGCGTGGCGTTATATAAGTGCGAAACGTGGACGATAGGAGTTGGGGGAAGGAAAAGAATAGAAGCCTTTGAAATGTAGTGCTATAGGTCAATGCTGAGAATCAGATGGGAGGATAGAATCACAAACGAGGAAGTTCTAAACAGAATAGCGGAAAAGCGAACAATATGGAGGACGGATGAAGAGTTCTCGGGATTCCAGTCGTGTGATTAAAAACGACATCACACGACTGGAATCTCGAGAACTCTTCATCCAGCAACTTCGTCGGGAAAATCTACGTTCTCAATAATATGGAGGACGTTGACTAAGAAAAGGGATAGATTAATAGGCCACGTCTTATGACATGAGAGTCTTTAAAAATTAGAATTAGAGGGAAATGTGTGGGGTAAGAACAGTAGATGGAGGCCAAGGATGGAATACACTAAGCAGATTAGGGATATTTTGGGTTGTGATAATTATAAGAAAATGGAAAGGCTTTTGCAAGATAGGTTAGCATGGAGGGTTGCATCAAACCAAGTCTTAGGACTGAATACCACAACAACAACAATTATATAAATAAGCATCGTGGCGAAAAATATGAGGTCGGTCGTATAAGAGGGTGGAACATAAATCGTGAATGAGTACGGTGATGCATCAGGATAGTACATTTACGTTAATTTACGATCATATAATATTCTCAATTATTTAAATATTACATGTATAATTATTTTTGTCTTCGTAAAACAAAGGCTCTCATGACCTTTTCTAGGTTGTATAGACTGAAACAGGATGAAGAAATAATTATATCAGCGGTATACATTTATAATACGAAGTATGATAAATCTAGATATTCCCTTACTGCCTATCATTACTAAAGTTCCTTTTTCATCACCGTTTTATCTTCAATTATTGTTGAGCTCTGTTCACTGGATTTCTTATAGCTTTTTACTTTCCAACTGAAGCAATGTGAACGTTAGATTACTATTATATTAGACTTTAAATGTAACAAATTAATCCAAATCTTGATTACGACGTTTCCTGACCTATAGATATTACTTATTTAAAGTTCGATTTAAAATCCTCTAAAGCTTTCGACCTAATATATTTTCAACTGGAAATTAAATGAAGTTAATGTAAAATTGTAAAATAATTTTAAAAGTTACTGGTAGATGGTGTTGAAGACGAGGACTTCAAAAATACAAACTTTGTAAGGGTCACTTGAAGCTGAACGGTTGAAGGAACAGGTGTTAAAGGAATTTAAATGAGTCCAATTACAGGTACCAAATTTTAATATTGCCGATGAATTCAAATGTAATAAATTAGACATGTTTAGCCAATAAATGTTTGTGCCTAGATTAAATATTTACTGATGAATATGACCTTGTATTAGGTCGAAAGTTTCTGTAAATTTACGGACGACTTTAAATGAAGGTTTTTAAAAAGTCAAAACACTTGAGATGTACTTAAGAAAATTTTAGTGTATTGTCTGCAGCCTGCCGTAAAAAATTGTGAGTGAAGAAAGTTCTAGAGAATTTCCAAAGTCTTTTGGCGTTTTTGTGACGGTGAACGAATTTTTAGTCCACCGATACACGCCGGAGATAAAACGACAGTCGGAAAGGTCGTTCGGAATAGTGAAAAAGTGGAAATCTTTTGCCGGATTGGTGTTTACAACTTGTAAGAACAATAAACGTCCGTATACACCACAAATAAAATAATAATTTATAAATTAATGGACGTATCGAATAACCCTTGCGGCCAATAATTGAGACAGACTGGAATAATATGAACTAATAAAGAACAAAGAAAGAATAACTCAAAGATGTGACCATTTAATAAACCATCACACATAGCATTTAATTGAGAAGCGTCTTTTTTATATTAACAGAAAAATTATTGAATTTTATATGAAGCATTTTGGAAATTAACTTTTTATCAATATTACTTCCTTATAAAAATAACTGTATTATCAAAATTAGACAAATAGAGATTTTTTATTCTGACCAATATAATAATCTGAACAATTATTTCATAACTAAACAACAATATGACGACAAAAGCATTAAGAACAGCTTTAATGTTTTTTAACAAAAATAATATAAAAATTAACAGTTTTGAAAATAAATTTGATATTAAATTTTTCTGAATAAAATTTTCAATTTGGGAGATAAATGATCATAATAAGGTACATCAATGTAATTATTTGAAGCGCTTTTTGGACAGAAACGTTTGTAATACTTTAAATATAAAAAATTCTGAAATTACTAAATTATAAAAAAAGCAGGATAATATTAACACATTATTAATATTATCAGAGTAATGGAAACTCCTGGGCTATAATAAAGATTTGCCAACGAAAATAAAAACTACAGTTATTCTGATTGATATGTGAATTAAGTAATAAAAACTTAAGGCTTTTTAATAAAAAGTTGATTTATGGCAAGTAAATCATTTTTTGGCAAAAAGTTAACATTTCCTGTTTGATACTTGTAGGCACTACTACTGATTTGAATCAGAGTCTGCTTTGATTTGACTAGAGACCTTTGAGTCCTCCCTATTTAACATGAAATACTATCATAGTTATGGATTTAATTAAAACCTTTGTTGCTGTTCCTAAGTTGATCCTTACAGTTTTCTGTTCAAGAAACAAAGTACTTTAACAGATTTTGGTATGATGAACACTTGGAGATTTTTAAAAGAAGTTTGAATGAATTTGTAATGCAAAAGGAGCATTAAGGGAGCGTTAGAAAAATTTTATGCATCGTTTAGAAATTTATTAGTACGCTTTTTTAATGAAGCACTACAAGCACACAGAAAAAATTGTGTAGTTCTTGCTCTGATTGCAATTCATGCTTCATGGAGCAAACTAAATGGCCGCTAAAGACACGAATCAAAACAACTTTGCTATTAGTTTTAACTCTCAATTTTTTTTCTGTTATTAGGCTATTCTAATTTCATATAATACAAAAGAATATATATCTATAAGATTTGTTATTGGCTCATAAGGAAATTTTTACCACATGTTACATTTATACTGACTTCGCAACTTAGCGTATTGAAATAAATTTTCGTAGAAAGAAAAGATTACCTATGTTGTAAATTGATAGTATGTTCTGTTCAGCTGCACCATCTCAGAAATAATTAATATTTTCTTTCTGCATTACCTCATGTTTTGACAGTTCAAAACTAATTTTGTTTTATTTATATTGTGTCCGGTTAAAAAATAGCAGACGTTTATGTTGGAGCGCGTACTATGCCGTTTTTTGCGTTTGCAGGCATCTACGATTTTCTAAATTACCCACGACTGTGTGGACGTAACCTTTTCAAATAAACTGCATTATTTTCACAACATTCAGACTTACAAACTGAATGCATATTTACTAACATAATTTTACTTTTTCGTGTACTCTGTGTAACACGAAGTTGTCGATTACAAATAAAGAAAATTCAATTTTCGTATGCCAATTTCTCCAAGAAACAACAGTTTGTGAACCACAATAATTTCTGTACTTTTACACATAATGATGTAGATTCTTTGTGTAAATTATGAATAGGAACTGACGTTCCCTTTGCAAATTACAGCCCTTCAAAAATGATATTTTTCAATTTTTTTCAATGTTTTAGACGCGATACCTCTGTTGGGCATATAGATAAAAATCAGAAACTTGTTCAAACAATAGAAATCAATAGTAGCAAACTATGGTATAAATTTTAACTTTGAGATTTAACTCAAAGATACTATAAAAAATGGTTAAATATAGCAAGAAATTACATAATAGTGGAACAATATGAATCACAAATTGTTACAAAATATTAAATATTGTTTTCTTTTTCTTCCAATGGCTCAACAGCCTCTTGAGGGCCTGGGCCTACTGAGGCGGCTGCGGACTGTCATCTGGCGTGACACATTCCGAATTTAGGAGTGATATGGGGTCAGTGTATCAATTCTCCAGCAGCCTTAATCCCGGTCCTCGCGACAAAAATATTGTTTTAAAAACAGTTTTCTTTGGTGAACAAGTCTAAATATTCGACGTTTTGTACTCATATACCCACTTATCTTACAAGTGGTAATCGAGAGTTTCTTGCTATATTGAACCATTTTTTATAGTATCTTTGAGTTAAATCTCAAAGTTAAAATATATACCGTAGTTTTCCACTATAGAGATATATTATTTGAACAAGTTTCAGATTTTTATTTATGTGACCAACAGAGGTATTGCGTCTCACACATTGAAAAAAATTGAAAAATCTCATTTTTGAAGGGCTGTAATTTGTAAAGGGAACGTCATAATTTACATGGAGTAACTAAACCATTATTAATAAAAGCACAGAAATTATTGCGGTTCGCAAACTGTTTTTCTGTGAGAAATTAGCCTACGAAATTTGAATTTTCTTCAATCGACAACTTCGTATTACACAGAGTACGAAAAAGTAACATTATGTTAGTAAATATGCATTAGATTTGTAGGTCTGAATGTTATAAACACGATGCAGTTTATTTTAAGAGGATATGTCCACACAGTCGTGGATAATTTAGAAATTCGTAGATGCTTGCAAACGCGAGAAACGGCGTGCGCGCTCCAACGAAACGTCTGCTATTTTTTAACCGGACACAATATAAATAAAAGAAAATTAGTTTTGAACTGTCAAAACATAAGGAAATGAACAAAAAATATTAGTTTTTTCTGAGATGGTGCGGCAACCAATTTCCTTTTTTCTGGACCACTTGGCTTGAATTGTCCAAACTGTACAATTTTCAGTGAAGTAGAAATGTGGAATTTTGAACTCTAGTGAATTTTTTTTAAATATACATTTTTAAAGAAACAATAATTGATTATAATAGTTATCTACTGCCCTTTTCTTTGGACTCACAAATCCCGAATCGTATATCAAGCATTCATTTTGGGTGTGTTGAAGTAGAGCTGCTAAAGCGTTTCGCCCCGCGACCCATAAAGTGGCGGCTCAGTTTTTGCTGTTAATCTCGTACGTTCACGGCTTCTCTGAAGTTGTGGCCATAAAACTTAAGTGCGCGTCAGATGTCTAGGTATCGTCTGAGGACGCCGATTGGGAGATGACTGGCATTCCCGCGGTGCCGAAAACTGTTTCGCTCAGAGCGGACAATGCGCTTCGCAATGCTAGCAATTCCAACGGCGGTGCAATTATCTCGCCGAAAGCCTTGAACCTCGAGTCACAGCACGACCAGTAGCAGATCCGCCTTACTTTAATTCAATAACACTGCTTCTAAATTGGCAGGCTACTATATCAAAGGCACGTGGATCAATATTGGACATCGATCTCATTGATAGAAATCGAAAGGCATAAGGCGGGTTCATTAAGGTTCAAAGTGACTCAAGGTACTTGTAGGGTAATTATTTCCTCATGTATATTCCCTATAGAAGGGTTTCTCAATCTTTTTGGCAATGGAACACTTCGAAAAATCAGACATTTTAACCGTTGACGTATAGGTTTGGTAACTCCTACTTGTAATTTTTTTTAAATTTATTATTTAGTAATTATTTTTAAATATTAAAGTGTAATATCAGTGCAGCTCTTCAATAGGACCTGGGAAATATTGTTGAATGGTCTCAAATAAATAAACTTTTCTTTAATACAAAAAATGCGTATCGTTTACTTGCACACGTAAAAAGAACTATTTGAAGTACAAATACACAATGACGATGGATCAATTAGCAAGTGTAAATTCGGTTAAAAATCTCGGCGTAATTTTCGATCAAAACTCACTTTTGGCGATCACGAACACAAATCTTCGCAAAAAGCGAACAAAGTCATTGGACTAACTGTAAGAAACTCCAAATTGTTTAGAAATACATCTACCCTGTTATTCATTTCCATTTTGGCCAATATTAGAGTACGCATCACTAATTTGGGATACCATACATAAGAAACAAACTCACGGAGTAGAGAAAATTCAGAAAAAGTTTTTTTAAGATTTCACTATTACATCGACTCTGCGCGTTACAGCTTTGACAAGCCATTTATATATTTTTTTGGTTAACAGGCTACATGACGGTGATCCTGAAACAGGCAAGGGAATTGAAAAGAAGGGATGCGGAAGGTAGAGCAAGGTAGTCAAGTGTTAACTAAGGCCCCCGGGCTATGGTTTAAGGATCTGAAGAGCTTTTGGAAATATATAATATAGATAAACTCTCAACTGGACGAGAACGAGCGTCAATACTTTTTCTGTTCAAACTATGTAATGGCAAAATCGATGACAACACTTTGTTATCCTACGTAAATTTTCGTGTACCATCGTTTACTAAGAGACACCAGCCAGTTCTTACTTTATAACACAAATATTAAATCGGTAACAGCCTCAAAATCTCCACTGCACCGAACGACTTTCCTATGCAATCAGCTACCACATCGATTAGATTTGTTTCATTCCAATTCCATAGATATTACTTATTATCCAATAGTTTTTTCAACCAATAGTAATTAAATAACACTTCTGTTTATATGTCCAACTGACACTTCACAATTGTTTATTTCATGTGAGTTGCCCGAGATTTCCAGTCGACGAGAAGAAGTGACACGGAATTCCTTCCGGGGAGGCAACATTTTGATTTCCAATACCATCTTGTATCGCTCACAGTGCAGTGTTATGTGTGCACTGCAGTGCAGTGGACACGCGAAATTTACTGTTATTTGTGAAGTTTATACCAATCTATAATAATAACTTTCACAGTGTTTCTTCTCTAAAACCGTAGAAAATTCACTCCTATTAACACACAAAGTATTGTTCAAATTAGAAAATCTTTTCTCAATAATCACATTTTATTTATTTTCTTCTATATTTATAAATATATTTGTAATTTTATTCTTACATTTGTAACTAACCTAAATTTTAAATGCCTCGTTAATGTAAGAAAAAGTCGTAATGTAATACAATGTTCACTGTAGCTACTCTATACGAATGTTCATACTTATAAATTCTTCTATTGTAACACATGCATGGTATCACATATCTTTAAAATTTCTATTCAGTTTTTTCTGCTCATTTGTTTGTTTGATGTATTGCCTGGAGCTACGACGGAAGGACAGTTTCCTGGTCACAGAGCTCCAAGTAGTTAAAACTCCATTGCGTGTTTCTCAGTGTGTGCTTGTTTGTGTTTCCCAGTGTGTGTGTGACATCGTGTGTCAATGTTGTGTTTATATTGACTTTTGTCTATATACATTTTCTTTTATTAATTTATTTTAAGATTATTTGTCTTTAATTATGTATCTTTGACTAATGGAAACAACAATAAATCTAAATCTACGTAATTGGACCAACGTCTGTGTGGTGCCTACATATAAATAAATAATAATTACTTCTCCCTCTAATTACATATCTTGTTAATACCATGCAAAATATTTGTATGTTGAATTCCAACATCTGATGTGGCGTCGGGCCACTTTGACTTCATTGCAGCATAATCAGAAAATCCCACTTTGCATAAATGCGGGATAGAAAACTGAAGTAAAACATTAACAGCTTGTTTTGAAATATCGGGGTACTCTACTCTTCTGACAAATTCGCCCATAAATGTTTGTATATTTCTTTCAAATGAGAGTCACTGATTAAATCAATTAGGTTTATAGAGTCATTTGCATTAAAGTTGCTGGTTTATCTGTCTCGGTAAATGGATCCTGAACCCAGGAATCGTCCTTAGTATTTTTCAGTAATTATTGCAAAAGAGTTGATTTCAAGTTATGTAGCTGTTCTAAAATATTCTGGAAACTTCATCATCTACTTTAAAATTTAATTCATTCAAACATTCATGTAAGTTTGGAAAACAATAAAAATTGTTAGATTCAATGATGAAACCATAAATTGTATTTTTTTAACAAAAGACGTCATTCTATCCGTTCTATTGAAACTTGTAATATTTTCTTGTTCCTTGCAATGCTTATAGCACTTTGTAAAAATATCCGCCACATATGCAAGATTTATTTATATATGAAGAATTTGTTAAAACTTCAACGAAAATTTTTTTGTGCCATCAAGAAGACTAATAACTCATTTCGAAGTTAAAAAGGTCTTAATAGATCTTTGCGTTCACTACTCATTTCAGGGCACAAAATTTTATTTAATCAGTATTGAAGTGATATTTTTTTATATAGTTTATCACTTTCGCGGCTTCATTAATAACATTTTTCAAATTTGTGGAAAATTTTTGTCACCAGTGTTTTTTCTAAAAACAATTTAAGATCCCCAGTCGCTCCACTTGCTTTGTTTTACTGCTTTGTGAGCAGTAAGAAGACATAATTAAAATGTCTTAGAACCAGTAAAATGTAATTAATATAATTTATAAGGTTCGTTCATTTGTTGGCCATAACTGATCATTTTTAGTTAGATAAAATATTCTATTATAATTTTCTGACTTTAACTTTAAAATAAATATTATCTGCATACCTCTGGTCTATGGTAATCTCTATCCCTGGGTTCTAGTTTACAGAACACGTCCATTCTGTTCACTGTTACCCATTTTCCTATTGTAGCGGGAAACAAGGGGTAGGGTTTCTTTGTTTCGCAACGTCGTTGAATCGGTTCCAAAACAAACTAGAAACAATGAAAGGTGTGAGAAATTATTTTACTTTCTACCGTTAGATGTAAAAGGAGTTTTTGTCTTACGAATTGATTATTATTAAAGCATTATAATATTAAAGCAGGATATTATAATCCATAGTATAGATAGAATCACTCGAATTTTTTTGCGGAACACTATTTCAGGTTTCACGGAACACTAGTGTTCCACGGAACATAATTTGGGAAACCCGGCTCTATTAGACTTGTATATATTATTAAAATGTTTAAAAATATAGAAGAAACTACACATTAATTTCTTAAATGTTTGATAAAAAACAGAAGCTATCATAAATTTAAAACGTATTAATTTTTGCGTAATTTTATAACGTATAAGATGTGTTAGTTTGTATTCTATTTGAATATTAGGTAATTTTAAAGTAGTGTCTTTGAAATGGCCGAATGTTCCTATTGAATCTCACCGCTTGACCAAATACAGAATGTAATATAAATATTTACTTGTTTTGTATTCTGAGGACCTCAATAATTTTGCCTTTTACCTTGTTAGCGATTTATGTTCGTAATTGAAATATAAATTATTATAAATTGACCCTAAATAACAGTCCTCAGTTCATTTACTTGTAAAACAGCAAAAAGTCATTTATTAACTATTGAGAAGCTTTCACCTCTTCCTGGCAAAGTCCTCTGCAAGAAAATAATTACGGTGGACAAAGCTATTCTGCGTTCAATAAAACGTTTATTGTACTAACTGATAATCGTGTAAGTTTTTTATATGAATAAAAAAATTAAATGTATCAGGGCTACAAGCTTAACGTAAAGTGACGAAGGTTTTGTTTAACTACAAGGTACAGCTACAGGTGGCTTTTGGCGACATCTAATATTGTTTCGTTGGCTTTGTATTCTTTCTTGCATACGACTATGTCAGAAAGTGGCGAAAGATACAGAAATTTTAATAAGTGACTTTTTGTAGTTTTTCAAATAAATGGTCTGAGGACTTTTAGTAAGGGTCAATTTATTTTAATTTGTATTAGGTAATGTTCACTTGAAGACCTTATCAAAAAATTTAATTCGAAAACAACCGAGATTGGTGTCCAATCTGAAGTGATGTAACTGAGTTCAATTTTTATTCAGTATTCCGGTTAAGTTTTATCGCATTGACTAAGAGTAATGGGTTAATTGTGGAAAAGCAAAGTTCGCTCTATAGACGTAAACGCGAATAGTAATTACATTTAAAATTTTACACATATTCCTTTCAACCAAGAGACTGTTCGAGTTTGGTGACAAGGGCGGCGACGCTCAGTTTCATAGTATCATTTTAGAAGTAGGAGATTTATTTAATGCCTATTGCTTAGGAAGGCACGTGAAAATATAAGTGTTCAAAAATGTGACTTTCTCGTCTTTAATCTCGTTTTTACAAATATATATTGTTAAATAAAACACTGAAGCCGCATAATAGAAATTAATACCCGGGCAACACCGGATGAATGTGTGCAGGAAATTAGTCAAGACGCATAATTATAAGTACATATGTTAAGGTTTTCAAGCAAGCTAGTCTCAGTGTACCAATATTCTCATAAGAAAGCCTAACCATAACCTTCTGAATTTTCAGCACGGAATTTTCATGAAATTATGCACCGAAACCGCTTATGAAACTAATGGATCATGTATTAAACATAAAACTTCTACTAACATTTGAGTGATTAAAGTGTTCCAAAGTTCACCAAGGATCTGTGAAGCACGGTACCATTGTCACCGACCATCTTGACGAACAACTAGTGAAACAATGGCTGAAGTCACTTCCAAAGTGGTCAGGCTGTCAACGGGAAGGTTTACAGGGACGTTGTCAGACAATCGAGGAAAGGCAGTGACGGCCTGACATGGTTGAGGCTCTTCACAATCCGTCGGCGCATTCTTCTCTCATTGTGAAAAATAAAACGTGATTACTGTCCCACAAATATCTTACTCGGTTGATCTGTTCACCTGCCACTTTCAGCTCTTCGCAAAGAGAAAAGTCACAACCGATCAATTGAATCCTGAAAACATACAACGCTGTCGGTGGATCGTTGATTTCAAAGAAACTAATAGTAGTATTTAATCGGTTTACTTCAAGCCTTTTTGAGGCTAGAGGGTATCACGCGCGCACTAAATTCGTGTCAGACCTGCATACCTTATTTCGCGTACTTTTAATGTAATACAAGGTTCATATTAGGACTTGTACATAAAGATTCTGTTAAAGCATATTTGGTTAAGTCTCTTTTTCGTTATTTTATTTACAAGTGTAGATGTAGTTGCAAATAAACCTCTTTTCTTTTAAAATTAAACAAAGAAAGTATTATTCACAACTGAGCTGACTGAAAGATTGGTTCCAGTAATTTCACTAACGAAAGTACGAGCGACTTAATAGAATAATAGTAAAATCTGGAGACACGGATTGGATAAATTACTCAAAATGGATTTATTAAATCTAATAACGTCTGATATTAAAAATCAAAAACCGTTGTTTCCAGACAGTTATTATTTTTTATTGAAACAACGTTTCGGTTCCATATTCGCTCCTTCTTCAGGTTTACCAACTTACAAAAAAAATCAAATTATTGTTAAATCCAATTATTAAGAAACATAAGAATGTTATAAACGCCAATTTCTTTATACCAAAGTTAGGTCCGAGGCAAAAAAATTAATTTTATTAAACCGTTATTTTTTATTTTAATATATTTTAGTGAGCTGTTTACCGACTCCACTCCCACCACTTTCAACTTTCAATGTTAATCGCAATTTATAGTTTCAGAAAATATATCAATGTGGAATAGACGTCCAAACAAGTGATAATTACGCATCGGTTAAGCGTAGTGTATGGAAGAAATAATCAGAGATGGGCAAAATATGAGCTATCATTTTAATTCCCCAGAAGTTTCGTGGTCTAGCTCCTATTTTATTGTGATGGTCTTAGAGAGTAGGAAATTGTTTAACTAAGGAATCTAAAACTGTAGTTTATAATTGTATTTTATTTCCACTCTCTAATTAATTCTGTACTGTATTGTATGGGATATCCAATAAATTTATGGACAGACTTAACAATAGGGCATTAAGAACTATCTTATGGAAGAATAAAAAATTTAGTGTCACAGTGATGTTAAAAGAAGTGAATTGGATTTGTATCAAGGACCATCATACCAAGATATTTTTCTACAAATATGTTACCGTTCTATTTTAATAATTATTTAGCTTATAAGTATGATAGAAACCCATACAATGTCAGAAGTAAAGTAGAATTAGACATAACTAGAGCTAGGTTAGATTTAAAACAAATTAATATATTTATGAAAGGCATAAAAGAATTTAACGAGTTGCCAATAGAAATTCAAGAATGTTAGTAACTTTAAGAATTGTTTATTTAAACATCTGAGTATATGAAATGTAAACTGTAGTAGTTAGTAGCACTTATTTCCTAAATAAATTCTCTATTATAAATTATATTGATACCCTGACAGGATTCTGTAGATATTTATATGGTAGGTTTATGAGAAGGGAATATTTTCCAAAAATGTACGTAACATGCATTTTTAGATACGGGGTCCAAATGGGGCTATATGAAACAATTTCAAATTTACTGAAAAAAATTCAAAAATTCAAAAAAAATACTTTTTCCATTACTTTAAATAAATTACTAAAATTTAGACACATTTGTACAAATATATCACCTCACGAAGTTTTATCTGCAGAAAAAAACAAATGTATTAATCTTTTTCTGCATCGTCACATTCAGTATGTGCCCAATTACAAAAAGCGAGACACTGCACCCACATTTCTCCCTTATTATCTTCTGAGGCATGTCTAGATCACTGCCATCAGAAGGAACTGCTACCAACGCTTCTTCTGATTCAGAGGTGTCATTATTCCTGTTCGTTTTTGTCGTTCTCTTCTTCACTCGCTTGAGCTCCAAACTCCGCTTATAATTCTTCTTTCTCGTTGTCTCATCTTTCTTTCTCAATAAAAGAGAGAGATCAGCCTTATGAGGAGATTCTGTGATCACTTTAGCACAAAATGACTTCCGTTGACACCCTTCCTTTTCCTGGTGACAGGAAGTGGAGAGATATCGTGTGGTGCAACCAATTTCCTTGCAAGATCTAGGAACAGTACGGACTTTCATCCTAGTTTCGTACTTGAAGCTTCTTGAGGACTGAATTTTAATTTTTTGACAATGTCTGAAGCGTCGTTCTTTGAACTGAAAGGTGCTTTGAAGTCTTTTTCCTTACAACTAGGATAAAATTGTCATATTATCTTCTTTCCATTGCTTCATATTTACAAGAGGCTTAATCGTGGCATCTGAAAAGCATTGATATCAGTTTCTGACTCATCTAACGCAGTTTCCATGCAGTGATCTAAATATGGGCTGGTAGCCTGTATTTGGACCCTTGCTAGTAGCCCATATTGGACGCAAAGCAACACGGAGTTTATGGTTATGTATTTTTCAGATGATAATGAGATAATAAGAAAAGGTGTATTGGTAACACTAATTGTAAGTTAAACGATGTACTAAATTTATAGAACACCATTCAAAAACTTCCTATTAAAAATAAATTAAATGTGATAACCTTCCAAAAGTTCAATATGACTGGAATACTGCAATAACATCAAAATGGCTACTATCGCGCAATAATGTATGGTGAATTACCTTAGAAGAACGATGTAATTACTGTAATTTACGCTTGTTAGTAGCACTTGCCAGGCGAGATAATGCCTAAGCCATATTTAGAACACAGTCCGTATTTGGACCATTATTTTAAAGTGAATATAAAACATATAAATTTACTTTTATCATAAAAAGCGTTTTGGCGAGAGGTGAAGGTATGAAAATTAAATTAAGTACTAGTTATAGCAGTGAAATTTTTAATTGTCAAGCCAAAAGTAAGGGAAAAAATTGCTATAATAATTTTGTTTCTTTAAGACATTTTAATTTAGACTTACAGTTTTTTTAATTACAGCATTAATCTAGTTGACGTAAATGAATTTCTTTGAGTATCGAAACATACCAATCATATGATGTGACAATTCTTAACGACTAGATAAATATGGTACAATAAATAAATACGAAGGCAGGAAATTTACTGATGCAGCTGACATCTATACCAACAAATAAAACTGAAGTGTCTGTCTGTATGTTAGTCTCGAATAGGCTCTGAGACTGCTCAATGAAAATTTAAGGTTTTAAAAAAGGAGATTTAATTTAAATATTCGTGCACATTTAACTTCGATGTATTGAAGAAGATATAATATGAATATAGATGAAAATAATTATTCTATGGAAAGACTTCTTGGAATTTCCGCAGCGTGTAAACCAACTACGAGTTATAAGTCCAGTCGCATAAACAAAGAAGTCATTAGCGACTTATTGGAAATTGCAATATCCATTACATTTTGACTTTAAATTAACAATTTTGTACATTTTTACTTATTTATATTTTCAGTACACCTTAAATGTACCTAAAGGAATACATATTAAAAGTTTACATTTTATGGTATAAATCGTTTTTTTAAGAATCTGTGCCTTTTTTCCTTTTGTAAGCTGGTTCAGATCATTGTCTTTTAAAATTTCTTTTCTCTCTTCTTCAAATTTTGGACAGTACTTCAACAGGTGTTCAACTGTGATCTGTATACTGCACTGATAACAAATCGGTGGGGGATCTTTT
Source organism: Eucriotettix oculatus (assembly GCA_034510155.1). Classification (NCBI taxonomy): domain Eukaryota; kingdom Metazoa; phylum Arthropoda; class Insecta; order Orthoptera; family Tetrigidae; genus Eucriotettix; species Eucriotettix oculatus. Next base: position 16,440,153 of record CM067378.1, read on the forward strand.
GTTATGATATAGAGATGCGTAAACTTTGTGTGTCCCATATGATCATTTGATATCTTCTTTTGACTTTTTTGTTGTTTTTATTGCGTAGAAGTCGTTTGTTTCATGATGAAATTTGTTGATTTTATATTACTTCCATGTTATATTCCATATTTGTGTTAGGTTTCTTTTGGCTTTTGTCCATATTTCGTTAAATGTATTTGTGGGATTCATCCCATTTACTATCTAATGTTGCAGTAGGCTTAGAAAAAACGAACATCTTTGGATCGTTGATAGGATGTATACATAAATTGTTTTATTTCTGGAGTCAGGTAAATTTTAAAATTTAGTAATTGCCAATATGAAAATAAAAAGGAAACTATCGAGCTTGGTGTCGAAGCCGGTTTAATGCGAGTAGGTGTGTTACATTTTGAGATTTACGTTAAAGTTTTACCATTAAATGGAGGGAAATTTTTATTCGGTTATAATACTGAAAATATATTTATTCCAGCTATTGTAGCGGGGGGTAATTTGGACTCTCTCGAGATACTGGGAATATATTTGAGGTTAATATTGTGACGTTTAGTTATGTGCTGTCCAAGAATTAAATAATGTACCGTTCAACGCCGGGTCCCCAGCTAGTCTATGATAATAATGATTGCATGACCTCGCATTCGCTTTCCACGTGAGTTACTCTGCGCTGTAAAAATCGAAGCTATAACTCCGGGGCCTTTAAATTACAGGATTATTAATTGAGGTTAGGTTATTTATGGGAGTTTTAGCTGTACTATTAAAACTCGCAATTCTCTGAGGCTATTACGCGGAAAGAATGATTGCGGGAGATAGTCTCCTGCTAATTGAAGCTGTTCCATATATCAACGTTACTCCTGCTGTACGTCTCGAGTGCATCGTGTTAGCGCTGTCGTTAACGACGGACACGTACGCTCCAAACTGCAGTTTCTCATTCTATATTTCACACCAAGCCGGGCGTGAAAACGTCTCTAACAATGCCTTGTAAACAATAACAGGGAGTAGTTTGCATACTGATGTTGCTCAAGTACGGTAATCTGTATTTCCGTAAGGACGGTGCGCTGCCGACGGGAATGCTGATGACGCCTTGATTGTCTCAACAAAACGAACAAGATTCGGCTTGACTTGGCTTGGCTTTCTACGCAGCACTGTTCTATCACAGTTCAATACTGCATAGTTATATCCTTACGGCTGAAATCTTGCAAACCAAACTAGTACAAGCGGTTTAGATAAAGCCTCCAGTCGACTCCGAATCAATATAACCTGCATGCGTATAAGGAAATCCTTTCAAATACAATTAAACAATGGTAACGGAGCTATTAATAAACAGGCATTTCCCCCCCAGAGTGACTGCAGGGTTCACTTGACAATGCCGGGAATGCCTCGTACTGTCTCTGGTATTTTACAAAGTTCTCATATGCCGCGACACCTTCACTTATTTTAGGAGGTATATGTACAGGGGTCGAAGACCTTGGGCATATGGCAAGAGTTTTCCGCTCAGCTCAATAGAACAGTCGGCCAACTGCCCCCTAAAACTATGCGGAAACATGGAGAAGGGAATGCTGCGACCCCACAAAAAACTCGTCTGCCGCATTCGGAAGGGCGTGAGAATAATACCTAATGCCCCACCTACCTGATGAAGGTTTTCTAGGGTTTTCCCTGCATCTCTTTAGGTGAAACAACGTGTAGGATCCTTAAACCACAGCCCGGGGGCCCTAGTTAACCCTTGGCATCCCCCCTTTTCAATTCCCTTCCAATGCTAGTAAAGGGGAATTGCCTGTTTCAGGATCACCCTCATGTAGCCTATTAACCCCTTCCTTCAAAAAATGGAGCTGTAAAAAACCTCGGCGGATAATCTTCGAAAAAATACCAAATTCTGGTGATATTGATAAATGCACACAAAGTGAATGGTCATGGACTTAAAACTGCTTGGAAATACATACAAACTGTTAAATTTAGATTCATTTCTATTTGGAACTATTTATAAATTTACTTCATAAATCTGGAATACTGTTTAGAAAATACAAATTGACGTATTAGGAAAATAACCGAAAAAAGTCGCGAGAATTTTGTAACATCGAAACAGCGCGTCACGGCTTACACAAGTAGGTTTTGAAAGATGCAGTATAGAAAAGATTTCAACCAGTCGTGAGTGAACGTCAATCCTTTACCTCTACTAACTCTACAATGGCAAAATCAATGATAATGCACCCATTTTCGTGTACCATTGCTTATAAGCAGGTATAGGCCCGTCCTTTACAGCAATGGAAATATGTATTAATATCCACCTCAAAGGTTTCAATGCACAGAATGACTTACCTATAATTGTATTTATTTAGTAGTCTAAATTTGGGCGTAATCCCTGTGCTAGATATATTTATAAATAATCCCCTGTACATTGTCACCTACTATTTCGCAATCAGATAATATTTCACCTCTTGTGGAATAGCGGAAGTGAATACTACGTTTGGATATTAAGTCTTGACTGGTGTAACGAAATAAACAAGGACGTTGCCCAAGGTGTAATGAGGGGGGATATTATATTAATGAATTTACTTTCTTTGGGATATAATATATGATAATTTTATTTATATAAAAAACACAATCATCTTAAATAGGGTCTAGCACGCTATTACAAATACATAAATTAAAGAGGACGTTTTTAAAATTCTCAGGGTTAATTATTGTTTGGTACTCGCGTGCTGCAGATATTCCTTTCATTGGACGAACCTGTTTTGTTTTCATGTGCGTCTCGGTGCAGATACCATGTAACTGGACTTCCTTTCTCCGTCTCCCTTAGTGTTGAATCTGAAGCTGCAGGTAGATGATGGTATGAAATCGTACTGTCGGAATTAAAGACCACTCAGTTTTCCCCTCCTTCTTCCCTTTAGGTTTCCTCGTTTTTAATACCTTCTCACTCTTCGCCGTCTAGCACCACACTGCTACTCCAACTCCCTCGCCTGCTCAACGTATTTCTCCGCTGTTTCCTCGAACTGTCTAATCATACTGAATATTTTCCGGGTCTTACCTTCGCAGCTTAACTCCGTATAACCTTCCTCCAAGGGATAACGCTGTCTCACGTGACGTTTTTCTGGCAATCCTCATGACTTCTCCGTCCGGCGCGAGAATATTGTCATATCCCAGGTAACCGTGTGCCTCGGAAATTCCGAAGATGAATGCTCCCTCAGTCAAAAATAAGCCTACCGTTATAAGCACGCAGACAGATGTGTATCCAGCCGCCAGCCTGGGGCCGGGGAAAACCTCCTTTTCTTGCTGAAATTTTGCCTAATTTAAAATTCCATCAATTGGAATTAAATTTGGGGAGGGTCCTACAACTCTACAAGCTAATTCACCAGTTTGAGAGTGTGGATTCATGGTAAAATTAAAATTGATAAAAAATGTATCTAATATGCACTATTTGAATTTCTGACATTGATAAATGATTGAAATTATCTATCGGGTGACACCACTTTCTTGAGTGGATTAACAATCACTCACACATTAAAAATTTACCAATAATATTCCCTTTGTATAAATGAGTGGGAGGGAATTATAAATAAAACGAAATTACACATGTAAAAAAATAAATAACACAAAGTACATTGTTCCTTCAGTAAGCTTAAACACAGGGTGATAAGACTTTTTAATCTTACAGTCGAGTGATTGTCAGCTTGCCAATCTGCTGGATCTTACAGGAACCACGAAACGAGGACCCTCTCCAACGCTTGGGTCGCTCCAGACAAATTCGAAGGTGCCACCAAAACCGTTCGTGAAGTCACCACCCGACAGCAAGCAACGCTGCAACACCAATATCATGCGGGATACATGAAACAAGAGATTCAAGTAAGAATTAATTTCTGACCCTGACTCTCCGTGTATTAAATGAAATCTTTAAAACATCGAGTTTTTGCCATTTTAACATGTAGCGTAGTAGAACCCTGCCCAATTTTAATTTCAATTTATTTAATTTTAAATTATATAAAAATTTCAGTAAGAACATGTCGCTGGCTAGGTAAAAAGGGGTTTTCCCGGCGCCGAGTTGGCGGCTTTCTGTATGCTTATTACGATATGCTTGTTTTTTTTTCCAAAAGAGCGTTCACCTTCGGAAATTCCTAGGGAAACTGCGTCCTGTGTCATCAAAAATCTCCCGCGCTTGACGGAGAACTCACGATTATTGGCAGGAAACTGTCACGTGAGATAGTTTTATCCCTTGGAGGCAGACTGTATGGAGTTGACCTGCGAAGGTGATGGGCGGAAAAACAAAATAGTCAGTATGAAAAAACTGTCGGACAAGTGGAGGAAGGAGCGGAGCGGTATAAAGATAGTAAACGGTCGGACAAGCTGAGGAGTTAACAGAGAAGTATGAAGTATGGTGGACAGGTCAAGTAATCAGCGGAAGAGTATGGCGAGAGATTTGAAGTCGAGGAGGCAGAGATGTGTGATGTAAGAAGTTGAGAAGAAGGAAGTTTAAAACAGTGTGGTAGGAAGTTGAGTAGCAGGTTCAACTAGAAGGCTAGGCGGCGAAGGAATAACGTGTTAACGACGAGGAAAACAACGAGGAAAGAGGGAAATCCAGTCGCCTGTTATTCCACACCGTGACGCACAGGAAAAAACAGGTTCGTCCTGCTAACGAAAAAATCTGCTGCTCGTGGTTACCCAAATAATAATTTAACCCTGAGAACTTTAAAATCGTCCCCTTTAATTATTTGTGTTTTATTTGTAATCTTCGCGCAGAACCCCATTTAATTTTTTTTAAATAAATTCATACATTAAATCCTAAACTTAAATTCATTAAATACTTGACATAGTCTCCCCTTAATCATTTACAAACACTAATTTTTTATGCCGTTTGTGTTAAACTTCAATAAAATAAATTTCACTTTCATTCACTATCTCGCTCTCTCCAATAATAAATGTTTCTCATCAATTTAGTTATTCATATTTTCTGCTTTTTGAAATAATCTTTGGTATAAAAATAAAAATTCAATATTTTTACAACTAATTTCAAAGAGTAAGATGTAAGATGAAACACCATACTTAAACAATAGCCCGAGTGCCGTAGTCAACCCTTGCATACCTTGCTCTACCTTCCTCAAACCCCATTTCAATTCATTTCCTATTCTATTAATCTCATATTTCCTGTTCCAGGATCTCTCTCATGTAGGCTGCTAAACCCAAAACATTCCTTTTAATCACATGATTATTTAACTATTGATTCTTTTATTCAAAAAGAGGAAAATAAATCGATGTATATATATTAATTGTATGAAGTTACCTTACCATGAATAAATTTACATATATTATTTCATTTATTTTGGCAAGCAACAAAAGTAAATATTTACCCCCCCCCAAAAAAAAGAAGGTTTCTCGTAAAATATCCTTTACGTCCCTTTCTTTTTATTTCTAAGTTTTAATTAATCTCTAAAGCTTTGTAAATTTTCAATGTTTACACTTCTACGCACATACGCTTCACTAACGCACCTTTTAACTGTTTTATGCCTTGTGAAATATTCTCAATCGTTATTTTTTATTAGTTTCAGTACACTGTATAGTATTATAAATGAACAACATTCTTAGTTATAGAATATTTTGTTATATTTAACAGTATCTGAGTCTTGTGGAATAATTGAGTAACCTAGCCAATTAAGTAAGAATTACATTTAATTTAACAAAAATATTTTAAAGCTTAATGAAAGCATCACAACGTGTAGTTTTTTACCTTGGATCCTAATCAGGTGCGTTTAAATGTACGTTCGAGTGGAACAAACAGTAACATGTGCTTACATGTAAATATATGACAAATCGTTACCCGACTGACATTAATTATACTTGTTTCTGTAACCTCTGTACTACATTTTGTCTCAACTATGGAATTTTTGCTATAGCAGGTGAATACGACACAATCCAACATAAGCTCTATAGTCCATTTTTAATGATTAGCAATGTAGGTGCTGATCCCGACAGATCCAGAATAAGGGGTTTCAAGGATAAATGTGGTGTCTTTGTATCTGCAGCTGCAGGTGTGAGAGGCTCAATAGCCTAAGCGAGAGCATTGTTGAGAAGGATTAGCCGAATAGAAGGAATGACCTGCCTGCCCAGTCACTTGACCTAATCCGCACTTCGCGTTCTTTCCCTCCACAAAGGAACCGTCACACCTCTTGATTGTGTCCAAGCTTGACATATCCTCTGTGCCGCATTCGTGCGGAAATGGCGGTCGTAATTTAAGCCTGGGCCTCTAATAAAGGTTACTCCTGTATTTTCATTTCCATAACAAACAAAAATGCTGTGAATAAGGTCATTTATATCTACGTTTTCAAAGAATTTGACAGTTACGCGACCATTTAGAATATTTCGTCAGAATCTGGAAGACTATCTATCGAGACGATTAATCTGCAGCACTCAAACTAAAACTACCAATCAACTACATCCTTCCACTCTCTCACTCCGGTATAACTTAACAATAATTTCTTTCAGTTAGTTGACACCTCATTCTGTGCTCTTTTAATAAATATTCCTTTAGTTCTCTTCGTCTGATTCCCCCTACTACCCTAAACTCTATTGATACTCACCGCCAACACTAAGCCAATCAAATATTATTAACTTCAATAATTATGTTCACAGCTCTGTTTTTTTCTTTTAAATTGATTGTCAATGGACTATAAAATTTATTCGTTATCATGTAAATTATTTATTAGGTGAATAAATATCTACATACCTTGTTATAATAACTTTACAGATAAAAGTTTTCGCAATAAAAATAATTAATCTGCAGCTAGAAATTCAGTCTAAAGTACATAACATTCCTATTAATTTACTATCCTCGCACGTAATTTACGTAACTTATAATTGTTCTCTGCACACTTTTTAAGATGATGAAAGGAATTTCAAGTTCTTTTAAGTGTGGGTTTAGTAATTGTGCATGCGGACGCCGCAAGACTCTTTCAAATTCATCACAATTAAAATATAATACACAAACACACACTCACAGACTATATATATATATGTTTTGTAATATACTCTTCTCTTATTATAAATAACTAAATGGGGACTTTTGCAGTAAAACAAACTGTTTTAAAACAAATTACTGAGTACAGAAAATTTATTAACTTTAAAAAATTTAACATATTGAAGAAAAGAAAGAATTTTAATAAATTATAATGTGTGAAGTTGAAAAATCAAAGTTGGGCGATAGGGATGAATTTAAAAATTGCCGCGGCTATACTCAACCTCATGAGAAACCTTTTCATCAGGGAGCTAAGATGGGGAGAATTACAAGTAAAAATTTGAAGCAGTAAAGTTTTATTTTTAAAAGGGGGGTTGGAATCACTTTACATGTAGCCATTTTGTATACCTTATTGTTGATGACTTCTACTTCTGAACAAGGGAAAATATTTTTGTGGGGTGACTCCTGTCTGAGTGAAATGAAAGATAGTTATTTAGTTTTTAGAAGTGCCTGTGATTTACATAAGATTTGTAAATTTAAATCTAAATCTAAACATGAAATTTAAGTTAATCTAATTATAATGTAATTTAAGTTAATTTTATAAAAGCATAACTTCCAACAACATGAAATTTTTTCTACATAATTTTTAATGTTTAAAACTAATTCCATTGTGAGTAATTTGGTGTCGCAGACTACCTTCAGCGACTGTTACAGCTGAAACCCACCTGAAGAAGTCCACAAAGATGGATGAAACAATATATTTATACTAACTAAATGTTAATTAAAAATGTTTGTTGACATATTTGACGGTTATTTATTTTACTTAATGTCAAAACTTTGATTTTTGAATTTTTAAATAAATATTTATTGCAGATGTGTAAGATTTATTTAATCCAGTCAATCGAGACATTAGGGATCAGAGATTCCATCCCCAGAATTATGGTTTGAACTTCTGCTTCCTTTGTATGATCATATCGTACTACATAAGCAATAAAAATGGGGCTACATTATATGAAAATTATACGAAAATGAACTCAAAGCCAAAAAGTATCCAGTCACGTTTAGTCTTACGAAAAATATTTTCCCATCAGTCACAGTAAAAATAACAAATTCCACAGATAAGAACAGTAAAATAAAACTTGTATAATATATTGACTTGGAAATATCATATAGTTAAAAAGAGAAAACATGTTGAGATGAAGACAGTAGAACTGCTAGGGCTGATAGGAAATAAAACACGGCATGTTCCATCCTTGTCCTCCTTCTTCTGCAATCGTGTAAAACAAAACACGGTTATCTATGAACATTATAATCCTGATATATAAATATGTAATCAAACCATTATTAGGCTAGACGATTAAGCAATGTGAATGTGCAACAAGATCAAATATATCCTTGGTGGCTAAAATTGTTTATCTGTAAAATGACAAAAATATTGAACATTTGCAATAGACCATCTCCCGATGAAGCGTTTTGAAGACATGACTATTTATTTATAGTTCAAAACGTCACCGTGGAAGAATATTTAGACGGCACTCGACAATGACGAAGCACCAATTTTAAAGGAAGAAAGTATTTCATCCGGAAAGACAGGATGATCACGTTCATTTCTGATTCATTATCATATAGACAAGGTCATTATTATTAGTATCCGATTGCCGGTGCTCATAACTACGCCTTATGATTCCAAAATTAATGTTTCCCCTAAAGAAAAAAAGAAATACTAGAAACGGTCTCCCAATATAAAGAGAAGTACTCAGTGCGGCTGCATGCCGAAGTGTATTTTCATAATGACTGCTATCGATCAGACCGCTAAGATGTATGATAATGGTTAGCTAACGTTTTAATTACAAGGACCTGTTAAATTTTGTGTTAAATAACACTGTCGTAGCTTATGTGCCACAATTATGACGCGTTAAAATTGTAAACGACAACCTAATACGTTGGCTTACAAATATATAATTAAGTCTGAAGGATAAATAACTATAAGGTAAAAGCAGCACCCTATGTTTGATTGAATTATTAGAAAAATAAAACAAACAAATACATAATTTAAGAAATTTTTACAAAGTTAAAATTAACTTAAAGTTTAGATAATGTAGCTTTACCTACACATTGTAACTATTACAACGGTGGTTTAAACTATTAAAAATATTATTTACATAATACAACTCAAAATAGTATGTTGTTGTGGTATTCAGTCGTAAGACTGGTCTGATACAACCCTCCATGCAAGCCTATCTTCTACAAGCCTTTTCATTTCTTCATATCTTCCACACTCCACATCCTCCCTAATATGCTTAGCGTATTCCATCCTTGTCCTCCCACTTCTGTTCTTACCCTACACACTTCCCTCTAATGGTAATTTCAAAACCCTCATGTCTATTAATTAATCCGTTCTCTTGAACAACGTCCCCCATATTGATCGCTCTTTCCCTATTCCTTTAGAACTTCCTGGTTAGTGATTCTATCCACCCATCTGATTTTCAGCATTCTCCTATACCACCACATTTCAAAGGCTTCTATTCTTGTCCTTTCCGCAACTCCTATCGTCCACGTTTCGCACTCATATAACGCCACGCTCCATACGAACATTTTCAGCAACGATCTCCTAATATTCACACTTATATTACCCGTAAGTAAACTCCTCTTTTTCGAGAAAGCCTTCCTTGCCTGTGTTATCCTATCCTTCTGTGTCTACTGTATTTCTACGATTCCTAGTTATTACGCTTCCGAAGTAGCATAATTCCTTAGCTTCCTTCAAAATATCCCATCCCAAACTACACTTCAACACATTGGTTTTCGCTTCATTAATCAACAGATTCACTCTTTCTCCAAACCCCATTCATTATATCCTTGCAGTATGATTCCTATTCTATATTCAGTTTTAAATTTATTCATCTCCTGTTATATATATATATATATATATATAAGTTAAACAGCATGGGTGACAGACTACATCCTTGTTTCATTCCTTTCTTTATTACGGCTTTGTTTTTCTTGAAAAAAGTATATAAAAATATTAAATCATAATTATATTATTTAGCATCATACGTGAAAAAATTCCTGAGGTAACTCAAGGCCTAGTAGCAGACATGACAACTAATTATTTATTACTTAATTCTTTATTTAATCTATATTATTTAATTAAATAAAAATAATTAAATAATAAATATTTAATAATTAATTCATATAATGCATTCTCTACGTAATTTTGGGTTCGGGATAAGGGGTAGTGTCTCGTTCAGGCAAACAGATAGTTGTCTGATTGGTCGAGACGAAATAAACATTTTCAAATTCATTTCCATCTGAAAAGCATTTCCTGATTGCAGAACAAACGCCCCTTTCTGTGTTCACCCATTTCACTTTTTTTAGTAACAGGCTGCATGAAGGTGATCCTGAAATAGGAAAATAGGGAGGGAGTTGAAAATGGGGGATGTGGAAGGTAGAGCAATGTAGCCAAGGGTTTACCAGGGCCTCCGGGTTATAGATTAAGGATCCTACCCGGTGATCCGCCTAACGAAATGCAGAGAAAACGTTAGAAAACCTGCATCAGTTAAGTCGCGATATTGGGTACTATTCTCACAATGCTTCTGAAAGTCGGGAAATGGGTTTTCAGCATTCTGATTTCTGTGTCTACACCAGTTTTAGGAAGCAGTTGGTCGACTGATCCAATGGGCTCAACGGACAATTTTTACAATATGCCCAAGGTCTAATCATTTTTTCGACTCTTATTTTATGTTCTTTGTTCTGCCTGACTTTTCATGATAATCAATTTGTCATCTTTCAGCTCCGAGAAAGTACTTGTCCGACCTATAATTTTTTTCACTGATTGTCTCTTTTGTTTTAAAGTCACTATATTCGATATGAATTGAAAGCATACTCTATAAATAGAAACCATAACATTGAGGTATATATTTTGCATTCCGTTGTTATTTAATCGTATTTAAGCCTACCAATTATTCTGTAACTTTTAAACATTTTTTTGAATAGTCTCCCCAAAATATAATGCTATAAGGCAATTCAGAATGTAAATTATATACTAATTTTAGTGTTTGGGTACCCGTTTTTAAGAAGCTATGGGAAGATTTTTTAATTATACATTATTTTGTACTCTGAAATTTAGTTAGTTGTCTACTGCAAGTCCTAAAATTTTATTTTACTTATTTGCATGAATTTTCTTAATATTATTATTTACCTGGCTTATAGATTGTAAAGAAATAGTTTAAAATTGGTTATACTAAAACCATATGAGCAATTGATTCAATATGCTATTAGCTGCTTCGTTTAGTGTGTCAATGTTAATTATTAAAATACTTGTATCATCTGCAAACAGTATAGCTTTTGAATTGTATACAATAATTTGGGTGTATCATTTATGTAGAATAAGAATGATAGAGGACCCAACACTGAACCTCGTGAGACTACCTCGTTTATTTATGCCCATTAAGAATGACACTTGTTACCTGTTAAAGGATCTTTAAATACAAGTCTCCGTTTCCTAATAACTAAATATGACTTAAACCAAGAAAAAGACGTTCCAGTAGTTCCAAACTATTTATATTTTTCTAGTAGAATATGGTCTACAAAATCGAAAGCTTATAACAAATTACAGAAAATCGCTTTGCGTTTAATTCTTCAAGACTTTGAGCGTTGGGAGTATAGAAGCTTTATTTATGGAATAATATTTCCTAACCAAAATTTAGGAGATTGTAGAATCTATTGTAAACAAATCTCTTAAATGTTTTATAAATAACAGGATAAAGTAAATTGGACGATAGTTAGAAAAGTCTTCAGTCACTATTGAATACTTCAGCCTATCGGGGAACAAACCACGTAGAAGTAAATGATTACTATTGTAAGCTAATGTAGGACTTTAAACGCAGTAGGACCCCTCCCGAATTTTAATCCACAGTTATCCAGTTTTCAACAATCAAAATTCAGTAAAAATATTCAGAAACAGGAGGCAAGAGGTTTGTATCCCAGGCACCACGTAGGAATCGTGTCTGCCTTCAGCTATAAACAATTAGGGTTGATTTGCCAAAGGGACGTTCACCCTGCAACATTTCCTAAAGACATTTTTTCTTCATCCGTGAAAAAAGACCGCACTTCCTGAAAGGTGAAAAAATAATTGGTGAAGACTCGTTGTGTTGCGTTTTTCCTTGGATAAGGGGAAAAGAAGCGTTTACCTGGGAGGTGAGAAAACAAGAAATTAACAAAGTTGATAATGACGTTGAAAGAACGAGGAAGCAGGGAGGCAGTCAGTGTTTCTCGGAAGTTGAAGGGAACAGAAAGGAGAGGAAGTAGGAGAGAAGTAGAAATGTTTAATTAAATAGTGTGTCTTGGAAAGAAGACGTAGGAGAGGCGCGGCGTGAGTCCTAGTCGGAAGTTGAGAGGAGGCCAAAAGTTCAGTCTTGTTCCGAAGTTGAAAGGGAGAAGGAAGAAGGAGAGAAGAAGTTGAAGGGAGGAGGAAATTAGAGACATAAGTGTGCTATATTCAAGATTAACGAAGGAGGAAAACTTATTTTCCCAATACAGTAGCAGATCCATTGCAGAGTCTCAATCGCATACAAGATGAAACGGGTTCGTAACGAACGTAAAATCTTTTCTACACGTAATTAACCCTACAAACCCTTTGACATTTAAATAGTAATTCTCGTTAATATTTATAATTGTAATAGTGCGCAGGTCCCTATCAGGAATGGTTTTGAAATTTTGTCAAATTAAAATTAAGTAATAATCCCCGCTCAATTATTCATTTACAGGCTAATGCTATTAGCAATTTATTTCAGTACTATACTTGAGATTTATTTTCCGTTAGTTTTATAATTTGTGCTATTTGAAATTTGGTTGTAAGACTGAATTTAAGTTCATAAACATTATCATTTAGGTGTTTTCTCAATTAATGATCTCCAACAATTAAGTAATTATTGCAGTTTTGACCTATCCTCTTTGAACTGAACCTTAAGCGTGCTTTCTCAACTGCGGCTACAATTCATTTTGTTCATCTGTTTCTTTTTACATTATTTTACAGTCAAGATTTTATTATATTTTTGCAGGTGACATTTTTAGTTGCGTTTATAACTTATTATTTGGCAATCAGTTCCCACCTTGGGTTGTTCCTTCACTGATTCCTAAGTTAATTTTCACGTATCGTATTCAAAAACTTATAACGTGTTGTGTACATCAGTTACCAGATACAAGGAAGGGTGAAACTAAGGAAAGACACTATAATTCTCTCCGTTAACACGGAGCCAAGAACAGTTACGAACCAGTATATTATTCAATGTTCACATAATTTGTCGTTTAGTACGGCTTACCGTAAGCTTCTTACAGCCAACGCCGACGGCTAGAAACACTTAACGGCAGAAACTTCCCTGAGATCCTTGTGGACGGCATTCAGCTACAAATTCCGTAAGTTGTTTGATAGCGCGTTTCAAGTGTGCCGACACGGCCTCTCCGCTTAATTTAAATACAAATTGTATCCGTATGTCGAGAAGCAATTATAAAACAGGATTGCAGTACCCGGGAGAGGAACTGGCTCCGGTACCTCGCCCGCAGCCATCGTAACTTCCCAGGAGATGTTTCCATTGTTGCAGGAGCCAAAGATAAAGATTGAATGGACAGTAGCAGCGGGAGCCGGAGCACGCCAGAGATGATGTATGTAGCAGGGCGGCCATTACACGGCTACCGTGCGGCATACCTTTCACTCAGGCTTGCCAACGCTTATAAAAACACTGCCCACTGAATTACATTAACTGACAATACGTACCATCCAAAATGTTAGCTGCCCCGGAGAGATTTATTTGCTCCTGGCCAGCCGTTGTCACATTTTCTTTTTGCCCATCCACTCGATTTATCTTTCGAAATGCACACACATCCTGCAATTTAACCATTTGTCTTGCTCATCTAGCGAAGAAATAAACCGGTTAATTACATTTGATTTACAATTTTCCTTAGTCTTCATTTTAGGAAATAGGATAATCATAACATATAGTTATGTATAATAATAAACGAATAAGTGAGAAAAGAACTAATTTGACAGTTTGCGAAATAAATTTTAAAGATAACCAGATAATATAGGGTTATGCATTCGAAACATGAAATTACACATTTATTATAATAATACAATGCACCGTAACTAAATTGTCGTAGTAATTATAAATTTAATACATCATAAGATTCATCTGTATGCAATTTAAAATAAATATAAAGACGACCAAAAAGTCAGCTTATGAATTTATCACTATTTATTGAAAAGTGACGTTTTGTCTCCATTTTGAAACTCCCTCAGGAGTAAAATTTAACAATTGATCATATTTATTCCTTGACTAATCATTTCGGCCCTAACCGTCGCTGGAGATGGTCCATGCGCAACACTAAATTCTTCATATGTACATTCAATATTCTTTTCGGCTGAGGGAGTCAAGGAGTGATATGATGAATTGCTAAATTTTACGCCTGAGGAAGTCTCAAAATGGAGTTGAAACATCGTTTTTGAATAAATAGTGATAAATTTATATTCTGACTTTTTATTTGTTGTAAATTTTAAAGTCAGAAAACTATGTTGTACGCAATTTACTTGGAATTAAAAAATTTTAATTGCAGAAGTATTGAATATGTTTCTCTTCAAACTATTTATTTCATAATACTTTTCAAGCTCTTTCCTTTGAGTCTTTCACGCACCATATGAGTGTTGTTAGTGTTTCTGCTTCTCCCTAGTGCGCGTTTGTTAGGTTTCTTGTTTCATTCTTGTGGGTTGTATAATTTCCTGTTTAGTGATCTTGAACTGCCAACTAATATCTTTCCAAATGAATACATAATTGCTTTTGCACACTTTAAATATTATGTTATTCCTTGAAACCCAGAGTCGGCATTTAACTGATATTCGGTTTTCGATACAAGTATTTCTAGTTCTCATTACTTTTCGTGTCTATATCTTCCCGTATTGATGTTTGGTTAACAATACGTTTGTGTAACGAAACTTTTATAGCCGTTTTATTATTCACTTTAAAGTTTTGATTTTTTCATGATGCGCTGTCATCAAACACTTGTATTTAAAAGGGTGGGCAGTTTCATAAAACAAAGCCAAATTGGATTAAGTTCATGCGGAATATGCAGCAACATTATAGGCCATTTACTTGTGTACCAAGTCAGTCACAGAAGTTCAGAAACTCGCCTGACCGCACAATTGAAGTCAAATCCCAGGGAAAAATTTTCAGTATCGTAATGGAAGATCTTAGATGCCTCATATTCTTAACAGAACGAGTGCATTTCATCATCCACGCCAGTTGTCTCAGGAAAGGGTAAAATTTTGCCATATCTTCCCAAATCTGAACGGGACCTGTGTTCAATGACGGATGAGTTCCGTTAAATGTAAAATGAGCTCGTCATCAACGGACGTACTGCTCTTTCTTTTTTATTCTTGGTCAATATCTTTGTAATGGGCTTCAAATTCAAATTATTTCTTCAAGGAATTTATTAAAATTTTGTTAATAAAAACTGATTTTTACTCAGTTTGATAATAATTATGTTCATCAGTCACATTAATAAACCAACACCATAGTTTAATTTTGATTCCAAATTTATTCAGCAGGAGCTTTCGGCATTGCCTAGGTCATATAAAAATTCAAATACAATTTTTTTTAAACATTAGAAACATTTTATGGAATTTGTTTAAAATTATAACAATATAAAACAAAAAATGATTTAATGATGGTAAATAATGATCAACAAAATAAACGTACAATTTGTTGTTGTATGTTGCCGATTGTGCTTAATTAGCACACGAGAAAAATAATTATTGAACTTCTGGAACTCCGATATTCAAAAAATGCTCTGCAAGCACGGTCTGGAGTCACGTACAATACTTGAAGAAATTTAGAAATTATATATATTTCGTAGGGATCGTGAGATTCAATAACACACACACGTAGAGGTTATAAGCGTTTAATCAACGGCGAAGTGCTGTACAATGCTCGTACTGCTTAAGACTGACTCCGATTTGGAATCCAGTCCTATTTATACATACATGGAATATTCTAGAAGCAGAACATTCTAGAAACAGAAAATACTAGAAACTAAAGGCAAACAATCTAAATAAATTAAACAAATAAAAATGGTTGCGTCGGCTGGGACTCGAACCCGAGTCCACGTGTCTGCAGTCCGGCTCGCTACCGCTCTGCCATCACTGCAGGTCTTCAGATGCGGCATTGCTCCCCCCTTTGAAAAAGCAGTGCCTCGCTGTTAGTTCTGAGCTGCCTTGAGTTCTCTGGATCTCGTCGTTGGCCCGACGTAAGTAGGTCCAGTTCTTCCTGTTCTTGAGCTGGCAGTCGTCATTCCTACGTCTTCGTCCCCGTAAAATTCCGCGTCGTCGTCGGGTCGTGTTTGGTCTTCAACCTCCCTTTGAGCGTCGGGTTCATGGTATGGCTTCATCCTCATTACGTGGACGGTGTCACGGCTCTTTCTGCGTCTTGAATTAGGATCATAATCCTCGACCTCATATGTGACGTCGGATAAACGTTTTAGCACACGGCACGGACCAAAGTACCGTTTGAGGAGCTTTTCTGAGAGGCCGACTTTGCGAATGGGGTAAGCTCCAAGAACCCTAATCACAGACCGGGGACGGTATTTCAGTCTAGACTAATACATGAGGTCAAATGTTACCTTGTCCTAGACAACTGGCGTGGATGATGAAATGCACTCGTTCTGTTAAGAATATGTGGCATCTAAGATCTTCCATTACGATACTGAGAATTTTTCCCTGGGATTTGACCTCAATTGTGCGGTCAGGCGAGTTTCTGAACTTCTGTGACTTACTTGGTACACAAGTAAATGGCCTACAATGCTGCTGCATATTCCGCATGAACTTAATCCAATTTGGCTTTGTTTTATGAAACTGCCCACCCTTTTAAATACAAGTGTTTGATGACAGCGCATCATGTTTACCATCAAAGTGAAATATTTCCCACTCCTTCATTAAAATTTATCACACTTGTTGAACAAGCCTCGTATCATATGAGCCTACAGAATAATATTTTTCCTGTATTCTGATTGATAATTTTATCAAATAATAACAATAAAACGTGTTTATTTATTTGTAAACGAGTATGAGGCCTTAGTTTCGTCAAGGATCGGAAATAAATTAATGTGAATCGAGTAAAATAAAGTAGCTAATTACCATTTAAATCCGATGCGTGACATTCTACAGTGCAAAACATGGAGAGGAGTATTTGGAAAATAGCTGATGTTTACTTGATGTTATAAAAGGGTCGACGACTCCCAGCCGGAGTAGACTACAAGAGTCTGAGTGTCCACTGGACGCGCCTCGGAGCGTTTCCCACAGAGTGGAGCGTTATCTTACACATCGCGTTTTATCTGCGGCCAACATCGCCTCTACAAGACTGTTTACTTGCTAGCAGCTCTAATGACTGACTACTCGGCTAGTTCCCAGAGAAGCTGCTTTACAAGGAATCACACAGACACACGCACACACCACACACACCAGACAAGCCACTGAAAAACCTCCAGACTACGACATCCCTGTGTAGCGGCTTTTCCTTCCTTTGTCTCTCAATTATACAGTAAGAATTATGTGGCTTCAGCAACGGCTTTCAGTTTCTATGGACTAAATAATAGAAATTGTTTTTGTTGTTGTGGAAATCATTCCTAAGACTGGTTTAATGCAATCCTCCATGCTAACCTATCTTGCGCAAGCCTTTTCATTTCCTTATAACAACCACATCCTCCCTAATCTGCTTAGCGGCTTCCGTCCTTGGCCTCCCTCTTCTGTTCTTACCCCATACACATCCCTCTAATGCTAATTTTACAAGACCCTCGTGTCTAAAAACGTGGCCTATTAATCTATCCCTTCACTTAGTCTTCGTCCACCATATTGTTCGCTTTTCCCCTATTCTGATTAGAACTTCCTCGTTTGTGATTCTATCCACCCATCTGATTTTCAGCATTCGCCTATAGCCCTACATTTCAAAGGCTTCTATTCTTTTCCTTCCCCCAACTCCAATCGCCCACGTTTCGCACCCATATAACGCCACGCTCCATATAAACATTTTAGTAACGATTTTCTAATATTTACATTTATATTACCCGTAAGTAAATCCCTCATTTTCGCGAAAGCCTTCCTTGCCTGTTCTATCCTACTCTTTATGTCTACTATACTTCTACCATCCCTAGTAATTACGCTTCCCAAGTAGCAGAATTCCTTAACTTCCGTCACAATATCCCTTCCCAATCTAACACCCTTTGTTATTCCACTGTTTCCCATACTACACTCCATTACTTTGGTTGTCCGTCTATTAATCCTCATATTGAACTCTTTCTCCAGGACTACGTTCATGCCATTTATTATGGTTTCCAAGTCTTCTTCTGATTCTCCTAATACGACAATATCGTCGGCTAAGCGTAAGCTTTTTATTTCTTCTTCTTGCAGTATGAATAGAAATTAAGTTTAATAGTTTTTCCTGAAATCTTTAGATGAAACTATACAAAACACAATTTTAATTCAAATGCGTAATAAATTTGCCCTAAATATTTTTTAAATACGTAGTTTCTTTTATTGAAATCCGTCAACCTCAAACGATAGCCCAAGAACAAGAGCTCCAACTTGACAAAATTATAAATTATTCTATATAACAGCGTGTCCAGTAATGACAGTAGAACGCCAGAAATAAGGTTATAATTGGTATATTAGTGAAAATCTACGTAGATTTACAGTTAAGTATTGCATCTTGAAGTATAATATTGTAGAAAAAGGGTCAAGTAAAAATTCCCGACAGACCCTTGCCCGATGCACGTTTACCGACTGCATTATCCTGATTGACGTTTTCCGATTAGGACAATATCTTGAAATGTCATCTTTCAAAACAGCTGCATTCCTATGAAATAAAGCAAAATGTTAACAGACTATATTTTATTGCTTTATCTTAGGATCCAGGAAAGAACAATGTGAATTTAAGACCACTTTTTCACCACCATGAGTAGGGGTGGATGTGGCGGCATGTTTGAAATATACGAAAGCTGCCTACATTTATGTCGTAAAATAGTTCAAATTTTGTATAATATTTTGCTTTAGTTCCTAAAATCGCAAATTTCGGATAAATTATGATTGGTGGTATCGGGAAGACGTTTATCTGGGCAATGTTCATTTGCACAAACATGAATATGAGGGGTATTTACTATTTTAATATTTAAGATAAAAAATAATTATATAAATGTGAAAGATCTCTTTGCTCAACAATTATCGATTTAAAATATTCGAGGGTGTGATAAATTTAGCTTTACAAAGCCGGTCTCTTTTTAATGATTAACAATATATATTGGATATCTTATTATCTACGAACATCAGATCTATTCTAGAGGCCTTCCCATGGAGCAGAATACAAACACAAGTCCTATGCGGAACTGGTACTAGGAAAGTTATAAACAGTGTAATTATCCTGTCTTCTCTGTTGAGCCAGAAACTTGCCACTAGAGTCAGAGACGATGTATCGGTTCTGCCACTCGGCCCTTCCAAACGTACACGTCGCTATAATGAGCACCTTGTCCACTTAGTTTTCTTCCTTGGTGCTACAGACTAGAGCAAGCCTTCCGCCTGTTATTAAAGTGTCCGTAGCCAGTGTTATCTCCGATTATCACTTCATTACTGACCAATGCTTAATATATTGAATTCCAAATTTTTAGCATACTAATGCTAAATCACCTCTCTCAACGTCATGAATCCTTAGTCATCTAATGTCCAATCAAAATTATTTATCTGCACCGATGATTTGGAGAAAATACCATGTTCGCTCACATCCCATTCCATCGAATCTCAAAGACTTTAGAAAAACATAGGCCACGGTGTTTTATAAACCTTCCTGTAACAGTCTTAACCTTTTTTCACGTTGCTTGTCTTTGATTTCTAACTGTCAAATTTCATATGTAGTTGTGTTTTACCATTACAGTTCTTTTGGGAAATCGCAAATTGGGATATTGTTTTTGAAAAAGAGTGCATCGGTGAAGTATATGTCCAGTAGAATAATCATTCGTCCTTATTAATCGAAAAAAGACAATGACAATGATAAGTTTTCAACAAATTTCAGAATTTATTTATGTAATTTTTATTTTTAGAAGACAATACTGGATGACCTTATAATTGTATTGTAACGGACCCTCTTAACTCGGATCCTTTCACGGCGATTACTGACTCGGGCGCTACTGCATACGCAGAATTAATGTATTCATAATAAAAGGAAATTACAATAGCAAACCGCGTGGTCCAGAGGGAGATGACCAGCATCCAGCCAAGACACGTGAGTTTTTGAGCCAAGCATGAGACTCTCTGGGGTCTTTGCTTTCATTAATTAATTAATTACAGGAGGGGACGTTTTGTTCAATAACTAAACAACCTGTTAAAATTCAAGTGAATTAGGGCCAAAGCTCAGTCGCACGGCTCCACAATAAATAAATATTGCTATTACCCACTCACTCTCACATTCATACTCACTTTAACTATAATTCTTAATCTAAGTACAAAATAATTACACAGGTTTCAAATGTTATAAATATTAAATTGTTCAATAGAACGATCGAAATTGTTGAAATGCTATTTCCGGTCATTGCAACCCAGCCACATGAAGTAAAATTGAAGGGAAGGGGAGGGCTTACTGTACGTTGATCTCGTTGCAGCGGCGGTCAATGTCCACTGGTTTGGCTGAATCCCTTGATACAAGCACGATCTTCGCTGGTCATACGCGCGGACACGCACTACAAATCGAAACAGCTTCACGAACTCAACTACACTCCAACACACCTCCACAAAACGGCACTGTTCTCTCTCTTTCACTTGCTGCTCATAACATCTCCTCCTACATCCAAATGTGTACTATCTAAATCTCTTTCCAAAACACACTGTCCTTCCTCGCCTCTCACGGCAATTTCTCTCGTCCCGCCGCTAACAACCATGTTCATGTGTACTGTAAATGATTTTCACATCGCAAACTCCCCCCCTCCCCGTTCCTGATGGATTCAAATAAAATTTTATTGTCCGCTCTGACCGCTGCTTTAGCGGTCGTGGACCGCTCCCAGGTCAATGATCCTTCAAAATATCAAAACATTTGACCTGTTTGTAAAGAATCCGTCGAACACAATAAGCCCTTACCCACCGACAAGCCACAATCACCGAGTGATCACATTCAAGTGACGAAAATTCACCAAAAGCCTGAAGAAAGAAGTCAAGTATTACAGTATACACATTATTCGTTATATTCAACTGCACTGAATAAATTATTGTTCTTAAATTAATAATTAAAAACTCATAATTGCCATTAGAAAATGGTGTAATAAAGTTTTTGATTAGGGGCGAAACGTTTTGATACATGCATATTGTATTAATTGCTTTGTAATTTTTCCTTTCTTGCTTATAGATAGTTAATTTATTTTAATGAAATAAACGAATATATTTTTACTTTCGACGTCTTTTCCACATAAATTGAATCACAACAGTATGTCGCACAATAAAACTTTGTTGGAATCGTGATTGCGTAACTCTTTTGAATATTCTAATCAAGTTCGATACGTAGTCATCTACATTACGGCTAATAGTCAACCTAATTATAACGATACGGTCAGGCAACAAGTATTACAAGTTTTACGACATTCTGGGATTAAATAGACCCCAGTAATTGCTAGAAACTAAAGAGAAACGAATTGTTCCGGTTTTTAAGAATTTTGAATTAAGTATGCGTGAAGTGGTAAACAGTTAGTTGCACCTCCATCAAGTCAATTAAAGGCAAGTCTATACGACCCCACTCTCATTTTTCATTTAATAATAAAAGTTTCTTTGGCATAAATTTGCCAACTTTATTTATTGATGCTTACTATTGCAAATAAAAATTGGTAGCGCTAGTTTTTGCGTATAGACTTCATATATTTATCATCGTTATTTTTTTCTATTCGCCCTATTACTATTTGCAGTGTTAAATTAACTAGAGTTTTTTTCTTTTGTTTAATTAGAAACACGTCAACAGCAAGTAGTTTTTTGTGACATTACATTTAAGCATTTTACATTAGATTGCATTAAATAAATTTAGCATTTTAAAGCGCAGTAGGATCCTTACCTAATTTTTTTCAAATTTCAAGTATATTAAAGTATCTAACAATTCAGAAATAACATTATAACTGGAGACAGGCAGGTAGAAGTGGAATTTTCCAGCGCCTTACTTATTTTTTCAAACTTTAAGTATTTTAATGGAACTGAAAATTCAGAAGGAACATTCTTACTGGCGACAGGTAGGTAGAAGTGGAATTTCCCGGCGCCAGGCAGCCGGACGGGAGACGTTTATAATAAGAAGCTTGTTTTTTTTTAAAGGAAAATTCACCCTTCAATATTTCCGAAGGACACTGTTCCATGGGTCACGGAAAATTTCCCACGCTGGACGAAGGACTCATAAAGATTGGAAGGAAAAACATCACGTGGGATAGAGTTTTCTTTTGGAGAAGGGATATACTAGTTTCACTTGGAGGTGAGAAGCCAAAAAATATTCTGAATGGTTCTAGACGTCGAGAGGGCGAGGAGGTAGAGATGGTGAGTTGCGCAAGAAGTTGGGAAGACGACAAGGCAAAGTAGGTGTGAATTTTTGCTCTTTAGTGAGAAGCTTTTGTGAAGGAGGCCAGAGGGAAGAAGGAGGAAAAACTGTGTTTTCCTCAATCACCGGAAGTACCAGGTTTATCCCACCCTCCGCCAGCAGAGGGAAAATCTACAGTTCAAACCGAAGGACGAATGAAGCTCCGGTCGCCTAGTAACCTGCAACAAGACATGAATGAAGATAAAACATGTTCGTCAAGTGAACGAAATCTTTGCTGAACTTGGTTACGCAAATAGGAATCAACCCTAAAATTTAGAAATCCTCCCCTTCAATAAATTAATTTGTTTGTAATAGCGCGCAGTGATTGTTTTTCGTATATAAAATTATTACATCATTTCTTAAAGCGCAAGTAATTTAATTAAATAATTTAAACAAAACCCCCTAATAATAATAATTCACAGTCTTCTTTGTTTTGGGGCATAGTTCATGTCTCTGAAGGCTACCAAATATGTCGTCTCTTCATGGAATTTTCTGAATTCATAGATGATGCGTTTTGAATTGGGAACAGAATGGGACTGATCCTTAGTAATTTGGTGAAGATTTTGTAGTGACCTTGAGGTTTTAATAGCTGTTTGATCCCTTCTATTTAAGAAGGGATTCATTTTTATGGAGTGAAATGTGGCTGACAGTGGCTTACAGTTAATGGATTTCATTTATTTCTATTTTTGTTCCCGGTGCTGTTGAAGCTTGGCTTGTGTATTTTTCCGGATATCCCTGACGATATCTATCCTTATCGCTGTTGTGTTGACTGATTTATTGCTGGCACTCTTGGCTTGTAGTTCTGCAATGACGTTTACAACGGTAGAATAGAATAGAATAGAATAATCATCATATTCCGTAGATCCTGTAAAGAAGCTAAGCTTCAAGGATGTGTACATTTATTACATTATTTTATTATATAAAAGATAAATATACTTATAACAAACTTTTGTAACCAAATAGAAAGGCGATTCCAACATTATAAACTAATTACTCGTCTCCGATTCTTCTATAAATTCCTTTACTGAATAGAAGGAGTGGCTAAGCAAACATGAGGATAATTCAGACTTAAATTTACCTTGGTTATCGGACAACTAATTCTATGTTGAAAATGGATATCCAAGAATAATGCGCACCTTTCTGTGCAATTGACAATCTTTTACATTTTTTTTACAGATTATGTTTGTTCCTTGTATTTAAGGGATGAATATCAGAATTATTAAAAAATAAGTGCCTATTTGTGATTACAAATAACATCAATGAATAAATGTATTGGCACGTCAAAGTGAAAATACCTAACTTTTTGAACAGAGTTCTGCAAGAAGTTCGTGAGGAAACCTGACATATTGCTCTAATAACACGTTTTTGACTAATAAAAATCTTATCTATGCCTGCTGAGTTGCCCCAAAATATAATACCATATGATAGAACAGAATGGAAATATGCAAAGTATACTAATTTTCTTGTTTTTAGATCACTGAAGGTGAACATTGCTCTTACAGCATATGTAGCTGAGCTGAGTTTCTTAAGTAATTGATTAATCTGATCAGTCCAATTTAATTTATTATTTACTAGGAGACCTAAGAATTTAACAGAGGAAGTTTTATTTACATTTTTGTTGTCATATTTAAGTGTTATAGATTGTAAAGTTGTGTTGTGTGTGTGAAATTGCATGAAATGTGTTTTGTCACAGTTATTTGTTAGTCCGTTCACATTAAACCATGTTAGCAGGTTAGTTAAATTATTGTTACTTGCCTCTTCTAGTGTGTCTTTGTTAGCTTTAGAAGTTGAATCTATGGTATTAGGAAGATCATTTATATATATAAGGAATAATAATGGCCCTAATACTGATCCCTGTGGGACCCCAGTTTTAATAATTCCCCAATCTGATTTATGTATTTCACCTGTGCATGAGTCTTTATAATACTACTTTTTGCATTCTATTTTGTTAGTATGAATTAAACCAAGAAAATGAAGTTCCTGTTATTCGTGCGACGGAATCCATGCTATTATCACTGCTGTTCCAGTTTCTGCTAATTCGTGAAAATTCCTCCTGTATTCTCATTTGAACTTCGTTAAAGGTTTCAGGTTGTGCTAGTTTCAGTAGGAGAGGATGGAATCTATGAAGACTTGGTTGATGTGATAGAGCTGATGTGTTCGAGGGCGTAGAGGATGGCGTGCAGTTCTACGGTGGTGATCGATGTTGTAGGGTTTAGTGACATGGAACTGGAGGTGTTACGTGAATATATGGCTCAGCCTGTTCCGAGTGTTTTCTGAAGCCGTCTGTACAAATTGTACTATATCTTCTCTATTTTTCATATGTTGTTGCGGTGTTTAGTCTTAAGACTGGTCATGCTCACCTATCTTGCGCGAACCATTTCATTTCTACACAGCTACCAAACCCACTTAGGATATTCTATCCTTGACCTCCCTATTCTGTTCTTACCCCACTCACTAATAATACTTTTACAAGACCCTCATAACTATTAATCTATCCATCCTCTGCGTCAAAGTCCTACATGTTGTTTTCTCTTCTATTATCTTAATAGAGTGAAACTAACCTCGGTAGCATAATAGTGAAATATACTACAGTTGCTCGAGGTGTTTCATCGATCCAATGTTTTTCCCGGATCGTAAACACATAAGAACAATGTTTGGTAGAAATTGCTCAGATTGTAGAGGATCTTTGTTTCCGCGCCTTTCATCTCTACTACTATGGCTGTACTGAAACTTAATAATCTAAATTAAACTCAGCGACTTCCACAATCCCGAATACGACACAAATCTAGATTGGTTTCGTTTTACAATTATTTAATAGTCGAAATTAAATAACCTTATTCGCTCACAGGGTTTTACTTGTGGAATTTTCGTACAAGTTGCCCATAATCCTCCATTACCTCCTTTTAAGAAATGATACAAATTTATCCTCAATTATTTTAATTTAATATTTTTTATGATCTCCCGATACCCTTATAAAGTAAGATGTACTCGTTACCTTAAAAGAAGAAGCTTTACCAAAGACTTAAATCTTCCCGGTATCTTGTTTGTTGGTTTAGTTCTCAGTCCTTAGACTGGATTCATGCAACCCTTCATGCTAACCTATCCTGAGCAATCATTTAAATTTCTACATAACTACCACAACCCACATCCTTACTACCCTGCTTATCATATTCCATCCTAAGCCTCCTTCTTCTCATATCTTACACACTTCACTCTAATGATAGCTTTACTAGATCCTCATGTCTTAAAACGTGGCCTATTAATCTATCTCTTCTTTTGCTCAAAGTCCTCCAAATTGTTCTCTCTTCCCCTATTCTATTTGGAAGGAAATGAATAAGCTCCACTGTTATACACACATCAAAACAATTAGGTTGGTAAGCATTAAACGATTGCGCATGATAAGTTAGCATGGATGGTTGAATTAAACCAGTCATAGGACTGAATACCACAATATTAATTTTATTTTTTCCATTTCTTCAGAGGGAATGTCGTAAAAATGGCATATCCTCTTGAAATAATTTGTTGTTCACAAATTTCATTCTGAAATGGAAGAAGTAAAATTAATTTATATATATATATATATATAATTTAAGTGGTAGTAGGAGAAGATATTGAGGATAATCATGTATGGGTCTCAAACTATACGTATCAGATATGATTTTATATAAGGACATAACGACACATTTTATGTGGCAGTGATATTATACCGTAAGTTTCAAATGTGACTGAAATATTCTTCCGTTCGTTCTTTATATTTTGCCGACATGATTATGTACGCATTTACCAGGAGCATTTACTTTTCATTCTAACGCCAGTTCGTAGAAATTTGTATCAGCAATTATTACTTAACTTACTAAACAGTTTACAACGAACTAAGAAAATTGTTGACTATCTTGGTCCATTGTGGTATTTAGTGAACGGATCTCAGAATTGAATTAAGTTTTGAAGACTCTCTGTCATTATAGGGAAGGCGGGTGAGCAGTGAGCAGGTTGTTGTTATAGGACATAGACACTAGGACCGTCGGGAGCCATAAACCTGTCGGGACAGACCGGGTTGTGGCGCCTGGCGAGAAATCCGTGTCTCGCCTCTCAAGACGCCAGAGATCCCACTATATGGACTGCTATTGTCCGGAGCTCACACTTTACTTTGAACAGAATGCTTTAAAATACTCAGGCATTGTCAAGTACGGTATCATTATTATATAAATACTGAATGCAAATTTTATTACGAGCAAAAGCGTACGTTCAAAATACACAGTAGAACGCCTATTTGGGTAATTCAATAATCAAATAAACAATTTTGTGCAGATACGAAAAGTTTTTTATGACATTTTAGTTGCGTTGGTATCAAAGGGATTAACAGATAATACCACAAGGATAAAAATAAGTTTTTATAACCTCAAAATTGTAATTAGCAATGACGTGTCGGTTTTATTTTACACATCAGCTGAACAACGTTGCTTTCTGAGGTGATGAACCACCTAAAATGCGCTCCTGAATGATTTTACACTATAGCGAAAATTGTTTGGATCAATGAAATTTTTATAACTTGGTAAATCAGTTTAAACTCGGTAGCACATGAGTGACTTACGGGAAATTCTTGGCTGGCTAGTTAACTAATTGGCTTTAAACTGGCATTGTCATTCTTCGTGAAGAGAGACTTACTACTGAGGATACAGAAAAAATTATTGCAATAAGTGTTGGCACAGTTTCTAACATTATCAGTAACAAGGTAAAATTGTAATGATTTACGGCGTTGCCCAGTAGTTGATCATGAATTTGACCAATTACTATTGATAGACGCAGAATATCTCTATAAAAAATTCTATAGGCACTTGTAAGGCGGCGAGGAAAGATCCGAACCTGCGAAATCCTCGCCGTAAGGGAATAATGACATTCCTTAGGAAAGCGTATCTGACTCAGCATTCACGCCGGGGAAAGTTTGGAGGACATCTCTTCCTCAGTCGGAAATAACTGACCACCTTGAGTCAACATTCATATTACATTGGATGAGATTTGTCATATGGAGAGCTAACCCCAAGAGGGACACGAGGCGAGAATAGTCACTTACAACTGAACCATTTGAGAGTGAAGACTGTCGTGATTGAACCATTGGAGAAAGTAGGCAGTCGCAGTTGAACCATCAGTGATCTGATGACAAGCTTTCAGCGACGCAATAATTATGAGAACAGCATCGAGTTTATTCCCCGTAATACTAAACTCATTGTGATGAAGAAGTAAGGCGAGATGCATTTAAAGAGCACTGGATCAGTTTTCCCATCAGCGAGTCGTAAAATCCGGGAATAATCCTAAGCTACCCTCGCTGACAAAGGAAACAGCTGATTTCGAATCAGGCGTGTCAGTACCAAATGCATAAAAAATGCGATAAAAATTACTGCAGACAACAATGTTTACGTGACCCTGTAAATAAATTAAATCCCTTGTTAAATTTTGAACCAAAGAAAGCCCTGCATTTCAAATTACCCGAACTTGTAACTGAAATTTTAAAGCATTAATCTAAATTGTTTGGAGACATCATAAAAGACAAATAAATTACAGCATAAATAATATATTATTTTACCCTTCTCTCTCCCTTTCCTCAAAATAGGATGGCAGCACAATGTAGACAACAACAAAATATGTTATGAAATAAATTAAACTGAAATATGTACAGTGTTAGAAAATACGAAACACTTCAACATAGTTTAATTGAATTTCCTTTATATAAATTACTGAATCCGGAATATTTTATGGAAATTGAACCGCAAAGTGTACTCAGATGAAACGATTAAGCCAAACTGCTAATATGTTAAACCTTCCAACGATAGGCATGTAAAACCAGGTTATAAAAGACTTGCGTTATATTATTGTTAAAAGGTATCGTAATATATTATAATTATAAATGAAAGTTTGTCGTGATTGAAATGTGCTAATATTGCTTTTGTTCAAATTTCACTAGAAAAATTGTATGAAGGTGAACGTATTTATTTTACTTTGTTAATTATAAATGTGTATTCACTCAATACAAATTAATTGTTTGGAGACTCTACTTCATCCGCCCTACAGATAATATTTGGCACCCTTTCATTTTTAGTTCTTTGTACCTGTCTGTAATGATTTCATATAAATTCTGGGTGAATATATTTTATTTCCAATAACTTTCTTGGTCGTAGCGTTGTCTGCCATGTAAGAACGGGGAAATGCCCAAAATTACAGATGTCTATCGGTGTGACACAGGAGTTCAAAATTCCTAAAATTTCAGGGTTCACTCAGGCGACATAAATGCGGACCTGTAAATAGACGTGTAGACCCCGAAACGGGGATATTTTTTTAAAAAAAAAGCGCCCTGGAAAATTAAATCTGATTGTGAAACTTTACGGAAGTTTGGTGGAAGGGGGGGCGTTAAAAACTGAATTTTGAGAAAGAAATAAGAAGACATTTTGGAGTCAGTCGGAGAAGAGCACTCAAAGATGAGTGGTGGAGTAGCTGCTTTCCTCGCCAGCATGCAGGAGTCTCCTGCTCCATCCCGGTAGCAGAGAAGGTCCTTGCCCAAGGTGAGGTCAAAGTCGACGAATAATATGAGCAGATCAGAGGAAATACATATATATATATATATATATAATCTGGATCATGTGTTACAAGTACCGCCACCAAAAGCGAAAACCCCCACGCGTACCCTGTTTTTAATGTAGTCTCTTTATTATGTTACGTTCTATTCGTTATGTTTGTTTGCGTTAATATGTTTTTATAAAATAAATCTATTTGGTTCCTTTAAATTTATTTTACCTCATTTATAGCTCCCTACTAATGTAAAAGAGATAAAATAAATTAGTAAAATAATAAAAACCAAAAGGTATATTACATGTCTTATAGGTACTCCTTGCAAAAAAAATTCACAAACAACGAGGAGGTTGATGAAATTGTGGTTAATCGGATCAAACAATTGGGCCAAGATTTCTTTGCATCAAGTATAAAAAACTATATCATCGTTGGAAGAAGTGTTTTTATATTCGTGAGTATTGTTTAGAGAATTATTAAAAGTTTCACTTAATTAAAATACAGTTTTCCTTCAGTGTCAAATTGTTTACCTCATTATGGAATGACGAAATTATTCTATTTTCCCTGCTATGTTTGTCATACTTCTTTCTGGATAGACATCAATAATTGAAAAAGGATAAAATTTTAGACGTGCAATCTCACAAGCAAAGAGTCCCATATAGTTCAGTTTAAAATCACACTAGATGATTCAATTTTAGTAACGAATCGTCTGGTACTGACTATTGTTAAATTTAAGTTTATATTAATTTTTATGGGTGTAGGGGCTATTATATTTCGAGAGTTGTTGGCTAAGTCCCACAAAAATGTAAAAAAACGAAAATTATTTTTATAAAACTTAATTTATTTCTGAATATAGTCTTTCTTGATTATAAAAAATGCCTAGTGAGATCCCATTTGCTTAAACCCATCAGAAAAATAGCTTTGCCAAACTCTGCAAAATTTCGTATTTCTTTATTACTAAAATTTTTAAAAACAACTAAACTTATTTCATATCTCTTTTGTCAAGGCTATGCGTCACCCTATTTACAAATTTTATTGCCAGGTTTCATTGTTAATTTCATTTTATATTATATAGCTAATACCATTAACATATGTACCGTAGTAGTGGGCAATTTTCTAGCAATCCATATCTTTATTCAAGTGTCACCGCGGTCAAGACATTATCTTAAGGAGGTTATTCGCTCAGACTATTTAAGAATAATTTGAACAAACAATCCTGACAAGAGGGGAGATAAACCTTTATAGTTGAAATTTATTGCATCGTAAAATATGTTGCGTTATAGTTAATCAGTGTTTTGGCGGTGTATCAGCCGATTTGCGTTCACATTTAAATGCGACTGGATGTTGATAGAACCATTAACTTCGTCCTTTTGTGATATATCCCTCATTATTTATATTTTTAGTTAATTATGGAACATTACAATTGTAAGAGTTACAATTTTACTTCATTTCATAGGAAACGCCATGTCCTATTTTCACTATAATATAAAGTTAGTTAAAAGTTGGTTGATTTTATTTTAAACCTGAGAATAAAATTATTTATATTTGGTTTTATTTGTTAAAAATAAGTAATACTGAAGAAATATACTCTAAATTTTTACATTTAAAATATATTTGCCAGAATCAAAATAAAAGAAATATTTTTTTTGAACTGAATGGGACTCCATAAAATATGTTCTCAGGCGAATAGCAAAATAATACACACGGGAATACATTATTGTGTTGATCTATATCCACGTATTACGTTCTGCTATCGGGAACCGGAATGGCGCCTCATTCTGAGAGATACAGCCATGGGTGCCCGGCGATGCCTCCTACAATATTTAGTTCTTTGTCATCACGTCATTAAGCCGCGGCACATGTTTTGAAAATTAATCATTTCACACACCCTTCTTTACGATATCAGCATGTAATCAACACTGCGATAACTCAGTATCTTAATCGAGTCAATAAATCTCTTGGAACCTTAAATAAACACATTAACTTAGAAGAGGTCTGAAAAAGGTACAATACCAAGAGAGACGCTCATTCACACTAACTGCGAAAAATATTGTTAGCATTCAAATATCTATAAAAATTTCTGTACCCACCAACTGCCCCCTTCTTCCCAACAAAGGAGTGGTAGTAGTGTCTTACTCTCATAGTCACTGTTTGTTACCAGTCGCAATGAACACGTGTACCAAATTTGGTCGTCATTGTTGCACCCGTTTAGATTTATATGCGGCACATACATATAAAAACATTTACGGATACAATAAATTATATTTATGAGAAGATACTTGAATCATCCTTTCTGTCAGATTTATGTTTATATATATTACAAAAATGAAAATAATGAGAGCAATCCTATTAATGGTTATGCAGCGTAAAATAAATTTCCCTTGGGTTATTTTATCAATGGTTTTTCGCGACTGCGCTTCGGATAAAAAACCCTTCAGTTCCAAACATCCGTCTCGGGCGCCACAGTCGTATTACACAATCATTTACATTGTTACTCTTAAAACATTTTGAATGATTATTAACTACTTAAACATTATCATTACTTGAATGAAATTTAGAATTATTTCACGTTGAAAAGCAATTTAATAATCTCTTTTGACAGGCTACAACTTGCGAGTTCTGTATGCGAGTTCATTATGGCTTGACATTTTATAGCCTGAAAAAGTATGAAGAAGAAACATTAATCTTCAAATGATCAACAGAGGGCTTATCTGGGCAGAGCACTGGAATGTACTAAAAGCTTATTATTGCTATCCGGCGGGTATCGAGACCAAAACGCTGCACCAAAAGCGACTGGAACAGATAATTCTCATGGTACGACAGCTTAGTTTTAATTTTATCACTGCGGCCGCATGAAGCATTTATAGACTGAGGTTTCATTTTGTAACGTATCCCCTTTCAATTGTAATTTCTCTACTTTCTTTGGCTCTGTAGCCCATCGAGGGCCTTGGTTTACCGGGTTGACAACGTGAAATAGAAATAAATAATTTAAACAAATAAAATAAAATTATATTTACAGTAAACTAAATTTAAAATATATAATTTTTAATGGCCCTAACATCAATTTAAAAGGAATTATGAGCCTTCTTTCCTTTAGGAGACACAAGCAAGTTGAGTGAAAAAAAAAATTTCCCACCCAAATGAACATGAGGAACTTACTCGTCGACACAGCGGATTTATCTTGGAATGCAAACCTTGGACGTGCGGGGACAAAACTAGGTGGCGATTTCAGATTCTGGATCCATTCGGAGTCATTTTCTCTTCCCTGTATCAAATTCCGTCGCCTAACTCAAACGAAGTGCCAAAAAAACGTTTCAGCGACGCTCGTGTAGGTGCACTTCCCCTACCCTACTTGGCCAATCGCTCTCTTAAATTTCCTGGTTTATATTGCTTTATCCAGCAATTTGCCTTCCACTGCATAGTTTTCGCAGAACCAAGAATCGACTAAAGAAACTAAAAATAACCTTGTTTGCCTCCTGTCGGAAATCCCATTCCTTTCTGTCTTTGCCTTGCTGAGGCCTCAGTATTTCCCATTAATACAATCCAAGGAAGAATACTAAAAATGTAATTTAATTTAATATAATAATTAAATACGCAAGCTAGAATTTCTTTCCTATGTCATTCTTGGCTGTTAGTTGAATTTAGTAATAAAAAGGTTAGATTTTATTTCAATAGAATTATGTCTATTACTTATGGTTCATTGTAGCATTGATTTTGGAAATTATTAATTAAGAGATAATGTGTTTTGTAGTCATATCTATAACAGAAAATAAATGTCTCTTATCATAACTGCGAGTGAAAAGAAAAGAACGGAGTCCCTAAATAATATTTAAAAAGGCCTATTTAGATATCTGTAAGTTCTCAAAATTAAACCAACAAAGAAACAATAATTTGACATGCTCTTGAAATACTCTTTTGTCTCAAGAAAATAGCGGATTAAAACTATGTTCACGAGGTTGCCGATCTTTCTTAATATTTTTGTCACCTCATTTAATGATGTCACAATGCCGACTTTCTTTCCTTCTTGTATTCTTGCTGTCAGCGGATGGCCGGAACGTGGTTACTACAGGCTCCTTCACAAACTCGTTAGCTGTATAATTAAAAAAGGAAACAATTATAATTAATAAGCGATTAAGTGATCAGTTACACAACGAACATATCTTAGCCTTCATATCAATGTTAACGAAATACGAGGCCATATATTTCACACTTCGGAACTCAAAAAACAATCACACAGTAAAACATAAGACGTTTAACTTCAACGATTCACAATGTATAAAGATCTGATACAATCAGATTAATTTCAACATCAGCTCTCCACTCTCTCTTAATATAATAATAAATTATTCGAGGGGAAATAAAATTATTTAGTTGTATATTAAATTTTGCTTTCCTCGCTTAATCGCTATTAGCACCAAACATCTTCCCCAATAATATCTCTCCCTCTCAAAAACCCAAGGACACTTTAATTAATCCCGGAACCTATTACTTAACTACTGGGTTACACTTTGGACTAATTTTATATTTTAAATCAGCCGAGAAGAAATGTATATTAACATTAGAAACCACTATTTAAATGGAAACACCTTAAAATTACAAAAAATTATATAAATGTTCGGTTAAAAATAAATAACAACGTAGCCGACCATCTCCGCTCGCGTCCTGTGATCTCCCCCCACAAGGACCGTCGTATTCATAAACATCAAACACTATATATTGCGAGAAAAAAATGTTATAAATAATAAAAGTTTACTGGAATAAATGCCAAATCACAATATCAGTGCGAAGGATCTTCAATGGTTTAATAGTAATTTGAGACTTGGTTGCACATCCCATTAATTCTTATAAGTTATAGCCTGATATTTTTCGATGTAAGATTTCAATATATATGCTAGTGAAGATTGAGAGCTTGGCAATGCGCCAGTTTGTTGAGACCTGACGCGGCGTCACACCACCAGTGATGGTAGTTTACACGTGCGGGATTGATCTGGGTGTCCACGTGGGATACTAGGAACTTGGGAAACACCCGAAATGTTTGAAAACTCACATGGTTGTCTGAACTTATGGAATTTCGCGGGTTTAGAGAAGAACGACTGGTGATGCTGTGAGAAACGGTCATTCTTGTCTCTCCCGTTGAAGGAGACGGAAGATTTTACTCTGGTGCGACACAGATGAGTCCGTTATGGTGTGTTTGTGACGAGGACGACCAACATCACTTGTCTTTCCATGATCCAGAGAAGCAAATAGAAAAATGGCACTACGTTTCAGCCAAAGTAAGCTGTCAAGGTTCTCAATCTTCGACACCTAGGAGGGATATTTCGTTCACGTTTTAAACAAAGATTTAAGTAATCGTATCGTATCACAGCAAAGCCGAAATTCTCTGTAATTTTGTGAATTAATACGTACAAGTTTTCAACACTGATTTTTATGTAAGTAGTTGGTTTGTATTAATAATTTTGATTTTCATCCAACCTGCCAATTTAATTACATGTTTTTTTTTAGCTTTTGATATCTTTTTTTACATACTCTCTCCATTTCAAATTCGTATTTAATATACTGCTTCTACTTTAGGAATTTAATTTAATTGAGTTTGACTGTAAGACAGTTTTCTTTCCTAATGGTAAACGTTATGCGGGATAATTTCCATCCATTAAGTGTTATTTCCCATCTTTTCAGTCAGTTCTTAACAAATGTTATTATTAGTTTATCTGCAAGATTCTGTGGTACGGTATCAGGGTCTGAATGTGTCGAAAGTATTGCTTTATCTTCAGCAAAGGTTTATGTTTGTTACTATTTCTTATGATGTTGATTAGTCATATTTGTACAAGACGAATAATAGAGGGCCAAGGGCAACCTCTGGCACCCACAATGGAATAGGTGCAGAGTGAATTATAGCTTTAGTTTTATTTATTTTATCACAGACAGGCGTGACGTCACTACCTAATATTCGATATTGAAATTTGCACCCTTTTTTATTTTACAGGAGCTACAAACACGGTTGGCCGTAGTAGCACATATATAACACAATTATTTTTTTAATTTGAGAACGTCATGAATTAGGGCAGTGGCAGCGGGGATGCGAACGCGCGGCTGTGGGCGTCTTCCGTGGAACCGGTTTGCTCCCGTCGGCACCGAGATTTACTTGCTACAGATAAAATATCGGAGCACTGTAATTGCCCCCATCTTTATTCTAGCGTCGTTCTCGGCCGGAGCGTGGAGCGCTCAAATTACTGGGCCTTCTTTCTTCGCTCACGACCTGCCAGGAACAGGTGGCGCAAATCAGAGTGGTGCTCTATTACTGTGGGGGCATTTAAATGTTGCTTTATTGCAAGCGTGCAGCTGAGCGTGGCACGAATGAGAACAAAGGAAGGCGCTGCTTTCCCTGACGTCACGACAGAATGGTGAGAATCCCCGGCGTCCACGTCCGCGCCCGTTCCACTCTAGCACGCTCACCCGAAAATTCAACTTACAAGAATACAGTTAAGACGATGGAATTTATCAAGTTAAACGACGAGCCAGTCATTGTTCTTAGAAAACGATACATCATTAACCAAATAGTATCGGTCTGCAAGGAACCAATTTGCTTAATTTTGTCACGTCTATCAGTCTGACGTCCCGGCAGATTTAACGTTAAAATAAAATAAACAAACCGTTTCATTTATATTATATTTCTAGTTACATTTATCTGAATACATTTAAATAAATCAATAAATAAAAGAGTAGACAAATCGTAAAATGTTCAATAAATAACAAAACAATCTTCCGTTCCTTTTTGGGACTTCGCCTGGCGTAACAAATTAAGCATTGATAAGTTTTAAAAGCACAAACATTTGATATTAATAACTGTAAATTATTTCTCCCAATTTATGGTAGGTAAAAATACTTTTATTTAGATAAAAAATATTAACATCACGTTATTTTCAGACAAAAATCAATGAAAGAATACGTTTCCACTGTTTTTGTTGTGCAATTCAGTCCTAAGACTGGTCTGATGCAACCTTCTATACAAAATTATTTTGCGCAAGCCTTTACATTTTCGCCTAACTATTACAACACACATCCTCCATAATCTGCTTAGAGTATTCCATGCTTCACCTCCTTCTTTGGTTCTTAGCCCACACTAATTGCTAATTTTACAAGACCGTGACCTATTATTCCAACTCTTCTCTTGGTCAACGTCCTCCACATTGTTTCCCAAACTACACTCCATTATCTTCGTTTTCCATCTACTAATATATTGAACTCTGTCTCCAGAACCCCGTTAACCCTGGGGTAAATACACATTTATTATATACCTGATGACGATGACGGAGATTGCTGTCGAAACATTGTGAAAATAAACTGACCTTTATTTGAAATAAATTCACCGGGAAATTCTATATATTTTGTTAGCAGGCTAAATGAGGGTGATCCTGAAACAAGCAACTCCCCTTTAATAGGATATAAAATTAATTGAGAATGGGGGATGCGGAAGGTGGAGAAAGGCAGCCAAGGGTTGACTAGGTTCCCCGGGCTATAGTTTGAGGATCCTACCCGGTGTTTCACCTAAAGAGATACTGGGAAAACCGTAGAAAACCTGCATCAGGTAGGTCGGGCATTGCGTACTGTTCTCACGCCCTTCCGAATGACGGGAGACGAGTATGCATTCACTTCTCCATGCATCCACCAGTTTTAGGAGGCAGTTGGCCGACTGATCCAATGGGATCAGCAGACTACTCTTGCTTTATGCCCAAGCCCTTCGACCCCAGTACATATACCTCCTAAAATAGGTGAAAGTGCTGGGCATATGAGAACTTTGAAAAAAAAGACAGTAAGAGGCATTCACACAAGCGAACCGAGTCCCTAACGGGAAATCCATCGCTATCTAACTCGTTAATAATTTTACAACTTCAACAATTCAAGTATGAGAGTTTATCACAAAGTAAGTGGAAACATGTGAGCCCTGTTTTTGACGTCAACTTTTTAAGCATTTGGGGCAGAGTGAACCTTCACTCTGAACTGCATTAGGAAAATTCTAAGTGATTGAGGCTCCTGTCAACCTCAGTAAGACAATCAGGATATTGCAGGAATTATTAATGCCTAAAAGTAATGGACTTATATAGTTGTCTGATATAAAGTGAGCATTGAATTTCAAGACAGGAATGCTGTATAACACCCACCGATCAGGTATCGTATGCTGAAAGTAAAGTAGTATGAAGGGTATGAAGGCAAGGCAGTAGTTGAGTGATGTGGGGCTAGATGGGACATATGAGTTGAAAGCAGCGTGCATCTGAGAAGGTTCGTAAACGGAATAGAACTTTACAGCGGAGTTGTGCTCCGTCTGAATGGCTCGTAAAGTGGACTTCCGAGGCGCTTAACGAGGAGCTCGCTATTCTTCTCATATTTTGCGATCATTTGAGGTAGTGGGGAATGAGTCAGCCTCGGCGACCATGGGCAAGGCCGCTCACAACGGTGGGAAAGACGCGGTGGGAAAAATCACGGGAGCGTGCTGTCGTCACGGGATACGGCTCCGTGCCCCGATTATCTCTCATTCCGCACTGATTTTTATATCTCACCTGAGGCATCGTGGGAAGGCGTTTCACCTCTAAGCGACGATTCCAATGCGCCTGTCACATAGGTCACGCCTATTCACTAGTCTTGCATCGCGGCACGCCGACGGAAACAAATTACCGACGAGTTGGCCTTTCCACCCGGCTTCCGAAAATCGATATAGAGACTTGAAAATATGTTCCAGAATACGTACAACTATCATTTTACATCTGTTTGTATTTCTTAAATTAATAGTAGCTTATGTTCCATTCTAAACATAAAGTTGGCTATTTGGATCATTTCTTCGAGTGACACATCGAATTTAACCTAAATTTAATCGTTTTGCGGTATCTATAGAAGTCTAAACAAAAATTTTATAATTAAAAATTATTTAATTTATGACTTTGCCTGAAATATCATATAGTAAAATAAAATTAACTATATTGCGACTAATCCTTTTATCGTTTCTTATAAAAATTTCCTCTGATTTCGTATATTGTAGTGTAACGTTGTTTTCTGCCCTCTGTAGATAATACATAAACATTTCAAATAAATAATTTTCGACGGGTTTTTATCAGACTGTCTTTTATTAATAATCAAACAACGTTTCGGCGCATATCACACCTTCCTCAGGTTATCTCTTCACTATAAAATTATTGTAACAGCCAATTTTTAAAATTCAACATATTATAAAATGTTATAAACAGCAGTTTTTTTATATAAAGAGTGGTCCGAGGCAGCACTGAGACACTTATTTAGCCACAGTTTACACGATACTGTGACGAAAAAACTGAAGAAGGTGTGAATATGAGCCAAAACGTTGTTTGAGAAAAACAACAGTCGAAAATTGTTTCATTTAAATATTTTAATATCAGGCGTTAATTTATTTAATAAAGTAAATAAATATTTCGATTCAAAAAATA
Organism: Eucriotettix oculatus; assembly: GCA_034510155.1. NCBI lineage: Eukaryota > Metazoa > Arthropoda > Insecta > Orthoptera > Tetrigidae > Eucriotettix > Eucriotettix oculatus. The sequence goes on from CM067378.1 coordinate 16,478,735, forward strand.
AGTTCCCTAATTATGGAAATAAATTTATTTATTTTACGGGTAGGACCAGTGGTCATATATTTTAGTTTTTTTTACTATTTCTAATGGAATATTGGAAATATAAACTTTCTAATAAGCTATACATTGTTAAAAAATAATCTGTATAGAAATTAAAATAACATTCATGGATAAGGGACGCAGTGCGTACGCAACATTAAAAAAAGAGAATTAAGTGGAAAATAAAATAGTACTTCTTTTTTATTAATTTATTTATATTCGCATAAACAAAAAAGTCATTAGCGACTTATACGAAATTACAATATCCGTTACATTTTAGGACCTTAAATTAACTATTTTGTACATTTAAAATAGTACTTCAATTTGCAACAGTTTGTTAATTAATAAATAAATAAAATTCTGCTGTAATTTAAAAATAATTAAATTTCTCGTGCATGTTACGCCTCTGACAATATGACATGTAATATGCATGGCATTTTAATTTTTCTATGATATTGTTCATAAATTAAAAATAAACCATCTAGCCTCTCAAATCTATTACAGTGTAACCTAAACGTTGTCATAAATTAACTGCTTCATAAAAATAATTTTGGCTATAGATTAATTATTGATGGTAACATGCACGGCACTGAATTAAAATACACACCATGATTTTCGCAGCCATTAAACATGAAACAGAAGTTGATGTATCAGGGATCATTGAGGATTAATGGATTCCTTTTCCTGTTTAATAAGATTTTTCAATGATACTTTATGGACCTCGAATACATGGTAACATGCATGTCTTATTTTTCTCTCGTTTCTAAAGACGACATTTAAACTTTCATCTTTTCATAATTTTTTAATAATTATACATATAATTTTATCCCATAAAGAAAATGTAGACCATCGCTGAGGTAATTAATAGCTTAAGAACCCGAAAATTTTCATGTTTTTTTACGGTCTACCTACAGCGACATTGGAATTTTCTAGTATTTCCTTAATCTTCAGAACTGTTTTTAAATATTCAAACTCCCACCTTGTAACATTTGTAAAGGAGACTAGGACTATCGAAAAACTTAATAGATGTAAGAGGTCTGTGAATAAGAAAATAATCCAAGTAGCCAATATTTTTATAATAAACCTGATTATAAATAACAGACATTATCTTAAAAACTCAGTAATAATAACATCGAATCTGTACTCTTCTCAACCTTATCCAGGTTTTAACTTCACTGAAATGTTTTGGAAAAATCTGACTGAGTGAACATTTAAATTCACAATTTTACTATTCTTACTCACGTTTTCAACACACAAATCATTGTCATCTGATTTTAGTCTAAATAAACGTGAAAAAAATTTCATATTGGAGTACAAGGGGAAAGTTCACCGTGTAATATCTTCGATTAAATAGAAAATAACTGGTTTAATTTCTGATTTATAATTCATTGGCGTAAATTTTTTTATAGGAAGTAATTGCAGTTTTGAGATAAATAATTTCTATTATTTTAACGAAATAATATTATCTATAACCTTTTTGTGGAATTATTATTTCCTTCAATGCCTTATATGAACCTGAAATCGAGATTTGATTGCGAAGTAGCAAGAAATAAGAATGTAAGTCCTACATTCTTTCGTCCCCAAATGATACTGTAAACAATAAATTTAAATGGAATACTTATATATTTGATCAACCAAACCGTAGGTATATAACTGCAATGTATTCAAGGTTTTTTATTTTAACGATCACCCATCAGTATTTCTTATAATTAAGATAACTATTAATCATACTTATTTTTATTTAACGGCTCGACGTTTCTGTATATATAAGTACTTTCACCAGTCGTAATACAAATTTCAGAAGAAATATGTACAGAAACGTCCTGTTAAAAACAAAATAATAGTTTTATATATAAAATAGGCAACTTAGCCTGACTAATTAAAATAAAAACTTATAATAAAGTGTCCAAAAGTAAGGAATAAAATTTTTATAGGTAATCAAAATAATTAAAAGACGTTTCATCCATAAGTTCAGGGATTTGTTTACTTGTTAATAATTAAAGATTTGGAACTAAAACCCTTATCGAAGTCAATTTTTTATTACTACAAACAAAACTTTTGTTTTATAATTTTTTGATTCTGTATTCAATTTCTATTTATGTATTTTTGTCACTTTATTATAATTTATTAAAAAAACTTTTATTTGCCTCAATTTGTCCTAACGACTACTTAAGTATAGCTATTTTTGGTTTAAAAAATACATTTTCCAACTTATTTCTAATCATGAAATAGAGTTTCGCTTCTAATTATTATTTATAATATTTTTATTAAGTTTCTCATTTCTTCTTGTCTATATATTTTCTTTTATAATTATTATTATTTAAAGTTCTACATTTGAATCAACTTGGTTCATGCGACCATATAAATCTAAATACAAAATCGTTATAACTCAAAATATCTAAACTATTGCACTCATTTCGGCTTTTGAAGAGTATTAAATTCTCTAGGCACTTGAATTAATATATAAACAGGAAACTAAAAAATAATTTTTGAAACTCTGTCATTTGAGTGAAATTTTTTCGAATGAACCTTACGTTTGTAATTTGATTTTGTAACGGTAAAACACATCTGCTCGGACTTTGGGTGGTATGGAGTAAAAAAAATGAGACAGCATGTGAACGAGTGGCAATAAAACTCAGGATTAACGTCGCGCCTTGGGTGTTTCCCAATTTTGGTGAGAGTTTGCTGCATCGGATCAATATCCATCTGTGCCACCTTGGTGATAAAAACTATAGAAGTGGGAAGACAGATTTTTCTAGAGCGGTGAGACGGGAGAGACGGCAAGACGTATTTAGTGAGAAATTCCGCTTGGAGCTAGCCTACACTAAACTTCTCAATCATGACTTTGGCTGGAATTGTGGGAAGGAAGATTTTGTAATTCTTCCTGAAACAGGAAGAATAGCCGTGGTGGCTGTGATCTGGAATGAGAACGACCCAATTAGAAGGATGAGCTGGAATATGCACTAAGTCGACACGGTAATTGTCCCAGTGACTCTTTCCAGATTTTCTGTACTGCCAGGTCAAGGAAAGATTTGTGTACAATAATTTGTTATATGAGAAGGCCCATAATATGATGTTAGTAAATTGTTAGTTTTTAATCATTTAATTTTTGTAACTTTTTTATGTAAATACGTTTGTAGTTTTAATTGAGAAAGAACTGCTGCCAAAAAAATCGAAATATCAAAATTGTGATTATTAATGTACATACATGTTGTTCAAGTAAATTGTTTTCTAGTTTTTATTATAATTTTTTTTAATTATTAATATTGAATAAAATAATGAAGCCCCCCTGTATTAATTAAAATTTGATATTAAACCTTTACGTCATAATATTTTCGGTATATTTATGTTATTGAACATCTTAAGCAAATGGGGATCAAACATTATGTAGTTACGAAACTTTTAATTGATTAATTTGTATTACATAATACAAAATTAATTTCATTCATTTTATAAAATATTTTGGTGTTGAGATGAGACAGGCCCGGTTAGGCTAAGTCGAAGAAAAATGGACATTACATACGGATGATTATGTTTCTGGGAACGAAAGCTACTGCTTTTTTACTTTGCCTTGTGAATAAATTTTTCATACAATAAGTAATTGGTGACGTAAATGTTAAATATTTTTATTTATTACTTAAACTTTATTATATATATCATGCTAAAAGGCAAGTTTAAATAACTAATTTCAGTGTCAATTTAACAGGAAAGGGAGATGGTGAAACAGGTTCCAAAGGATGTCTCTTTTAACAAGAAATTGCATTTTACTGCGATTAATAAGTAACACAGGCATTTACAATCGCGGGATGGCTGCTTATCCAATGGACAACTTTGTTACTTAAGAATGGTCTTGCTCTAGAAATTATTTACCCTTGTTTCCAGAGGAGGATCTAATAATGCGTTTTATAATCATCTATATATTTAAATGATATTGTAGTGAATTTTGGAATACTTCACTTTATAAATTGTATATTGTAGAAATAAATTTAAATATTGTTCTTAAAATTATATTTATTTTTCACTATATAAGGAGCCTTTTACAATATTTGGATTAAAAGAATACTCGTTATATATATATATATATATACATATATATATATATATATATATATATATACCTTTAGTTTATCGCTAACACTTCACTTCAAACAGAATGTCACCCAGCTGCTAAAACGAGTTAAAAAAATTATTCAGACTAAATGGTCTCTTATTTCATAGAAGACCAAAGGACAGTGTACTGAACGTGAATGACAATAATTAAAATATTTATTTGCCGATGTAGCTGTTAAGCGAAAATCAGGTAATGATTACGTTGGTGTTGAAGTCTGACATCAGCCCCATGCCATTAATTCCTTTGCAGAATCCTGATCACTAAAAGTCACGAAGTCTAGTTGCAGCATTGAAAGCAGATTCATGAGAAGATAAAGGCTACGAAGTGTAGTGGGATTCACACTGTAGAATATCTTTGGAGATTATCGACAAGGCTTTTACGATGTACTGTGCTCCGTGATATCGACGCTTTCTGCGCTGGAGATTTTATCTTTATATCCACATAAAACAACCGTGTTCTTAGCACAGCAACCATGTAATAAAATAGTATTGATCTTTACTGGATACGTAGATGGTTATGTTGAATAATAACACCTGTATAATATCAGTTGTCTAGTACATTAATTTAAAGAATAAAATCAACAAAACCGAATCCGAATGTTTTAGAATAGATATTAGCATGAATTTGTAGAGTATATATACCTTCTCCATTATAAAAGTGGTTATTTTCATTTTAATAAAATAAATTTCAACTAAATTATCTTGGAGCTGCGAATAGTCGCAGGTATCCGGCCGGGAACAATAAAATATCTATTAAAGAGAAGGCCTTTGAGGGACTAAGAAGCCGCTACCGAGAAAATATCATTAGTAAATGCTTAGGGTAATAATCTAAGGTCTCAATAATCTGCCACATTCAGACTTTCCCACTGAAGTTTCAGTAACCTTTCAAACATGTCATTTTACGACTTTTCGGGCAGACGTGTAAAACCCTGAATTGCGCATTATAAAATGTAAGTATGCTTCCTATTTGCCAAAATTTGAATCTGAAAGGGGAGATCACAGGATTCGTAGTTAGTACATAATTGAGGAGAGACTATTTGCTGAGTGGCCGGGTATGTTTATAGATGAAAGTAGTAGTTGGGAAGTAATGAAGTTGTATAGCGGCCGTTGAATTGGAGTTAGGGATTGGCTGTTAATAGGACGCAAAAGCCAAAGGGTGCTCAGCAGAGGCTGATAGAACTACGGTACCAGCGAATCTCAAAACCTAACATTTCTATGGTTCGAAACGTTCCAGCCAGATACCTAGAATTAATAATAAATATTTACGGAAAGTTCTGAAAGACATTAATTTTATAAAAAAGTTAATAACTACGAATACTAGACAATAATTTTAAAAAAACATAGGCTAACATTGTATTTCTATTATTAATACTGTAATGACTGAACACGGCTACATACGGAATTTGGTGGTAGACAATGAAAGGTGACGTGGTGTTTTTCCCAAACCATCGATGGATTGGTACGAATTGCTCCTCCTAGAGGCGACAGATAATTAATTTTGATTGGACAGGAACGGACCCCACCTCCAAAAGAAGTCAAACTTTGAAGAAGGGAAAAAGTCTTTAAAACATAAGAAAATTGATTTTGGACCTAGAGATTTAGGACATTCAAGATTAATCAGAGAAAATTAACAGTCAACATTAAACATTAGGCATGAATTTGTGTACGTTAAGCATTTGGAATTCAGGATTTTAAGGAATAATCAGTGGCAATTAAAACAGTAAAATATTGGAGATTGTAACTGGCCATGGATATTCAATTAGCGGGCGGAAGGCTTTCTCTAGTCCGTGATGGAAAAGAAGAAAACTGAATAAGCAAGGTACTCGTTGTTCAACGAGAAAGTTGTTGGTCTTTGTGGTGGCACTGGATCATCATCGCAGATTCCAGCAGCAAGTTCCAGGTTAAGCTGAAAAAAGAGTATTTACAGTGTTCAAAACTTTTGATCTATTTACTTGCACTAAAAATTCTTCGTCGGATTTGGGTGTGTGTGTTTGCTTCTATGAGAAGGCCCGCTAAGACAACCACAAGAATAGTAGTTATGTATTTAGTGTATAAGATATCTCATCTTTGTAAATAACGTACAAAGTATTTATTTTGAATAATAAAAACTGTCTTTGTAAAAATAAAACTTATTCAATTATTATATTTTTTAAATGTTGAGTATATTGAGATTTAATATTAATACACAATATTTCATTACTTTAAATTTGAAATCCCGTAATACGAATTTCAATACCATAAAATATATAATATAAAAATTTCCGATGTAGTTAATTTTAAATATATATAAAGAACATCGGTCAGAAAATATAATAAATCGATATTAACATATTGAAATAAAATACTAGATTGTTTAAAAAGAATACAACAATTTATGCGAATAAAATAAATAAACAATTTTTAATATATCTACAAACTAAATTTTCTAATTAAGTAAACTTTTGTTTGTTACAAAAGTGTTTTATAATCTCAAATATAAAAAACCCTATACTGAAACAATTTTTAATGCTAGTTCCACAAACTTGTTTACTTTATTCCATTATATTCACGCCTTACGGGTAAAAATTACTGATGTCCTGAAGAATATATTTATCCAATATCGTTGAGAAGTGGAGTATAAAGATACAAAAGCTGTGAAAACAGAATTTTAAAAAATATGTAAATAATAATTTATAATAATATGTAAATAGTTGTCACTGTAGTCGCTAATGACCAACCAGTCGATGCGACCTTTATAAACAAAATATAAAAGATACAAAAGTAAATCTTCATCATACATAAGAATATAATTACGACTAGTTTGAACTTTCAGGATTTAATTGAAAAAGATTTCAATTCGCCTCCCAGTGAACATGCTCTATTAATCATACACCAAATCGAACTATCAGCTTCAGTCTAATAAATTTAGTTGCTATTAGAATTATATATAAAGTTAACACGAATTCTGAAAAAATGTGCCAAGTCTTTATCTTTTGCAATAAATTTGTTTTTATTTCAGATTTAAACGGTGATATCTGGGTTGATGCCAATTAATTATTTTATGGAAAACAAGCAATTAACGACCATTACGCAAAAGGAAGTAGATACAATTTATTGGCATTTAATATCGCACTATCATTTTCTTCAATATATATGTCGGCTCATTGTAGTATTGCTCCAAGAATTCTGATTATCTCGTCGCTGAATGTTTTAGATTGAATTCGTTGTCACGATTTAATCTCCGAGTACTTGCACATAAGAAGGGCTAGGGGTGAAAATTATTTACGAGTGTTTATTAAGTTATAGAAGTGCTCTTAGTGTCGAATGATGAAATATGAATAGCGGATTGCCAGAGCACGCCCAGCAATTTACTGACATAAATTGAGCTGCGCTGTAAGTACTTGCAGATGGTCAACATACATTACTAAAACAAACAAATGTGCAGTGGAGATGTTTCTTAGTGCAAATAAACTTCAACTAACGGAGCCAGCTGCGAGCAGAGCGCAAGTAAAATAATCCTCTTGGAGCAAATTGTCGCTCATCCCGTGTAAATGTCAATGTGATTTGCAATAAATTTAAGTTGATTTCGTTTACTATAAATGTTTACATCTGGCTCATTAGTCAACAGTTAAAACACATGTACTATAATTTTCACAAGTACTTATTATCAATTGATCAAATTTTAAAATAATTCAAGACAAAAAAAAACAGAAAGCCCACAATCTCTCCTTGTTGAAATGTCATCGGAACTGTGATAGGGGCGCTGCGGGAGTTTTCTCGCAAGTGCTTCACCCTAGAGTGACTGCGGGGCTCACCTGATTATGTCCCTTTGGTTTTTATAATCACAGTTCTCACATGTTCTTTACCTATTTTAGGAGGTATACGTACTGGGGTCGAAGACTTTGGGTATATGGCAAGAGTTGTCCGCTGATCCCATTGGATCAGCCGGCCAACTGTCTCCTGAAACTGGTGGAGACACGGAGAAGTGAATGCTGCGACCCCACAGCAAACTCCTCTCCCGTCATTCGGAAAAGCGTGAGAATAGTACCCAATGCCCGACCTACCTGATGCAGGTTTTCTAGGGCTTTCCCTGCATCTCTTTAGGTGAAACACCGGGTAGGATCCTTAAACCATAGCTTGGGGGACCTAGTTAACCCTTGGCTACTTTGCTCTACGTTCCGCATCCCCCCTTTTCTATTCCCTTCCTATGCTATTAAAGGGGAGTTGCCTTTTTCAAGATAACCCTCATTTAAATTTATTGTTTTCGTTATAAAGCATTTGATTTAATTAATTTTTTAAAAAATTATTTTACATTTCATGTCGCTTCATCACGTTGCGGCGCGCTAAGCGATTTTTTGACCTTGATTATGAGAAATACAATGAAAGTAGGAAAATTAATTTACGTCAAAATAGCATTTTGGGAGATCTCTGGACAGTGCTGCTACTTAACGGCAGGTCTAATCAACCTTTTTAGAAGGAAACTAATACGATTTGAGCATCACATTGCCAGATGTGCAAAAGTGTGTCTTAAATAAGTTGCTTTATTATATTTACTGCTCACATCATAATAGGTATGTCAGGTGGTATAATTCTTTGACATTGCTAAACGTTTTCATTAAATATTCCTCACTTTCAAAGTACGTTGATGTGTTAGCGGTTTTTTTACAGTAATTTTGTTAGGTTATAAATATTATATATTATTTTAATTTTAAAGTATTTGTCTTGATTGGTCTGTTATAGATTTGTGGGAAGTATCTACCAAAATTCAATTATTTTCACTTGAAATTGAATAAAGCAAGGATGTGAAAGATGTTGCACAAGTTGCTGATATTTTCTAGGTTGCGATAATAATATGAAGATCACTAAAGAATTGATGGAAATCGCCCTCATTATGGGACAACAACGCGTTAAAACATATATGACGCTGTATGGGACTTTTTAGGAAATTTTAATCTTCCTCTTGATAGACTTGTTTCTGTAACAACTGACGGCGCTAAATCGATGAAGGGTAAAACTAAAATATTTACGTTAAAAAACTTACAAGATATATATAAAAACAAATAAACCGAAGATAAAGACTTTCCGTCTCCTTCTTTACCAATAAGATATCAGTTTAAAAATATAAAAAATCCATGAAGTACTGAAAACAGTATCACACACCCAAAACTTTATTCCATCAAGAGCACTTAATCATCGACAATTAACTTCTAATTCGTTAGTTGTCCTGCCACAATGTTCTGAAGACTTTCTATCAACTTTCCGATAAAATAATTTAATTAATTGAGATGAAAGATGAAAAAACTCAAAATATATATGAGTTATAAACAATTCTTTTTGGGTAAGAGATCTGGCATTTATAATAGATATAACAGATCATATGAATAATCTTATTTTTACATTATAAGACAAGGACCAATTAAGAACGAAAATGTGCGATGTAATAGCAAGTTTTGAACATCGATTCTTTTAATTTAAAAATCAAATACAAAAAACGTTTTGACGTATTTTACTACGTGCGAGCAGATAAAAGCACAAAATCAAAGTTGCTCATTTTCACAATATCGTGGTAAAATTGAAGTAATCAAAAACCAAATGCGATAGACGTTATAATGATTTCAACAATTTATAAATAAATTTATTTTTTAATGGGCCTCTTTCCTTTGAAGCTCAAAATGCTTCCACTTTAATACAACTGGTTTTCAGAATGATTTGATTTTAAATGACAAATACTTTTATTTAGCTGAAAAATACCCACAAATTAAAAATTTGCTGCTCAAATTTTATGCTTACGTGAGCAACTATTTTCATCCATGAAATTAAATAAATTGGCCTACCCTAATGAAGATTGTCTGTATTTAGCATTTGAATCCTGATATTCGAAAAGTGCCAAGTTTCCGGTAAAACATTGTTTTTACTTGATGAAATTAAAATAAAATTAATGTTTAAATAAAAATAATAATATTTATGTATCGATATTATAAATTATTGCCATTTAGTTAATTTAATTATTCTGTACATATTCTTTAATCCTCGCTACAATTTATAATTTTAAGAAGTTTTGTAAATGCGATCTTACCAGCTGGATGAAATGACCCATGTATTGAGTTTGACACACCTGGCGTTAAACGTTTACAGTTTTAAGCGTCCAAACGCCCAGGTTGGGGATTTCCTGATGCAGCTTCCCGGTTAAAAATATTCCGCAGGAAGTAGCCACTACTCTGCCGGAGCGGGATAACGTATCCTCCAGCTAATCAGGACATTTTTAACAGTTCTGGCTGCTGCTACAAAGACAAATTTCCACCAATGAGGTGAACTATACACAAAATAGAGTACAGAAAGGTGGACGGCTTTTCCTGGTAGAAATTGACGGAGAGCAGTTCATCTTGGAGAGACGGCAAGGAAGCACGCAGAAGATTAGAGGACACGTGACTGGATGAACCAAACATTGCTCCGATATCTGTAGCAGATATTGTTTTACCGAGGTACTCTGTCAGAGTTTTCCTATACCGGAGCATAGCGACGCTGACGTTAGTTTTAATATGTTTAAATTAATGGGGTTTTCACGTTTTTATACCGAATCACGAGTAACTTCAGATAGATTCTCATTTTAGAGCAGTGGAAAAAATTATCAATCATTTCATTCTTTGTTGATGTTTTTTGTTTCGTTTATTTGAATAAATGTAATATTGTAAATTATAATTTAAATTCATGCTAGTTATACTCGTGACGCCCATAAATACAGGTATAGTAAATATTTTCATTCTCTCCACTTTATGCATTGGTAATACAACGAATAATGAAGTTAAAAAACTTACTACCTCAATGAATGCTATTAACTGATATAATAAATAATATAAATTACGTTAAATATATGACTACAAGGTAAATCGCTACATTTTAAATTAGTGAGTGTATGCGACAATCGCCACATTACTTCTTCACTTGGTGAAGAATTCGCAAAATATTGGAGACAGGAGTTCAATTCGACACCAACGGGGAAGAGAGGTGAGACATAGGGTTTCAGAACGTGACAGATCGACCGTTTGAGACTTAAAAATCTGATACCTGGAATGCCATAAATTAGGTAGAGAAACCGTGGGCCAAGCTGAATTTTGATTGGACGTTTAGGGTCAGGTGAACCGCCATGCATCTTATGGTGGGATGAATGAAGGATGGATGAGTGAAGTTTGGGCAGTCGGGCATGAAGACTTCAAGTAGGTGCGTGATGATTGATCCACTGCACGGCAGTTGGGCATGGCGAATTAGACAAGTAGGATGTCAGGAGAGTGAGGGATAGTTGAGCGACGTCGCTAGAGAAATTAGTCATTCAGAAACGAGCTTTGAAGTAATTAGGCGGAGATAAAACGCGGAATAGTGCTGGACGAATAGGAGGAAGGGTGTCCCTACAACGAGGCGAACTGCAAGCATGTGGAAACCTGTCCAAGTAATTTTCCAGAGCCCAGGAACGAGCTCCAGAAGCGACCAGAATTCTTGGAAGGTCAACCCGACGTGGGCAAATGACGAAGCTGTTTACGACCCACAACAAATCTCAGGTTTGTTACTGACATTATTGAAAAGTGCGTGATGACCATTTTGTTGCTTCACGATAAGCCAACATAAAATTACCCTTAAGTAGATAGAGTCTTACGAAATGAAATTGAACTAGCCGTGGTAAATTTTTTAATTGGACCCTGTCTTGTAATTATTGTTGTTTTCTGTTTCTAAGAATAAATTTAATTTTTTTATTTAATCTAACCCGATATTCTATTTTTATTGAAATTAAAATACAACCCCCAAGTTCATTATATTACTTATTTTTAAAACTGAATTATTCTATATAAATACACAAATGATTATTATAAGACATTTCTGCACAAATTTGGCTTTATCTTATGTGTAAAAATACCTAATGATTCACAAGTTACAATAAAATTACAAAATTAAAACTTATTACAAAAAATGAGACGATGTATCAGAACGATCTTAAAGAACTCTTCAGGTTCAAATATAATTTCTTATGAATAGCATTATTCTTATAAATTTATATGCTCCTAAAGTTTTTCAAAGAAAGAAACGATCTGTCCAGCTGTTCTTATACTATTAACATCTACAAATTTGTAACGTGAACTTTCATATTTTCCTCGAAGGATTTTTGAACATTTACTCAATTTTTGGAATTCAATATTCGTCAATTATTTAAACATAATATTATGGAGTATAATCAAAGTAAGTGTCGGATAACATGAAACTAAAGAATTTCAGTTCATTTGTTAATTATGAATATTTACCTACACAACCAATAGTGCGACTCAATAACTCATGTTCCTGTTAAGACGGACACATTGAGATTGCCGTCTCACAAATGTACACTGAAAAATTAAAACGAAATTAATTTTTTTTCAGCTTTTAGCGCACTTCTATGAGTTTCTTTAAGAATTATTTCATTTAATATTGTAAATTTACATATAACGTAAATTAATGCGTTAAATAAACGTCTGGTAAAAGCGATGCGGGTGCAGAATAAGAATTCCCGAAAGAAGCTTCCAACAAAGGATAGTCCAAAATTGCTCTTAAAGTCCAGCAATCAGGCAGACGGGGAAACCTTTTTATGACGCCAATACGAAAATTCATAATAGGTTTGGATGGATGCGAAGACCAGTTGTCCACCAATTAGGTGAACTGTTAGAAAGAAGAAGAGGGAAGAATTGACGGAGCAAGGTTTGGGAAATACGGAGAGAGGAGCAGATGGATATCCACGTTGTCTAAAGAACCGGGCATTGCTTCTAGCCCTGTGGTGGAAATTCTGGAGTTTTGTGACGTTAATTTTATTAATAATTTTAAAAAATCTTTCGAGTTTCCATACCGAAACACGGTAATGGAATCTCATGTTGGAGCAGTCTATAATATACGTTTTAACCTAAAATATTTCTTTTGGTTTCTCTTGATTTTTTTGAATAAATCCAGAATTATTATTTTAATTTTGATTTGATTTGTCTTACCACCGAGATTTGTGAGAAAGTGATAGAATATTATGATAACGGAATGTTGACTAAGCAGTAGAAGAGGAAAAGTGGAGTGAGAGTATTAACGCTAGCGCGGAACAGACGTCGGAAAGTGATTACTAAGTATTCATTACATTCTTATTAAGGATGTAATATGATGTTACATGACGATTTTATTGCGAACCTTATCAATGATGCAGCTATGTTAGATATCTTTGGTGGAATAAGTTGATTGTTGCTTTTAGAGAAGATAAATAGCTTTGTTTTCAGATGTAAATTCCTGCAGATTGTATAGAAATAAATAAATTAAAATATTGTTTGAAATTACTATCATCAATGCGTTATGAAAACATAAATAAATGTTCACATTATTACGTTCGCGTAAACTGAGGGACACAAACGAAATTTTTACGAGGCATTAATTAATAGTGATTAATTTGAAAAAAAGGTGCATCTTGTAGTTATAAATGGAGGTTAGTGGTAAGTTTCCAGAAACTGGGTCATGTAGAGAGATATTTTATTGTTGAACTGGAGTTCCTTTCTTCTGTATACTAGAAGAGCTCAAGACGTGACGTCATCGTAACTTAATCCAACGAACGTTCTACACATGAAACTTACCTGCGTCTCGTATGCTTGAATTATAAACTCAAAATATTCCTTCCCAATCCAAACTTACCACATAGTAAATATGAGAAGTGAATTCACCTCACTACCATCAATAAATGGGAAATTTCTCGTCATCTTCGCCATCAAGTTGTAGTCCAATTGCGCCACAAATTTCCCTACGGCAAAACGTCTGAGTTTCATTGCCCTGTCCTTCAATTTATATTTCACATAAGTCGATCCCTTAGCACAGGAACCGCAATATTTCAATTATAGCCACACATTTTATTACTTCAATCAGTTGGTCAGTTTCACAGAAACAAGTAGGTATGGGTGTTAGTCTCTCAATAAGATAGATCTTAAACTCACTAAAATGTTTTTCTGTAGAAGTAATTTTCTTAATCTGTACCAAGTTTCTTTTTTCAGAATTTTCAAAATAGGATTAAAATATTCCAATTTACCCAAAGTGAACTGGTTGTTAGTTAACAGTTTTAAAATGATGATAAAGTTCTGTAAGTCTTTTGTAATCGTAATCATGCGGAATTTGGCAGTACGAAATCAAAGGCCAACGGTGTGAGGGAAGTTGAAGGTTACAGACAGGGTTAATGAAACCCCGACAAGTTGGCGCGGATTAGGTTTCTCTCAAGTCTTTGAGATTCGGCAGCATCGAGTTGTGAGGGAACATGGCGTTTTCCCCGAAACACCAGGGAGTGCGGTGAATGGCTTCTCTCTAAACGATTGGTAAATAAATTTTATTGGGCTCCGCCACCGACGGAAATGAAAAATGAAGTGAAGACACGTTATTAAAAACCCAGAAAAAATTAAATTCGAGTAGACGAAGATTGAAATTTAAGAGGGAGCAGTAACAGTGAACATTAAGAGTGGTTAGTAATGGCCATGGGCATTTGAATAAAGGTGATGACGGCGAGCTGGAGCTCGTGGCACCAAGGAAGAAAACTAAGTAGACATGGTGCTTATATTAGCAACGAGGAAGTTCTCTGGGGCCAAGCGGTAGGACCGACTACGCAGCAAGTTCCAGGTAAGCTGAAAAAAGGGTAATTGTACTGTTTGTACCTGTTGATGATTTCCTCGAACTGCAAATTCTATATAGGCTTTGTCGTTGTGTTCTGCTCCATCAGAAGGCCGGATTAGACGACCCTCAGAATAGAAGTCATGTATCTGATTTATAATATTTTAATGTGTACAAATACATCTAATGGAGAATACAAGAGAACTTAATAAAGTTCTTGAGGGGCATCCAGGTGGCAGAAGGTACGAAGGTAGACCAAGAAATCGTTGGGTTGGATAAGTGGAGAAATATCTACGCTCTATGGGAGTCAGGAGATGGAGAACCAAGACAATCGAAAGAGAGCTTTGGAAGAAGATAGTTGCAAAGACCTAGGTTCTACAAGGACCGTAGAATCAAAGATTCAGTCAGTTAATATGTACAAATATTGTATATTTATAGTGGAAATCGTTAAAAATAAAGGCGGCTATGTAAATTAATATTGATTCAAGTAGCGTATATTGTCTTTAGTAAATGTTTTTCACATTTTCATAATCATTCATCATGTTAAAATAGCATAGTACCGTATTTTCATTTTACTTTATTCACCTAAAGGCGATAGATATATTGGAAAATTAAATTCGGTTTACGTTTAATTAAAATTGCCTTCTATCGTTTCTGATTTATTCCAATTTTTATCTTCTGGATACGTATTCCTGAAGGAATAGGCTGTTTCTAGAATACAGGACAATAACTGTTGACTTAATTAGTTAACATCTTCTAGACACACCGGAAATTCCAAGCACTCCATTTCTCAGGACCATTTTGGGGTACCCTACCTGAACAAAGAACAAGAACTGATTGTATATGGAGGCGATTCAGTCTACCGAACAAAGCAAGTCGTATGTTCGGATACTTTAAATCCAGATACCCTGGACGGGTGGCACATCATAGTTGACAAGCAGAACGGTTTCAGTCGTTTTGTCCGGTGATGGAGAAGGTTTCCTCGTGATAGACACGCACCATGGCACAGCGGCCTTTCCTGGAGCACATTTGCAGAGATAAGCTGCCGTGCGGCTGCTGTCGGCTGGTGGGTGTGGCTCGTTCTGTCAGTTGTCTGCAGACCTCGTATCTGCCGCAAGGATCTCGCTGTAGAAACGCTGCTTGCTTGCTTGCAACCTTCGAAATACACTTCTGCTGCAGAGATCTACAAGATTCCTCTCAAATTTAAATTGAGACATTGTTTTTCTACCGAAAGAAGAAACTGTTGCGTCATACATTTAGCTACTAAAATTAAAAATACTTCATAATTTTTGCCGATGGTAGTTAAAATAGGAACAATAATCTTTTTTGTTCAAAAATGTGAGGACACCAATACACTTCAATCTCATACTTTACGTCATTAGTGCTAAAACTAAAATAATTTTGTGCCTCAAATACAAAAATTACGTGTTTTGTATACAGTTATTGAGACTATGGGATATTAATTATTTTAGTGCAATATTAATAATTAATAATTAGCTTTCACATTAATAAGGAAACAATTTACTTTATCCTAAACTAATTTACATCAATATTACATTGTTGATATTTTCCAATTTTAAGCCGACAATTCTTTTTTAATAAACACTACACATATATTTGCTAAAAATAGTACAAATAAATTTCTTACAACTAACAATTTTCGATATCTACACTCAGGGTCGTATGATATGGGCCTTCTCATACATTAAAACATTACCTACAAAATCTACTTGGACCTGGCAGTATAGGTAATAACAGAGGTCATTACAATGTCGACATAATGAAACTTCAAGCGTCTTCCTCGTTGCAATTTCCTCCCTTTTTGGGTCGTACTCGATCCAAATCACAGCGGCCGCTGCCATTCTTCCTGGTTCAGATAGAATTTCCTTGGACTACCTGTCCGATAATGCCGATCATCTGCTCGTATCCACAACCTTTAACTTCATCCGATCCACCGGTCTCATCTCCACAATCTCCCTTGCCTAAACTCCAATCATCTGTCCAGAAATCCCCCTCTAAAATCTCTCTACAAGCATTATTAATACTTCTTCCCCACTTGTTTAGTTTATATCCCTAAGGTGGCAGGGATGGATACTAACCAATCACATTTATGGTTACTCTTCTCAGGGAGTCACTGTTTGCCGCTCTCCTTCAAGGATTTTGGGGGAAAACTCCACCCGATGCCGCAAATCTCACCAAAATTTGGAAACACCCCAGGCGCGTCGTGATGTCTGTTTTATTACTCCTTGGCTCAAATTCTCTCTCCTTTATTTCGAACATGCACCGCCAAGTTCGAACGGATGTGTTTGACCGTAACAAAAGTTTTATAAATATTCTGAGTTACCATCATAATAAGTGACAGGAAAGGAAAAGAATTATTGATAAATAAAGGAAAGATTTTTAATGTAAGTATAAATACATATAAATAAACCAAGTATGTGTTGAGGTAATGTTAGTGACAATAGAGCGTACAGTGGGCCAGTATTAAGGATTAGGGCTACATAAATAAAAATGTAAAGTATTTACTACTATCCCTACCGCTCATGTAAGCATTTCACGGAACAGTGCCATTATTATCTGCATAATATTTTTGTTTTGCGTTTTTCCGATTCATTAATCAGTACGTTCTTGACGCTCTGGAGTTTACTATCAAGTAGTGCTGATTTATATTGAGAAAACTTATTTAACCTATTTAGGCATTAGGCATTACTGTTTATAAGTGTAAGATGCCTGAATAAGCTTTATGTAAGTATATAGTCACGTTTCTGAAGGATCGTGGGATACAGTAACACACACTGCTCGAGGTTATAGACGTTCATTTAACACAAAATGCTGTACAAAGGCACATACGGCAAAAGACTGCCTCCGCTTCGAGGTCCAGTACAATTTATAAATTAATGGAATATTTCAGAAATGGAACATTCTCAAAACATAAAATACTAGAAACTACATGTAAACAAAGTAAAGGAATAAAAAATTGTTACGTTGGGTGTGACTCGAATTCGAGTCCACATTTCACCTCTCAATCCCTGGACTATGACGGCAGGTTTCTAGATGTGTCAATATTGTAAATATGCAGTCTTTAAACAAATAATATTTTTAGCAATACTATATATATACGCATATATAGATAACCTTAAATTTTGGAATTTTACAAGGGTTGTAAAATTATCTATAGATTTTAAAACTTAAGAATTTATTAAAAACACATCTTTAATGTTTTACTTTACTGTGCTATTGAAATACATTGCGATAATTTGCGAATTTAGCGAAGAATTTTTTCTAACGACTAGCGCGGAAAAGTTATGATTTAATTTTATTTTTATATTTTCACAACTGGTTAGAAACATCTACGATTAATTTTTCTGAAGCTGATTAATAAAGATAAAGGAAAAATACAATCACCAAATTTAACCGATATTCAACAAAAAGATCTAAAGAAAAACAATTAGATTCGTTTTACGTCAACTACGGATCTAGATAGGAAAAAAGTAGAAGAAATCGTAAGAAATGTATGCATAAGTACGGAGAATGTGTAAAAGGAGATTAATAGATACGTTTTTCGCTGATAAAAGACAGGATTCAGAGATCATGACGACTGTAAGAATGAGATTTGATATCATTTCTATCCCCAAAAACGAGAGGAGACCAGAGTACACTGCAGGAAGTCGTAGTAACGAAGAATTTTCTTTCCATGTTAGTACTTGTATAGGTGCTTCTGGATGGAGAACAACAGATAAAGATTTTAAAGGAACCGCTCAAATCACACTTACCAGACAAAGAAGATAGGAGCAATAAATCACAGTCCTTCTGAGAAAGGTTTTAAATATAATCAAGATGAGGCATGCTTTTCTAGGATTTTACCTGTATATCGTTTAGATTAAAAACAGGGTAGGATCCTTAAACTATAGCCCGGGAAACCTAATCAACACTTGACTACCTTGCTCTTCCTCCACATCCCCCCTTTTAAATTCACGTCTTATCCTATTAAAGAGGTGTTGCCTGTTTCAGCTTCACCCTCACACAGCCCGTTACCCAAAAAGAGGGAGCTTGGATATGAGGAATCAATGCTTGTGTGAGATTTCTGTCGCAGATATATAACCCATATTGATTGCGCGGCTTACCTTTTGGGATGCGTCGTAACCTCTCTGGTTTTTTAAGGTTTTCGCAGACCGAGGCAACTTTTTATATTTTAGGAGAGTGGTAAGAACTGACCACTGATCCTATTGGCCAACTGTCTCCAAAAACTGGTGGAGAGACAGAGCAGGGAATGCAGCGACCCTTCAGCAAATCATCTCCATCATTCGGAAGGTCGTTAAAATAGTACCTAATAATCCAAACTACCTGATTCATATCATACTTTAGAAAAAGAAACAAACTCGTTTAGTAAGACAGCTTTAAATGGCTTCCAGACTGAAATTAGAATTTTACACTCTTCATGTTGTACTGCAAAGAAAACGTAACATTATTAATAAAAGTTGAGGTAAGTAAACAGTAATTACAAACGGGCAGATATTCCTGTGTGATCAAACTTAATTAGTGAATCTGATGTAAATTCTAATACTACGGACGAGAGCACTAACAATCCAACCAACAGTGACTATTAATAACAAATTTATGTTCGAATTTGTGTACTTATAGATTAAGTTATCGTATATACTTTCCGTTCGAATAAATAATGAAGCTCTCTGGTTTTAACCTGGCTCAAAGTTTTCTTATACAACGTTTCCACAGAAAGCTCCGACATGGTCGTCAGGTAGATTGCTGAGCCGAGAACATTCTCTTTTTCATTATTGATCATTATTGCCAGGAATTGATAACATTCCAGTGGAGTTGATAAGATCATCGGACGAAGAAGCAATATCATGACTGTTCGGAATAGTTTGCGAAATCTATGAAACAGGAAGAATACGAGAAGATTTTAGTATAAACTTAATTATACCCACAGCAAAGAAGTCTGGGGCTGATAGATGCGAACAGCACAGGAAAGTTAGTTCAGTATCTCTTGCATACCAAATGTTAACGATAATAGTAAATAGGAGAATGGAACTTCAAATAGAATGCTAGTTAGGAGAAGTTCAGTTTGGTTTTAGGATGTATGTAGGGACAAGACAATTAATATTAACTTTGCAACTAATTTTTGAAGAAAGGATAAGAAAAAAGCCAGCCTACGTTCATGGCATTTGTAGATTTAGAGACAGCCTTTAATAATTTCAACTGGAACACACTATTAAGGGTTTCGAAGAAATAAAATATCGAGAAAGGAGGCTTATATATAACCTCTAATGAAGACAGTCAACAGTAATTAGAATATAAGATGAAGAAAATAAAGCCGTAATAAAAAATATAGAACAGGCAATGAAGAAAGTTATACTCGAATATGGAAAAGGTATCATATTGCAAGGAGAATAAATACAAATTTACGCTTTTCTGTCGATATTGTAGTATTAGGTGAGTCAGAAGAATACTTGTAATTATAATAAATGGCATGAACGCGGTGCTGGAGAAAGATTTCAATATTAGGATTAATAGAGGGAAAACCAAGGTAATGGACTGTAGTTTGGGAAACTGGAATAATAAGGGTGTTAGTTTTTGAAGGGATATTTTGAAAGAAGTCAAGGACTTCTGCTACTTGGGCGGCATCATAAATAGGGATGGCAGAAGTATAACCGACAAAGAGTAGGATAGCACAAGGAAGGAAGGACTTCTCGAAAAAAAGGAATTTAGCTACGGGTAATGAAAGTGTGAAAAATAGGAAATCATTGCTAAAAATTTTCGTATGGAGCGTGGCTTTATATGGGTGCGATACGTTGACCAGTCTTAGGACTGAACATCACAAAAACAATTTAAAATATGATCCTTTGGGGACCAATTTGAATTTATTTTCTTAATGTTCTCGTTTGCGTTAAAAAGTAAGTGTGTTGAATTATTAATAAGTTTAAATGAGAAATGAAACGATTTGCTGTGTAAAATTACTTTTGTGCACTAATTAGGCTACCTGGCCATCAGTGGAACGGCTGGTTTCTTTTAAATAAATTTAATCCATTAGCTCCGTTTAAGACAAAGGTTTATAGAATCAAAAGGCCAGTAATTTGTTTTTTTAATAAAATTGTATGTCTTGTTGCCAGCAGTAAACACTAAGTTTATCATTATGGAAGTCCTTGCAAAAAGTATATTTTGTCGAATGGTCATCAGTTTTCTGTAAAGAGAAGTGCTCCACTATCCTCTTAAGGCTCACTACTTTCACATCCTTTTATGTCATGTTATACCTTTTTTCTTCTTCTTCTTCTTCCTCTCCCGTACTTCCCACGAATCAGTCTCTCTTTAACCCCCGTCAGCAAGCAGTTCCGTCTCAAAGAGTTCTTATCCAGTTCCTCTTCCCCTTTTTACACTTTGTAGCAGTTCTTTCCTCTCGCCAATCCACTTCAACACTTCTTCATTTCTCACCCTTTCCTTCATCCTTCCTCGAAAACTTCCAACATTCTCCCATCCTCTCTTATCATCCACGTTTCTGCTCAGTACAATCCAAATTGTAGATAAGGCTCTTTCACAATCTTTTTCTTATCTCCATAAACAATCCACCAAATTACTTACGTCTTCTTCCATCTAAAAACTCCTCCAATGTGTAAATTCCTGTATGCATTTCTTGATAGCCTAATAAACACGAAATTTAAAATTTGCGTTGAATGGAATATACAAATATTGAATGTAGTTGTTGAAATATTTTGTCAAAATTAGGGTAATTTTTGTAACTTTATAATAAATACAGTTTGAATTTTTCAACTCCTGATATTTCCAAAATGATCCTTCGTACAGTAATTTACCTTGAAATAGTTATACAGAATTTAGTTGTCTTTCAATTCCATTAGCTGGGTTTGAATATCCTCTGAGAATGGTTGAAAATACACACATTTAGCCCACTCGAAACTGTTATAGCGTCACGGTGACTTAAATAGCAAATACTACTTAGTTACCATACTTAAAAAAAAGATAAAGTTCTTGTCTTTACGTTCACATTTAATAGGAAGACTTCATTTCAGTATTTCTCAGGTTATTTATATTAAAGTTTAAGTTGAAATGTATTCTTCATCTTTCTGTTTTTTTTTTCAAAGTTCTTACATGCCGAGAAACCTTTACCTATTTTGAGTGGTATATGTACTGGGGTCGAAGACTTTGAGGATAGGCAAGAGTTGCCCGCTGATACCATTGGATCAGTCGGCAAACTGCCTCGTAAAACTGGTGAATACACGGAGAAGGGAATGCTGCGACCCCACAGCTAACTCGTCTCCCGTCAATCATAAGGGCGTGAGAATAGTGCCCAATGCTCGAATTTGTAACTACTAAGATGGTTCAAGCAGATTCCAAGACCGACATTTGCTTTGAGATTGTACTCCCGCGCTAAAGAAAAAGAATTATAATTTTGTAAAATTTTAATAAGTTATCGTTTCATTATATTTAGCTTTAAAAACTATTTTCGTATTAAACTAATGATTTAGTATAATATCCTATTTTTAAATATGTATCTCAATCAATAAAACTTTTAAAAATCTTTTTTGACAATTTTATTTATTCAACTGCCCTGGTACTTATTTATATTAACACGGAAAAGCAATTAAGTCTAAAAACTCGGTCAACTCGTGATTTAATCGGTATCAACGAACTGTTTTGGACCATTTTACCATTTGAAGGGCAGTCGCCGACATACGCCGATAGGCGGTTTACTTGAAATTAACAGGTATCATAACCTAGTTCCAGAATTATTGTGGTTTAAACAATAATTACAATACGTAAAAATGCTAAAAATTAATAAATTCAGAGTGAAAAATATCCCCGGTACATTAGCGGAGTTAATAATTCGTCCGGCTCGCAAAGAGTTACAGAATTAAAATATTGTTGTTCTACTTAAGGCAGTGTAATTAAAAATGATTCCGATAGCTTAAAGAGACAAAAAATATCTAGATGCTCTAAGGAAATGAATGGTAATACTAGTGAAACATGGTAATTACTGATATTCTCTTTACCGAAAGCGGATTAATAAAATTCCCGCTCTCGTATTTTAAATTATGGATACAAATCTTACAATATTTCGGTATTATATGGCAGAAAGGTTTTAAATTTCTATGTCATATACAATAGAATCTTGTAGCTACTTCAACGCAGGGTATTTTGAATATTTGCATTTTCCTAAAATTATTAACATATTTTAACCATACTCGTATAATTAATGATTTTTGAAACTTGAAACCTCTTCCCAAATTTGTAAAACAAACGAAACAATGAAAACTCATTCACAGATAACTAAATAAATTTTGTTATTACAACGAAATGCTCACACTAACTTAGTTATTAGAAAATTAACTTCAAAACCTTTTTAAATAATTTGATAATTAGACCCTAGTATTGTATGGGTTGTATACAAACTTTTTGAAGGAACTTCAAGACAGAAGTATTTGAGTATTAGCATTTTCTTTGAATATAAAAAAATACTAAAATCTTATTCATGTTCATATTAACAGTTCTTCTTTTGTCCTAACCTCAAAGTTGGTAAACATATATTTTTAAATTACAAAATTTAAATATTTTCCCAAGTTTCAAATTAATATGTCAGAGCCAACTTAATTTAAAATAAATCGTCTCAAGAAGAACTACAAAACTGGGCAACATTTATCATTTAAAAACTTCTTAGAAAACTTTGGAATCTAAACCAGTTGATTAGCTGAACTTTTAAATTAATTTTAATTGTCGGATGTGCACCAAACACCTTTGAATAAGCACTTTTATAGGATGGGGTTTGTTGGGATAAAATTACAGGGTAGTTGATGAAACAATTGGAAAATTTATCAGAAAGAACTTACCTAAGAAATTATTTTCTAATTTCGGTTGTAATCAGTTCTGTTAATAATCTCAGAATAAACCGTGGAAGATACCTTCCCTAGACGTCAAAGATTGAGAAAGTTCATAGCGTACCTGCTGGAACGTACCGTCGCCTCTCTGCCAGCTTCTCCGTAGGACGCTCTTCTCGGCGTCGCAAATGGACCTCCTTTAAACGTTTGGTACCAAACGTCGGCTCGCTTCTGTATCCTTCAAGTTGAGATGGCTAAGTGTGAATTGACACCGCCGTGTCAAGTAGTCAGAAAATAGACCTTTATGATCGATTTTCTTTACACCGCGAAACCCTATTGGTTGAGGCACCCACGTGGTATTTAGATATTTCTCTTTTTCTAGATTCCCATGCTAGCGTGGTTACGGAAATTTCACATTTTATATTCCGACGGGCTGAAATGCCATCCCTGGGGATTAGTGGCGGCATAGTCTCGACATACTGTAGACAATTCCAGTTTCTGATCCTCGCTAACTTTAAATCAATAATTTTAAAAATATCAAATATCGCGCTACACGTTATTCGTTTGGTATAAAAGAATACAGACGACCGCACACAAACTTACGTGTTTAAAATAGTATCCCGTAACCGCAAAATTTTATTTGAAAGAGCAACGATTATTTACGGAAAAAGACATCAAACCACTTTATTATAGTTTCATGTAACGGCGAAAATCCGTCTTTTATTGGTAGCTTTTGGGTAACTTTTAAAGTATGAATATTGGTTATTTTAACATAATTATAAAATAAATAGAAATCCGTCATCTTTTCAATAGAAAATGTAGTAACTATGTCTAAAGTATTTAATTCTTTTCACTTCTCAGGTCAAAATATTTCCTCAAAATTCCCCATAATAAGTATACAAAATTAAATTTCGCACATAGCCTAAGGTCATCGACAATTCTCGCTTAAAATAAATTTTAAAATCCATAATGGAAGAAAATTACAAATTATTTATAGCCCGTCAAAAGGAATGAAGTTCTGCGCATAAGAATGTTTTAGACTCGTCTATTTTTTAAAGAGAATAAATGTGCACTGTTGCGCTATTGTGGATTTCAAATTTTCCATCATGCTGTATCTTCAAGCACAATTTATTTAAAGGGCATTAAATAACACTCAAATACCAAAAAAAAATGTTCACCGATAATTTTTTTTGTATATATGGTCTAAGATATTTCATGCAACGATTATATCTCAGGAAATAAAATTATATCTTTTACAAATGCTTGGTAATGAAATAATGCAAGACTTTTCTATTTAAGATCATAACAGTTTTAAAGATGTTTTATGTGTTGAAGTTTGTGTAAATCTTTGTATACAACACAAATTACAATAATACAGCTCATACTTTCTTAATTATTATACCAATAAGATAAATGAAACTGAATTTAAAAACCAAAAACTATTGATTATTTTTCATTGGCAACATTTATGATCTCTCATCAGGTTTTTTGTGACTAAATAAAATAAGGAATGTAGAAACTAAAAGACTAATAATTATTATACTGAGTATTATAGAATGATGGAGTCGTTTCCTAGCTCTAAGTTTCTTTGGTAGGAACTTGTTTGACAAGGGCTTATTTGAAAGAGAAAACAATCAAATAACGCTAAAAGCAAATACATAAGCAATTACTGACAGGTGGTCGTGTATTGCGAAACACCCCAGCTGTTCAAATACAGTTAACTCTGACTCAGGCTCGGCAAATAAAATTGTCTGTCTTTTTATTATCTGCAGGCTTGACGAAGAGGGGAATAATTTGCGGCATAGACTCTACTGATCCCTAACCTTGTCTAGAAACAATAAAATAGTAAGATAATTCTAATATGTTTTATAGATGGTTTTTATTTATTAACCCTCTGCTAGGCGCGCCAGGTCCAGGGGATCTATGCCGTTCATTTTTTTGTATTTGGAAAATCAGGTCAGGTACTGGGATGAACTATCATAATATTCTAGAAAAAAAGTGTGTATAATGGCCTTACAAGGTCACATTCCAGAAGAAGCCGTAGTTTCTAGGAAAAGGAGGGTAGGATGAGAAGGAAACCCAGCGTAGGTCCCAGGGACCTACAGCCCCCAATGGCGTCTATATTTTTCTGCTTCTCTTCACTGCAGTAAGTTGACTCTATTGAGTTACTTTCTTAAATATTAAAGTTAAACATTAAATATTTTAATTTTTGTTATAAAAATATTTATTTTTATGATTGGATATTATACTCAGTACAAGTTTTTGAGATTTCCTTTCTTATTTTTTTGAAATAGTGAACAGTTTTCCAACATTAGTAAAAATGTGTTTAACTTGAATAATGCTGAACATATAGAAAATATACACCGTCTTATTTTAGAAGAGGATATCATGATAAAATTTTGTGCTTGAAGACGATATTGAAAAATCTTCCGCAGAATCGAAAACAGGAGATAACGAAGAGATAAAAACAAGGAAATCACAAAGAATTAAGAGAACACACTCTGAGCCATGCTACAAAGAAACTAAAAAAATTTAGAAGCCAATATTGCTGTGAAAATTGTAATATTTACATGTTATTGCAAATATAAACTAAGAAATTCTGCCAAGAATGGTGTCACGACACTTCAAAAAAGTTGACACACACTAAAATTATTTGTTTTATAATATTTATGTATTTTAAATTGATTAGTGTAAAATTATCATTTTTTAATAAATCTATATGTAAATTTAAATATAATATAAAAGATCTGATTGCATTTTTAATCATTTTTCTCTTGAATACGCTTGAGTGGTTGATCTTTCAGGCCTCGAACTTTTGTTTGGTTTCCAAAATACCGTCTCAATGTCAGGGTCTAGGAGATATAAAATACAAAATTTCGCTTAATTCTGGCTCTACACTTTCATTGTTCTTACAGTTTTATTAGCGATATTTATTTTACAGTTTTAAGTAACCTAAACTTACATTGGATGTGTGAATTGTGTATTTATTGAGATGAATAGGGGATATTTCATATTTTAAGCGGATAAATATAATAAAACAGAAAACAATGTACTTTAACCCAAAAAAATTTACATCAATATTACAATGTTGATATTTTCCAATTTTAAGTCGGCAATTCTGTCTTAGTTAACATTACATATATATTTACAAAAAATATTACAAATAAAGTTCTTAAAACTAACAATTTTCGATCTCTATACTCAGGGTCGTATGTTTTGTGCCTTCTCATAGTTCAGAATATTTCACACAAAATCTACTCGGACCTGGGACTAAAGGATATAAGCAAAAAGTTACAGTTGTAATTACCGCGTCGTCATAATGAGCCTTACAAAGTCTTCCTCGTTGCAATTTCCACTTAATTTGGGTCGTGCTCCATCCAGATCAGAGCCGCCACCGCTAATCTGCCTGGTTCAAGAAGAAGTTTCGTTTATCTTCGTATCCTTGGACTACCTGTCCGATAATGCCGATAATCTGCTAGTTTCCACAATGTCCCTTCCCTAAACTCCAAACATCTGTCTCGAAATCTCCCTGCAAGCCTTTTTATTACCTACTCCCCACTTCTTTAGTTCGTATCACCAAATGTTTAGAGCATCTGACGCGTCTGTTTGAAATCTATGAGTTGCCAAAGTCGAAGTATATAACAATTCCCTGACTTTTTTCAGGTTTTTCGCCAAACGCTTGTAAATAATCCTTAAAAGATTATTTACATATCATTGAATGACATTAAATTCTTTGAAAACTGAGAGCTTTTACAATAACGTAGGCCAATATGAATGGGGACAGTGAGGGTCCAAACTCAGGGCTCTCCTACATTACGGTGAAATAAAGATTCCGTTGTAAAGAGCAAGTCATTTATTTGTTTTAGTAATTAATTTAGCTTTAATTGATGAGCACGTCGTTAATATTCTTAATGTCCTAAGATAAAGAACTAGTTTGTGACAGCTTCATACTCTGGAAAGCGTCTCGTTTACATCTCGCCACGGTTCAGAAATAGTATCTGAAGTAAGCAGAGAATGAACGAATGCCTTTCCGAGTTTTGAATGCTCGCACGATTTGAATACTCCATAGTTGGCACCGTCTCCTAGGTGAAAGGCGTGTTGCGGCTCTGACACGGTAATTGATGGACGCCATTCGCGTTTGAACAAGGTCTGCACCAGAAGTGTGGTAGTGTGGTGTGTGTCCTCACACGTAACGGTTTCGGCTCTGCGTACAGGGCAGGTGGGTCCTGCAGACAGACTCAGCATCACGCGAGACAAAGAGGCAGCGTCTCAAGGCTGGGCCTCCAAAAGCGGCAGGGTCCGAACCCGTGCCCTTGTATGGCGGACGCGACGATGCCGCTTCTTGCGGCTACAGGTGTTCGTCGCACTCGGCCAGTCCTGTTCTCTGAACGCCTCGTTTCTTCACATCGAAACCTACACGCCAAGGAGATAGTCACAGTCGATCTACAATTGAAACTTCATAATACTCTAAACACCAGTAAAAATGTGGAGAATTAATTTATTAAATCAAGTCAAGTTTCAGGTAATTGCAGAATTTCTTTTCGTTTATGGTTATTTCTAAGTAAATGATGACACATTCATACAGTTATCATAAAAACTTTCCCTTTACTTTCCAGTACAGTCACATATGTTTCTACCGTTTACCTGTTTCCAATAATTATAACAAGAGCAGTGAGTTGAAGCATATTTCATTGTTTCACAGGCTGAGTTATTACTACATCCATAATGACTTATCTGAGGATTTAGTTTTAACTCAATTCTTTAAGCAGACATTCGTACATTGCGTACGATACTCATGTATAGAGTAGCAATTATTATCTTCATACTGGCTGCTTAACATCGAAACTTTCTACGAAACAGGAAGAATACCAGAAGATTTCAGGAACAACATAATTATACTCATGCCGAAACAGACTGGGGCTGATAGATGCGTACAACACAGAATAATTAGTATAGCATCTCATGAATACCCTTTTTTGGGTTAACAGGCTGCATGAGATTTATTCTGGAACAGGCAACTCCCCTTTAATAGCATAGGAAGGGAATTAAAAAGGGGGTGTTCGCGAGGTATATAAAGGAAGCCAAGGGTTCACAACCCTCGGGCTATAGTTAAAAGATCCTACCCGGTGTTTCACCTAAAGAGATGCATGGAAAACCATAGAAAATTTGCATCAGGTACGTCGGGAATTGGGTACTATTCTCACGCCCTTCAGAATGACGGCAGACGAGTTTGCTGTGGGGTCGCTGCATTTCCTTCTCCATGACTCCAAAAGTTTTAGGAGGCAGTTAGCCGACTGATTCAATGGGATCAGTAGACAACTCTTGCCTTATGCCCAAGGATAACGAAAATAGTATATAGGAGAATGGAACGACAAATAAAATGCGAGTTAGGAGAAGATTAGTTTGATTTTAGGAAGTATGCAGGGACAAGACAAGCAATATTAGCTTCGCGACTAATTTTAGAAGACAGGATACGAAAAACCGGCCTACGTTTATGGCATTTGTAGCTTTAGAAAAAGCGTCTGATAATGTGAACTGGAACACACTATTCAGAATTTTGAGGAGAACTGGAATAAAATATCGAGATACGAACTTTTACATAACCTGTACAGAAGACAGGCAGCAGTAATTCGAATAGAACATCAAGAAAAGAAAGGCGTAATCAAGAATGGAGAAAAACAAGGATGCAGTCTATCACCCATGCTGTTTAACTTATATATAGAACAAGCGACGAAGAAAGTTAAAACGGAATATGGAAAAGGAATATTACTGTAAGGACAAGAAATATAAACCTTACGCTTTGTAGACAATATTTTAGTATTACGGGAGTCATAAGAAGACTTGGAAACCATAATAAATGGCATAAACGGGGTCCTGGAGAAAGAGTTCAATGCGACGATAAATAGAGGGAAACCCAAGGTAATGGAGTGTAGTACTGAAAACAGTGGAATAACAAAAGGTGTTAGATTGGGAAAAGATATTTTGAAGGAAGTTAAAGAATTCTGCTACTTGGAGAGCGTAATGAATAGGGAAGGTGGAAGACATAAAGAGCAAGATAGCAGAGGAAAGGAAGCCTTTCGCGAAAAAGAGGGATTTACTTACGGGTAATATATTGTATTAGGAAGTCGTTGCTATAAATGTTCGAGTGGAGCGTGGCGTTATATTGGTGAGAAACGTGGACGATAGGAGTTGGGGAAAGAAAAAGATTAGAAGCCTTTGAAATTTGGTGCTTTAGGCTAATGCTGAAAATAAGATGGGTGGTAGTTGAAGTGAAAAGGCTTGCGCAAGATAGGATAGCATGGAGATACCAGTCTTATGACTGAATACCACAACAATAACAACTGGGTGGTTGGCCGGCGATGACCTGGAGTTCATTTATATTGGCCTGCACCAATAATTAATTCAACAACAATCGGTATCTCAACATACGATCAAGCTATTAGTGAGAGCGTCACTTTTCTGGAAAACTACCGTCCAATGTCTCGTTCTGTTATGAGTGGTGAATTTCATCACAACCACCGCCATTACTCAGTATCTCATTCGAGTCAAGAAATCCGCTGATTCATTAAATAAACACACACAGAATAGTATACACAGACAGTCACTTATTTTTGTACGGAGAAGATACTTGAACCATCTATGAATGTGTGTGCATACATCTACAGGAAATAAAATTTAGCGTTTGCTGCAGTGGTCTATATTTAACGTACCTCAAACATCAGCCCTATGACTAATTTATTAACGAATTAAACGTATCAGTTCTGAAATAATGTTTGTTAAATTAAAATACTATACCGCGCTTGACAGATATATTGTCTTCGATCTGTCGTTAAGTAATGTCTCATTTAACCTGTCAAACGTGAAGAAAAACGTTTAAATGTAACACCTTATTTAATTTTTAATACTTTTTAGATGTTTCTCCCGGACGTCGTCGTTGTTACTGTCGTGCGCGAGCAAGCCAGCAGTACATAAACATCTCGCTTGTGAGGCCATAATCTATCCTGTTTTATGATCTCTTATGTCTTTCAGCTGAATCGTAGAAACTAAGGAAATCAAAATTTATGCTATATACATTTACAAATTTACTAAACTAAAATTGAATGTGTACGGCCCTGGTTTAGTGACTTAGTTGCAGAAAAATCCGGCTCGAGCACCCGAGTCATAATTCTATAAAAAAATCAGTGTTATTAACGAACTAGTTAACTCTTGCGACTTCGTTCGCACCAATGTAATTCTTTTTATTCTGCCCTAAGAACAAAATACTGGTACAGAATTTTAGTAAAGTTTAATTCATTGAAAATATAAAACGTACGGTATCATCTATTTATGATCGCTTCAGGGCAAACTTTATAACTCGCAGTAGGTTTTTAACAAGTCCAACTATCATGCGTTACGGAACAATAAAAATGAACAAATATTAATTATAGCTGTGGACCCGGTTTTGCACGGGTATTTATTTATATTATCTGGGTGCATTATTTAATTCTTGGTCAACACATAACTAAACCGTCATAGAGAACGTCAAAGTATAAATCTCAAATATACTTCCAGTATCTCTAGAGCCCCAAATACCCTCGATGCTAAAGCAGGAATAAATATATTTTCAATATTCTACCAGATTAAAAATTATGGTTAAATTTTTACTTAAATCGCATATTAAAGGCCATAATGTAACACGACTCGCATTACACCGGCTTCGACACCAAACTCGATAGTTTCCTTTTTGTTTTCACATTATCAATTACTAAATTTTAAAATTTACCTGAAGCGAGTAATAAAACCAATTTATGTATACGTCGTATGGACGATCCAAAGTAGTACATTTTTTCTCTACCTGCTTCAACAATTGATATGAAGTGGGATAAATGATATAGGGACGCGTAATAGGACTTGTAACTCACAGTTGGTTTACACGCCTCGGTAATTCCAAGAAATCTTCCCGTAGAATTATTAATTGTATTCATATTATATTAGTATCTTCTGCAATATATCTAAATTAAATATGCACGAATATTTAAATAAAATCTCTGTTTTTGAAACCCTCAAATTTTCATTGAAATCCGTTGAGTCGTTTCGGAGCCTATTCGAGACAAGCATACGGACAAACACTGCCAAACAGATAGACAGACACTTCAATTTATATATTGGTATAGATGAAAAAGTATCATTTTTTAATCAAATTTTAGTTTAATATTAGCATTATTTTATGCTAAACAACATTTTAATTATCTCGTTTGACAGGCTACATGCGGATGTAATCTGTGAATTTGCAATATCAACGTGTCTTTAGCGTTAGACCTTTTTTGGCCTCAAGGGAGAAGGGAAGAACCTTAATCTTCAAGATCGACAGAAAGCTTCTCCTGATAGAGGACTTCAATACACCAAGATTTCCTTGCAACAGGACGTACGTTATAGGAGATCAGATAAGTTGACTGATGTGGTACCATATTGGCCTGAGAAAGGGGGAGGTGGGATAAAGGAACGATCCTAAATCTGCTAAAAATCGGCAGAATTCTTTTCTTGGATGAACACAAAAGTATTTACGATGGTCGCATGAATTGGTTAAGAACACCTAAGGCTAAACCTTAGAACTGGCAGTGTGATCAAACAGGCCGTAGCCTCGCTTTCTATTTGTATAGATCACCAAACAAGTCAGAACAAAATATATAATAAAGAAAAACACGAGTTTTGTGCAAGAATATAATTATAAAAAAAATTATGCTGGCTTATTCGGCAATTAATAACAATACAATCATTAGAAAAATGTTAAATAGTTCTCATTCGAGCGTTATTCTGATTTACGCAAACTGCTTGCGCTTTCTGTTGTTAGACATACAGAAGAAAACATGTATTATAAAAATGGAGAGTTTTTTCAGTAAACGATGTGAAATGAATAGGGGATATTATTTATTTTGGTATATAATTAATATAGTAAGAATGAACATTTATAATAAAAAGAAAATAATTTACTTTATTCTAAACAAATGTAAATCAATATTACAATTTTATAGATTTTAAACTTAAAGCCAACAATTCTTTCTGATTTATATTTATATAAAAATTATACAAATTAATTCCTTAAAGTAGTAATTATCTAAACTCAGGGTTGTATGATCTGGACCTTCTCATAGTTCAAAATATTTCATACAAAATTACTCATACCTGACAGTATTGGCTATCAGCAAAAAGGGGGTAATTCCCGTGTCGACATAATGGACCCGCCAGCGTCATCCTCGTTGCAGTGTCCTCCTATTTGGGTCGTACTCGATCCAAATCAGAGCGACTGCTGTTATTCTTCCTGGTTCAGGAAGAATTTCCGTTAATCGTCGTCTCCGATAATGTCGATCATCTTCTCGTCTCCACAACCTCTAATCTCATGGGACCCACCACTCTCGTCTCCACAATCTCCCTTGCCTAACTCGAATTATCTGTCCAGAAATTTCCCTCAAAAATCTCTCTGAAAGCCTTTTTAATACCACATTCTCACTTCTTTAGTTCATATCCCGAAGGTTTTCTTCCAATTTTTAACACATGCATCTATTTCACTGCAGTAAAAAGCGTAGTCTTGCTTCATAAAGTACGGATGTTTTCACGGCCTCGAAGTGAATCCCACGATGAACTTCTTTTAGTGGCCTGAACAGATGGAATTTTGATGGTGCTAGGTCAGTGCAATATGGTGGATGAGGCAGCATTTCTCATCCAATTTTCACAATATGTTCAGTGGTATGACTACTGGTGTGGTCTTGCACGGTCATGCAAAAGGAAAACATCCACTATTGCTTTTGTTGGGCGAACTCGTTGAAGACGTGCTATATGATTTTTGAGGCAGCTGACTTATTAGAAAGAATTTATTATACATCACTGCTCCAAAAAGTCAACCAAAATCACATTCCCTGCGTCCCAGAATATTGTCGTCATAACATTCCCTGCCGATCGCACAGCTTTGTTTTTCTTCTTCGGCAAATTCAGGCGTTACGGGAGTTCGTATTATATTTTTCTTCTTGTCTCTTTGTTCTGGTTCGATAATATTCTTCGTACCTACCGTGCACAAACTTTGGAGTAACCCAGTTGTTAAATAATCGTTATCACACTGCCTTTACTGGCGGAGAGAGTGATACAATTCATTTGTTGTTATCCGGCGGTCCTCTGGAATGAGCTCGTGGACTCGCTGGATGTTGCCTGGAGTCAGTGCAGTATCCGGTCTGCCGCTTCGCTTTTCACCAGCCAACGATGTCTACCCTTCAGCTCCGTCCAGCTATGAATCCATCGCCGAACACTGCTGACATCCACTGTTGCATCACCATACACAATTTTCAGCCAACATAAATACGAATGGGCATTTCACCGCATTTAATAATTCAATCACATAACACTTTAAAATGCGTAAGTCAATGTCACCTATTTTTCCAGAGGGTTTAGTGCTGCCACCTGTTGGTTAACGAAGTTGTTAATGCTGTGGATTATAAAATAATGTATAATAAATCAGCATATGAAGGGATTTCAAGAAGCAGAGTGCGGATGGGAAACGAAGGGAATCAGGGGTTGAGTATGGTTCCCGGGATATAGTAAACGGATCCTATCTAGTTATTAACCTGAAAACTCACTGATCGCATATTAAATTGAAAATTTCTTAAAAAGTGGCAAAGTTCAAAAAAATAAAATTTTTAGTTTAAAGATTATGTTCTTCAATACTGTTTAAATATACTGGAAGAAATTCAATACAATGGTATGAAATATAGCTGTCGTTTTTTGCACGACACATACTTGTTCAAAGATTTTGAAGTTCATTTCAAATAACAATTAATTGAAAATTGATTTTAATTAAATGGTTTGTATTCGAAATTCACTAATAGGCTTATCAAAATAAAATTGAAGTGTGTCTGGATGTTTGTCTCCAATGGGCTTCAAAATGTCTCAACTTATTTCAGTGAAAATCTAAGGGTTTAAAATAGGAGTTAAAACTTAAATTATTGTGCGTTTTTCATTTCGATATCTTGCAGAAATCAGAAGATATCAATATAAAAAAGTAAAACATATTCTTCGAAGGTTTCCTGGCCACATTATCCAAAAGGTAATTGTGGTTTGCGTATATATATATATATATAACTCCCTCAGAAATATTAATCTTCTTTGGACACTCGATACGATGTGTACGTAAATTAGTTTTATTTCTCGCGTCAGGTAAATTTTAATTATAAATATAGTGGCTATTGTAAATGAATTTCCGGGCATCGCCGGGCGCCCAGAGAGCAAATGTGTTCCCAGTTTTTCAAATTTTTTACGGTATTTAATAGAATTTGTTACAAAAATAAGTTGACTGTGACTCGATAATTATTATCATATTTTGTTTTAAATTTTACGGTGAGTTAAATATGTTAACAGAGTTTTAAATGTACTTAGGAGAAAATATTTTTATATTTTCAAGTAAACTAAACCATTAAAAACCTCATTTGATAATTTTTACTCATTTATACAGGACTACTAGACGTAATGTGGTTCTGATAAATGAACAGTATTGTTTACAATGGTAGGAAGGATTGCGTCATGCAAATAGTTTCGTGTCATCACAGTAAAACAATAAATAATCATCCTAATGCATATTAAAACACAGTATAAGAGGAAGACAATTGATTTATGAAGTATTGTGAATAACTAAGGATATAATCAGCACAGTAAATAAAATAATATATCACAGTGGCAAGGGATCCAAGGATGTTAGAAGACATCTAAGTTAGTTTTTTAAATTTATTAAGCAATGGATAAAATAATTTTGCCTGCTAAGACAAATACATATAATTATGGGATAATAGATATATTTTAAAACTTAAAGTGCCCGAGTGCACGGACAGGATTACAGACAATGGGAGACCATAATTACGGAGTCGAAATCTTGGAACCGTTCGCGTGCGTCCATAAAGTGAAACTGCATTGTTGCCAAGCCTCCTCGACCGTACTATACTGAAAACATAGCAAACTCGCTCGTGTACTATCATGTTATAGGTAATTTGAACCTATTTTGTATTTTAACATCCCGACGTAACACGTTCACTAGCTTCATATTTTGTTCAAGATCATCTAAACCATGGCTGCTGTTTAGTACATATGACACTTCTGTGCATATTATCACTGCTACTAGTCCAAACATATTCGTCCGTCTTATCAGCGTCATTTTATTAAAGTTATTCTTGAAGTAGAATATTATTTAATTCTAGTTTACATTAAATTGCTCATATTTACTACTTCCTGATTCATTTTTAACCTACCAGTATTTCCTCAATATTTAGAATAAATTAGATGATTGTTCCCAGGTAATAATCGCTGGCGAGAAATCGTAATTTTGTTTGGTTAAGCACTAATTCTGGGAAAAAATTAACTATCGGCATTTTAATTTCCCTTTAATATGTACTGTTCTGGTTCAAAATTAATAGTTTTTGTTTCAATCTTTTGAGGTCCGTTTATTTCTCATTTAATTTCTTTTAAAATTTAAATTGCAAAATTTGTTGATATTTTATTAAAATTATTATAATAATTATAAGCAAGACGGTTTCATGGCGAGATAACTATACAGTTTCAAGTCTGCATCACCAAACGAGCCTTGTCGTCCGGATAAAGTCGATCTTTCTTCCCTTAATCTTAAAACTCAATATAATTCTCCAAAATTAATAATATTATGCAGTCGTATGAACCGCCAATTACCATACTAAAGACTTATTTTTTCCGTCCTCCCAGACTTTGTTAAGTATCTATATTTCGGGAGATTCTACATGGCACGTTTAGATGCGCAGTAAGGAAAGGAGAAGGGAAGGGAAGGATTGTCGGAGTGCGGAATTACTAGTGAAATTTCCGGATCCCGTGACTTCAATTTTCTTCAATTCAAGGAAACGTACTGTGGTGGATTTAACCCTTAATCACTCGCGTGGGGTCAATCTGACCCCATAGCGCATTTACAAGTCTGATTTTAAAAGACTGATCTTAGTTATAAGTAAAGCTCTTAATGAAACGTTGATACTCATTTTATTATTAAATTGATCCTACTTAAGGTCTAATACAGTGGATTTTCATGAAATAGTTGTTAAATTATTTTTTCAGATTATTTTTATTTCGGGGTCGTGGTGACCCAACGCGAGTACCATTGCAAGTTTTTTAACACGAGTGATTAAGGGTTAATTTAAAATTTTCAAACATTTTGGATTAGAAAATTAAAGTAAGTAAACCATTAAGCTACAAAGATCATTACAATTTTGGGCCGGCTGCTTGCTAAACTCGCAGGAGAGCAAGAGTATCTGCTAGTGATTAAGTGCGGTATAAACAAAACTTTGTATCGAAAATTTTACTAGCAGTCAAATAAGCCAGGGGCGAGAAACGTGAATCTGGTACAACACCGCTTGTAGATCCAGGAGCTGGTGATTATAGAACATCTCTGCCTCGGTCAGGCTGTGGTCATGCTGTCCTCTGCTCCTCGACGTCGGTACTTCAACAATCAACTATTGGAAGTTGAATTTACTCCAAGTCATGTTGCCTTCATACTCGGCATACAGATGTAATGTGATAATGTTATGTGCTGTGATCTCATCTAATGAAATGGAATGTCCTGCAATGGCAGTACGTAATGTAATCTAAGGATGTAATGGCGTAAAATATGCTCTGCGTCTTCTGCATGGCGGGGTGTGTTGACTTTCTCGGAGGTTTGGCGTTATTTTTCGATGACTCGTGTCCGTTTCTCCGGAACTGACTTGGGTTGCAGGTCGGAGTCCCTCCCTTCTTAATTATTGCAACACATGCTTATATTGCAAGAAATGTTTTCAGAGTCTCAAATTCAGGCCTTTGTCGCAAGTTTTCAGGTATAAGGCCTGAGTTACCACTCCTCTAGTGGTACTAAGTTGAATTTCTCGTTTTGGCTTTCGATATCATCTCAATTGGATGTTAATTTAACATTAAGCAATCGCGATCATTATTTTCTCTGCCGTTAGCTTGGCAACCAGCCTATCCCGCTTCCTTATAATTACCTGTATATAGATATATACAAAATTAATAAAAGTTATTATGGGGGAAATTGTTTCTCGTATAAATATATATATATATATATATATATATACATAAAATATTTTATTACTAAATCTTGGTGTGTTACGCAATCGCGTACCTTAATCCCAAGTGGGAAATATTAAGCACCTTAGAGTCCTTATAAGGGTAATAGATATTATGTTTTATTACAAACTAAATAATTATTTTATATTGCAGAGACGACTACTACTTATAAGTTTCGCAAAATTCTTTGGTAAAAGATTATAAACCAGTCAACCAATCAAGCAGATGCCACCGCTATTCCATTGCCGACATATACATTTTCCAAAATTGTAAAATATGAAGTTATTTTCATGCTGCATTCATTACGACGTGCAACATAAAATTTTAATCAGGCAATTCAGTCAGACAAAATAATTCCTAGTTATTTGAAACCACATTGAGGAACCTTATTTAAGTCAAACATTAAAAACATAAGTGAATTTAAAAAAAATAGATAATACGACGTCTTGATACCAGCTTAGGACCTTTTCATATAGCTCTTAAAAGGAAATAATTTTAATATACAATTAAAAAAATATTCCGTATTCTGTATATTAAAATACAGAGATTTTTCCCGCACTTAATCAGCCAATTTTGTAAGAATTAATAATATTCGCCACAAAAATTCTGTAGCTCAAATATTGTTTATTATTTTATTTACCGTGCACACCGTATTACTTACAGATATTAATTTTTTGATTTGCATTTTATCTGGTTGTTAGAAATTGTAATGAGAGATCAACGATGACTAAATCTTTCCGAATGGAAGAACCAAATAATAAATAAATAGTGTCGTGGTCTTATATTAAGTGCCATTTTACAAGTTTTAGCATGAATTGTTAATTCAAAATTCTATATTAGCTCTCTTACTAAGGATCTTTTTGTATTTGATGTAATGCTTGTTGTCACGAGTTTACGTATCGTCGGGAAGTGAATATAGAAGCGTTATGAAACAGCACATTTTTGCACAATACTGAGGGATGGGAGAGAGGAGCACACGTGCAGAGGAGGCGACGGAGCAGAGTTCCTGTTGCCTGGTCCACAGCTGCGGAGGTCCTAACGAGAGCCACGTGCTTGACCCGTGACCCTGTGACGTCAGCCACCCCCACGACGAAGACGTCCTCCTCATTACCGAATCTGCCCTGTCACCCGCCCTCACGCGTGCCTCTGCGTGAGTGGGCCAAAGAAACGGCAAATCCTGCTGCAGAGGGATACGAGACTCACATTTCGCTGGCAACCAAATTAACAAGGATTAATAGTATGGACAAATAATGTGAATAAAGATGTGCTACACTCTGTTAAAAAATACACTTAAAAATTTCGTTGCAATAATCTGTGAATAACTTGTATCATATTGTCACGTTTCTTAGGGATCGTGAGATTCAATAACACACACACACGTAGAGGTTATAAGCGTTTAATCAACGGCGAAGTGCTGTGCAAAGCTTGTACTGCTTAAGACTGACTCCGATTAGGAATCCAGTCCTATTTATACATACATGGAATATTCTAGAAGCAGAACATTCTAGAAACAGAAAATACTAGAAACTAAAGGCAAACAATGTAAATAAATTAAACAAATAAAAATGGTTGCGTCGGCTGGGACTCGAACCCGAGTCTACGTGTCTGCAGGTCTTGAGATATGGCAATATTGAAAGAAAATTATACGTCCACACAATCAATTAATATTAAAGTTAAAATCAAATTAAATGACTGACAGGTATATTAGCGTAAAAAGTAAAACAATTCGTTATTTTCACATTACTAGGCATCATCAGGTTTGCACAGTAAGAAATATTGTTTACAATTTATTCCCAGTATTTCACTCCTGTATATTTTCAAGTTTGACTGTAACACAATATAAACTCAAAACAACGATACTTTATACACAATTCTCACGTCCACGCATTTCATGCAACTGAGAATTTACACAATAATCTGGCAACCAAGATGAATGTTTTTAACATTACTTTATTATTATCCAATAACACGGAGTCATTTGTGATCAAAAATTTATTTGTGAGTAGCTGGGGACTCGGCATTGTCCGGGTGTTGATTTATATTATCCTACTCCCAGTGTCTCGAGAGAGTCAAAAGTATTCCCAGTAAAATACCGGTGCTTAAAAATATTTCAGAACATAATAAAAATTGTCCCCCACTAACAGGATGAATTTTTACTTAAATCGCATATTAATGATCTTAATTATGTAAAACAGCGACCTCATTACACCAGTTTAGATACCAAACTTGAAAGTTTTATTTCATTTTCGTATGACTCATTTCCACCCCCACCCCTCACATGATGGATGGGGTTGAAGTTACACAAAAAATTGTTGGCGAAACACTATTAAAGTTATTGATCTCAAGAATTTATTTATCACTCACATATGAGCCTTTAACACGTATAAAAAGTCCACTAATTCCACCCCCTCCCCTATGGGTGGTAACCGTGTCTTACCTCCAAAGCATTTGGTTTTGGGCCACGAGGAATATGGAATTTTTTTATCAAAACCGTTTTGTCCTTTAAATCTATTTAGCAGAGGGTATTTCACCCTGTTCTATCCCCCTGTTAGAGGATGAACTGCAATTTAATTCAATTTCTAAATATTAGAATTAAACTCAAAGACGCCCATAGTACTGATTTCGGTACAGAACGCAAATGTTTTATTTTTATTTGACGCCGCCTACAGCCTCACGATTAATGGGGTTAAAAATATACACAAACAAATTTACCAACAGAACTATTGAATTAAATGACACAAAAATATATACTGGAAGGAAATAACGGCAGTTTATGGATTTTTAAAAATTACCACCCTCCACCTCCGACCCAATTGGTGGTAGCCGTGTATTACCCTAATTGTGTTGGGTTTGGAACGCCAAGAACATTAGTTCAAAATTGGTCGAAATTGGCCATCCGTTAAAGATAGTATGCAAAAGATTGTTTTCAGACGTCTCGTTATAAACCATCTATTATCGGTCTCTTGGAATCTATTTTTGGAAGTGTGACTCCTTTGGCAACCATTTCATTTAATTTCATACGTTCTAGTAATCCTACGGATTGTATAAAAATATTTTTCTTATCACCTTCTCATAAAGACTAATACTAAGCTAATTTTTTACAGACGTAAGAGTAAAATACTTAAAGGTGGGGGGATAAAAGAGGTCAGTCCAAACTTTAAAAAAAATATTTGTCAGAGATATAACTGCAATTTGAGGAAAGAAAATTGAGAAATAGAATGGGAAATGCGTTTTCCTCAGATCTATACATGAATTTACTTAAGGAATTAAATTAAAAAATACACTTATTTATGTAAATGGAGTGTTTTGTCAACAAATTGTGGCTGCAGCGCAAGCTTTTCGTGGTATGAAACGAATCTTCACGAGATTGGATAAATTGTTCATTGTTGTGAACTTCATGTAAAGGTGAACGGAGGTCATTATAAGAATTTTCTCTAATAAATCCAATAAAACGTGTTTCAAATTTTATTATTGGTTTCCTTTTCATAAATTTTGTTGTAACGAAAAGTCTATAAATTTCTCTTACAACGTGTATATGTATACGTTAGATTTTCTACACATACATTTACAACCATATTCGCAACTTATCATACTAAACCTCCACATTCTTTTATGAAAAATAATATCTCGGTATTTGAATAATGTTTTTTCGTTTTCTCATTTTTCGGCTACATAACAATTTATATCCTTTTGTCTGCTGACACAAAGGGTAAAATTTTCTTTTTCATTAGATTGTGCTAGCTATTGAAACAATTGTCTTAAGTATCTCATTTTGTATTCAATTAATTTACGGCCTGCTAATAGAAATGATATAAAATTTCCGAGCAGTTAGACCTAAATCACCCATGTTAAACATATACTTTATTTTATATTATATTATGACCCATTTATCTCGGTTGTATATGATTAAAACTTTTCCAATTTGTTGAATGGACCTGTCACGTTCCTCTGATCTATTTTTTGGTTTCTTAAGGCATGAAATGATTCCGATAATAATCTTATCATTATTTCATATTTCTATAATATCATTATGCTAACACAATATTCAGTATTTATATTTTAATAATATCGATATTCATTACATAAAACTTTCATTAACTTACAATTATTTACTAACTGTGAAAATTTCGTCTTAATGTCTCCGGTATACTAGGAAAAATAAAGTGGGAAATGTGTTGGAAATGTAATTATTGAGAAAATTAACTTCAGAGAAATTCATGACCATGCAAACTCTTGTCTTTTCACAACCTCCCCTACCAATTGACCAATTTATTCAAATAAAAATCAATTTATTCACTGCCGTAAAATAATTGAATACTAAATGGGATACTTAAGGCAATAGTTAGCTATATCTAATGAAAAAGGAAATTTTACCCATAAGTCAGCAGACAAAATGATACAAAAAATTACAGACCTTCTTCGCTTCTGGAATATATGTCGTACATATATATCTTAGTTCTATGAAACTGTTTCAGCAAGCAGTACAACAAGAATTTTGGGAAGGCGTGTACTCCACAAACAATGTAAATGAGAAATTTGATTCATTTCTGAGAACATTAACATTATATTTTGAATTTTACTTTCCAAAAACTCGTGTAACAAAGTCTAGTAATACTAATAAAGTAGCAGGGTGGTTAACTAATGGGATTAAAGTTTCATGTAAACACAAAAGGGAACTGTACTTGATAATAAGGGATAATCCTAATCATCATATGAGTGACCATTATAAGAAATACTGTAAAATATTGAACAAGGTCATAAAAGCTGCAAAATGTGTGCATATTAAGAAATCAGTAGACAATTCTGTTAATAAGATTAAAACTATTTGGAAAATAATTAAAAAAGAAACAAATAAAGAAAATAAAGAACTGACACAGCCACAGTTAGGTAAATTCAAAACAGATGAATGTACAAATAAATTTAATGATCACTTTTTAACCATTGCAAAGAAAATCGGGATGAATACAAATAAATCAATGGAAAATGCCTTACAACTTTTGAAAGAAAACTATCCAGTCCAGGAAAGTAATTTGAACTTTTCTTTGACATCTCCAACTGAAATTAAAAAAATAATAAACACTTTAAAAAATAAACATTCATCAGGGCATGATGGTATCTCAAGCATTATACTCAAACAAATAACAGGTAGCATTAGTTCAGTAATTAGTTACATTTGTAATCATTCACTTCTTTCTGGAGTCTTCCCAGATAAGCTCAAATGTGCTTTAGTCACTCCACTGTACAAACAGGGGAATAAAGAAGATATATCAAATTATCGCCCCATATCACTGTTGCCAGTATTATCAAAAATTTTTGAAAGAGTAGTATACAACAGAGTTATAAAACATCTGAACAAACATAATTTACTCACCGATTCACAGTTTGGGTTTAGAAAAGGATATTCAACCGAGAAAGCGATCTTTACTCTTTTAGACGACATAATAGAAGAATTAAATAAAAAAAATCGCCCATTAGGTATATTCTGTGACTTAAGTAAAGCTTTTGATTGTGTAGACCATAGCATATTGCTAGAAAAACTGAGGTACTATGGAATAACAGGAACTTCATTTTCTTGGTTTAATTCATACTTACAAAATAGAATGCAAAGAGTAGTATTAAAAGACTCGTGCACAGGTGAAATACATAAATCAGATTGGGGAATTATTAAAACTGGGGTCCCACAGGGATCAGTATTAGGGCCATTATTATTCCTTATATATATAAATGATCTTCCTAATACCATAGATTCAACTTCTAAAGCTATCCTCTTTGCAGATGATACTAGTGTAATAGTAAAAAGTAACAAAGACACACTAGAAGAGGCAAGTAACAATAATTTAACTAACCTGCTAACATGGTTTAATGCGAACGGACTAACAAATAACTGTGACAAAACACATTTCATGCAATTTCACACACTCAACACAACTTTACAATCTATAACACTTAAATACGACAGCAAAAATGTAAATGAAACTTCCTCTGTTAAATTCTTAGGTCTCTTAGTAAATAATAAATTAAATTGGACTGATCAGATTAATCAATTACTTAAGAAACTCAGCTCAGCTACATATGCTGTCAGAGCAATGTCCACCTTCAGTGATTTAAAAACTAGAAAATTAGTATACTTTGCATATTTTCATTCTATTTTATCATATGGTATTATATTTTGGGGCAACTCAGTAGGCATAGATAAGATATTTATTAGTCAAAAACGTGTTATTAGAGCAATATGTCAGGTTTCCTCACGAACTTCTTGCAGAACTCTGTTCAAAAAGTTAGGCATTTTCACTTTAACGTGCCAATACATTTATTCATTGATGTTATTTTTAATCACAAATAGGCACTTATTTTTGAATAATTCTGATATTCATCCCTTCAATACAAGGAACAAAAATAATCTGTATAAAAAATGTAAAACATTGTCAATTGCACAGAAAGGTGTGCATTATTCAGGGATATCCATCTTCAACAAACTGCCGCACAGAATTAAACAGTTGTCCGATAATCAAGGTAAATTTAACACTGAATTACGCTCATTTTTGCTTAGCCACTCCTTCTATTCAATAAAGGAATTTATAGAAGAATCGGAGAAGAGTAATTTATAATAGTTTATAATACAAAAATTTGTTATAAGTATATTTATCTTTTATACAATAAAATAATGTAATAAATGTACACCCTGACCCATTCCACATCCTTGAAGCTTAGCTTCTTTACATGATCTACGGAATATGATTATTATTATTATATACGTTCAATTGGACTATGATTTGACAATTGATAAAATCCGTGAAATAATATGAAGAAGGTGATTAGATTACATAATTCAATAAAATATTGGTTAAAATACAGAAAAATTATCCTAGATCAAATAATCTTCGGCCCTTTCATACTCCTCTGATTTACCAAAAATATCGAACATTAGAATTTGAACTTTTTTATATCATACTCTAATACTAACCCCATCG
The DNA here is from genome assembly GCA_034510155.1 of Eucriotettix oculatus. Taxonomy (NCBI): domain Eukaryota; kingdom Metazoa; phylum Arthropoda; class Insecta; order Orthoptera; family Tetrigidae; genus Eucriotettix; species Eucriotettix oculatus. The sequence goes on from CM067378.1 coordinate 16,523,397, forward strand.
AACCCCGCCAGACAGACGAAGGTGGAGAAAAATTAATAAAAGACAGAACTGAGGAGACTTTCGCACATTATTGTATTATAATTGATTGGAGATTTCAGAGGTTTTTTCTTCATTCATAAAATCGATTCTGCAGCATTGGTGAGTATTGGGCAAACTATTTGGAGAATTATCTTCATCCACAGGGCTGATTGTTGGCGTTGAAACGACGAGTAGCAGTAGCCGGCCACCGCAGCTGACCCAGGACGAGATGCATCTATATACATAACATCCTGATCTGCAGCAGAGCGGTGATGTATACGTTTCTCACCCCAGGCTGATTTGAGTGTTCATTAAAAATTATATACGAAGTTTTGTTTCAATTCCCCGAGATAGTATTGCTGCTCTGCTCTGCGTCGAGTTTAACAAATAGCCGGCACAAAACTATTTTTTTGTTATTTAATATATTACTTTTTATTTAACATTGTCATATAACAACCAATTGTTAAAATCAACTAAATAAAACTGTTTTTCATTTTTCATTTACTCTTCAATTTAATATATTATTAATATTATAGATTTTAATCCAACCTCAATAGGGGGCGTGAAAAGGTAGAATTAAAAATTTTTACTAAATATTTGATGGTCTAATCTCCTGTTGACAAAGATATTACTGTAATATTAAATACTGCAACGGGATATATATAAGCACTCAGCTGGTATTGTATAATTGAAAATTATTGTGAAATAAATGTAAACTTCTTTTTATTCGTTAATAATATTTCATCTTAGAAAATAATATTCTTCACCATTAAGACATCACACAGTTGTAATATTAATTTTTATGAAAACGTAAGGAAACTGAAGAAAATTCATTTCACATATAATAGAAATTTAAATAATAAATAATTATTTCTACGAAAATTTTAAATTAGTATACTTATATCCAACTTCATGTTTCCTTCATTTTTGGTAACACCAAAATTTGGATTTGAGTCATAATAATACATAGGTGTCACTTGCCTTTGTTAATAGTAAAAGTCCATATAACTAAACGAAATCTAATCTCATGGCAGCAACCAATCTGTAATAAATTTTAAATTAACCATGACCAGCGTAAGGATTTTAAGACTACGGGAATAAGGAAGTCCATATTAAAAGCGAGACTCACAGTCATAATCGACATACAAAGTGCTGCAATAATCCCACGAAATGGAACATATTTACCAAACATAAAATTCTCTCAGTTTTAAACAATTTGAATTGAAAAATACAGCTCATCACTGCAATTGTCTGCGATTATAATAAATTTTCTGTTTTATGTAGCTGTATGGTTCTTATTAGCTTAAATATCTGGAGGTATTTATTTTTCGCAATCCAATATTTGACAACGTCTTGTGCAGTGTTTAAAGTGGAACGTTCTCGTCCACCTGTTTTTTAACAACTTGAATGGAATTTCGTGTTTGCTTCCCAACTGTTGATCCAGCTAGGAGCACTATATTTGAACGACTCGTCCCATTCCTCGGTGCATTTAAACACGTTTCCTGGTCGAAGAAGAAACGGGAGCTTCTCATTTGCATTGTCAACATGTGACAAAAGACGGAAGACGCGTCAACGACCGATGTTTTCTCGGCTATAAACGTACGCAGAATAGGAAGTGTCGTAACTGCAAAACTGCAATCATCTATTCATATACGTTCATTTCACTAATTATTGATGTGAGAATTAATTTTTACCACATTACCACATTAAATATGTATATAGAAAACAGCTAAGTTGCAAATTAATACCTAATTGAGATTAAGTTTTCAGGGAAATTTATTATAAATACTGTACTTCAAACTTTAATAAATAATAAAACTATTATTCTTTTCACAAAATTGTTGTACTTTTATTTTAGCTCAAATTATTTTGATAAGTTTAGAAATTTTATTTTTATTGAAATGGCTGTAACTTAAAAAATTTTAAATCTAAAAATCTACGATGTTAAAAAGGGATTATGTTGGTTTGTAATTATTTATGCAAATTTAAACTCGTGGATAGTTTGCAACTATACTTGATAAACGAATTCAAAAAACCCGACCTGAAATACCTAACCCCTAGCATAAATGTGGAAGAAATTAATCCTGTGTGTCAACACACAAAAGTTTATGACGTCACCAACCATTGGGAAATATTGCATTCACGCAAAGATGGCTGCTTTCGTTACGTTTGTTACGCACAAACTTGACTTTGGCCCAATACTATCTTGATATAAAAACTTAAGAAAATATTGGAAGGTGATTAAAAAACATTAGGATTTTTTACCCCTGCATTATAATAGTTTGTAATATAATTATACATCAGAATAAAATTGCCAAGTTGTGTAAAACAAAACTTTGAATTTAGAGGTCAATTATGATACTACGGTAAACCGAAATTGCCTAATTTCTTTTTCTTCTTATTTTAAGCTAACTTGATTCTTTCCTTTCCTGAGTTCAGTACAGCTTTTATGTAATTAACAACAGAATTGCATGTATCAAATGAAGAATAAATATCAGTCCTCTACAGAATTAATGACTGTTATTAAAAATGTCGACTTGTCCTACGTACATTATCCATTTTAATTAACTGTTTCAGACGAATTACCTGGTTTTTGGCTGAAAGTAAGGATGTATCGTAGTCTTGTCTCATAAAATAATCATAAGATTTTTATAATGGTTTCCAAAATTATTTTATATATAAAGCAGTTTTAACTGTTATCAATTCATACGTACAAATTTCAAAATATTAATAGAACTATAATATATATATATTCTTGAAAATTATGTTTTACTTACTAATTATATGTTTTTGTTATAATTAAAATTTCATTAAGTAGAAATTCGTATGTATTGACAAATAAATAACAATTTATAATTTTTTGAATAATTTTGTTTACTTTTGTACATAGAATGCAAATAAGTTTTGTTCTTATTCAGTGAGAAAATAATTTTTTTGTCATTTTCTTAGAAAAGCAAAATTTCTGTGTGGCTTTCATCAACCTTGGGCACATCTTGCTTTCAGTGCTGCAACTCCAGTTTCTTAAAGTGCAACTAATATCTTGGATATCATTAAAACAGTCTTTGTATTTCGTACTTTCACTGCTTCAACCTGTTCTTAAGAAATCGAGATTGACTGTTTCCTCTGTGTAGACAAGGCAGCTTATAAAGTACGTTGAGAGACAGACTGACGCCTTTTTTTTGGAGTGTAATGGCTTAGTTTGGTGCCACTATTGTCGATGTCACTCAACAAGTGGACGAGACCTTAACGATTCGTACAACACTTAGAACATAAAACAATATTTAAAAAAGTTTATTAGGGAATATCATAGTAAAAAGCCAAAGAATATTCCCTGATTGTCATTTCGAAACCTTTATACAGTCGCAATTATATATATATATATATATATGACATGTTAATTAAAACAATTAATAGGGAAAGGACAGAGAGATAGAAAGAAGGTGGCTTACCTGAGGTTCATAGATGGTAGACACCTTGTGAGGTTTAGAGTACTTGAATTGTCGAATGCACCGCCCCCTCCATCAGAAAGTTAGGAAAACATTTCCAGTGATCGGCTAGCCGACTATATATAGTTTAAATACACTTTGGTGGGATCATATTAATCGAATGCACGTAGCGGTCTTTATATTATCAGCACCTTTCTCATTTGTGTTGTGGTATTCTTCCTAAGACTGGTTGACGCAACCCTCCATGCTAACCTATCTTCCGCAAGCCTTTTCATTTATACATAGCTACCACACCGCACATCCTCCCTAATCTGCTTAGCGTATTCCATACCTTGTCTTCCTCTTCTGTTGTTACCCCACACACTTCCCTTTAATTGTAATTTTGCAAGGCCCTAATGTCTTAAAACGTGGCCTATTAATCTACCTCTTCTCTTGGTCAACGTCCTTCTTATTCTTCGCTCTTCCCGTATTCTGTTAGTGATTCTATCCAACCATCTGATTTTCAGCATTCTCCTATAGCATCGCTGTATAACGGTTGAATTGTCTTTTATAAAATATATCACATTCAACAATGCTAATCTCCCGTGGTTTAGTGGTCATCGTCACTGCATCTCACCACAGATGTCCCGGATTCAAAACTTGCCCAGGATGTTGAGTGTGTGAATTTACATACTATACTGCAGTCTTACAGCTGAATCACTGAAGTCTTCCGCTACAGAGTGGTCTGCACTTTCATGTTATTCTTATTGATATGCGTATGTATAGGTGACATTCTGAATGTCGTGCGCAACAGTTCTGTCTAAGCAGAAGTAATTATGTACCAAATATTTATATGTTTCTGTGAAACAACGAAAACGGCGAATGTCAACGTTCTCCGGTGAATGTCGACACATACCAAATACACCGGCGAAAGGTCGATTATTTCTAATATTGTTACATTGCGCCCTTCGCCGGAGGTTGTTGACAATCACAGTGTCGGACAAATAGTCTGAATTAGTTATTTCTTATTCCAAATGGCGCGACTTGTGCATATGGTTTTCCTCAGTCTCATGTAGAATGTTTTCTGAAAAATGACATGCATTGGTTGATACTAAACGAGAAGACAATTGTTTATATTTCTCTCAAGACAGTAACTATAAAATACTTTTATAAGTTGGATTTGATGTAACTAAGCGCATTGCTCGTTTTAATTGTAGACGTTTAAAACGTTTCAACATTTTAAAAATTTCTGATGAAGAAATTGTGCCATTATAACGCAGAGGAACGAATATTTAGCACTACATTACCAATGATCAACTTTTAGTGTTCTGTATTTTCTGAAGTACACATGAGGACAAGTCTTGGAGGAACAGTAAGTATGCTTCAAGAATTGCAAGTTATTCCGGCCTTATCCGACTTATGTGCTATGTTCAATGATGTAAATATATTGCTTGAAACGCCTCGGCGTACTCAAACACAAAGTTTTTTCGAAAGGGCCACCCTGGATATACAAAATATCCTAAACTACATGCAAGAAAGATAATGACCAAACAAAGGATCCGAAGGTTATATTTTGTCCAATTTGCTTTGTACAAAACCTACCACGAAAAAATACGCCAGAGCCTATACTTACATCGTCAAACGAAAAAGAGGCATAGCATCTTCATCTCTGAATGACAAACAAACGATGAATATTGAAACCGATGAACAGCTAGAAGAAATTGTCAGTAGTTTAGAAATAGATTTTGACAGATACTTAATTCCAATTTTAAATGACGGGACAAACAAAATTCTATTCACGATGTCTCAAAATCTTGCATGTCTTCATCTCAAGCACTGAGTGAACAACACAGGTTAATGTCTGATAAAAGAACAGCCGCAAAACCGATTTATTTACCCCAGGAAACGAAAATGTCACGAGCTTCTAAAATAAATTTTCCTCCACGGACATTCAGATCCCCAAATTTTTACATTATTTGAATTAAAATTGATACAAATGCGACTTTCTAGACTTTTCTCATCGGTGCATAGTGATTGTCGAAAATTACCGATGTAGATATTTGGTAAATAATTCGGATACACGTAAAGCACTCTATCATTTTGACATGTACCTGCAATATCACTGACATGAGATATGCAATCGATATTAGTCCTTACGGTAAAATTTCCCTTACTTTGGGTTTAGTGCTGTCTTTGAGAATAACTAATTTGTATGCCTTAGCTGTCCTAATGCTATTTCAGCTGTGAATTCTAAAAAGAAGGAGCTACGTGCTCGCTGTACGGCTCTAAAGCACGAGGATAAGCCATTAATAAATGCTAAATAAATCGTATTAGGTTGAATACCAATCAGAAAATAACGAAAGTAAAACCCCGTCAAGTATTATTGCCTACCGATGAAATAAATAAGAAGTAAATAATCTTAAACCTAAAGGTCAACATTTCCTGAAAATAATTTACAAAAAATTTAATTAAATATCCGTTACTGTTGCTACTTAAAGGCTGAATAAATAATTTCCATTCTCTGAATTCATGAAAATTGTGAACATCTAAGTGTCTTCCTAAGAAATTAAATAGACTAGTCACATAATGGTACATGTTTTGATAACTATTTTCCACTCATACGGTCTAGGTTCTTATCACCGAGCACTTAAACACGTGTCTAACTGGGTGTTTTTAAAGCTGTAAATAAAATAACACCACAGTGGTAATGTTTTCTGTGTATGAACTATAAAAAAATGTTTTAAATTTAAGTTGAAAGTATTAGTGTACAAATATAAATATTTGGAGACAGTTTTTGTAAAATGAAAAATTTATTGGAATTACGACTTACGTCCAAGAAAATTGTTAAATTTCTTTATTTAAATATTTTAGGCCTAAAACATTCGTTGAAGGACTGTAATTTAAAACATATTATAGCCTTGCGAAACTTAATCTTAGGTTCTTCATGGATTGCGTGACTTTCTTGAACAGCGGCGAAATTAACTTATTAACAGTTTCCTTCTATACGGCATAACCCGTAATTATGTAATTAATAAGCACCATTTTACAATGCATCTGGTGTGTGAAAAACTTATGATGTCTTCGTTGTTCTTTTTAACGCCCTGCTTGTTTCCATTTCAACAACTTTTCTCTAACACATAGCTCATTTACACCACTTTAATTGAAATCTTTCTAATAGTATAGAAAAATCAACAAATTTAACTTCCTTAAAACTCCGTTTAAGACCATGTTGACCTCAACTCACTCTCTCCCGGCCTTTCGTCTCTTACTCGGCTCATGCTGGCTGAATTTTTAAGATCTAGGAACCTCACGTGCTTTTTTTTAATATCATTGAATTGAGAACGCCGAACATCTATTGTCAAGTCGCTGACTATCCATTGCGGTCCTGAGCTAAAAATACAGCTGGCAGACCTTACACCTTCAAAATATAAAAACTCATAAAAATTTTCCCACATAACGTCTGACAAATTTTGAATCCAAATAATTAAACCACGCTTTTCTCCGTGTCATACACATTACACTTTTTCCCATTACGACTTACAGATATTGTCTTCCAGAATGATAATCCATTTTTAGAAAGTATGCGATAATACATTATGGATTTCCAATACATTTATACAACGTTGTTGTTTAAGCACTGGTTGGATTTTCCATGACAAATGATGACCAGGATCTGACTATTCCCCAAATCCTTATGGCTACATAGAGCAATTATTTTACACTGGAAACATTTTAAATCAGGTTACACTTTAACAGAGCGCCTTGTTCGCATATGAAACTGTTCAAAAAGGTATAAAAGTACTTGCTAACCAGCGACATACTTTGAACTGACGAGAATTTTGGCATTTTAAACACTTGTTACAAGTTTCTTATTTCTTGTTATTTGAAACTCGTGTTGATAGCTAATAATGCATCAACATGTTCTTCATTATTGACTTAAAATGAAAAACATTTATTTTATGTGACAAAATATTTTATAACGCACTGCATAATAAATATGCAACACGGATAATTTGTCTTCATAACTATGACTCTATTTATTACTTAAATAACGCTCGTTAATTTAAAAAAGATATTTAAATACAGCACGGCGACATTAATATGCTGTGACGTTACATTCGAGTCACACGTCTGCCTGGTCTTCATTGTCTGCCGTTATATTGCTTCCTACGAATCTAGGATCATGTAGTCCGTCGTCACGATATTACACAGGGGGAAGCGTCCTGGCGGCTGTAAAACAAAGATACCCCGTGACGTAGGAATAAAGGTGGAAGGGAGCCTGTGGGGTATGAGCACGTGGATAAGAGCTTTCTTCTGGTTTTGGACGTCGACCTGGACAGTCGAGGTCAGCTCTGGGTCCAGGAAGAAAAGCGGTGTGAGCCTGGAAATGTGTACTGGTGTTTTACTAATTTCAATTAACTTTTAAATTATTCTTTTCTTTTTTATTAAAGTGAATAAACCTTTGTTAAATTTAACTACTTGCCACGTCACAATCCAAGAGGTATGAACTAAACTATGATGACGAATCGGAGAGTGTCCTTACTATACAACACCACTAAACTGTAAATATATTTATAATGAATACATGCTTAAAAGACATATTTCAACTATATAATACTTAACACTAAACAATAGCATTGTGTTAAATAATAAATAGGAACACTTAAGGAGAAATTAAAATGTGGACGTTACAATATTTAGGGAAACCTGCCTCACCTAGTAGCCGAATGAAAAATATAATTTTATAGATGCTACCACAATCGAGATACTGAGAGCAAAGTTGGTTATTAAAACAGAGATTGCGAACCAGCTTACAAATATTAACGCCGTAATTTTATCACAGGTTTTTATCCAAATATTGGTATTTTTCTCTGTATATATAAAATATATTTATTTAAAAACTGAAATACTGTATTATACAGTAAGAACATAATTTAGTACAGGCAATAATTTGATTTGATAACTAAAGTTATTCTTGTACTCATGTTTGAAGCCAATATTGAAACATCTCGTCAGCACGGATCTAACTAACCCCAGGCTCATTATTTTACAGTTAAATAAAGTCCTATATGATCCTTGCGAAGATTTAAATATTTTTAAAAAATTTAGTGAATGACTCATATCTGCCAGTTGAGTTTTTATGCAAAATAATATTTCATGGCTTGCAACAAAATTTCCATCCCAAAGAGAAGTCCATTTTGTCCGTGCCGGAAGGGGACGTACAATCTTTTGTTCGCTCGTGACGAAGACACGTCTAATTGCCGGTCCGCTGAGCCAACGAGGGGGAGCTATTGACGGCAATTATTGGAAACCCCCATTTACTATTCGCCACGGAGTATCACGTTGTTGTGACCCCTCGGGGTCACGCGCGAGCAAACAGGACAGCCTTGTCCCGAGAAATGCTCACGAATCCCAATACGACGCCAGTGATTTATGGCTTTTCCAGGTGAACATTGTGATCAAAAACAGATTTGCACGAGGAATATGCAAGCAAAGTACTTGTTCCAAGAATTCATCCTGTGGAAGGATTATTCATCGAACTAACGATAATTTTGCTTGAAATTCACGTACATGCGAAGCGGGAATACTTTGTTGCTTCAGTAAATTTCCCCTGTAATAATTTAACTCACATTAGGTTGCACAGTAATTGTCAGAAGTACAAATTGACCGTAGTTCCTGACGATGAAGCTAGGCAATAAAGGCATTGCACCCTTGTGAATGGAAAAATCCTGAAGATTAAATTAATTATGAGTATTTTAAGAACATAATTAGCATGTTTTCTAGATTCTATAACAGGTCTTATCTTCACAAACTTACAAAATTGTGTTACAAAAAATATTCTATTATTATTTTTTATAGTAATACTAACTAAAAACTAACAAACTACAGAGGGGAATATGGAAAAGGGGAGTGGGGTTAGGAGAATGAAGGGAAATGCTGTTACATTACAGCTGGATGAATGTAGAAGGGAAGAAAGAACGAGCTCACTAATACGAAGGGAGAAGAAAACTATGGTAAGTAGTAGCTGAATGAGATTTAAAAACTAAGATATTACAATGTTTTTTCGTTCTGCTATTTTTATTTATTTATTTTAACATCAAATTTTGAACTACTTGTCGGCAGGAAGTCTGCAGAGCAGAATGTGTATTATGCAGAAAGTTCTCCCTGCATAAGTTCTACCAGTATTTGTGCGTGGAGACGCAGGAAGTCACCTTTCGCCCTATTCTTGTCTCCTGGGCTTCCCCTTTGGAGGCCGGGGACAGCCCTTCAATGTTTTACATCCTCCTCCCTTACTGCGTCTCCACTTCTCTTGCACAGGTTGTGCTTCCAGCTCCGGAATTCCGGTTTCTCTAATTTCCCGGCGGCTACGAGATGAGGGTTTAAGCTGGCTTCGACACGTGTACTTTTTTTTGTACTTGCCAGTTTTATGTGAAAATGTCGGGAATTTTTTTCATGTCTGTTACATGATCAGTGTCTATGTTTCTCTCCGGTTCCTGGGATTTCCGGCCCAGGAGAGTGGTGTAACATTTTGCCTGTCTATCATAACATCTTTGAGGGACCCAAAGAAATGTCGAATTGGTTGAAGCAGTTACAACAGCCTTCCTCCCTACCCACTTTTCAAACAATATCAATTATGATTTTTGTTTTATACCTATGGGGTTTTCATATATGCTGGTGTTACGAGTAGTAAACTTTAATAAAAGTTATACTTGATTTCATTGTTAAAATTTAACAGTTTTCAATCAAAGATAAATTTCTTAAGAAATATTCGCAACGACAGTAAAACACATACGTTACGATGGTTAGTAAGTAATAATATCCTTTCTCACGGTACAATACACATTCTCAGCAGTTTAAATCTTTTACCTAAAGCAGAGCTTCAATTGAAGCTCAGCAAAAGGACATGTTACTGAATTTATTAGAAAAGAAAGGAAAAATCTTAAAAGGATACGGGAATCAAATATAGTGTGAATGGATGTCACGACGTTTCGTGTTGTCGACTTCAATTAGCTCAGTCGTGAGATTTTTCCATTCTGATCCTATATCTATATTTCACTTAATCTTTTACATAATTTCTTCAAGGAATTTATTAATAGAAACATTATTAGAAAATATTAATAATGTGCTCGACAAAATAAACTTCATTTTAGAAACTGAATGTAATAATAAAATCAACAAATTAGATATAAAAATAATTAGAGTTAGCAACAAACTTTAAACAAAATGGTGTAAGAAACCCATGACAAATGATACATTTATCAATTATTTCTCAAATAATCCATTCTCTCGTATAAGGAATGTTCCAAAAAATACGATGCATAGATCTTTAAAATTAACAGATATTTCGCTCATAAACTAAATCAAAACAATTATATAAGAGACTTTTATCAATTTTTTGGGGTAAAAATTATTTATTAATACTTAATGGTATTCCAATATGAATAAAGAAATAATGGTAATAAAAAGAAACCTGATAATAATATAGATAAGAAAGTGGTAAATAATGATCAACAAATTAAACGAACTAGTAATCTTAAAACCAAAAACAAACAGAATATCACACATTATTTTAAACTAATAGATAATAAAACACCTAAATTAAATAATACAAATGATAATGAAATTGAAGCTGAATAAGAAACAAACAATAACACCGATAATAACACATAAGGTATTGCTCCATAACATACTTTGAAACATTAACATCCAATATAGTAAAAGTCTTTAAAAATAATGGTATTAATGAAATAAAATTTAGATTAATGCCAAGAAACAATATAAAAAATTATTTAACTGAACTAAAAGATAAAATTCCGGTAAGAGAACAAAGTAATGTAATATTTAATATTAATTGTAATGAATGTAACAAAATTATATCGGATACACAGAAAATAACCTAAATACTAGAATATATAATTATAGAAATAAGTCTAAGAGCAATACTAAAACAAATACAGTCTTATCACTACACCATTTAAGCCTAAAACATAATATAGATTTTGATAAAGTAAAAATTATACATAAACAAAATAATATAATTAAAAGTAAGATTTAAGAATCTATATACATTTTTAAAAAACAATAATGATATTAATTCGAGAAAGGAAAGTGAAGATCTAAACAGTACCCCAAAGTTTTAGATTAAATCAAACTTGATTTTGACTTACACGTATCAAATCTCGTTCTACAAGGTTCGATAATTCGATTTAAATATTACGATTAATATCGACACTTTTAATGTTTTAAATTTTTGACGTGGCTAAATTTACAAGATCGGGAGTCATTGAAAAAAGATTTTCAATATCAATTTTCGACAATTCGTAGTTGTATGCTGCCAATTGTGCTTGGTTAGCACAAGAGCAAAACAATTATTGAACTTCTGGAACTCCAAAGCTCGGTAAATGCTCCGTGTAGGCCAGCAGAGTCTGGAATCACGTAAAATCCATGAAGAAATTTAGAAAATATAAATATACTAAATTGTATACAGCATTTTTAACATCAAATCACTGAAAACAATTTGTTTTTATATTGTTCTAATTTTAAACAAGTTCCGTTAAATATTTTGTAATTTTCCAAAAAATTGTATTTGAATTTTGTATATGACTATGGTAATGCCGAAAGCTCCTGCTGAATAAATTTTAAATCTAAATTAAATTATAATTTTGTTTAATAATGTTTCTGATAAACACAGGGAAAAATTATAATTATTATATTAATCGTTTACTTTATTCAACAGCCGATGAATTATTTACTTCATGAAATCATCTTCTGTAATAAAGCTAATTCTTTCAAATTACTTATTGCCCGTGAAAAATCTGCTGAGTTATAATTTCCCATATCTTAGGTTTTTTATTCAATTACGTTTACCTTACAACTACAGCTAATTGGCGCGTTTGACATAAATAGCTGAAATGCACTATAAAAGTCTTGTAATTAAAAACGCCCATAGACAATTCGCAAAGAAGAAATAGTTTAAATTTATCAAAGATGGAAAGATGTTAAGAAAATTGAGAAACAGAATTCTAAAAGCATACATCTAATCATCCTCGATGGACACAATTCTACCAATGGTTTTACCAGCAAGAGGTGAACAACCTCGGCTTCGGAAGCTTGTATTTATTCGCTGACGGGGCCACATTTTCACGTGAGGAGTTTGTTAAAAAGTTTTAAGTGTGGAGTACCTTCTTCTGGGATGAGGCATCCCGCGTGTCACACGCACAAATTCCAAGGGACACTTTCTGTTAACGTGTGGTCCGGTCATGTCAATGGACTTTTGATTGGACCATTCTTCTTGCCGCTCATTTATTTGTCTGATTACAGTAGTAACGCAGGACGCGTACTTTTAGATTCCTATTTCTCAGTTTTCTTTCTCAAATTGGGCAGTAAAGAAGCTTCTCTGACAAAAATGCCTACAGGAATAATGTTTTCGAATTAACCCACTTTATCCCCTCTTTAAGATTGTGCACTTCTCTTACAGCCTGTACAGACAGCCTACACCCTGAACTCATCATCCATTAAGATCAAAGGATCAGTTTCTTGACATACAACATATTCTGAGCTGAGCAACATTACGAAAATGTTTTCAAAATCATTTTTATTCTATCAAGTTTCAATAGAAATAATTCTTGTTAAAGTGTGCTGAGGCCCAGCCCCACAAGTGGACCTCTGCGCAATAACATTTAGACATGACTTTCTGATTCTCTCCAGTTATACGAGAGATAAATAACTCTTGTTAAATAATTTGGGTAGTACTGTTTCAAATTCCAACTGTAATAGAGAAACTACCTAAACTCAGTGTCATCACAAATATTTAGAAAATTACTTTTATTTCACAACTGTCCGAGTCAAGAAGTAAACATAGTTAATTTACTAAACCTGGAGCACGTGTTTATGGGCACAGAAATTCAGTTTTAAACTGTTGTCAAAAAAAATGTACCTTCTTTATTTAATTTGATTTTATCAATTATTTGAATATGTAATATTTTCAAATTACTAAAGGTTTTTGAAATATATTTCTCTACTGTTTAATATATTGTAAAAAATAGAAAAAAATACCTGTTCCAAGGAAAAGTAAATGTCACTCGTTATGATCCGCATAAAAAAGTCGTCAGATTAATTACCACCGAATTTAATCCCAAAAGTACCGGTTCACGTGAGAACATTGATATATTTGTCCTATTATTATGCGATGTTTGCCCACTGCGTCTTCCATTATGAGAATGAAGCCTGGACCCTTCGTGTTGCAAACCGCTGCCATTGAATGCTACTACTGCCTTCTCAAATTTGTCTCAGCTTCCCCAGAATGTTGGAGTTAGACGCTAATTGCAAACCCCTGTGGATGTAGAGGTGATCTTATAGTTCCCACCTGCTTCTCAGTGCAGGTCATCACTTGGATCACACTGTCCATCTCTTTCTACTCCTTCAATGAGCACCGGCCACTACTCAATCTTTTCGCATTAAATACGCTCCAGCTGGCAGCGATTTAAAAAAATTTCCGCCACTTGGTCACTGTTCATCATTTGGCAGAATGAAAATAATTTATGGTGAAGCACAAATTGCCAGGCCAACTAAACATTTCACACACAATTATACTTACAGATTATGGTTTGTAAAGCAATTTTCTACAAAACTGGAGTTAGGTTAAACCCCCCGTGGCCTTACGCTCAAATTTTCCCTCCCTAATGCGGAAATTATAATAACGACCGTATATTTGAATACAAAAATGATTTTAACAATTTCGTTGTACGTTTTCCTTATTACAGCTTTGGGACATAAATTTTTGTCCCTGTGTCTATTTTCCGGCGCCTTCGTCTTTGTTGGTCTCCCTTGATACACACGACGTTAACATTTAAAGTGTTTTGTTTTTGTATTTAAAAAAAAATATGTTACAACGATCAGTCTCTGTATTTCGTACTCCTTTATCATCTGCTGTCCTGTCATATTCACCTCTGGAGTGACACTGGTCGTAACTCAGTAATTTATTTGTGCTAATGTTCATGTAATATATGTTAACGTTCTATAGAAACTCAAAAACTTACTAGAAAATATGAGTCTCATCTCCTTTCGATAACTGCGGAGTAAGGCGGGGGAAGGCTTTTCGCTGACGACTGTATCATATACAGAAAGATAACAAACGAGGAAGACACTTTATTATTACAAGAAGATCTAGATAAAGTTAATAGCTGGGCTCTGGAAAATAAAATGAAAATTAATGGAAAGAAAAGCAGCTCAATCTCGTTTACTAAACGCACGTTGTTAAATGAGACAGAATATAGAATAGGTGGGGAACTAATTCCAAGGGTAACGAGCTGCAAATATCTGGGGATATATTTCAACAACAGACTTGGGTGGGAGGAACAAGTGAATTTCACGGCCCGAAAAGCGTGGAATTCCTTACATTTCATTATGAGGAACTTAAAAAAGGGAAGTTCAAAAACAAAGGAGGTGGCATACTTATCTCTAGTTAGACCAATTTTGGAATATGGGGCGGCTTGTTGGGATCCTTATAGAATTAATCAAATAGAATCATTAGAGAAAGTTCAGAAAAGGGCTGCTAATTTTGTGCAAGTAGGGCCAGGTCATAGGAAGGAAAAAGTAAAACAGCTAGGTTGGGAGGTCTTGTCAGAAAGGAGGGAGAAAGCAAGACTGCATTTGCTATTCAAAGCTTATACGGGGCAAAAACCATGGACTGGAATTAGCTACAAAATGCAAAAGCCCAGTTATATAGGTAGATGGGATCACCAATTCAAAGTGAAATATAGAAAACAAAAAACAGATGTTGGCAAATTCTCATTCCTAAATAGGACTATCAACGACTGGAATAATTTACCTGTGGGGGTGTTTGGAGGAAATCCTCTTCAAGAAAATAAATTTAGGTCAAATCTGAAAAAACGTGTGAAGTGAAGTGGATATTTTTTAATATAAATGTGTTTCCGAATATAAAAAACTAAAGTGAAGTGAAGTGTTTCTCTTTTCTCTTTCAGGGCATCCACAGAACATGTTTATCTTTCTTTAGTTTATAATTATGTATATTTAATTATGTATCTGCCACCGGACTTGCGCCCAATTGTAGATTATTAGCAAATACAATACAATACAATGATATTAAAATTATTTTCCGTTTTAATACTTTTGGAAAATAAATATTAAATGTCAATACTTCAATTTCTCTTGTAAACATTGTCGTAATATGAAGTTCATCGACAAAGTTAATTATTTTCTGCACTTTTATATTTGTTCACAATTTAATTTGATTTCCTATAGCTGGGAAACAACAAAGCTAGTCGTTATTAAATATATTCTGTGTAGCTTAAATCTTAATTATTTTAATTAGACTTCTAAGCTTAATATTTTTGAAAAATTGGTTAATAGTTTTATAATCTGAATTGAATGGATAATTCAGAAGGTAAAATGTTTCTCCACAGAAACTGCTTCTATGGTTCGTGATTATCAGGATTTTAATATCAATGTACAAAACAATGAGGCCATATAATTTTTCAATTTTCTCTACAGAATGACTGTTTTGTGTCACCGAATGACGGAAGCCGATTGTTCGGTGGCGCTCACGGCGCCTTTCCTGGAATAGGAACCAGAAGCACGTCTTACAGGGTCACGCCGTGGCATAGCCAATGGCGCAAGAAACCTGCAGGAAGGATGTGCTGTAAAAGGCTTGGGCATCCGGTCACTGTGTTTAAAAGGCTGTCCCGGTGAGTCACCGAGGGAAAACAATCGCAGACAGAATAGCCGAGAAGCGTGCTTCGGCGTTCAGATCCCTACAATTACTGCCGTTATCTGCCTCCATTTATTAACAGCCGTAATAATTATCAGATTCAATATAACTGCAATCATCAACTACAATAAATATCACGTTGGCTTCTCAGGTATAAACGGAACTTTAAATAGATGATCTAAATATGAAATATTTACAGACAAAGAATTATAAGCGAAGAAATTGGATAAAGGCACTGTGTGACAATAGCAAACCGAACGTCTAAACGTCAGTAACCTTTATTACTTCCCTAAATCAACTGCGTACAGCAGTGTTGCATCTAAAGTTTATGATACAATAACCATGGACGCGATTCAGTTATACATGATCGCACTCCCGTAAAATATTTATATCTGTCACTTTGAACTCACAACATCCAGAGCGTTTCTAAACCATAGCTATTGACTTTCCTAATCAAGTTATATATTTATTGACAGCCTATTCTATTTCTTGTGTTATTATCTTAGCTACCTACGATTATATTGGTTCACTTACCTATCGATTTTCTTGCGATCAGTCCCACTCCCTCATTTATAAGGATACAATAAGTTCTTTCAAGTTTCATTATTGCATTCTTTTATAGTTTGAAATATATAATACGAATAGTTGAACTGTTTCATTTATACACATAAAAGACTAAAGCTAATAATAATGTATCAAAAGTGGAAGAAATAAATCATGGTATTTCACAAGAAAGGAAAACTAATGCACCTATTACTTACGTAAATAATTAATGAAACGTCTTAAAGCTGTGTAAAATAATAATTTCCTAAAAATCACTGTCCATACAAGCCGATATGACTCCTCTCAGGGCAACTCAAAGAACTAGAATCAGCCGAAAAATTGTTCAATAACACTCGTTGATCCTTCATTGATCATCCAACATTTTACTCTTGAGTCCCAAAATCTACTGTCCACGCTAACTAAACGTTTGAAACCCCATAGCCTTTCACCTTCCTTCCGTAGAATAAAAGAACTGTTGCTTTAATTAAAAATCTTTTCGTACTTTTTATTGGTAAAATTACCTCGAACCTAAATAATATAAGAGATTGAAGTTGAAGCAAAACCGAGGAGAGTCACGGAGTAAAAAGGTCCATTACAATATATATAGACGAAATTTAAACGAAGAAATACATATCAGATGTTACTATAACCTAGCCAAACAAATATATCATCAAAAAGACGATAAAGTAGGCAAAAACAAAACTACGTTGGATGTTGTAAAGCGAATATTACACCCGGATTTATTCAACTATCAACGAAAATAATAAAATCCAAGTATGCAGGGGAAAGATCCATCTTGGGTATGATGGTAAATTCCCATAATATCCTGGCGCTAGGACTTGACATGCCTTAGGACAATTCAGACGACTTAGGGCAAGCGTTGGGAATGTCAGACCGAGACTTCAACAGGCCCTGGTAGAAAACCCCTCTCCCATGCATGACGCAGTCACGTGATATATAAAATTAGCAAAAATTGGCGGAGTTGAAATTATATCCCGGTGGAGGGGTGGAAATTTGTCAGGCTGGTAGGTGGAAGAGCAATGAAATAATTAGTTCCCGTCTGCAGTTAGAAAGAGGAAGAAGTATGGGAAAGAAGATGTTATATGAATATAAGCGGTAGTTTGGTGATGATAGAAAAATAAGGTCTGGGATATAAAAGAAAGAAAAGGCTGAAGTTTCGATAGTAAGCTCTCAGCAACGACTTGGAAGAGGAAGTTAGAATATGTTCACGATAGTTGGCCCGTCAGCCAACACTTCAGCAAATTTATCAATTTGGTCGAAACGACGAAAAATGAACAGTGGTTACTTTAACGGGACACTGACATCTAGAGCATGTCTCTCAGGCAGCCACAGGAGAAACTTTTGTAACGGCTAGCAATAGGAGATTAATGGAAGAAGAGAAGACGCATACCTGAACAAGCCGCAAAACTAGAAATATAAGCACTTGAATGCTTATCACAGTAAAGCATATAACTGAAATCCTGTTACACTATATGCCCACAGAAAGGGCCTTTGATTTAACCGTTGTATACAAGAAAATATTAATTTGTTTCATTACCTTCCTTTTGTTTTTGTTTTGGTTTTAGGTCTCCCTCTACTGTTCTTACCACAAACGCTTCCCGCTAATGACAATTTCTCCAGGTCCACATTTATGCCATGAGGTTTCCAGGTTTTCTTTTGACTCACCTAATTCTACAAAACAGTCGGCAAACCGTAGGGTTTTTATTTCTTCTCCTTAGAGTATATTTCCTTTTTAACTTTCAACATCGCCTGTTCTACTTATAAGTTAAAAGCATCGGCGACAAATTGCATCCTTGTCCTACTCCTTTCTTTTTACTGCTTTATTTTTTTGATCTCCTATTTTAATTACAGCTGACTGCCTTCTGTAGTGTTTATGGATAAGTTTTCTTCCTTGATATTTTATTCCTATTCTCTTCAAAATCCTTAATAGGGTTGTAAAGATAATTTTCTGTGAAATGATGGGTGGTTAAATTTAATTTATTAATTTATGTATCATTATAATATAATATGTCCAACGTTGGTGAACATTTATAATGAAAATTATTGATTGTGGTAAAGTTAATTTATGATATTTAATAATTATTATAATTTAATGGTATCAATTAGTGGTAGGTTTTTTAAATATGAACAGAAAAGATTAAATTTAAGATTCTGAATATATTAATATAAAATAAGTAGGCATGAGCATTGATGGTAGTTACAAATTATTTAAGAAAATATTACTAAAAACAATAAATTTACATTGGGACTTTAAAAGCAGGGTACTTTGTGGGTTGAACCGAGAAGCAATTTAGATTCTGTTGACAATAGGCCTGGCAAATGTGAACTCATATTTAATGCAATTGCACGATTACCGCGAAGTTTCGGCATCTGCATTCAGGTCTGCATCGATTATGATAATGGTTGCATCGTCGGATGATCCCTGTTCATCAACTTCCGGGCTGAATCTCGGGTACGCAGGGGCAAATCTGGCGGAGACTCCATTATCTCCTTCCGGCGGCTAACAGTTTATTTTTTCGGTCAGCATTTGTTAGCCTCTCTCCTTCACTCAGCGGCTAAAAATTGAACTTTCGCATCAATTCCTTTGTCTCCCAACATATTCTGTTCTTCTTCTCTAAAATGGGAAAGTACATAATTTCTAACCACCAATAATCTGTAATACTCAAATCATTTCTATTGGCTTGCTCTTTAACAATTGCAGCCAATAGGAAAGATTTCAACTGCTTGGCCTAAAAACTGCATGTTTTTTAACGTTTCTCCGTTTTTCCACGGAACTTTCGTTTTCACCAAAAGCAGCCCCTAATTATTCACGGCGATTCCTTTTTCGTGAATGGACTCTCTCCCACATTCAGCCGGAAGGGTCAACCTTTTCTCCTAAAGAATTTGAGTGCCACCCACAGTTAAGAAACGCAGATGCAGAACTTAAAGTTTCATTTCGCGTATTTAATACATTACAGTGTGTTCCAGCTTCCTTTTATAAAGTAACGTTAAATATTCTAGTTCATGTATTAAACTAAATATACAATAAATTAATTTATCCTATCTATAAACGTTTTATCATTTAATTAAATTCAAAACAGAAACCCAAAAATTAGTTATAATTCATAATATTAATCACGAAACTGAAAATCTTAACAACTGATATGTCTTATTTTAAGTCCTTCACAATTTTCTGTATATAACTTAAGTTTTAAACCGTTTTTTTAACTTCCTGTCCACGTATATTCTTCATTAGTTAAAGACGCTAAGATTAGTCGATACGTCTGTAGCTATTAATATTTGTGACTTTTACTCACTCTACATGTAATTTCGTACTATCTTCCATTAATTTTAACAGACGTTAATATCTAGGTTAAAATAATGCATCTCATTACACTGGGTGATCTGAAACACGCTTTTTGTTCATAGTTTTTCTTTAGGTAATGTTTAAAGTATTTAGAGTGTCACGTTCATATTACTTTGTCCTGTTTCAGTAACTGATTTGTAATAATAACTATAAACTGACATAAAGGAGACAACTATAAATATTAGATTATAATAAAAATACGTATATTTATTTTCAACACGACGCAATACGAAATTTTATAAAAATAATTTAGTTTAAAAATTATTATAAAAAGCGTTGTGACGAATTTTATTATCTGAAAGCAGTTAAAAGTACAAAATTAAAGTTGCTCATTATCACACAGTGCTAAACTTGAAGAAATAAAAAAAACAATTCTATAATTTCAAATATTTATAAAAAAACACTTTTACTGGACCTTTTTCTTTAGATTTTGAAAATGCTCCCACTATAATACGACTGAAGTTAATTTAATTTCAGAATTACTAAATTTGAAAAAAATATATCAAAATGTAGGAATTCCCAATATATATTTTTATGCTATTTTGGGAGTACATACTTATGTAAGGAGCTATTTTATTATTGAAATTAAATAGAACGACCTACAGATCAAGATTACAAGATAAACAGTTATCTGCCACAATGAAGATTTTTCTGAATCATTAAATACAGATATAGGAAAACTAGTAGAAGGAAAGCGCTGGCAAGTTTTCCGTAAAAAGTTAATTTCATTTTTTAAAATATATATATATATATATATAAAATACTTATGTAAAAGCAATTTATAGTTACATATTAAAATTTTATATTATTACCATTGAAACCCTTTAATTATGTAACGTTTTAATTATTCAATCCAAATACCTGAATCTTCACTATAATTTATAATGATGAGAAAATTTGTATATTTGATGTGGTCCACGTGATCTTTCCAGTTTCATGAAATGGCACCTGTATTAATTTGACATACCTGGAGTAAACTAAATATTTCATTAAATAAATCGAGTGTATCTACTTGAAAATTTATTTTAAAACTTTTAAAGTGGAACTGTAAGGTTTTACCACCAGCTATCTCGCTTATGTAGATATTATTATTATTTATATAACTAAAGTATCCAAGGAGAGATTTGTTTTAAAACACGTCTGACGTACGGATGTAATTTTGTGAATTTATTGCTAACTTTTTTGGTATAAACGAAGAGATGTAGCTGAAATTTATTTGTATACACGTTTTTCGAGAAGCTCTGAAAGTATTTATAAAGCTGCATTCATGAATTATAGATCGCATAATGAAAGAGAAGAGGTAGTTTTTTTGATTTACATTGATTGCGAGGACCACCCAGGTAGAGCAGCAGCTTCCGACGTTTTAAGAAGAGAGAATCGAGAAATATGTCGGATGGACGACGGGTATTTTTCCCGTGGGACTAGGAAACCACAAACGAATCGAAAGGTGTAACATAATAATGGGCCGCTAACAGCCCTGTAATAAGAAGAGCTACCGCGGATGGAAATCACGTGCATCCAACAATCCGTCTCAACCTCAATTGCAGTTGCGTAGGCAGGCTTCAATACAAAACCTCAAAAAATAATTAACTACATTAACAATCTCATTTAACTCCATTGCATAATATAATCTCCGTATCCTCCATGCGTCTCAACATCTCTTCCCTGTTCGTCTCTTGTAACAATCTTAATTTTTTGAACAACTAATATTCTTTATTTTTTCACTAATAGAAATGAAACAGAAACTAATAATAAAAATTATAATCTATCAAATACATTATCTAAACTAAATATTTAAGTGGTAAACTAAACATTGATTAAAAATAAAACAGTTAATAGATTTATCATCACAGCAGACGACTTGACCAAGTTGTGACTACACCTTGTGAATGTACTCTTCTTTTGGCGTCTTACACTATGAATTTATTTTGCAGCATTTCGACAGAACATAATCTACAAAACCTATGTTTTTAGCTCTATAACACAAATCCTATTAACATTTTTCTTAAATTGAATTGAATTTTACATTTTATATACAAAATACCCCCGGGGATGGAGCAGAACGGAAAATTTGTTAAGTTCATTTCAAAACATTAATCTAAAATCTAAATTCCTTGTTTTAGGATATATTGATACTAGACTAAGTAAGAAATAGAATAAACTAATGTTTTATTCTTTTATGAAGTCAATTTTCTTTTTAAATTTTTTTTTATAAAAATGTTAAAGTATATGTGTCCCGTTCCGCCCCGAGTTCTTCAACGTACCAATACGTTGTTCGTTTTGAATGTGACAAAAAATAATGTCTGAATCAGGTTATGAAATTTTATTTAATCAAAATGTAACAGAATAATTTTATGTGCAACACTCTTGAAATAAATTATATAACCTCTCATTCAATTTTAATATTTGAAAGTAAAATATTTAAGTCATTTTATACCTAAATTAAAAGCCCTTAGAAAGAGAAAATAATTGAATTATTGCGGAAATAGTTAATTTCTATTCTTTAATAATTAATATAATAAATAATATATAAACATAACATAACGTTATACATAAAATAGGAGCACTTAGATATGAATGTATTTTATTCAAACTTATCCAAAATTATAATTTGAAACGTGGCATAAATGGATATGAACTGATAAAACGATTACTGTAATTACTGTACAGATACACAATTACAATATTTTTAACGCCGTTATCCTTTATGTAATCATATTAGATTTTTTGAATTCTGTTTATCGTCGCACCAATAACTAGGTATTTACGGACTTGCGACTTAGGGGACATTTTGCCTCCGTCTTGCGTGGCAGTGTCACTGGCCACTACACCACAAGGCGTCACATATTATATTCATTCTTGGCATTTATTAGCAACCCGCCATTATTTATGTTTTTTTAAGAAAAGTGATCTGAAAATGTGAAAACCCTTTTACAAATCAAATATTTTTGAATAATAATTACAGCTGCTAATATTTTCTTTTAAATTATTTGCCTACTGAATTTATAGCCAAATCAAGATGCATGTCCTCCTAAAATCTACTTGTGTTTCACGTACGAGCAGAGGATTATACTCAGGAAGCGTGCACTGTTCGTCCAACGATGTTGTGATACATACGTTTTCAATTTATAAAAATAAATACACATAAAAGCTGAAACAATAGAGAATTAATATAGTTGATTGTTATAATATTATAAATTATTATTTATTACAGCTATGGGCTGTACCTATTCTTCCTTGAATTTAGGTCTAATATAGCCCAAGTTTTAAATAGTACAAAAGCGTATTACGCCTACTATGTATATCTGTAAAGTTATAACATTTTTGGTCTTGCACCTATGTACACTTTAAACTAAAATGAGTAATAAAATTTTAGCAAGTAAAGAATACCCTTGTGTATGATGTTTAAATATACATTATGGATTCTGTTTAACCGGCAATACATATTGCAGAGCATATTATTCTGAAAGCTCGAGATTGACATCTAGCTTTCCTTCTAGAAAAAATAATATAATGAAAAAAAACTACAAACCGTCGCCAATATATTGCATGGGGGATAGTGCTCTGGCGTAACGTTGGAGGAAAGATGGAGGGGAGCTAGCGTGTAGCGAGAGAGACTTCCACGAGGACCGTCATTTTGACGGTCTGGTGCAGTCATATTTTGTGATACATTGTGATGAGTGAAATCATTGGGAAAACAGGAAGAAAACCTGTTTGTAATACTTGATTCAGGTAGCGGATGCCTAGCCTCAAAACCTTCCCTTGAGAAAATAAGAAGCCGCTGACTATAATGATCAAAAATATTTTGTGTTGGGTGGTAATTTTGGGTCTTTTAATATTAGCACGTCTGAGACTTTCCCAGAGAAAATTCAGTCACCTCTGGTGTGTGTAGTTTCCACGACTCTGGGGTAGACGTGTGAACCTCGTAATGGGAAATCAAAAATCGAAAATGAATTTCTATTGGATAAAGTCGTAGATACTTCGCCTCTTCAATTGATCCCAAGGTTCCGGACAATTCTAACTTCGAGTTTACCGGTGTCGGTCAATTACTAGATAAAACCACAAATCCTTCAAAACCAAAATGCCATAGTAGCCATTGACACCATGATTTTCTATTTGGAAAGTAAAGATCAGGTATTTGAGCCCACTATACCCTGAGAACATGAATCAGTTTACTTTAATTACCTAATTTTATATGTGAGTTCATTTTCGAAATTGGATAAGTTTTTAAAAAGGAGATGGAAAAAGTCTTTTATTTATATTATTTGTTGTTTTCTTTTGTTATATATTATAAATTTTCAAACATTCTTATCAGTTAATCAGTCTGCTCTTATTAAAGTAAATCAGGATACTCTTTAAAACGTTACATACTGCATGTATGTATTAAAATTACAGAGGAAGTTGCTAATTACTGAAAGCTCCTGCTGTATATGACTGACAGATTACATAAATAATTATTTAAATTGTGGACTTAATTAAATCTGCCTGTAAGGTTTTTCTTGAGTCTAAAGTCTAATCATACAATTCAGTCGTTGCAATGATGAAATATATTAATAAACTGTCATACTGATACATAATAATCAATGTATTTCAGTTTGTAAATATAATAAATCCAACATATGTATGCTAATGGAGAATAATTTATTAATTTCCCCATCTCACTTAGTTAACTCAGGTTCATTAATTGCTAGTGACAACCTATTGTGATCAAAGAGGTTTATGAAGCGGTGTCTTATACGGTAATAGCTTTTGGCAAGTATCTGGGGGCTCGGCTCGGGAACAGTTCAGTGAACTTAGTGACGCATCAAACAGAGGACCCAATGAAGGTCAGGCAGAGACCACGTCCCAACATATCTACAAGCTGTGCTATTCAAATAATAATCCTTCCTTTTTTATTCTTAACGTAGGTGATCTATATATTACTCGTTTGAAATATCAATACAGGTCTTATTATTTCGTAGCATAACGTGCACTGTAATGTTTCCAGTTACAGCCAAAATGTAATTTAAAATACGTTGAAGTTACAGACCGTTCAAATTTTAGATCGTGAAATAAATCAGGATACATAATATCATCATACAGAGCATAAGAAAAGAGCTATGACAACGTGACTAATAAAGCTATCAAAAAACAAGTACCATAATGAAAATTAAAAATATTGTAATTAATTATTCGTACCCCTTATACTTCATGAAATAATAAATTTCAAAATAATTGGAAACCATAACTTATGACTGATTTAAGTTTTTCTTTTTAATTCATAAATTTGTTTATTTATAGGTCCTACTCAGACCTTCGTCAAATTATGTAGAGACCATGATGAAACGTAATTATAAAATAATATAATACTAAATTTATTAGGAATAAAAATAACAATAATCAAACTAAGACATAGTTTTCTGACTTTAAAATTTACAATAAATAAAAAGACTGCTAATTAGTCACCATATAAATTTATTAGTATTTATTCAAAAGCGACGTTTCGTCTCATTTTCCAGACTTATTCAGGCGTACAACAAACATAGTATTACAAGAAGTGTAAATATGGCTTCCATGTTACAATTTTTTAATTTATATTTATATATATATAACATGGTTCAAAACCTACAAATTTAGCAATTCATCACATTTACTCCTTGACTCCCTCAGCTGAAAAGATTATTGAATGTACATATGAAGGATTTAGTGTCGCGGACCATCTCCAGCCCCTGACGGTTGTGGCTGAAATGATGTAGTTAAAATGAGTGCTTTCGGCAGTTAAATTTTAACAATGGAGAAGAATATTAAAAAGTTAAATTACCACAACAAAAGAGTGTCGTACATTTTGTTAAAATATTCGTGTTGTCATGAACATTGATTGCATGAGCTACGACAAATAATCCCACCCACTAAGTTTCACCTTTTTGTATAACTTGTTAAAAATAGCCTTAATTGTGAAGTATATTATTCTGTTAAAAATCCATTACAATTAGTAGAAAACCTTTAATAAATAGGGGGAATATTAATTATATTAGGTGGAATATTGATATATTAATAATAACATATTGTAATATAAATAAGAAAACAATTTACTTTTACAAAACAAATATTTACATTAATTTTTAAAATGTTGCTATTTTAATCTTTATGCCGGCTATTCTTTCTTAAATTGAAACTACATATACAATTACAAAAACGGCAAAAAATAATTCATTAACTTTTAATCAATTCCATCTGTAACCTCAGGGTCGTAAATTACAGGCCTTCTCATAGAACAAAATATTTTACGCAAATTTACTCGGACCTAGCAGTACAGAAAATCAACAAGGAGTCACAGGGGAATTAACGTGGCTGCTTAGTGCATATTACAGCTTCTTCCTCCAAATTGGGTCGTCCTCTCTCCAGACCACAGCCGCCACTACTATTATTCTTCCTGTTTCAGGCAGAATTTCAAAATCTCTCTTACCACAATTCCAACCAAGTTTAGCGTAGGCTAGTTCCAAGTGAAATTTCTCACAAAATATGTCTTTCCATCTCTCCCGACTCACTGCTCTCGAAAAATGATCTGCAGGCCTCTTTAAAATGTATTCCCCACTTATTTTGTTCTTATCACCCAGGTGGCAGGGATGGATATTGGGCAATCACATTTATTGTTACAGTTGGGAAAACACCACCCGATGCAGCCAACTCTCACCAAAATTCGGAAACACCCAAGACGACGTAAAGTCTGACTTTTAGTTCCCCTGGCACAAATGCTGTCTCCTTTCTTTCGACTCCACACCGCCAAAAGTTCGAGCAGATGTGTCTGACCGTTACAAGCTTACAAAATTTAAATGTACCTAATGACCATATTTTAGTTTCTTTAGCAGTTGTTTCCTTGTTCAACTCATTAGTTCAAAACAGTTTCAAAAAACGTTGGGAAAATAATTTTTCATGTCTTACTAGCATTCGTTTGTCTGATATGCTTGTTTCACTAAATTTAATTTAGAACTCAACTTATTGTTCAATTAATAATTCTTATTATCACCAAATAAGTGGATCTCCACTGGGCAATCCTTGGTTCCCTTCCTTTGCCGAGAATGTGATGAGAAATTTGGAAACCTTATGTATCTCATTATTAGATTTTAAACCATTAACATACTTCAGATACGGTGATGATATTTTTTGCTTCATTCCAATAACTAAAGTAGATAATTTAATCCAAATTTAAAATAATTATCATCAAATTTTAAATTTTACATATGAAATAGAACTAAATAACTCTTAATTTTCTTGATATTCATATAAAGGTTTTAAATAGGAAAATTATAACAAATTGATATCAAAATTCTAATTATTCCAAAAGAGTTTTCAATTGTGTCCATTCACCCCATTGCTCTTTAGCCATAGTTTAGAATGTGATAAAAAGGCTGTAAAGTTGTCACATCACAAATAACATACTGGGAATCTAAATAAAGATACCAATGTTCTGATATTTATTTCATACCCTATCAATTTCATCAACAAACGTGTCAAAACTAGATTGAATAAAATCAGTTATTCCGACAACAATTCATCCGTTGAAAAGATTAATTTCAGACGAAGAAAATAATTGCTTCCCCAGAATTGTAAGTGAAATGTTATGTATCAGATGCAACCCTCATGCAATCAATGTTCATGATAACACGAATATTTTAACAAAATGTACGATACTCTTTTGTTGTGGTAATTTAACTTTTTAATATTCTTCTCCATTGTTAAAATTTAACTGCCGAAAGCACTCATTTTAACTACATCATTTCAGCCACAGCCGTCAGGGGCTGGAGATGGTCCGCGACACTAAATCCTTCATATGTACATTCAATAATCTTTTCAGCTGAGGGAGTCAAGGAGTAAATGTGATGAATTGCTAAATTTGTAGGTTTTGAACCATGTTATATATATATATATATATATAAATTAAAAAATTGTAACATGGAAGCCATATTTACATTTCTTGTAATACTATGTTTGTTGTACGCCTGATGAAGTCTCAAAAGGAATCGAAACGTCGCTTTTGAATAAATAGTGATAAATTTATATGCTGACTTATTGGCCATCTTTTTATTTATTGTAAATAATCAAACTAGGTAATTAAACGGTTTATATTAATGCCATATTACCGTAAAATAAGTGAAAGACAGAAAAATGCACTAACAAATTGTAATTACCATACTCACTGTTATGAAATTAAATTAATGTTAATGTCTAGACAATTTATGGAATTTGGAGTTAATACAGCTGTGATGATTTATCTTTATAAAAATATGGATGGTTCCGTATCAAAACGATTTCACCGCTCTTTAAGAAACTTCAGTTCCCGTAAAATACGATGATATGTCTGCGATAATGACGGTGATTAAAAATAATTATCTATTTATCTCGACAGAGAAATAAATTAATGTGTTACGAATTACTCTTATAACAGATAAAACAATAAGATTAAACTGTATTGCGCCGACGAAAAAATCCAGGTATAATACTTGGGGATTTCTCGAGCGTAGTTATCTGCTCAAAATATCCTTTTTATTGGACATAAGGCGCAAGCTGATGCGAGATAATAGAAAAACGCAGATGGCGATGATCTAAATTGCGGCGCGTTTATGGCTGCAATCTGTCTGCAGTGCGAGTCCTGCCTTCACGTCCATGAAAGGTAATGGGACCCACAATTACCGGGAAAAGCTTGCGTGATGTAGCCCCCGGCACTAAAAACTTCCTTACAAATTGCTCCTCAGCATGCGACACTTGCTCCATCCACAGGCGAAACGTGTCCGTCGCTACCAAACACCATAACACGGGCTATGTAGGCTAATGTATTCCAACCAGTCATTTCTCAGATGGAACGGTAGCTATGTAGGGTTATCAATCAGTCAAAAATACTAATTCTTCTGAAAAACAGATGAATTTCATTCATCAAATGCTGTTTGTTGGACTGTATTGATATCTTCAAGAACGAAGATTTTCAAAATATTGGGAATCCTTGTCCTTGCAATTCAGTGCACATATTTATTAACGCAATTTGTGATGTATAAGAAAAGTCCAGTCACATCCATTTCATATTGTTTTGGTATATTTTTAATAACCTGCTTGTTATGAAATGAAGGAAAGGAATTATTACAAAAATATGGGAATTAGAAAAATTGCAACAACAGGGGGTGTTTCAGAGTTTCAAAGAAGACATCAAGAGTAGATTAATAAATAAAGAAGAAAGAAAAGATATAGAAGAGAAATGGACACTCATGGAGAAAGAAATGCCTAGGAAGGAAGAATAGTTCAGACAAATATAAAATCATGGATAACACAAGAAATAATAAAAATGATTGATGAAAGGCGTAAATAAAAAAACGCGAGAGATGCAAATGGTAAAGAGCAGTACAGCCGCTTGAATAAACAGATATAAAGGAAGTGCAAATTAGCCAAAGAGGCTACAAGAAAAACGCAAAGCAGATGAAAATTGCATAGTGAATGGGAAAATAGACACTGCTTATAGAAAAATCAAAGAAACATTCGGCGACAGGAAAAAAATAGCAAGAACTTCAGGAGATCGGATGGGAAACCAATTCTAAATAAAGAAGAAAAAGCAGAAAGATGGAAAAAAAATCAAGAAGAGCTGTGTAAATCTAGATCAGTCAGTAATAGAAGAAGAAGATGAGGTGGATGATAAAGTGTTGAGGGACAAAATTTTAAGGTCAGAGTTTGATAGGGCGCTGACAGACCCGAGGAATTGTAAAGCGCCAATAATTGATAACATTCCAGCGGAGAAGCATTATCACGTCAGTTCAGGATAGTTTACAAAATCTACGAAACTGGAAGAGTACCTGAAGATTTAGTAAAGCATAATTATACCCATACCGAGTAAGACTGGGGCTGATAGATGGGAACAGCACTGTACGTCAAATAGATTGCGAGATAGGAGAAGATCAATTTGGTAGGGACAAAAGAAGCAATATTGACTTTGTGACTAATTTTAGAACAAAAGAATAAGTAAAACCCGCCCTAACTTCGTGGCATTTGTAGATTTAGAAAAAGCGTTTAATAATGTGAACTGGAAAACATTTTTAAAGATTTTTAAAAGCACAGAAATAAATGATCCAGAAAAGAGACTTATGCGTAACCTATACAGAAGACGGGCAGCAGTATTGAGATTAGATGATCAAGAAAGAAAGCACAAATGAAGAAAGTAGTAAGACAAGGATGCAGTCTGTCGCCCATGCTGTTTAACTTATATGTAGAACAGGAGATAAAGAAAGTTAAAACTTAATATAGAAAAGGAATCATAGTGCAAGGAGAATAAATAAAAACCCTACATTTTTCCGATGATATTGTAGTATTAGGGGAGTCAGAAGAAGACTTGAAAACCATAACTAATGGCATGAGCGTGGTACTGGAGAAATAGTGCAATATGAAGATTAATAGATGGAAAACCAAGGTAATGGAGTGTTGTTTGGGAAACAGTGGAATAACAAAGGGTATTAGTTTGGGAAGGGATATTTTGACGGAAGTGCAGTAATTCTGCTTCTTGGGAAAGGTAAAAACTAGGGATGGTAGAAGTATAGAATATATAAAGAGTAGGATAGCACAGACAAGGAAGGCTGAAGGCTTTCGTGAAAAAGAGGAATTTACTTCCCGGTACTAAAAGTGTGAATGTTAGAAAATAGTTGCTACAAATGTTCTTATGGTGTGTGGCGTTATAAAGGTGCGAAAATTGGAAGATAGGAGCTGCGGAAAGAGAAAGAATAGAAGCCTTTGAAATGTGGTGATAATAGGCGAATGCTGAAAATCAGATGGGAGAATAGAATCACTAACGAGGAAATTCTAAAGCGAAAAGGGGGAAGAGTGAACAATATGGACGACGATGAGCAAGAGAAGGAATAGATTAATAGACCACGATTTAAGACATGAGGGTCTTGTAAAATTACGGTTAGAGGGAAGTGTGTAGGAAATAACAGAAAAGGGTGGCCTAGGGTGGAATGCACTAAGTAGATTAGGGAGGATGTGGGATGTGTTAGTTATGCGGAAATGAAAAGTTTAGCATGGAGGGTTGCATCAGATAAGACTTGAGGCTGAATAACACAACAACAGCAATATTTTTCAATTTATATTCAGTTTAACCATTTACCATACTCTAGACCTGGGTTTCACAAATATTTTGTCAATCGAACACTTCCCAAAATCAGACATTTTTAGGAACCCATGGATTATATTTTTAAGTTGTGTAATTCCTACTTGTAAATTTTAAAAAATAAATCGTTTTAAAAATAAAAGAATCTCATATAATTTTACATAAAAATATTAATAAAATAAGCTCTTAATGACTGATGATTTTGGGTCCGTGAATTGC
Organism: Eucriotettix oculatus; assembly: GCA_034510155.1. Lineage (NCBI taxonomy): Eukaryota > Metazoa > Arthropoda > Insecta > Orthoptera > Tetrigidae > Eucriotettix > Eucriotettix oculatus. The sequence continues at coordinate 16,554,818 of CM067378.1, forward strand.
ATATCTTTCATCCTGCTTTTCATAACCAACAGATTATGAAAAGTATACTAAAAAATATGAAATGGATGTGACTGGATTTCTCTTGTGCACCACAAATAGCGTTAATAAATATATGCTTTGATTGTAAGGATTAGAATTCCAAATATTTTGAAAATCTTCCTTCTTGAAGATATTAACAGAATACAACAAACAGCATTTGATGAATGATATCGGACAAAATATTTGTATGTTGAATTCTAATATCTATTCTGCAGTTTGACTTCTTTACAGCATAATAGGAAAATCCAGCTTTGCAATAGTAGGTTATAGAAAACGGAAGTAAAACAATATAATCTAGTTTTTAAATATTGGGATACTCTTCTGACTCGCCCAGAATTATTTCTGTATTTGTTTCAAATGAGAGTCACTGATTAAATCAATTAGATTTTAAAGGTCATTTGCATTAAAGCCACTGGTTTAGCTGTCGCGGGAATTGGATTCTGAACCCAGGAATCGTCCTGACTGTTTTTTGGAAAATATTGCTAAAGAGTTGATTTCAAGTTATGTAGCTGTTCTAAAAACATTTTGGAAACCTCAGGATCAACTTTAAAATTTAATTCATTCAAACAATTATGTAAGGCAGGAAAACAATGAAAATCATTAGATTCAACCGATGAAATCGTAAATTATATTTATTTTAAAAAAAGATGCAATTTTATCTCTTCAATTAAAAATTGTAATACTTGTTCCATATAATGATAATTTAATTGCACTTAGTAAAAATAACTGTCGTATATGCAAGTTATATCAACCTTGTAATATTTGTTAAAAATTCAACAAAATATTATCTGAATTATTTCTTGCTTTTATGTTCAGTGCCAATATCATCCTGTAAACCTTTATTTAATCTGAATTGAAATCGTTTTGATTTTACATAATTTATCACTGGCACGGCTTCATTCATAACATTTTGTAAAATTGTGGAAATATTTTTGTTACCATTATGTTTTCTAAAACCATGTTCTGAACCTCATTCGCCGACTTTCTTTTTTTGCTGCTTTGTTAGCTTGCATAACAAGACATAATTAATATGTCTTAACAACAGTGAAATTTAACACCTTAAATAACCAGATTTTTTTTAATGGATCATTATGACTATATGTCGAAAGCTTCCTAAATCGTAAATTAATAGATGCGTTTGAGGCCACATGTGTGTTTACCAGCAAAAATAAAAATGAATGATCTTATCGCACCACTAAAATATTTCTGCGGACCTCCTGTTCAGAACCGCTGCACTAGATGGTGCTGAGAGAGTTTACTTCTTCTACACATGCTTTTCCATGCACTTTTACGTTGGAATGGCCTGATTATCAGTTTCCAGCAGAAATCCCGGTTTATGGGTTTGGCAAGCATGCAACCATTAGTATGTAAATGTGGTTCTTCGCCATTGAGCTTACCTGCTAAGTTTTGTCTCGATTTAGCACAATTATTAATTATTTGTTTATTTACAATCTACAATGGTATTTGAAGGTATATTGTTTATTCATTTTATCCTCTGGTTCGATATTCCTTACCTCTTCGTTACTCGTAGAGGTTACAACGTGACTTAATTACAAATACCACCTACCTAAATAATAATTGTCACTTTTGGTTATTCGCTCAGTTTGCATTCCTTTGTGTGTTGTTGTTGGGGTTTTAAGTCCTTGGATTCATCTGATGCAACCTTTCGTTTATACGGGAAGCATTCTATAATTAAATAGACAAATTGATCTAAAAGGAAAATTGTGTATTTTTAAAAAACGATACTTTACTACTTTCTTACAGAATCCGAAGAAATATTAATTCATATATCCTTGCCATGAACTAATTATTATCCCTGATACAAAAATACATTTTCTCACAAATGTTTTGACCTCCTCAATGTAGCTGAACTTTTCACAATGAAATGGATTGCTGAGTTGATCAAAAATTTGTAAATCATAAAGGGCCAAATCTAGAAGGAAACAAGGATTAGATAGTATCACCCAAATGATGTCCTCAATAGTTTCTTGGATCAGCTTTTGCGTACCCACCTTGCACTTGTCCTTGAGAATGTTACTGATAACATTATGAATTGTGCCAACACTTATTGCAACTGTTATTGTAATATACTCCACAGTGATACGTCTGTTTAAAGGAACAATTTCACCAATGTGGGTTACAGGAGAAGGTGTTAACACTTAGACTAGCCGACCAGGACCTTGCGCGTCAGTCACTGAATTTCTATCATTTTTCAACGTTTCTATTCAACTATAAAAGCTTCCGAGAATTATACAACTTTCACCATATTTTATCGCCAAAATATTTGATACGTGGTTAGACGCCAGCAGAATGCAAAAAATGAACGCTACCAACGAATGTGCAAGCGTATAGCAGGCCCTCCGTCGATAAACAGAATCAAGTGATCTCAGATCTTCCCAGTGATACGAACCTAATGCCTTCAAAGCAGCAAACATCTCCTACGAAAGGGGTTCTTTTACATCAATCTGTATCTTTAATTGTTGAATGATCCTCGTAATTTTACCCGTGTAGGTGAGTTTTTGGCACTGGTGCAACATGCATTCCAGTCGTCCTTATTTAGGAATTGAAATCCAGAAGGCTCCCAAATTTATATTTAAGGATAAATTTAGTATTTAGAATGGTAGAGCTTAGTTAATGAAGGTGCTCATTCAAAATTTTGTAATTTTGAGTTATACAGTTGAAATGATTTTTCTGGAAGTTTTCTATGATTTACAATACTACTTTTCATGGAAACCTCGGTAATTTATGAGATATTTTTCGTGAAAAATGCGTTAATTCATCAAATGTAGGAAAAGGAGTCTGCAAGAAGGTGTTATCTCATAGTTTACAAGCAGGACAGGGTTAACTTAACAGTTGGCACCTTCTTGCATCTGATCGTAAGTAGTAATAATAAAGTAAAATCAAATTTCCACCTCTGGACAGAAAATGAAGGTAAAAGGGGAGTTCTGAAGCAGCAAGTTGTTTGATGACTTTTATAGAAACAGCCCCTAAGAAGTCTAGGAATTTTATTGCTTGGAATAACTGTGCACTGGCCAAAATAAAAACTTTTTCACAAATTGTTCTTTCCAATGGTTGATTCTGAAGAGTTTTCTTGGCTGTATACAATAAAACCCAATTTTCCATTAGTAGGACATACTTATATAGAATTTGCTGCATTTAAAAGAAATTTCGTAAACATAGCATTATTTACAGTAATTTGGTTATCTAGCCATTATAAAGATCGCCTGAGGGAATACTACAATTAATTTCACAAGGATGGAGACAAGTTCCTGCAAATTAAATATTTACCTAATCAGCTCAGATTTTATATTAGGAATACTGTTAATGAAACCAATCCAGCATATTTATCCAGTTTTTCGGGGATTCCCTCAGACTCTGCAGAGGGGATATTAATTTTGTCAATTGTTAACATGAATAATATATGTTCCTTTATTTCTGCCAAATACTTGAGACAAAATGAAGTTATATTTGTGTTAAAGAAAATGGTGTGAGTAATTTGTGAATTTATAACTTTTAAAGTACTATTTTAATTAGAGAATTATCTATTAATTCCTTATATAACCAGTTACATTTTTATTGCTAAGAAATTTAGTATTCATAATATATTTCATCAAAAACTTTCCTAAAATGTTGCCCAGCGTGGTTTTAACACCTTCTTGCACTTTTGTTCATGAAGTATACATACAGTATTCGGTGTTAACTCAGCGACTTAACACTTTCTTGCCTAAAAATATTTTGTAGTTATATTAAAATTGTGAGCACAGATAATGCACCAATCTCATCAGATGATAAATAGAAAGAGGGATATTCAGAAAAATAGAATTTTCTTTTTGGAACAATGAAAAGTTCCAAGCCAATTTACAAAACCTTTCCTATGGCCATTTTTTGAGTTAGCACCTTCTTGTACTAAGCTGTTCAATTGTACAGAGTTAAAATATTAAGTTCGTTTACAAGTTATTGTTATTTATTGTGAAATTTTGCCACCTCCATAAATGCCACAGCGCGGGTCGCCTAACCGTCCTAAGCCATTCCTAAATATAACTTGATTCTGTACTTTGTTCTGTATAATTTCTGGGTTTTCTAGTTAAGTATAATACCAAATATGCAATTTGAAGCAAAGACAATAACTATCTCGTGAGGCTATCTCGATTGATATGCCAATTCTGGCGTCATTGAGGAACCAATTTGTAACCTTGAAAAATGGAATGCAAGATAAGAGTCTGTAATGGTTAGAAATGTTTCATTCTTGGATGAGGTATGTTGTACATTGTTGTACAGGTTTGGCTGAGGACTACCCAGAGTTCTGCTGATCTAGTTCTTGCATTTATGGACCAGCAAGGTCTGTCATAATATTTTGAACTTTTAGTTGTACTTGAAATAGACGTGAGTGAATGCAGGTGAATGGGAGGCCGCAGAAGAGCGTATTTGATTGGCCGGATGCGTGGCGAGTGTCACGTGCTGCTGCTCGCTCGTACCTGCCCGTGGTGTTTGTGTACGCTGGCGAGCGATGACTCCGCGGTCACCGGCCGTTCACTGAACCCACAGCGCGCCTCACGACTTTTAAAAAAGCAAGCTTGGCCTCCCCTCCCCTCCCTTCCCTTCCCAACCCATCCCATCCCATCACGATCATTTGTATCTCCCTCCACGACTCTCGGATCTCCCGCTCCATTTGCTCTGTTTTGCATACAACGAGCTCCTCAGTGACATAATACCACGTTGTGCTCTAATTGCCGCAGCAGTCCACATATTGTCGGTGTTTCTCTCTCTTCTCCCTGAATTCTCCTCGGCCTTGTGCCAAGCCGGAGGATAATGAAGCCTGCGAGAGACGTCAAGATATTACTGAGAAGGGAACACCCAGCAAATTGCCGGGTCCGACGAACGCACGCGCAACTGCGGTGCCTTCCAGGAGAGCAAAATTCGACTCGAGATTCGTATCTGTTTCGATCTGACCTCGAACACCTAACATAACCGTGTGTATACAAACGCGTTAATTGAAAATATGCACGCTTTATGGTTGTAAATAATATGGAACACACGATCCCATGATGATCACGACTTTGAGCGTAGCGGTGGATCAAGTTCTTCTCGCTGTGATACTGATTACAGTGGACCGTCGGGAAATAAACTTAATTCGTTCCTGGTGTCTGTTCGTATTCTGAATTTAAATCTATTTCTCACTGAAATTCGTGTAACCTCAAAACATCTCTTCCAATCTCAAATGGGGAACTTGCATTTCAGTTAGGTTTTTACAATAAAATAAGAAAATGTGACTAATTCACAAATAATCTTCCGCAATTTTTCTTTCAGATCACTCTTTTTCTCAAAGTATTCATGAAATAAAGAACGGTCTCTGCGAATCTTACTTTCAGGACGTCATGGGATTGCCATTCAAAGGCTTAATATCACAGAGAAAAGGAATAAAATATCGAGAAAGAAGAGTTATCCGAAACCGATATAGAAGGCAATAAACTGTAATTATAAATGAAGGTCAAGAAAAAATAGCACAAATCAAGAATGGAGTAAGACAACGACGCAATCTGTCACCCATGCTCATTAACTTATACATAGAATAAGCGATGAAGAAAGTTTAAACGGAATAAGGAAAAGGAATCATACTGCAAGGAGACTTAATAAAAACCCTACACTTTGCCTATAATATTGTAGTGATAAGCGAGATAAAAAAATATTTGGAAACAAAAAATGGCATGAACGTGGTCCTGAAGAAAGAGTTCAATATGAGGATAAATAGAGGGAAACAGTAGAATAACAAAGGATGTTAGATTGGGAAGGAATATATTGACGGTAGTTAAGGAATTCTGCGGGTTACAGGAGAGATAGTTCAATGTGAGTATTAATAGATGGAAAACCAAAGATAATGGAGTATTTATTGGGAAACAGTGGAATAACAAATGGTATTAGATTGGGTAGGGATATTTTGACGGAAGTGAATAAATTATGCGAATTGGGAAGCGTCATAACTAGTGATGGTAGAAGTATAGTGGACATAAAGAGTAGGATAGCACAGTCAAGGAAGGCTTTACTTACGGATAATATAAGTGTGAATATTAGGAAATCGTTGCTAAATATGTTTGTATGGAGCGTGGCGTTATATGGGTGGACGATAGGAGTTGGGGAAAGGATAACAATAGAAGCCTTTGAAATGTGGTGCTATAGGACAATGCTGAAAATCAGACTGGTGGATAGAATCACAAACGTCGAAGATCTAAACAGAATAGGGGAAGAGTAGACAACATGGAGGACGTTTACCAAAGGAAGGGATGGATTGAAACTGATAGCTGTAATGAGAAATGTAGGTCAAGAAAGGAAAGCAGAATTAAAGACAAGGATGTAGTCTGTCGCCCACGCTCATTAACTCATACATATAACAGGCGATAAAGAAAATCAAAAAAGAATATGGAAAAAGGAATCGTACTGAAAAGAGAAGAAATAAAACACTACGTTTTGCCGATATAATTTGTAGTGTTAGAGTAACCAGAAGAAGACTTAGAAACTATAATAAATGGCATGAAGAGATGATAAAGATAACAACATAAGGATTACTAGAGGGAAAACCAGGGTAATGGAGTGTATTATGAGAAACAGAGGAATATAAAAGGGTGTTAGATTGAAAAGGGATATTTTAAACGAAGGTAAGGAATTTTGAAGCAAAATAATTAGGAATGGTAGAAGTATAGTAGACATAAAGAGTAAGAAAGGCTTACGCTAAAACGAGGAATTAACTTACGACTAATATAAATACTGGGAGACCAAAAATCGAGGTGGAATCTGGTTTCTGAGATCCAGGCAGTACTAATATAAATATTAGGAAATCATTATTAAAAATATTCGTATGGTGTGTGACGTTATATGGCTGACAGTCGGAGTTGCAGAAAGGCGCTTGACGGAGAACTCACGGTGATTGGCATACAATCGCCACGTGAGATAGATTTATCCTTTGGAGGGGGAATATACGGAAGTGACCTGCGAAGATGACGGGTAGAAAAATAGTCGGTATAATGTAAGGTTTGCCAGATAGAGGAGAGTATGAAGCGTGGATTGATCATTGGAGGAAGCAGTGGGCAGTATAGTAATGGTAAACCGGGGGACAAGATGAGGAGCTACAGGAGAAGTATAGCATGGTAAAACGTCGGAAAAAAGGAGGAAACAGCGGACCAATATTAAGTGATGGCAAACCGTCGGCCAATTCGAGGAAGCAGCGGCATGGTGTGAGACATTCGAGATAGCAGCGAAGGAATAAGGTGTCAACAACGAGGGAATAAGAAGGAAGTCCAATCACCAGTTAACCCGCACCAAGACGCACAGGCAAACAAAACAGGTTCGTCCAGTGAACGGAAACTGCTGCACGTGGTTACCCAAATAATAATCTAACCCTGAGAACTTTAAAATCGTCCCCTTTAATTATTTATTTTTTTACTTGTAATCTTCGCGCAGGACCCCATTTAAAATTATTGTGTTTTTTTTAAATAAATGATTATAGTGAATCCTAATCTTAAATTCATTAAATAATTAATGTAATCCCCCCATCATTTACAAAATCCTAGGATAAGAAGACGGGAATGCTGAGTCCGCATAGAAAACCCCAATCTTGTTGTTGAAAGAGCGTCAGACAAGTATCGAAAGCTCAACTTACCTAGAGCTAGTTTCTGAATTACATTCAGGCAAATGGCGGGTACAATATCTTTCAATATGGCCACGTAAGGCTACAGCCAGTTGAAGGCCTTGGTTTACCAGGATGACTGCTCGACTGCCATGTTTCATGACGTTTCAGAATTTTTCCGAATGGTACATGGTTTGCTTAGTGATTATCATTCTCCCTGTTCTTTTGATTTTAACCCCGGACATTTACAGTGTTAAACGGTTATCGCGATCCTACAGCAGGCCGGTCAATTTATTTTTTCAATATATAAATAAACTGCTCACGAGACAAGAAAAAATAATAATCTCCTTATTCGGTTACAACAGCAGGTGAAACCAGTACATTCATCTCAATTTATCTCAATATCCTGAATTCCTTCTTATAAATAAAATTTACAGTTTATATGTATTTCCGTTAGTACATACGTATGTATGCTCGTATGATCCGCGGTCATATCCAATCGCGTGTTGAAATTTTAACACAGATTCCTTGCGACTGGGAAACAGCACTGCGAAGGTTAATCACGACTACCTTAACTATGGAGGGATTAATGAAGCGGTATTTTTTATTAATGTGAAATCGGTACTTTTGTGCGTGGAATTCATAATTTTTCGGGGTCAATTACTTGGAGTATGCTTCTCCCGATGTGGTTTATTCCATTCGGCATTGAAGTGGACCACCCCTAGGGCTAGGCGTGGTGATGACCATCATGCTCCAATAAACCTTTCCTTTCTCCCAGCACTTTTAAAAAATCGTACAAAATTTTCTAGCGTTGCAACATGAATTCAGGGATAAGAGGACTGAAATTTGAAATTCCTGTAAATGAAAAAACAACTGAACTTAAATTTTGACTGTGTATCAACAACGCATTTATGTAGCAATGTACAAAAGTTTGTTTCATTAAATTTGTTTTTTGTTGAAAAAATTTTAAAATTATTTTCAAAATTTGGGACTTTTGAAAATGTACCTTGCGTTATGTACTTGAATATATTTTAGCTTTTTTACATTAATATGTAAGACTGGCCCTTGTTATGAATTGACAGTATTATTTTGCAAATGGAATTAAACTGTGGGAAGAAAATAATTTTTTACTAAGAACTTCATGCGGTTTTTAAAAAATTGGCACTTTTCATCACCTAAATTACTTAAAAAAACTAGAAAATGAATACTATTATTTGAAGTTATTATCATTTAAATTATGTACAAAAAGAATGAAGACAAAATCTTAATAATTGTGACTTATAGAAGGTTTTTGATTTCAGAAATTATGAAACTAGGAAAAACACTGTTTTTGAAGAAAAAATGTATTAATTTAGAATAAAATCCAATTAAAATGCCCCTGAGCCTATTAAAATGACTAAATGGACTTAAAATATTTTGCTACATGTTCTGTAAGGCTTATAGGCATATTAATATGAAAAAATTAGAAAATTTATTTTCTCCAGATTTCAGTCTCTGTGTCCCTTAAGTTTATATTTTATATCGATGTCTTTCAACCGCTACAAGAAAAGCTTTGTCCCACTCTTCTGCGATAGGCTGTCCAAGAGTTTGTAGAGGTTCATTAATTAATTAATTTAAAAAACATAAATACAGATTACTAATAGTATTCGGGTAGGTTTCGAAGGGTTTGCACTGTCTTTCGTTAAATTTTCAGACCATTTAAAGCAACAGTTTGAAATCTATGAGTTTTCAAAGTAGAGCTATATGAAATAAAGACAAAAACATCCTGCCTTTTTTTCAGTTTCTCGCCAAAACGGAAGCATAAGATGGTTTTAAATTTTTTCGTATTACATATCATAAAATGAAATTACATTCTTTAATGAAAAATGAGACCTTTTACAATAACGTAGGTCAATCCGAATGGGCATACAAACTCAGGGCTCTACTATTTTGATGACGACAGTAATTCAATTGTATCCGGGTAAATATTGTATTGTATTTATTGATAGTCTACAGTTGGGCGCAAGCCCGGTGGCAGATACAAAATGAAATTTCTTAAACATAAATACTCCCAATCTAAAGAAAAATAATCACAGTCCTTTAAAATTTCTATAGCCCTGAAAGAAAAGAGACAAAAACTAGAAGAATTATATTATCTTCACATTTCACTCTTCATATCACTTTAATTTTTAAATTAGAATATGCATTTATACTATTCAAAATACCCACTTCACTTCACACGTTTTTTGAGATTTGTCCTGAATTTATTTTCCTGAAGAGGATTTCCTCCAAACACTCCCACAGGTAAATTATTCCCGTCGTTGATGGTCCTACTTAGGAATGAGATTTTGCCAACATCTGTTTTTTGCTTTCAACATTTCACTTTTAATTGATGATCCAATCTACCTATATAAATGGGCTTTTTTAGTTTGGAGCTAATTCCAATTCATGGTTTTTGCCCCGTATAAGCTTTGAATAGCAAAGTCAGGCTTGCTTTCTCCCTCGTTTCTGACAGTATCTCCCAACCTAGCTGTTCTACTTTTTCATTCCTATGACCCGGTCCTATAGGGATCCCAAGATTAATCGAACTAAGGACCTTCCCTTTTTTAAGTTCCTCATAATGAAATGTAAGGAATTCCATGCTTTTCGAGCCGTGAAATTCACCTGTTCCTCCCACCCAATTCTGTTGTTCAAATATATCCCCAGATATTTGCAGCTCGTTACCCTTGAAATTATTTCGCCACCTATTCCATATTCTATCTCATTTAACACGGTGCGTTTTGTAACCGAGATTGAGCTACTTTCCTTTCCATTAATTTTTATTTTATTTTTATGAACCCAGCTATTGACTTAATATAGTTCTTCTATTAATGATATATTGTCTTGCTCGTTCGTTATCTTTCTGTAGATGATGCAGTCGTCAGCGAAAAGCCTTACCACTGACTTAAATTCAGCAAGTCATTAATAAATGTTAAAAGCAGTATGGCCCGATTACTGAGCCTTGAGGAACTCCCGACGTTGCAATGCCTGAATCCGAAAATTGTAATCCGATTTTGTTTTTTTACGATCTATCGTTTAAAATATTTTCTACCCATAGTACCACTCTTTATTCTATACCTGTTTTATTTAATTTATCCAATCAGATATCATGAGGAACTACATCAAAGGCTATAGCGAAGTCTACGATAACCCCATCTATTCTATCCCCATTATCAACTTCATCTTCTTACTCCTGAAATATATTTATCTTTTGGCTTTCGCACAAGAACCCCTCCCGAAAACCAAAATATAAGTAAATTGCCTATTATCGCCAGCACATAGCAAAATTATTTATAAATATACGTGTATAATATAAATTTATATAAACTATTAATTGAAGGCCTTGAGAACTTCAGTTTATTGACAAACTTTTTTTCTTTTGATTTAATAAGTAGTACCTCGTGCATCATTTTGAACCAAAAATGTACGAAATGTCGTAACACTATATTTCTATTACATTAATTTCTTGTTTTATTTGTTAATTTTTCTGATTTAAAGCCAGTTGATTTATGATAATAATTCTTGTTTGCTGTTTTTTAACTGGCAGTCCCTTGTGTTTTGTTTTACCTTTATCCGAGGCAATGTGGGAAAGCTCTCTCTCCATGCATTCCGTCCCATGAACTGAGAGCCCACGAAATTAAAAGAGACGAAAGGAATGTTGGATTCCAACAAAGCAAGAAACCAATGTCAGAATATTTGCCTGATAGGAGAGGAATGAGACACATGACAACTACGAGGCCCACGAAACAGACATCAAATTTCTTTCGTAGCGAGAAAGAACGAATTTTAATTGGCATTTGTGTTTTCGGAGACCAGCAGCAATTAAGCGAGGCGTGAGAGTTGTCCCCTTCAGATAGCAGATACGGGGAACCTTGAACGCAACAATCGCGCTCTTAGTTTTGTTAGCAATTACGCGCGCACTTTTTATTCCCTTAATTGGCCGCACCATGTTTATTACGGCGATTGCTGGAGCGAAACGGAGTCATTAGCTAAGTTGCCATTAGATTAGGACATCCCTTTGGAGATGGTACGCATATACGGAGGCTTTTCGTTCGTTTTGTTTGGTTTTTGCACTGGATACAAAGCAGGATATAAATTTCGATCGGTGCAAATTAAATTCTACTGAATCTTAATTAAGAAGTATTGCTCATTGGACGTATTGCTGATTAGAATGGTATGTGTGTACTCAAGTTAGGTCAGAACAAAAGAAAGCTCCAATACTACTGTTGGATGCTGCCTATCGTCAGTACGAGGAGTGTCCAAAAGTAATGCACAACATTTTTTTGAAAATTTCATTTTAGTACTGAAGCTATATTTACCGTGTGTAGATGTATCATTTAGGAACAATATTTCATTTCATTGACATAGTCCACGTACCGCTTAATTGCCTTAAAACCATGAAACTAGGTATAGTCTGGATGAGCACGTATGAACCACTGTTTTGGCAGCGTTAACTGACAAGTAATCTTCTGTAATGAGTGTATGTGGCAGACACCATTTTATTTCGCCACTCGGTAAAAATTCCCCATATTGGATACAGCAGTCCAAGTAAACACCAAGGCGGCATAGAGGCGAGTCACTGGGTTTCATAACGTGCCAAAAATAACGTTCGCCGACTTAAAAATCGGGTACCAGAGTGCAGTTTATTGACACCGGGAATTTTGAAAACCGCATCCCCTTCCAGATATTAGGGAGAGAAACCGTGGGCCAAGCTGAAATTTGATTGGAGGCTGAGGATCAGGTGATCCCCCATGCATCTCATGTTGGGGTGAATGAAAGAGATTACCTGCGATATGGATGAGAGAAAATTGGTCAGTTGGGCATGGAGAATGCAACAAGTAGATCAGGAGAGTGCGTGGTAGTCTGAGTCACGACACTAAAGAAATTCGTCAGTCAGGAACGAGCTTTGAAGTAATCAGGTGGACAGAAACGGAGGAATCTTGCTGGCGTAACAGAAGGATGTCCCTACAACGAGGCGAACTGCAACAGGTGGAGTAATGTTCAAGTAATTTCCCAGAGCCCAGGAACGATCTCCAGAGGTGACCAGAATTCGTGGAAAACGGACCTCAAGATACCAGCGTGAACAAAGGACGAAGCTGCTTACGACCCACAATAAATGTCATGTGTGTTAGTGCCAATATCGAAAAGTGCGTGATGACGATTTTGTTGCTGCATGATAATCCCAAAAGAAATGACTCTTAAGTAGATATAGTCTTACTAAATGCAACTGAGCAAGCCATGGTAAATTTCTAAATTGAACCCTAAAGTTTGGTGATTATTGATGATTTATTTAGTTTTCTGTAAATAAATTTCATTTGTTTTAATTAATTTAATCCGCGATATGATAACTTCAGTTTACACAGAGATGGTAATCACGTGAAGCCAGGTCAGGACAGCAAGACGATCCTAAAGTCGAACCATAATTTTTGATCTCGTCAGGCATGTAACTGTGGACTGGCGTGCAACAGCAAAATATCCTGCCATACCCTATGTTGGCGAACACGATTCATTCGAGCCTGAAGTACCTTTAGACTAGGCACATATCTGTCAGAGTTGATGCTGGCTCCAACTGGCATGATGCACAGAAGCAAGAGTCCTTGGGTACTGCAAAACACCAAAGCCATTAATTTTTCAGCTGATAGTGCGGTTTTTATTTTTAAAACGAATTTGTTTGATGCCACTCTATTGATTGACTCTTCGTCTACGATTCAAAATGGTTCAGCCTGTCACAATTGTTGCAGAAAAGTAATCGCTTCCATTCCTCTTTCGTTCCAAAAGTTCGCTGCACACCCTGTTCTTCGAGTTTCTTCACCCCCCTCCGTCAACATTTTTTAGAGTCCACCTGGTACTAACTTTTTTCAACCCCAAATCTTTCAATAATTTGCAAACAATTGCTTCTCGTATTCCAAGTCTGAATGACAATTCAATCTCTGTGATGCGATTGTCAACTGAAAAAATTGACGTTAATACACATTGTCAGAATTTAGTGTGGTGTGGGGTCTGCCGCTGCGAGGAGTGGCCTATAAAATAGGCATGCATCTTTCATCCAGTAATTTGTCCACCGACAATTTATACTACGATCGACAGCAGCATCTCCTTATACATTTTCAACCTTCCGTGGATGTTTCCCACCTTCTGGTCATCACTGAACAGGAATTTGGTAATAGAAAGTTGCTTTTGATAAATGACAGTTCAGCAGCCATTCTGGAAACACGTTTATGACAGATCCACTCACGGAAAAGGGTTCAAATAAAAAGTATGTAACTTTGAACTCCGAAATTTGAAAACGCAGAATCAATCAAATAAAATAGTGCGCATTAGTGACCCTCTTCTAACTCTTGGTTGTTAACTCAGCAACAATCGCAGATTAATGTTGGAATATTGAAGTTTGAGACGCTGTAGCATCAGTTCATCTGTGTACGATACGACTGGAATGATGGTGTCCGCAATGACGTATTAAACTGAGTTGGTTTTGTATTATTCAAGTAACTGACTGCTTCATCATTCTGCAATCTCTTCAATATTTTCATATTTGTAGAATTGCAAATAATTACAAATGCAATAATTAAAATTGTCTTGTCCAATAGAACATGATATTTAAATTATGGTTTGAACGTTGACAATATTTCTTGATTCTTCAACCGTTGAAATTTTGATTTTAATGAGCGTTTACGATTCCTCAAATTTCCATTAAAACTAATTATTTTAAGAAATAGTAATTTTTATTAGCCAAATTTAGATTTTTTCTTTTTTCAACCAATTTCGATAATTTATCCTAAAATTCATAACAGTCGCCTTCAAGGCTAATTTCAAATTCTTCTCCTTCGAAACAAGTTTCGGCCGATTCTTTTCTCTGAAGTGAAGTAGATCTTCTTATAAAGTTATGTCACTGAGTTGACCTCAATATTGCGTTTACATTGTAATCTATGAAAATGAGTGTATTTAAAGATACATTCTTTGTGTAAATTGAAGCCACGGACCCATTCAATAATCCTGTGACCTCCGAAACTTTTTTTTGATTCCTCAGCCATTCAAATTTATGTTATTACCTCATTAGTAAAGCATCTCTCGAACATTTTAAATTTTTACTTGTCAGTTCTAGCCATTAATTAAAATTGACAATATTGAAAATTTGGTCAATAGTTTCTTGCATAGTCACCTTCAGTGGACGTACTGGAAGAACTTCAACATTTGTTGTTGTGGTATTCAGTCCTAAGACTGCTCTGATGCAATCCTACATATTAACCTATCTTACGCAAGCCTTTTCATTTACGCATAACTGTCACTTCCCACATCCTCCCTAATCTCAAATCAAAATAGTCCAAAGTCCATCATGATCTCTGCAATTTAATGTTTTTCCTTCATGTTTTCCTATACCATTCATCCTATTACCATGAAATTTTGGTATAATGTAGTTTTGTACCCAGAGAAGGTCTTTTGGCCGCCCTCTTCTGTTCTTACGCCACACACTTCCCTCTAATGCTAATTTTACAAGACTTAAAATTAAATTTATATTAAATCGTCTGAATTTTAAATGTTATAAAACTCTGTGGCAGATGTTCCACAAGTTTCACCAAAATTAAATCCTGCAATTAATCATTGAAGGAAACTGTTCTGTTCGTTTGAAAATAAAACAAATGAGGTACTTCTATTAAAAATATGAAACGACGCAATAGAAAATGGAAAATTTCTCAGAAATAAACTTGTTTAAATTTTAACAACTCAATCTCTTTGTGTTGGAAAATCGCTATTAACGTAGCAAGTATTAATTGCTAAATGAACTCGAAACACATGCGTATTTATCTACTTAAACCACCACGCAGAGCTTGGAAAACTTTTCCAATCATAAATAAAATCGAGCATTTTCTACAATTTGTCATACGTAACCAATATTTGGAGAACCGAAAGACACCTTTCGATGATCTTTTTTTTTTGGTTCTGGCCAATCGTAGTAAACACCACGCACTCGAAATTAAAATTTCTTCACTTTGTTAATATCATGGAGTATTTTCACTGCATGTTGTTTGTGCTCACTAAATCCGACGATTACAATCTTGTGTCAAGATTTTCATCGTACCCTGAATAAGAGGTACTACGGTGAGAATGGCCATGAAAGTTTCTCCCGGGACATCAATATTGAATACCATAAGTAAATATTAATTAAATTGAATATAATAGCATATTAAACCTTAATAAATAAGGGAGGTTACGTCAACTAGTATACAGATTTCAAGGCACTGCTGAAATTATTTGTTACGCGAGGCTAATACGTTCCGCGCTCAAGAGACGCCTCGGAATTGAAAAGTACTTTTATCCACATTGTGTCTTATCTGAGAAGAATCACATAAGTAGCACTAAACACAAACGCAGCTTATCGATGCAGCATCGCCGGAAACATTTTGCTTTGAAACGCCGAGCATCCTGCCACGTGCCTCTGGCTTCTTCACAGTGCCGCTCTGTTTGCGTCCTCACAGCTGGAATGCTGTCAAATGTATCTTCCACATTCAGATATGAAACTGATTGAATATGTAACTGCTAAAGGGTATAGCAAAGAAAACTTTACCGTTTAAAAATGGATTAAAAGGGAAAACGGTGACTCAAAGTCAACACAAGAAAATACTTTAAGAATAATTCTTGGATTTAGGGTTATTTGAATCAGTGGATAAATATTCTAATGAAAAACCCTTATGTCAAGGATAATATTCAACATATATAAATAAATAAAAAGTTAGGTACCAGGCTTATGAGTCATATATCCCGAATTTCACAAACACACCATGAGTTATGAGGTGTTCTAGTTTCTTAAATTGTACGTCCGATTTCCGTAAAAGAATTGTATTTTTCAAAATATATTCTGTCGATCTTTTCAAAGATTTAGGGTCATTCCATCCACCCCTTCTCAGATCAAAACCGTCCAAAGTTCATCATGATCTCTGCTATTTAATGTTTGTCCCTCATGACTTCCTAAACCATTCATCCTATTACCGTTAAATTTTGATATAGTGTAGTTTTCTACCCAGAGAAGGTTTTAGTCGATCTTTGAAGATTTAGATTCCTCCCTTTCCCCTTTGAGGCCAAAGAGGGTCTTGCAATAAAGACATATAGACATTACAGACGTGTAGATTATGACCTGAGATAATTAAATTGCTGATTAGAGTGAAATAATGCTTAGGTTTTAACTAGAACTGGATTTAAGTAATGATTATTTTAAATTAGTTATTATTAATAATAATAGAAAATGTTTTGTAGGATTACGACTCGGACGCTCAAGACGGATTTTTCTGCGAGTCACTAGACCCGGGCAGCAGACACTCCATTTTATTTATCGTAGATATGTATGTACATAATTTTCGAGTTCCTTCCTTCCCCCTTTCAGGCATAAGATATGAAAAATTTAAAACTGGATACATTACTCTCTTATGTAACCAACCAAGCAAGATATTTATCAACTGCGTCATTGCGACGGCGACGACGACAACTTTCGCGAAAAACAATATTAATTTATTAAGTGTTAGTTGTAAGTAACCGTTATTGCACATTTCATGGGCTACATCAGAGTAAACACATTATTTTCAGACCCAAGAGAACATATACGACATGTGTGATATAATACATTTAAATAGTATTTTATTCACGTTCTTATAGTTTTAATCAGTAAATAAATATTTAAAATGGTTTATAATCCACATGGTATATGTTGAGGTATATTATATAAAGACCAGTGCTATGATATGAATCTAGATTTATTATTTCACTGTAATCAGAGTGAAGAGAAGGTTAAAATACATTTACCTTCTAAATATAAATGACTGTTTGACAGTTGTTTTTTTGACTCGAACGAGGTACTGTGTCATGGCGGTTGCTGCGATGAAATTCAGCTCTTAGAAAGTAGGCGGCGTGAAAATTTTCGAAAATATTGCGCGCTTGCTTACGTTTAAGCACGTAGTGACAAACAGATGACTGTCAAATTAGCTTTTGTTGCGGGTTAACATGAATAAATTCCTGGGCCACGACCAGCCAAACAACTAGTCTATACCAATTACTGTCCATATGTTTGTATCGAGTAGACTCCGAGACGGCTCAACGAATTTCAATCAAAATTTGAGGATTTGAAACAGGAAATTTTACAGAAGTATTCGTGCATGTTTCATTTCGATATATTGCAGACGATATTAATATAATATTTTTATAAAACATTCTACAAGAAATGGTTATTTTAATTCGCACGTTAAAATCGCTAATGTGGGTGTAGATTGCCCATATATATGTTTATGCTCCGAAATACCATAACGGATTTCAATATAAACTTGAGGGATTGAAACTTGAAATTTTAACTTCAATTTTCGTGTTTGTTTCATTTCGATATCTTGCGGAGTTCAGAAAATATTAATGTAAATATTTATAAACACATTGAATTGCCGCACGAAAGGTGGCATGAAAACCAGCTACGAGTTAAAAGTCCACTTAGGTGCTCTTATACCAGTCATCCCACTTACTACGTTATTTATAAACGTAATTTTGGCAGTATGAGAGGGAGTGATACTCGGGGAGCGAGCATTCTCACTCCATTTGTTGTTGCAAAAGTGTGAAAGCAGGGCATGTTAAAAAACAACTGCGAGATTTAAGGTTTGTCGTGTAGCGATCGTAAATAAATGTACCGTACTTTTTATATATTCATTAAATTCAACTTTATCACAATTATGTGCCTGTGGTTTGTTTTTAGAGCTATTTCCCAACGAACGAAATCACGGGCATAGGTAGTTTAGAATAATTTAATTACACTTATAAATGAGTGTGGTGGCAACGTATTAATTCTAATTGTAGCTGAAACAAGAAAATAGGGCTTTCGTTTCAAAATTTAATAATTCGACTATGTTCTCAGTAATAATTTTTCCTTCTTTGTCAAAATGTACTATTACGGAGTTTCAATTTAGTTCAAGATACTTTAATCTGCTGTTATAGTTGATTGAATATGTAATTCTGATCTAGATTATTAATACCCAAGGCTTATATAGATAATATTACCATGACTTGTATATAATTAAATTACTAAAATTAAATGTTCTAATTTAGATTTAAAATTGAATTTGTGATACATGCTAGGAATATCGACAAGTTATTGAAATAATATATTACTAATTTGTTAGTTTGTGAAATATGGTAGGTATTTTTCAACAAGCCAGAATACGGATAATGGAAATTTTTTTTGTTGATGACAGATGTGAATAAAGGGTTGGAATACTTCAGGGTGGACCAACATTTTGCAAATAAGTCGCTAACTGGCCGGAGAAAGATAAATTAGTAGAAGAGACAGCAGCCACTAGCAATTTTGACCGCGGGGTTAAAGAATAGAAACGGAAGCCTAGGAATTTTAGAATTGGCAACGATTTCCTTCCGAGCCTGCCAAGAGCAAAGTAGCGTTGTTTGCAAACAGATAGCACTAAATTTCATAACCCGTGTATCCAGCCCGCAGAAATTGCAACGCCGCTGACCAAGGAGGACACAGCAATGACTATTGATAAACACAGTATGTATCGACGACGACTAAAATTATGCCTCTGGTCGTGGTTATTACCTTAATGTCGTATCAAAGAATGTTGCCTCCCGAATGAATTTCGTTTTCTCTTTTAGTATTTCACAAAGTAAAAGTTTCATAGGAAAGTACCTTTTACATTTTGAAGTAATCAGCCAGATTCGAGAGAGCTATATTTGAATAAAATTTAATTGAAACGTTCGACGTTAAATAGATTCAACATTTTAATTAATTAAATTTTAATTTAATTACAACTCACCTTTTTCTTGCTATATTCTAACTTTAAACGAACTTATTAAAACCTTATTAAATATCCCTACAAACTTTAATACATTGTAACGGTCAAACATACGGGCCTCGGCGGTTTCGGAGACAAATGAAAAGAGATATTATATGACAAACAGGGGTAATAATAGACATTTGGGCGCCAGCGGGATTAGTCCCACGGCCTCTGGAATGTGGCCACTGTGGCTGGGAAAAAGCGTGGATTTCCCCAAAAACCTTGGGGGAGGTAGGCAAACTATTCTTCCCAGAGAAGAGTAACAATTTATTTGATTGGTTAACATCCATCCATGCCACCTGCCGTATATGAATTAAGTGTAAGTGGGGAACAATTATTAATAATTTTTACATCCAGGGAAATAAGGCATATTGAGCGGACAATAGCAGATGATCATATTATTGGACAGATATTCCGCGGAGACGGAGCTAAGACTGGAAATTATCCGATCCACGGACAACAGCAGCAGCAGATGAGGCGTGATCGTGATCAGAACGAAGTGACACGAGGAAATGGTAACTAGAGAAGGTGTCGCTTGGTCCAAATTATGTTGACACGGTAAATACCTTTGTAACATTTTGCTGATTTCCTATACTGCCAGTTCCGAGTAGTTTTGTGTGAAATATTTCCACTATATGAGAAATCTAGAATTTAGTAATAAATTTATTTGTATCATTTATATATTTATATAAATATATATTTTTTGTGTTTATTAAAAAGAAAGGCTGGCTATGCAAATTAAAAATCTATTTAATCAGTGCAAATTTATAATAAATAAATGTCAACATTTAATATAATTTACATTTCTAACGATATTTCATTATTATAAAATAAATAATACCCCCACCCCCGCAAACCACCATTCATCTCAACATGGTTGTTTAAAGTTTTATTCACGTGTCTGATTAAAATGTACGGTTACTGGGGAATCGTCGAAATTTTATTGTTTATGGTTATGCAAAACTATTAAGTTACTAGTGAGAATAAGGATAGCAAAAAATTTGTCGCATACGGACATTAGCAGTGGCAACCCTGATGCTGATTGACTTACGACGTTCTGGTGAGTTCTGACTAGAAAAAAATTTCCGTCGCCGTTGTTTTTCTATTTCCGCGTGCACAATTCAACTTCTTGCCGCATTCACGGACCGCGTCCAAAGAGACACGTCGGAACCGTGATAAATTCTACACAGCATGACCTTCGCGGATGCACGTAATGGCTCCAAGGAAAGCTTAGAATGCAGCTGCATAATACTGCTATGCCCAGATTTCTCGATCCACTTCTCTATTTGGATCGTCGCTAATTTCCCGTCGGCCTCCCTCTGATGTTCCTGACGGAAAGTTTGTTGATTGGAGCTTTCTGTTCGCTTCAAAGACAGAAACTGTTATTGTGTTTCGGTCATAGTCAGGTACATGTAAAATGTAAACTTTAAAATGAATATTTGATAGCTAGTAATATTAAATAAACGTTATAAAAACTCTGGAAAGTTCATCAAAATACAGCGTTTTTAAATAATTACTTCCTGACGTCCACATTTAGGTATCACGAAGGATTCGCAAGAATTTAGAATCACAGCCGAAGCATGATGTATCTAAGTCAGTAAAAGAAATTCTAATCATTATTAAGATAGACCTGGCATTCGTGCTTTAAATCTAGAACTTAAATTTGGATGTATTTATTTGTAGAAAACCTGAAAATGTAGTTTACGGTTCGTAAGATACGATCTTAGTATAAATGACGCATTTCCCCGTATGCCAAAATATTCTAACTTTTTTTTGTAATATTCGGTGATCTACCGTGTCGAAAGCTTTATACATATCAGCAAATATTCCCGTTACCTTCAGTCCTTCATCCAATGAATTCAGAATATTTTGAATGAAATAGTACATTGTGCTATTCCATGGACTTTCCTTTAAGGAAACCATACTGTGACAACGTTATAATATTCAATTTATTCCAGATTTCTTCAGATCTATTTAGAGAAAATAATTACATACTAACAAATGAATATAGTATAACATGACTACTTGCACAATTAAACAATGTGGAAGGAATTAAAAACCCTTTAAGAAAAAGGATTGGGCATCTCCACATCCGAAATGAGGAAAAAAATCAACGTACTAACCGATTAGAAAATTTTCATTGTTCTAACTAGCAAGAATTAAATTTCAGTTTCAAGAGTCCCACTTCAAACCATATTAATATTGAGTCCTATATTGAAGTTACTTTTGCATAATTTTTTACATCACTATAATTTATATCTGCTGTAATATGAAACGTTTCGCTGAACAACCGGAGAAAATTATTTTCTATATTTAATGTTCCTTACTCCAATCAATAATTGAATTGTTGAAGTATAAATAATTTGTTAATACAAATTGTTAACGGAAAGGTTGTTTTATATTTGCAAAATATTCCATAATTAGCTACAGTTAGGTACACTCAAAACATTAAATGTAGTAATACATTAATGATCACTATCTAAATATTAGAAAAAACTTGAAATAAAAATAAATAAATAAACAGAAAATGCCTTTAATTTTTTTAAACAAAACTTTACAGTCCATTAAAATAATTTGAACTTCCCTTTGACATCCCCGATCGGAATTTTAAGAAAATTACAAATTCTTTAAAGGAAAAAATTGATCAGGCCACGACAGACGGTATTTCCAGAATCATACTAACGACAGCGTTTATTCTGTACTTAAATATATGTGTAATCACTCGCTACTTTCTTCGGTTCTCTCGGACAAGCTAAAATGTTCTGTTGTCGCACAACTATTTAAATAAGGGAATAAAGAAGATATTGCAAATTACCACTGTTGCCAGTAGCATCAGACGTTTTCGGAAGAGTTGTATGTGTTGTTTCTTGTAGCTTTCAGTCCTTTGCCAGATCTGATTGAAGCCTCCATGCTAACCTGCGCAAGCCTTTTAATGGCTAAATAACTACATCTTACATCCTCACTAATCTCCATAGCTTATTCCATCCTTTGGCTCCCTATATCATTCTTATCACATACCATTCCCTTCAATACGAATTTTAAAAATTTCATGCCTCAGTGCATAGTCTATTAATCTATCCTTTCTCTTGGCCAATGTCCTTTCCATACTGTTCTCTCTCTCCTCTTATTCTGCTTAGAACTTCCTGGTTCGTTGCTCTATCCACCCATCTGATTTTAAGCATTCTTCTATAGCTCCGCAATTAAAAATCTTCTAATATTTTTCTTTATACTGCCATCCACATTCCGCACCCATCTAATGTCAAACTAACTGATGTAGGAATAAAAGTTTTTCGAAGGTATTTGGTTCTTTCATGACTTAGTTTGTTAACTCTGGACCGAGCTGTGAGAAACTGACGGTAAATACTGGTTTTGCTAGTAAAATGGAAATTTCATTTAACGATGGCATATCGTCTTGTAGTTTGCACATAAGTTGAACAACGATGTTTAGATAACCGGATATAAGTCAAAACCGTAACGTGCCAAGTCAATGAATTAAAACCCACTTAGACGAAATTATTTGTGAAAATTATCGTACTGCATGTGGAGTTACTGTACAGAAAGATAGGTTACGTTTAGTGTTTTATCGGTAACAACTTCAAGGAGGCCTACAGCAAAATATGTTAAGGAGATAACAAGACTCAAAGTGGAGAAAGCCTTCAATATGAGGATTAATAGAAACAAAACCACGGTAATGGATTGGGAAGGGATATTTTGACGGAAGTTAAGAAATTCTGCTACTTGGGAAACATAATAACTAGGAATGGTAGAAGTATAGTAGGCAAGGAAAGCTTTTGCGAAAAAGAGGGATTTACTTACGGGCAATATAAGTGTGAATATTAGGAAATCGTTGCTATAAATGTTCTTTTGGAGCGTGACATATGGGTGCGAAACGGGGACGATAGGAGTTGGAGAAAGGAAAAGAATAGAAGCCTTTTAAATGTGGTGCTATAGGCGAATTCTGAAAATCAGATTGGTGGATAGAATCACAAACAAGGAAGTTCTAAACAGAATAGGGGAAAAGCGAACAATATGGAGGACGTTGACTAAGAGAAGGGATAGATTAATAGGCCTTGTTTAAAGACACGAATGTCTTGGAAAATTAGCTTAAGAGGGAAGTGTGTGGGGTAAGAACAGAAGAGGGTGGCGAAGGATGGAATATGCTGAGCAGATTAGTGAGGATGTGGGTTGTGCTAGTTATAAGGAAATGAAAAGGCTTGCGCAAGATAGGTTAGCATGGTGGGTTGCATCAGACCAGTCTTAGGACTGAATACCACTACAACAACATTAATGTCTGAATGTTTAAATGAAAACTTTAAATCAAACCAAAAACAAACAAAAACTTAGTGAAACATAACACCTATAATTTAAAAACAACTGCATATTTCGATCCTGATCTGGATCCTCTTCAGTTGAACTGAATAACAAGGCACTAAAATTATAACATTCCAAAAATGGTTACAGTAGAGCCAAAGAATGCAGTAATTAAAGAACCAGAATTTCTATTTTTTAAAAACTAGTAGTTATTGGTTTGATACATTAAATTTCATGAATTAAGATATTACATATACTACTGATTAAATCCGTGTCCGTTTATACAATTTTTACATTCATATAATTTTTCTGCATTGTTATGTAGTTCAACTTGATGAGGGTTCAAATCAGTACCGAAAGATGAAGTGGTTTTTAATGTATTGTTTGTTATGTTTCACACATTTTTTGTCTGTTTTTGGCCTTATTTAAAGATTTTAACGTTTGTTGACCAATTTTTTTTAAAAAAAGAGCTACAACGAGAGGACAAAGAATTTGAGGGGAAACTAGCTCCAACAACAAGACCAAGACTTATTTTCATCTGGAATAAAAGAAACAAGTTCGTCGTCGGGACAAGGGTTGGGGATTATTTTGCGAAGTGTTAAAATTCTCAATATTGTAAAAATTCTTCCTAAATGAATTTGATTTTTTAATTACCTAATTTACCTCGTATAATCAGATAGAGGGCATTGATTTATAAATCTACAATTCTACTTGTATTGTGATTTTCTTCTTTAATATCAATTTCAATCTTAGGGTTTCCTCTTTCTGAAGGAAAGTACGTGCAATCGTTATGTGCGTCGGTCTCGTGGCAGCACTGGTCAACGATCAAATATGGCAAGGCGCACCATTCAGATGTACGCGTGTAATAAGGAGTGGAGGTCCCCCGAAATAATCCCTGTAGCACTTGTTACGCAATGAATGACGCCATTAGCGGCCATGTTCCGTGAATGGGTGTTGACCCCGGGAGTCGGCCGTTGATCGCCCGATGTGTACGCTCCAGGTTCAAGGCCAAGCTGGACCAGTTTCCCCCGAGCTGCGCGAAACTGGCTACGCGTGATCACCTTGACTGCCGCGGTTCGAACCCCGTCGGGCAAGAAACTTATTTAGCTACTCGTTTCACCTCTCTCCAGATGAGAATAGTAAATCAATAATGAACATTACTTTCACTTACAGAGGCATAGTTGGATAAGGGAATATTCACCATTCATGATAAATTGCAATACTGCCAATCAACGTACAATAGAGATTTTTCGATTGTTACAGAAAAATATGAACCAAAGTAGGAAGGAAGGAATTTAAAATATATTACATGACAGAAACCCAGGAAAAATATTAAATATAGAGGTTGCAAGTATCTAGATTTTTAATTGACCCCTAAGTATCCTATATTCTCTAGTTCTTAGTCTTATTTGTTCAAGTATGTAGTTAATTTATATGATTAAAGAAAAGAGACGAATAGTGTTGGAAGCGGAAATGGACCAAGGATTCGAATACTCTGAAACACTGTTACTAGCAATAACTGGTTACATTTCCGCAAGGAAATGTGATTGGTCAGTTTATGTTACTGGTATTCATAAATGACTTAACAATCGGTATAAAATCACAGATTAAACATTTTTCCGATGACTATGTTTTATAGGGAAATTGTAAACGTTGAGGATGCGCCGATTATGCAGACTGACTTAGACAAAAAGATGTAAAATGGGGAAACGATGTAGTAACGGAGTCAAACAACTGTAAATATATTGGGATCACGAATAAGTAAAGTTTTAAATTGGGGTAATAAGGTGACCGAGGTCCCTGGCAGGTAGAGGGTGAAGGGTGCTTCACTATGTAAACAGGGTCTTGAGGCAAAGCACTAGAAAAAACAAGATTTCTGCTTACAAAACGCTGGTCAGGCCAATTTTAGAATATGGGGAAACGTGCTGGGTTCCACATAGAAACAAACACATTCTACCGTTGGAAAAAAAATACTAAATGGGCTGTAAAGATGTTTGGGGGCCGATTCGTGAAAAATCCTCATGAGAATTAGGAAGCTGTTAGTAGTAGATGGAAACATGCAATGTTGTGCGCAATATATAAGGCTTATACTGGTGAACCGGCTTGGAAAGAAATAACAAATCACCTTACGGCGCTGCCTTATGTCTCTAAAAATGATCACACGTTCAAAATTAAGGAAAAAGGGCAACGCACAGACGTAGGAAAAATTTAATTTCAAAAAAGATCAATACGCGATTGGAATTCCTTGCCTGCAGAAATACTGACGGAATCAGTTTAGGGTAGGCTAAGGAAACTAATGTGAGCAGTTCTTAGACCAGCGAAGTGCTAAATTATTTCCTGAACAAATCATTAAATAGTGAAGTGCACTGAAATGATTTCCGTGTGTCTCCTGACTTCTTTTTTCTTTTTCAGATCAAAATCGCATAAGACAGTTAAAAATTGTTCATGAGCGTAAAATTATATATATATATATATATATATATTGTAATTTTATCATTTGTGCTTACTTTGTCCAATAGCAGTTAAGTAATAACAATAATAACACTTACAGACTTGAATCTCAGATTGACGTACATCGTGACTTCCAATGACTGGATTGCCAAAGAATTCACTAATACTGTGATTAAATTTTCAATTAAAATTAGAGCTGTTTTGATGTTATTCTTTATTCTGGTCTATTAACCCCACCATTGTCTTCACGCTTTTGTTAAACTTATTATCTTCAGGTCAACATGTTCCAGCGTCTTTTTCTGGCATTTCGGCTAACTATATAATGATAAGAAGTAAGGTGCTCAACATTTATTGGCCAACTGTTCCTTACGCTACTTCATTTCTACTAAAATACATTTTAAAGTTATATGGGGTTTTTTGAGTTTATTTTTAATTTAAACAACAATAAGAATAAACAATAAGGAAATCTAATTTTTTAAATATATATTTAACAAAAAAACAGAGAAAACTAATCTGCCTGCTCTTTAATCATACAAATGTTAGAAAGATGAAATAAATAACAACAAACCATACTTATTCGTTCTCTCAGGGGATGGTGGACTCAAATACCTGATCTTTATGTTTCAAACACTAATTGTCGGTGGCAATTGCTACTGTGGCACTTAGTTGGTGGTTTTGAGAAATTAATGGTTTCATTTAGTAATTTACCGACGACGACACTGGAACTCGATGAAGTCACTGATGTGGCGTTGCTTCTGGAACTCGATGGCTGCATTTGAATTCTAGCTGAATTCCGTCTCCGCTACCACCAGATGTTTCACGTCCGCTCAACAGTTTAATTAACTGCCTTAAATCTTATTAACCACTGTTCTGTCTGAATTCTTCATCACACTCCAACAAATGATATGTTTGAAATTTCCTTAATTCATCACTTAAAAACTTAACCGTACTTCGCCAACTGCTCTTTCTGAATTCTTCCTGCTTACTTCTCAACAAATTAACAACTAGTGTGCGCTGCTTACTTTCTTAACGACCACTCAACAACCAACCTTCTCGACAACTCCTCAATCTTCTTCCACCAACCTCGAAACGTCTGATCTATTAATTACGCAAAAACTTGAACACTATAGCATTTAAAATATTGTAATATCATCCACTGGTTGTTGCCTCTCGAGATAATAACAATGCGTTCAAATAAGCTCCCAGCTCTACCACTTTTTAGTTCTTGAAGCAGATCGCTGCAACATTTTTCCGTTCTATATTCATAGTGACAAAATTAATTTCAATATTCGTGGAGTAAAAAATAAGGAGTATGCGGATTTTAACATAATGTGTTCTGTTATAATTATTTTTCTATTTAAAATTTTCCATCTTGATTAGATGGGTTTCAGCTCCATACATTTCGTTTATATTTTGAAATGACGTTGTTAGCTGCAGCAGATTAAAATCTAATAGTAGGTTATTTATAATCCTAATCACTATTAGACACCTCAGCTTCCGACAAATGCTCGTCTACTTCAGATCCAATAAATAACGCTTACACGCATTTTATTATTATTTTTTTCGTACAACTTCTCGTATACGAATAGCATCAACCGTTGTTTGCCATAATAGTGAAACACGGATGCACGCAGGAAAAATTATATATCCGGAAAATGGACGACTACCAACAGAAATAAACTTGTCGTTTAGCACATTCAAGTAACCTGAACTTGATCTATAAATATGGCATAGTAAGTTGTTTCGTTGTAAATAAAATAAAACTAATGACAAAAGTGTGTAAACATTTTATTTAGAAACAAATCAAAATCTTATTTGTTTATTATCACTCAAGATTCGTAGTCACCTCTGTAAAATGAAAGTCATAAAACGGCAGCACAATATGTAATAATAAATAAACGACTTATGAACTGTAGATGTACGCGATGGGTTCATATAGTACTGACAAAAAACGAATGATTATGATAATAAGCGATAGGATTCTTATTGTTACAGTGAACTTGTAAACGTAAACAATGAGAACAATAATGTTGATGATTCATCAAACTGCCAGTAAGTATAATTTTATTTGAGTTTTTTTAATGTTTTATTTTATATTTTCATCTATTAAACTAGACATCTAGATTTCTTCTTCCGTCGGTTAATTGTAAAATTGTGAAAGGAGAGCAATCAATATGGTAAATAGATCTCCGAGAAATAAAATAACCATAAAAAATTAATTGATTTATGATATTCACAAGAGAAATCATGTAGTCAGTGTCAACTCGTCCATGCCAACTGACTGAATTTGCATGCAATATTCATGAGGAGTATTTTTTAGATTTTTTTATATCCAACGTATTGGATCAATCCAAGCCAAGTGTTACAGGAAAAAGGAAATTGGTTGCCACACCATCTCAGGAAAATTAATATTTTGTTTGTGCATCCCCTCATGATTTGACAGTTCAAAACTAATTTTGTTTCATTTAAATTGTAACCGGTTCAAAAATGGCCGCCGCTTTTGTTGTAGCCCGCACCCGGTTTTCGCGTTTGCGGGTATCTACGTATTTCTCAATTATCCACGAGTGTGTTAACTCATCCTTTTCAAATATACAGTATCGTGTTCGGTTCATTCCACCTAAAAAAATAGACTCACGTTTACTAACCTAATAGAATTTTTTCATGTATTCTATGTACCACGAAGTTACCGATTCAAAATGAAGGAAATTGAATTTTCGCAGGTTAATTTCTCGAAAGAGAAACAGTTTGCTTACCTCAACACTTTCCGTGCTTTTACACACAATAGTGCAGTTGCTCTATATAATTTATCAATGGTAGCTGACATTCCCTTTACAAATCACACACCTTTAAAATTGGGATTTTCCAATTTTTTTCAATGTTTGAGAAATTATACCTCCGTTGAACATGTGATAAAAATATTAATTCACAGAATAGTTTTCTATGATATAAATTTGAATTTTGTGATTTAGTTCAAATATAGTATAAAAAATTGTTAAACACAGCAATAAATGCTTGATTCCCCCATGTAGAATAAGTGCCTTTATCAATATAATGCTTGAAATATTTACGCATGTTAAACCAAGAAAACTACTTTGGTAACAACATATAATATTATATAACAATTTGTGATACATATTCTTCCAGTATTATGTTTGTATGCAGGTGATATTGATAGCAGTTTGATGTCCAGTAAAAAATATTGCGTATTATTAAACGAAACCGTTACTAAAATATAAACAAAAGTGGTTAGTTCTTTGTAATTTAAATGAAATATTTTCTCAGTTTAAAATTAGGTACCCTGATATTAAAATTAGAATATATATATATATATATATATATTTCTTTGTTAGCCAATATTTAAGTTTGATTTTACTCTTACGTTTATTTAGCTTTTATATATGTTATTAAAATTCCGTAAATATTAATTGAAATTGTGGGGAACTAATGAACCACTGTCCATCATGCAGTTTCATTTCTATCAAAAAATGACTTTCTGGCCTAAGTCCTTTTGCTTGGCAGCGAAATCATGGTAGGTCAAGTACATCCATTGAGATTGTTTTATTATTGTGTTAAGACTCTGGTTGTGAATTAACATTATCTAAAATACGTGACTGTATTACACCATTACATATCTGTATTTGAGTACAGCCCAAAGCAGAGAGTTCATTAAAGGATTCTTTGGTTTTAGAGCATAGGTCTGCGTTAATTACGCGCAAAATACTCAACCTAGAGAAGTCGTCACGAAATTGTAGTTTTCCAGAATCAAAGTGTGTTGATCAATAAATGAAATGATGGAGCATCTCATTCTTTGAAAATACAGCTTCTCCTCTGTTTGATTCGTGGAAGTGGTCGTGTTTATGTTGTGAGTTGTTGGCCTTGAAGGCCTGTGGCGTAAACAACTAATTAAAGTATCGTGATCATCCTCGATACAAAAGGTTGTCACTCCGAGTACGTCTTGTCTCGGACAAAACAAGCTGGTAGGAAATGATTCTGAGAAGACGGAGTCAGGAGGAGCTGCGACTATCCCATCGATTCCTCTGTTTCATCATTAGCTACCACATTCAAGATTCGTTTTTTTTTTCATCGTGGCGAAACACCAGCAGAGCGAGTTTCTTCAACTCGATGACGTAGACAGGTTTCGGCCAATGGCATCTGGTGTAGTAGTTTTCTCGTCTTCCTCAACAACCTACACACGGTTATAAAACAACACAATCTGAAAAATCACATTCATTAAAATCCTTAAGCGATTTGAAAGGCAGATTTCCTATTTCCTTAACTAACGATTGCCTGAATGGTAACTTATTTAATTGTGGCACCGACAGAATTATAATGAATTATTTTCAAAACTTTAAAACTCATTTCAAGTGTAAATTTTTTAAGTTACTTTAATATTAATGTTATAATTTGCCCTAAAAAACCAAAGAATAGAATCTTGATAAAGTTGAATTTATTGAATATATAAAATCTACAATGTCACTGATGTATCTATTTTATTTTGTTACCAAGGCAAACAAATATACATTTATTTTTCTAATATAAACAAAATTTTCTAACAATTTTTGTAGTTACAATAAATAAAAAGACGTCCAATAAGTCAGCACATAAATTTATCACTATTTATTCAGACGTTTTGTCTCCATTTTGAGACTTCCCCAGGCATAAAAATTAGTATTTCATCATATTTACTCGTTGACTCCCTCAGCTGAAAAGTGACGGTTACGGCCGAAATGCTCTTCTTTTTATTTATTGTAAACTTTAAATTCAGAAAATTATGTTGCAATTTTCGTAGTTAATACTTTTTATGGTTGTTCTGTTTACTTATCAATTAATTAAAAATTTTAATATTACCCTTACTTATAATTACGTATAACATGACATCTATTTGCAATCATTGAAATATTAGATCAGAGCTTCGTTGTAAACTATATTTTGAGTTTTCTTTTCTTGCACTAAAATGCCAATATATGTCGAGTTACGGATTCAAGAAAAAGGAACTTACAGTTGTCCTTAAATAAAATAAGTCTTTCTCATGTTAACGACAACTTTTCTCAAAGTTTGGTTTTGTTAATTTTTTACTGTCATTGTGGAACGCATTGGAACAGGAAACTGTACCAATTTGAATTGAAAGGGGTAGTTACTCGGAATCTTTAGTACCTGCGGAATAAACACTGAGTTCCCTTTACCACAGCCGGTCAAGACCTTCCTGGGGTCAGTCCCGGTTTCAAGCGTCTGTCCCCGATTGCGAGGCATATTCTCGGCTTTGCCCCTAAAAGACAATCTAGACCCTATAAGAAAGGATATTTAGGTTACGTGTAACATCTTATATAAGATAATTAATTTTATCTGATTACTGATTACAAATATTCGTGGAGCTAAAACTGAAAGCGATTACGCATTGACAGTCCTGTACATGAAATAATTCCAAATCTGTTATTTCTTCATGTATATGTTTTGTTAAAAATCATAAAGATTAATTAGTACTTTTCATACATTGTCCTCATGTTGTTTATATAATTTGGTCGTTTTTCTACATTGGTCACACTAAGAGATCTCTGTCAATTAGCGTTAAGGAACATAATGCCAAAATGAAATTTTCTTCATATAAATACAGTTTGTATTTCATTTTGATAATACTAAAGTTTTAGATATGGAAGTGATTTTTAAGAAAATATTAATATCAGAAATGTTGTACAGGTAAAGAAAGAAATTTACTGTCAACATGAATATCATGCCATAGAGAATTAAACAAGTGTGGTGATTTTAAACAAGATAAACTTATAGAGTGATTTGAAATTAAAGACAATTGACTTAAATTCCTTGAGAGAGGTGACCTTGACTGTACATAAATGGAGACATCCCCAACGAAGAAAGATCCCAAAAAATAAATTCGATGTAAATAATAATTTGAAAACACTGTAAAATCATTGTTCAGTGTTTTCTTCGACTGTTTTCCCTTGCATCTCTAATGCGAATACCGGGTAGGATTAATAGTAAATCATGTCATCAATTTTTTTTTCACACTGCGGATGTCAGCCTACACTGGCAGGTAAGTCAGGATCACATCGAATTACTGCTAAAAAGTTTTCCGTATAACTTGCATTTTCATGGTTTTAGTTCACTTCACAGCTATCGAAAAATGTAATGTTTAAAACTATAAACTTTTAACGAGGCCAAAAGTTGGTCTAGACCAGTGATGGGCAAACTACGGCCCATGAGCCAGATGTGGCCCCCTAAAATGTTCTATCCGGCCCGCGAGACATTATTCCTAATCTGACGAATAAAATAATAATAATACAAGCTATATGAAAATTAATTTTTTCCTCTCTTTAGTTTTGTATCAGTGACGACATATAAATTTATTGAATTATCCTACACACTGGAATGTTACGAAGTAATGCTCCCCTCCTCCTTAGATTAACGCTGCAAGGGTTTATCGGAAATAGCTCCAGTTTACCCTACGGCGAAAGGCGGCCTTGGCAGAGGAACGCACGGTACTTGTCAAAGAAATTACGCGACGCACGACGTTTTTGATTCCCGCCGATTTTTGTATAACTTCGTGCGACGTTTTTGGCGGCACGCTTACAAACAAACCATTAGTTACTTAGGTACTTAACAACATTCGAGACTTCGTCCGCGCCGATATAAATGTTGCGTCTGTGGGAGTAGGAGTCAGTTTTGTGGCATTGTTTCGAGCTAATGACGATTTCCCTTCGTTTTATGTTAAAAATTTATAAACATGGAGGAGATTATGGGCATTGCAATAAAATTATTAATTAAATCCGTGCCCGTAGCCTGCAACGAAGGCTCTTCAAATTGCAGATGGAAAATAGTCAATCTGCTAAACACGTTGATATAATTCTTCACACGGGCGACAGGTGCTTGAGTCACGGCAGCTGAATTTTGATATTTATGAAAGAAAACTATTAAATATTTTGGGCGAATTTGAAAGACGTTTTTAAGATTTCAATAAATTGGCAAGTATCGCATATTTTACGAGCTATACTTTTTCGGGTAAAACATTGAGGAATGTGTTACTGAAATAGCAAGTCAGTTTAACGTGGATCCATCTTATGTTGAAAATGTAGACGTGCAGATTATATCAGATATACATCTTAAAGCCACAGCATCTGATACAAAATTCTGGTCTTTTATATCTGAAGATAAATATTCGAATCGCCCTTCAGTTGACGGCAATGTTTGGTTCAACTTACCTGTGCGAGTCTGCATTTTATGAATTGAAGATAATTAAGTCTAAATATCGCAATAGACTAACTGACGAGCAAATGACTTCATTCTTGCGATAAGCACTCGGTAATTACGCGCCATCTTATATGCTGAAGACATGCAGTGCCACGATTCGACATCCATAGTCATTCTTTAGTTAAATTTAGAAACTAGAGATCGTTTGGTTTTTAAGAACCATAAACTAGCTATTTTGAAAAAGTACGAGTTTTTTCATTGACATTTTTGTTCACTAAAAAAATGTATATTGCGAAAAACTAATTTCTTTCGTTCTTATTCATTCTACGTAAATTCATGGCCATTAAATTCTCTAACGTCCCTATATATAATATACTTCTACCTGCGTCACTTTAATCCTTTCTACCTAGACGACAATCCTACATCACATATACTTGCAGACTCTCAGAGTCGATCGATCGGAGTCTTAACAGTATTGAGGTAGATCGCCAGCAGTTCAAGTTTGAGCATCCCTGCCTTAGGCTGTCGTGACACAGAAGGGTAAAGTTTTGCTGATTCCTTCTCCCATAAAATCGCGGATAATTAGGAATCAAACAGAGCCTTTAGACGATCACTGATCCACGGAGAGGTTGGGTGATCAGACATTTTGCGGTTGTTGACGGAGAGAGGACGTTGGCTATGAGCGGGTCACGTTGTAGCACTAAGACTGTTCTGTGTTCATTAATTTGTGCAGAATTCGTTGATATCCTATTTACCCTACCATAAACCTTGAGAGTACAGAAGTTTTGAGCTAGCTGGGAATAATTTTTATTTTATTATTACTTTTTCGAAAAAGAATAATTTTTTTATAAATTAGATATTTGTCACCGTAAAACCTTCAATATTTCATATGTCCCAATAGATAGAAAGGCACGCTATACCACTATGTCTTATCTGCAACAAAACTGTAGCATTTTATAAATAATATAACGTTTCACGATGCTTCAACTCTAAACTATATTGGCCTACCTAATGCTTTTTTCCGTACCATTGGCCTCTTCTTTAAAAAGTTTGCTTTAAAAGGCTACATTCTATAATATCCACATTGTATCACTTTTTTGAAATACTTAATTTTAATGGTTGTTAAACCTTGCTCATTAACTGTCATCTTTATAATTTCACTTTCGTAAATATTTACAGAAGTTTTCATGCCATTCTAACACTGATTATTTTATAATGCGAAATAATAATAGGTAAACACGGACTTTCATAGATAAACGAGTTTTCGAACAAAGTTTTATGGTCTTTTGAAAGAAAGTTGTATGGCTAAAATACTCAGAGGGATGCATAATCACTACCTATATAAAAAGATGGGTTTCCCTATTATGGCTATACTAAGGTTCCAGAACTTAACTAATAGCCATTTGGAAAAATAATGAAAAAACTTTTTTCTAAATTGTAAGTTGGATAATTGACTTATAAATATATTTTAATCATATTACAAATTATTTTACTCCACGTATGCACGTGATATGGCCATCCTTGTTCCATCGTATTCATTTTTTTTTTCAATTTCATACTGCAGTTCTCTTGTTGTAAATATTATAACCTACTAAATAATCATTCTTTCATTTCCGAAAAGGTTTCTCTGTAGCAAAGAGTCGTTTACAAAATTAAAATTTAATTACATAAAAAATCATAAATAAAAAATTACTGGTCGCAAATAACTATATGCTATGTTGGGTTTTTCTGGATGAGCAAACACTCTTTGACAGTGGCAAAACAGAAGACCGAAATCGTCATGCTCACGAGAAAACATGAAGGAACAATAGTGCCAGTTAAAGTTGATGACGCCGTCGTTCAGACAAAAGACCACCTGAAGTATCTTGGAGTCATCATTGACAACAAGATGAACTTCGGGAGACACATAGAGAGAGTGGCCGACAAAGCAACGAAAGCGACAATGGCACTGAGCAGGCTGATGACAAACGTGAGGGGTCCTCTACCGAGCAAGCGTCGCCTACTCATGTCAACGACACAGTCGATCCTCTTATACGGAGCAGAAATCTGGGCTCACGTCTTGAGGAAAGAGTGCTATCGCATAAGAGTATCACGAATACAGAGACGAGGAGCACTACGTGTTACGAGCGCATATAGGACAGTCTCCGAAGCAGCAGTACTAGTGATTGCTGGTACTGCTCCTATCAGCCTGCTTGCCTTTGAACGTCAAGAAGCTTGGCGAAATGTCGAAGCAATGGGCAAGGAAGCAGCCAAGCAAGCAGCCCGAACAAATCGAATGGCAAAAGCGGTGGACAGAGGCCAAATACGGAAAATGGACGAGACATCTCATCCCTAATATTGAATACTGGGTGGAACGACGACATGGAGAGGTTACATATTACACGACACAACTCCTGTCGGGACATGGCTATTTTCGAGCCTATTTATCGAAAATGAATAAGGCACCAAATGAGAACTGTATATACTGTCAGAAAAAGGACGATGTGGAACACACGTTCTTCCACTGTAACAGATGGACACTTAACAAGCGGCTTCTGGAGAATGAACTTGGGAGCATCACTCCCGAGAACATCGTCCAGAAAATGCTTGAGAACAAGAACAACTGGGACAGAATCTGTACATATGCGGAGATAATCCTGACGAGTAAGAAAAAGGACTTAGATATACTTAATATACATGTATAATTAAATAGGATAAGAATCTGTAAATAGAATGTAAGTATATTAATAGAATATAAGTAGAACAATAGTGTGTAAATATGTAATAGAGAGTAAAAATGTAAATAGAGCGTAAATATGCAATTAGCACATAAGTAAGAGGAATAAAGAAAGAGGCTTAGCATGCGAAACGGTGGCACCGTCCTGATGTAATGCTCACGCGGTCCCGGGATGGATCAATGCCAAGAACCGGGTTTGTGGTTTAGTCAGTAGGAGTCTGACACTACCCGAAGGGTGCGGACCCCCTCGGGTGTCCATGCAGGATTCCACAGTTCCCCACGAAAAAAAAGTTGGGTTTTTGTACTTATTAAATATTAATAAAGAAATTAAATTGAAATTTCAATCAAACAGGAAACAAATTTGGCTAAAAGTTAAATAAAAAGTATGACGTTAAATTAGAATAAAAATAGTTAATACTTTTAAATCTTGGGCCAACTACTTGATAAGCTCAATGGAGAACAATCATTTTCTGTATGGATCTAGTGGGAAGTAAAAACAGCAAAACTTTGCATCACAATTTTTAATTATACTCTAAATAACTATGACCAGGAACGTGAATCATTACACTACCGCTCAGCTTGCCGATTATGATGCTCGGGATGAGGGTCCATGTCGTCCTTCGTCAGCTAACGGTCGTTGAATCAGCTACTGGTCTCGACGTTTACGATCTGCCATATGGCTGAAGATATGCCTCAAGATAACTTACCGAATACTTGTAACGTAGCGAAATTCCCAAAACGCTCCAAATAATTAATGACTAAATAAATTAAGGACGAAAATATTCTCAGTTCCGTCTTTTATTAATTTTCCTCCTCCTTCGTCTGTCTGGTGGGGTTGAATTTGCGCGTTCTTCTTCGCGGTGACCTTATCTGTCAAGCACTTGCGATCGGAGGTGCAGGTCAGATCACAGGCTACGAAAGCGTCTTTTGGGTGTGGAAAGGGTGGCTAGCGGAACCTATTATTTCCAGTGCCTTCTATCCTTTCCACGTTTTATCCCTTCTTGCTAATTGTCGCAAGGGCTGTGCACGTGCCATTTGACTGTTATCTACAAGTTTCACTTTTTAGCCCTCCGCGGACTATCTTGTCAACCATCATCTACAAATATTTTCGACCAATGGCAAGAGTGATAATGGATTCCCGTTTCTCGTCTGACTATATGTAAAATCTCAATTTGATGCTAAATTTAACCAATGGCATTCATTATTGCTCTTTCATTGGCTTAGTAAGCAGCTTGACCCTCTTATTAAGATTTGTACGTTAAATTTACAAAAAAAATATGGAATAAAAAACTCAATAACCGTTAATAATGAGGATATTTGTCTTTTCTTGTCTTATTTGTGGGTACAAACGAATAGCACAATGTTTGTCAGCAGCGGTGAGCCCAACACGCTCTTCATGGTAAAATTTCCAGCAAGGTGACTATATCAGGAGCAGTACAACCTAGTGAGGTGAATATCAACAAATTTTACATCACCCCCGACCAACATGAAGGAGCGGTACATTTCACGAAAATATTTTGTTTCTAGCGAACACGTAAACAACACCAGTCGACAGAGCGTGAATAGAGCGCAATAAACTTCAATAAACATGTAATGCAAAGGAAACTTACCAGTGAAGATGAAGAAGACGTCTCACGAAAAACACAAAACGGGTAACTGACGCCATATTGTTGAATCGGGTTGGATGTCAAATAATAATGCTACATATTATGCACCTAGTTACTGAATGATGATTCCAGCTATCATATTGTTTAGCTAACAGTAAGGAACATAGCCATAACACGTACAGCAAACGTATATAAGATTGTTCCAAATAACACATTTTTTAATTCAATCACACGTTGTAATTATACTGAATTAATATTTCTAAATATTAAACCGAAATTAAGCCCTCAGCTCCTTTATATAAATGTATGGTTCAAATACATATAAATTATAACACAACATTTTTAATAAATTGTTATATAATAGTAATGTAATATTCAAAATATAATAGATTATTAATGTTATGTATTACTCCTAATAATTTCATTTAGAGTAAGTTTAACTAATCACATAAACAATCAATTTCATAGTGCTCTATAATTTGTGCTTTCCAGCCAATAGCCCATTGAATTGAGACAATTCATCCCACTCAAATACCAGTAACTTTTGAAGCCAACCCGCAAAACTTCAGCGCCTTGCTAGGCATCGAATCTCCGAAGCCAAGCGTTCATGGGATCTGCGTCACTACATTTTTATGGCTGAGTTTACAATATAAATATTATTTAAAAACCGTTTTACACGATCATGAACGACGTAGACGATGCCTGTAAATGAATGGAAGATATTTGCAAACGTATTGTGGAGCAAGATGACGGTTATGTTCGCTGCGAGTTATCGTCGTATGATGACTGAGCTGTCACAGAGCGGCTCAGCACAAAGAACGTGATTGTTTATTACGAGCGACGGGATGAGCCATTGTGCGAGATTGGAGGATGCGCCGATTAGTGACGCAGATATGGCGCCTAAACTTTGGGTCCTAATTGCTCCCTAGAAAACAAAAACGTCGACAGGCACGCCAGGCTCTTACGTCGAGAAGTACACATAACGTTTCGACCAAAAAATCGAGTCAACCTCGACATATTTCAGGTAAAATTGTAAGCAAAATACTTGCTAAAATAATTAATTTTTGTATTATTTCATTTATCATCATGATTGAAAGCAGTACGGCTTATTTATTTAATTTTCCTTAATTAAAAAATAATTTTATAAGACAGGATAAGAAAAAAAACAGCCTGCGTTTATGGCATTTTTAGTTTTAGAAAAAGCTTTTGATAATGTGAACTGCAACACTCTGTTAAGGATTTTGAATAGCACTGCAATAAAATATCGTGAAAGGAGGCTTATACATAACCTCAATAGAAAACAGGCAACAGTAGTTACAATAGAAGAGCAAGAAAAGGAAGCCGTAATCAAGAGACGAGGAAGATGCCAATACATCTGTCACCCATGCTATTTATCTTATTTACAGAACAGGCGATAAAGAATGTTAGACGGAATATGGAAAAGGAATCATGATGCAAGGAGAAGAAAATAAAACCTTACGCTTTGCCGAAGATATTGTAGTATTGACTTGGAAACCATAATAAATGGCATTAAACGTGACCATGGAGAAAGAGTTCAATATGAGGATTAATAGAGGGAAAACAAAGGTAATGGAGTGTAGTATGGGAAATAGAGGAATAATAAAGGTTGTTAAATATTTGAAGGAAGTTAAGGAATTATGCTTCTTGGACCGTATAATAACTAGGGATGGTAGAAGTATAGTAGACATAAAGAGTAGGAAAGCACAGGCAAGGAAGGCTTTCGCAAAAAAGAGGAATTTACTTAGTTCGAATATTAAGAAATGTTCGTATGGAGTGTGGCGTTAATGGGAGCGAAACGTGGACGATAGAAGTTGCAGAAAGGAAAGAATAGAAGGCTTTGAAATTAAGTGTTATAGAAGAATGCTGAGTAAGAAAGAGTAAGTTCTAAACACAATAGGGGAAGAGCTAACATATTGAAGGATGTTGAATAAGAGAAGGGATAGATTAATAAGCCACGTTTTAAGACACGAGGGTCTTGTAAAATTAGCATTAGATGGGAGTTTGCGGGGTAATAACAGAAGAGATTGACCAAGAATGGAGTATACTAATAAGATTAGGGAGAATGTGAATTGTGCTAGTTATGAGGGACTAAAAAGGCTTGTGTATGATAAGTTAGTGTGGAGAGTTGCATCAGACCAGTCTTACGACCAAATATCACAACAACGACAATTAAAAACTGAACTTTTTATACTTTAACAAAATATTCTCTATTAAAAAATTGTTTTCCTTTATTTGTATACATACCTGATGAAGTACACGAATATAAACGAAAAATTCATAAATAAATAAAATTTTGTTTGGTGAAATATTGTCTGAAATTTTATTTATCCAAGCAATGGTTTTTTTCAGTCTCTTCGTTTCGTTCGTACCTTAACGCGTTTTGCCGACTATAAATTTTCATACAAAATTCTGTGTTTCAGTAAGCTGTACCACCGCTCAAAGTTTGTCATAAGTCCGTTGAATACCCTATCATATATAAATTACAGGAAGGGTTTAGGATTCTTGAATTTTCGGAGGCTTGCCTCATTTATCAGAAAGTTAGGAGAAAATATTTTGAGTAACGGCCAGCTGTCGACGAAAATTTAAATCATCGTTTTCATAATCTGTCAATTAAGAATTTAGGAGCATTCACCGTATTCATCCATAATTTTAATAAATACAGGCATCGACATCAATGTCTGACCGCCACTCGAATTGTTTTTCTAATCTTCTGATGAAGCGGGCGGTGCCTTCGAAAATTCAAGAATCCGAAGCCCTACATGGTGTTTGCCATCCGTGAACTTCAAATCAGCCACTAGTTTTCTGTCTGTTTTTCCTGTCCTTATTAATTGTTTAATTAACCTGACAATTTCATTTTCTGACATATATCTATATATTAGTTGACTAATTAAGGAACTGTACCATAATGGATATATTTGACGGAATATGAATTACACATTAATAATTTGAAGAATTGGAGTTTAATCATTACTTAAGTATCTTCTTACAGACAGCTATAGTAATAATGTCTCTGTATATTATTGGATTTAATCGACGGATTATAAAAATGTTGACTGAAATTTTCAAAAAAACGAAGACTGTTTGGAGGTTCTTAAATTCCTTTTTGTTACACACAACATGAGAGGAAAAGAAATAATTTATCCGATTGGCGTCTTTAATTCTGCGTTATTTATTATTCATAATATTATTTTATTTACTTTGTCATTAAAGTTATCATAAAAATAAATTTGGGATCAAATAGATTTTGAAACACAAATGTCATGAGAATGAGATAGTTGAAACAGTCAAAACTAAATATTGTAATCATAAAATTAAAGACTAACTAAATTAATTAGACTTATAAAAATCATCCGTTGGCTCACAGTTGAAATAGACCTTCTTATTTCTTTACAACATGACAGGAAGATCTTGTAACCTCAGGCGTTTGTTGGTTCCATTAAAGAAATATTTTTGTTTCGCTCTAAAGATATGAAAATCTGTGTTATCTGGGTCATGGAATTCCGTGAGTGGGTTTCTTTCTTATCGAGGTCCTTGAGGATCCCTTTCTCACTAAGCGGGGCTGCGCGACCCGGATGGCGCCGTACCGTAGTTATCAGTCCTCACAAGAATGTAGGAGCGGAGAAAAAAGCCGTAGAAAGTGTCAAGGGATGCACTACCGTCCTGAGGAACCAGAATGTAGGAATGCTCCGGGGTCAACGACTCTCCGGGAAAGGTGTTTGACCGCCTAGCGTGTGCTTCTTCTACCTTTGGCGCCCAACAATAAGATTGGGGACCGAAATGTCACAGCCTCCTACCTACTGTAACCGAATACCATAGAAATAATTGTTTAAATCTCTATTATTGCAAAATACTGTTCACGTATGTTGAATAAACTGTCAGTTACATTAAGAATTGAGTCTACCTTACCTCATCAGCTTAGGATATCAAAATCTTTTAATTGACGTTTCATCAAATATTCCTCCAATAGTGTTCTAAATTGTTAAAGACTATTCTTAAAACCAGAAATATCCGGAAGATACTGTAAGTAACATATTATTAAATAAAATTGGTATTTATAAACTATCGCATTGTCAAATCCAAATTCAACAAGTGTAATTCTCTATACACCACGCAATAATAGAATGTACATACTATCCGTGCTTCAAAAAAAGAAGAAACTATGAAATTCCTGATAACTAACGAGAATAGCTCAACGAACCTCAAATTATAAACCCAGTCTTAATTATTTAAAATACTTTAAGCAATTTAATTATATATAATGTAGCTCTACCGGTTTTACCTCTATGTAATCTTCAATACTGTACATAATACTGTGTATAATACTATGTTATGAGCGTCACAAACTCTTTGCATTCTAAGTTAACATAATGTAAAAGAAACTGTAAAACTATTAGTAATATAAACGTAACCACGTTGCTTGGTGGCACAATAAACAAAAGATAATGATACTGATAAACTAATTTATTTCTTATATAAAGCCTCAACCCGCAATAGGAATTGAGGATT
This sequence comes from Eucriotettix oculatus, assembly GCA_034510155.1. Taxonomy (NCBI): domain Eukaryota; kingdom Metazoa; phylum Arthropoda; class Insecta; order Orthoptera; family Tetrigidae; genus Eucriotettix; species Eucriotettix oculatus. The sequence continues at coordinate 16,597,118 of CM067378.1, forward strand.
TATAACTAATATTTGACCGGCTGCTAATTATTTACAATTTGAGAAGCTATGAGTCTTTGGAGAGTGGGTACTTCAAGAAGGAGAAAGCAACTTAAAACGAGTTCTTACCAAGAAATTAAGTATTTTTTGGTCAGTTCTGGTGAGTTGCTGTTTTTTTGATAGCAGGTTCTTGTTATATCATGACACTTTTAACTACGGAGAAGCTGATTAAGGAGTCGTGGTTGACTTAATTTCATTACTCACGCATACTTTGACATAAAGAACTCGTGACGAAATAAATTTATACTTACTTACCAAATCCATTTAATATTTAAAATGAATCCAATTTAAAAATTAAGCATTTAAAAACTTTTATTGCAAAGTAACTTGGGTTACTTAAAAAAACATTATTTTCTTTCCCTGACAAAGTAAAACTTCAATACAAATATTGTTCAAAAATTATTGTAAACATACATTAAAAATTAATGAAAAATATTCAAACTGGCGCTCAAGTGGGAATAAAATTGTTAAGCAACAGCTTTGAATTTTATTCCAGAAATAACTTTGAAAGCTACGGAATTCTATCATTAAATTTTCCCCAATGAAGTCACAGTAAATAGTTACCTGAGATATAGTAGACCACCACGTGGTTCGTAAACCAAATCTAAATTAAATTTTACTAATGTACATTTGTACCAAAAAAAATAAAATATAATATTTATAAAAAAGTTGCTAAGTTTAAATCATGGATTGCCGGCTGCTCAACATGATACACTTCCCCCAACTTTTAGGATGGAAACTCCAAAAAATAAATTATCGTCACAGCACTCTCAGCAAAGAAATTTCCGACGGCTCACCTGAAAGGGTTTTGGCCGAAAGACTTGAAGCAACGCCCGGTTGTTTCATTCACGTTCTTCTCCCGATCCTCCCTCCGTCAAGCCTCGGGCAAGCACAACTCTTTCTGACTTTTTGCAAAATTCTCGCTAGTACTCCTCTCCTGTCCGTTTTCTTACAACTCCCCTAATTGGTGGAAACTGACCTCAGCACCACCAGCTAGATCAATTAAATAATTTTATGTTAGTTGGTTAAAATGCTGCTTGGCAAGGGTAGTTTCCGGAACCTGCCGATTTTAAGCGGATATTTTTCCTCAAATTTTTTACCTGTTTCTGGCTATGCGATAATCATCCGCACGTTAAAATAATTAGTTATTTAATAATTTTAACATAGTGTAGCAACACATTTTAGCGGTTAAGCTATACTAAAATGAAAAATAATATTTAAATCAAATAAACTGAGATGTGTGATATAATATTACTAATTTTTATGTAAAAATTTTACAATCTAAAATACGTTCATTTCCGATTCTTTTCTTCCCTGACTTTTCGGCTAAAATCATAGAAGCACTGACCTCAGTTCACTTAATTCCTCTACGATTGGCAGGTTTAGTGATTTCATGTGCGCTGAGCAGAGGAAGTTTAGAGGTAAGTAATACGTTCTTCGATTCATTTTAGTATTTAAATTTAGTTTTCATGATTTCTACATTGATGGAATCATACAATTGTGAAGTATATATCGCAAAAATTATACAAGTTTACTAGACCATTAACATAGTTTTGTAATTACATTTCATGAGAAAATAACGATCAATTAAGTAATAATAAGGCTTAAACCACAGTAAGTGTCCGCTAAACGGTTAACGCATAAAAGTAAAGTTACACTCCTAACACAACAATGCTCTTCAAGGACTACTTAACGTCCGTTGGCTCCCTCTTCCGATTCCCACACGATTCCCTTAAATGCGAATTTTTTAAAGGACGTCGTGTCATTCAAAGTCCTCTATAGTTGTCTCTATTCACCTATTCTGCGTAGAACTTCCTGGTTAATTACTTGTAAATGATAGGAAGGTGTATTATTAAATATTTTTAAATGAATTTAAGTTTAGGATGTAATATATACATTTATTTTTAAAAACACAATAATTTTAAGTGGGGTCCTGCGCGAAGATTACAAATGCATAATAAATAACTAAAGGGGACGTTTTATAAAGTTCTCAAGGTTAAATTATTGTTCGGGTAACCACATGCAGCAGAGATTTCGTTTGCCTGTGCGTCTCGGTGCAGGCGACTTCCCTCGTTGTTCGTGATGAGCCTGGAGCTGCCGGAATTAAGGAATTGAGGAAAACTGAACTCATTCCGCCTTCTTCCCTCCTTGTTTTCCTTGTCGTTAACACATTACTCGTTCCCTGATTTCTGGAATGTCTCACACCATGCTGCTGCTTCCTCGACCTGTCAAACCATGCCCTTCTGTTCTTCCTCCACTTGTCGATGTATCACCTCAACTGTTCCAATGCTTCCTCAACAGATCAATCCATACTACACTACGCCGATATCTTCCTCGACTGATCAGTTCATACTTTATCATTTTTATACTGTCATTTTCCCGGGTTTGACCTTCACACGTAAACTCCGTATATGTCACCTCCGAAGGGGTAACGATATCTCACGTGACGTTTTCCTGCCATGCATTGTGAGTTCTTCGTCCTGCGCAGGATATTTTTGATGACAAAGGTAACAGTGTCCCTACGAAATTCCAAAGGTGAACGCTCTTTTAGCGAAAAATAAGCTTACCGTTATAAACACGCAGACAGCCGCCAGCACGGCGCCGGGAAAAAACGACTTTTACCTGGCCAGCGAGATGTTCTTACTGAAATTTTTGTATAATTTAAAATTCCATAAATTGGAAATGATATTGGTTAGGGGCCTATTGCGCTACATACTCTATATGAATTTAAGCATTCTTTTATAGCACCACATTTCAAAAGCTACTATTCTTTACCTTTCTATAACCACTAATGTCCACGTTTTGCACCCATATAACAGCACACTCCATCTGAAAATTTTTTCTAATCAATTCCTAATATTCATACATATTTGTGGGTACCCATAAATAATCAATTATTTTTATTTTGTCGAATCCCCTCCAGACTAGTTGTCTAGAATGTAAAGCCGTGAGTTATTACGCAATATTACTACACATTTTCTTGGCTGTTGGGACTTCTAAATTCAAACGTTTTTATTGCATCGGTGTAAAATGGCAGACTATCAACCAACTGAAGAACATTTACGTCATTGCATGCTGTTTCATTTACGTTCAGGTGTTAATGCAACGGTTGCAACAAAGAAAAGTTGTAAAATGGGAGACTATCAACCAACTGAAGAACGTTTACGTTATTGCATGCTGTTTCATTTTAGTTCAGGTGTTAATGCAGCGGTTGCAACAAGGAAACGTTATTATGTGTATAGAGACGTACTGAAAGTCAAAAAGTGTCAACATTGGTTCATAAAATTTTCAAAAGGTGATTTTGACTCGTCTGATAGTGGACGCCCTGTGGAGTTTGATAATGACGGTTTAAAATCACTGGTGGAAACTGATCCCAAGCTGAGTATTCAGGAAATAGCAAACTCTCTTCAGGCGTCTTGGTGAACAGTCCAAAGACATCGTCAAGAAATCGGGAGGGTATAAGGGTTCCACATCTATTGAACGAGATGTATAAAGATCAACGGCGTATAATTTGCATATCTCTATTGGGTAGAAAAAGAAGTGATCACATTATACAAAGAATTTTTACTAATTATGATAAAAGTATCTTGTACAACAAAAAGAAGCACTAGGCAATGGCTTTCTCAAAATCCGTAGCCACTAGTAGACCATCACTCATTTAATGAAGGTGTTATTATGAGTTTGGTGGGACTGTGCTGACATAATCCATTTTTAAATATTGGTACTGGGGGAACCAATTACGGCTGAATTGTATTGCCAACAATTAGGGAGGTTTCACAACCAATTATTGGTTAAAAGACCAGATCTTGTCAACAGTAAAGATATAACTTGGCAGCACGATAATGCCAGGACACATGCAGCAACATTAACCAAAGAGAAAATTACACTGAGACGTTTTACCACATCTCCCATATTCCTTAGACATAGCACCATCCGATGTTCATTTATCCAGATCCATCCAACACTCCTTAAGGAATTAACATTTAAAAACTATGGATTACGTGCGAGCTTACCTGGAATCTTATTTTTCTTCAAAAGAAAAAAAATTAAGAACACGGGATTGAAACTCTACCAGAAAAGTAGCAAAAGGTCTTAGACGGAGACGGAAATTATGTAAAATTAAATGTAAATGAACTTGTTATTTTTGTCGCCTCTGAAAGATTGATTACATATTTTACCTGTAAGTAAGTTCCTATTTTTTTGTGAAAACCTTTTTTTATGTGCTATCCTATTATTTATGTATTCTATACTTCTACAATCCCTAGTAATTATGCTTTTCAAGTAGCAGAATTATTTAACTTCTTAAAAAATATCCCTTTCCAGCCTGACATCCTATGTTATCACATTATTTCCAATACTACACTTCATTCCTTTGCTTTAAAATGTGTATTGTAACCATAAAATTTTGAAATCTATTTATGTTTATAAAAACATGAATAAAATTGTAAATGCTGGTAATAAAATTAATGCTATGAGAAACGTTTATGAAACTTCTGTGCATAAAATACATTTTAATTAACATATTACAGATAATATTTAAATTATAATACCACGGTTATAATAAAAACCAAATGATTTTTTACAATTTCAAGAGTATGGCTTGTTTTATTTTTTTCAAAATGTATTGTTTTTACATATTAAACTTTTTACAGAATTATGATGGCTTATATTGACAAAAACTGTGTTTCTAAGTAAAATAAAAGCTTACTTGTGATAGTTAAAATCGTAAACATTTAAAAGTAAATTAATATAACGATCTTGATAAAATAATATCTTAAGAGGAAATTAACATAATAATGTTCAAATAATATTTTTTCCACATTCTATCAAAACAGTATTTCCACTAAAGAGATATTTGGTTGATGAAATAAAATATATTCTTAGCATTTTATTTATTTTTATGAATTGCGTACGCTTGACTTTTATTGCCTTTAATTGTGGATAAATTATGAACAGTCAGAATTCGAAGATTGGAACCACCTTCAGTTTCAAAGTTCTAGCATGAAGGTTTGACTTCACATATTTAATTAAAAATGTCTTTTCTGAATTGTTTTTCTGTTTCACAATTATTTCATTTGAAATTTCCAACGGTAATCGTACGTATGTGGAGATGCACTCAGGTGTAGTACAACTGAATAACAAAATCCATTTAATATTTGAAACAATGACGTAATGAATGATTCATTGCTCCTTTCGCAGGCTTGGCGTCCCTGCGTATCGCATTCCTGCGGATCACGCCCCGTGCCAACGTCCGAAAAATCCGTGCCCTTCCGTGCCTCACGTGCCTGCACGTTCCCCGCAGGGCATGCCCAGCACGTACTCACTAACAGGCACAATTACGTACAGCAACGTACTTCATCACCAAAGTCTAACTCGCACTTACAACGGCACATAAAGAAGCTGTCCTGCTTATAGCTGATTGCATTCATGTTATTACAACTCGTTTAACAGAATTTATATTAGTCATTATCCGCAGGGTGAGTGACGTGAACAAATAAATATTTACAGGTGTAATAAATATTTTATTATCATAAAACTGTCTATAAAAATCCACTTTTCCTAAAATGTACACTAAAGAAACCTTTGGATTTTATTTATTTTTTCATCATTTCAATTAGTTATGTCCAACTACTCGTAACAACACTCTATTTGCTTGAAGTACCATGGACGTCTGTAACGGTCAAACACATCTGCTCGGACTTTGGTGGTGCGGAGTCCAAAGAAAGGAGACAGTATTGGAGCCAGAGGTAATAAACCAGACAATACGGCGCACCTGGTGTGTTTCCCAACTATGGTGTGATTTGGCGGCATCGGGTGCTGTTTTTCCCCAAAACCGTGGGGGAGATGGGCAAACTGTTACTCCCAGAGAAGAGTACCCATAAATGCGATTGGTTAATATTGATCCCTGCCACCTTCGTGATATGAACTAAAGAAGTGAGAAGTAGGTATTACGGAGAAATTTTTGACATAGATTTCGAAACAAATAATTGTAAATCAGAAAACGATGGATAACTGCAGTTTAGGTGAGAGAGATTGTGGAGAAGAGAGCGGAGGATCATAAAGAATAGCAGTGACGGCTCTGATTTGGATCGAGCACCACCCAAATTACGTGGAAATTGCAACGAGGAAGTCGCTATAAGGTCCATTATGATGAAACGGTAATTATTCCTGTAGCTTTTTGCAGATTTCCTATACCGCCAGGTCGGAGTAAATTTGTATGAGATAATTATCTCTATGAGAAGGACCATATCATACGACTCTGAGTTTAGAGATCGAGAATTTTTAGTTTTATGAAATTCATTTTTATTATTTTTATGTAAATATTTATGTAGTGTTTAAATAAGAAATAATTGCTGGTTTAAAGTTTAAAAATGAGAAATTTGTAATATTGACTTAATTTTGATTAGGACAAATAAATTGTTCCCTTTTTTATTACAGAAGTTCATTCTTAATATATTAATATTGCACTAACAAAAATAAATAATATCCAACCCCCGATTCATCTCACTACTTTCTAAATTATACTCGCTTGACTGTACTTTGCCATGATTACTTACCACTCACAAAGAAAACTACTTCTTGCTCTTCTTGCTAGTCGCGGATACGAGGCAAAGTTATCAGGCAACCTACGAGAAATTGCAAAGCATGAAGTGAGTTCAGATGGAAAACATCATTAGGTAATGTCACGAGCAACGACCAGTGCTATTCCAATGTAGCATTGCAAGCAAGAATAAACACGCATAATAAATCAAAATATTAGTTGTTTTTAGGCATTATTATCCATACATTGAAAGTTTTCAGATGCCTATTTTTCTCATTAACATACATAGACAATTAGTAAAACTACATATCGTTTTTAAAAATAAATGAACCGTTAACTGATCCTATTGCAGTACCAATTTGTACTATGTGAACAATACACTTAATCTTATCAGTCTTTCAAAATTGAACATGTAACTCGGTTTTCTCATATCCAAACTTTAAGTAAACATACCGACTATAATTTTCTTAGAACGTGCATGACTCCACAGACCACTAAGACTTTTCCATCGCCGGGTCCACCAACTCGGTACGACAGACTATTCCATAAGAATAAAACAGAAGTAAATAAATCTTAGTTTCTCACGGATGAGATAAAACAGCCTTCGTTTTATCTTACTAACTCAATCAGATACCATCATCGAGGTTGAAAAGGGATAGGCGCTGCGGGAGTTTTCTCGCAGGCGCTTCAGCCCAGAGTGACTGCGGGGCTCACCTGATCATGTCGGGGATGCCTCGCACTCTCTCTGGCTACTTTTTATCAAAGTTCTCATATGCCGAGACACCTTCACCTATTTTAGGAGGTATATGTACCGGGGTCAAAGACCTTGGGCATATGGCAAGAGCTGTCCGCTGATCCCATTGGATCAGTCGGCCAGATGCCTACTGAAACTGGTGGAGACAAGGAGAAGGGAATGCTGCGACCCCACAGCAAACTCGTCTCCCGTCATTCGGAAGGGCGTGAGAATAGTACCCAATGCCCGACCTACCTGATGCAGGTTTTCTAGGGTTTTCCCTGCATCTCTTTAGGTGAAACACCGGGTAGGATCCTTAAACCATAGCCCGGGGGCCCTAGTCAACCCTTGGCTACCTTGCTCTACCTTCCGCATCCCCCCTTTTTCAATTTCCTTCCTATGCTATTAAAGGGGAGTTGCCTGTTTCAGGATCACCCTCATGTAGCCTGTTAACCAAAAAAAAAAGATACCATCATCGATTAATAATATGTTGAACCGACTCGAATTTCCTGCTAATACTTTATCATTTCATTTGCCTATCAAATACGGCCATAATTTACTATATTTCGCTTTGTGACATTTATAAAGAGCAATTTCTGAAACACGCGAGCGTATATATCTCAATACGTCCTTTTCCAGAGTATGTATTTGCTGGGATCCGTTCAAAGAATGTAAGATTGTGGAAAGAGTACAATATAAATACGTTGAAAAATTAAAAAATAAGACGGCATAAGTCACGTCTCAGATCCCATTTTAGGGGTCACTCCAATGAACCTGAAATCATATTGAATCAACGTTCGTGGAAGATAATTATTACAATAGAGGGGTATCATAATTTTGAAATAGTGTAGAGCAACTTTAAAACTGTCGGAAAATAGTCGTTACTATACTGTAAGGCAATGGACCAACATAGGATACCTTTAACCATAAAACTGCAATGGATATTTCCATGTGTAAAATGTCTTTTCAAATCATTGTACAAGCGCTTTCATGTAAACACGCCACAAGTCGCAACTGCAGTGTAGAAGCCAGAGGCAGTGCAATTGGAAATTGGACTGCAAGTAATTGCAGCAACTACTGAATGCAATTTCTTGAAAGTTTCTGTAATATTGTCTCGTAACTTAAAAAATTTCCTGGGGAGAATAGTGAAGTGTGCGTGTCAAATAAAGTAAAAGTTAAGTGAAACTACAAACGCATTGAGCAATGGATATTTAAATTATAATATTCCAAATCTAATTTTATAAGTCCTTGTGTATTACTTTTATTTTTTTCATATTTATAATTTTATGTTTATAGCTTTTCACTGTTTTTACAGATTTTTATTTTTTTAACGAGTGTAACTCAATTTCAGAAACATTAAACTCATTTGCTCAGATTTAAATTCGATAAATACATCATTGGCATTTGTGTCGATTACACTGACATCATTCATTATAAGAGAACTAGACGTGCCAATCTTTATATTTGAGCTCGAAACTTACATTCAAAGTATTAGGCAATTAAATATAGTACAGTCTTCCTGTTAGAATTATAGCTTTCGTTAGTTGACAAACTGTCAAAAGTGACAAACTCAAATTCATTGAGATCATAACCACTGAACTAAATCTCAGAAGACTTCATAAGTATAAGCAAATGGTACAGAAAAGAACGAGGTAGTTTATTTGACTTGAGAATTGTCTCCATTCATTGGTCACTTTAGATTCTCGTAACTTCGCTACCGTTTAACATTTCCTACACGTTCCACCATGCCCGTTACTCTAGTCCTACTTCTCATGTAGTCATTTCCGAGACAGTTATTTATACACGCAGTCTACTGCTACATACGAACTCAATATTTCCATTGATAAATGGTATCTTGAATACATGATGCACATAAATTATTTACAATCAATTTAAACCTTGAAAAGAGTTAAAATATTGAATGAAATCATTTGTTCAAGGTCTGAATCTTAGAGAAAAAGGAATGGAGTATTACGACTTAAAGACAGGCAGTGTAGGGTTGCTAGTGGTCGGTTCTGACTGACAAGTAATTGAGAACTCTTTTCCAGAGTCATTGAGACGGTCGTTAAAAGTAATACAATGTATAATTATAATTTTTTATTTTCCAGGATGATCACCATAAACTCCAAGGTTAATCGTAAGTAAAATTTAACCCCAAAATGATAGTTAATATTTTCTTAAGCCGTGATAAATATTCACAAGCTTGTTATAAACAGGTTGATACCTTTTAATTCGAGGACGAACAATAATCAAGATAGTGGATGGATCTAAATGATTTACAGTCTTATATTTCAACTAAAATAAAATCATAAACTATTTCAATATTATAATTTTTTAATTATCAGATTTTTAAACAAACGCTATCCTCAATCATCATCAAACCAAAGGCACACATCGACGACCGACGTCACGATAAATCCTTTGCTTTGTAGCGTCTTTGCTTGTTCGCTATTATATTTTTAAACATCTATGTTATAGATTTTGCTGGTAGTAGCTGCACGGTGTCCGTCGTGAGCGGACGGTCTTCAGTTACATAATATAAAACATTTTGGTCAGTGCTTCATATCACATATGACCCAATAGAAAGAAGTCAAGTGGAGTCATATTCAGTGCTCGTAGACCAAATCGGCCTACCCGTCTGTGTCCATCAAGTGAAAATTGAGAGGGCATGTGTAGTCTTAAAGTCCTTATTGCTCTAGTACGTGCAACCCTGTTTTTTTGAAGAGTGTACGGTGAATCACATGCCTATTCGCAGTAACTGCCCACACATTGGTACCAATTCTGTGTATGAATGCCTCAGTTTGCGTGGATTCAGGTTCTTTTTCCGCAGACATAACTGCTTCAAATGTTCAGAATATCAATTGTAATATTCTGGATCATATTCAGAGTTAATTTTATCCGTGCTCTTGTCAATTAGGAGATGGACAAACCTCACTTAAAACCATAAGAAAATTACTTCAGTAGTTCTTGGGCTTCCAGCCGGGTGAATGTAGGCATTGGCCACGACGTTTCGACGGCGGTCACTGCCATCGTTCTCAAGTGTTTCTCAAGTGTTCAACACTTGAGAACGATGGCAGTGACCGCCGTCGAAACGTCGTGGCCAATGCCTACATTCACCCGGCTGGAAGCTCAAGAACTACTGAAGCAGCAGATACACCGGGAAAAGCTTCGTTCTTTCATAAGAAAATTATCGAAACCGGGGTAATTTGAGTGGCTGAGTTTGAATTAGATATTCAAGGGCCGAGTAACTTGCAATTTACACCCTGAAGGGTGTAAACCAAATTTCACGTTATAAATGTTTCCCATAATGAGGGGTGGGGTGGAGAAAGTGCAAGTCATTAAAACGACAATAGATATTTATGAAATTGGGGAAGCAAATATTTGTCAATTGATCTTGCTAAATCAAATCATCGCTGTGAGTAGTAGGTCAGATATTATTATAGAAGATGCTAAGACGTAACAAACAGCGCTGAGTAAAAATACTTGATTACAGGTCTGAAAACTCTTGACCCGACCGGAAAATGACCCTAAACCTCCAGTAACTTTTTTATTATTGCAAACATTTATCCGAAGATATTACAGTTTATCTGACATGTTATACACATATTTATTTGCAGAATAAATAATTGATATGAATGCTTGTATAAATTGGAAATCCATTGACTATAACTTTAAAAGCCAGAGAAATGACAGAGCTGTGGACGTAACAAGTTATTGCAGTTTATAATATTTTATTGGCTAGTGTTTTACGCTGTGTATTATTAGATTTTAGGGTAGGAGGAGGATCAGATGAAGATAAGTAAAGGCATAGTTGGTTGAAGAACGGAGAATGAGATGCCAGCTAACTGAAAGAGAAATTATTGTTAGGATATGTCGAAGTGGGAGAGTCGAAGGATGTAGTCTATAGGTAATTTTCTTTTGAGTCTGCGGTTGTGTGGAGGAGGTGGATTGCTGTGGAATGATTGATGGAGCTTTTGATTAAGGAGGAGATAAATGTTTTTATTGTGGTGAAGAAGAGTGGAATTAGGATATTATTGTGTATTACAGAGTTTCGAAGGTACCAGGGGGAGTTGGAAATGATTCTAAGGATTCTGTTTTGTTTGGTTTGGATTTTATTTGAATTGGAGTTGGCAGTAGATCCCCAAATGGAGCATGCATATGACCATATGAGGCGGATTAGGGAGAGGTAAAGGAGTCTTTTGGTGGAGATGGAGATTGGAGCGTTTCTGTTGAGGAGTGGAGGTAGCAGTTATAATTTGGTGTTGATTTTGGATGCAAGGTGGGTAAGATGGTGTTTTTAGGAAATTTCGGAGTCTAGCACAGGTCCGAGGTAAGTGATGGAGTTTTTATTGGGAATTTTGCACCAAAAAGATAGAATGATCAAGTAAGGGGATGTTAGGTTTTGAGGGTGATTGGAACTATTGCAGATTTGGAAGGGTTTATGCTGACCTTCCAGTGTTTTTCCCAGGTTTCTAGGTCATTTAGAGCTAATTGGTGGTGCGAACACCCGAGGTGAAGGAAGAGGTTTGGAGGAGGATATCTATGTCATCGGGAAAAAACATTGTTTTAGTGGATGGATGAAGTGGAATTCCGTGAGAGTAAATGTTAAACAGGAAAGGGGCTAGCTAATACGCTACCTTGCGGGACGCCAGAGGAGATAAGAAAGTTTTTGGAGAATTGATTGTTAATTTTGACGGTGTACGAGACATGCGGGTGAACTGTGAGACTTGCCGAGGTATCTCCATCCTATACACCTAATTGAAGGCCACTAACAATTTACGAATCACTTGTAGTTTTCTTCATGATATAGCAGTTTTCTTATATTCTAGAAAAACATATGAAGAATTAACGACCCGCATACACATAATTTATAGTCAAGAACCACAACGGATGGTTCAAACGTCTAGTTTACGTTTAAAAAAATTTTTAAAATTGTGTAATTCTCTTATTTATATTATTTTTTACTACCAGACGTTAATTGTTCCTATTTTCAAAAAACAATTGAATTTGCAGCGTTGAATTATTAGTTATAATTTTTTAAAAAATCACCCTGAAGCCATATAGCACCAGTAGTAGCCCCATAGACAAATCTTTGGAAAAAAGCGGGTCACTACATCATCAAATGTGTGCGAAAGACAGGGAAGTTTCATGTAAAAAGAATTAAAAATCTGGTAATGAAGTAATTACCAACTTTTCTTAGCTATAAATCCAACAATGACAGATTGTGAAACGTTTAGAATGAATCCTTAGTTGGAACCGAGAGTAATGTGCGATGTCATTGCTCCTTAAAGAGATTCTTATAAGGACGATGAGCTCACGTTGTGAGCGGCGCTTACATCCCGTAATAGGCGCAGGACCTGAGTAAACAGCAACAGGATGTAATATTTGTTTTTGATAGCTTCCATCATAGCATTCTTATAAAGCAGCGTTTTCAAAATAAGTTGAGAGAATTCTACTTTTGTAATCAACCTACATTCGTATAGTATTATTGATTAATGAAAACTATACCCAAATAATAAATCCTTACGTAGAAGAAAATGTAATTATGCTAAATCTTTCATGAAATATTATCCTGATTTTGTTTCGCGACACTACGATAAATTAGCAGATTCATAATATGTTTGTAATTCCCTTACCATATACTTAAATTATTATTGCATTTTACTAGATTTTAAACCAAAAATATTTGCTTTAAAAAGTATACTTTGGTGTGAGTATTTGACATTACAATATAAAAATTATTTATGTATGCAATAATAAAGAGCTATATCAGCTGATATCGGCTTATATTAACGTCAACATCAATATTTATTGCGTACAATCTCCGATAGCTGATGTTAAAATTATCTGAGTGAAAGAATTGAAATTGTAGTTAAATGTTGCAAAATTCAATAAGTCCAAATTTATAATCACAACTCACTACAAGACAATTTAAACTGCAATAATAAATTTTTGACGCCAGAAGATAAACGATAAAATGTGTGCCATTTAAAAACAGTAATACGGCCACTGTTTCTAGACCTACAGAGGTTTGGGTGAGAGGTTTAGCGGTGTTAAGTGTGTTAAGGAGATTTTAGCAAAGACATAATCATACCCATACCGAAGAAGATTGGCACTGATAGATGCGAACAGCAAAGTACAATTAGTTTAGTATCACATGCAGCAAAATACTAACGAATATAGTTTATAGGAGGATGGTATGATAGAAACCCTGACCTACCTGATGCAGATTTTCTAGGGTTTTCCCTGAATCTCTTTATGCAATACACCGGGGAGCCTAGTTAACCCTCGGCTACCTTGTTCTACCTTCCACATCCCCCTTTTTCTAATTCCCTTCCTGTGTTATAAAAGGGGATTTGCCTGTTTCAGGATCACCCTCATGTAGCCTGTTAACCCTAAATAAGGGGAAGACAATTTGATTTCAGGTATAATGTAGAGACAAGAGAAACAATATTAACTTTGCGATTAGTTTTAGAAGACAGGATAAGAAAAAACAGGAAGACATTCATGACATTTATAGATTTTGATAAAGCTTCAGTAACACTATTAAGGACTTTAAGAGCTGAGGAATAACATATCGAGAAATAAGGCTTATGGATAGCCTCTGTAGATGGTAGTCAGAGTAATTATAATTGAAGTTTAAGTAAAGAAAGCAGAAAGGAGTAAGACAAGGATGCATTCTGGCACCCAGGTTGTTTAACATATATCTATAGAAGAGATGATGATAAAAGTTTAAAAAAGACTATGGAAAAGAAATCATACTGCAAAGAAAAGAAAAAACCTACGAATTGCCGATGTTATTATAGTATTAGGGGAGTCAGAAGAAGAATTCTAAAACATAATAAATGGCATGAACGGGGTCCTAGAGAAAGGGTTTAATATTAAAATTAATAAAGGGAAAAACAAGGTAATTTAGTGTAGCACAGGAAACAGTGGAATAACATAGGATGTTAGATTGGGAAGCGATATTTTGAAAAAAGTTTAGGAATTCTGTAACTTGGGCAGCATAATAGCTAGGGATGGTAGAAATATAGTAGACATAAATAATAGGATAGTACAGGCAAGGAAGGCTTTCGTGAAAAAGAGGAATTTATTTACAGGTATTATAAGTCTGAATATTAAGAAATCATTGTTAAAAATTTTCGTATGGAGTTGCAGAAAGGAAAAGAATAGAAGCCTTTGAAATTTGGTGCTATAAGCTGAAAATCAGATGGTTGCATAGAATTACTAACGAGGATGTTCTAAAGAGAATAGGAGAAGAGTTAAAAATAAGGAGAACGTTAAGAAAGAGAAGGGATAGATTAATGGTCACGTTTTAAGACACGAGGGACTTGTAAAATTAGCATTAGAGGGTTGTGGGTGGAGTAAGAACAGGAGAGGGAGGCCGAAGATAGAATACGCTAAACAGATTACAGAGGATGTAGAATGTGCTAGTTATGCGGAAATTGAAAGGTTTGCGCAAAATAAGTTATCATGGAGTGTTGAATCAGACCAGTCTTGGGACTGAATAACTCAACAACGAGGCTTCCGGAAGTTACTCAAACCAGTTTAGCTAATGATTGATCAAGCCTACGTAGAGCTAAACACAATGCTGTGATCAGGTTGACGTATTTTCTCAAACGTATATTTCCAGCAGCGAATAAACTGTAGTGATTTTTAAACTTCAAGAATTCTCCCAAATATGGTAAAAATCAGTAAAGTGTATATTAGGAAAAGAAGAGAAAAACTTTCAGTACCATGTGTATCAAATCACTTTGAAATGAATTTGAGGGAAATACCCTATTTTAAAAGGAAGAATTATTGTATAAATGTGAAAAATTTCTTTACTCAACATTCATCACCTGGTAGTATGTAATTATTGAATGAATTTTAATTTGCAAAGCCTGTAAGTATTAAACGATTATCAAAATACCCTTTACAATCTTTACAAACATTATATATTTTATAAAGTAGAGACATGACTTCTACTCTAGGAGTTGTCTTAGTGAGCCTTCTTATGGAGGAAAATCCAAACACAAACCCTACGCGTAATTGGCAGTACAAAGAAATCGGCAAAAGGCTACAAACAGTGTAATTACCCTTTCTTATTATTTTAACCTGTAACTTGTCAGAAACGATGTACCGGTTCTTCCGCTAGGCCCCACTGAACTTCCTAGTTGCTTTAATGATCACCTTGCCCATTTATTTTTTTCTCCTCTGAGCCACGAACCTCCAGTGTGCTTAATATATTGGGCTCCAAATATTAACATACTAATGATCAATCACCACTCTCAATGTTCTCAATACTTAATGAATAATAATGTCAGTTCTTAATGTTGTCTCTTTATGCTGAATCTTAATGTTCACCATTAATGTTCCCAAAATAAAATTTTCTGGGTTTTAATATCTTGCCTTCACTTCATCATTTAATTTCAGTTGATGGAGGGTCCCAATCCTGAACAGTAAATTATATATTTGTTGTCTCTGTGAGGAACCACTTACCCCACTCCACCGATGTTTTGAGCTAAACACCATGTCCCCTCACAACCCCATGTTGCAGAATCTCAAAGACTACAAAAACCCAAACCACGCCGAAATGTCTGGTTTTATTAGTCTTCCTGTGACCTTCTTGAACTTCCCTCAAGCCTCCTGGCTTTTATAGTGAGCCGCTAAATTGCGCATTTAGCTGTATTTTACCATTACAACGTGTCCAGACTGCACTGCACGTGCCTCCTCGCGTGCCAGTGGGCAGAGTCCATCACATTCTCTACCAGTTGTTTTCCGCATAGAAATGCTCCGGAAAGTTTTGCAGTGTCGCCATCTGAATTCGTGCGAAAGATTCAAGACCGAACATCTTATAATCCCTTTCTGTAAGAATATTTATGTGTGACATTGACGCCGATTTTCACTTTTGATTCTGACCAGCAAGAACACATTCTTTGCCTATTAAATTCCTCCCAGAAAACAATTCCGTATGAAAAACTGTATGAAATTATGAAAAGTAAACTAGATTTTTTAGTTCAGCTGAGTCTCTAACAATTGACTAACATGATCAGTACATTCAAATTTAACATTCAATTATAATAAGCGTTTCAAAGTTGTATTGTGTGTGTGTTTTTGTGTACAATATGTTTTTAAGATGATTAGGAAAAGTATATTTTCGAAGGGCATCATAAATTTATACCATTGGCAAACACTGAAAGAGACAATTAAGTTTTCGGGAAGGCGTTTGAACCTGATCCCATGAGTACAAAATAGTGTTTATTTTCCGTACCGACTTGTCAGGATTATAGCACGTTTTATTCTGGAATCTCAGGACAGAAGGCATCAGGGTGAAAGGCTTTCGAGAGGCTGATTGCAGCCTCACTGCATGACATCATCGCCTACAAAACCACACAATGCGAGTAATCACGCTGGAGGTGGCGTGCCGAATAAGAGGCGAGCCCGCCTAAACTTCTCAAGAAATGCTTCGTAATTTCTTCGAAGAGAGAGCTTCTTAGCGAATCCTGCTCGCTCCTCTGTACTCGCCTGTTCAAGAAAAATAGAAAAAAGTGTTCCGTCTGAAAGGCGAGAATGCTTACAAAGAGTACACGGTTCGTACAAATTTCCGTCCGCATCACAGTACACAAACTATTACCACATGGGTGGATAAAAACTCATCAATTAATTGCCTTTGCCGTTTATAAAGGAAACACACATCTGTCTGCAGTTCAAATAGTAAAGGGCATTGTGCGTTCCCACTACGATTAAAATTTTTAACCAATCAAAAATATGCAATGCAAAAATTACCAAACAAAAAGAGAGAAATATTTGGGACAATTCAATTCTATTGACTTATGAACAAACAAAGATCTCATCCCAAAATTCCTGAAATTTACTTGTGAAGTAGGCATTTTTAATGAAATTTAAAGTAGTAAACTTTCTGTTTCAGACATGCCGAGGAGATCAGTTTCATATTTTTAATTATGTTTGTGTTATTTTTACCTTAATCGGAGTTTTAAATGTAATTTAATAAGTAACAGATGTACTCAGGCAAATGTCAATGGTTTTCAAAATATTATGTAAATAATGCATTTTTGGCTCCCTAATAACCCTTGGATGCGAAATAATATATACATGTATAATATATATATATATATATATTATATATAATTTAACACGTTAAGTTACAGCCCCAGCCGCTTTTCGATAGGCGCGGTATCACAGACGCCAGATAAAATTTGTGCCCGTGACATCGATGACTGACGCAAGTAGCGCGGTAAAGCTAGGCTGTGCATCCATTATCCGGGAATTTTCTGACCTGCGATTGGTGAATGAGGTCATGTGACCGTGATTTTCCAGGTTGGCGCAAGTAAGGAGCTGGCGTGATCAGACAATTGTTGGCGGGTTAGTGAAGAAGTAAGATGTGTTTCGTGGACTGCGAAGTTTAGCAGCCACGAGGCTCATAAAGGATGATAAAGGATAGCAAGTAAGCCATGAATAAGTGGTGCTAGGCCAGGATTCGGATAACGTTTAGTACCGGGTAGTAGTTGCTGAGTTGAAGACGAGCGATAGAAAGATTGATTGAGTGACCACACCCTGTATTAGATCATTTATCTCACATTCCGATTTCAATTGTATTCTTATGTTAAACTTTTGGTGATATTCTGTGAAAAAACTACCTGGCGCACTATATTATTCATTGTCCGAGGAGTAAATCCTATTACTTCGTAAAGCGGAGTGGCAATAGGAAACTAGCTCCTGTTACAATATATATGATGAACACACGTAATAAATTCTTCCTAGGATTGAATCAACAGTACCTGCAAGCCAATTTCTAGACTTTCTAAAATAGATCCTTGTCAATGGGAGCTACATCCAGAAACCTTGCACAAGTAAGCAAATAAGCAATTTGTCCTTCAAAGTGTTCAATTTTTAAAAAATGATACAAGATACATGCTGAAGATTAATGCATATAACAAAATAAAAGTTTTACCAGTAAATTTGCTGTCAAAAATATTTTAGAATTACAGACTTCAATATAATTGGAACTGTTTCTCATATGGCGCCATTAATTATTCCAACTCATATCAAATTTAAGCTAAATTCTACTTGGGGAACCTGCTTCTTTTGTCTCATCCATGAAATATTGAGTTTAAACGAGTTGCCAATAGTAGACACAAAAGAAATAGAGATGAATATTCACAAAATTGTATTGGATGCCCGTGGAGCGAAAGTGATGGAGCTAGAAAATAATTAGGGTATTTTAAAAACTGCTGTTTATTTCATATGACTTAAATTATAATTTTAAATGAGAAATCTGTGTGCAAGATGGTACCACGTTTGATTGAAGTTAAAAAACAAACAGTGTCGTGTGTTTTACAACAATAAAGGCGTTGATTCATAATCATGGTTAAAAAACTTCAAACCTGAGACAAATGAACAGTCATAACAATGGACTGAAAGGAAATTATGGGCACCAAAGTAGACGAAAAGGCACCATTCACACATTATAACAAGGTCAAAATTATTGAGTGTAGTTTTGAATTTATTCCACACGTATTAGCTCCTCTGAATATTTTATATTCGAAAATTGAAAAAATTGAATAGAGGCTAATAATAAATAAGAGAAGTCTGCAAATGGTGGCTTGTTCGAGGATCTGGATGGTTCTTACTTTGAGCAGGGCATCGAAGCCATTGTTCATGGCTCTTAAAAGATTATCCAGCTAAAAGGAGACTTCATTGGGAAATAGATACTTGTATTCAGTGTTACCTCTGGGAAATTGCACTGGTACATACATGTTTACTATTTGTTTTTACAGGTAATATAACGACATCCTAAATATTTCGATTATTGTACTTCCTGCTATTAAAATATAACTCTGAACTGAAATTTTGACTCGCACATTTGTGCAGTAATTGCATCTCAATTTAAAATTAAACGCGGGATCTCTTAAAGATTGGCTTTGTATAATAGAATTAAAAACTACACATGTAGTGGAGAAAACCAGAGAGTCACATTCATAAGTTGCATGAAGAGTCAATGAGAGATTGATAATAGGAGTTTACTCTAAAAACTGTGGCGTAGTGTTTAAATACATCTTCACTTTCCTTTATGGAATTCATACCATTATCGTTTTTGAAAATATATATAGATTCTAAAATATTTATTTTAATTATATAATTTTGTTTATGTTAAATTTAACATTATCAAAATCTATATTATGTTTTAGGTTTAAATGGTGTCGTGACAAGGCTGTATTTGTTTTAGTATTGCATTATTTCTATGGTTATATATGCTAGTATTTAGGTTAGTTCCTGGGTATTCAGTATAATTTTTGTTACAGTCTTAACAATTAATTTCATATTTTACATTATTTTGTTTTCTTACAGTAATTTTATCTTTTGTTTGGTTAAATAATGTTTAAAAAAAATTGTATTCGAATTTTGTAGATGACTATGGCAATGCCGAAAGCTCCTCGTGAATAAATTTCAAATCAAAATTAAAGTATAGTTTTGGCTATTAATGTGATTGATTGACACGGGGAAGTATTATTATTATACTTAGTAAAAATCAGTATTTTAACCAAATTTAAATAAATGCTCTGAGTGTTTCTTAATCTATTCGGTTACCGGAAATTCTCTTAGATTACTGGTGGCAATTATTATTTTTTTAATGTACCAGGATTATTTGCATGTTCTTATGTATATATATTTGATTACATACAAAAATAAATAACCTATGTTAATCATACACTATCGATAAACCGATCGATAGTGCATGGCGTGTAACTTTGCTTATACTGAGGTTTTCCGCCAATTTGTAACAGACGACGAGTAGAAAAACATAAACATTTTAAATATTAACAACGTACCTTGTACGGAAAATAAGTATATTATGAAATAGTGTATAAGTACAAGGTATGTAAAAGTGTTTATGTCCTTTCTAAGAGTATTTAGATCTGATATTGTATAAAGTCTTTTAAGAATTGAATTATAAACAATATATTGATGGATTTGTTATATCATTAGGATGAATATGGCAGTGTAAATGCCGAAAGCTACCTCTTTTAAAATATAATAACTCGTAAAACAGTGACCGAAAAAGAGTTTTTATTTCCCATTACATCATCATTTAAACGGTCAAAGAACACAATGTGTTTATCTCAAATTTAAAAAGGCGCTATTTATTTCTAATGCATTATGGATATTCATAAATTTCCACCCAATTCACTCACCATCAAAGTTGTGGGAGCCGTGTCTTACCCTAATGCTACACTTCGACGCTGAATGGGGTTGAAATAATATGCAAAAGAATAACGAAAACGCTATAAAATTCATTTACCCAGAAAAAATATTTATAAATAAATAGCGGTTGTTTATGGATATTTCCACCCCATCCACCCCCACCAAATTTGTAGTACTGGGTCTTATCCCAACAGTGTTTATTTCCGTTTCGGTTAGAACACATGTTCAAAATTTAGTCGTAATTATTACATCCACTATAAATTGTATGCGGAAGTATGTTTTACCCATTTACTACTTCTCGTAGGGGATGAAGTGAGACTTAAATAACATTTTTAATGTTTGAATTGAACTCAGTGCCTCACATTACACTGGTTTAGAGGCCAGTGTCAATTGTTTTCCAGGAATAATCCGTTTCGATTATGAATGGGGTTGAATTAATACGTTAATACTATAGGAGGTCACGTTATCAAATTAATTGAGACCGAAATATGTTTATATGATTAAAATATTGACCGCTTTTGCTGATTTAAACCCCTTTATGTTGTAGCCAAGTCTTACCCAGAAATTTCTAATTTCCGGGTCGCAATGAACACGAGTGTAAAATTTGGTAGAAATTGGTCTACTCGTTTAGATTTATATGTGTATGTACATACATACAAATACAGAAACACACAAACGTAAGGCAATTTCATTATAGATATTTATGAGAAGACTATAATTTTGATAATTCACGACACGTCTCGTGAAGCAGCTTCAGCTGATCTGTATTACGACGCATAGCTAAACGTGAGGTTCGCAGTTGAGGTAACTTTTTTGCGGTTGTAGATACGATCTGTGAGCTATGGACCGCGTTGCCAATTAGGGCCACTGGGCTACCGGGAAGGGCTCGTTTCACGGGTTATAAACCTGGACGAAGAAACGCCCACTTGGAGGCTAATTGTGTTGCTTCTCCATATCCCCATGCTGCGTCTTAATGAGCTGCACAAGCAAGACGAACCTGGAATCTCGCTAAGATAAACCGTGCAGTCGTTACGGCATTTTCTACAAATTTATGTACCACAACCAAGTTAATAGTTATCCCGAGAATCTGGTAAGCCTAACAACTTGTGGAAAATTCTCACACATGTTCCTGGACACCATTAGATACATACCCAAGAGACGTTTTTAAGTTGTAAACTCTGCTCAGTAGCTGTAAATATTTCGGGAGGTGCTATTAGAGGAAGCTTAAAGTAAAAAATGTCCAAAAAGTTAATCAAATAAAAAACATAAATTTATGTAATTTTAAATTATAAAAATACTTATTATTGCATTTATTACAGTAAAAATGTAAAAATTATAACAGATTAGCTACTATAAAAAACTGAGAGCCCGACGTTGCCCGGGTATTTATTTCTTATTCAGTAAAAGGAATTAATGCAACAATACTCTTTTTGGGAAGAAATGAATTAACTGACAAAAGGAGTCATCTGTTTGGAATATTTTCTCTTTTATGGGGACACCAACTAACCGCGATGATGAATGATATTTTCCTGGTACGTTAACATATTAACTAACTCCATATTTAACAGATTTAGTTCTCTATCTTTATTTATGGATATAACATGTAAGTTCTAAGTTTTTTATGTTATTCATTTCTTTTTACCTCAAATTATGTGTAGGGGAATTGGGGGTCGGAACGGGATAGCGGAATAGAACGGGATACCCTATTCCTTTTACTGGATAGTACTAGAGGTTAGTAAAAAGAATTGTAACATTGTAACTGGTCAAGAAATAAATTCTGACAGCTGAACTGACCACGTTCTAACTGCACTTTGTAAATGAACTCTTGTTTTGGCGTCATACTTCTGTGACTTTACTTTCTTTTGTATCATTTAGACAGAAAATAATCTCTAACACTCCTCTTTTTTAACTCTTTAATGGTATATATTAATGTACTATTTTTCTATTAACCGCATACATGTTACATGTAATACTTAAACTTGCTTGTATTAAGGCTCGGTGAAAAACCTTAAACTTAGACTAACGTGCGGGCGAAATATAATTGCATTGTATAACGTAAAATATAATGTAATCTTCAAGTTAAAAAGGAAAAATGACAGACACCTTATAAGAAGGGGTTACAGGATGCTGTGACCGAAAAGAATAGAATAAGAAAGAAAAGGAACGGAAAATAGGGGAAAATGTTAGCAAAGGCTGCGCAGTCGCAAATGCAAATCTCCATGCGAAAGACAAAATAGATAAAGCTAAATAAGTTTGTAGGGCCCCTCCCCTGGTTTATTCGAATTTTTGGATATTTAAAGGATATAAAAATTCAGCAAGAACAGTATAATCGACAAAAGCCTGGTAAGAATGGCTTTTTCTGGCGCCAGGCTGGTGGACAGGGGTATACATGTCTGTAAATAGATAATTCAAAGCTTTTTTTGCTGAAGGAGCATTCACCCTTCAAAATTTACGAAAGACACTGTTCCCTGTGTCATGAAAAATTTCCTGCGCTGAACGCAGGACCCGTGAGGATAGCGTTTTCCCTTGGAGAAGCGATATAGGAGTTGAGCTGGGATATGCGGAGCCGAAACGTATTCATTGTGGGGCTAGACGTTGATAAGGAGAGGAGGCAGAGTAGGAGAATAGTTATAGACGTCGAGAGGTCCAGGAGGTAGAGATGGAGAGCTGATCAGGACGTGGAAGGGAGGAATAAACGATAAAAACATATGGAGAACTTTTTTGAGGGAAAATGCTGGCCGGGAATGATTTTTGTTTAACATTTAGCTATTATTTTGGTAATTTTCACAAAAGGTGTGTCTTAGAAACGAACTTTCAGGGTGTATTCTCTAATAACTGTCATAATATTAAAGCTCAAAAGTGGCAACGTTGACTCTGACGAACGACAGACTTCTACAACAACAAAAAACAAAAAAAGGACGTAATCCGGCCAGAAATTTATATTTCAAACTGAAAGATTTTCCTATGTTCACCTAACAAATCATACTACAAACTGTAATAATGTCATTAAAATCGGAAATGGTCGCCCAGCAATCGTTCCTCAAAAAAGACCATTTGACTCTAAATGACCCAAAATAAATTCTATTGTAAAACCTGGTTTCGTTTCCTCCTCGTTTTAATTTCGCCTTCATGACTTCTTGTCGGTTGTTCTTACGGTCACTTCTCAGGGTTCCGGTACAATATGTGTCATATTCTAGCTGTTTTGTGGCTAATTCAACCCTGTTGTACAAGTCATCAAGCTATATCGCGTGCCCTTGACCTAAAGTTTCTTCACGTCAGTGCAGAACTACTTTGGTTACATGTCAAGTTCCACAATAATAATTTGATTAACTTCAATACAAATGGAATTTAATGAAAACGGAAGTTCTTTAGATTCATGATAGTAAATAACTGTTTAGAAGACTGAAGCGAACCAGACCATTCGATTAGTATGAGTAATAAATTATAAAATGGAGCATGCTTTGTTAGGTCCTGTAAGCATATTAACCTTTATTCCGAATTTTTGACGTTTATTTTGGATACATATATATATATATATATATATTTAATTTATCAAAGGTCGCGTCAACAATAAAGTCAATAGCGACCAACATAAACGTCATTAGATGAGAAATTACATTTGGGTATATGAATAGAACATAGAATTTTTATATAAGGTGAGAGTTAAATTATATTTTTTCATAAATATTGATATCTTTTTAAAATTTTAAAGTTTCATTTATTGCCTCTTCCGAAGATTTGATGTCTTTAGGTGCATACAATCTGATGACATCAGTCCTCTGTTTGTGATACTTGGGGCAGTGAAAGATGATGTGGTCCATGGTTACGTTCATCCTGCACGAGATACATTGTGGTGGAGGTTCTCTAAAAAAAGCAATGGGAAAACTTTGTGTGGTTGGCCCTTACCCCGAAAATTACTATTTGCTCTTTTCTTGTTAGATGCTTGGAAAAGAGTAAATCTTGATAATTGTTGTGGTTTCGGTTGAATGGTCCGTTGTTAAAAGATCTGCTAATATTCCAGTGGTCCAGAAATTTAGTGTTGTAAATCCTCCAAATATCATCTTCAGTGCATGTATGGTCGGATATAAAATTGTGGCTTATGTTTGCAGTTTGAATATATTGTTTGAGCTGTAGCCACCGTTTTCACAGAAAAATATATTCGCCCAAGGATAATTATTCCCCGCGTAATGAATGCATTTCATTTAAGCGTTGAGAAAGTCAACTACATATCTCAGTGTGCCTAAACGAGCGGTAGGACTATTATCTGTAGATGTACAAAGCAGTCACCTCAGGATAAGATGTAATCTATTTGTCCACATATATTTTCCATTTTTTGGTAATCATTTCTTTGTGTAAGTTGAATAGTCCCTGTATGAAAGAGCAGAGCTATGAAAAATTTAAACTATGCAATGTAAAGAAGAGAAATAATTAATTACTAGTTAACGAACAGAACTGTGGACAACATCAGTATTTTATTTTGTTAATTCATAATTGTAAATTATATGTAAATAACTGTATAATGATATGTAAATAGTTGCCACTGTGATCGCCAATGATCAGGAAGTCTACTCGATCGTTATAAATAAATTTAAAAGAACTCTGCAACATTCAGCTGCTTCCAATTAGTGATACGCGACTATGTAGATGTTCTATTGCTGAGGAAAATCTGCATTAACATAGTCATTTGTCCTCCTCCAGAAAAAAAGTGTTATCAATTATGTTTCAAAGAATTTATAATTTTGCCTCTTCCCGGAACCGGCACAAAAAGTTCATTTTTTTAAACTGAAATTGTTTCAAAGTCCACTGGAAATTTATTTACGCTTTAGAAAGAGCTGTAATGATATTCACAGTCGAACCCGTAACATTTCCTAACGACTGGTCTTGGTCACGTCTCTGATTCGGCTGTAGAATCTTCATCTTCGGATTCTGGCAAATATCCGTCATCTCTACTATCATCTAAACCCTCAAGTAGTTTTTCATCTGGTGCTCTTTTTTATTATATAGCCATTTTCTCTATCATTCACTTTTCTGTTCTGTAGGCTTGAAGATCCAGTTTTTCTTCTATATTTATTTCGAAAAAAGCCTACGACATGGGTTCAGCAAACGTTATAAATAGAACGCAGCGAGGGATTCAATCTTGTTTCTACAATGTAGACTATATGCTGTTTTTTTTTTTGCTTGGGCAGGTAGTAAATCTTCAAGAAGACGCCGTGAAGCCGTGTGTGGGATTTTTGTCCACTAAAAACCACCATAACCAAATCTGGTCGATAGAGACCAACCATTAGTTTATCTTCGTTAATTATTATATCTAGCTACTTATTATCTAAATTAGTGCAATGACATCCTTTAGTTTTCATTGTTGTCTACGACTTCAATTTACACCCACAAAGCATGTCTAATAAAATTCAGTTATTTCATTAAATAGTTTATCTGACAATTAAATATACAATAAATAAGTTAATCAGTCTCTTTGTCAATTTTTTTATTATTTAAATTTTAAACATTACAACGTTTCGTCTCACCACAACACAGTCAAGAACCTATTAAATTATAATGATTGAAAACTTTCAAAACATAAAACATCTTAAGATTTTCAAGAAGTATCACGTGAAATTAATTCATGATCCGTTTCCAAAAAAAAAACATTAATCTAGGGTTTTCTATAAGGACGGGACAAACTGCGTGTGAGGTATTAATGAAATTCATTTTTTAAATTAAAGTCCCGTGTATACCATTATGTATAGAATATAATAAAATGTCCGCTCCGACTTCTCACGTTGGCACGGATTCGGATGGTCTAATTTTCAATGACCCTGCCACACAGATCCGGTTGAATTTGAACAATGGCCTGGTTATGTTGACTTTAAGGGCATCTGTCGATTGCGGTTTATTGGCCCAGGAAGTCTAGCGGGGTCAAATCGCACGATCGCGTCGCGTCTGCGAGAGACAATCATACTCTCAAACCGTTCAAGAAGAATGTGTCCGCTGTGTGGCACGCAGCACCGTCCTGCTCAAACCACAAGTCTCCGTCCATATCGTTCAAATTTTTGTCTAAGGAAATCGATTGTCATTGTTGGCAGTGATGGCCTCGCCAACATCGTTTTCAAAATATGTCCACCATGGTGATGTTCTTTGGTCAATATGATATTATTGTTCATTCTGAACTTTGCTCCGTAGCAAACGCAATAGAAACATTCCGCAAAAATCTGTCAACTACCCGTTGTTAACGAAGCCTGTTAAACACATGATAGCTTTCTTCAATTGGCACGGGTCGATGCTGTCATCTCGTGGTGGTTACCTTATGTTTCGAATGTTCTCAATCATTATAATTTAATAGGTTCTTGACTGTGTTGATATATATTGTTGTGGTGAGACGAAATGTTGTAATGTTTCAAATTTAAATTATAAAAAAACTGAAAAAGAGGCTGATTAACTCATTTATTGTATATTTAATTATCAGATAAATTATTTAATGAAAAAATAGAATTTTGTTAGGTCCTGGACAATAAATACCTATTTATAAGACTCAAGCAAACTAAACCATTCGATAAGCATGTGTAATAAATTACAAAAATGGAGCATGCTATGTGAAATGAAGTCGTAGAAGAACAAGGAAAACAAGGGATGTTATTGGACTAATTTAGCTAATAAGTAACTAGATATTGCCTTTGACGTACAGATGTTGACTGATTTTTTACGGAACCGGACGTCTCGAATTTGGTCACCAAACTTTGGAGAGTCTTAAATGGCCACCGCGGTTTTGCAGTCAAAATGGCGCGTCGTGCGCAATTTTAGCATTAACGAACATTTATTTGGATATTAAAGTTTTATCATTTGGACGTGATGCTCAATCGTGTAACTTGCCATGGTGATTTTGCATCAGTGACTTAATAAACAATATCTTAGACCAAACCACCAGCACAGACTGCCAACATCGACCCATCCCAATTGGAAAAAGCTATAATGTTTTTAACAGGCTTCGAAAACAACTAATTGTTGACGGCTTATAGCGGAATATTTATAATGCGTTTTCAAGGAGAAAAGTTCAGAATGAAAAATAATATCATACTTTCTCTTATACGGAATTAAGTAGAATGAAAAACGCAACACAATCCCAAGAAGTATGATTGTAAACTGACGAAGACGGATTGCGGGCGGCCTTTTCTTTGTCTCTGAAGAACCCCAAGGTAATTTCGAGCACGAGTCAAATAAGACTGATTAATGGTCACCGGTATGTGATTTATGATTCGTATCGCGTCGATCATTGCAAATATGTAGATGGCAGGATTTATCCGCGAACACATTATCACTCAAATGTTAAATATTCATGTGAAACAATTGCATTTAGGACTCTACAATATATTGAATTTATCTGACAAAAGCTAGGTCAGTCACTGGTTAAAAATGCCAACATTTCATAAGAATTTTAATAAAAGTGAACTCAACGATTCTATCCTCTTATCGAAAAAGAAATATATCTCATTAGGATTTCAGAATTTTCTCTCAAAACTATCAGAAAATTCTCTCAACTTTCAGTTTTTATTCAACATTCTGGGTGTCTGGCGTTGCCCGGGTATAAATTTTAAATTAGCTCCGAAAATCAGGGAAAATCACATTTTTGGTCATAAAGTGATTTTTATAGGCATATATCACTTCTGGTCACACACTGACCCTTTGGGTTTAACTAGGATTGTGCCTGATCTACATTAACCGAGTCAGCACCATAATAACTAGGGATGGTAGAAGTATTGTAGACCTAAAGAGTAGGATAGCACAGGCCAGGAAGGTTTTCGTAAAATAGAGACGAATTTACTTACAGATAATAAAAATATTAATATTAGGAAATCACTACTTAAAATGTTCATATGTATTTTGTCTTTATATGGCTGCGGAACGTGGACGGTATGAGTTGCAGAAAGAAAAAGAATACAAGTTTTAGAAATGTGTTGGTTTAGAAGAAAGGTGAAAATTATTTGGTGGATTGAGTAACTGACCAGAAACGTCTAAGCAGAATACGAGAAGAGAAAATTATGGAGGATTTTGACCAAGAGTGAGGGACAGATTAAAAGGACACATTTTGAGATACGAGGGCCTTGTACAATTATCATTAAAGGTAAATGTTTGGTGAAATAACTGAAGAGCGAGACTGTTGATGAAATACGTTGAGCAGATTAGGGAGGATGTAGACTTTAAGGCAGCATATGATAGTATAAATAAGAAACAACTAATAATGGCGATGATTGAGCTCAAACTCCCATCAAAATTGGTACGTTTGGTAAGGATGATCTTAGAGGGGGTGGAATTCAAAGTAAAGATTCAAGCAAAATTGAGTAACGAGTTTGAATACAACTCTGAATTACGAAATGGAGATGCATTGTCTTGTCTCTTATTCAGTAAGCAACGAAAAAAGTGGTAGAGATTTTGGGATACAGAGAGAGAACTATCTTCATCAAATTAGGCTATGCGGATGACGTGGACATAATTAGTAGGTCCTTTCGGTCACTGAAAAAACCCTTCTCGCACTTGAAGCAATCGCAAGGAAGATGAGTCTGATAATAAACGAAAAAACTACCAAATGCATTAAGTCAGATAGAAACTATGCTAAAGAAAATGAGTTTTAAATAGGAAGGTACACTTTAGAAAAATTGATCGACACACATATTTGGGGACAATAGTACAGATGGATAATGACACAATGTATGAAATAAATCACAGAATAAATATGACCAACAAAAGTTACTACGGGTTCTTAAAAGCGAAATACAGTCAAGATCAGTAAATATCCTGCTATATCAAACCCTCATAAGGCCCGTCTTCACATATGCATGTGAAACACGGGAAAAACGTTGAACACATCTTACAGTGTTTTGAAAGAAAAATATTAAGAAGAGTGTATAGCCTCACTTGGGAACTATAGTTAATAGTGATAACTCACTTGAAGAAGAGATTAAACATAGAATCATGCTAGGAAACAAAGCTTATTATGATAATAAAGAACTCTTCGAAGGTAAGCTAATATCACGGAAAGGAAACGTGAGAATATTAAACTCTACAACAAAACCAATTGTCACGTATGTAAGCGAAACACGGGTGCTCAAAGAATAAGATACTCCAAACATTCTAGTTTTTGAAAGGAAAATTTTATGGCAAATCGCAGAAATGAGTTGTCGTGCCAATGATGATGATGATGTCGTGTAAATAATAGTAATAATCTCAAATCCCATTTGATAATAAAGTTGGTATTCAGTCGTAAGACTGGTCTGATGCAACCCTCCATGCTAACCTATCTTGCGCAAGCCCTTTCAATTACTCATAAAAAGCACAACCAACATCCTCCCTAATATGTTAGCGTATTCCATCCTTGGCCTCCCTCTTCTGTCCTTAGCCCACACACTTCCCTCTAATGCTAATTTTACAAGACCATCGTGTCTTAAAACGTGGCCTATTAATCTATTCCTTCTCTTGGTCAACGTCCTCCATATAAAATAAAATTAAGAAATAATAAATTTTTTAAGAGTTAAATACGTATACATACCATATCATCGTTATGTTAGTAATAATATCTGAAAATACTACTGATGAGAAGCAAAGGATAAATTTAACGTACATGCAGAATTAACTAATGGAATTGAGATCGTATATGGTTTTATTGAATCCCAAGTACATAATTAAGATTGTTGGGGGATCGATACGCTGACCACGTGTCACTCCAAACTCGGAATGTGTCATGCAAGATGGCAGTCCGCAGTCGACTCGGTAGGCCCAGGCCCTTAATGGACTGTAGAGCCACGGAGAAAGAAAAAAAAGTACATAATATTTAGTGAATAATGAAATTAATACAAATGTTTCAAAATATTTAAAGAGTATTCACATTAAATGTAAACATGAATGAGGTTTTATGATTTATAGTCATGAGACAACCATGACTAACCGATGTTGGCTAATGATTCTTACGATTTTCTCCGCTTTGAAGTTTCCGAAGTCTTTATTGTTGTGCAGAGGAAACGTAGCGTGTCCGCTAGCAGGATGTAGGGAATAACCCGGCTCAGTGGGAAAACCGATGATAGTTCACACATTCACATACTCAGATACCGAAAATTAAGGATCTAAATTTCATCCTTAGTCGTTGTCACGTCACCGATTTCATAAAGACGCCGTCAGCACTGTCATCGAAACTTGAAGCCGTTTGCATTATTTTCCCTCAAGGACGCGATACCTTCTAATCCGCTTCATCAGTTTAACGTCAGCAATGAAGTTATTAAGGAAATGAAAATATTAGATATATAATATGTGTCAATAACACTTTCAGAGCATTCTTTCAAAGGTCCACATAAAAGTTCCCAGAAATAAGTTCTCAATAACTATTTGACCACTCAAATACAAGATATAAACTCTTTCAAATCTGTTTCTGCTCCAAAGCTCATTCCCCTCTATTTTAAATACTCTTCCAAAAACTGTACCAACTTTCCTATCATAGCTGTCCAAAATATACTTATTTAATCCTTGCTCTATAGGTCATTTTATAAATTCATGGTCTAAAATTACTCTTACTACTTCTCCTCTCGTTTAACAATCACAAATTTTACTTTTCTCAGATATTCCCAGCTCAAAATATTTTTTACGAATAGTTGCAAGACTTTTCCACACCGAGATAGGTGCAATCTTCTCAGTGATTTGGGAAGTATTAAATCTTTAACGGATGGAGCAATTTCGACAAACCACGTGGGGCGGGTGTTAAGGGGCGGTAATTTTTTAAAGTCCATAAACTGCCGTTATTTCCTTTTAATATGTTTTTTTGGGTCAATTAATTTTACAGCGTTTTCGCTGAATATGTTTGCGTATAATTTCAATCGCGTTCATCGTCTAACGGAAGTACTCATAGTGGTGGGGGTGTATGGAGCGTCATTTGTAAATAAAAACAGACAAGTTTGTTATCGAAATTAGTGCTATGAGAATCTTTGAGTTTGATTCTGAGATGTTGAATGAGAATTAATTTGTAGTTCATCGCCTGACAGTGGCCTTTGACGGGGTAACGCACACTTCTGCGTAATACATTTAAACGACAGAACAATTTTGATATAATTTTTTCTCCATATTCCTCGCAACCCAAAACAAACAATTTGAACGTAAGACACGGCTAACAACCCTAGATGGAAGGAGTGGAGTTCGCGGAATTTTTATCTGTAATAAAGGCTCATATTTGAGTCCAAAAAAAATTAATGATATCAATTACTTTTATAGTGTTTCCGCGTTAATATTAGTGTGTAATTTCAAGCCCTTCCAGCATGTGAGGTTTGGGGGTGGAAATGAGTCATATGAAAATAATCATACCTCTTCCGGTTTATAAATTAATAAACGTTAGTTAAATATTTATTTCATATAATTTAGAAATTTTATAAATTTATTTTGTCGTATTACAGCTGGGTTAGAGCGACAGTTGAATGATATATAATTGCATATTGTGGTTATAATTCTTAACTATTAGTTGCGATAGTTTTTCATTTCGGCATAGAGATTAATCCTTTGTGAACTCAATGATTCATTTTTGGTATGCTGAGATATGGGGGAGAAAGTTGGTGGGATCAGATATAAGTGTTTGGTTTCTTTCTCTTCCATAGTCGGTACACGAGTCGATGATGATCGAAGGCAACTACTCCTGATTAAATGAAAGTGTTTTAGTTTGGTGTGTTCTGCTCTCATCCTGGTTAGCACTCGATTTCTTCTTGATGTCTTCGGATTGATGTGGATGTCACAAGAATTGTTGACAGATTTATGGGTTCTGCTTGCTCTTAGTTGGGTCCAGATCTGGTTCCAGTGAAAGGCAAGGTTAGCTTGGGCTTACTCCCATGTCGATGTAAGTGATAGAAACTATTGAGGGTGTGGTTTTGGTCAGCTGTTTCATTACCTTTTATGTCTTGATGGGTCAGTCTTAAGACTGAAAAGAACAACAAATATCATGTCTAAAATTTCAATAAACGCACGATATCCGAGTAAATATAATTGAGCTAAGTAATAATCTCTAATTTCAGAAGGATATGTGTATAGATACAAAAGTGGCCTAATATTTCAACACAACAATAATACAATAATTAGCCGGGACCCCTAACATAAGTCTACCGTGTCAGAATGACAGGCTTTTATAAAATGATACAATTTAGATATCACTACAAACCGTAAGAGCGTTTTAACTTACTATATTAAAAACATTGTTCTAGTATTACTGATTTCGAATTGCTTTCAAAATAATTTTCCTTTCATATCTTTTATAAGCTATCGAACATAATATAGGCTCTTTTTTCCCGTTAATCCATTTAATAATGTTCTCCTTATATTTTTATATCCACGATTTACTACGATGATAAAAAATATTCCACAAATAAATTGTGATTTTTTGAAGGCAAATACATCAGAACGACCGAATTACGGTATCAATGATTTAAAAAGTGCATTGTAAATAATGTTAGCAGACATTTGTTTGTAATATTATAAATTTAGAATCTTTGTTGGCATATATGAATAAGTCTAAAGAAAAAAATTAATGTAGTTTTAGGCTAGCAATGAAATAGTTAAGTGTTTGTAGACACAGAACTTAGTTTCCTTGTACCAAGACGACGTAGTACCAATATTTGTCATCTCGTTTATTCACAGATTCCTTGATGGAGCTTACTATGGCATTCCACTTTAAGATTTGCTCGATCAGCAGAGTTGGTTGAAATGTGATATCACAGTGGAATGTCAGCGGCACGTGCAATGATCTACACGTGAGGAGTGAAATCAAGAAAGTTACACAGTCAGAGTCTTTGCAGTGCAGAAACAAACAGAACGTAGCAATGGGAGTATTACTAAACACGTAAGAGATAATCGTGAAGTGTAATCTACCTTTCGTTTATTCTGCCAATTCAACTGAAAGCAACTATTTAAATACATTTTCTGACTTTCTCGGGACCGTTCCATGATCCTAATGTAAAGAAAAATTTGTGTGTTTAAAGTTTCACCCGATTGCAACGAAATTTCAATGCTTGAAGCATTTAGGTCCCTTCCTACCCCTCTTTGGGGACAAGAAAAATCGCCCTGGACTTCGTTACCAAAATCATTAACCAATCACCTCGTATTTACCAAATTAGTTCGATCAACTTGCAATACGTTACAGCGACTAGATAAAACAAGTGCGTGAATTTCATAATGGCAATGGAGTACGCACACTTGACAGGATTAAATTAAATCTTGAAACACAATTTAATAATGAAAATAAAAGCCAGAACATTTCAGTTCGTGAGCTGTTGATTCTGAAATTCCAGTGAAGATTAAAAATATACAAACCTTATTTGCTTTTTTCAACTTTATTTGTTAAAATTGTCATAAAACTTCACTTTCACTCTCATATCATTTATACCTCCATAACGACCAGTGATATTATTAATAAATAAATTCTTGTAATTGCAAATATAATTGTGAAATTTATACAATTTTTTGTTATATCTTTCACAGGTATTAGAGTTTAATCATTTTAAAGTTGTTGTTTTTGTTGTGGTATTCAGTCATGACACTGGTCTGATGCAACCCTCCATGCTAACCTATCTTGCGCAAGTATTTTGCTTTCCTAATAATTAACACTACCCACATCTTCTCTAAATTGCTTAACGTATTCCATCCTTGGCCTTCCTCTTCTGTTCTTCCCCACACACTACCCCCTAATTCTAATTATAGAAGACCATCGTGTCTTAAAACGTGGCTTATTAATCTATTCCCCTTTTTAGTCAACGTCCTCCATATTCTTCGCTTTTCCCCTTTTCTGTTTAGAACTCCCTCGTTTGTAATTCTATCCACTAATCTGATTTTCAGCATTCACCTACAGCACCACATCAAAGGCTTCTATTCTTTTCCTTTCCCCAAATCCTATCGTCCACGTTTCGCACCCTTATAACGCCAAGCTCAGTACGAAGATTTTTAGCAACGATTTCTTTATATTCACAATTATATTACCCGTAAGTAGATTCCTCTTTTTCGCGAAAGCCTTCCTTGCCTGTGCTATCCTACTCTTCATGTCTACTATCTTCTACCATCCCCAGTTATTACACTTCCCAAGTAGCAGAATTCCTTAACTTCCGTCAAAATATTCCAATCTAACGACCTTTGTTATTCCACTGTTTCCCATTACCTTGGTTTTCCCTCTATTAATCCTCATATTGAAGTCCTTCTCCAGGACTACGTTCATGCCATTTATTATGGTTTCCAAGTCTTCTTCTGATTCTCCTAATACTACAATATCGTCGGCAAAGCGTAAGGTTTTTATTTCTTCTCCTTGCTGTATTATTCCTTTTCCAATTTATAAACAAAATATTTTCAAATATAAACGGATTTGCAACTATAAAGAAAGTGTTATCATATTTCTAAGAAAACGTAAATATGCTCTTTAATAAATCTCTAAAATATTACATAAGGAAACAGTTACACATTATATAGACAATATAGCGAATCCATGCATGATTATTTTTCTTGCCCTAATCAAACAGATTTTTCTTCCCTCTATACTATTTTGAAGTACCGTGTATTTTTTGGGCTCTGAAATACCAGGAAAGTTTATTTGAAGGAAAAGTTTTTTACCCTTTTAGGGCACTGCTATTTTTTAATAGTTTTTAAGCTGTCTGGCGTATTTAATGTAACATGAAAATTATTAGCTTGGTTAAGGTACCACCAGTCGTCATTCTGGTGTAGGTTGGTGTGTAACCATTAAGGATTTATGGAAATTGAATCACTCCTTTGGTAAAGAAAATAGTGTAGAAGTAATTCATTTTCATAGCTGATATATATGAATACCCGGAACACGCTGAGCACTCTGATAGTAAAAAATAAATATATAAATATTTTTTAGTTCTGTACCATTGTACATAAAACAATAAAATTGTACAATTATTTCTTGCAATACAATAGAAAGTAATAAAATTATTGTTCTGGTCAATAGCATCAATCGTAATGCTTTACAAAGTTTAAATTATTCTTATTGTAATTAATTCCATTGAAGTGTGTTGAAAATAGTAACTATGATTTGTTGTTTAAATTATATTCTTAGAAAAACTATCTCAAAGCTTATGGATTAAGTGACACTGCTAGTTTTTTTCTTCTGATTTGAAGGCGATCTTCGAAATATCAAACGGTATGGAGAAAGCCAATTTTGTAAATTCACCTCAGGAAACCAACGTATTTCAGTCCTGTTTATCGTCACGCCTTTTAAAATGTATTTCTGTAGCGGCCGTAATCTGAGTTGCAAAAGAGCTGGTAGGGTTTTAAACCTGTAACCATTGAAAACGCGACCCCAGCTCAGATGACCTACATATGGCACAATGACAGAATGAAACCCTTCACAGATAAGGGGCATATTGTTTGCATGCTGAGGCGTGCTGGACCACATGAAACATTTATGTATTGTAATACACTCCCCACAATTGAGATGCTGTATTATGCAGAGTCACATGTTTCGTTGTTAACATAACAGTCGTGCGGCGTAGGTGGAGTGTATTACAGACACGGCAACGGAAAAACACGTGAAAATGTATGGAAATTATGCGTATGCATAAAACATGTTGCTCGCGGCCTAAAAATTGTGCAGTTGTTTGCAGCATCCTTCAACAATTTGCCGTTTCCCCCTGACATCAAATAAATATATTTTTGCACGGATGAGAGCGCACCATGGGCGACTGCATTAAACTCCATCTCGCTGCGATGATTATGGTAATGCAACGCACGTGTTGATTGCTGGCTTATTTCGCCAGAGTGGATCTTCAGGAGTGGGAAAAACGAAAGTAATGAGTACAGATTCACGTCTCACTCCAAACTTAAATACAATAATTTTACTCTCACAGAACGGATATGAAAAATGGCTCCGTAAGATATAATAATATTACTCTCTGAATAAAAGATTTAAAACAATCGAAAACATATTAAATAAAGACGTGTCACTACTTCGTACCTCATTTCTATAATAACTTGAGATGAATAGGGAGATATATTTATTTTAGTACAATATTAATATATTAAGAATGAACTTCTATAAAAAAAAGAAAAAATTTACATTATCCTAAACAAACTTCATCAATATTACAGTTTTCTCATTTTTAAACTCTAAGCCGGCAATCCTTCCTTATTTACACACTTCGTATATCCTTACATAAAAAATTATAAATTAATTTCTTAAAACTAACAATTCTCGATCTCTAAGCTCAGGGTCGTATGATATGGGCCTTCTCATAGAGCAAAATATATCATACAAAATCTACTCAGACCTGGCAGTATAGGAAATCAGCAAAATGTAACAGGGGTAATTACAGTGTCATCATAATTGACCTAACTTCGTCTTCCTCGTTGAAATTTCCTCCTATTTTGGGTCGTACTCCATGAAAATGAGAGCCACCGTTGCTATGCTTCCTGGTTCAGAACACTTTCCAGTTTAACTTGGTTTACAAGCCGCGATAATTCCAAAAAATCTTCCCGTAGAATTAATGTTCATATTATATTATTGTATTTTGCAATATATCGAAGTTAAATATGCAGGAATATTTAAATTAAATATCCTTTTTTAAGCCATCAAATTTTCATTGAAATCCATTGAGCCTATTCGAGACAAACATACGGACAGACAGATAGACACTTCTATTTTATTTATTGGTATAGATAAGTGCAGAACCAGTAATAATGTTTAATTGCCTAAATTAAATAGTGTAGAAAATTAACCAAACTGATATTTACGTATTCATTCATTTAATGTTTAGTAACTGAGACTGAGTAACTCATTTCCATAAGTGTGTTAAAAATTAAAATTTTATAGGTGTAAATGCTAAATTGTTAAACAAAAATTGTAATAGAACGTACTGTGGTGTACAAGTGGTGACGTTGTACGTATTTGGTAAATTCGGATGCCTACTCGTTTATCTACTTATAAAGGCAAGGCGAAAACAGTTCATAATTCTGAAGGCATTCATAGTACCACTGAAAAGGACAACTTGCTATTATACAGATTGTGGACGAGACGATATAAATGATGGCTGGTGATTTTTTTTCTTTTTTTGAGAGAATATTTGTTTACATCAAACAATTACACTGGAAAATGGAGCATAAAACGAAGGATCTTTGTGGCAGAGGTTCTTCAGCCTGTTATCGAAGTGTATTCAGAGTAGCTACCAGGTAGTTGATATCTCCATTAACATTTGTTTATATCAAAAGGAAGTTATTAATTTAAGGGAATACGTTTATTCATAACCAACGTCGCCGCCTCACTTCACAGAGGTCCCGGGTTCGAATCCTGGTATGGATTTCGATGTTCGTGTCGTCATTTTCACGGAGACTGGGATTAAGACTGCTGGAGAATCAATCAGCTGACCACGTATCACTCCAAAATCGGAATATGTCAGGTAAAATGACAGTCCACAGCTCACCCGGTAGGTCAGGGCCCTGAATGGGCTGCAGAGCCATGGAGGATGTAGTCTATATTGAACCTAGAAGAGGTATATCTTCAGCAGTTTGAGTTTCTCGTTCAAACGGTCCTAATGAACACAAAAACTATATAGGATGTTATGATTCTCATTTTGTCCTCTAATTATCGTTATGAAAAGTTATTTACTTCACTGAACCTCCTTGGTTCCTGTCCGGTGCATTATAGAAGAAATAAAGTCTTCCTGCTTTCTAGATCAGCCCTGATTGTAAGGTGATAACAACGTTCCCCCACCTTTTGTTCGTCTGCCCGCGTTTCAGAAGATTCTCTACCATTGCATTAACGATTTACCTAATTATTTAGATCCCTTAAAATCAGTCCTCCACGCTGACGACACAAAATTGGTAATCACGGACAGCGACTCGGAAACTTTATGCGAGAAAGTTGATACTGCGATGTGCCGTCTCAATCTTTGGTTCACTGCAAACAAATTTTCTCTTAACCTAGAGAAAACCAAAATCGTTAACTTCACAGCAAACACAAACAGTTTATCTCCTAACTTGGAAAACATTTCAGAGCACGCGCCTTTTCTTGGTCTGTTGATTGACAATAATTTGAAACGGAATCACCACATTAAAAAACTATCGGGAAAACTCAGCAAAATTTGCTTTACATTACGAGTGTTAGCTCGGGAAACATCAAAAATGATGTACCATGCATATTTTGATTCTGTCATGTGTTACGGTATTGCAAACTGGGGTCATTCGCATCACCCGCTTCACATTTTTAAACTATAAATGAGGGTCGTACGAATAGTATCTGGTGCGGAGTGGAATACCACTTGCAAACCTTTGTTTTGCAAACTTGGAATTTTAACCTTACCTTGTACGTATATTCTAGAAATTTTAAATTTTTTATGTGGCAACATCAATCTGTATGCTCTAAACGGTTCAAGCCATTCGTACAACACAAGAAATCGCTCTCAGCTCCGTGTTGAAAAACATCGTCATAGCCTTTTTGAAACAAACATTCACTATTCCCGTATAAATCTATACAATACTCTCCCGGAAGAAATTAAAGCTTTAAAAGTTCAAAAATTATTTATAACGAGTTGTAAATCTCTGTTAATGAATGGAGCGTACTATTCACTGAAAGAGTTTGTATATAGGAAGGACTAAAACAGTTTGCTGGTGTCCTATCAAATTCTCCTATTGTTTTACAACTATACTCTATTAGAATTTAACTGCTGACTGATTTTCTTTTTCATGTTCGACGGGAACCTACGCACGATCTTCTGCTGCCTCCTCCGTCGACTGAAAATTGAATTATATCTTTCCTCTTTTTGTCCTTCAATTCTTAATTGTAAAATTTTGTATATTTATTGTAATATAATATTTGACGTATCCTATTTCCTCAACCGAGGACTAAAGGATTGAATAATAAATCTAAATTGTGGCCTGATCTATTTGGATTCTACACCTCTCCTGGTGCCATTAACAAAATACTGGAATTCCTTACGCTAACCGATCTTTTTAATTTTAGACTATGATACTTATCTATCTTTAAAACGTATTATAATAGATGTAATGCTATGTAGCAGTGACTAATGACCCTATGGCCGTTGTGACTTTAAACTCAAATAAAGAAAACTCAGAACTTGTAGTGAAATTCAATACCTCCGTACAAAGATCGTTCAGGATGAGTAATGTCCTACAGTTGGTACGTTAATTTTCTGCTCTTATACTTGTCATTATTTTAATACTAATAATATACACATGAATAAAATAACTAAATTAATGAAAATATTAGATTATTAATATTAAATATCTGAAGTGAGGAAGCTCGAGCAGAAGCAGCCTTGAGTCCTCCATGAATTGAATGTAAGGAAAACAATACGTATCAGAAGGTCAAGGCCTGTGAAGATGTGCTCCGTGAGAAGCTTGGGTCATCACTCGTCTTTATCTGACGCATGACAATTTCTGACCTTGCTTTGAATGTCCCTCGTGACACGGCGGGTCCAGCGGCTGTGAACGGAGCCTCGGGCAACGAAACCACAATCCACCCACGCAGCTCGGACGACCTACTCATACCCAAAAATATCACTCTTCTACGTGGTGATTTTTCCTCCTCTCTCTATGCATTAACTTCCATAATTAATTACAAGCTCATACATTTTTCCTCCAGATTTCTAATTGTCTGTTCCATAAATAACTGTAGTAAATCACCAAGAAAGATTAGAATCGTCCGCTAAATCCCTTACAAATGACGTCCATTTTATACTATTAAATAAGCACAAAGTTGATTTAAGTATTGGACAGACGAATCTACTGTTAAAACCTCGATTATAAATATATATATTATTAGAGATAACGTCTTCAAATAATCACACGATTGATTGTTAAAATTTTGAATGAGGAAACTAATTACTCGTTATGAAAATAATTATGGACCTTTTTACAGAGTCTGTACATAATTCAAGAATTTTTTATTACTTTACATTAGACCGTAAAATTAGAACTAATTACTTCTTAAGATTACGGAAAAGCTTCCCGTCAGATAATAGCGTAAGACAATTCACAAAACTGTGTTTGGGATTCTCATGTATTGAGTCACATTTCTCTCTCTCTCTCTCTCTCTCTCTCTCTCTCTCTCTATATATATATATATATATATATATATATATATATAGCTCTTCTTAATATTCACGACCACATGTTTCAAAATTAAATTTAGCATAACTTAATTTCTTCCAAAATTCGTGATGACATGCAAAACAAAAAACGAGCAAAAAATTTATATATACTTATATATACTTTATTACATGATTTTATGAAGAATGTAAAGTAAGATAATTTGTATTTTCGTCTTAGCAAACGGGAATTTACTTTGTTTCAATACTTTCATTAATTTTAGATATAATTAGACGTTGTACAACACGACATAATACTGCAAATAATTTGATATTGGTTTCAAAATTGTCCTAATTATTTTCTCATTACCTGTAAAAGTCATAATATTATGACGAAACTTTATTATTATAATAAAGTTTTCTGTGAATAATGGTTATTAGGCATTAATCTCTGTTCTTATAATTTATGGCCATTATTCTCAGGTACTTTTCTTTGGTACTTTCCCTACTCCTTTTCAACTTCACTAAACCTCGCAAAAATCTTAGGCGTGTCTTTTGTTTTTGTAATAAAACCATTACTTTCTATGAGGAAACAGAAGGCATTTAAGGTTCTAAAGTATCTGCACTCAGGCTAACCTGCTTTTAATTAGCTCTTACCATTATTGGCGTTAATGTTGCTTATTCTATTGATTTTTTGTCATGTGGAGTCAATAACAACTGATTATATTTCATAACTTCTTCGACGTCTTTTTATTTTCTTCCATACAATACAATATTAGTACCAAATATCTACTACATAGGTTATATGGAATTTGAAACCAATGAGATATGAAAAATAATACGTTTTGTAACGTAATTTGGGACTAATTGGTGAAAAAATATTTTAGAAAGTTGAAACTTAAGTAATTAATCTTAAATTGTATTGAATTTTTGTATTTGTTTTATTTATAAAGTCACAATACCTTATATTAACACGTTCCGAAAATTCTTCATTTTTTGTAATTTAAAATGCATGGCCTTATTTCCATGACAGCTATAACCCGATATAAATTTTAAATAAAATTTTGAGTTTCAATTTACAATTAAGTAACTAGAAGAATGGTCAATATGTGAGAACAAATATTTACCACGATCTCAAAGAGATGGTGTAAGGGACAAATTTGCAGGAAAATTTAATCATGATCCTGAATAAAACTAAATTGTACCCTAAATTGTACAAGTAAATTAAAGTTTTACAATTGAATACATAAGCCATAGTGACAGGCATTGCCTTGCACTAGATTTGAACCAACATAATGAATATTGATTGCAGGTTTTCCCGGTTAATGTGTCATGGATATTCATAAAATTTAACAGCAGATTTTTGGACGATGACAGATCTCGCAAACGGCTTTGCGACTAAATATTAACTTTCCGTCGAAGATCTGTAAAGAATTCTATAGAAATAGCATGAAAAAATTAACTCAAAGAAGTAAGTATTCTACATGCGAAGATAAACGTAAATGTTTGTGGCTGCACGTGAATAGATGAGGAAAAGTCTCCTGGAGACAGAAATTATTAAAATACGGATTTATTTTTAACAGAAATTAGCAATTGTATGGGGAAATTATTGTAATGATCCCTTTCATATTTGTTTGAAACAGCAGTTCATTTTTCTATATCTATCAGCCATTAAGTAACGTAATGCAATAAAAATATTCAGCTGTTTTCATGCATGTACTCAATAAGTAAACGTCGTAGCAACCTGATGCGGGATTTCTATGGTTTTCCCTGCATCGCTTTAGGTGAAACGCCGGGTAAGATCCTTAAACGATAGCCCGCGGGCCCTAGTCAGCCCTTCGTTACCCTTCTCTACCATCCACATCCCCCTTTTTCAGGTCCTTCCTATGCTATTGAAGGGAAGTTATCTGTTTCAGAATCACCCTGTTAACCAAAGAAGAAGCTTTTTTTCTACCAGATCCTCCATTAAATTTGCTTGAGTATTCCTAATCCTTTTCAAGGGATGTCAAGCCCTGGGTCTATCCAGTCACTCATTAGCAATGCGTTTTCCTTTTTCTGCCCGATCCTCTATTTAAAATGAATTGAAATTTCTAGGTTTAATGGAAGGAAAAGTTTGGATGGCCCGAAAAGTACTTTATGTAGTAGTTTTGCGTCTTCTTCAATATTCTATTGTTGGTGTTGTGTTATTCAGTTCTAAGACTTGTCTAATACAACCCTCCATGCTAACCTACCTTGCACCAGCCTTTTCATTTTCGAATAACTACCATGTCTCACATCCTCCCTAATCTGTTTAGTGCATTCCATTCTTGCCTTCCTCTTCTATTCTTACCCCACACAATTCCATCTAATGCTAATTTTACAAAACCCTCACGTTTTAAATCTTGGCCTATTAATCCACCCCTTCTCTTGGTCAACGTCCTCCATATTGTTCGCTCTTCCCCTATTCTGTTTATAACTTCCTCGTTAGTGATTCTATCAACCCATCTGATTTTCATCATTCTCTTATACAATCAAATTTCAAATGCTACTATTTTTTTCATTTCAGCAACTCCTATCGTCCGTGTTTTGCACCCATATAACGAGACGCTCGATACGAACATTTTTAGCAACTATTTCCTATTATTCATACTTTTATTACCCGTAAGTAAATTCCTCTTTTTCGTGAAAGCCTTCCTTCCCTGTGCTATCCTACTCTTTATGTCTACTATACTCCTACCATCCCTAGTTATTACGCTTCCCAAGTAGCAGAATTCCTTCACTTCCATCAAAATATCCCTTCCCAATCTAATACCCTTTGTTATTCCACTGTTTCCCAAACTACACTCCATTACCTTGGCTTTCCTTCTTTAATCTTCATATTTAACTATTTCTCCCGTACCCCGTTCATGCCATTAGCTATGTCTTCCAAGTCTTCTTCTGACTTCGCTAACACTACAATATCACCAGAAAAGCGTAGGGTTTTTATTTCTTCTCCTTGCAGTGTGATTTCTTTTCCACATTCCGTTTTAACTGTCTTCATAGCCTGTTCTATATATATGTTAAACAGCATTGGCGTCAAACTGCATCCTTGTCTCAGTCATTTCTTGATTATGGCTTTATTTTGTTGTTTTTCTATTCTAATTACTGCTGCCTGTCTTTTGTAGAAGTATTACGTAACATTAACCTTCAACCAGATTATACAAAACAATAAATATGAAGTACATATGTTATTATAATTTATGGAAATCTGTACTTACCATATGCAAGAGAAATATTAAGTAACTACTTCGAAGTATTTCAATCGCCTTAAACTAAATAATAAACATAAAGTAAATAAAAGTAATTGTTGGTTTGAAAAGTACTCTAGGCAAGGTGGTTCCTTTACGAAGGTAAAGCCGAGTGTTTCCGTTGTTTGTCGATCTTTTCAACGAAGACCTTTACTGAGAGCTTTTATACGTAGTGAGTAGGACAAGATACTTCTGAGTATTTAAGAAAAACATGTAAACGCAATAAAAAGCATGCACTCTGAAATAAAGATGGCCCCCATTCAATAAGGGAACATTATGAAGACTTAAATGCATTAGTTTTGAACAACCATAACATAAAGAAATGGACGGATAAAGTTTTTATTTCGGTGATATTATAAAAACAATTTTATTTTTGTCTGTACCACTTGACATTGGTTCCTCAGTGAAAATAGATGTTTTGATACTGTTATTAAATTTAAGATTGATTTAATTCGATACTTATTATTATTATTTTTTACTTTATTGCTTTCAGTGCTACAGACCAGTATGAGCCCTAAACTCCTTCACTGTCAGCCTTCGTAGTTACCTATTCTTAATTTTCTATATCCATCCTTTCACCTTCATAATTGTTAAGTCTTCCATTACACCGTCCATCTACCTCAAATTTGACTTTCCTCGTTTCCTCGTTCAGTAGAGTCTCACCTCAAGTATTTTTGAGTTATTCTATTATATCGCATCCTTTCCATGTGACATAATTGCAGCCTTTGAGATCTCACCATACATTTATTTCATTAATTTAATGATTATAACTTATCATCTATGTTTAATAACAGATCCATTATTTCTTATCATTATTTTCCATTCAAAAATTTACAGAGTTTCGTTGTTCTATTTAATTCATTATTTAGATTCCTGCACTAAAGCCCTTACTTATATTTGGTATATAAATAATTTTCTGGATGGCAATTTCACTTTATTAATTTCAGGTTTGCAAAATATACTTTATATCCTCCTTTAATTCAATTCTTTAAATTGTT
This sequence comes from Eucriotettix oculatus, assembly GCA_034510155.1. Taxonomy (NCBI): domain Eukaryota; kingdom Metazoa; phylum Arthropoda; class Insecta; order Orthoptera; family Tetrigidae; genus Eucriotettix; species Eucriotettix oculatus. The sequence goes on from CM067378.1 coordinate 16,641,955, forward strand.
GTCTATTATACTCTCATCATCTATTGTGATTCCCAGTTACCTTTAGACACACCCTCAAATACTACTGTCCATTTTATAGAGTCTGCGGCTCTCTTTTGGAATCAAGTAGCCAATTTAAACATATATTTAGTTTTAATATTATTCACCACCAATCTCATTTATTTTTCTTATTGTTATAATTTTTATACACTTCTATTACTTTATTTCGATATCTATCTTCTTTTTGTTCCCCTTCTCGCTTTTCCTCCAAAATTTGCGCTCCTATTGACTGCACAGTCTGCAGTCAGTTTACGTTTTAAATTATCTTCTTTTCAAAACAATAATGGAACTGAAAATTATTTAATAAGTCTCGCCGGGTAAAGAAACGAAATTAAAAATTCTAATTTTTATTTCCTAATCAAACAATCTAATCATGGTTAGTTGTGGTGTTCAGTCCTAAGACTGGTCTGCTGCAACTCTCCATCCTAGCACAAGCCTTTTCATTTACGCATAACCAGCAAATGCCACATTCCTCCGTATTCCATACTTGGCCTCCCTCTTCTGTTCTTAACCTGCACACTTCCCTGTAATGCTAATTTTACAAGACCATCATGCCTTAAAACGTGGCCTATTTACCTATCCCTTCTCTTGATCAACGTCTTCCATATTGTTCACTCTTCCCCTATTATGTTTATAACTTCCTCGTTAGTGATTCTATCCACACATCATATTTTCAGCATCCTCCTATAGCATCACATTTCAAAGACACCTATTATTTTCCTTTTCGCAACTCCTATCATCCACATTTCGCACCCGTATTACGCTACGCTCCATAACAAACATTTTTAGAAACTGCTGCCTAATATTCACACTTATATTACCCGTAAGTAAATTCCTCATTTTCGCGAAAGCCTTTCTTACCTTTCTTTATTTCTACTATACTTCTACCATCCCTAGTTATTACGCTTCCCAATTACCACACTTTTTTAACTTCCGTCATAATATCTCTTCCCAATCTTACACCCTATGCTACGTCACTGTTTTCCATACTATTGGTATTTGTATTTATTGTTAGTCTAAAATTGAGCGTAAGACCGGTGGCACATACAGAAAATGAAATTTCTTACACTAAAAGAAAATAATAATCATAGCCCTGAAAGAAAAAAAGAAACACTACAACCATTATATTAACGTAACACTTCACTTCAGTATGACTTTAACATTTAAATTCGAATATGCATTTATATTATTCAAAATACCTACTTCACTTCACACGTTTCTTGAGATTTGTCCTGAATTTATTTTCCCTAAAAGGATTTACTCCAAATACTCCCACAGGTAAATTATTCAAGTCGTCGACGGTCCTATTTAGGAATGAGAATTTGCCAACATCTGTTTTTGCTTTCTATATTTCACTTTTAATTGACGATCTACCAACATAACTAGGCTTTTGCATTTTGGAGCTAATTCCAATTCACGGTTTTTGCCTCGTATAAGCTTTGAATAGCAAATGCAGCCTTGCTTTCTCCCTCCTTTGTGACAATACCTCCCAACCTAGTTGTTCTACTTTTTCATTCCTATGACCCGGCCCTACTCGCACAAAATTAGCAAGCCTTTTGTGAACTTTCTCTAATGATTCTATTTTGTTTTTTCTATAGGGATCCCAACAAGTATTCCAAAATTTGTCTAATTAAGGATAAATATGCCACCTCCTTTGATGTTGAACTTTCCTTTTTTAAGTTCCCACAGTTGCTACAGTGGTTTTTCCTCTATTAATCCTCATACTGAACTCTTTCTGCAGGACTACGTTCATGCCATTTATTGTGGTTTCCAAGTCTTCTACTGATTCCCTCAATATTTTAATATCGTCGGCAAAACGTAGGGTTTTATTTCTTCTCCTTTCAGTATAATTCCGTTTCCATATTCAGATTTAACTTGCTTCATCCCCTGCTGTATATATAAATTAAACGGCATGGGTGGCAGACTGCATCCTTGTCTTACTCCTTTCTTGATTTCTGCTTTATTTTCTTTATCTTCAATTGTAATTTTTGCTGACTGTCTTCTGCCTTTATGTATAAGCCCTCTGCGCTCTTCAGAATCATTAATGGTGTGATCCAATTGACATTACCAAACACTTTTTATAAATCCATAAATGCCATGAACGTAACCGGTTTTTCCTTATCCTGTCTTCTACAATTAGACGCAAAGTAATATTGCTTCTCTGTCCCACATTTTTCTTAAAACCAAACTGATTTTCTCCTAACTGCCATTCTATTTTTTTTGGAAGGGCGGGAGGGTTAACAGGCTACATGTGGGTAATCCTGAAACCTTTTTAATAGCATAAGAATGGAATTGAAAAGGAGGAGATGACTTTCCGTCCTCATATACACTATTTTCGTCAATATTTTGCATGCAATAAATACTAATGTATGGATATAAAATAATTTTTTTGTAATTCTGAAAGAGCACATGGGAGAACCACATTATACAGAATTACCTCTAATTTTGTTTCAGCGCTGGCAAACTTTTGTTGAATGACTTTCTGACAACTTATGATGTACAGTCCATAGATCTGAAGGAATGATTACGATGAAACGACAAGACCTTCTGCTAATGCTTTTTTCTTTTCTTCGTCTGCATAAGCTATTTTCCGAAAAGAAAAATGTATTTTGAAGAAAGATTCAGCAGTATTTAAATATATTTTATGTTTCTTTTTCTCCAAGTGCTTTGAAATATCATTTTTCCCGGCGTGCGATATTCTCACATGTTACGAAGCAATCGCTTTTGTTTTTTAATAAAAGGAAATTCACTACTTAGATCACCGTTGAATTATCAACCAAACACTGTATACCCTTCCCGTTCTCCTGCCGTTCCCTAACTATTATTTAAATATTCGTGACTTTCGTAAAACGTCGCGGGACGCGGGACGTCTGGTCAACTTAGTGTAAATTATTGTATGAATCAGAGTGATTAATTCTGGATTTCGATTTGTCTATATTGCGAACGTGTGTTTCTATGACAGTCTTCAATTTTCTAGGCTTCAGGAACTTACGATACAGGAACCAAAGTTTCAAGACAGTGCGCTGTTATTGCTATATAATTTCCGTTCATAACTGAATTAATTTTATGTTCCAGTGGAGATGAAAAGTCACATGTGAAGCAATGCGAGGAAGGAATTGTAAGTGGAAGGTAGCAGGCCGAGGTCGAGATGAAACTCGAGTCGTGGATAACGTAAGGCGATACACCGGTGCACACAGCCCGCTGCAAATACGCTACTCTCGGAAAAAGGAGTGGCCGAGGCGATTGGGATCTGAAAACTGGCAACGTGGTGATCCCTGATCATAGTAAGCGAGCGAGTAACCTTGACGGGTCCGGTCGTAAGAGCTTGGCAACATCCCAGCCAGCGGGAGAGACAATACGGCGAGGCCACGGAGCCAGGGCGCGTCAGCTACGGCGCGGCGCCCGCGGGAAGCGCCTCGCCCTGCCTGCCTGTGCCTGCCTGCCTGTGCCTGCCTCCCGGCCTGCTACGGCCACGCCATGCGGAGAAGCTACCTCACTATGCATAATATCCCTCCAACTGACTTCATTTCCTAGGACAACGAACGTTACTTACTTATTAATAAGGAAACTCAGAACACATTTATTCTCAAATGATATATTAAATGACCTTTCCCTGCAACAGAGCTGCAATTTAACTATCGGTACACAAATTCTGGGGGGAAGGGCACTAGAAAACCAACACTGCAGGAGCGACGGAGAGGTTGCCTGGAGAACAGGCGAAAGGTTTTGAGACGTGTATATACTTTAAGACTCATCAGTTTATTATTCATTAAATGAATCGATTCATTGCATTTTATTGTCTAAAGCACGGTATCAGTACTTCAGAATTGGAAAAATTCAGATACGAAAGCCATATTGAACTGAATAAATTGATAAGAGAAGAAGAGAAAATTGCATGTATTAAAACTAATAAGTAAATAACTTTATATATATATATATATGTATGTATATATATAGAACAGACGAAGAAAATTAAAACGGAATATGGGAAAGAAACCATACTGCAAGGAATAGAAGTAAAAACCCTACGCTTGGCTTATATTGTAGTATTAGAGGAGTCAGAAGAAGACTTGGAAACCGTAATAAATGACATGAACGGGGTCCTGGCGAAAAAGGATTAATAGAGGGAAAAACAAAGGTAATGAAGGGTAGTTTTGGAAACAGTGAAATAATAAGGAATGTTAGACTGGGAAGGGATATTTTGACGGAAGTTAAAGAATTCTGCTACTTGGTAAGCGTAATAACTAGGGATGGTAGAAGTATAGTATACATAAACAGTAGGGTAACACAGGCAAGGAAGGCTTGCGCGAAAAAGTGGAATTTACTTACGGGTAATATAAGTTAGAATATTAGGAAATCGTTGCTAAAAATGTTCGTATGGAGTGGTGCGTAATATAGATGGGTGCGAAACGTGGACGATAGAAGTTGGGGAAAGGAAAAGAATAGAAGCCTTTGATGTGTTTCAATAGGCGAATGCTGAAAATCAGATGGGTGGATAGAATCACAAACGAGGAAGTTCTAAACAGAATAGGGGAAGAGCGGACAATATGGAGGACGTTGACCAAGAGAAGGAATAGATTAAAAGGCATGAGACATGAGAGTCTTGTAAAATTAGCATTAGAGGAAAGTGTGTGGGGTAGGAGCAGACACGGGAGGCCAAGACTGTGGGATGTGGTAGTTATTTGGAAATGAAAAGGCTTGCGCAATATAGGTAAGCATGGAAGGTTGCACCAAACCAGTCTCAGGACTGAATACCACAACAACTACTAACTTACAGGAAGGGTAACCTTTAATCAGTCCTGAATATTTTTGGTTTTAATAAAAAATTTTACTTAATTGTCCGCGTCAATTACAGGAGCTTTCGGCATTAAATTACCATATTCATGTGTAATAATTTAAAAAGAAACAGGTAACACAATGTTCCAATTATTAGCAGTGAATTAACATTATATGAAACATTGTTTTATGGTCTTTGATGTTTAAACCAACGCATTGATGGAAAATAGGAAAGGTGCAGAGAAAATTAGTTATTTATTAAATCAATTAACGTCTGATATTAAAATATTAAAATGCCAACAGTAAAGGACATCAGTGGCTGTGTGCAATTTGGGTAACTTATTTCACTCTATGGGACGCAACGCTGTAGCCCGAGCCAGGATTCAAACCCGGGACCTCTGTTGTTCGAGGCAGCGTCCCTGACCACTACACTACAAAAAAAGAGTAGAACCAACTGCATTGTTTCTCATCCTGATTCTGAATCATAAAATAAATTGGCTATGAACGACCCAACTCGTCGCTTTTGTATGGCGCAGAGTGTGTTTGCCGACCTCGATACGTAAACATTTTCCTATATTTCTGAAGTACTTAAATAGATTGTTACTTAAACAAAATGTAAATTAAATTTACAACTTATTTCGCGCTAAACACACAAAACATATGGGTAAACTACCTTATTCTTATAAATAAACTTCATTGTTTAAATGTGAACACAGGTCAAATTTCGTACGTATATGTGAATTTTCGGCCTACAAATCTAAACGCGTGGAGCAATTTCAACCAAATTTTACATACATGTTCTTTGCGACTTATAAATCAGGACTGACGGGGTAAGGCAAGACGACCGTCAATAGATACGGGGGTGGAGTGGATGGTAATTTTTTAATATGAAAAACCGGCCGATATTTCAGTCGAATAAATACTTTTCGGAGTCAACTACATTTAGGTTATTTCCCACGCACTATTAGTATCCTGTCTACCCTAATGACAAAAATAACAGGATACATTATGCCCTTGCTAGCCTGCGTGTATGCGTGCGACGGCGGCGACGTCGACGTCGACATTCTCGAGATACAAAAAGTATTATAACCTAAGTAAAGTGTTTGTTATATATGAGCATTTATGTCCCAGACATCGCCGGGCACCAATATAGTTATAAATAAAATAATTAACTTAATCTGACGCCAATATATAAATAATATAGAATGAATTGCCAAAAATCAGAAAAAAATAAATTTTATTTTAAAGACAGGTACGCAAAATCAACGTTCAATTAACGACTCTGTACGATTATGTGCATTCTTAAAACTTTGAAGTGCAAACAAGGTTCAAAACTTACTAATTTAGCAATTCACCACATTTACTCCTTGACTCCCTCATCCGAAAAGATTATTGAATACACATGTGAAGAATTAAGTGTCGCGGACCCCTGACGGTTACGCCCGAAATGTTGTAATTCTTCACATGTACATTCAATAATCTTTTCGGATGACAGAGTCAAGGGGTAAATATGTTGAATTGGTAAATTTGTAAGTTTCGAACCTTAATTTTATATGAAATTTTAAAAAATGTAACAAAGAATCTATATTTAATTTCTTGTAATATTGTTTGTAGTACGCCTGAGGAGGTCTCAAAAAGGAAACGAAACGTCGCTTTTGACTTATTGGCCGTCTTTTTATTTATTTTACAACAAAAAAAGTTTGGCGTTTTTATTTCATTGGAATTTTTTTCTCTCATTTCGGCCCTGGATATTGCGGAAGCGACACAAAATTTCAATAAGATATTAATTTACATCTTACAACGCTTCTGTTTATTTATCACCAATTATGTGTATGTAATTATATTAAATATTTTGTACGAAGAACTGATGAGAAAGTTAGAGACGATACGTCACCTTTCTTAATTCAAATCTCTTCTGTTTCTGACTACTATTTTTCTATAATTGTCTATAACAATTAGTTAATCTTCTTACTCTCCTGGAAGACTATTCAAATCCAAAATTGTTCAATATAGAAACGAAAATGTAATTTCAAACCCCTGCTCCTCTGTCTAAATTTTCACAAATGATCCCTTATACAAGAGTAAGTGAAAATTAATATAAAGTTGTTTAAATTTCTCCAGGCCGGTTCAATTCGTGTGCTCTAAATAGTCCGATTATTCGGTCTCTGTGATCTATTGTCTAGCGTCACTGCCTCGCCTCGTACCATAGAGATCCCGGCTTCGATTCCTGGCAAGGTCTTGGGTGTTTGCGTGCGTCTTTGTCTTCCCAATTCGAGTAACCTTTACAATGAAGATAAGTTCCCCAAAATGGTAAAGCAGTCGCTAATGTTGATGCGACTTAAAATAAACAAAAGAATGTGTCTGTGTAATTCAATTTGACAAAGTCTCTGAGTCATTTTCCCCTAAGTTTGCTAGATAATTTCAGTTCCATCTTCTAAATATACCCATAACCTAAAGGCGCTCATTCTTATATTCTTATACGGGTGCCAACTTACTGAAAACATACGTACGAAGTTCAATGCGTACCATCCTTTTCTGACCACTGAATTTACATGTTTTTTTTCATGGTAGGCCTTTACTAAATGTTACACCTATATACTTGCAGATGTTGGATACATCTAGTCGGTAATTTACACCCTCACAACATTTCTGCATTGTAAACCTGATAAAGTTTTATTTGGAAGGATTTATTTTCATTTTAGTTAATATAATGTCTAAATCTAATTAAATGCAACTATTTCAATACTAAAAACTTCAGTGTTCACACTATGAAATTTTTATATTAGCTGAGTTAGTTGTCTCAAATATTTATTGAATACGCCAAAACATTTAAAATTCAGAATCTCTCGGCATTAATTGCCATATTCATCAGAAAACTTTCCTTAAATTCATATAACATAGACGTGACTGTTTCCATTCATAAATTAAGTCCATAAACGTCGATTTGCAGTTTACTTTCTGTGTAAATAGTACAGTCGTCCACGAAGAGATTTTATTGTTAAATTTATTATCAATAGCACTTTGTTACTTTATTATTATCTGGGAACACGGCGTTGCCCGGAAATTTCTTTAAAATATCCTGGCGCATTATTCAATTCTTGGTCAATACATGATTAATCCGGCAGCGAAACGTCATAATATGTACCTGAAATATACTCGCAGTATATCGAAAGAATAAAAAATTTTCCCGGTACAATAACAGGGTTAAAAATATTTTCAGCACTCTAAAAGAATATTCTCCCCCACTTAAGGGGTGAATTTTTCCTTAAATCGCATATTAAAGATCATAGTGTTACGCAGAGACTCGTTTAGACACCAAACTCGATTGTTTTACAATTATTTTCATTACTCATTTCCACCCCCACCCGTAAAATGCTGGAAAAGTTTGAAATTATACACAAGTATTGTCGGCAAAACACTTACATAAGAGCCTTTCTTACGTATAAAAATTCTGATAATTCCACCCTCTCCCCCTAGGGGTGGGAGCAGTGTCTATTTCCAAAGTGTTTAAAACTTTTACACGGCAGTTTGTTTAACCCCATCCCATCCCCTGTTAGGGGATGAACTGCAATTTATATGGCATTCTAAATATCAGAATCAACTCAAAGACTCTCATAGCATCGATTTCGATGAATGTTTTATTTACATATGAGGCCCCATTCACCCCCATGCCTATGAATACTCATCTTAGACAATGAATGAAGGTAAATTATATGCAAACAAATTCACTGAAACGCTATCAAATTAATTGACTCAAAACTATATATGTATTGGAATAAAGTATAGACAGCTTATGGGTTTTTAAAAATTACAACCCCTCCACTCCCACCCCAAATGGTGGTAGCCGTGTTTACCCTAATTTTTTTGAGGTCCCTTTCCAAATTAGGTCGAAATTGTTTCATCCGTTAAAAATGGTAAGCGGAAATCTATTTTACCCCCTGACAACCCATCTTACACGAGAACTGTAACTTAAATATAATTTTTGTCAGAATTAAATTCAGTTGCTAACATTACACCAGCTAAAAGCCCTATCTCGATTATTGTCTAGCTGTTTTTATGTGACGCCCACCTCTAAGCACTCTCCCATTTCTTTTCCTCGTGTAAAATTTTTATGTAATCTTACAGGGTAAAAATAGTTTTAGCCTCCGCGAGATACATTAAGCTCAGCATTATTAATCACACAGGGCTTATTTGTACACCGTGACTCAGCTGAGCTCTGAGACACGATGGATATATTGAAATATTAATGAACGTTGACGCCAGAAAACAATCAATGCGAATGACCTTATAGCTGTCAGTCTTGGTTACCATCCCCACCAACAATTGATGTAATAGATTCTTATTATTATTAAATATATAAATATTATACATCCCTCTGAATATGAAATGTGGCATATTATAAATAACATTCGGTTACTGGGCTAAATTTCTACGATTAATGATTATAGTTCACATAAAGCAAAGATTATCAATTATTAATGAAAAAAAGGAGCAACCTCTACTTTTATTCTTCGTCTCGAGGCTTTATTGCTTTGTCGCTATCAACATCGGTCAATAAGTCTATCTGGTTTATCTGTCTTGTACAACGGATCTTTTTGCCGGTTTGTTTACCTATAATCCCTTTGCACTTACTTTCTATTACGTCTTTTCTTCTTATTTACAACGACAACGGAATATTCAAAGAAATACTCATAACAATGAAATAACTTCTTCAGCGGTTAATCAAGTAGAGCCAGAAATTCTCACACATTTATAAAATCACCATTTGAGGATTTATAAGTTAACAAAACATTAATGTGAATTTTTTGAGACTCTGTGAAAACTGTCAGTAGAATTAATTAAATTGTTGCATAACCTAAAAATAAATTTGTTAACTAAGGTGCCCAATTGAGGAATTTTTTCACCACTCTTTGTTCTAAAATCGTAAATGAAGCTGATTCGCGGCTGGTGAGAACAACACTTATTAATAGCGCACCAGTTACTTCGAATTTCTTTATACTGATTAATAACGGTTCCATGAATTTACAGAAAAGTGTAAAATTTTCAGTCAGAAAACTTTTATTAATTTTAATTGTTTGCAGTGCTTTATAAACTTTCGAATCCATTGTTAGGACTTTATCAGGAAATATATTCAATATTTTACCAGTAGAGTTTAGAAAATATACCTTAACAATACTACAATAAAAATAAATAATTCAAATTTCATCTTTATTAGTTGTAAATATTAATAAGTCTCATTATTATTTATTTCTACTAATCTAATAAAATTTTTCAATTTTTAAAAATTTGTTGCTATTTATTTTTACTAATGTAATTAAGAAAGAAAAAGCTTTATTAATGAAATTTCTAATGTAGATTTATTAAACCAGTTAATCTTAATTTTTTATAAGAAGGGACTGAAGAAATTACTGGCTGAAGTGGAGAATATAGTGATGAAATAGCGCGCTTGGTCTTGGGAATAAAAAATAATATTTAGTGTAAATGAATGTATTGGCACCAAGTGGTAGAACTACCACGAGTTTTAAAAAACAGTTCTACATTTATTTAAAGAAAAATAAAATATAATAAAGTATGTAAAAATGTAATTCTTTAATAATTTTTGTCCACTGTTCGAGCATAAGAATATTTCCCAAGTTACTTGTGTTTCGTTCATTTCACTGGTGAAAATTTGTCTTAGCGCCATTACCAAAATCTGTTAACGATTTTCTGATTGTCTGGTGGATATGATCTTCCGCACTGTCGGAAAACTTGCGACTAAAATTGATAATTATAATTTCAGGACAAATCTGGATGGGACCAGCACCTGGCCATTAGGTTTTACAGGGCGAAAGCGCTTTTATAGCGTACAAAGCCCCGAAGGACTCGTCGCCTAAGGTGCTCGAGCTCTTAATAGAGTGAATTTTCCTACCTGTGGACTATTTTTAACCAAGAAGCTCTATCAGAAAAGCATTTCTATGCTTTTAGCAGCCAAAAATTGAAGGTGGCGACGCAACATTGAATGTAAAAATAAAAAAATAATCAAATAAGAAAAGTTTACCTTAAAACACCGGAAGAAAATAATGAATAATTTTTGGTCTATAATGTGTCGTTACGATAGATGTTAATTATTATATAATTAATATTGTTAATCATAACCATTATAAAAATACTTAAAAAATTTAATTGTAATATAATTTTAAAAACTTATACATATCTTTTAGATGTGATGAAAGTATTGGATTTACGAAAGACCCCTTTTGAAAAGCGTGTAGCGTGCACGTATTTTCCAAATTAATAAAGGATTCTTTAGTTCATTTTTATTAAATAATTTTTATTTACATGTTCCGAGCGGTGAAAGACTAGGGTTCCTTGACTTTGAGGGATTAAAAAGCCGCTGGCTAAAGGGATCATAAATATTAGTCTTCACTTTTGGCACGTCTAATACTTACACACAGAAATTTCAGTAAGCTCTAGTGCGTGAGTTTTAGCGACTTTCGCGCAGACGTGTGAACCCCGCACTTTGAAGAATGTAAAATCAATTTCTATTGGGTAAATTCGTGGATATTTAGCCGGAGGAGGAAAGATCGGAAGTTTCAAAGTTGTTGTGAAAGATTGAGGTGTTAGTTGTGGAGTTTTTTTTTCCAACTGCACGTTGGGAAGTTGTGGATAATTGGTCGAGAGCGATGATTATTAAACCGAAGAGGAGTTGTGTTGGTTGTTGAATGGTCGTTAAGAATTGGTTATAGTGGAATGAAGAATTATGATACAGTAGGTTAATAGAATTTCAGAACGTAAGCGACGGACGATAGTTGTTAATTTGGTTAGAGGATAGGAGGTGATTTTCAGCCAAACTTCAAAAGTGGCGGTAGCAGCCTATTCTAATTCCAGAAGCTACATCTTCAATGGTTCAAAAGGTTCTGGCCAGATCTACCTACGAGTTTTTCGGTGTTGGTAAAGTACTAAATGAAACCATGAAAACTTCAACGCCAAAGTTTCCACCAATTAGTTGTTGGAATATATTTTATCCCACCATCTCCAGAGCCAAGAAGCAGTTTGTTTTTAATATTCAATTTTAATTGTAAATTCATTTTCCAAATTGCATATAATTTTAAAAGAGCAGAAAGATGTCTTTTATTATTTTATTTAATGTTTTCTTTTGTTATATATTTTAAACGTTATTTAATAACATATTACATTTTAACATAAAGTAAATCAAAATCCCTATAAAACGTTACAAGCTTAGAGAGAATTTTGACACCAACACCGAAAATTCGAGATAAAATAAAATAAATATTTTCAAACTGATTATTTTCTCTAATAAAATATATATAAAAAAGTTAATACCTTTGTTTTATTGCTTGCTAGAGACTAAACTTCACACGGATGAAGCCAGTGGAAACAAATATTATTGAAAAAAGCACGACATTTTATGGTTAATCGTTTTTGACACACCTATTTCTATAGCATGTACAAATTATTTAACAAATTCGGTGGTTTACAGTCCTGTAATCGCCTCCGTAGGGGACTGAGCTCATGAGAACATCGAAATTTCAGACTTTTGTGCCTTCTAATCGCAATTATTATGAAATTTCTTGTAATTCCACAGGATGGAAGTTAGAGCTAGTCCTGTTACTTTCCATTCCCATATTTTATGAATACGATATCAGTGTAATTAACGTAAGGAAGTGTTTCATATTAATTACAGATTAAAATAGTGATTGTGTGTAAGTTAACCACGAATTATACCAAACCAGAGTGGTTCACATAGATCGTTAAACGTGAAAATGACTTCCTCTATTGATGTTGGGCGCAGGGAAGATTGGAGCGTAGTGAAGTAGGTACGAGTAGCAGTCGGGAACGAGGTCGTGTTCCACAAATTAGAGACTGACCGCCCATGTGTCGTGATTCCGGTAGCAAGGGGCGTAATCAAGCCAGACTTATGCCCATTCTAGTCGCAGAGGGCGTACCTGGCACAGGACTATCGCTTTACCTTGGCGTCAACAAAGGAAGTATTAACAAGCTTGGCAGATTTTGCACTGGCTGGAAAGACAATTCAGTCGCTAGTGAAGAAACACATAACGAAAACATTTGTGAAAAATTATGCAAAAAGGAAGGTCATAGGCTGAACCGAACAGTGAATCACCTTCTCCCACAACTGAACCAACATCTAATAAATAAATTGGAATTCTAAGAACAGTGAAGCAATTTTGATGTTCCTTGATGAGATAAAATAATCCAATTTACTTTCTATATATGGAATTTAATCCACTGTACGTTTTTCATTCCTTCGGAAGCAATTGTAAAGTCAATAGGTAATTATCAGCCACAAATATAGTCTAGTGAAAAGATATATGCTATTTCATTTAAACCGCAGTGAATAAAACTGGGAGGGGGTGGATTGTCTTTAATTTATTAATTTATATATTATTATATGATATGCCCCACGTTGGTGAAACATTTGTAATGAATAGTTGCTGGAAGTATGGAGCATTGCATTTATTTGCTTAATTTAATATAATATAATGTATTAATATGGATTTATTATTGAAAATAAAATACTAAATTAACTTTAAGATTCGGAATTTAATATAAATAAAATATTTCAGCAATAGCAAAAAGTTTCAAAGTAAACATTATTATAAACAATTAATTTGCATGAGACTTTTAAATCTGGCTTTTCAGTGGGGTGAATCGAGAAGCAATTTAGATTTCTTATGGCAATAGGCCTGGCAAATGCGAACTCTTTCTAATTCAATGCAACGGTACACACGAAGTATCTGCATCTGCATCCCGGTCTGCGTCGATGATGATGGCTGCATTGGCGGGTGACCTCCGTTCATCAGCGTGGACAAATCTGACAAAGACTCTCTTATCCCCCTCCAGTGGCTAACAGTTTAATTTTAGGTCAGCATTAGCAGCCTCTCTCCTTTTTTTAGAGGCTAACAATTTAACATTGCATCATCTGTCTTCCATCTCTCGGCAACTTCTGTCTGACGTCTCCCAACATCTTCTCTCCCGTCTCCCAACGCCTTCTCTTTCCATTCTCCCAACACCTGTTCATCCACTATTCTCCGTCTCCCCACATCTTCTGTCTGTCTTGCCTCTCTACATCAACTGTCTTCCGTCTCCCAACATATTCTGTCCGTCTTCTCCAATATCCCTTCCCATGGTGGGTAGCTACATAATATCAAGCTGTTACCCCCAAATGTCTTCTATTGGCTTGGGGCCGCGACACTTAATTCTTCACAATCTTTTCGGTTGAGGGAGTCAAGATGTAAATGTGATTAATTGCTAAATTAGTAAGTTTTGAACCATGCAAATTCTCAATTTCAAAATAACACGGGTATAAAACGTTTTTCTCATGTCAGGTTCACGTGGGTATACAACTGTTATATATGTTGTGGACCCTTTACAAGTTTTTTGCCACAAGCTCTTATGTAAGAGGTACTATGTTGTTTGTATTTTGATGACAGCAGGTTGAGGACTCGGGGTCGGACTTGAAGAGTGACGTCAACACCTGACGTCAGGTCGTCCGCCTAATGAGTAACTGTTCGCCGAATAAGGCAAGATGAACTGTTCCCGATTATTAACAGATTACGTGAACACCTAGCTACATATTAAAACCTTAAATGTGATACATCACAATTCTTCCTCTAATCTTTCACTCTTTACAATGAACTGAAAAAAAATAAATAAAATTTTGTTTATCTTTATCATCTAAGAAAGCGTTGTGATCGAATAAATTTAGATTATGTTTGTGCTATCTTTCTAATCTCATCACATACAAGCATAAATCATTCTCCCGCACGCATTAAGTTCACGGGGAATAAGAAAATTAAAAATACATTATGGTTTCTAACATCCTCTCAAATCCTTCTCCTCTCACTGTCACTGCCAGTTAAAATTTACAATAAATAAAAAGACGCCTAATAAGTCTGCATGTAGACAACAGGCGCTTGAGCCCAGAGTGACTGCGGGGCTCACCTGATCATATCGGGAATGCCTCGCACTCTCTCTGGGTATTTTTTATCAAAGTTCTCATATGCCGAGACACCTTCACCTATTTCAGGAGGTATATGTACTGGGGTCAAAGACCTTGGGCATATGGCAAGAGTTGTCCGCTAATCCCATTGGATCAGTCGGCCAACTGCCTCCTGAAACTGTGGAGACACGGAGAAGGGAATGCTGCGACCCCACAGCAGACTCGTCTCCCGTCATTTGGAAGGGCGTGAGAATAGTACCCAATACCCGACCTACCTGATGCAGGTTTTCTAGGGTTTTCCCTGCATCTCTTTAGGTAAAACACCGGGTAGGATCCTTAAACCATAGCCCGGGGGCCCTAGTTAACCCTTGGCTACCTTGCTCTACCTTCCGCATCCCCCCTTTTCAATTCCCTTCCTATGCTATTAAAGGGGAGTTGCCTGTTTCAGGATCACCCTCATGTAGCCTGTTAACCAAAAAAAATAAGTCTGCTTATAAATTTAACCACTATTAATTCAAAAGAGACGTTTTGTCTCCTCTTTGAGGCTTCTCAGGCTTACTACAAACATAATACTACAAGAAATTAAATATGGATTAAGTGTTACCATTTTTCAGTATATATGTAAAATATGGTTCAAAACTTACTAATTTAGCAATTAATCACATTTACATCTTGACTCCCTCAACCGAAAAGATTGTGAAGAATTAAGTGTCGCGGACCCCTGACGGTTACGCCCGAAAAGTTGTAATTCTTCACATGTACATTCAATAATCTTTCCGGATGAGAGAGTCAAGGGTTAAATATGTTGAATTGGTAAATTTGTAAGTTTCGAACCTTAATTTTATATGAAATTTTAAAAAATGTAACAAGGAATCTATATTTAATTTCTTGTAATATTGTTTGTAGTACGCCTGAGGAGGTCTCAAAAAGGAAACGAAACGTCGCTTTTGACTTATTGGCCGTCTTTTTATTTATTGTACAACAAAAAATGTTTAGCGATTTTATTTCTTTGGAATTTTTTTCTCTCATTTCGGCCCTGGATATTGCGGAAGCGACACAAAATTTCAATAAGATATTAATTTATATCTTACAACGGTTCTGTTTATGTGTACGTAATTATATTAAACCGCAAGTTAGCTTCCTTTATTTCTTCTCTGTTAAAAAAAATATTAAAATCTTCGGACTGATTCAAATTTCTCAGAAACCTTTTAATTCTGAATATTCTCATTCCAACTACGTGAGTACTTTAATATTAAGAGCGACGATTCGTTTCATTTGTCTAAATAAAGCATTGCAAATTCGTAGTCTGCGATATTATTCCCATCAAGATGGTTATTATTATAATTGGAATTATTACCGCTGGGGAATAACTACGAACATAAAAATTTTCATAAATAAATAAAAAAGAAGCACGAACGAACAGTACTATCGTTTCGTTCTTGATGTGAGACCTTTTATAATAAGAGAACTTTAATTTAAAATAATATTTTTTTAATATTTAGACAAGAATTTTGTTAACACTAAAATAAAAAACAACAGATTAAATATAAAATTTTCTGCTTCTTACAATAAACTTACTGTAACTATCATGTGGAAATGATCATCATCCTGACATCGCCACTTCAGGTAAAAATTTGATATGGTTTCCAGCGCAAATAAATATAATCCAGAATAGTATAGAAAAATCGATCACACAAAAGAAAATATTAGTATATTACAACACTGTAATTTTAATACTTCATACTTGGAAACGTATATTTGAAATACACTGAAAATATTCATG
This sequence comes from Eucriotettix oculatus, assembly GCA_034510155.1. Taxonomy (NCBI): domain Eukaryota; kingdom Metazoa; phylum Arthropoda; class Insecta; order Orthoptera; family Tetrigidae; genus Eucriotettix; species Eucriotettix oculatus. The sequence goes on from CM067378.1 coordinate 16,658,514, forward strand.
AATAAGCGCAAACATATCTGGATGATCACCAAAAAATAGAAAACATCTACAGTCATAGTTCTTTGCAAAAGGAGTCGTAACTCTAATCAGAAATTGGGCTCAGTAAACGCATTCATTTATATATTTTTATACACACAAACTCAAATGCACATATTTGTAACACAATTATGTTCTCGTCACTAATGACTATGTCGTCGAGGAAAACATAAAAGAAAACGAGACGAGAAATTGAATGAATAAAATGAACAAAACCAAAGTTCTGGCAAAAGTTGATTAGTTAATAATTCAGTGTATACATAATTTTAATGATTAATTTTAACATAAAACATCTCTAATCATTTTTAAAATTATTATTAACATTAACGAGAATATCCACTGAAATTAATAAAACATTAAACTCAGTGGTCTCTATGGCTGAGATTTGATGAAAACGTTGCTCGTCTTCCTCCAATAAAACATTACCGGAACGATGGATCAATACAAAACTAAAAATATTTTGTATACAATGCAATTCTAGGCAGATTGAAAGAGCTTTATGAACTATACTTAAAGAAGTTCCGATTAATCGCAATTTTTATACATAAAATCAAATTTTGTTTTGCCAATTTTTAAACCTCGAAAATTCTTACAGAAAACAATTAATTTCCGTGCTATTAAATAATAATATTGATCCAAAAATAGGTAATAATATTATAATATATTCTGAATACCTTGGTAATTTCATTGCCTTACTTTTACACATTTTGTTAAAATTCTCTCGAGTTTTCTTCTTTGTTTTCTTGGTGTATGTTTCTCAAAAATACCGTCATTTAAACTAAGTACAATTTGTTTGTACCAACTAATTCGAATACCCAAAACGAAATTACGAACATACTGTTTGTCCAATTAAATCATTGACTATTTTCATTCTTTTAGTTATTTCATATTGCAAGCATATATTTTAGAAATTTATAATTTGTTAAATGTAATGAAAATCTATTTGTTAATTGGGAATTCTTTACGTTTTATCAGTCACATCAATTAATTAATCAAAACTATAGACTACTTTTTATTCCAAAATTATTCAATTTTCAGGAGTTTTTTGCATAGCCATAGTAATCTACAAATTTAAATATTCATTATTTAAAACATTACAATTTTTAATGGAATTTTTACATTTTAAAAACAATTTGGTGTTTACATGACTTCAATATTAAAACTATTGTACATACCTTTATTTGTCATATATTAAGACATTTGTCATATAATTTTCATTAGATTTAATGTTGCAAATAATTTGTATTTTAATTTGTAGTTGACTATGGCAATGCCGAAAACTCCTGAAAATTGAATAAATTTGGAATAAAAATTAATCTATAGTTCTTATTAATTAATTGACGTGACCGATAAAACACAGGGAATTCACCATCTTTTAACAAATTAAAATATTCCTTCTTGAAAATCTATTTTTGACTGAGGTAGAAACCTATAAAAATACAACTATATAAATCGTTTATCTCTTGTTGTCTTGACAAACGTTGCTTTAAACCATTTCCATCCAGCCAGAATTATTATGATATAAACATAGTTAACACTTTACAGCCCGAATTTCTTTAGAATATTTGTTAATAAATGTAAAGTACCCTATTGTACAGTGCATACTATTAAGTTAATGAATTTTTAATAGTTCTGTAAGCATTTTATTCGCATTATGATTCCCCACAAAAATACCGACTTTTAAAATTACTACTTTACTAAATGTTTATAGTTTATAAATTTAATTTTTTTGTCTTTCTCTCTCTTTTTTGACATAACTTGATGTGAATTCCTCTATACCTTGACGATTGTGAGGTTTCCTGTCGCCCAAAGTGATAGTTATGAAATCGGTGATTTTAGACTGTGCTTCTGTGAAAGTAAATAAATATTAATTACAATAAATGTAAGAAAAACTTTATTTGAATATTTTTACCACTTACCAGAAGCAGGTTCTTTGGCTGAGAATAGGCTGTCAAGATCCAAAAAAAATGACCTCCTGGAAGAAATTATATACATTTGCAAGGTTTTTCAATAAAAGCCGGTTGCTGGATGAGTTACACGTCTCGCTTATGGGATATCCATTTATGACAGAAAATTAACTTCCCTAAAGGTCTTCCCAGTAGGTGCATCCTTATTGCATAAGACTTTATCGGGAATAAATTCTGGAACAATCAAAACAAGTATTCACTATAAAGAGTTTAATTGCACTAATAAACATTATTTAATTAAGTTTTTATGTTTCATTAATTTTTTTTTTCAAAATCACATTCTCTTGGCTTTAGCCCTTATTAGGAAAACTGCAAGAGTTTTAATAATTTTCAGCGAAATCTATACCGCTAAGAACATATGTGGCCAAATAAAAAACCTCACAAGAACCAAATATTTTTTCAAGTGCGAAAGTTTTTCCAAAAATTTTAGACTTTTTCTTGTACTTGAGAAGGTCCAAAAATCATATCAACAAATGAGACATATTTAAAGTTAATGTGATCCTGATTTTGGATAGAACTATGACAGTGTGAGTGTCCAAAAATAAAGTTTTGTTAAAGAAACTGCATTTAACAGTGTCTAGGATCTCATAAAAATATAATTCATGTTTAATAACAATTCTAATATTTCATGTTCAATGTTATAAATGTTTAATGCCACATGAAGTAACAAAAAACAGGTATGTATCAATTTTTAAATGTTTTGCGCCATTAAGGTTTATTGGTCTATATCGTGAATGTTTCTCTTGTAAATGAATATGGAACAATAATTCCGATACCTATTCTAAGTTAATCTAACACCGGTAATATAAATAAGCGATTCAAAGAGAGAATAATTGTTTCAATTGCAGCTCAGTCCAACTGCCATGAAAGTAAATTTAGGAGAAAAGAATGGATATAGCGCATATCTCTTTATTTACCTTAATTTTTGTTTATATATCTTAATCACGTTGAATGTGCGCCGGCGGTTATTAATTGTCAATATTTCAATATTCAAATTTTATCTTAGGAATATTAATGTGAAGCTGGAACAAGCATGGGCAGAAACAGGTATAATTCCAGGACGGATCTTTCGGGTTAAAAATAGCAGTTTCTGGAAGCGATCCCATCCTTGTAAACTCTGCAGTGAAACAGGGAACGTATAACAGGTATTGTTGCGGAGATGTTGAGCCAGGTCCTCGCCAATCAGGAGAGTCGTAGTAAAAAGAGGAGAGAGTAGTGGAACTGGCAGACATTTTGGGAAAAGAGAAATTTGGCCATTCTATTCCTTGCTGGTGCTTCGGAGAGACTGAATGAAGAAAGTGAAGAGTGGGAACCACGTGGAAGACTGATCCGAATGTTGCTCCAATTTCTTGGGCAATTATCCTGGTAAGCCGCCGAAAGGCTCTTTCCTACAATTATTGCCATATTGAGTTTAACTTTGCCTTTTGATATAAAATTACATTTCATTTTGATCTTATGCGGGTTTCCATCGTAAACACGGTAACTTTGGGAAAAGGGTTTCATGCTAAGCAGCCGGCAAATTAGGCTTCAACATTAAATATATATATTTTGTCAATATTTTGTGTTTCTCTTTTAATTAATTTTTTTAAGTGCTGTAAATTTTATTATTGTTAGATTTTTCACGTCATCAGGAAACACGTTGTTTGCTATATGGAAAAATATCGACCAGACTCGGGGAATCAAATCTCGGACCGTGCGATTGCTGTAACCATCTGAGCTTTGATCAATTTACTCGATGTTTAATAAACTCTATGTTCATTCTTCTCCGATTCACTAGCTAAGGTTTTGAAGAATGTGATTAGTAAATTGCAGATGAGCCGAGTTAGGCTTACAAGAGTGGAGGAAAATGACATCGGATCAGGCAGTCAAGCTGAACTATCTCATTTGGTTAGAGCAACTGCACAGTAAGATGGTGTTCCCAGGTTCAATTCCCGGGTCCGGTCGACATTTTTACATCATTATCTTCTGTAAATAAGAGACTGTAACAAGAGGTTTGCAACAGTGGAAGAATGTGGCATCGGATCTGGCAGTCGACCTGGTATAGCTCAGATGGTTAGAGCAACTGCACAGTAAGATGGTGTTCCCAGGTTCAATTCCCGGGTCTGGTTGACATTTTTCCGTTGCTTCCTACCTTCCTCCTTGTCTCTACAGCCCTTTGAGGGCCTGGGCCTACCGAGTCAACTGCGGACTGTCATCTTGCATGACACATTCCGAATTTGGAGTGACACGTGGTCAGCAGTCTTAATCCCGGTCTTTGCGACCATGACGACACGAGTATCCAAGCCCATGCCAGGAATCGAACCACAGGAGGTCAGCATTTTTCCGTTACTATCTTATGTAAATACGAGACTGTAACAAGAGGTTTCATCACAAGATATCGTCACTATAAGAGAATTGTACAGTTTATTAAAACTAGTATAATAAATATTGTTTGAAAACAACGAGATTCAGAAGTTTAGTAAAACAAATTGAGTCTAAAATATATCGAAAAAGAACAAAAGACGTACTTTCCTATTTTAAGAAAGGCCAAGGACAGCGGAATATTAAAATAGTCCGTCCATTCCAGAAAATAATAATACAAAAAATATGGCGACCATTCGAGAATTCGGAAAAAATCAACGAGCGCAAAACAATGAAGTAAATAACAAAAACAGTTAATTCTAGAAAGTTTGCAACTTACATTTTAACTAGGTCTTACTTAAATTTTTCATTAGACGTTCTTTCTTATCATATACATCATATTTTGGGTTTACAGGCTACATGAGAGAGATCTAGAAACAGGTAACTCCCCTTTAACAGCATAGGAAGGGAATTGAAATTGAGGGATTTTGAAGGTAGATAAAGGTAGCCAATGGTTGTCTTAGGCCCCCGGGCTATAGTTTAAGGATCCTAGGTAATGTCCTATTTAATGAATGGTACAATGCTCTCAGATAAGAATCTCGACTTAGAAGCAGTCGTCTACTTTAACTGCATTAGGCCAATGTTGAGGAACAGATTTTATCCCTCTGTGGCCGCCCTCTTGGCACGTATAATCAATTTTTCGAGTCAAACTCATGCTCCCCTTCGTGTTCAAACAGAAAAATTAAGGATGTTTAAAATTCTAAGATACTTATCCCCTAATTTGCTCCTCTTTTCTTTTCTTTTTTTCGACGGCGTCCTCGCCTATCAGGGATCGTCTTTGTCTTGCAGATAGGATCACAAACATTTATTAGCGACAGCAGTGCCATCTGCAGTAATGACTGGCAATAGGGCCCCGTCAGATTACAGTGATCAGCTAGCGAGTCCCGAGACTCTTATTGCCTCGTAATAACACATGGTAATTACAGTGTCAACAGCAAAACACACACCACGCTCTCGGATAGCGGCATCCTCTCCTCTCCTCTCCTCTCCTCTCCTCTACTCTGTACACTGCTCCATCACATCCCTTATATTTCATAAGAAATATGAATTCACTTCATGTATCAAGCCCAGTAATATGACTTTTTGCTTTCAATCAAAATTATACATCCGGTGCAACTGGAAAGTTCCATACATGTTTCTTATTCTAAATAGATGTGGTATAATATTTCTAGAGTTTCAATTAATGGCAAAGTGTTTAAATTTCTATAGCCACCTGATAATATAAAATATATCGTACAGTTTACAAGTTTATAAAATTCACACCGATTCAACATATTGATAATACTTACGTATTTACCATTAATTAAATTTTTATTAATTCATAGAGCACTACATCTGAAGTTTCCTCAACTTTCAGGAATTTTCTGAAAGCATTTTGCTTTCCTATCTATCATGTTGGTTGTTCGTATCTTAACGGAGTTTGAATGCTCTTCATTTTAACAATTTTAAAATGACAATTAATGACAATATAAAAATACATAACATTTAACGAAATACAATAAAAAATTTTGAACAACAATTCAAAAATTAAGTGACCTCTGTGGGCTCTTGTCAATTTTTAAAATAGAATGAAATAATATGAACAAATATAGTGAAAAATAAAGAATAACCCAAAGATGTGACTTGGAAAGACTAACAAAAATTTAATCTAATTGCTTTACTTTTGCAAGAATTTTACGAGATTAAATACACCCAATTTCAGAAATAACATTTTAAATGTAGTAGATAGATTACCATGTTTTCTCACTTTGAAATTAACAATAAATAAAAAGACTGCCAATAAGTTGGCATATAAATTTATCACTATTTATTCAAAACCAACGTTTCGTCACCTTTTTGAGATTTCCTCAGGCGTACTACAAACATAATATTACAAGAAATTAAATATGGGTTCTGTGTTACAATTTTTTAACTTATATATAAAAAACATATTTCAAAACTTTTATAATGTATGTTTGTAGTACTCCTGAGGAAGTCTCAAAAAGGAGATGAAACGTCGTTTTTGAATAAATAGTGATAAAATTATATTCTGACTTATTGGCCGTCATTTTATTTTTGATAATTTATCATTATAAGATAAAACAATGCAATAATTTGAAGTTGATTTTTTATGGGCAGGATTCTTCATAGTAATATAAGTGTAATGAAATTTTTAAATAATTTTTTTTCTGAATGGTTAAATAAAAAAATTAAGACTGTGTTATATTAAGTAGTTATGACACCAATTAAAAGAAAGATTAAATTATACGGAAAATGGGCATTTCCAAGACCGTAGGTTGACAAGAGTGGAGGAATGCGGCATCCAATCTGGCTGTCGATCTGGACTAGCTCAGTGGTAGAGCATCATTCCATAAAGCGGGAGGTCTTAGATTCGATTCTCGGGTCCGGTCGACAATTTTATATTCTCATGTTCTAAATGTATATCATCCAATTTATCAGAAGAATTATTTATATACACATACATACTCATATAAACATTCATAAAGACATATATACCTATACACACACCTCTCTACTCTATATTCCATTTAATTTCGCCTTCATTTTCCGTATCGATCATATCGGTCGTCTTGATGTAACAATTCACCATTCTCTTTAACCATACAATAATCTGTTCATTACTGGCCTTTCAAGATTACAAGATTACTTAAAATCTCGGTTCATGTCAAGAAAGATGTATTATTACACATTAAATCTCAAATTTTATTTTCATTATAACTATTTCGAGAGTTCAATACATCAATATCACCTATTTTATGCTTAAAGTTCTTATACTTACATTTGAACACGACAAGGCAACTGTCATATATTATTTTACCATCGTGTTCAATTGTAGCTTATAAATTATCCAATGTGATCATTTTACCGATTATACTGGAAACAATAATATACATAACTGTACGTTACAATTTTTTTCGTAGTTACAGAAATCATTTGTTGATTCAAAATAGTTACTTATAATGAACAAAAAGAATAAAATAACGATCCACAACGGTATGTGGTACAGGAGCAAAATTTAAAACACAAAATTTTGAAGGCCATATATGTATACATGTATACATAATATTAAAATAAAATAATAAAAAACTTTTCTACTGTTTTAGTTTGATAGATTTTTTATTTTTAATCAAACAACTTTTCGGCGAATATTCACACCTTCTTCAGGTTTTTCTCTTCACAATAAAATTATTGTTACATCCAATTTTCAAAAATTCAAAATTTATAAAATGTTACAAACACAAATTTTTAATATATAAAGAGAGGTTCGAGGCAGCACTAAGACACAAAGTTTGGATTGAGAAGAGAAAAACCTGGAGAAGGTTGTTTGATTAAAAATATAAAAAACTATCTGAAAAAACCGGTCGACAATTATTTTATTCAAATATCAGACGTTGATTGAATTAATAATATTCATGACGAAAAAAACTGGCGCATTACAGTAAAGTTCATTTTTAAATATCTTAATATAAGGAAACTCATAAATGCAATAATTCTACAACTGGTACATTAAAATTATAACGATGCTGTAAAATGAATCTATGAATTTATCGAAAAAATAACCCATGCAGACACTTGTAGACACTTGTGTTTAAATAAACTTGGAAATTTTATTTTTATTCTGCTGTTTAAATGGCATTTTTACGAATTTCATGCGAAATCATTATGACAATGTTTAGGTGCTCTGGGTGAAAAAATGACACGTGTAATTTCTTAATGTAGCTTTAATTACAAAAGGGATAAATTAATTTCACTCTGATTTCCTGCAGTGAACATTTAATTATTGCACTCGATTATCTTACACACTTCAAACACCCAGTAATAATTTGTTAGGTAATTTAACGTTAATTATAAAAACCATATGGTTAAAAAAAATTCTCAACAAGTCATAAATTGTACAAATTTAATTTGGAATAAAAATAAATAAAAAGTTTCAACGTCAACTGTAAATTTATTGCTAAACTGAAAGTGCATAGAGACGAGACTCGAGGAAATGCGAAATTGTATTGTTGGTCCGCACCAGTAGCTCGTTTCCTCGGTTCGTCACGTAGCGACCAGCTTAGAATATAATATCGCTTCGAAGAAGAGCGGAGCAGAGGTAAGGCAACGCCAATAACGCGAGAGGCGGAACGCCCACGCGAGCCAGCACAAAAAGAAATTTTAAATTACGAACTTCCGTAATAACCGTGTTTCACATAAACTTGTCATTTTTTTCTTTCTATTTCTGTGAGTCTCGAGCAGTAGTTGGATGTCATTAAGACGCTCGACATAGAGCGGTGATGTCGTTTTTTCTCTTCGTGCTCTGCCTTATTTCTGTTGATTGTCCTTTGTCTCTCTTTTTGCTCGTAGCAATTGCGTCAGAGGGGAAGCGATGTGTGTGTATGTGTATCGTGACTTTGGTCCGTTCGATTGGGGGGGGGGGAGAAGGGGACTGGCCTGGGACAGGAGAGGATGAGATGCATAACAACATTTACGGACATCGCCACATGGAGATTTAAATTTAAATAACAGCCACTATAAATTGTCTATTCCGCATGGACGACTGTCACTGGACGGTTGTTACTTTTTATTTCTTCTCTTCGTTCTGTCTCTTTTTATTTCTTGTTGCCCTTCATCCCTACGGTCCTAAGCAGCGCAGCCAGGGAACCATTACGTTTTTTTAGTCTTTATGTCTCTTCATGTCCGGCTTTGTTCAAGAGACCACGAGACGAAACGGCGATTTTCCACGCGCAATAAGATCTTTGATTGCCTGTCCCGGAGGACGAAATTCCGTGTGCCCCTTCCACATTCCGGCAGGGCCATATTTCAACTGTTCAACGCTATCGCGTAGAGAATCGTGATTTGTAAGATGTTGATAAGTCGCCGCGTTGCCCTTTCGAGGTCGGGCAGCAGTACGTACGCCACCATTACAAAATGCGTCCATGAAAAATTCTTCCGAACGATTTATCTGTGCGCATTCCAACAAAATTACATTACGCGATTATCCCTAATTGGTTGCATTAATTAGGAAATTATCATAGGTAAGTTTTGACTTAACGTTCCACAGTAAAGATTTCTGAACCAATATGAGGATTACTCGATAAGTCATTTTTTTGTGAATTTTTTTAACTTTTTGTCCTAGAAATGTACTGTTATGTTCACAACGAGTTTAATAAACACAAAAAGAATTAATTGGCATGGAACGTGCCATCCGGTATAGTTCCTGCCCGAAACTAGTGTTTGTTTCCTGTAACTACATTTATTTAATTTTTTATTCCCCACTTTAGTCAATTGAATCATGGAGTCTCTATTTTATGAGTCGACGACTGGAGCTTCCACGATTGATGAAATGATGGGGTTGTCATGACCAAACATTCCATTTTGCATGTACATCAGTACATCAGTCGGATCGTTGTTTTGACAGTTGGTATTCTCAAGTCGCAGTGAAGAGTAGAGTACCAGGGGATCCAGTCATGAGTCACATAACTCTGTTTTGAGTCACCTGTATAAGGGAGATTTTTCCTGCAGAAAAGGCTTGAGTTGACGGATTCTTTACCTTATCCTTCCAACGAGATATTTGATATCAGCTGTTCATGTAAGGTTATGATCGAAGTGAAGACCCAAATAACTGACTACAGTCTCAGTATCAGCTGGTTATTGAGTCGTAGATCCTGGTTGTAAATTTGTTGTCTACATCGTAGCTGGTTGGATGACTACCAGCTACCGCGAAAGGCTAGTAAACTCTTAGGCAAAGCGGGAAATCTTCCACTTTCGAGCCCTTGTTGGTAAACATGACAAAAATGTTCCCCAAAGTTGTGTATGCCAGTCACAGTTGATAGTTGTCAGCCTTCAGTAGTGTCAGATGTGTAGTTAGGCGGAGAGAACGGAAAAGAAACGAATTTCGTGATGTCATTAAAAGTTTTCATTTGAAGGGTTGAACTAATCAATACCGAATCAAATTAAGATCATGAAGAATCTGCACTAGCAATGAAGGCTTCTAAATTAATTAGTTAAAATGAGGTCGTAGAAAAAACAGATGATGAAACTCGTTCCAGCCGTTCAATTGAGGTCACCACTCAGAAAAAAACGTCAAGAAAGTTCACAAAATCGTAATATGAAATTGCAGACTAAACGTGCGTGAGATAGCTGATGCCATAGAGTTCTTTACTGAATCAGTGCATATCATCCTCCAGGAAAAGCTGCCAGTTTGTGCCCGTTGGGTACCGCGAATGTTGACATTGGACCAAAAACGGTTCGGGAAAAAAATTTCAACGCGGAAACCATTATTTTTTAGGGCAATATTCGTAACCATCGATTAAACTTGGATTTATCACTACACTTCAGAGACCAAAAATCAACAAAGCTCACGAAAATGGGCAAGACTGTTTTTTCAGCTTTAAAGATGGTGGGCACTGTCTTAAATGATTTTCGGTGTATAATATTCATAGATTTCTTGAAAAAGACCGCAAAAATAACTCTACTCTATTATTGCTGGTCTATTGGATTGTTTGAAACGAGTGCTGATTGTGAAACGACCAAGATTGGCGCTCAAGTTATTATTTTTTCACCAGGACAATGCGCACAGAAGCAGACTGAATGACGAAAGTGTAGAATTTGGGATTATAATCGTTTCTCATACCCCTATTCACTAGAACTTGCACCAAGTAACCTTTTCTTCTTACAAAACATGAAAATTTGGCTTAGTGGGAAGAAATTTTTATGAAATGAGGAAGTGACCCAGGACGTGACGGAGTATTTTGCAAATTTTGACAAAACATATTTTTTCGACGGGTTGAGAAAATGGAAGATCACTGAGTCAAGTGTATAGCCAAGGCAGGATATTATGTTGAGAACAAAAGTAAATTTTCTAAAAAAAATTATTATTGTTATATTTTACCAGACTTATCAAACAACCCACCTACATTAATCAGCGTTCCAAAGAGTTCACCAGAATTATAACATTCAATGTTTTGTAAAGTAACAATCTTGAAGCCGATCATTCACGATCACTTCTTACGACCAAATGAAATGTGGTCGCGCCAGTGTGTATCAGTTTTGTGTTTGAGAGTTCCTTGGCTGTATAGAGCTGCAGTTGTTTGCGCGCTGCAGTCTTATCTGCGGCTAATCCATCGTTCAGTCAGTCGAGACTTTACGGGAGACAATGGCTGTCTGCTAGTGGGCAATTCCACATTCGGCTAGCCAACGCAACGCATCGCATCGCATCTTGAGAGATCTCGCAACATCCACGCCAGAAGCCAACGTGGAACTACAGGATCAACATTTAGTCGGTGAGTCTCACACACTTACTTGTGCATTTTGGTGTGGTCGCCAACCTCCGCAGGGGAATAATTCCTATTCATCAAAAAATACAGTCCACTCCCACCAAAATGTATAAACTCCAAAAACTAACCATCAAACGGATAGTATGAAATTGCAGGCTATGTTGGATTGGCAACCAATATAAAATCATGTACATCCGATCCATTTGTCCACCTAATCGTCATTGTGAAAGGAAAACTGAAGTGAAGCGGCGCAGAGTCACTTTAGAGTTTATATTAGAAATGTGGTCTCATTTTCAGTCTTCGAAAAGCCTTAGCATGTATTATTAATTTACTATCTAGGTCCCCGGAATAACCCAAGAACGTCTTCGTATTAGCCCGATACGTATATAATTCGAGACCAATGAATTTTATGTTATTTTACCGACAAAGAGCGTCTTTTTAGAATCATACTATTATATAAATGCATATATATGATTATGAATCAAAGTTAATCGAAACTGATATCATTTTTTGCAATTCATGATGTTGTTAATACGAGTAAGAAAAGAATTTTTGGTTCGTACCCGTAATTATGGAGATATCTCCAATAAAATACATGACTGTCACGTCATCACTCACCCCGCTACAATCACCGTTTACATGATTCTCACACAGTCTCACTATTCTGAATAAGCATGTTAGTCGTTTTATATAGTTTTCTTACGCATTTAAAAAGAACTAGTCTTTAACTACGAAATATTGTTTCAAACAACTGGACAATTTTATTCTTATGTACAAAATTATACAATTTTTAAACGAACAGAAAATTAAAATCATCTAAAATTCTTACTTATGAAATTGACGACAGTTGTAATAAATTTTAGGTATGAAATGGCGTTTTCGTCACCCTTAGACATTTTCTAAAGTTTCTATTCCAATATATTATTGGAGAAACGTTTGGCGTATTAAAAGGTAAACAAAGTAGCCATTAGCAAGAATAAAGTATTTCCCAGCGCCCCCGTTTCAATGGCCGGTGATGTTAAAATCCTTTTCGTGATGACAGATACGATTGTATTTCTTAAAATATAAATCCCATTTTATTCCAGAATTTTAATTTCACTCGTGTACACTGTGATGCTTCTAATAAATATACCAATTCATTATTAGTGTAAGTGAATAACGGTTTAACAACAATTGGAGTACATATTTCAATATTCAGTATTATGTTCCATTCTCATCGTCAATAACAATAAATAAAATTTTTACAAAGTCTGACTCCTAATGAAATCCAAAGTAATTAAATATAACCAATAACATTCAGATGGTCGCGAAGACCGGGATTAAGGCTGTTGGAGGATCGATACGCTGACCACGTGTCCTGCAAGATGACAGTCCGCAGTCGACTCGGTAGGCCCAGGCCCTCAATGGGCTGTAGAGCCATGGAGAAAAAAAAGAAATAAAATTCAGAATATTAAATGAATTATTTGTTGTATTAAAAAGTTTCAGTTTACAATAAAACATCATAACAAAATACGCAGTTGCTTCCTATTATTTTTATTTAGTTTTCGTATAATGCGTAATTTGTTAAAAACAACTGAATGGCAGAAATATTTATTTATTTGAGTTGTTAATGGAAGTCGTGTGTGAGTAAACCCATATGATTAATTTGTTTTAAATTAATATAAGTAATAATAATGTTTTATTTGGGATTATATTTTATTTTAAACTCCCAGCGTATAACGTGGGGAACATTGTAATTTATACTCGAGTTATGAGTCATAACATTTGGAAGTTTATATGGTCAATAATAAATTCGGACCCGGAAAGTGAAATGATCGCCTCGAATTTAGGCATGGCCTTCATTATTCAAATTTCCAGGTTCCACTTTGAAGAATTTACCTTGAGATAGGTGTTTACAGGCGCAGGTGCATTCATAACTCACCAGTTTCACGGAGATAATCAGTCTTGCGCTGTGTCTGGGAAGCCCTTCACATGCATAATCCTGTATACTTTGTAAGCAGTAACAATTATTTTTCCAGGCTGCGAAATTGCCTGTTTTGAGCTAATGAATATCGCATCTGCATGCGAATGCCCAGTAGGTCGCGAGTGGCTCGCCGTTCTTTATTGGTTGTCAGCGCGGAATGGCCGAGGCTCGCCAGTTGTATCAATCTTAATAAGGTCGACTGGTCCACCACGGACAAAAACGAGCACAAAACACGCCCAGATTTATGAGCAGGAGGCCGGCAAATGTCGCCCCAAATTTGTAAGTATTCTCGCTGAGGAATGTGTTTCCACGTCCGGATTTGATCCAATTGCCTCGAATTAATTTACGGCTGGCGTTAGGGTGCATTAAATTTAACAGCACGCTGAGGAAGATGGGCAGGAGATAAGGTGGACACAAATTTTAAACCCGGCGTAGCAAGCTGACAGGCGACATCTCGTAGTGCCCTCGCCTCGTGTCGTCTCAGACCGAGAAACGCCCGGCCACATCTCCATACTAATTAAATTAAATTATAATCGTCTTCGGATAATACCACATAAAATTATTAATACATCTACAAGCACATCCTCCACTTATAAATACACTTTGGCTATTTTTGTGGACATAACTGGGGCTTTCGACCATTTATGGTGGCCACAACTGAAACCTTATCAATTCTTAATGTTCCCGAGCGAATAAATTCTATATTAATAAAATACAGCCAACACAGAAAAGCTTCTATATCTTCTGCAGAAGGAAATATTTCCAAAGTCATGGAGAGAGGATGTCCCCAACGGACTGTTCTAGGATCACTCTTTTGGATCATATATATGGTTTCACTTTTAAATATGTTTAACAGGACCAGATGGAATAACAGCAATTGCTTATGCAGATGATCTAGTCACACTAATCAGCTAGTCTTCACGGAGAAATATAGATAAAAAAAGGAAACCTCATTATGGAAATTATAAGTAACTGGTGTACTGTGAACATACTGTTATAAGTAAAGATAAACCTAGAATCATGGTATTTGGAAAGTCACTGAAAAGACATCCTATAAAAAATCAACAATAAAATCATTAAAACTGTGAATCAAAATCGTTATTTAGGTGTTGTGTTAGATTAAAAATTATCCTTCCACCCGCATATTGGTGAAATAACACAGAAATCTTTATCCGTCATGAATCAGGTCCTAACTTTAACAAAAAATGTATAACAATCAAAATTCATCCTACATTACAAGTCAATATTCGAAGGAATATGCTTATATGGAATCCCTGCTCTAGCTCATCGACTTCTTCATATTCGTGTGAAAAGAACTTTATTAGTTGAGCAAAGAAATATATTAATTCGCTGTTTTCGTGCATACAAAACGACTCCAGTTGACTCTATACAGATCATTACTGCCATTCCTCCAATAGACTTGACTGCCCGCCAGGGGGCAGCACTGTACCACTTAAAGCGAAATATCCCAAACATCGTTCACCAAATTACAAACAAATCTGTAGAATCCAAAGATACAAGTAAAGGTTGGCTGATGAAAGAATGGCAAACCAGATGGGACAAAATTGGTCAAAGAAATTAATACCCACGGTTGAATCACGATTACAAGGCGGCTTCAGAACTCCAACAAAAGAAATAGTTAGATTTTTCTCTGGACACGGACCATACAATCCTAAATTAAAACAGTTAAATTTAATAGAATCTTCTACATGTTCTTTCTGCAAACAGGAACATGAAACACCTTATCAAATTTATGGTAATGTAATTTTTCGCATGACACCTTTCAGGATTACCGAAAACTGGAACCTTCAAAAATTTTATGGTCGGAGGAAATTTACCAATCATTTATATTAGCCTTAAAACAATTGGAATTTCAAAAAGAAATAATCGAAAATATGAACCAGACAATAACCAGATTTTATTCAAATTAACTGAAGGTTTTTCTTAGAGCGGTGAAAATCTCCCACTATCCTGCATATATATATATATATATTCATTAATATGAACCAATATAATGAACAGGATGCCTACACTGGACGCATGCGTTAGGGGGCGAGGAGTGGCAAACCTCGTCCCAGCAGTAAGGAGTTTTTTTTTCTTTCGGAGCAATTTTCCCCAGGGTCATACGGATTAAAATGGAGCCAAAAAAAGCACATCACTGTCACAAGCGTTAGCACTACATTGGTTTCCTACGAAATTTTTTTAAATTAGACTCAAACATATAAAAAGCATCGTATAAACATTCATAATTCCGAATATTTGAAATGTGTAATATAAAAAATATATTCACTCCAAAATTATGGGCACAAGTCGTAATTATGCTCTATTAATCTATATATATATATACATATATATATATAATTGGTAGGGTTCGCAAATGGGCCCAGTGTCTTTCTTACGGACTAGATTCGCTTTTAAAATTCCAAGAAAAAGAAAATAATGTGATTTTCTCCAATTTTAGCAATATCCAAAGTTTTAAACAAATACATTTAATTAACTTATATAATTGCAGTTTATTTAGAAAAAAATATATAAAAAAGGCAATTGCATAAAACTAAAAGCAATCCAAACAGGCGCTTCGGGAGTTCTCACATGCCGTGACACCTTCACCTATTTTAGGAGGTATATGTACTGAGGTCGAAGACCTTGGGCATATGGCAAGAGTTGTCCTCTGATCCAATTGGATCAGTCGGCCAATTGCCTCCTGTAACTTGTTGAGACATGGAGAAGGGAATGCTGCGACCCCACAGCAAACTCGTCTTCCGTCATTCGGAATGACGTGAGAATAGTACCCAATGCCCGACCTACCTGATGCAGGTTTTTTGGTGTTTTCCCCGCATCTCTTTAGATGAAACGCCGGGTAGCAGGCTAGTTTACGAAATCTACGAAACAGGAAGAATAACAGAAGATTTTAGGAACAAAATAATTTTCCCTTTTCCCGAAGAAGACTGGGGCTGAAAGATGCGATCAGCACGTATCTCATGCGTGCCAAATATTAGCGAAAATAGCGTATAGGAGGATGGAACGTTAAAATAGAATGCAAGTTTGTTTTAGGAAGAATGTACGGTTAAGAAAAGTAATAATGACTGCGTCTAATTTTAAAAGAAAGGATAAAAAAAACAGACCTTCGTACGTGGTATTTTTAGATTTAGAAAAAGCGTTTGATAATGTTAACTGGAACAAACTATTAATGATTTTGAAGACGACACGATTAAAATAACGAGAAAGAAGAGTTAACCATAATCTCTATAAAGGCAGTCAGCAGTAATTGGAACTAAAAGGCAAGAAAGGAAAGCAGAAATCAAGAAAAATATTAAGACAAGAATGCAGTCTGTCTCCTATGCTCTTTAACGTATATATAGAACAGGCGATGAAGAAAGGTAAAACGAAATATAGAATCATATTGAAAGGAAAAGCCTAAGGTTTGCTGATGATATTGTGGTATTAGTGTTCCAGAAAGTAAAAGAATAGAAGCTTTCAAAATGTGGTGCTGCAGAAGAATGCTGAAAATCAGATGGATGGATTCAAAGTTCTCAGCAGAATAGGAGAAGAGAGAACAATTTGGAGGACTTTGACCAATAAAATGAATAGATTAATAGGCCACGTTTTGAGACACGAGAGTCTTATAAAATTTACATTATAGGGAAGTGTCTGCGGTAAGAACAAAAGAGGGAGGCCAAGGATGGAATACGTTAAGAAGATTAAAGAGGATGAGTATGTAGAAAATATGTACAAACGACAAGGCTTGCGCAGGATAGTATAACATGGAGGTTTTCATCAAACCAGTCTGAGGACTGAATACCACAACAACAATTACTTTATTAATTAGCGTCCTCCTCAATGGTAGGGCCATTTCAAAGGAAATTACAGAGCAGTGGTTTCCCGTTGCCTTCCAGAGGTTGATACAGTGCTGTCCCATAGGAACGAGGCTGCGACAGATCTGCAATGTGTCTTGTAATTATGAAAATGCATTAGGCATTATCACAGCATGCATGGCCGTAAGAGGATTCTAACCCTGGACGTCTGTGTTGTGAGGCAACGGCGCTGGCCACTAGACCACAGGAGGTCGGCATACTAATGTTACACTGACTAAAATTATAAAGTAGTACCCGTTTGATTGTTTGAAATGAATGGTTTAGTTTGCATTATTGCAGATATAAATCGTTAAAGTGTCGACCAGGAAATTCGGGGAGTGACAAGGTCCACTAGCGAATCGTATCAGATAAACATGGCCGGGAAAAGGATGCTTTCAATGTTTTTCAAGACTCAAGTCGAGCGTTTCTATTCATAGCGAGAATGACACGGCTGTAGTCAACTACAGTTGTTTCGGAAAACTACATAGGAAGTAAGTATTAAATATTTGCCACTTAAAATATGAAATTTATATGTAAATAAACAGACGTAAACAAAAAATAAAATTCAATAAGAAATATCACAAATTTATGTTCCTATCATTTGATACTTTTCAGGTGAAATAAGCTACCTGTCTGGAATAGGCTCCAAAACGGCCGAACGGATTTCAATTAAAATTTAATTCTTTGAAACGGACATTCTAACTTAAATTTTCCTGGAAGTTTCATTTCGATATTATGCAGGGTTTAAAAAGTATTAATTTAAAAATAGAAAAAACACTTTCTAAGGGAAAGGTTTCTTGACGAATACGCGCATCGAGATCTGAAAAATGTACTCTTGATCTGTAATACAATATATTTTTAAACAAGTCCATAAAGCCAAATAATACCAACTGTAAGAATTATTTTACGTTTTACTGTTTAAATCAAGCGTCGTCGGCACTGGCGAAGGAATTTATACTGCGTTGAACAGCACGATCGTAAAACGATCAAAAGCCTCAGTGGCACGGATGCAAGTCTGAAATTGACGCTTTAATGCGTCATCGGCAGTGAATTTGTTAAGCCGTTTCGGAGCATAAAAAGATTAAGAGTGTGGGCAGCCGGCATCCACTTCTTGGAGATTCAAATGCACGTTTGCCAAGAAACCTTCCCGTAGAATTAATATTTATATTGTATTAATATCATTATCGAAATTAAATATGCACGAATATTTAAGTTAAATATCCTGTTGTTTAAACCCTCAAATTTTTATATAAATCCATTGATCCGTTTGATTATTCGAGACAAACATACGAACAAGCAGTCAGAGAGACAGATATTTCAATTTTATGTATTGGTAAATGATTATAAACATTTCGCGCCGTAATTAACCTATTATTGGCAGAGATAACTCACGGGGAAATAATAAATTCTTTGGATATACGATACGTTGTATACGTATTTATTTTTTTACTGTAAGATAAAGTTTAAGATATAGTAATTACTCAATTTTAGAAGCAAATAAAATAAATATAATCTGTCCCAATAAATGTAATTGAAGTTTCTGTCTGACTGAAGTTTGTCTCGAATAGGCTCCGTAACGCGTGAAAGCGGGGCCTGTTCAAAACTAACTGCGAGTTATAAGGTTTCTCTTCAAGCTATCCTATAAACTACAAAGTCTGTTGCAAATATTTGCATAGAAATTAAAATTAAATGAATATGTGTATTCTTAAACTCAAAAAATATACATAATGGATACCGTATTATTTTTTATATATTCAATGAAATCAACTTTATCAAAATTCTGTACCAGTTGTTTCATTTTTAGGGCAAAATAAAGATAGTTATTTGTCCAAGTTCCAGGCGAACGTAGTCGAGCGCATAACTAGTATATTAATATAAATAATGTCAAGAGATATAAAAGTTGTGTTGAAATTTAGAATGTACTCAACCCAAAACCAATGAGACCAAAATGTTTTAATTTTCTGGCTATTTCTGTTTCCACATTTATTTCCAAATCCTTTATAAATTTGAATCTCCTGTAATATTTCATACTACAAAAACTGGCCAGTATGAAATAGTCGTCAGTGAACGAAATATGTCTTGAATTACTGAGATATTACTTGATTGCCTATCAAGTGGAGTTGTTTATTTTTTCCTATTATTAATAGAGCAATTGAGAGAGTCAAGTCCATACCTATGCCTCAATTTTCTGCTGCAAAATATTACTCTATTACGATATGCACGTGATCATCAAATCATAATCGAAGTAATCAGTCAACATGGAAATCGAAATGAAGACTGTTTCGCGGAACATCGGGAGCATTTAATAGCGGCTGTTTGCAGATGGTATCGGGGAGTCACGCAATCCCCCGCCAGCGAGGAACCTGTATTTTGCACGCAGACTATTCGCTTGTGTTCGCAATTACCGCGTACGTGCTACTGTGTGTAGGAATATAATTGGCGTCACGCGTGGGATCCAAGGTGCCCTGTAATCACTAACCTATGCATCCTAGTTGCACGCTATTTTGGAAAAGAAAATAGACAAAATTAACTTTTTGAAAAATAAATCAGTTGGGATATAACAATTTTACGAAAGTTCGAGAGACAATTTAAGTTTTAGAACTATACAGTGTTGCAAAACACTGCACCAATTCTGAAAAAGGTGACTATTTACAATATGTTTTATCCCATTTGAACAACTTTTACAAAACTCATATCCATAAAGTTAACATTTTTTCGATTATCATAATCTGATCTACAAATGTTAGAACATTTTTTTGAAAAAAAGTAAAAAGTTCCAGTAACAAAATACGGAGAAATTACAGTTACCATTAGTTAGGTCATTAAAAAAATATTGTTGTTAAATCATTTACTCCCCGGCGATTATCTACATTATCTTCATAGGAAGTCATAAATAATTAAATTGATCTGACTTATTATCTCTAGAAAAAAATTTCGTGTAATTCTGTGTGTCTGTCCTTGTGTATGTCTGTATGTTTCGCAATACGAAACTAAGCAAGAGGACCAATTTGGCCCAAATTTGATTCACGTGCTGTTTGCAACCCGTAAGTCAGCACTATTTAGTAAGACTTGGCTATCTTCCCTTAGAACGGAGGTGGAGCGGATGAAAGATTTTAAATATGCATAAACGTAAAAAATTTATCATATTTATACATTCTTAGATCAATTAATTTGACATAATAATTTTGTATAAACTAAAATTGTAAATTCCTGCCTTCCTCCTTGGCTCTACAGCCCATTGAGGGCCTCGGCCCACCGAGTCGACTGCGGACTGTCATCTTGCATGACGCATTCTGAATTTGGAGTGACACGTGGTCAGCAGTCTTAATCCCGGTCTTAGCGACCATGACGACACAAACATCCAAGCCCATGCCAGGATTCGAACCCGGGACCTCTGGGTTGTGAGGCAGCAACTAGAGGCTAGCCACTACTCCACAGGAGGTCGGCGTAATTGTAAATATTTTGTGTTAATTAATCTATTGACGTGGCATAGAGCTGTACTGACTTAATTACAATTAAATTTTATTATTATTTGTATGAGGCGGAGTGAGCGCCGCACTCCACAGACAAGCACTATATATTGTTTTAATTATAAACATATATTGTTACTTATATAACACATTCATTAATATTTCAAGTTTTCAAGACCAAATAGATGATTCAAGTACCTTATTCTTCTAAATGAAATTCATTGTTTATGATTGTGTGTTCCTGTCTGTCTGCATGTTTCGCGTATAAATCTAAACCAGTGGATAAATTTCGACCAAATATGCTACACATATTCTTTGCCATCCAAAAGTAAGCAATTTGGGAGTAAAACACGGCTACCACCCCTAGGACAGTGTGGTGAGCGTTAGCACCCCACACATATATTTATAGATTAAAAGAACAATTTCCCTTTTTTATCAATTTTGTATATATATATATATAATGAAGGGGGTTACGCTGTTTACTATACCAACGGTAAGCAAGTAAGATCAATTGACTATATCGATAGCCAGGAAAGAGGAACAAATCTGTACCATTTCGGTAATGGCAGGTCAGTCCGTGGGACAAATGCCTGGGTTAGCGACTCAGAAACATCCGGTTGCGACAATAAAGAGGCCATCCCCGGAATTATAAGGAACAGACCTGTTTCTCAGGCCATCCTTCGGAGAAATTTCGCACCCCGCCGGGCAGAAAAAGGCGGGGCAGAAACATATAAGAGGGTGTAAAACAGATTTTGAAGGAGAGCATAGGAGAGAGTGGACTGGAGTGGAACACATTACGTTTTGAGGATCACAAGAGAGTGGACTAGAGAATACATTACGTTTGGAAGAGAGATCAGATGAGAGGACTGGAGAGATTACATTACGTTATTGAGGAGTAGTGGACGCAACAACATTATTATGAGTACTGGACGTCAACAGGAAAAATAAATTATGCTTCAAGATCAGATGGCACGAGCATCGACGCAGCGGAGCACCGTGACCACCTGACCGAAGAATAGATGCAGTATCATCACCGGATCCACATCTACAAGTCGGTGATGTACACGATTATGTTTCTCGCCCTTGGCTTGATTGAGAAATTTAAAATTTTCGATGCCCAGTTTTTGTTTAAACCCACATATGCCCATTATACTCTTGCTTCCCGGTGAGTTTTAGTAAGCAGCCGGCCCTAAAGGTTAATAATATATATATGATTAAAATTTAATTAAATAAAATTGTTAAGTTTTATATATAAAACTCCAATTTATCATTAATAATTTAATAATCATCCTGTCACCACAGCAGGAGATAAAGGGGTGTAAATAATTAAATAAGTTAAAATAGAAAATATTTACATCATGTAAACACCTTATTCAATTAATTTGATAGTGTGTCCCTCCGATACTGCTAGTGTATAATTTCTTCTTTCTCGTATATTTCACCAACTGCGCAAGTGACTATCATACAGCAGAATGAAAACAACCAAACTACGAGCTCAGACACATAGTGACTAGATGTGCAACGCACGGGTTCCACCGCAAGCTCCGCCGAAACCAACGATTCCACCCACCACCCGAAAGAAGACTGCGTAAGCAAATTGTGTAACAAGCATTGTGAGAGATACCATGCCCAAAATTGCAACAAAAAACAATCTCAATAATAAGGCTAGGACAAGAATAATTACTATGCATATTGTGCGCTTTCCATTGTTATGTTCCGTTACCAGCCTCGATTGGTGTAGCGAAATAAATAGGGATATTGCCCAAGCTAATTCGCCGGTTCGAGCGTGTAAATTGACGGTAAAGGTTCAAAGTGATAAGAAAAAAAGAATTAAATATTTTTTTCTGGCAATTTCTAATATTGATGATAAATGACGTTACCGGTAGGGCGCCATCACTTCGTTGAGTGACATTAAATTCACACCAATAAAAAATTAAAATAAACTAATAACAAATTAACGGGAAGGAATATAAATAAAAAATTACACTAATGTAACAAAAAAAGAGACGCACAAATATAATTTAATCTTTGGATAAGGTCTTCGGCCGCAACTAATGTGACGAAAGTTTGTAGTCGTCACCCGGAGCCAGCTGTGATGCGACGCCAATATCGTTCAGGATACATGTAAAGAAAAAGACTCAAGTACGAATTAATATTCGATCCTGAACGTTGTGGACACAACGAGCTATAGCACTATTAACTCAAATTATATGGTCGTTTGTGTTACTCTGCACTCAAATAGGTCTCCCTTCCACGGTATCTCTCTGCCCAATCATGAAAGATCTTCTCTATTATCTCAATCCGTTCTTCAATTTTTCTCAAAGCATAAAAGAAAAATCCTGTGATTGATATTCTTTGGTATTAACAACAAAAAAATTAATATTCCTTAAACTAATTTTACGGGATAAATACCTTTTAGTTATCATAAAATAATATTTTTGTGATGAGAAACAAATACGAATGAAATAAGTATTATCATTATTACTTATTTTAACTCGAATTATTTTCGCGAACAATAAACTAACACAGGTCATCACCAACAAATCTTTTTGGGGGTTAACAGACTACAGGAGGGTGATCCTGAAACAGGCAACTCCCCTTTAACAGCGTAGGAAAGGAATTGAAAAGGTGGGGATGCGGAAGGTAGAGCAAGGTAGCCAAGGGTTAACTAGGGCCCCGGGCAATGGTTTATCCTACCCGGTGTTTCACCTGAAGAGATGCAGGAAAACCCACCACAAAAAACCTGCATCAGGTAAGTCGGGCATTGGGTACTATTCTCACGCCCTTCCGAATGACAGGAGACGTGTTTGCTGTGGGGTCACAGCATTCCCTTCTCCATGTCTCCACAAGTTACAGGAGGCAGTTGGCCGACTCATCCAATGGGATCAGTGGACAACTCTTGTCTTATGTCCAAGGTCTTCGACCCCGGGACATATACTTTCCAGAATAGGTGAAGGTGTATTGGTATGTGAGAACTTTGAAAAAGCCGAGAGAGAGTACGAGGCATTCCCGACATAATCAGGTGAGCCCCGTAGTCACTCTGGAGTGAAGCGCCTGCGAGAAAATTCCCCCAGGCATCAACCTACGTAACGTAAGATGACAACCGACATATGTAGTGGCTGCGAAAAACATAACAATAAAATTACAAGAATCAAAATGTCGAAAGTAACGGGTCGTTACAATACCTTAATCGTTATTATTTTATCAATTGTTAATTTTTTATGAACAGAAATCACCAATAATATGGGTTAGTTGTAAATATAAGATATTTCCGTAATAGCCATGTCCGAAAAATGTCATTTTTTCTATTTCTCTACACTCCTCTCAATAATTCTAGCCATTATTTTATTTTAAATGTAAATGAACTTTATTTAGTTTTCTTTTAAGACCCTATGTAGACGTTTTACATTCTCTACATATTACATTGTTCACAAAAGCTAAATTTATGAATCAAAAAAGTTTACTTTGCTTTTAATAATTTTTAATATTGTAAAATAATATTCTTATTATAATAGCTCCTGAAGTTCGTTCAAGTAGTAACGAAACATTTAAGTTTAAGATAATTAAATTAGTCAAGCCTGTAAATAAAATAAATGTGATTTATTTTGCGATTATTAAACATGCAGTTCTTCATGATTATAATAATTTTGTTCCAAAGTCTATTTCTAATAAATATATTGTTTTACATTTTTTTATCATTTATCAACCAGATTGAAAATGTTATTTAAGAAGTATAATATTTCGGTAATCTACGAATCATTTAATTATTTATCTTTCTTTATTAAGAAACATAAATAATGTTGTGTATAAAATTTAATGTAATAACTATTTGTCAATTAGAATTAAGGAACATAAAACCAATTTAAAATTTCTTTTATATTAACACTCTCCAATTGCTAAACACTGTTTGAAACTAAATCATTCTTTAAATTTTGATAATACTGTGGTTTTAAAAAATGAAATGAATTGTCTAAGTTATTTTATATTTTGTCTATGCTTTTTGTGTTTATATTTTAAGTTGATTCGTTTTATTGAAAAGAATTACAAAAGATTGTCAAAATCTCATTTTAAGTATAAAATTTTCAAAAATTTTGTGTTTTACGGGTCGTATCTGGTCATTGTAAAAATGCGTGCTACAAGAAAAACTTAATACAGTGAAATTAATCTCAATTCAATGTACAAAATGTTATACGGTTAAGCTACTTTCTGAAGCAAAGAAATTATGGGTAACCTGATTGTCTAGTGAGATCTTAAATGTTATTAGTACTGCTCATGAACATGATTTTATCTTCAAAAATTGTTACTGTTGTCTTGGAATTGAGTGGAATCTGGAATCTAATAAAAGCTGTGGGCCTCATGAAGATGTTGCGAGACACGCTACAACTTGAATGCAACAGGTTGTGGCTTGTCAGGCAACGGTGTCCAGAGCTCCTGAAGCTGCTTTTATTTATTCGTAGAGGTTCTTTGTTTACGGCTATTATCAGCTCCACAGTAAATTCCTCCACACGTATTTTCGCTAAACATTTTCAACACGCAACTTCACGGCACGTACGTGCATCACGCATAAACGCCTTTAAATCACGTCTCGACACAAATTTACGTTTTCACTCTAGTCTTACAATTACAGTTCAGAGTGAAGTTCTTGATGGACCGCTAAATGCAACTGTAAAATATGGAAGGACTTTAAAACGTTACTACGACGTTAGCTTCGTTACATTACATTTATTTTCAATAGTTATGATGAGAGGATTACGGAGTTATTCATCCTAAGCAGAATACAATTTACTGTAAACGAGCCAACCCATTATATTTTTACCAAATCACAATTTGGTCTTAGAAAGAAATGATCTACAATTGACGCTATTAATACCCTAATCAATTCTGTTTTTTCAAGTATTTAAAAGTAAAGTGGTTCCTCAGACCACGTTCTGTGACGTAAGACTTTTGACTATGTTGAACATGATGCACTTGTAATGAAAAATGAAATTTTATGGTTTGGATAATACAGTCTTTCACTTGTTAAAATCTGATTTAAGTAATCGAAGACAAATTGTGTATGTTAAAAAGGAGAAATCTATTATCATCAAAATAGTAGAACCCGAATTTGAAACCTCACTGTGCCCATTCGGAATGACCAACGTTATTGTGAAAGGTCTCATTGTACGCATAATTTAATTCCATTGAACGATATGTAAATTTAAAATGATTAAAGCATCTTATGCTTGCGTTTTGGCGAAATAACTGAAAAAAGGCACGGTTTTATGTCATTCTTTCATATAGCTCGACTTTGACATATATTTCAAATTATTGCTTCAGATTGTCTGAAAATTTAGCAAATCACAGTGAAAACCCTTCCAACCCTATCCGTATAGTTTGAATTATTTGTGTTTCTTAATTTTTTTAAAATTTAATTTATCATTACACCTCTACTAACTCACGGACAGAGTATCGCAGAAGAGTGGGACAGAGCTTTTCTTGTTTTTGTTGTGGTATTCAGTCCAAAGACTGGTCTGATTCAACCCTCCTATCTTGCGCAAGCATTTTCATTTGCTTATAACTAGCACAACCCACATCCTCCCTAATCTGCTTATGGTTTCCATCCTTAGCCTCTCTCTTCTGTTCTTACCCCACACACTTCCCTCTACTGCAATTTTACAAGACCATCGTGTTTTAAAACTTGGCCTATTAATCTGTCCCTTTTCTTATGGCGGTTGAAAGCCGTAACAGAACTGAAAATATTTTTACAGCTGCTATTGTACCGGGAGTATTTTTGACCCACTCGAGATATTGAGATTGTATTTGTGGTTTATATTGTGATATTTTCGATGCCGGTTTAGTCGTTTCTTGACCAAGATTTAAATAATGTACCAGGTTTATATGAATAAATACCCGGGCAACACCGGGTCCCCAGCAAGGCAGGTATAAAATTCAATGTTTATACTGCAAAGATTGTTATGTTGGTCTGACTAAGCAATCAAGATCTGAAGAACAATTGACGTTCTTAAAACAATTTATAAATAAACAATGTGCTATATTTAAAAATACACAGGATTGATTGGGATTATGTTAAAATTATAGCTGTAGAAACTAATTATTCTAGAAACTAATTATTCTTGATGGGCGTAATAATCATTGTAAAATAAAATATTGATTCTTTAAAAGGAAAAACAGGAATACAAAATTGAAATTATTTATGAGACTCATTATTGTTGTGATTTACTTGCGAATTCTGTAATCTTTGAAATGTAAGTCTTAAAAGTGAAGTAAGGTCTTCATGGTGTAGTTGATGTAGAAATAGTTTTAAAAAATATTGGGGTATAATAATGTAAGCTTTGCGATGTGTTTCCTTGCAATTTCTTTTCGCTCATTTCGGTCCCGGACGTTGCAGCAGCAATATGAAATTTTTTAGCATTAAAGTATGGGGAACGAAACGATTCAGAAACTGGAAACTCCTCTTTAATACAATAGGAAATGAATTTGATAGGGATGGGGTGTGGAAGGGAGAAGAAGCATCCAAGGGTTGACTAGCTCCTTAACAGGCTCCTAAAAAGTTAAAGTGTTGCCAGGAAAGTAGAATTAAGGCTTTATAAAACACTAATAAACCGATAAAAGTGTATGGGGTGGAATCATGGACGTTCACTCAGAATTTGTGTCAAAATGGGGCATATTTTAAAGAAAAACACTAAGAAGGTTATGAGGAGGTATAAATATAGATGGACAATGGAGAATAAGTTACAATGATGAACTGAAAGAAATGTATCAAGACATAGACATTGTTGGATATGTAAGAATATGTAGACAAGGATGGTTGCTACGTGTCAATAGAATGAGGGAAGAGAGAAACGTTAAGCAGGTAGTATTTGGTCAAGTGGATGGAGTAAGAACAAGGGGAAGGCCAAGGACGAGGTGGTGGGACGATGTGCAAGCTGACATAAGAAGGGCGAAGATACAAGGATGGAATTTGGACAGGTCAAAATGGAGGAAGTTGTTGGAGGAGGCGAAGGTCCTGCTTGGACTGTTGAGCCAACTGATGATTATGATGATGACATGAAGCTGATCCTGAAACAGGCAACTCCTATTTAATATAATTGGAACGGAATTGAAAATTAGGGTATGTGGAAGGTAGAGACAGGAAGCCAGGGGTTGACTAAGGCCCTAGGCTATAGTTTAAGGTGTTACACCTAGAAAACCCCTAGAAAACCATCATCAGGTATGTCGGGCTATTGGGTACTATTTTCACGTCATTCAGAATGACGTGAGATGATTTTGCTGTGGGGTCGCAGCATTCCTTTCTCAGTGCCTCCACAAGTTTTAGGAAGCAGCTGGCCGACTGATACAATGGGGTCAGTGGACAACTCGTACCGTATGCGAAAGGTCTTTGACCTCAGTACATACACTCCCAAAATAGATGAAGGTGCTTCAGCTTGTGAGAACCTTGAAAAAACAGAGAGAATACGAAGAATTCCCAAGGGTGAACCCCACAGTCAATCTGAGGAGAAAAACCTACGAGGAAAAAATTCCCACAAGCATCTTCAGGGCCCCCGGTTTAAGGATCCTACCTGGTATTCACCTGATAGATATCAGGGCAAACCCTAAAATACCTGCATCGTGTAAGTGCCTGGGTACTTGTTTCAGGCTAATCCTAAAGACCGGAGAGAAGTGTGCTGTGGGGGTCGACCACTTTAGGAGGCAGCCGGGCGACTAATCGAATAGGTCTATAATTTTATGTAGCATGTATAATTTGATATATACCATAGCTATGAAAATCGGAATTTGCAAGTCTTGAGACATTAGCGATGTTCGTAGGGGAGAAATGAATCTCAGACTCCAGTCAGGTCAGCTCGAAGCGTGAAGGTGAGCAATCACCGTTCTCGTAAAAAGACCACACAGTTTGCATATGTTGTGACATTGATTGGACAGATATGGTTGAATAAGAAAAATGGAGGCAATTATGGTAGGAGGAATGACTTATACTTACCATGAAACACCCAACATTTTAAAAAGGAAGATAATAAAACAGAGCAGTTTGTTTTATAATGTTTTTAGGTGTAATAAAAGGAAGAGTAAGAAAGTATTTTTCGGGAGATGGTAATTGATAAGAGACAAAGGCGAGGAACACAAGTTAATTTGGTAATATTTTGTGGATACGGAAATAAGACGGAGTTTTAGATATCGCGTAAATCAGTTTAGGAATAGGCTAAGAAAACATAAGTGAGTAGTATTTTTTTTAAATCAGTGAAGTGATTTTTGTGTGACTCCTTTATTTTCTTTTTCACATAAAAAACAACTCTTAAAAATTCTTTCTTTGAGTAAACTTTTTGTAATTGTATTTGTGTTTTCTTTGTATATAGCTGCCAACGGGCAAATGCCCAATAGCAGCTAAGTAATAAAAAAATTGACATTGACACCTGCATTTTACCTACGTGCCAAATATTAAACGTCCTCGTCTGCTATCCGAGCTACGTGCTACTTGTCTTCGTCCTGTCGCAAACGTGAAAATTGCAAGTGCACGTATGATGCGATAACGTAAGCACTATGTTATAAAGTCCATAAATGCGCTGTTAATATCTCATAATCAGAAATTGGTTTTTATTTAATTTAAAAAATAAATATTCAATTATAGAGAAAATTTAAAGTAGAAATAAATTGTTTCGTAGAAGATATTTAGTAGTGCCACAAGTTTAACAGACGGATAAAAATTCCTTTTTTTAAAAATTAATAACTAAAATGCATTTAGCAATGGGGTAACAGATTAAAGTTTGAACATTAGTTGAACAACGTTCAGTGATATCGCTTTTGGTGAAAACCTGGCTAACAGCTTCTCTGGATTGATTCTACAGTATGGTATATGTTATATAAACCCCCGAAATTTTGTAAGTGGGTGGAACGGTTAAAAACGGTCGAAACTCTTGAATAACGCGCCAGTTGAAAAGTGAAACGTATGGAAAATCGCATTGACGACATTATTCGTCTAGACCGACGAATAATTGTTGAAGATACTGCAAAAACAGGTACAGTTCAAAACGTTATCAGTTATAAGCTCAAGTACAGCAAAGAAAAAGTGAAAGGTAGGTGCCAGAAAAGTTAAAGTTCCAAGAAGAGGAAAGAAGACTCAGCGTGTGTTCACGCTTAGCACAACATTATAAAATGAAAGGTGACCCTTTTCTAAACAATATTTTTAACAAACCAGAAAAATAGAAAGACAATTTTGAAAACGTAAGTAACAGAAAGGAGATCCTCTAAGTACTTGGGCTAAGCGAAATGAACTCAAAATCAACAATAGTAGAAGTAAGGCGATTAACCTTTACTAAAATGCGCGTTCAAATTGCCTTGGAATATAAAATAGTTGGGGTATCAGTGATCCAGGAGACAAACTGTAAATACCTAGGCGTTTATTTCAATAGTAAGCTGGGTTGGGGGGGAGGGGGCTGTAAACTATGCTACAAGGAAAGCGAGGAACAAGTTGCACTTTGTCATGAGAACAGTCAAGAAGAAGAATGCGAAATCTAAGGAAATGGCACATTTGTCATTAGTACGCCCACTTATGGAATATGGTGTAACATTCTGGGATTAAATGGAATCCTTAGAAAAGGTACTAAGAACGGCCGCAAAATTCGTAGAAATAGGACCTGGGTACGGGAACGAAAAGTTTAAGCGACTATGATGGGTTACGCTATAGACAAGAAGAGAAAGAGCTAGGCTACACATTTTCTACATTGCCTTTGCAGGTCAAAAACCTTGGCAGGGAATCCCAGATAGAATGAAAGAAGTGACTCGGAACGGGAGGAGTGATCACTTGTTTAAATTACAAGCGTGGCACCAAAACACAGACGTTGGAAAATACTCATTCTTAAATAGGACAAGTAATGAACAATTTGCGTGCAGGTGTGTTTGGAGAACTTCCTCTAACGGAAATAAAATTTAAACTTAATCTAAACTCTCTATAGTGAATATAGTTTTATGTAGTGTTGTGAAATACAGTGAAGTTAAGTGATCAGTGCTCCGAAATCTCCAACAATATACTAAAGTGAAATATATTTCCAGTGTTTTATTTTTCAGTCAAAAACAATATTATTCCTTTTTCAAAATTTATCTTCTATTAATATGATTACATATATATTTATTTATTAGGTGTTTGGTGTTACTGTTGTATACACCGACAATATATTTACAATATTAAGGAAATTATAAAAGAAAGAATAGTTAGTTTTGATATAATCAATTTAATCATGATGAGAAGAGCGAAACTGTGGTAAACAACATAAAATTATTTACAAAGAATAATATAACTCAAATTCAAAGTTTCAATAACAATAAATTTACGAATAAAATGTATTATCAATTTGGATATGTCGGTAAAGCAAAAATAATCTATGCAGCTCCTAAACGGCTGCTCTCGGGAACGCGGTGAAAAACAATATTAATGAAATAAGAACAATCAAACGAGAAAGGTTTTCATGGAAAACCGGGTAAAAATGCCTGGTGACGTCGTTATTCGTTCCTATACGTACGCCTGCTGCTCCTTTGCTGTCTAACGTCGTCTTCTTCAGTTTAAGATCCTCTAGCGCCTCTCCTTCAGATTAAATTCGCATCAAATCTTATCTTGTTATTTTCTGTACTCCCACCATTTGAATCTCTCTTCTCCATGTGTGGAGAAAGCTAAAATTTATAATTGTTGCTTCTTCTGCCACTGCTTCCTCTCTCTGCGTCTCTCTCAGGCAGCCTCCCTCCAACAACACTTCCACAATAATCCAGGCAGACTCTGTTCCATCTGCTCAACAATACATTCCAGGCAGACTCTAGACCCCATCTGCTCAACAATCATCCTAGGCAATAATGTGCTATAATCTGCGAGGTTTCACCCCGACGTGACCTTGACCATTCTCGCTTTCGTCCTGTACGCGACTAGGTAGAATATTAAACTAAATTATTTTTGCTTTACCGATTCTATGTAGCGGACATGAGTCATTATACGTTAAATATGGTCCTTACGACCACATTATCAATTATTGTTAAAGTTCTGTGTAACTGCCACCGGGCATCTGCCCATTTGTAGATTAAATAAATACACACAGTTTCCGAGGGGGCAACAGGTCTTAACAGCAAGAGTAAGGACACTGCGCAGTAATCGTACATATTCTTTTCAGTTTTTTATTCAGTTTGTGCAAGTAGACCCTCACAATCTCGTACCTGCCAGAGATTCAACCCAATAAGAAGATCCACGACAGCTGAATTTGCAAAGCAGGATTTCTGCACATCGCCGGAAGCAATCAGGAGCCTGCTAAACTATATGATTAAAACTGGCCTTTTCAATTGTTTTTAGGAAGTTATACGGAAAATGAGAGGATATAAATATCAATAGTGAAATATTGATACTGAGAGACATTAATGACAATCAGGTCGAAGTGACTTAAAATTAATTAAATGAAAATAAATAATTTAACGTGATGAATCTTAAGTTGTCCATTTAGAAGCCCTAAAGACAAGGAGTGGAACGGAATCACACCATTACACCGGACCAAAATTAATTTATAAAGCAAGCATCTATTAAAAAATTAATTTTAGATGTTCAAGATGTTTTTTGCTTTATTTGGAAGCAGTGCCTACTGACTCATACATGCTGATGAACAAAGTAAAGCCAGCAGTGAGACAAAAACGTCGCGGATTTCGTATTGTTGCTTTTGCACCATTTTCGTCCTTACAGCGCCAAGCTGACCCAAGACATCGTTGAAGAAATATTACAGTATAGATTTGGTAACGTAAGGTTTTAATTTGTTTGGTCCACTCAGAGAGGCATTGAGTGGAAAAAAAACTTTCAGCCAAAAAGGTGTGTAAAGAAGACAAATAATTAAATAGTTGTTAAGGAACATAAAAATAGACATTACCAGTATCTTATTTTGGATATTCATAAATGTAATAATATGTAAATAAATAAATGTAAAATATGTGGTCGCTAATGACCAGGCAGTCTATTCGACCTTTATAAATAAAATAAAAAATAGAGAACAAGGAGGACATGAATTTGAGGTAAACAGGTTCAGTCAACAAGACAAAGACTTTCTTTCATCACGTCAGAGAGTCTAGTTCATTGTTGCAACAACTTACTGCCATTAAGAATATGTGAAAAAATATTTACTGCATATCTTACTACAACCCACATACGAAAAATAAATTTTCTCCGCCATTGTAATCCTTCAGAAGGAAACAAATTTTTTTGTGACGACTCGTCAGTTCAAATAGCTGCTTAGAACCTCTGCTAAGATTATATTTACTTTCGTGTATACGATTTTAGTGCAACGCTGTTTCCTGTACATTACTTTCCCTAACTAGTGTATTGGCAACCGTTCATTATACTCAAGTAAATTGTACTCGTATTTAGCTAAGTGTCAAAGCATTCGTTTTGCTAGAGTTGAACATTAAATAGACTGGCAGCGATGCATGAAATTTTTGTACCCATATTTCATTTACAGACAAAGGAGAGAGTAATTATGTATGAGAAGCCGCGTAACTTTTAAAATTGACAAGATTTACAATCACGCCTCCAGCAAAATGCACACCTTTGTATCACGCTCCTTCACGCTTTTGCAATTGCAGTATAACCACTGGCTTCTGCTGTGAATCAAACAATATATATGAGCCCGCTGTGCCCCAACACCTTCTCACTCTTTAATAATGCTCCTTTTTTACTATGACGTAATCAACTGTGTACGATTCCGAGCCAAAACTTCTGGCTTTCATCCAAAGGAAATTTGCATAGATATTTGAATGCATGTCCTAACTGTAATTTTGATCACGTTGAAAACCTTGTGGTAGGCTCGCATTTCTCGTAATTAAACCTCAGTTGCGACTCCATTTCAATCCATTTTTATGTGATACATCCATTTACAAATAATTCGTTACATAAATATGACAATGATTTTTTAATATTAATTTCCCCAAAATATATATGGTTCCAGTAGCCATAACAAAATTCATTTTTCATTCCTGAAAAGGTTTTTTTTACATTAAGAGCACAAATGGGAAAATTACTGTGATAATACCAATCCACGCATAGTATTCGAATATACCAGAAATTATTTGCATTCCGTATTTATATTTCTAACTTCACTTTTCCACAATTCCGTTCAATGTTGTCGTGTGTTTCTCCACTTTTTCCAACGACTATTTTAGCTTTAATGATCCCAGAAAGCAACCCCTGTAGTTCCAACAAAGTTAAATAATCTATCCCCCTTCCATTGTAAATCACACCTTCTAAATTTTTCGTACTGAACCACGATTCATAAGACGTCTTATCATCAAAACCACTCGACATTATTATTATTATTACGTAATCTGTTGATTATGAAATGTAGGCTGTAAATGAAGAAAATCAAGTTAGAAATTAAAACAATGAGATGGGAATTTTAAAAACTGAAACGACAAGAGGTGCTTCAGAGTATCAAAAGAGAATTCAAGATTGGATTAAGGGAGGAAGGAGAAAGAAACAATACATAAGAGAATTGGAACTCTTGAAGAATAAATGACTAGAGCACTCTACGAAAAAATAGTAAAAATTGAGACGAATAGAAAGGCATGGAGACAATAAATAATAATAATGATTGATGAAATATGTAAATATAAAACCTCAAGAGATGAAAATTGTAAAGAGCAGTACAGGCGCCTGAAGAATGAGGTGAATAGCAGTTGAAAAGCAGCCAAAGAAGCTTGGCTCCAAGAGAAATGCAAATCGGAGAAAGAGAAAATAGTCGCGGCTCACAGGAAAATCAAATAAACATTTGGAGACAGGAAAATTTTTAGCAAGAATATCTGAAGAGCAGATGCGAAGCAAATTGTAGGTAAAGAAGAAAAGGAGGAAAGATTGGTATAATACCTAGTCGTCGAAATATATATTGAAAAAACATTCAGTGAGTCCCATCCAAATTTATATCGCCAAATCGACAATTCGTGGATGTATGTTGCCTATTGTCTTTGGTTTGCACAGGAGCGAAAAATTTATTGAACTTCAGGAACTCCGAAGTTCGATACGTGCCCTGAGTCGGCCAACAGAGTCTGGAATCATGTTCATTCCACAAGAAAATTTAGAAATCATTTATAAAAATAAAATTAATTGACAACTGAACAGTACAGTACATTTAAGATTGAAATCATGTTAAAACCAAATTAGTTTTTTTATTATTTTATTTATAGTTGCACAAACAGAAAAGTAAAAAATTAGTTTTTAATTGTAAAAAATCCATATAATTTTGTATTGTTCTAAATAATTAGTGTTTTAAATTTGTAGATGACCAACCCCATTATTTTTCCTTTAATCCCCATCATAATTACTTAACAAATCTTTTAAATTAGTCATGTTGCTAGCATATTTGGATGTAGACTATACCAATCCCAAACAGTTTTATTTCAAAACCAAAATTTCATTTGCCTAATATTTCCCGAATGATCCCTTTTAGAAAAATAATTTGGTAGAAGAGACTAATTCACATTTCTTCTGACAGTTTCGTTCTCCTTTTCTCCCCTGAATAATTCACTAACACTAGTCCGTTTCCTCAATTTAACATTTTTCCCCTAGTCCAAAGTTAATTTTAATTTATTTTATCAAGTGCCAGAATGTCCTAAATGCTATACAGGTTCCACCATGCTGTCCTATACTGAAGATTATTTCATACTAAAGTTCTATACGCAACGGTATTAGATCTTCTGGGGAACGCTGGTACGAAGTTTAGTGCAGATCTTTTACTGGCAACAGAATTTACAATCTTTGACAGCCAAATATGCAGCTCGTAGATGCCAGCATTAATTCTCCACCTAGTTGGGAATTTAAACACTCAAAAGGTTTTTGCAATGTAAACCTTTAAGTCGTGGAAGCATTTATTTCCATTATATTTTGTTTTGCAAAAAACCAGTGAAATTTCTTCTCTAAATTGAATTGGAAAGCAATAAGAACATTTGAATGTTTAAATCCAGTATAAATTTTACAGTCGAACACGAAGTGATTTATAGGATACTGACGAGCTACCTGTATTGTAATGAATTAAGATGGTCATTGCTTTTTTATTCCGTCAGTTGCGATACTCTTATATTACTCTGGCTGAAATTTCTTATTGGTGCCAACATGCCAGCCAAGACGTCGATCAGGATGTGATGGATGACCTGAAACGTACGTAATCCTAAATGCCGGGGATTAGCAGACGTTACGTGCCCACGACGTTAAACCTCTCGGGAATTTCGAAGGTCATTTCTCCCTCCGCAAAATCAGATCACAACCGCGGGACAAGGAGGAAATTTTATTGGAGCAGGAGGTCATGTGATCTGATATCCACTCTCATGGTGGGGGCATCATTAAAGTTGGCCTCACACAAGACGAGATAGAGAAAAAGTCAATGGGGAAATAAATTTTTAAAAAGAAGAGTGAGAGGAGCGGATGTGGAAAGGTAATCTTGAATGGAATTTTAAAGAAGGAAGGTGCAGAGGAGAAAAGGTAGAGAATCTTTAAGAGAATAGTTTGGGTGTTGCACCACAAAAGGCAACTAGTCAGCTTGGATCGAAGTATCACAGCCGCTAGAATAGTTGATCTCCATTGAATCAATAGTGAGAGAGATTTGTTTTTAAATATCTTGAGCCAAACTGTCCCCGGCCTAATGGCATCAGAGAGAAGGAAATAAGAGAAGGCAGCGAGACGGAATTCATGTGCACGACTAGGTAACCGCTTGAGACAAGGAAAGATGCTTGGTGCTCTTGGAAGAAAGGCACAAGGTGCCGGTACCGATGAAGGAAGCAGCCGTTTCCTAACACGGAAAATAGATGTGTCAGTGCCAATGTATCAAAACTGCGAATGACTCATTTTGTGCTACACATTATTCTCCATATAATTACCCTATAAATAGAATGAGTCAGTTTTTAAATGTTAATTTGAGCTAGCCATGGAATTAGTGGACACAAAATTTTGTATTTATTTTAATTTGAATTAATAAATTAATTAGTTTAATGCAGCAATTAATTTTCTATAATTTAAATTAAAAACTCATATATATATATATATATATATATATAAATTCTGAAAACATTAAAGACCCTGGAACACGCTAAGAGTTATTTCAATTCTATCCGAAAGTTAGAAATTCACTCTAACTTTGATCTTCCCTTCAAAAATTCCAGAAATTCAGTTCAGAATTTGAATAGATATCCTTATGACGGTAAATTTCTCTATTTGAAGAAGCTGATACGGAACGAGGTCAAAGGATTTTGAAAAGTCTTTATATATATATATTTATATATATATATAACTATTACTGTGGTAATAAATTTTTGATTTATTATTTCTAATTTACGTAATTTGTGTTTTGCTTCTTTGGCCTTACGATAAAATAATTTTAGATATTTTCGAGTATCTGTACATGAAAATTATAGTTATCAGCATTAAATATCGAGGTGACACTGTAATGCTTGTATATGATGTTACACTACAACCACACATTTCTTTTATTAGTCTCCGCATGAGAACGTAACTACATAGCTTTTTTCCAGTTGTTTTGTTCTCTCCCTTTAATAACATTACGTAATAAATTCCCTGGCATTTTCTTTTCTATTTACTTGATGAGACACTGAAACATATTCACAAATTGATCAAGGAGCCACTGTATTTGGCTGCTATCCCGGTAATTGCCCATTGATGGGTTCAAGTACGCGTCGTAGCTGAAAACGTGTTGAGGAGCTAATATACAAAACAACAGGTGTTATTATGCGCCAAGATGTTGAGGAAATTGTAGAACTTCAACTTGACAGCGAAGACTTACTATTTACTACCCTGTATTCAAGCTCTGAGCACAGGTAAAATTACTAATTACCATCTGTTCCGCGAACAAGCCTGGGAAATTAAAGTTTGCAGTCTGAACATGTGACAGTTTGGCAGAGAGATTTAGTGAGGTTCCTCCTTAAATTCCCGATCTAACTTTTCAGCCGTAATAGCCCTCGCATAAAGGCGCATGCCTCTTGCAGTTTTTGCGAGAATTTTTAATTGTGCGGTTCGGGAGTTGTTTCATCTCGTTAATTGCTCTAGGTTAACCTCAGTCGAGAACCGTCTCGTGTTGCTACTGTTCAGCGTGGGGCATAAAACGGGTGAATTAATTGCGGTCACTTTTTAAAGATGCAATCGTGACGCGTTATTGTAGTAACACAGGCTACTTACAAAATTAAAAATAATTGTAATTATCTGACATTTCATTTTTACAGGAAATAACCATACTCCCCACGAGTTAGGGAAAAGTAACACTTTACCAGAACATGCCAATAATATAATTTCAGAACCATTCGTC
Source organism: Eucriotettix oculatus (assembly GCA_034510155.1). Classification (NCBI taxonomy): domain Eukaryota; kingdom Metazoa; phylum Arthropoda; class Insecta; order Orthoptera; family Tetrigidae; genus Eucriotettix; species Eucriotettix oculatus. The sequence goes on from CM067378.1 coordinate 16,696,775, forward strand.
TTTAATTTCAGACTACAAGTGAACACTGGAGTAATTAAGGACTTGGAATTTTATAAATAAAATAAAGAAACAAAGAAACTATATTTCAAGATTCGTTGATAATTTTATTGCATAAAATATGTTACACTGATTTAAGTTTAAATTTTTGTACAATCTCAAGTACGTCAATTATTTCTCTCATAAATTGATATTTTATAAATAAATTCTAATTGTATTGGGGGAAATGTTATTTTTAATTTAAATACGGGCAAATTTATTAGTTTAGCATTAAAACAAATTAATTTATTAGAAGAAGTATATGAAAATAAAAATTTGGGTCTATTAATATTCCTCAAATAGCTCAACAGAAGACTCAATCTAATACAGGATCATCAATGTGGGGAATAAGGAGTGGAATTTTTGCAAAGAAGGTAGCGGAATGACGAATACAAATAAACGAATGAATTTATGTGTTTTATATATATTTAAAAAATGTTTTATATATAAGGTAAGAAATTAAGATGGATGCATCTACTTTGGATTGTAAACAAATGTTGTATTGAATGACGAATACAAATAAACGAATGAATTTATGTGTTTTATATATATTTAAAAAATGTTTTATATATAAGGTAAGAAATTAAGATGGATGCATCTACTTTGGATTGTAAACAAATGTTGTATTGACTGTATGATTCTGAACAAGATTATTGAAGCAAAATTTTATATTTATGTTACATAGATGAATATGGCGAGATAAAAACCGAAAGATAAAAAAATTGTTTAAATAAAGGCTGGTTTTTTTTAAAAAAAGAATTTGCTTTGGAAATTGATTTTAAAAGAAAAATACAGTCATTTTAATACTGATCAATTCAATATTAATTATTTCTTATTGAAGTCATGTATCAGGATACCGACAGATATAAGAACCGCTACTATTTTTATAATACATATTACGTATGAGAAAAAGTTCCTATTGTTTTATTTGCATAACAGATAATTTTCTAATTGGTTTAGACTAGCATTTTTCACAAATTTTAACTTAAATACTTGGTAAGTTTTTATACTTTTTTAAAAAAACGTGTTTCAGATTTGACCTCACGCATTCGCACCATTCCTCTGATTAATTCGAGGCTGATATTCTAACGCCGAAGGATTATTAAGTGTATTAAGTTAACCTTGGCTGCCTTCATTCTCTTTTAAATTCCCTTCTCATCATACTATTAAATTGCCACGCATATCTCCAAATAGGGAATGTGTCATGTAAGATGACAGTCCGCAGTAGGCCGAGGCCCTGAATGGGATGCAGAGCAAAGCAAGGAGAAGAATGAACAATCAGTAAAAATATATATAATATTATAAATACTGCCTGTTATAATCCTCCAGAATGTACGCATACAACTAACTCATTCATAAAACAGTTATGTTGGAATGAGTATAAAAAAGTCATGTAATCTATATGTATATATATATATATATATATATATATAAATTAATCGCCGTAAAGTATGTGCGAGCTAACTTCCGAACGATTGCACCAAATTAGGTGATTCTTTTTTGTTGTGTTCTTTATTTACCGGACAAGTTTTGTATTATATAATATTTTTAAAAAAAACGTAAGGAAGAGTCTTCAGAACCTCAAAATATGAAAAAATTCTACGGGAAGGTTTATTTTTATTCACGCGTTGAATCTCCAAATTGGATGCAAATTACATATATTCTTGATCTGTTTATACTCCGAAACGGCTCAAAGGATTACATGAAAATTTCAGGTATTTAAACAGGTATTTTAACTTAAAAATCCGTAAATGTTTCATTTCTATTTATTGCAGAGTTCATAAGATCTCATTGTAAATATTTATAAATTCAAGTGTAATTTTAGTAGCACGTGGTAAACGTGTGAAAGCGGGCCCTGTTGGAAACCATGTTGGGTTCACAGCGATCATAAGCCCTCTTTTCGTCTCTTCTTTGTAAACCACTGGATTGGATGGACATGTTCAAACTGTATTGACACATTGACATTCATCCTTATTCAGTTACCATTTCTTTCGCAACAGCAAAACATATCTTTTTATGTGTTTAGAGGTTTACCGGTATGATTTTTATTGTTAGTGATAAGAAAGTGCCACCAGTGAGGCGTCGAAATTTCGGTCGGCGTACGTGTAACGCAAGTCGAGTTCATAATCTTCGAGACAATGAGACTTGAGAACAGAACAGGCAGCGTTTGTAGGCAAACAGAATGGGAATATTGGAAGCAAGATCTACCACGGGCCCGGTAGAACCCATGCCGTCGGATTCAGACGACAGGTGACAAAGCAGACGGTCGAATGTAACAATTACATAGGGACGATGGACGTTTGGCGTATAGCTTCCGAACAACTCCCCTTGGGTGATGTGTGGAATTATTATATGTAATAAAGGCTCATATTTGAGTTGAAAAAGAATTTTTGAGGTCTATTACTTTTATAGCGATTTCCCCGACAATATTTCTGTATAATTTCAACCCTTTGCAGCATGTCAGGGGCGTGAGTGGAAATGAGTTACATAAAAATAACTATAATATTGTTGAATTTGTTGTCGAAACCGGTGTAAATGCAGTCGCTGTGTTACATTATGACCTTCAATGTGCAATTTAAGTGATAATTCATACCTAAAGTGGGGAATAAATTTTATTATGTGAGAGTACTGAAAATATTTTTAGTCGTGTTTTTGTACCGGGAGCATTTTTGACCCTTTCGAGATACTGGGAGTATACTTGAGGTTCATATTGTGACGTTTTCGATGCCGGTTTAGTCAAGTGTCGACCAAGAAATATATATATAAAATAAATACCCGGGCAACGCTGGGTCCCCAGCTAGTTGAAAATAATCTTAGTTCTATTTGGATTTGCATCTATGCGTGGACGGTCCAGTGTTTCTGTAAACCAGACTATTGCAAATCTTAACTAACTTACTGGCTAGGCGATGGAATAGTAGATAAAAGAAGTCGATATTGTATTGTTTCCGGTTGAACGAACGTTGTCTCGTGCAGTCTTTGTAGTGTCAGTTGGTAATGGCCTCTTGTTTGTATCTGAGGCGACATTGATCTAACGCACCGCGGCATGAGAGGTAGTTACACGAGTTTTACTTGACATGTGGCTGTAAGCTTTTCACGATCTGTCTGTTGGCAAGGGGCATCGAGGACACTGAGCGGGTGACGAGGACGTGGGGCAGACACCATGTAATTACCACTCCGGCCGGAGAAGTCCTCGTCTTAATAACTCCCCGCGGGCCTGTGTAATTAGGAAGGGACCCGGACTGGCCAGCATTGGCTGCACATATCACTCAAAATATGTTAGCCCTTGCGTGGGAAGTCTAAATACAGCTTGCTTCAACTGTCACACAAATACGTACCATATAACGAACTGCCGAGCAATTATTTTAACCATGGGGGAATTGAGTGTGAACTACAATCACACTAGCAGAAAAACTTTCCTTCCTTTAAGAAAATAATAAAAAAATTTAAATCTACTGCTTGCTGTGTAAATATATCCCATTTAATGCTGTATTAATTCTTTGGGAAATGCGTTTTAAAGATTTGATTAAGTAATCATTGAATATGGAGATCCTTTACCATTGTAAAAATGTGAAATGCTACTAAGATACTAACATTTTATATATAGTGATATATACCTGTACATGTTAACCGTGTAATATTTCAACAACAAAATGCGGTTTGTAATATGCTCGAAAATTTTCCTTATCATCCTTTAAGACTTGTAAACGATAAAGATTATATCATGTTTTATATAGGAACCAATGGCGTGCCGTTTCTGAGTTTCAACCTTTTCACGTTTTACTTAACAATTTAATCACGTGTGACTGATTAAATCATTTTGCTTAAAGTTCAACCAAATAACGGAAAGAAAATTTAAAACACTTGTTAAAAACACTTTTGTCTTCAGGAAAACTTAATACTTTTTTGTTTTCTTCAAAGAGTAGTGAGGATTTGGAACCACTACAACTCGGTTCAAAGAGCATTGTATTAACAAAATATGTTTAGGAAAATTCGCTACCAATAAGACCACACAGAGTTAACTCCAAAAAAGAAGTGGCGGTCACGTTTATAGACCAAAGATGAATATGTCGAGATAGTCCACTCGAGTAAAATTAGGTGATCATGGAGAATTTCATTGATTGTACTATTCCCTATGAATTCGTATGTAGAGTTTAATTCCCGAGACTCCTGCTGAAACAGTAGACGATTTACTGGTACAAGCACAACAGATTAAAGAGACACGAGGTGCGATTTAGGCAGTTCACCAGAGCTTCATCCGTAGGTGCAATGTGTGCAACGGTCACAGTTGCTGTGGTCAATAATGCTTGCATCCTCAGAAAGAGTTAAAAAGGATTGCAGTAAACAAAATTGGTTTTCATTATTATTTTTGGTACGCTTGTTTTATATTATGGAAATGGGTTAAATGGTTAGGAAGTGATACACTGCGTCAAGGCTAAGTAAATTCCGTTAACAAAATTGGCTTATTTAAAAACCTGTTAGTAGAACGGAAACAAAACGTATTCATATTTAAATTATTATGGATTGAACGCTTCTAAATCCCGTTAATACAATTTTGTCCCACCTTTTTCTCTTAATATTGCTTGAATTCTTCTAGGCATGGATTGTATGATATGTTGGTAGGTGGTAGGAGTAATTTAAAACTATATCTGATTAACTGTGATTTCCAATTCCTAAAGATTTAATGTCACTGGATCCAGCTTTATGAAACCTCGTTTGATCTCATGTCACAAGTTCTCAATTGGATTAAGATTTGGTGATTGTCCTAAAGAGGCAAGGTAAAGTCTCTGTCTTGCTTTTGGAACAAATTAAGGACAATTCTAGCTTTATAACAAGGAGCATTGTCCTGCTGGAAGTATCCATCCCTGGAAAAGAACACCATTATCCGGATGAAATCATCATGGTTAAACAACCGGGTCAGGTTTCTGAAGACGGTGGCAGAAAATGGCCGCAGAGAAGTTGTGTTCTTTTAAAAACCTGTCCCGGTTGGTTAACCGTGAAGATTTCGTCCGAATTATTCACCGGTAAAGTCTACGTTCATTACACCATTATCATATACAGGATGTACAGTAATAAGCAGTTTCGCACTTCAGGCGTTTTTGAATTTTCGTCACTTAAATGTGTATGCGGGCGGTCATTGTGGCAAATTGGTGGGAAAGGACTTATTGTGTCAGCGGATCCCTAAAAACAGGTTTTGATGTTGGACGATCGTTGAACGGGGGCGGTCCGCGGTCATGACGGACCGTAAATTTTTATTTAACAACCCTCAGAAAGTGGGGGCAAGATTAAGAAGTAATAAATACAGCAGATTTGCATGGAAAGATGATTATTTCCGTGAGCGTTGAGTGGGGACAATATGTTTTTGGAAAGAGATTTAGTGCTGTTTGGGAGGTGAAATAAGACTCTTGCTATGAGCGGCGAAAGAGCACAGCGTGTTTTTTGGAGACAGTTGAGAAGCATATCTATGTAAGGAGAGATAGTACAGTTGCGTATGTAGGAGGAAATGTTGCTAGTGAAAAAGAGAGAACAATGCCGTTTTTGTGTAGAAGTGTTGGAGTGGAGTTGAGTGACGGCCAATGAGATCGCGTAGCTGTTGCGATTTGGAGCGCGGATGACTAGTGGAGATATTGTACCAACCGAACCGGTGGACATCGTCACCGATGCCACGAGTTCTTTATACAGTAAGCCCTTCCCTTTCCTTTTATCTTACTTCGTGTGATTGTGACTACAATGACCGGCAATTGCATTTCGAACAATTTAATATACAATAAATTTTAGAATATTTGTAATCATATTTTAGAATAGTTTATCGTAGTTAGTTTTAATCGTTTAGCGTTACAAAAATGGTGGCTGGTATTCGACGTGAGCGGATCCGAGGGAGAGGAGAGCGTTACAGTACTTCATCTGCGATACTACTTAAATACCCTTTGGCATTCAGACGTTGTTTAGCAGAAAACAAAGAAAACATCTCCCAAACCATAATATTGCCGTCACCATCTTGAAATATTATGGCAATGCAGTTGAGATCCATGTTTTCGCATTGTTTTCTCCATATTAGTGCCCTGGTGCCTACATGGTGCATTTGAAACCGCAATTCGTGAGGCCACATTACCCTTTTCCAGTCATCTACTGTTCATTACTTGTGCTCATTTGCGAATTGAAGACATCTGATCTTGTTAAAGGCAGACAGTACAGGTTTTCGAACAGATCGTTGGCATCCATCGGCCATACGATGCAGTGTTCGGCGAACAGTTCGTTCAGAGACTTTCAAAGTTAGTCCTTGATTAAGATTCTCCGCTACCTGACGCACTGTTGTTTTTCTGCTGCACTGGACGGCTATGGAAAATTTCCTTTCATCTTGAGCATTGATTAGCTTGTGGTGACCAGACCCGGTAAGACCTAGATAAGACTAAGTTAGAGTTTAGATCTGATGCCAGTAATAGACCCGTACACAAATTCTCAGCCACGCGTCTTTCCTGGACCTTCGGATTGACTATTTAGATCTTCTTGCAGGGAAACAATGTTCAGATTGCCATTCTCTCAGGACATTAATGCAACACTTTGACAAAAAGTACGTCAAAATTACTATCATTCAATTACGTACTATGACATCTCTAATTGGGGAAACTGCTCCAGGATCAATGAAATATTTAAGTTGCAAAAGCGTGCTATCAGAATACTTTTTAGTACAAATTTTAGACTGAGTTTCAAACCTTTCTTCAAAAGTTTTCAAAAACTTACTTTACCAAGCGTATACATTAATGAAATCTTAAAGTTTGTAAAGCGAAAAATAAATTTGTTTCGAACGAATGGCGATTTTCATGAATACGCGGCCAGAAATCGTTCAGCTCTAAGGTCGGACAAGCACCGTCTTGTATTCACAAAACCGGGATAATTTTAAACAACACAGGTTAGACAATGATTACAAAAGTTTCGTGAATCAGAGTAAAACTATTCTATTAAATGGCGCGTTTTACGCTGTGCAGGATTTTCTTAATCGTCCCCCTAATAATTAAAATTAATGTTCCGGCAAAAGTGTTGAATGTGTTGCCTTTGAAACTTTCCTACCACACAGCTTTTAACTTTCTGTACAGTTTTTTCTGCTCTTTTGTATCTGAGCAGTGAAAAGTCATTGCGTGCGATCATTGCGTGTTTCTCTGTGTGTTTGTGCTCTCTTGTGCGCGTGTAGTGTTTTTAGTGACCTAAGACTTAAATAAAAAAAATGAAAAATATATAGTCTAAATGGGCATTCATTTGAAGATTATTTTTAATTAATTATGTACCGTATTTTGTTCTTAAAATTATTTGTTATTTGTAATGTGTGACTTATTCTATTTCCTCAATCGAGGACTAATGGAAACAACAATAAATCTAAATCAACGCTAATAACTGCTGCTCTGGAACATTTCACAGGTGCAGCCGTTTTGATGGTGCCGATGCTTCGAGTGCCTACGATCATCCCGCGTTCAAACTCAGTTAAATCACGTATGCTGCTAATATCTTCGCAGAAAACACAGTACAACTGATGCTTCACTTCTCCTGAATGCGAATTTTATAGCTATCTCGTCGTCTGGCGGAAATGCGGTATCGCCGTCAGGTGGTCATAATAATTTGGCCAATAAGGGTAATGTTAATTTTCGATATTTGAAATGGTATAACGTTTAGTCAACTTTTTAATCATTTGATAAATGGAAATTATTGTATTCTTAAAATATTTTTCCGTATTTCACCTATTTCATTGTTTTTGCAACCCGCTGCTTTAATAATTTACTGAAAACATTTGAATATATGTAACATATGGTTAGTAGTATTCCTTCTGTGGAACCCAATAAATAAGTAGACGTATAATGAGCATTAAATAACAAGTAAAGCAACCAGGATAACATATATGAATCTGTTACACAATACAACACGTTTGAGAACAGTGAGACAGGTGAAAAATATAAAAAAAATGTTTATATTAGTTTTTCTTGCTCATAAATCAATTCTCACATACACTAGCCCTCCACAATAAATTCAGTACTAAGAAAAAACACCTATTAACCAAAGGCCCTTTGAGAAATGGTGTATGCTTGTACTTTTATTACGGAATAGATGAACAAGAAAAAAGAAAAGTCCGGTTGGTGTATTGGGGTCAGTGCAATACAGCTATCGTTGAAGTCTTTCCAGCAATACTGAGATTTATGAGTCATAATAAAAGATCGTTATTGATTCACCGGAGCACAGCCAACTAAATGTGTCATTCATTCTGCGTCGAAAGTTGTGGCATGAAGCAGGTCATCTTAATTAGCAAGCGCTACTCAGAACGTCATAGTAATATAGTCGATCATGCACGAACACGCTTATTTAATTATTTAATAAAAAAAACATATTAATGAGTGGTTGGCCAGTACTTAATTCAATCCAATACTACGAATTACTTTCCTAAATTTCACCGACTACTGAAATTGTTCGCTGATATAATGGGACACACATACAGATATGCGAAGTTCATTAATTATCTAGCTGTTATTTAACTAATATTATTCATAACGCGTTATTACACACTTATCGTTATACCCTACTATATTCAAACGATGCACCAGGATATTTGATGTGTAAATTCATTTATTTAGATGCTAAACATAAGGCTCTAACATTTATTACAAAAAATTAGTTAAACAAAAATTATCTCCTTGAATATTAATTGTCCGTGAATGGTGGAAATAAATGTTCATACCAAGTTAAATTGAAGTCTAAACTTTTTGAACAAATACTTAGTGTAATTTGTGAAGTTCCTTTACTTATCATCAGCAACCTAATCATAAAAATAATTTTTTTAAATAATTATACAAAATATTTTAAGTTTTAATTTAGTTTGGAGCTTTGTGGAATCTACCATAGTCGTTCATAATTTGTTGGATATATTTATTGTTCCACATTTTCATTACAATATCGATGTAATCAGTTCTATTACTTACAATCGGAGATATGATAAGACAATATGTCATGCATTACAGTCATTAATAGCAATATTTATCCCAAACTATGTCTTCATTAAACTGATAACCGCTGTTTAGAACTGGATGTAGCTCTTGAGATCATAGGAGATGAAGATGTCATAGTAGAAGTCATTGCTATTTTGGCCCAAGGCGTCATCCAACAAGCAGATCATCCTCGATACAGCCTGCGAGGAACGAATTCAGGCGCCTCCAAATCAGCAGACCAAAGCAAAACGCCACCGAAGAATGCAGCAGCAGTCCTCGACGATATCGTTGACTTTGATTTTAAATAGTTCACATTGCCAGATCTGATTACCATAGAAAACCTTGCTTATATTCTCCATCAGATGTATAAATCCCCCAATATGTAAATATAATAAAGTTTAATTAATTAATTAACCCTATCCCCTACAATCATTACAATTGATGCTCAACGTGAAGACTAAATAATTAATCATAATAATAAACCCCATCCACAACTACAACTATTGCAAAGCGTAAAGAGTTCATTGGCCTCTAACGGTACTGATTTCCAATTTAGATTTGAAATACTTAAAACGTATAAACGATTAAATGGCTTATTAATCAAACGAATTATAATGCTAATTTAAAAAATATGCTCATCTAGTAATGAGTTATGAATTGCGCATAAATACTAAATAAGATTACTGTTTTTCTACAGGTCATGTAAGGTTACATTGTCATATAGATCGAGTGTCTCTGTGATATTTAAAATCCATAGGACGAATTAAACTGGTCGAAGTTAGATTCAGAATGTTTAGTTTCAATATGTAAAAGGTTGGTAGTCATTCTCTCAAGAATTCTGAGGGGTTAGGCGTTAATATATTTTGATTAGCATGTATCACTGTACCAAGCACCCTGACAATCTATTTTACATGAATACATCTATATGTACATTTAAAATTAACAATTGTATGACAATTAAGAAAATTAATTGACAGTTAAAAACGAAAAATTATCAATGTTATGAAAAATAAATTTGCATTCAGTATTTAGTCAATTATATTTACAATGAGTCTTTTTGAGCCTGGAGATTCTGTAGAAACGTAGAAATTATTTCATTCTACTTGCATTATTAGTACAGTTTTAAATTACAAAATTTAGAACGTTTCTCGCTTAATTTCATCGCCATCTTTTCCATCCTTGAGGGTCACGTGTAGCTTGTGCTTGGTCAACAAGCGGAAATATTGGGTTGAACTACCGCACTTTTGGGTAGTGAGGTAACAACTGGGATGGCGAGTTATATAGGATGATAATGTATGACCACGAACTGTGTGTTGTGAGACAGTAACTCTGACCACTATACCATAAAGAGCCTGCGTATTTAACTTGAGTATATAGGTCTATTTGAAAATTAGAAAAAAATATAATGCAGCAAGTTCTCCTTTCTGCTTATGAACATCAGAAAAAGGCGGGATGTAATATTGTGTCGTTTGTCTTAGCTAAAATTATCACAGCAATTATAATTTATTAAATTTTAAATATAATTTTTATTAATCAACTCTTAAAATTAATCATAAATCATTAAACTGATGCAATTTTACAGGTTTTATCGATACGATCAAAAACTTTGATAAATAGTAGTGACTTGGGGCTTGGCGCTTGGCACTTGGCAGTCTCCGTAGGCCAGCCACTCGACTACCTGTTCTACCTGGCCCAGTGCCTCTTTCCCTGGCAGCGAGCCGAAGTCAACAAACAACTCTAGCTCAGTCCATTACAGTTATTTCCACATATTTTTCTGGTTTTCGTCTCCCCAATTAGCAAGTATCTCCCACCTGTCAAGGTCCTCCGCTACTGTGCTCCACATTTACACTCGCTAGTTTCCCGCGTTCTTTCTCCCACACGTCGGCTTCGGAGATCAAAACAGGAAACGTGTTCTGCCGTCATTTACAAATTAAGAGCAGTGTTAAAAAGGCCGTAGTAATACTTTAAACTGAACATTTAAATGTCCAGCACACGGACACTCTTCTATCGATCACCATTTTTCCTCTTCATGTTTTAGTTGCATAAGAAAAGGTATATTTTTATTTTACAGTTAAAAAATATCCTGACATCATAAGTAAAAGTAATTCTTCCTACAGATGTTCCTTAATCAATGTTACATGAAACAATTATTTGTAATCACTGTAATGAATTATGGTGGCGATTGCTATTTTATTAAATGAGGAGCGATACTCAGTACATACTCTGGTTCTGAAATTCCCTATTGGCGCCAATCATGCGACAGTTACATGCAAGCATGACGGCGGAAAGGAGGAGACGAGCATCCCCCAAAACGTATGAAATCTGAAGTGCTGAGGATTAGGAGACGTTACTTTACTTGCACAGGACATCAAACCTTCGGAAATTTCGAAGGACGTTTCTCTATCCCCCCCTCCGTCGAAATAAGATATGAACCGCGGGCCAAGCTGGAAATTTTATTGCAGCAAGGGGCTATGTGATCCGGCATCAACCCTCATGGTGGCATGAGAAGAGTTGACCTGGCGAGGAAATGAGAGAGTGAATAGGTCAGTCTGGAGTGAAATTTTGTGGAAGGTGGAAATCAGGGTAGATAAGATAGAGAAGATTGGCTTGTGTCTTTGAGCAGATAGTGTGAAAATTGCACAACGAGACCCGACAAGTAGGTCTTGCCGTAGTAACAGAAAGAAGGCAACGAGTAATGCTGCTGGCGTAATAGAAGGAAGGAAGTATCGGAATATGTTCCTGCACCGTGGCGAACTCCCAGCAGCATCAGGCGGAATCCCGTTCCATGTAATTACCAGAGACCAGGAAGTAAGCTCCGTGTGCGACCAAAATTCATGGAAGGTGGACCTTAGGTTACCTGCACCGACAAAGGACGCAGTTACCTACGACCACAACTATCTCAGAAGTGTGAGTGCCAATATCAAAATTGTGTTTTAGCAGGCTCACTGATCCAATAGGACCAGCGGACAACTCTTACCGTATTTCCAAGGTCTGAGACCCCAGAACACGCACCTTTCAGAAGAGGGAATAGTGCCTCAGCATGTTAAAACGTTGAAAACCGGAGACGGAATGAAGCATCTCCAAAGGTAAGACCCATCCCCTAGTAGGCGTTCCATCTGCCTGTGTTCTCACCATACATTTTACATTATTTTGCCTTGAAGTGTTATAGATACGATAATCTTCTCATTTCGTTTCTGGAACCTAGAATGTGTTGAAAAGAAGAAGTGTCATTCTTCAGTTGTATATATATATAGTATTATTTTTTTCTATGAAACTATAATTAATTCATTTTATGAAACAATTGTATTTGATCATAATTGGAAATAACAATATACTCAACGATAAAATAAAAATTACCAAATATCGGCATATAGGATCTTTAATATTAAATAATTGGATTGCAAATCCCTCTTGTTTGTCTAAGGCTCCAGCGATTTTGAAAGACATTTTTTTATATAATTCCTCTGATTTAAAAAAACCCAAACTGACAACATAATGTTCTTTGGAAATCTGTGTTTATAAATGCATTCATTACAAATTGCTTTGAATTCGTTGAGTGTCTTAGTTAACTGTTCGTACGTTCACTAGTAATTTTTTTTGTCACATTACCATTTCTACTGTTATATGAGTGGTACTTCGTATATATAATTTCTGTTTCGTAGCTTCAGGATACCTGAAAGTGTATCGTTCTTTAGTTTCAACTTTACTTTTAATGATACACATCTAGTATTTGTTCCTCTCCAATATTATCTCCTTACGTAATCTTTACCTTATCGTAGAAATTCGTCACTGGTTTCAGAATTGCATTTCGATTGGTTTGCAGCTGTCCACGAGTATATCCTGTTTTCTAATTTCATTACATTGCACTCACGCAGCTCCTGAGGGCAAGGTAACGGTACAGCGTTTCCGTAAGAGGGAAACGGCAACCAGACTGCTCCAGGTTCGACGCTCGGTGACTCATCCACTGAGACGACAAGCAACAGAGTTGATAAATACACGCAGTTGCCAAATTTACAAAATCTCATTTACAGTTCTTATATAAGAAAAAAGTAGTAATTATCGGACCTGTTGAATTTCTAGATTATTTTGTTAATGTTTAGCACGATAAAAAAATAGAGGTATTCAGAACAGCTAAAATTATTCTTATTTTGCCGCGATTTAAAGTTTGATAATTTATTCTATAAATGTCAAAATAAACTGTCAATAGAAGCATGTTACTCCTCTTTTTGATAAGACTCGTTTATTAAGTTCTATTATTAATACTATAACAAGTCATATAAAACCTTGGAATATATAGGTACCTAGGTGAAATATTTTCATCAAACAAGCAATAATAAAATGATTATCTTCGTAGAAGTGTGAAGCGTATAAATTTTATTTTATTTATCTAATTTAATTTTTATATTTTTATAATATATAATCATAATATTAAGTATTGTGACAAAAATTCCATAGAGAAAAGATCCTGGGATAGTCGCAATTCACTCTCATGGGTAAATCCGGCAAGACAAACACAGTCTTAAATTGAAAGTGACAGGCGCAGTCTTTGCCTGGAAGTATTTTTGCGGCCTGACGAAAAACCCAGGTCAACGAGGTGGGTGACCCAAAAGATTTCTAGGGGTGTCCGATCCCAAATTTTGTATTGTTGGAGAGGAAGGGTAGGGAGACCAACCTCATTGGAGGACTTGGGAAAGATAGAAATAGCGGGGAGGCCAATGAGCTTTTTAGGAGAGGTGAGTTCGAATTGGAGAGGACCTCGAAAATAGGATTCGGAAAATAGAGTCGGAGGAAAGAGCTGAGAAAGAAGCTAGCACGAGGAAACGGAAAGTCAGACTGGCTGGCTTCAAGTCTGAGAGGAAGGCGATCTGGCTGCCAGTATCACAAGGAAACGACACCACATCGGTGCTGCCTGTTTCACAATGCCGACCCTGAAGTTGTCTTTGCTTTGAATCCATGATTGCCGGTCAACCAGGAAACTAGGGGAGGATGAATGCAAGAAAGAAATAATAGGCAATAACCGCTCTCTCTGCTTTGCGTATAAAAACGTCATACAGCTCTGAGTAAATAGATTAAATTTACTTAAGTCTTTTTCTATGTAATTTCTTAGGTTTGGGCTCAGCTGGGCAAATAATATTCATTAAAATTAATTAATTTCTGAATATTGTAATTTGTTGAATCTTTTATATTTTAAACAATAAAACTTTTAAATGCCGAATTTAAGATTTATTGGCACCCACTCATTTAAATATGTATACTATATTCTTTAATATATTTATACATTAAAAAAATTAAACACGTCACAGAAGTTTCACATTTTATTTTTAATCAAAAGTTTGTAGTAAACCATTTTATAGAAAAATAAGCGACCATATATATCGACAACGGGAGCAAAGCGAGTTAATATAAATATTTTTCCCATTTTTGTCCGAAACGTTTCTTTAACATGCAATTTGAGGAGTTCATAACGAGGATCATTGATTTCCTGGCACTGTCGCAAATTCCTTCCATGCCACGAATTGCTTGCGCTGCAGTCACTAACAGCATGTCAGCGTACACCTCAGGGGGAACCTGCACCCTAAACAAATATTAATGATCAACAGCACAATTTTCGTGCCAGTTCAACAGGACTTAAGGCGGAATTCAATTTTTCAGAGTGTTTAGTAATGAAACGCTTCTGTCAAAAATTTCGACAGTAAAAAAATTATGAACTGTATTGACCTCCTTCATCACCCCATTAGGTTACTGCTGTTACTCCCTGTATCTACAATTTTTTTACAAATTAATTACCATTTAAAGGGTTCCTTAATTGCTGTTTAAATCATTATCACTACCATAAAATAATTAAGCAAGATATCATTAGAGAGACATAGATAAAAAGATAAAAATTCAAATTACATAGAAAATATGTGAATAATATATTTACTAATAATATTACTATAAAACGTTAAAGTAAAAATTTGCTTTTATAACCCATTGTAATTTCGACCTCTCGACTACAGTCATAATCACGTGCATAGTTATCAATTTTACGATTACTTATACGGGAAACCTAAAATCCTATTATGCGATACTGAAACTATTGAAATGAACATATAAAACTTAATTTGATTTTAAAATAAATAAAAAATATTTATGAATTTTTCCTCACGGTAAGATATAGAAGAACTTTTTATTCCTACGTGCAATTAAGTAATAAATGGGTGCCCGGAGTTCCACGGGTATTTATATATATTAGAACGACACAGTATTGAGATCAACATGTAATTAAATAGGCATCCAAATGGATGCATAGTAAACCTTAGTTTAAAGTTACTAAGAGTTCCTTCAAGGAGTTTATTAACATATATTGATACATTAACACCCAAAATAGTTACAGTTTTTTAAAATAATGGTATTGATGAAATAAAATTACGATTAAAGCCAGAAAACAAGATAAAAAAATTATTTAACTAAACTTGAAGATAAAGTTCCGGTAAAAGAACAAAATAATGTAATATATAAAATTAATTGAGATGACTGTAACAAAAATTATATCGGACACACAGATAAGAACCTGAATACTAGAATATATAAACATAGAAATAATGCTAAGAGCAATACTAAAAAATATACAGCCTTGTCGCTACACCATTTAAACCTAAAACACAATATAGATTATGATAATGTTAAAATTATGCATAAAAATAATATAATTAAAAGAAAAATTTTAGAATCTTTATACATTTTTTAAAAACAATAATGGTATAAATTCCAGAAAGAAAAGTGAAGATATACTTAAACACTACACCAAAGTTTTAGAATAAATCATAATTTTAGCTAAAAAATAATTTTAAAAAATTGGTGGTTTGGATTTAAATTTATCTAATCTCGTTCTACAAGATTCGATAAGACGATTTGAATATTACGATTATTATCGGCACTTTAGACATTTAAATTTTCGAAGGCTAAATTTACAAATTCAGGACTCATTCAAAAGATTTTCGGTGTAAATTTTCGACAATTCGTGGTTGTATATTGCCGATTGTGCTTGGTGAGCACATGAGCATTGTTTGGAATCACGTACAATCCATTAAGAAAGTTAGTTTATATGTATACACACTAAATTACAAGAGGATATGTGCAATATTTTTAAACATTAAATCATTTGAGAAAACCAAATTTGTTTTACATTTTCATGATTTAAACAAATCCCTTAAAAATTAGTAAAGTTTAAAAAAATTGTAAATTATTTTTGTAGATGACTTATGGCAATGCCGAAATCTCCTGCTAAATAAATTGAAATCAAAATTAAATTATAGTTTTGGTTGTTCATGTGATTAAACACAATGAAAAATTACTATCGTTACTGAGTCGTTTATCCACTGCGTGCGTGCAGCGGAAGTGACTACGAAGTTCGTGAAATACAACAAAAAAAATTCATGATTATATTGCTGGTTAAATTTGTGCATTATTTAAAGCTTAAAAGCTACATAAGTATCTCGCTTGACACGTTACGTGAAAGTATAATGTATCCTGCTGCAAGTAGTAAATCTTTATCGTCAGGTATTACTATTGAAAGTTACTAAGAGGCGCTTATCTGCTATTAGAAAAACAGCCGTCTCGGACGTACTATTTCTAAAAGCTTATCCGCTGCGTGCGTGCGGCGGAGACGGCAACGGCGTTCGCGGAAAACAACTAAAACCTATCGTTACTTGAATAAACTGTTAGTTGTTTCTCACTTGACGGGATAGTGAGAGCGTAATCTACAAAAATAATTTTATGTATGGAAACATAATGGACAAACATTAAAAGTCTAGTTCAGTTAACTGAGGCACGATATTAAAGCGCAGGCCGCACGCATTTACCGCATGTTATTTATATAGATTAATTGTTCCTTGAGAGATTTGAAATACAGATATTAAAAGAAGTTTAGACGTTGAACATGCTAGCGTTTTGGTTATATAGATATAATTAAACAGAAATTTCGTATTAAAGAATTCTTAATCGAATAATCATGGTATTCTCAACTTGGACGTATGAAATCCGTTTGGATTTCATTCATAATTCATCTCAATAATAAAATATATATTGCCGTCATGTATTTAAAGCTAATGGGATTTAAAACCAGCAGATTAAATTGAACCAGACAGCGAAACGCGTTGGATATTGAGGAGACTCTGGAATCTAAATCTGCATTTCAAGGCATGCAAGCTAATTTATCAACCTGTCATAGGGAGAGTAAAAAGGGGAGAGATGTGCCTAAACACGAAGATAGCTTTGGTTTCTTTTTTGGGCATACAACGAATCGTTCTTCGAGTCTCACCTCCTACAGAATAGTACAAATATACTTATTCTCTACAATAATATTTGTTTGGTTGGCCGAAACATAAATTTTCATGCTGAATGCACGCTAACAATATAGAATAATTAATTAACCTTAGATGTATATTTAATGCAAAAGAAAAATCAGTCCAAATAATTACTGTTTTAAGTTGCGCTTCACTTCAGAAATAAGCTATTGGTCCTTTATTTTTATTTTGGGGGAGATCCCATCCCATCTCGCATCAAATATTTTAACAAAAACTTATTCTTTAAGATGAAATTTCTTATAGGCTACTCCAAGTAAGACATTATATTTGTTTGTAATCCTTAAAATTCTGAAAAATTTCTTAAATCGTTTCTTTTTGTGTCTTTCGCGATTTATTTCAATTTTATGGCTCCGTTTGCCTTACAGCGTATCCTGCTGTAAACCGAATCACTCAAAACTTTTTTAGGTATGGATCTAATTAATTTTTACACTTTGAATCTTTGAATAAATTAACTTTACAATGTTACATTTTGTTAATGGAATATTTATGTTTGTCAAACATATATTGTTAAAACTTTTTTTCAGTTTATAATTTATTTATAATCCTCGTTCAGATGAATATGACAATTGATTCAGTAACATAGTTTTCAAAATACTTTTTTTTGAAAATTAGTAATTACTTACATTATTTAAATTTCGACTGATAAAATCTTTACGTACAAATACAAAAAACATATTTATTTTCTTTATGAAGACTTTACCTTTACACTATTGCGGGTAAAGTATTCCAGTTGTTTACAATCATAATGAGAAATTAAAATTTTTTTAATACAGTTTTTATTTTTTGGATTCAGCATTTCATTTTTTTGGTTCTACCTTCCAAATAAACAAATATTCACAAGTTCAAATTTACTCTCCAACTTCTTGGTAATAATATTTACTAGAGTAATTTAATCAACGTTTAATCAACACATATGAAAAACTAACATTCAAATCGACAATATAGTCGCAGAATAATAAATATATATTTGGCTGGAAATTTTTTCTGAGTGTTTTAAGATAATGATTTTGATGACGTCGAGAATATTATATAATGATTTATTATTTTTATTTTAACTATTTTCTTCTAGAGACTTTTTAAATAGACTAAACACAATGCGGATGTTAGGTCAGAAGGGTATACTTATTGTTTAACAAGTTTTGTAAAATTTCATAAAGGTATAAAGCATTATTTTATTCTATTATTTAGGTAATCTAATATGAATATAATTTGAAACAAGGTATTTAGACTTTTAATAAATTTTGGAAAGGATATTTACAAAGTTCGCTTTTTTAATCAACCGTGGGGAAGAACGGAATAGGATGTTGGGTATTTATAATTTATGCAGTAAAATTATACTTGAATTATGAAAAATCTTAACATTCATTCTCTTTTTTTTGCGTACGACTGATCGCTTTATCAGTTTTTCCTTTGGCAAAGAGGTTTTATTTCAACTGCACAGTCGTTACAAGCAATTTTCCCATCTTCCAGTCCATTTCTTTCTCTATGTATTGTTTTTTAGCCCATTTTTATAAGGTGGTTCTTTCAGTTTTTCCATTTCATCTTGAAGAATACTCGGACATTGCATTTTGCCTAATACAGTAGTATCCCGTTCAGTCCCGCACGAAAGTTTTAAATTAAGGTTTTTCACCGAGCCTTAAGACAAGAAGATTTAAACCTAATACGTATCTCAATGCAGCTAAATACTTTTTCTTTACGAATATATACCATTAAAGAGTTCAAAGCGAGTGGTTTTGTGGCTTATCTTCTGTCGAAATGCTGCAAAAATTATAAATTCACAGATATAAGACTCAAAAACAAGAGTTAATTCACAAGGTGCAGTCGGAACTTGGTCGAAATGGTTGCCGCGATTTTTTTCCTTGGCCAGTGACCATGCACTACTCATATTTACTAAACAGTAAAAAAATGGTATCCTGCTCCACCCCGAGTCCCCCTTCACCAAAATGTTTTAAGATTATAATTCTTGACATTTTTAAAAGTTGGTATTAAAACATCTATTATTTATTTAATTTCGTAGTGAAATGTTTTATATCTTTATAATCTATTTCAAAATAAGTTAATGCAAGGCTACATGGCTTAGTTCGAAGAAGAATAAATTAGATATGAGATTTAAAAAAAATTGTATTTCACTAAGCACTACAGTCTTACATTTTACTAAATAACTTACAAAAAGTAAAGTATGAAATAAAAATGGAAGGTTAAAACAAGTGCTACTTTGGTATGTAAGAAGAAAATTACATAAGGAAAGCAGTAGTTGAAATATTTCAATAAATTATCTACGGTAACAGGCTCTAATATACGTAGCGCTACTGAAAACTATGAATCAGTTCCATTTCAATTCGTTTTGGAACATTAGTGAGTACCAAAAATAAATATAATCGCACTAGGTAATAAATAAATTTACCAATCGAAATAACAAAAATATATCTCGTTTTAATTTTAGTCGTGAGTCTGTATTATACTTGCGGTTTTAATTTTATATTTATAGTTTCTCGTGGCTACTTCGATGAATTAACACTCTGGCGGTGGTAATTTAATCCAGACCTTCACGTTGAGTTATGGACTATCGAATTAGTGCTGTGCATACGAATTAATTGTTAACTAGGCTAATAAAAAGTAGGGGCAAGAAGGCTCTCTATCACAACACACACAGCTTCTCAGGCAAGCACGCGTAGAATGGTCCCGCCGGTAGAATTTATGGCCGCAGAGAAAGGTTTATAGTGTACCCACGCATCTGATAACGCTATTTATAGCCAGCTTTGCATGTTGCTCCTATGCCAGCAATTAAACAGTCCTGTAGCCCATCACGGCGACGGACATTCTGTGTTGCTCAAATACGGTGTCGGAGAACATCGCATAAAGCACACCGAGTGAGACTTTTCACTATTCACACTCAACCTCTCTACGATCTTATCAGTCCCACACAATAACTATCTTATAGTGCGTCTGGGGACAGAAATCAGATAGATATGTTTTCAATTGAAAGGGAGATGACATAAAAATATTTAACAATTAGAAAACGTGTTGTTCTGTCATAGGCTAACGACATTTCAATCTACAAGTTTATTCACTTATTTCGCTGTTTAAAATTTAATTATATTTTTAAACTATCCCCTTTTAAATTATTCCCATCAAACATTCATATCGTAACTGTATTTAAATGAATATGTAGGAATTATAATCGACTGGTTTTACTAATATTACACATATAACAATTATTAATTGTTTTAATTAACATGATAATATCATTTCCTGACGCATATATATACTAGAAGAATCAAAAAGTACAGGGATATTTTTTTAATTTCTCTTTCCAGATTCTGTTAACACTGATCGTATTCAGCGCTGAACGAGTGTAGTCGCCAAAACTTCTATACTACGCGTAACGTTTAGCAGACCGTTAAAGTTGACAACTCCCTTGTCGACCTATACCGAGGAGGAAATGAGGCCAGTGATTCGCTTTTTGTTGCCGGAAGGTATTAAAACCTGCGGACATTATTCGTGCAATGTAAGAACATATGGTTACTTGAAGCGCAGTAGGACCTCTCCGCAATTCTATTCGAATTTTTGGATTTTTAAGGGAAATAAAAATTCATCAAGAACATTCTAACTGGCGACAGGCAGGTATGAAGTGGTTTTTCCCCGCGCCAGGCTGGCGGACAGGGGACAGGCCTGTCTGCAGATTTATAATACTAAGCTTATTTTACTGAAGGAGCATTCACTCTTCAAAATTTCGGAAGGACACTGTTCCCTAGGTCATTGAAAATTTCACGCGCTGGATGAAGGACTCGTGAGGATTTGCGGAACAAACATCACGCGGGATAGCGTTTTCCATTGGAGAAGGGGGTGTACGAGTTGGGCTGGGAGGCGAGAAGCCGAAAAATGTTCAGAATGGTTCTAGACGTTGAGAAGGCGAGAAGGTTGAGAAGGAGAGTTGTTCGTGATATTGAGAAGGCGAGGTGTAAGGGAGGAGAGTTGATCAGGACATGAAAGGGAGGAAGAAGCTAGAGAGTCGAACGGATTTTGAACGGGAGGAGTAAGTTGGAGAGTGCACTAAGAGTTGAAAGTGAAGTGTGAATTGTTACTGTTCAGTGAGAAGGTATTGAAAATAAGGAAGGCCAGAAGGAAAAAAAGGAAAAATTGGTTTCCCTCAATCAACGACAGTACCAGTTTGATCCCACTTTCTACTGGCAGAGGGAAAATTTACAATTCAAACCGAAGTTAGAAAGAAGTTCTGGTCACCTACTAACCTGCATCAATACACGAATGAAGATAAATAAAAAAGATCGTCAAGTGAAAGAAATCTCTATTTTACGTGGTTACCCAATGAATATTTAACCCTGATATTTAAAAATCATCCCCTTCAATTAATTAATAGCGAGTAGGACCCATTTTAAATTATTGTTTTTTTATAAATAAAATTATTGTATCTTATCCTAAAGCGCAAGTATTTTCATGAAATAGTTAACATAAAACCTATGTTATCATTTACATATATATATATATATAAGTAAATGACTTACATAAAGCCATGAATTCGTCCTCTTCGAAGATGCGTTTCGGTAACAAATAAGCAAAATTATCTCAAAAACGTTGTCATTGGTGCACTAACACAGTTGCTTCACTGGTTTTCAATTAATGGCCTGTCTGTCAGTTCTGATCAGACTCATTTAATGCAATTTCAGTCAATGCCATATTGAACTCGATAACACCAGAAACAAATAATTTTGAAACAAGCTTAGTTGTATGCACAAAATTTTTATGTATAACTGTGGAAAATAAATTAAATTGGAAGGATCACACTAATATTCTCCTGAGAAAACTAGGCTTAGCAACCTATATTGTTAGGTGTACTTGCACAAACATAAGAAAATTAGTTTATTTTGCATACTTTCACTCTTTGATGACATATGGTATAATTTTTTTAAAAAAATTCGTTTATAGTCGCATCAACTGCAAGGTCATTAGCCACTGTGTTTGATTAGTGGAACTTAGATCAATGTAGGGGTATCAAAGTAAGGTTTATAAAACAACACAAACATCCAAGCCCATGCCAGGATTCGAATTTCTTAAAAAAAATGTCAGAATATTGTGTCAGATTTCACAAAAAAATCTTTCAGGAAGCTCTTCAAGAAAATGGGAATACCTACTCTTACTTTCCAGTATATTCAATCACTGATGTTATTTGTGATTAATAACAATCACCTATTCACAACAAGCTTAGCTTTGATACCAGAAATAAAAAATAATTTTACACAAGAAAAGAAAATCTCTAGTTATAATTCAAAAGGGTGTTCATTATAATGCTATTAGTATATTTAATAACCTTACAGTACCCCTTAAACAATTAAAAGTAATTACAAACAGGAATTAATTAGCTTTTTACGTAGCTACTCCTTCAACTCTGTTGAAGATTTCATGGAGTTGCGTGTACCTTAGTATAGACCTTAACATAGACATAGTACGTTGTTCAGACACTAATTTCTTACCTGAGAAGATATTAATCAATATATTGTATCAGGTACAAATTATATATCTTGTCTCCTCAGTAGCTTATCTTATTGTAAGCTAAGCATCATCATATTAGTGTAAATAATAACAGAGATTTATCATCAGCAGCCATAACAGTTTATGAACAATCTTTGACTCGTACACATCCCTTTAAATCTACTTCTCTACGAAATGAATACTTTGTGCTCCTAGAGTCCTTCCTTGACTAACATCATGATGGGACCACTTCATAATAACAATATAAAAAAGGTTATTCGCATTCTGCAGAAACCACAAAATACATTTATTTTAATTCACTAAATCATTCCATTACCCACAATTATATACTTGTCAGCCACAAATATAGACCGAAGTAAAACAAATAACATGACAGGAACCTAAGATTTCATTCTCCTTTCAATTAAGGCAATACTTTAATATTAAACAACTATTCCCTCGATAAAATGTGCATGATGTCTCACGTTCGTGGCCAGACAAGTTTCCTTAAGAGACACAGGGACTGAAATTTCGGGCAAAATCTGTTTTTCTACTTTTCTAATTTTTTATATTAATATGCTTATAAATTCAGTAAACTGAAAAAAAAATCCAAAAAATAAGGAAGGCATAACGTATGTTGCAGGACAATTTTAATTAATATGTTTGAATCTAACTTAATAAATTAGTAGTTCTTCCAGACAAAGTAGTTTCTTTCAGCTCCATGATTTCTGGTACCAAAATCCTTCTACCTGTCAAACATTTTATAATATTATCTTCATTCCTTTCTTATATAATCTGCATGCAAATACTCTCATATACAAGTATTAGTTTTGTAATTGTTGAAGTAGTTTAGTTGAAAATGATTCAAAATACTGAAAAGTAACCGTTGATGTTGTCGTGATATTCAATCCTAAGATTAATCTGACGCAACCCTCCATATCAACCAATCTTGCGCAAGCCTTTTTATTTCCACATAACTAGCACATCCCAAATCTACTTAGCGTATTCCATTCCTTGGCCTCCCTCTTCTCTTCTTACCCCACACACTTCCGTCTAATGCTAATTTTACAAGACCCTGATGCCTTAAAACGTGGCCTATTATTTTATCCCTTCTCTTGGTCAACGTCCTCCATTTTGATCGCTCTTCCGCTATTCTGTTTAAAACTTCCTCGTTAGTGATTCTATCCACCCATCTATCAGCATTCTCCTTTAGCATCACATTTCAAAGGCTTCTATTCTTTTCCTTTCCCCAATTCTTATCGTCCACGTTTCGCACCCATATAACGCCACGCTGCATACGAACATATTTAGCAACGATTTCCTAATATTCACACTTTTAGTAAATTCCTCTTTTTCCTTTCCCGCAATACCTATCGTCGACGTTTCACACCCATATAACGCCACGCTCCATACTAACATTTTTAACGATGATTTCCTAATATTCACATTTATATTATTCGTAAGTAAATCCCTCTTTTTTGCGAAAGCCTTCCTTGCCTTTGCTATCCTACTCTTAACGTCTACTATACTTCTACCATCCCTAGTTATTACGCATCTCAAGTAGCAGAATTCCTTAACTTCCGTCAAAATATCCCTTCCCAATCTAACAGCCATTGTTATTCCACTGTTTCACATACTCCATTACCGTGGTTTTCCCTCTATTAATCCTCATATTGAACTTTTTCTCCAGGACTACGTTCATGCCATTTATTATGGTTTCCAGGTGTCCTTCTGACTCACCTAATACTACAATATTATCGCCAAAGCGTAGAGTTTTTATTTATTATTTTTATTTCTTCTCCTTGTGTAGGAACCGTATGAACCTCTTAGTAAAAAAAATTATTTACTCTTCACAATTTTATTCAACTTCAAAAATAATACTTGCAATTGAAGACAATTACACATTTTACATATTAATGTAAAAATCTTAAAAAATATTCAAGTACGTGACGCAAAGAACATTTAAAACTCTCAAGTTTGATAATAATATTCAAAATATCTCAAAGAAAAAATTTGTACATTACTAGACATGTGTGATTTTAACACATAGTTAAAATTTAAGCTCAAGAGCAATTCATTTACAGGAATTTAAAATTTCAGTCCCCGTGGTCATTAATCTCAATATAGCGCGAGAACGTATTACGAATTAAAATTGACAAACGCCGTAAGTCAATAACGTTATGTCACAATTGAGATTGATAAAAAGTGTGTTTATTAAAATCAACAGAATACCAATCTTCATAATTCTGAAGTGAATATCCATGTCATGAATGAAGCTTGAGCGGAATGAGATGTCATTTGCGAAGTTATTTCTGCTTGTGGTTTGGCTTGAAGAGTCGCGGACGCTCTATTCCTTTTGTTCCGCTTACGGGGCGTTTGATGCGCGTATCCTTGAGTCAGAATCACAGACATTTTCCATTACATCCTTCTGAATATCTCGACGCGATTCACACGGTGGACCGAACAATGGTATCGGGGGATCGGGAGAGGCAGTTGACACGATGATATGTGGCCAGAGATCCTCTGGCGGAGCTATCAAGATGGTCGCCGCTACCGGGTCACGCCGGGATGCAGCAGGTGTGTGGAGGGTGGCTGTAAAACTGTCACGCCGGCCTCAGGGAAGTTTTTTGTCGCCAAGGTCTCCGGCCAGACTGGTAATGGATACAGGGACGCCAACCGATAGCGTACGGCGTCGTCAGCAACTTGCAGCCCGATAGCGACCACTCTGCAACACTCCACGTGCGGGGCACTAAAACTAAAACACTCCTGCATTACTAAGTACTTCCTTAACTGGCGTTAACTACATGAAGAACTCAAGCGAAAATATATCCGATAATCAAGAAACGCATGAACAAAAATTATGGAGCAAAGACGAAATTCACTTAAAAATCTACTTAATACTAATATAAATAATAAGGGAGCTTTCAATTTTGATTTTAAAATTTTATTCTGAAGGAGCTTTCGGCAATTGCCATATTCATCTACAAAATAAATTACAAAATATAAAATAAAATTTGTTTAAAAATACATATGTACATAAATATGGAACCTTGTTTAGAGTTACCGTTATATGATAAAAATTTTTAATGTTTAAAATATTATACATACCTTCATGTATTTCGAAACCATATAAAATTTCAAATTTTTTTCATGGATTAGTATGACATCATAATAAATTAATTATCAGTCTTAAAACAATTTTTTTAATAAATTCCTTGAAGAAATTATAATTAGGGAGCTTTCTTTAAATACATTAGGAGACTAAAAGGGGATGGGGAATCATAGAAACCACTAAGAGAACATTATTCTGCAAGAGAATGCGAGTTAGGAGAAAATCGATTTGGTTTTAGGAAAATGTAGGGACAAGGGAAGCAATGTTGAATTTTAGAAGACAATAAGAAAAAAAACCGGCCTATGTACATGGCATTTGTTGATTTCGAAAAAGAGTTTGATAACGTGAATTGGAACACTCAATTAAGGATTTTGAAGAGCACTGGAATAAAACATCGGGAAAGGAGACTTATACATAACCTCTACGGAAGGCAATCAGCCGTAAGTAGAATAGAAGAAAAGAAAAGAGAATAAATCAAGAAAGGAGTAAGACAAGGATGCAGTCTGTCACCCATGCTGTTTATCATATCTATAGAAAATAGGTGATGAAGAAAGTTAAAAATTAATATGGAAAAGAAATCATGTTGCAAAGAGAATAAATAAAACCCGCACCCTTTGACGAAGGTATTGTATTATTAGGCGAGTCAGAATACTTGGAAACCATAATAAATGGTATGAACGGGGTACTGGAGAAATAGTTAAATATGAGGATTAATAGAGGGAAAACCACGGTAAGTGAGTGTAGTATGGGAAACAATGGAATAACAAAGGGTGGTAGATTAGGAAGGGATATTTTGACGGAAGTTAAGGAACTCCTCTACTTGGGAAGCGTAATAACTAGGTATGGTAGAAGTATAGTAGACATAAAGAGTAGGATAGCACAGGCAAGGAAGGCTTTTGCGAAAAAGATGGATTTACTTACGGGTAATATAAATGTGAATATTAGGAAATCGTCGCTAAAAATATTTGTATGGAGCGTGGCGTTATATGGGTGCGAAGCGTCGACGATAGATGTTGCGGAAAGGAAAAGAATAGAAGCCTTTGAAATGTGGTGCTATAGAATAATGTTGAAAAACAGATGGGTGGATAGTATCACTGACGAGGATGTTCTTAACAGAATAAGAGACGAGCGACGAATATGAAAAAGAGAAGGGATAGATTATTAGGCAACGTTTTGAGACGCGGGTCTTGTAAAATTAGCTTTAGAAGGAAGTGTGTGGAGTAAGAACACAAGAGGGAAGTGAAGGTTGGAATACACTAAGGAGATTAAGGAGCATGTGGTATGTGCTAGTTATGCGGAAATGAAAATGCTTGCGCAAGATAGGTTTGCATGGAAGATCAGTCTGAATACCACAATAACAACACCATTATACAAGATAAAGATTTGACAATGCTTTAGAATAGTTTTTGGCAAAAAGACCTCTGTACCTACGTTCAGAGACATTATCTCAATTAATACTTCCACATTTAATATTAAAACAAACATACTAAGAGAGAATATTGAGAAAATTAAACCTCGTAGGACCAGATGGTATTTCTTGGGAAGTGATTAATTTACGGGGAGAAGCTTTACTTACGTACCTAAGACACCTTTTTGGAAGTTCGATGAACGATACCGATGATACATCCGATTGGAAAATCGCGACAGTAAAGCCAATATACAAATCGTGATCGAGAGCGGAAACTTGCAACTACGGGCCGGTGAGTCTTACGTCGGTAGTGTGCAAGCAATTAGATTAGTTTACAGTTGAACATTTAAGGGAAACTTAGGAAGAGAAGGGATGGATATATCCCGGACAACATGGGTTTAGACGGGGATATCATACGACAGTAAATTAGCAACGATGTGTCAGGATCTTCCGGACATTGTCGATGAGGGAGGAAGAATAGACACGCTAGATTTCTTCAAGGTTTTCAATGTAGTACCGCACAATATTTTGCTAGCTAAACGTAAGTAATCGGGAATAGATAATCGTTTAATTGCATGTATTAGGGATTTTTTGGATAATCACGTACTTAGAATCCGGGTAAATGAGGAACTATCCGATCCCGGTGTACTACAGGGAAGTGTAACTGGGTCAATAATGTTCTTGGCTTTTGTAAATGATCTGCGACGGGAATAGATTCTAAAATTTTATTGTTCGCGGACGTCTTCATACTTTAAAAAATTATACAGAATATAGATATGGTCACGGAGACTGGGGTTAAGACTTATGGAGAGTCGATACGCTGACCACGTATCACTCCATATTCGGAATGTGTCATGTAAGATGACAGTCCGCAGTCGTCCTGGTAGGCCAAGGCCCTCAATGGGCTGCAGAGCCAACGAAGAAGAAGAGAATATAGATGATGAATTCACTCTTCAAACAGATTTAGTTAAGATACATCAGTGGACAGTAATTAATAAGATGAACGGAAATCCATCTAAGAATAAAACAATTATTTTTACCAAAAAGAAGCTAGCTGTTCGCGTGGAATATAAAATAGTAAACGAAAAAGTATATATTTTTTAATACGGGGCAGCAAGTTACAGAGTGAAGCACAGCAATACCCTGGATAAAAATTCAGAACCGGCTTGGGTTTTGTGTGGGTACGAAACTAAATGGGAAACACTTGGTGATAGGAGGAAAGAGGATAGACTTAGAGCACACTACAATCCTTACACGGATGAACCGGTCAGGACAGAAATAAGAGAGTGGCTAATTATACCTAAATATTTTTTGAATATCAAGATTATTCGACATAGGGATCTTTTGCAAGAAGTTAAGTAATTCTGCTACTTGGGAATCATAATAGCTAGGGATAATAGAAGTATTATGTGGAGTAGGATAGCACAGGCAAGGAAGGCTTTCGCGAAAAAGAGGAACTTACTTACGAGTAATATAAGTGTGCAAATTAGGAAATCTTTGCTAAAATGTTTGTTTGGAGCGTGGCGTTATATGGATGCGAAACGTGGACGATAGGAGTTGGGGAAAGTAAAAGAATAGAAGCCTTTGAAATGTGGTTCTATAGGAGAATGGTGAAAATCAGATTAGTGGATAGAACCACTAAAGAGGAATCTATAAAAATTATAGGGGAAAGCCGAACAATATGGAGGACGTTGACTAAGAGAATGGATAGATTAATAGGCCACGTTTTAAGACACTAGGGTCTTGTAATAGTAGTATTAGTGGGAAGTGTGTGGGGTGAGAACAGAAGAAGGAGGTAAGAATGGAATACGCTAAGTAGATTAGGGAAGATTTTGGGTGTGATAGTTATAAATAAATGAACAGGCTTGCACAAGATATGTTAGCATGCAGGGTTGCATTAAACCAGCCTTAGGACTGAATACCACTACAACAACACATTTTTGACAATAACGGTTGACAAAAATTTTCAATATCAAAGTATTGGAAAGGATAAAGACACTGTGAAATAAATGCAGTCAAGGTGATAGTAACATTTTGTCAAAATTCAGAAGAAAATTATGATGGTGATTAATAAGTAATTTTTTGTAAATAGTAAGTATTGTACATACCAAGAACGCTATTACATATTGCTGATTTCTATGAATGTGCCTTACGAGTAAGATGAAAATGTACTTAATAATGAAAATAAAACCTTGAGAGTCTCAACCAACGAAATGACGTTTCTTTTCATCTAAGACGAATCTCTGAAGAACCAAAGCGATCTGAAACAGAGGTGCTGGGCTCTTTCCAACTATCACGTGGCTCAACGTCCGGGTTAACCAGATTTGTCATCCGATTCCCAGACCGCATGTGGTCGTGATTACATTCGCGCAGAAAGTATTGTTCATTGAACCGTAGGTGTGCGGCGCCGAACGTGTTCACTGAATAATGAATTCACGTGTATTCTTTAACTTTGATACATGCTGATGCCGCCAATTTGGTTGGCAGGGTCTTTCATTATTTCATCATAGCTCATACTATTTCTCAGTATTTCGTGGACCTGTCATTACTGTTTGAGGACTTCATTACATACGATTTTGGTGCCGTCCGTTACCATGTAATTTATTTATATTAGCGCGTTAAAGCACTTAATTTGACAGTAATCTATTTGTCAATACGATATCAAACATTTTTTGACAATTTCACTTTTACGACCTCAAAACCACCATACACCATGACTCAGTATCTTAATCGAGTCAGGAAATATACTGATATATTAAATAAGAACATACAAATAGAAAAAGGCAATTTTTACTCTTTCACGCCCACTACCTTCTGAGATCTAACTAAATGTTTATAACATTATAACAAGCGCAATGACTCATAGTATATCAATCAAGTCAAGAAATCTGCTATTAGCTTAAATAAGTATAGAAACTTAAAATTGTCTGAAAAAATGTACAGTTATTTCTCTGGTACGTAAAGACAGGCGAAAATACTCCCGATACCACGAGAGCGTCAAATATAATTCCGCTGCCTTAACAAACTTGTAATGCATTAAATACGCGACGTGAAACTTTAAGTCCTGCATCTGAGCTTCCTAGCTGTTGGTGGCACTCAAAGTCTTTCTGACAAAAGGTTGACCCTCTGAATGTGGGAGAGGGCTCATTCACGAAAAAGGGATCGCTACTTTCGGTGAAAACGGAAGTTCCGTTGAAAATTTGGAATCCCACGGAGAAACGCTAACACAAGTAGTATTTAGGCCCAGCAGGTTGAAATTTTTCCTATGGGCTGCAATTGTTAAACAGCAAGCCAATAGAAGTTATGTGAGGATTACAGGTTATTGGTGGTTTATAATATGTAGATTCCAACCGAGCTTTCGTGGGAAGGGATTTTGAAGAAGAAGAAGAACAGAAGATGGGAGACTTATAGAAGTTGATGCAAAAGTTAAATTGTTAGCCGGAAAATGCTGACCGAGAAATTAAACTGTTAGCCGCCGGAAGGAGATAAGGAAGTGTCCACCAGATTTGCCCAGGCGTCCATCAGATTCAGCCCGGACGGTGATGAACAGAGGTCATCCGCCGATGCAGCAATCATCATCATCATCGACGCAGACCAGCATGCACATACAGAAATTTTGCGGTAATCTTGCATTTTCATTAAATATGAGTTCACATTAGCCAGGCCTATTGCCATTAGAATCTAAATTGCTTCTCAGTTCACCCCACAGAGTACCATAATTTTAAAGTTTCAATGAAAATTTATTGTTTTTAGTAAATTTCCATTTATTATTTGTAGCTACCACAAATGCTCAAGTTTAATTATTTTATATTATTAAATACAGTTAATCTTGTCTTATCTTTTATTTTTAAAACCCCATCCTTAATTGATCCCATTATGTTACAATAATTATTAAATATCATAAATTAAATTCACCCTACTCAATATTTATCATTAAAATCTATCAAAATATTTCCAGCATTGTGGAATGTTGAATGAATATATTTTCAAATTAAATATAATTTCGTTAATATATCACACACACAGCTTTTTTATTCCATTTCCTAATCGACCCGCCCTTTTTGAAAATACCTTTAACATATTCAAGAATACTGTAACGATAAAACACATATTACATGCTGAATTTCACGGTACGGAATCAAAGACAAGATGCTTATGGGAAGTTAAGGTTACAAACATGGGTGCGACTAGAGCTTTTCCCATTTATGGTGAGATTTGGTGGCAGCGGGTGGTGTTTTTCCCCAAAAAAGTCGGTGGAGAGGAGCAAACAGCTTTTCCCAGAGAGGACAGATAAGAATTTTACTGGAAAATATCGAGCACCGCCGCTGATGGAATATGAAATAATAATGTGGGGACAAATTATTAAAAACCCACGAAAAACAGATTTTGGTCATTATGGAGGACGTGGCGATGAAGGACATTAAGGAGGTCAAGATTGATTATTAAGGTCGTGCTTTTTATGATTGAACATTTAACCAGTTTATGATTGGAGGTTAAGATTGAACTTTAAGTGTAGTTGAAGATTGAGCTTTAAGGGGGAGCAATAAGAAATTTGAGACTATCCTAGCCGAGGACATTTGAATAACGATAGGAAGGTGTGATCCAATCCGGAGTTTCAAAGTGCTTTTCATCGCTCACCGCGGAAGTCCAGATGGGTCCAGCAATAGTTCCAGGTAAGCTGAGACGACGCGGTAAATACCAATGTTCGTAACATTTGACCGATTTCCTGGTGCTGTCAATTCCAAGTAGGATTCGCGTTAGTGATTCTGCTTTATGGGAAGGCCCTTTTAGACTATCCTAACTTAGAAATAATGTATTTAGTGGTAAGAAATTTAATTTTAATTTTTTTGGTACCATACCTATTGTTAATCTTTTAAGAAAATGACCACTTATAACTCTAAAGTGAGCAAATTTTAATATATTGTAGGTAGATAAATATAGAATCATTACTTTTTCATTCTTATATTACATTATTTAATTGTACTACTCATTTGAATATTGACACCAATTTCGTTTCTTTTTCGCTTTTTTATATAAGAGGCCTTCACCCTTTCTTCCCCAATACCTAACACTGGGTATGATGTTATATGTTGAATAACAGAACTAAATTGAGCGACTTTGACAACCCCGCACTTGATACGATGCTCAGTTATTTTCACGTAACTCACCACCTTATTTATGTACCTTTCCCATGCCGAATAGGACTCAAACAATTTGAGGAGAAAAAAGTACTACGAAACTGGATTCCTTGTTGGCCTGGTCGAAAGATCGACAAGAAAGTCGACGCCCGAGAGATGTGGCGAGATTCTCTGCGCCGTCAAAAACAGCAACAAGATCTCTCAGCCCGACCGCCTTTGTCCGAGAACTAGAACCTTACATTCTTATCTTCCTTAGTCTTGCTTTCCAGATCACAGCAACCTATGTTCTCTGATTATAAGGTGACAACCTTTTGTTCGACTGTCCGAGTTTCAGCAGTGCTAGATCCTCTACCATTGCGGCCTGCTATAATTTAAAACTCTGCACCTCTCCTGCAGGCATTACTGGAACTCCTGACGTTGACTGATCCTTTTTCATTACACATAATGATGCTTAGTCATTTTTATACCTTATTATAATAAATATAATGAAATGATGTTATGTGGCAGTCGTTAATGACCCCCATGGTCAATAAAACTTTAAACTGAAAAATTCAGAAGAAACACTATCTGTCTCATCAGCCTCTCAAAATATTTATTTACCGCAAATATTGGCTATTTGTGTAGATTTTAATTTTCATCACACACATCGCTCCTGAGAGTGGTAGTAGAGTCATTTTTCTGGAAGGAGCTTGTTTCCGTGTACAAAATGCGATTGAAATTGCTCCATGCGTTTAGGATTTGTATGCGGCATATACGTATATAAGAATACACAGAAACTGTCAAATATATTTATAAGGAGAAGGTACTTAAACAGCCTCTTCGGTCTGAATAGCTTAAAATAATGTGTATAGATACAAATATATAACTACGAAAAATAAAATCTTTGTAACTGAAATATGTAAAACATTTTACAAATTTAATAACTAATTAAAAGGTAGCATTAACTAAATTAAATATATGCTAAATTAAAAAAATATTTTACGCTTAACAGATGTTTAATGTTATCGCTTGACAGGCTACGTGAGAGTTGTACTCTACTCTGTAGAAAGATCTGTGAATCTCGTCCCGTTAAGTATATTTGCGGGATACTTCGTGGAAGAAGTAAATTTAATTCGGAAACATCGTGCAATTTGCGAAACATCTGTTGGGCAGTTTCTGGAACTTTCTTTAGGTTGGATCATTTTTCGGCCGCATAGGGGAGGAAGAGAGAAATGTAAATCTTAGATAGTCAATTAAAAGATGGCCAATAAATTAGTTTATTGATATAAACTCATAGTCAGAATCATTGAAAGGTTAACAAAAATCCGGCAAAATAAAATAAATTATATGTTAATCTTACTAGAATACAGTAGTTCCCTATAGTTACATTATACGTTACTAACACATCAGCCTAAATTCAGTTTGATATTTTATTCTTCGATATGGTTTTGTAATCAATTAATTTCACATAAACGAATTTTCAAAACCAAGCATAATATTTCAAACATAAACACTGCGAGGAGTTTATAAATTTAAATTTTGCATTTATTATTTCTTTCTTTTTAACAATAAAATTAAATTATATATTCAGAAAATCAGCATTCTCAATGAATATGCATCATTATGAAGCTCAGTGGAGTGAAAAAACTGTAATCCTATTTTTTTTATCCAGTGACTTTTCATTAACATTTATATTCGTATGAAAACGTATTTTGCTTTTTACATAGGAAACTAATACCCTGGTACATTTACTTTTGCCGGCAATCTCTTATCCTTTGGCACAGAAGCTGTTACTCTGAAGGAAACGCTTAGAATTACGTAATGGTAATTGCTTCTGTGTGTAATTAGAGAGTGTTGTTATAGTCTCTCAAGGCCCTGAGTGCACGTGAGGAACAAACGGGCCTGGAAATTAGCTTCCACAGTAGAAATAAATAAACTTCTTTTGATTTCTTTTTCTTGGTTACGCCTTTAAGCTTTACTTCAGAACATGTCCTGTGTGGACAGTTTTATTTTTCCAAGGGATCTAGTTTTTGTTATTTTGGGCGTGTGGCTCCAGAAACCTGTCCTTTGTTTTACTTCTTTGTTTTCCAGAGGAGGGGCCAGCGAAGATGCATCGTGTGTATTTTAGAGCTCTGCAGTGCATCTCTTATTGTATCCATTAGCGGTCCAGACGGGCGTGTCATAACAGGTAACGTACAATTACAACTAAAGGTAGGCTGTTATTTTGCTAATATTGAGAACTCTTTAAAATATTACCCTTCTAGAGCAAATCACGCTTTTTCTTCGTTCGGTTAAACTCAGTCATAATTATCCACGCGATTTATAGGCCTATTAATAATAAAGTATCCTACGAATCGTGAACTTAACTTTAAAACAAACCAAAAAATTTTAACTTCACAGAAAATTTATCGTTTTACTGTTAGCATTTCCAAATACGTTGGTTGAAAGTATGGTCTATGCCTTATAAAATTAGGATACTTATTCCTGGAAATATGATAACAAGTAAAGTAATTATATTATCTAACTTAATATTATAAATTAAACTAAAACAGAGGCCAAAAGTCAGAAGTGGGAAAAATTAATTAGAAAACGATTCGTCCACAACTTTAGAGAAGTCCTCAGTTCTTTCTACAAAAAATTATACAATGATACATACATATTAGAATAAATATTAATAAAAATAATAGATTCCCCTACTTGTAATTTGCCAATTTTTTAATAAGACATTAGATAATTTGAACTACAGTAACTTGTATGGCGTGAAAGATGTTTTCGGGGCAAAGAGAAGTTGGGATTGGTAAAAGAATTAACTAAAGATGATGTACTCGTTAATTTTGATGTTACGTCCCCTTTCACCTATATTACAGTCAAACTATGTCTAGAATTGGTGAACAAGAATTGGTCTTCAGTCGTGAATTATACAGTAATAAAGACTAAACAGCTGTACTTAGAAGGCCTTCAGTTGGTTCTTGAAAATGGATATTTTCAATATAAAAATGATTTCAGTTATTGCAGCGGTAATAGTTATGAACTATGTATTTGATAGGGTTCTCAGAAACTCAAATATAAAGCCTGAATTACTTGTTAAATGTGTGGTTGATATTTTTACAATTATGAAAGTTGATGAAATTGAAGTGTTCAAGAAAGCATTAAGTGAAGTTCATGAAAAGTCAGTGTTCACGACTGAAAAAGAGGATCTAGGTAAAATTCTGATCATATATTGATGATGATAAGAAAAAGAAAAAAAACATTTGTAGTGGGTACATTACTGAATTTTAGATGGGAACACTTTTCTATATGAATAAGAATGTGGTTATTAACTTAATTAGTAGCGTGATTGGTTTGACGGACCCAATTAAAGTTTAAAATTAAAAGGATTTTTAATTTAAAATGGATTCCCATGTGGATGAAGTGTATATGTAGTAATAAAACTTGTAAAAGTCTAACTGAAAATGATGCTGATGTGACTCAGCTTTCTGAATCTCCTAATCTTGATGTAAAAACGGAATTTTTGTCATATAAGTATTTTGAAAAGCAAGCAAATCATTGTGAAGGAGATGGAAATTATAAAAATAGCATTAATCCATTAGAAATGGGAAAAATAGAATGTAAGAGTTATCACTTAAGTATTAATTATATTAAAGGGATTACTGATAAATTTAGTAAATTAATATGTGATCATGGTTTTTATGAAAATAAGTCAATATTAAAAACTGTAAATAAAATTGGGAATCATGTGAATGGAATGAAAGGTGTTATTGCTAAAGTTGATATGAAGAATGTTGTGTAAATAAATATAATTTAAAAATGGTGACAATATATGCATTGGTCACTCTGGAATGAATTTATGCAAAAGAATTGTCATGAGGCTAATTTGAAAATAGGTGCAAAATCTAGCACCACATTTTCTAAACATTTGAGTTAATTTAAACATAATGTTGATGGGGACCAATGTATAGTTTTACATAGAGAGAGGAACTTCGTAAAAAGAAGGATGTTAGAAAGTTTATACATACAGAAAGAAATTGATAAATTTGTGAATAGTAAGTGTGAGTTGGAAACATAGGAATTGTATACGCAAATTTAATAAAATAGTTGTTTATATAATTACTGTATTAATTTCCTAATAAATGTTTGTATTTATTAATTTTTGTTTAAATAATGTAAATTGGTAACATAAAGTGTAAACAGTTCTGGTAACGTAAACCAGATGGCTAGGCTGACGTGATAAATACGGAGGTGGAAGCCGTCCCTGGTTAAATGTACTGTATTTCCACGAGTCGTAGAGCAGGTACAGTTCTTTGTAAATTTCTAAAATTTATATATATAAATTATATATATTGTAATGTGTATATATATATATATGTTGAATATGTTTCTTCTGTTTGTTTTTTGCAGATGATTATATCAGTTGATGCTGAAAGCATCTGTTGTTTTAAGTTT
This sequence comes from Eucriotettix oculatus, assembly GCA_034510155.1. NCBI lineage: Eukaryota > Metazoa > Arthropoda > Insecta > Orthoptera > Tetrigidae > Eucriotettix > Eucriotettix oculatus. Next base: position 16,733,689 of record CM067378.1, read on the forward strand.
GACCGTTTTCTATGTTTTTTCAAATAAAAAACCGAGGACTGTATATAAGGTTAATTTTTTTAATAAAAATATTGTATAAAGTACTTATAATTAAAATAATACAAAAAATCTTGTTGTTCCTGCAACGATCGTTCAAATAATAATCAAAGAACATTTCGGAAACTTAAAACACCTTGTGATGAATAAACACATATATTTAAAAAAAGACACAGGATTTATTGGAATAATGTTGAAATTTTAGATGTAGAAAACCATAATTAACTTAGGCTATTGAGCGAAATGCTCTTAATAAAATTAAATCTTGATTCTTTAAATGTAAGAACAGATACGCAAAAATTAAATTGTATACGTGATTCCTTATTTTTCTGATTTGCTTGTGTATGTTACAGATAAAACCCGTTTTTAGTAATAACGGTCTTCTGTATTGAAACTAGTTTTTACTAAATGCCTTTGTTATAGCTAGAATTTACTGTTGCTCAAAAATGAATATCTGTTAAAACTAGTTCAACTAGGCAAAAGCGTTTTGTCGAAATGATTCAGTTAAAACTGTTTCGATCGATGTTAAATTTAATCAGGCTTTAATGTTCTTTTCAGGTCAGTTTTCGACAAGTCCAAAGAAAAATTCTTGCAGAAAGGAGATGTCCCAAAGATAAATTTATCTTTGAGAATTATTGCTAAGGAAGCAGGATATAGCTTCATCGAGGATGTAGTGTCTGTGGGAGTTTCCTCTCGCAGGCATTTCTTCCCCAGATTGACTGCGGGACCGTGGGGAATGTTTCGTACTCTTCTGGTTTTTTCAAAGTTTTCAGATGCCGAGGCACCTTCACCAATTTTAGGAGGTATGTGTACTGGGGTCAAAGACCATCGACATACGATAAGAGTTGTACTGGTAGAGGAACGGAGACTCGTCTCCCGTCAGTCAGAAGGGCGTGAAAATAGTACCCAATGCCCGACCTACTTGAAGAAGGTTTTATAGAGATTTCCCTGCATCTATTTCGGTAGGATCCTTAAACTATAGCCCGGTTACCCTAGCCAACCCCTTGTTATCTTCCACTATCGTTTTCAATTCCCTTCTTATGCTACTCAAGGGCAGTTGACTATTTCAGGATCACACTCATGTAGCCTGTTAACCAAAAAAAACTAAGGAAGCAGCCATAGGACCAGGGCAAGAATTTATTCACTGCATAAGTAAGAAAGGATGTATATCAAAAATGTGTCTGTAAAAAAAATTGCAACCTTTGAAACTCAAAATGCCACGCTAGTTTGTCTTAAAATAACATGTTGATAAACGTACCTCATCCTATTTTTAATTTTATGATTATTTTATATTACGCTGTTTTGATGTTTATTTGTTTGATTATATAAATTACTTTACAATTAATATTGTCGCCATGACATTACTGTTAAATGTTGATGATACATAACAATGTTCCTTTAGTGTAAGATTATTAGTTTAACTAATATTAAGACAGAAAACTGTGGCCAACAATTTTTAATAAGTAATTTAAAAAGCAGTACCCGAATTTTCAACCCCAAACAAGTTCCTCTAATACTTGTTTTAACTAAGGTTTGAAGTTATAACTAGTTTTATTTCAAATTCAAATATATTTAACAGTAAATTTTATTTTTAATTAGGAATTTCTAGTTACAACAGAGTTATTTAGTAAAAACTAGTTATAACTACAGAAAACGCGTTATAACTTTAACATGAATGCTGATATCGTTTAAATATAAATCGTGTAGTTTAAAAAGATTCTGTAACTACATTGTTAGCTTTGCGATCGGTTACAACAACGTAAACTTTTTCATTGTTTCTTCATTTCGGTTCCGGCCGTTGCAAGAGCAACAAGAAGTTTTTATATTATTTTAATTGTACGTTTCAATACCAAATTTATTTAATAATTTTTATTCAACTATGTATGTTTAATTGTATAAATATTGTTCGTTATCAGAAGTGTGAAAAGTTCTCATTTTAATAAACTAAAACAACAAAACACACAAGAAGTTGTAAATGATGGGGAATATTAATTAATGAATTTAATACTTGGGTTTAAATATATACATTTATTAATTGTAAACACAATAATTTTAATATAGGTAGTGCGTGTATATATTATGTTCAAAAATAATTAATTAAAATGGGATTGTATTAAAGATCTCAGGGTATTAATGGTTTGGGTGACCACGTGTAGCAGATCTACTGTTCGTTGACGAACCTGAGTTGTTTTCATAGGCGTCTCGCTGTAATTTCCGTGTTGACAATAGTACGAAGTCGCTCTGTCAAATTGAGGAAACTCCGCCTTTTCCTCTTTCTTCCCTTGTTGTTAAGACCTTTCATCCCTGCTTCCTGGACTGATCAAAGCATGGTCTCCGCTGCCACCTCACCAATCTCCTCTCTCCACCACTCTGCTGCCAATCTTCTTTCGCCACCACCTTGTATCACCATAAAAATCTGTCCACCACTCTCCTTCAATATCCTCTCGCCATCCCCTGCAAAAATCTCCCTAAAATTGTCTCCGCCAGCCTCTTTAAAACCTTGTCCCCACTTATCCGACACCTATCACTAAGGTGGCAGGGATGGATATTCTCCAATCATATCCTTTGTTTCATTTGGGGAACACACGCCACCCGGTCACCAAATTCCCAGGCAGATTAAGACATTCCGAAACGGTGACGAGGTGTCCGAGCTTTATGGTACAAGTGTCAGCCGCAGTCCCTTTGTTATTATTCCGAGCCGCCAAAACGGCGCGTGGAAAAACTCCTTCTTCCTGGAAAGCGACTTACTCATGCCGGAATATTTCTTATTTAAGTTTCCGTAAATAATAGTAAAAAATTGGACGCGGGTTCTACTGCGCTACAAAGTCTTCAGAAAAGATCTACTAAGTTTAATATTTTTGCAATGTGGGCCAACCTATTTTCCTTCCATTTCCGAATTTAATTTTCTAGTCAGTTCAATGAATTAGAGTGTATTTTGGGAAGAAGTGGAATAACAAAGTGTGTTACATTGGGAAGGGATATTTTTACGAAAGTTAAGGAATTCTGCTACTTGGGAAGCGTAATAACCAGGGATGATAGAAGTATAATAGAGATAAAGAGAAGGATAGCACAGGCAATGAAGGATTTCGCGATAAAGAGGTATTTACTTACGGGTAATATAAGTGTGAATATAAGAAAAAAGTTGCTAAAAAATGTTTGTATGGAGCGTGGCGTTATGTGGGTGCGAAATGTGGATGATAGGAGTTGCGGAAAGGAAAAGAATAGAAGCGTTTGAAATGTGGTGCTATAGGAGAATGCTGAAAATCGGATTGGTGGATATAGTAACTAATGAGGAAGTTCTAAACAGAATATGGGAAAAGCGAACAATATGGAGGACATTGACCAAGACAAGGTATAGATTAAAAGGCCAAGTTTTAAGGCATGAGAAACTTGTAAAATTAGCATTAGAGTGAAGTGGCGAGGGGGGGGACAGAAGATGTAATCCAAGGATAGAATACGCTAAGAAATTAGAGAGGTTGTGGGTTTTGCTAGTTATGAGGGAATGAAAAGGCTTGCGCAGGATATTTAAGCATGGCCGGTCTTAGACCAGTCTTAGGACTGAATACCACAACAACTACAAAGATATTATTTCCCATTATTGTGACTCTGTCATTCTTGTAAAACATGTAATAAAAGTACGAATTGTTCTTTTTTACGTACTGTATTTTTGTCATGATTATTATAAATAATAAAAAAAATAAAGAAGCTTCTACAAATGGAAGAAGGCGGAGGACAAAGGCAGGAACTCGGATCATGATCTGCTGATTATGAAATACAGGCTTAAAAAAAAGAAACTCAAGAAAGGATATAAAGCAAAGAGATGGGATTTAGAACAAATGAAACGACAGGGGTCTTTCAGAATTTTAAAGAAAAATTCAGGAGTAGATAAATGGAGAAAGGAGAAAGAAACCATAAAAAATAGAACTGGACAGTCTTGAAGAAAGTAATGACTAGAGCAGAAAACGAAAAATAGGAAGAATACTTCAGAGCAAAAGGAAATCATGAATAACACAAGAAATAGTAAAAATGATCAGGAAATTATAAAACCGCAAGGGATGAAAATGGTAGATAGCAGTATAGACGTTTGCAGAATGAGATAAATGGAAAGTGCAAAAAGGTACAAGAGGCTTGGCTCGAAGAGCGGTTGAAGATTGCATGCTGTAAAGAAAAATAGGCGCAGCTTATGGAAAATCAAAGAATCATTCCGAGACAGGCAAAATATTGGCTAGAATATTAGGAGAGCAGATTGAATCCAATTCTAGATAAAGGAGAAAAGGCGGAAAGATGGAAAGAAGATAAGTGCTGTATCACGGTAGAAATCTCGATCAGCCAATAATAGAAGAAATATAGAAGTTGGATGATGAAGTGTAGGAGGACAAAATTTTAAGCTTTGAGCTTGACAGAGGTGGAATATGAGCAATTATAAAATGGATATCATTCCAGTCAAGTTTACGAAGAATAAAAAATCATGTCTGTTTTTAACCTCCTCGGAGGCACTAAGCAGTAATTAGAATTGAAGGGCAAGGAAAGAAAGCAGAAATCAAGAAAGGAGTAAGACAATGAGGCAGACTATCGCCGATGCCCATTGAGACAATTGGCCAGCTGTCTTTACACCTGGTTGTGGAATTAAGTGCCGAATAACTGCATTCCTTCAGAAAACCTCACTTGAGTCATCGGAAGGACTTAGGACAAGTACAGATAGCCTGATACATCTGGTACAGGTTTGTTAAGACTTCTCATTTTGGCAATTGGTGGATAAAGCGTCGGTTTAATTAAATAAAAACTTGCTATGTATTTCAACAATTTTTATTAGATTTTAAACTTTTTTCGTTTAGGACCATACATTATTTTATAGTTATTGGTAGAAGAATATTTTATTAATGAACCTTTATCTAAATCTACGCGTATTTTTTAAACTAGGAAATTACCCTTTGATGATACATTTAACCATTTTTTACATTTTAGTGCTGAAATTCTTCTTTAAAAATATTGTGCTGTCTTAATCATTTGAAATAAAAGTTAATCTTGGTATACAAATAAATTATTAAGTTCAAAATATATTGTTTGTTAAATTTATGAATTGTCGAGCTTTATTTTAATAATTTATTTTTGATATTAAAGGTGTTGATTGTATTTTCAAGTTCCCAGTTCGCATTTTATTTTTTTATGTTTAAGTTTCATTTATTTTATATGTAGCTGGATGAACGGCATTACAATCTGTATGCAGACAATTATGTATTTGTTTTAGAGCCATAGTTTTAGTACAAAACTTGGTTATTCTTTCGAATATTTCTATTGAACATATATTTATTATACGTCCATTTATTTTGAATTGTCTTTTGAATATTTACCTACTTCTTTACAAATTTCGTTTTATTAAGTGTTTCTTTTGAGTATACATTAAGTTACTTTAGATGCATTGAACAGGTTGGTGATAATGTGGAGATACAGTTAAACAGGTTTATCAACAAAATTCTGTACTTTTAAATTACACTTTTTGTAAAAAAATATAACAATGTAGTAGACCTACATTATTTATGAACATATCTCGTATTTTAAAATACGAATCCGGAAGATGGTCCTTTATTTTGTCTATCCAGACCAATTTTATATTAAAATCATTGTTACTATACTTTAAACGTGTAAAAGCGTGTAGTCCGCGAATTATTAAGTACTTTCGGCTGCAGATATAGGGCAAGTGCGGTTTTTAAATACGACATCGTTTAATTGTCTCTATTTTGGCATAAATACATTTCTTATCGAACAAAGTTGTTTAACAAAAAATTACAGATGGGGAGTCTGCGATGTTGGTTGGAGAATGTCGAGGAATAATAGAAGAATAAGATGAACAAAAATATTGTTTGAGCAATCAAGAACCACAAAAATTATCTTCTGAATACCAGTGTAATACAGTAGGTCCCCTCCCCAATTTAAATTTAGAATGTTTATATTTTCTACTATAATAATTTAGTAAGAATATTCAGAGAGTGGCAAGAAAGAGGCGGAAATCCCAGGATTAAGAAGGCGCCAAGATGTCGCATGAAAATCTTGCCTGCCTGTAGTTAAGATGGACAACAAACCCTTAAAAATTCCCAAGGACACCCTTTCCCATCGGAAGTGCGAAATCTCTCGTTTGGCGGAAGATGAAGAAAGATTGGTGGATACACGCCACGTGGGGAAGGGGAAATAAAAGTGTGACTGAGAGCTGAGAATGTGAAAAACAAGTTTTTATTTGATAGAGAGTTTAAAGCACGAGGAAGCAGAGAATACGAACAGTGTTGCTTTTTGGGTTGAAAGGAACAGCGAGCAAGGAATGCGACCAGTTCGGACTTACTGAAAAGCTTAAAGGAGGAGGAAGTAGCATATAAAATAGGAAAAAGGACAAGTAGTCAGTTGAAAGGAATTGTAAATAAGTGCGAGAATGTTCCTCAATCGCTAGGAAGTAGGAGGTCTATAGCCTTTTTTCGTCAACTGAGGGCAAATCCACAAACCGACCTGGAAGACAAGGAAAGTCTGATAGCGGAGGAAGAAAAATCTACTTCGCAGAAGTTCCGGAATCGCCTATAAGATCAAACAGGCTCGACATGAAATTACGTAAAAATCTCTGCTATACAAAGTTACAGCAGTAATTAACTTTAAGAACCCCCTTGAAATGTAAACAATAATTCTCCTTAAGATAATTCTGTGTGTCATGATGAGGATTTCTACAATCTATTACAAAATTCCACTTCGAAAATTACGAATACTATATTTATGCAACCAATAAATAAAGCTGAAATAATTTCAGTAATAAGAAATTTGAAGAGTTCATCAGCAGTAAATATATATGGTATAACTAGTAAAATGGTAAAATAATGTGCTGCTTCTATCGCTTTACCACTTGAAGTAATATTTAATAAATGCCTTTCCGATGGAATTTTTCCGATTATTTGTAAATCGCCGAAGTAATTTCGCTGTTTAAAAAAGAATCGCCGTCCGAAATATCTTATTACGGGCCCATTTCTCTCATTCCTATTTTTCATAAAATAATACATATTAATTAATTTTTTTCTTGAATAAATATAAGATTTTATCAACAGCACAGCATGGCTTCCTTAAAGGAACGTCCTCAGATAGCACGATATACGACTTCATTGGGTAAGGGCTGAAGGTTGCTGGCATATTTGCTGATCTCTCTAAGGCTTTCGACACGGTAGATCACCAAAAATTAAAAAAATGGAATATTATGGAATACGGGGAAATGCGTCACTTCTACTAAGATCGTATCTTATAAAAACCGTAAACAAGATGTAGTTGAAACTAAAGACGGCCTACTTCACTTATCCAATTGGGAATTAATAACATGTGGAATTCCTCAAGGACCAATTCTTGGGCATTTACTCTTTATTATACACATAAATGATCTTCCATGTTACGTACATCCTCTAAAATCAATTCTCTACGGGGATGACACAAATGTAGTTATTGCAAATAAAAACTTCGATAATTTGATTAAGAAAGTAGATAACGCTCTGGATGGTCTAAATATTTGGTTTAACGTGAATAAATTATCCCTCAAACTAGATAAGACTCAGTTAGTTCAGTCTAGCGCTGATGCTTGTAATAGACCCGTAGACAAATTTTCAGCCAATTCTTCAGCTTTTCCTGGGCCTTCAAATTTATGACAAATTAAGGAAGGAATGACCATATAGATCTGCTTGCTGGGAAACTAAGTTCAGCTTGTTATTATCTCATAACACTAATGCAACACGTTGACAAAAAGTACGTAAAAATGGTTTATTTCACATATTTTCCTTCAATTATATGCTATGACATCTCTAATTGGGAAAACTGCTCCAGTAGCAATGAAATATTTAAGTTACAAAAGCGTGCCTTTAGAATACTTTCTAGTACTAATTCTAGATAGAGTTGCAAACCTTTCTTTAAAAGTTTGGAAATACATACTTTACCAAGCGTATATATTCATCAAATCTTAAAGTTTGTAAAGCGGAACATCAATTTGTTACAAACGAATGGCGAATTTCATGAATACGCGACCAGAAATCGTTCAGCTCTAAGGTCATGTGGACAATCATCGCCTTGTATTCACAATACCGGTATAATTTTATACAACAGCCTTCCTCCAGAGGTTGAAAACAATAACTACAAAAGTGTCGCGTTTCACTCTGTACATGATTTTCTTAATCGTTCCTCTAATATTTAAAATCTAGGTTCCTGCAAAAATTTTGATTGTGTTGCCTGGTAAAATAACACACCACATATCTTTAAACTTTCTGTACAGTTTTTTCTGCTCTTTTGTTTGTTTGTTTCATGTATTGCTACTACGGAAGGACAGTTTCCTGGTCTCGCAGCTCCAAGTAGTCAAAACTCCATTGCGTGTGTTTGTATTTCTCAGTGTGTGCTTGTGATCTCTTGTGTGCGTGTAGTGTTTTTAATGACTTTAGACTATATACTTTTTACTTTATTAATTTATTTTACGATTATTTTTAAGTAATTATTTACCTTATTTTGTTATTAAAATTATTTGTTATGTGTAATGTGTGGCGTGTCCTATTAATGGAAACAACAATAATTCTAAATATTAATAAACATGTAATTGAAAATCGTGGGAGGACCCAATAAGAAATTGTTTTGATACATAAATAAAATTATTATATCCTTTAACACGTAAATAAATTAAAAACTAATTTACTTAAGATTTTCTATAACAAAAATTGAAAGGAAAATTATTATGAAGTAGATGTTCTGATTAATTTTCAAGTAAGTAAAATGATTATTGGAGCACGCTTTTAAAAATAATTACAATTATAAGATCAGGCCACTTTATGCGACATTTTTCCTACTAATTCAGTATAATTTATGGAATCCTGAGAAGTACAAATAAATGTGACACGCGCTGCAGGGTTGCAAAATTCCTCTGTAAACTTTTCTGGCGTCCGACCTGAACTGGGAAGGTATTCCTTCATCAATATTATTAACTTAGTGGGTTATCTTTTGTACAGTATTTCAGTTCTTTGATTTACAGCTGTTGATGTCTATTTTCTTCTAAGCTTATTGTTGCTTTGTTACAGGGTCATGTGCAGCGTCCCAATCAAAACATTCACACGTAACTGCTTGATTCAAATTCGAGGTAATTCTGACTTTAAAATTGCTGTGAACTATCATTCGGATTGAGCGTTTCGTAAAAATAAATTATAAGCCCTTCGGAGCCCCGTCCTAAGAACAAAACTGCGTTTTTACTGTCCGGAGATGTGAGATTGAGCAAGCTTGATAAATAACGCCTGAGAAGCAAACACGTGTAAGAATAAATAACAGGGCTGCGTTTACGCCTTGTGCTGGCGATAATGTATCCAACGCCACTTTACCAGTTCTCAAACGGATTTATTGTCGACCTTCCCCCGCCTTTCCCCAAAGCTTCTCTCCTTCTTCCTTCTCCTCGTGTCCGAAGCAGAAGATGATTAAGCGACGCCCAGATAACGTGCAGTGACCCTGTAACAGTTTCAGAGGCCGAGGACAAACATAGACGAAGCCTTTTAACATTCGTCTCTCGACAGCCCATCTCGATAGCGAGAGGCGCCACCACAAAAAACTGACCGGGGACGATATGAATATTTGTCTTTATACTCCAGCATTCTTCTTCAAACTGGTGGCGTCATCTCACCCGGTGACATCTACTTCTTGGCTTCGCACTAAAATACATACATAAAAAATTAACGTTTACAAATTACGTATAAAATATATCCTCCCTCTTGTACTCAACTATTTACTCGCGTCAAGTTATTTATTTTCCAGACAGTTAACAAGATATATGGCAAGAAGGTCTTACACGACATGCAAAATGGAAAGCAAGTTTTAGGTAGAGCATAAAGAACCCAGCCAGCAGACCCGACGACATTTCACTGTTGTAAACTGCAATTTATTAACCTTCCATTTGTCCTCCATCGAGGAAATTAGTCAGGAAAACTATATAAAAACGCTACATAATATTTATTGGGGCACGTTGCGTCTAAAAAAACAATTATAATTTTCCTTTAAAATTAATGTGTTCTAAATATATTAGAATTACATATAAATAAAGTGTAGGATTTTGTCTATATAAATAAACAATCATAAAATAATTACATCAAGTGCATGTTCATAAAATATATATAAAAAAATTGCAGCATGTTGTAATGTCTCCAGCAAGAGGGATAAATTAAACAACACTATCAATACCTTCCTTCCGTTTTGTAATGAATGTATGTGGCAATCGCCACATTATTTCGTCACTGGGTGAAGGATTCCCAACACTCAGTACAAGTCAACACCAAGGCGCCAGAGAGGCGAGACATCGGGTTTCAGAACGTGACAGAACGACCGACCATTTGGCGACTTAAAATTCTGATACCTGAGTCCAGTTCTTTGACCCCGGGAATTTTAGAAGGACAGAAATTAGGGAGACAAACCGCGGGCCAAACTGAATTTCGATTGGAGGCTGAGGGTTAGGTGATACGCCATGCATCTCATGGTGGAGTGAATGAAGGAGATGACCTGCGAGGATGGATGAGAGAAATTTGGTCAGTCGGGCATGGAGGTGCGTGGTGTTTTGTGCACGGAACGTCAGTCGTGGAGGATAAATTTGGTCAGTCCGGCGTGAAAAGTTGAGGAAGGAATATTTTAGGAGTGTGCGTGGAGTTTGATCCACGGCACTGCAGTTAATCATGCAGAATTGATCAAGTATGTCAGGAGAGTGCGTTATAGGGGAGCCACGACACTAAGTCAGTCAATAACGAGCTTTGAAGAAATCATGCGGAGAGAAATCGAGGAATCTTGCTGGAGTAATAGAAGGAAGGCGAACTGTATGCAGGTGGAGTCCTGTCCAAGTAATTTTCCGGAGCCCAGGAACGAGCTCCAGAGGCGACCAGAATTCGTGGAAGACGGGCCTCAAATACCGACGTGGGCAAAGTATGAAGCTGCTTATGACCCTCAATAAATCACAGGTGTGTTACTGCCATTATCGAAAAGTGCGTGATGACGATTTTGTTGCTGCACGAAAGTCCATAAAAATGACACCTTTGTAGATAGAGTTTTACAAAATGCAATTAAGATAGCAGTGGTAAATTTTTAAATTGGACTCTAAGTCATGTAATTATTGTTGTTTTATTTTGTTTTCTGTGAATAAATTTAATTGTTTTCAACCAATCAGATCATTTATTTTGATTTAAATTAAAATCAACCCCTCCCCTGTCTTTTATAGTTTGTTAGGACGACAAATCGTTTTCTTGCAATTACAATGTACTTAGACATTGCACATAACCACATCTCTTGATCAATAATTATTTATTTTGGGAAATGTAGCATTGGTGGAATGAAGGTTCCCTGGCAAGTACTACTGATGCTACTCTAGAGATTTCCCGTTTATTCTCAGAAAACCACATTTCAGCATTTTTATAACGCCCTGAGGAATAAACAGAATATTTTCACCTTCTCAAACCAAAAACCAGAATCTCTGAATGTAATTAAACTAATTCGTAAACTTCAAGCGAGCACGGCAACGTTAAAAGTAATTTTGAGACTAATAAAACTAATTTTATTCGTCAAGTGTTTCCCAAATTAAGGTCATTAAAGTACCAAACATCTTCTACACACCTATCTTCCTACATAAATTTGTTACTTGAATTATTTAATGTGCCTCGTATTAATGAGACCCTAAAATATGTGCAAGGCATTTTCAGGAAGTAAGCATAACAACAGTGTTCTTTTTACCATAGTACGTAAACTCACGTTGTAGTGCCCAGTTGTGTGAAAGATATCGGTAAGAAATCCCGCCAAATGCGAACCACGTGTTGTGATTCGGTTCATTTAATCGGAAGGTGATTATTTTGAGAGATCTATTGTGATTAGAGAGGAAATGTGCGTGGCTCATTACACGCCTCAGTCAAAAAGACAGTCGTCAAAGTGGTTCATTATTAATAAATATAAATTTGTAAAAATTAGTTTTGATTTAATTTACGGACCACATTGCGCAGTTCAATATTGCCGATTTCAGCGTATTACTCCTGGTTTTATGCAAGCCACGGGCTTACATGTTTATATTTTACTAACCATAATAACTTCCTCGTTTGTGTTAAGCGTTTATCCCGTACGCCCAGAACTTTCCCGAATCCCATCAGCAATAACCTTCTTTTCTACACTTGTCCTAAAAATAATATAACAATGTAGTACACTTTATGACAATGCCTCGTAGTTTGAAATATATGAAATGATAAAACTAGATTTCGTGATGACGCAAAAGGTGTTAGTTCATGAAGATATCGTAGACGTTTGTGAATTCAACACCTGTAATTTATATTTGGAAGAACTTTTATGCTTTCGCAACATCCGAATTGCTAGTAAGTGAATGCAACGACATAGATTGCATTCTAATTTGTTTTGAGAGATTATACTTTCTTAAGTAAGCTTGTATCAAATCTTATATAGTTTAAAATATTTCATATTTTGAAACGTAGGCGTGAATATTTTACTCTGTGAATTTATTTAGGATATATATTTAGTGTTGAGCTGTGGATGCAGAAGCCACACGTGCGCCCGCCTAACGGTGCACCAAGCCAATCATGGCTACAGCGCCACTGAAAGGAGCCTTTACAATATTTTATTACAGTGTCTGTAGTCTCGGAGTAATGGCTTCTCGCTTCACCGTTAAAGTCTCGAGCCTCCAGTCCGCCCGAGGTTTTTTTTTTCGTTCTGTACCCCTTCTCTCATCTCATCATTACTGAGCCATTGTAACTGGAGCCTGATTCACTCCCATTACGTATTAAGTGTAGTATTATTATATTCGTTACTGCACCACTAGCCGTGCCATTGTTCACGACTCAGCGACCACGAACAAGACGAGACGATAATTTTTAGATTTCGTGTCCCTGAGCATCTTTCTGAACATGATCCTAAGTCCATGTAGACCGATATGAATATTTAAGTACAGAACCTTGGGGCCACGTGGCAGGTTATCCCTTTACACGAGAATCTATTTCGAACGTAAGTAAATTTACAGCACGTATGTCTATATTATTGTGTTTATTCTTTATAAAATCAGCTTCACTATATATATATGTTTTATTAATATTTAAAGGGCTTATAAAGTTGAATTACTTTTCATCTTAAAGTCTTGAATAAATTTGTCCTTCACATGATCTGAATTTTACCAGGGGTAAATAATTAGTTTCAAGCATCAGGAAGCAATTCATTTTATCATAACGTCTGTTTCAATTTCTTTAGCTTATCGCGTTTTTTCCGTAACGAAAATATTGGTACATTAGTATGTCTTTGAGTATAATTCAATCAAACAACTGTCAATTGAGTTGTTGCAACACAACCACGTCATTCATTCATAAAAGCTTACAAATCAAGCATTATCGTTAGCTAAAAATTTAATATGAAGGAAAGCTCTTTGATATATAGCGTGCTTGTATTTTAGAAACTAAAATTGAGGTCTGTTTGGTTGAATTATACTGAATATTCTGCAGTCTTTTAATATCCAAATTATTTAATTTCTATGTATGTTTTCATAGAACAGAGCGTTGGAATGGATTACTCATTCTAATATATAAAATAATGAAATATGGCCAAAGAAAGTCAAAAGAGATTTTATTGTTCCATTAAAATTTTCAACTTCTAATAATAATTCAATGCAAAATAAAAAGTTTCTTCTCTTATTTTGGGAACTCCTTTTAACCTACAATTTAGTTTATTCTCAACAACTTCCATGACCTAAAATATATATAATGACTGGGTACCCTGTAATTTGACATTGATCTCTTGGTCAACATGAAATTTAACAGACATCGAGAGTATTTGTTTCTAAACACTCAGCCCTTAATGGAAAAATTCTTCTGATACACTAAGGGATTCAATTATAAACGCGTTAAAAATACTCCCTGGAAGTATAAAAAAGTATCCTGGTACCTTGATGGTGTCACAAATATTCCCGGTTCTCCTTAGTAAAGTGATTGTTGCTTCTCATTTCAATATTTAACTGTCTAAATTTGACCAAGGCAATCAAATAATCCGATCATGTCTACCATTTCCGTAAAATGCCACCAATATCTTTAAGAAGAAGACGAAATTCAGCCACGTTAATCAATTAATTTAAATCTTTTGGGTAATGTGTTCCATGGTGGTGATAAAGAAACTGGAACCTCCGCTTTAATGACGTAGGAATGGAATTCAAAATGCGGTTGCAAAAGGGAGACAAAGACAGCCAAGGGCAGATTTGGGCTATAGTTTAAGAAATTGAAGTAGTGACTTGTCTTCATTGACAACCGTTTTCTTCTGAATATATTAAACTGAATTTAAGAAAAGAACTTACATGATCCTTCAGAGTGCAATAGAAGAATCTAACAGACTCATTCTCAGCATATATGGACGATGATAAATTATACCATTAGAGCTGGCGAGAGATTCCTGAGATCACGAGAAACGGACCAGATCGTGTTGTATCTGTATAATAAAAAAGAATACATGCGTATTTGTTTGCACAGTATTTACACAGATTTAATGAAAAAGATTGGGAGGGGAGATGGCTGATAAATTCCAAGCTAAAGCGTAAAAGTAATTATACTTAAACGAATATTCGAGAATTCGTCATGAGCTTTCGATCTTTGGTCAGCTAATGGATTACTAAATTGAAATATATTCGTACTCACACCAAGTAACCGCCATACATCCATTATACTTCATAGCACAAACTTGGTGTTCAAGCACCGCGTTGTATTGGCATCGTATAGAAATAAATCACTTATACTGATTAAAGCTTGAAGTAAATTTTTTTTTCGTGTTTCATCTTTTGTACCTCTTTTCTCAGGAAATGGAATAGCTGAAAATATTTGTAAGGGAACAGAGATTTATTTATGGTAACTAAATAGTTGTAGTGCCGAACTCCGGCAGCAATGCTGCTTCACAATCCGAGGATTCCGGGTTCGAATCCTTGCGAGGGCATTGGATGTTTGTGTCTTCAACACTGAATAATTACTGTCCTTCCTAAATTCCTGATTCTACAGCAGTGAAATTTTCCTTCTGACGTGCTACCACATCAATGTCTACTTTCTCTTTCTGCGGATCATCTCTAGCTTTCGATTAGCTAATATCCACCAGATCTTGAACTCTTGATGATAATGGCAAAGGAATCCAAGCTCCCAAAAATCTAAATATTGTCGCTAGCAGCTACGGCGTGTCACTGGTTTCACAACCATGCGAACTCACTAGATTCTTGGCACAAAATTTCCGTTATACAATGTATAAGGCGAGGCAGGTGTTTATGTCTCTCTAGTATTCATAACTGACTTTAATTCTCTAAAAGGAAATCCACTGTTGAGTGTTTATTGAATTGCAGCCTAAGCTCCGCATACTAACCTAGGAAGAACAGACACGTAAATAATAATATCCCATAAATTTCTCATGGAATAAAAAACAAAAATAAATGAAAATAACTAGAAATTTCTCCTTCTTCACACTACAACGCCTTAAAAAAATAATAGGAGTAGCAAATCTCTTCTGACACATTATTGGCACAAACGAGTATATTCCACAGGAATACGCGAGATTTTACATTTCTGAATGAAGATGTGTTGTCTCATATTAAAATCTTTGAAGGTAAGAAATAAATTGTCATAGGACAAAGTCGTTGATAGTTTTAAAATCTGGAGTTGGCATCTTTGCCTACCGAGGTGTAGAGATAGACAGAAAAAGTTGAGGGAAGTTAATGATGGAAGGGACGTGATGGATGAGTTATGTAGTAGAGTATATAGTATATAGTGATGCGGAGGAGTTATGTAGAGGGCAGCTAACTATAGACGAGACGTGAGACAGTACTGATTGGGGGAGCGATACAGCTTATAGATGTTATAGATCAGGAAAAGTCTGTTTCCTCACAGAAAATTCATAATGCACATGATAGTAACTTCAAAGGAGACCGCCGTTTATGCCACCATCAGTAACTTATCGTCTCCAATTCAGTGAACGAGAATCATTCCCAAAGCTCCTGAGTGCCGTTGGTAAAGTACCACGTTAATTTATATCAATTAAAGCCGTCAGTTATAACGCCGCAATGATCTTTGCCAACAATTCTTGTTTATAAATATTATTACCAAGGTATTTGACATTATTCCCTTATAATTTGCGTTTCAATGTTTTAACTAGTAAATTTGATATATATTCATTTGTTTTCGTACTTGTTCATTAACTTACAAAATTTTAACAAATTATCCCCGAATTTATAATTAATTACTATACTTATTTGTTTCGTTGTACAATCACTTTACAATTGTAAGTCTTTGTACACCTTGTCGTATTGCGATTGTATAGAAATAAATAATTGTGGTGGTATTAATATATATATATATATATATATATATATATATTAGCTGCTTAGAAGATTACATAATGATGGAAGCATCGTGACTGATGAGTGCATAGTGATGTGAAGGACGTTATACGGGAGTTATGTAGAGGTCAGATAACTATAGACGAGACGTGATACAATACTGATACGGTAGGCGATACAGTTATATATCAGATCAGGAAAGAGTCTCTTTCCTCACAGAGAAGTTGAGAATCCGCACGACACTAACTTAAAAGTGTCATTATCAGAAACTTATCGTCTCTGATTCAGTGAGCGACAATCACAGTGAAAACAATATATATATATATATATATATATATATGTGTGTGTGTGTGTGTGTGTTTTATTATTAAATTCAGACATGTGTAAACCGTGGCTAAATAAGTTCCTTAGTGCAGCCTCGGACCTCTATTTATATAAAAAAGGTGTTTATAACATTTTATAATATGAGGAATGTTTAAAAAATTGGCTGTAACAATATTTGATTGTGAAGATAAAAACCTGAACAAGGTCCGCCGAAACGTTGTTTGATTAAAAATAAAAAACTGCCTGAAAGAAACCGGTCGAAAATTATTTCATTTTAGTATTTTTATGTTCGTTTATTTCCTTTTCTCTCTATTTACTCAGTAATTAGAATACCTGAAAATACTAGTAACAGAAAATTTATTTAATGTAACTAATAGTATTGGAAGAAGGTAATAGGAAAACATTCGTAAATTTGGGACAAACATTAAAAGACAGGACTGAGAACAAGGAAGTGTTAGTATTAAGGGTATAGAGTTCTGTTTGACTTTAGAATTTATACAAGTATGTAAATTTATTGTTTTTATCAGAAAATATTTCCGCCATGTTGAATTTTTATTTTTGTTAACAGAATGACGTGGGAGTTGTCACTTCTAAATGTAGAGTGAGATTTTCTTCATTTCAAAAGAACTTACAGAAGACTGATGTACGTAATTATGGTATAGAATAATCGAAACTAAAGACGAGTAGAGTAGTTACGGTAGATGGGGCAGGTTGACAATAAAGAAATACAACATTGGCATTTAAAAATCACGGATTTCGATACGTGAATAAATTGACGCCCCACCCCACGGGACAGCTGAATATTTGGATCGTAGCGAGGGTCATTAATTCGGAGGCGGACTCTATCTGCGGAGGAACCTGAATTCCCGGAGCACGCTGTAGTCCGTCACGTCCCTCGGGCCCACCTGGAGATGGTAGATTAGTTATTAAGATGGGCGTTGCACGGTAGCCCGGACTACAACAAGAACACCGGGAGCCGGGTCACGTGGCTCCACGCAGCGATTTATAGCCCACCAAATTAAAGTCCCTCGTCATACTGAACTCGGGTTTTGCGCCGTTCTATCATTACGGCCATCTTTATCGTTTCCTCTCACCATCCTGCTCGCACACCCTGCGGACATCTTTTTTTCTGCGGCCCCCGTCCATGGGAGCGGTGTCCCTATCCCTGGGCTACGCTGGTGGATCCGGTGTAATGGCTCCGCTTCGGTTATCCACGACTTAATGACCGACTGTTGTGTTGGAGACTGGAATACACAATTTTGTAAACATCTACACGCTACGATTTTTTTTTTCTTTTTTTACCTCAACTTTGGATACACATACTCTCACGGAAGACTGTGCTATTATACACTGTAAACTATTTCATGCTTATGAAATAACGCTCCAAAATCAGTAAGCTTCGACTTACAATGCATATGACAACCACTGGCAACTCGGTTTCACAATAATTAACCTTCAATTTCAGTTTGGTTTTAGGAAGATTGTGGGGACAAGAGAACTATTATTGGCAATGCGACTAATTTTAGACGGCAGGATAGGAAAAAACCGGCCTGCGTCCATGGAATTTGTATATTTAGGAAAAGTGTTTGATTTAGATTTATTGTTGTTTCCATTAGTCCTCGATTGAGGAAATAGGATACGTCATACATTACAAATGAACAAAATAAGATACATAGCTAAAGACAAATAATCTTAAAATAAATTAATAAAAGAAAATGTATATAGACAAAAGTCAATATAAACACAAAACGGACACACGATGTCACACACAAACAAGCACACACTGAGAAACACGCACTGGAGTATTAACTACTTGGACCAGGAAACTGTACTTCCGTCGTAGCTCCAGGCAATACATGAAACAAACAAACAAAAGAGCAGAAAAAACTGAGTAGAAATTTTAAAGATATGTGATGTGCTATTTTACAAGGCAGCTCATTCAACACTTTTTGCAGGAACCTTGATTTTAAATACTGGAAGGACGATTAAGAAAATCCTGTACCGAGTAAAACGCGCCATTTAAAAGAATAGTTTTACTCTGCTTCACGAAACTTTTGTAGGTACTATTTTTAACCTCTGGCGGAAGGCTGTTGTATAAAATTATCCCGGTATTGTGAATACTTTTCTGGTGTAGAGCAAGGCGATGCTTGTCCGATCTTAGAGCTGAACTGGAACACAATATTAAGGATTTTTAAGAGCACTGGAATGAAATATCGAGAAAGGAGGCTTATATTTAACCTCTACCGAAGACAGGAAGCAGTAATTAGAATAGAAGATCAAGAAAAGAAAGCACTAATCAAGAAAGGAATAAGACAAGGATGCAGTCTGTCACACAGGATATTTAACTTATATATACATCACAGGCTATGAAGAAAGTTAAAACTGAACATGGAAAAGGAATCATACTTCAAATAGACGATTTTCCGATGATATTGTAGCATTAGCGGTGCCAGAAGAAGACTTGGACACCATAATAAACGGCATGGACGTGGTCCTGGACAAGAGCTCAATATGAGGATTAATAGATTCAAAACAAAGGTAATTGAGTGCAATTTGGAAAACAGTGAAATATTAAAGGGTGTTAGATTGGGAAGGGATATTTTGCCGGGAGTTAAGGAATTCTGCTACTTGGGAATTGTAATAACTATGGATGGTAGAAGAATAGTAGACATAAAGAGTAGGATAGCTCAGGCAAGGAAGGCTTTTGCGAAAAAGAGGAATTTACTTACGGGTAATATTGGTAAATCGTTGCTAACAATGTTCGTATGGAGCGTGGCGTTATATGGGTGCGAAACGTGGACGATAGGAGTTGCGGAAAGGAAAAGAATTGAAGCATTCGAAATTCGGTACTACAGGCGAATGCTGATAATCAGATGGGTGGATAGAATCACTAACTTCATAGAATAAGGAAAACATTGGCCAAGAGAAGGAAAATATTAATAGGCCACATTTTAAGGCATGAGGGTCTTTAAAATTAGTATTAGAAGGAAATGTGTGAGGCCAAGGTTGGAATAAGTTAAGCAGGATAGGGAGTATGTAGAATGTGCTAGTTATGCGGAAATGAAAAGATGGATTAGCATGGAGGGTTGCACCTGTCCCGTCTTAGGAACTGAATAACGCAACAACCTTCGATCTCTAAATAAATTGAGGTATAGGAAATTTGATAACGTAGCTCATGCACTCGTATAAGCTTCCATTTTCTGAACTCTACTTTTTATATTAAATATCAATGACACGCCTACAATTATAAAGGGACGTTTGGTATCATTTGATGACGACTCTACTGTAATAAGAATGTCGAGACATAAACTAGTTAAAAACAAAATAGACTTTTTGCTGTAAAGAATTATTAGAATGCAAACTGTCTTTAAGTAATTGTGTCAAGAACTAACAAACTATGCTTTGGCTTTGCAGCCATTTCCTGAAACAGGCAACTCCCCTTTAATAGCATAGGAAGGGAATTGAAAAGGGGGGATGCGGAAGGTAGAGCAAGGTAGTCAAGGGTTAACTAGGCCCCCTGCTATGGTTTAAGGGATCCAACCCGGTGTTTCACCTAAAGAGAGTGCAGGGAAAACTCTAGAAAAGCACGCATCAGGTAAGGTCGTGCATTGTGTGACTAATCGATCAGTCGGCCAACTGCCTCCTGAAACTTGGTGGAGACACGGAGAAGGGAATGCTGCGTCCCCACAGCAGACTCGTCTCCCGTCATTCGGAAGGGCGTGAGAATAGTACCCAATGCCCGACCTACCTGATGCAGGTTTTCTAGGGTTTTCCCTGCATCTCTTTAGGTGAAACACCGGGTAGGATCCTTAAACCATAGCCCGGTGGCCCTAGTTAACCCTTGGCTACCTTGCTCTACCTTCCGCATCCCCCCTTTTCAATTCCCTTCCTATGCTATTAAAGGGGAGTTGCCTGTTTCAGGATCACCCTCATGTAGAAAACCTGCATCAAGTAGGTCGGGCATTGTGTACTATTCTCACGCTCTTCCGAATGACGGGAGACGAGTCTGCTGTGGGGTTGCAGCATTCTCTTCTCCGTGTCTCCACCAATTTCAGGAGGCAGATATTTCGATTCATGTTTTATTGGTCAATCCAAACGCTCACAAACTGTGAGTAATATTGAGCATCATGATTAATTTTACCTAAGTCATTAACTTTTAGGGATTCCTCGAATTCCCTCTGATTTTTTTAAGATTCTCACATGCGGATGCATCTTCATCTATGAGAAAGGATTCGAGGACCTTTGGGCAATGGATGAGTCGGCCAACTTCCTCCTAAAACTGTGAAGACGCGGAGAACGGAATGCTACGACCCCACAAAAACTCACTTCCCGTCATTCGGAAAGGCGTAAGAATATTACCCAAAAGCCCGACCTGCCTGATGTAGGTTTCCTAGAGCTTTACCTGCTTCTCTTTTTAGTGAAACACCGGGTAGGATCCTTAAACTATCGCCTTAGTCAACCCATGGCTACCTTGCTCTGCCATCCACATTCCCCCTTATTATTAAAGCGTAGTTGCCTGTTTCCGGCCCACTCTCATGTAGCCTGTTAATCAAAAAAAATCTAGTCAACTGTTGGCTATTTTGCTCTACCTTCCACATCTCCCATTTTCCAATTCCCTTCATATGCTATTAAAATGGAGTTGTCTTTTTCAGGATCACCCTTTTGTAGTCTGTTCTCCCAAAATAATTAGACACTTTGAAGGCTTTTCTATTATATCTTTAAATTTTAAGCCACTAAGCTATTTACCGTACTTTTTTATTATCGCTAAAATCTACGTGGATAATTTGTTAAATACTTTTACTTATTCTCACCTTAAATTAAACATTATATTTGAAATTGAAAAACATTGTTCTTTTTACTGCATTGTGGTTAATGTCTCTAATAATAAGATAATTACCAACTGGTATCAAAAATTCCATACAAAACATATGGTTTATATTCTAGTAGATAAGGCAATCCAATTATCACATCATCGCTTCATAAATTTAACCTGGGCAAAATTGTAAATATTCTTATTCATTGGAATTTATTCACAAATATATTAAAATTAGGTTGACTATGATTAAATAGGAAATTAATAATAAACGTGTGAAATTACGAAACAACATATTTATATGCATAGTTCTCCCAAGTTTTTAAATATTCAGTATAAAATTACTGGTCGGAGTAAAAATTACGGCAACTGCGTTGTTTTTTAAATTTACTATAATTTAAATTTTGATGAAGATACTAAAGATAAAATCATTTTTCTATTTTTTTGGGTTAACAGGCCCCGGGGCTATGGTTTAGGTCCTACCGTGTTTCACCTAAAGAGATGCAGGGAAAACCCTAGAAAACCTGCATCAGGTAGGTCGGGCATTGGGTACTATTCTCACGCCCTTCCGAATGACGGGAGACGAGTTTGCTGTGGGGACAAAAGGATAACCCTTCCGGCTGAATGTGGGAGAGGGCCCATTCACGGAAAAGGGGACAGCTTTTTACGAAAATGGAAATTCCGTGGAAAATTTGGGATCTTCCGGAGAAACGCTAAACACATGCAGTATTTAGGCCCAGCAGTTGAAATTTCCTTATTGGCTGTAATTGTTTAAGTACAGACCAATAGTGGTTATTGAGAATTGATGGTTTGCAATTATGTAGCTTCTCACCGAGGTTACGTGGGAAGGGATTTTCGAGAAGAAGATGTTGGGAGACGGAGGACAGTTGGTATAGAGGGACCGGAGAGATGTTGGGAGACTTAAGGAAGTTGATGCAAAACTAAACTGTTAGTCGCAGGGAGTCTTCGCCAGATTTTTCCACGAGATTCAGCCCGGATGGTGATGAACAGAGGTCATTCACCAACGCAGTCATCATCATCGACGCAGACCGGGAAACTTCGCGGTTATCGCTGTATTGAATTAGAATGAGTTCACATTTGCCAGGCCTACTGCCATTAGAAATCTAAATTGCTTCTCAGTTCACCCCACAGAGTACCCTGATTTCAAAGTTGATGTTTTCGTTGATAATTTGTAAATACCATTCAAGCTCTTGCTGAAATATTTTATTTATATTAAATTCAGAATTTTAAGTTAAATTAGTATTTTCTTTTCAATAATAAATCTCCATTAATAAATCATATTATAATTCAATTAAGTAAATAAATTCAATTCCCCATTCACTAATAAAAAATTTTCATTAAAAATAACCAAATTCTTATTTGATGGTAAGGAGCGCGAAAAAGTAAATTTTTATAAACGCGATATTCTCGCTGATGGTAATGACGTATTGGCAAAAGAGATTACTTTCAAATTAAATATAGAATTGTAATGAAAAGGAATTTCCGGGAATCCAGTTAGTAAATAATATATTGAACGTGATTGTGCTTCACGAAATACGGAAAATCCAAAAACCTTATTTCCTAAAGGAAAATGAAGTAAATTTTCGTGTGATCCGCCAGAATTATTGTATAAAATTAATCTAATTTCGTGACCAATTTTCATTCCAAGTTTTATACTTTTTATTGGAGCTATTTGAGAAGATCTTCGGAACATATAATTTTTTTATTGTTTTGTTCGTGTGTTGAGATGGTATGAAATTACAGCACATCTTCTCTGGAATACGTTGTGTTGATGGAGGATCACGTGAACACGTTAATTTTGTATTAATAGTTTGAACGAACGTATATGATGGTACCATTAGTGATTTCTTGCGACCCATTTGCAGTCACGTAATGGCAATTTCAGCATGCCTCATTATATCGTATCTGCCAGGAAAGCAACCTTGCAAGCACCAAGAAGTTTTCCGTTCCTTCGTCATAAATTGGGATAATTTCATAAGGAAGGTTGTTATTCCAGCTCTGCAGCTTCACGCAACATAATCCATTTCAGTAAAAAATCCATTTTTCTAAAGACAGTGATGCATTCTTCATTATAGTACTACTTTCTGTACCCCTATTTAATTGCTTTATATCCAGAGCAAATATAATTAGTGCTTTATGAATAAAATCTCACTATAGTGTCTGGATATTATGTAAAGAATTTCATAATTATTTTTTTACTTCATAAACCGTAACGAAAATCATTGTTACAAAAATGGCGCTAGTCATAACTTCTAAATGAAAAAGTGTCCCGGGTTTAACACTATAAAAACAAACATGAGGAATTTCTAAATAAATTACGTAATTTATTATTTCATTTAAATGCCTATTATATTTTCTGGAAGAAATCATAGTACAATAGGAACTGATGAATGAAAGTCTATTGCAACAGTGTAGCAGTAGACCAGCAATTCCTTGTTAAGCCGTGCAGGCTGGAAGTAGTTATTACACGGTTCTTTAGACAATTGAATAATTACTAAGTAACGTAAAAGCCATTTATTTCGCAATAATTTGTAGTGTTTATGCATCGATTTTAACGAATGTAATACAATGTTTCATGCTAAACCAAAGCAGAATAATTAGCCCCTTGAACGTCTGCTTAACTGGCATCACTATACCGGTGTAGGTGAGCGTCGACTAAAGCAACCCCCAAGGCGATACCAGTCTCGAAGATTTTTACATTATTTTTAACAACCCATTACTTTCATGATTTGGATTCTCCCTTTTTTCCGCTAATGTTTGAGTCTAAGGTCCGATACCTTCTCCCTCATCTCGTAAAATATATGCCATAGGGAAAAGGAAGATTATTCCGACGAAAATCAACTCAAAGGCCATTTTCTAAGAAAATAACTTTTGAGTTGATTTTTCGTCGGGATATATACATATATATAATGTAGAATTTGTAATTTTTATAGTCACTAAAGTTTCACCTGGAACGTAACACGGCACAAAAATATACTACATAATAAAGTTTGGAACGCTTTAACAAATAATTGTCACACATTTTTGGAGAAAATAACTTTTAGGGAGAAACAGACCATATTATAAAGGAGGAGTGAATTAATCGATAAAAACGTTTAAAATCTACCTTATCTTTATTATATGAAAAAAAAGTTACAAATAAAATGAATTGTTTCTACAATCTTTTGTTCCATGTGTGCTGTTTGCCAATCACACCTCTACTACACACCATAACAACTTGTCTGCTATAAAGAAACAACAGGACTTGACGTCATGTCACAGGTTGTTAATTTTACTTTATCTATTGAATCTATATAATAAAATTGCCTGTATATGTGTGTCTGTATGTATGTTCCCCATAAAAATCTAAACGAGAGGATCGATGTCAACCAAATTTTCTACAAGTGTTCTATGCAGCCCGAAAATAAATTTCCTTGTGATTTACGTTTAAAGTCTTTTATGCTTCACGTTACGCAACGCCTTATAAAATAAATGACGCGGGGCTAACTGACGTGTTTTTTCTGAGCCAGACTAATACAAATAAGTACCAGGACTACGCCGTACGAAATATTTGAGAAATCATCTTAAATGTTTAAATTCACATTCCCCATAGGATCAATCCCAGCCAAGTGGTCCAGGAAAAAGGAAATCGGTTGTCGCACCATCTTAGAAAAGGATTAGAATTTCGTTTGTGCATTGACTCATGTTTTGGCAGATCAGAACTAATTTTGTTTCATTGATATTGTGTCCGGTTCAAAAATAGCGGCCGCTTTTGTCGTAGCGCGCATTCCGTTTTTCGCGTTTGCAGGTGTCTACGAATTTCTGAATTATCCACGATTGTGTTGACATATCCTTTTCATATAAACTGCAGCGTGTTCAGTACATTCAGACATACACGCTAAACTCATACTTACTAACCTAATGTTATTTTCTCATGTACCACGAATTTGTGGACTACAAATAAAGAAAATTCCATTTTCGTAGGCTAATTTCCCCAAGAAAAAATAGTTTTAGAACCTCCGTGCTTTTACACATAATGGGGTGGTTACTGTATATAAATTATCAATGGTAAATGACGTTCCCTTTACATATTAAACCTCTTTAAACAAGGGATTTTTCAAATTGTTTCGATGTTTGAGACGCTATATCTATGTTGGGCATATAGATAAAATTCTGAAACTTGTTTCTGAACAATTCTGAACGAGTTTCAGACAAAGAGATGGGATACATATAAATATATACATAACTTAATCAGCTAACTCTTCAATACAAAAAATGTTCATTATGCGTGTTGACGTTAACTGTTTGAAATTATCAATTGAAATAAAATAGTCACAAAAAATCAATTTAATTATTATGATTAGGAAAACTTACCAATTATTTATCACTCTCTTTTATTTCCTGAAGTACGTATTCCAGGACATAATTGAGCAAAAGTTAAGTTTTAAAGTCATGGTTCTGCGAAACATGTTACGTTAAAACGTGTATATAAAAGCGAAATGTACAAGCATGCCTATGTTTGTAAAATAATTTTTCTTATTGTCTAACCTTCCATTAGTTTCTGGTGTTCGTCTCAACGATACAATTACCCAAATGTAAGAGAGCCTTTCAATTGTGGTGCTATAGGAGAATGCTGCAAATCAGATGGGTCATTAGAATCACTAACTAGGATAAAGGAAAAGGGCGGAAAATATGGAGGACGTTGACCAAGAGAGGGGATGGATTAATAGGTCACGTTTTAGACATGAGGATTTTGTAAAATTTGCATTTGTGGGAAGTGAACCGAAGAGCGGGGCCAAGGATGGAATACGCTATACAGATTAGAGAGAATGCGGTAGTTATGCGGAATAGAAAAGGCTTGCGCAAGATAGGTTATTAAAGAGGGTTGCATCACACCAGTCTTATATCCACGACATGTATCTAATAAGATTTAACATTTGGCCATTGAAATATAAATCGATATATATTAATAAAAACGTGGCTAATTGGTATTCACAATTATGGCAGCGTGTTCTCAGTTAAAAGAGATAATAGTTGTGACGTAATTTCATTACGACTGTAGAATAACTAGTTTCCCTGACTGCCTCGTAAAGTGGGAGAGAGAGAGAGAGAGAGAGAGAGAGAGAGAGAGAGAGAGAGAGAGAGAGAAGAACGATTTCTGACATATGAAAGGTAGATTGCTTATTCTTAACATTAAAATTACATGCATTTTAAAAGACAACAAACAAATGAAAAGACTATAATTACAGCATTAGATGGTAATAATTTTTGCCATGCTCGTAAGGATATTTGAATTTGTATCTGAAGGAGATAAGATTGTCTCGTGGACACATACATAATTTAGTTAGTGTGCTTGCTTTATAATCCTATTAGTAAACAATAGACAATGGTATCAGCCGCTCCATTGTATTCAGCGCCTGTTTACCGTTGCAGTAGTTGAAGCCAGTACGAAGAATACCCCGGGGTATGGAAAGGGGGGCTCGATTTCACGAATCTCAACGTGATTCTCAGAGCCGATACGGACGGCTGGCAAACAAGTAGTGCTTACACTGGAAGCTCAAGGGAAAGTTACCTCGGCTAATGATCCGTTCTATATTTATCACTTTTACATTGCCGGTGGTCAAATTAGCTTAGAAACTCTTTACCGTTACAACGTGTTCTAAAAATAAGGGTAAACTTATTGAAACTGTTTACATTTAAATTTATTTATTGATTCAAATACTCTGTTGATGAAATAACACCATTTAAAAGGTATACAAAAACAGTGTATAAAAGTGCAAAACTAATTTGAGTCGCAGTTCCCGACACTGTTCACTTTCTCTGAATTGCCAAAAAAAATTAATATTCGTTGTGGACGTTACGTTAACTTGATTTGGTTACTACTGCGTAATTTTCTGTAAAACCAAATATTTAAAATTATGATTTTTTTAAATTTATTACTAGTGACCGACAGATGCCACTTTAAATTCTTATTTCAGACTATTATTTCATTTTTACTTTGCTTTTTTAATTAATGACATTTTCACACTGCATTATTGTCTATGCAACCCTCCATGCTAACCTATCATGCGTAAGCACAACCCACATCCTCTCTAATCTGCTTAGCGTATTCCAACACCTCTGGTGTTGTTCGCTCTTCCCCTATTCTGTTGAAAACTTCACGTTAGTGATTCTATCCACCCATCTGATTTTCAGCATTCTGCAATAGCACCACATTTCAAAGGCTTCTGTTCTTTTCCTTTCTGCAACTCCTATCGTCCACATTTTGCGCCCATCTAACGCCACACGCCATACGAACATTTTAAGCAACGATTTTCTCATATTCACACTTATATTACCCGTAAGTAAATTACTCTTTTTCACGAAAGCCTTCCTTGCCTATGCTATAAATTGTTAACGGCTGAATTATTTTATTTCATTCTTCTCTTTAACTCAACTTAAATAAATAATTATACTTTTACTAACATTGTACCTTGTAATGATAAAACACAACTACTTTCGGGAGTTTGGTGGTACGGAATGAAAGGCAAACGACGTGAGGGAAGTCGTATGTTACAGACAGGTGTAATAAAACCGAGACAGGATGGCGCGAATGAGGTTTTTCCTGAGTCTCGTGAGTTTTGGTGGCATCAGATGGTGTTTTTCCCCAGAAACTTCTGTGGAGAGGGGCAAACGGCTTCTCCCAGAGGGGACAGAAGAATTTTTATTGGACAGGATCGAGCCCCGCCAACGACGGAATATGAAATAAGAAAGTGGCGAAAAATTATTAAAAACCTTACAAAAATGGATTACGAGAGAGTAAGGAGGTGTTGGTAATGCCAGATCATTAAGAACGTCGAGATTATGATTCCAGGTTACGATTGGACGTTAAGAGGCATTATGATTAAGACTGAACATTAATTATGATCATTTAGAGTGGACAGTTAAAAATTGAAATTTAAACAACGGAAAGAAGGCGTTATCCAGTCCCGATCTTCACATAATTGTTGAAGGCGGAAGTTCAGAGGGATCCAGCGGCAAGTTGAGACGACAGGGTAAATACCACTGTTCGTAACCTTTTTCCGATTTCCTGGTACTGCCAATTCCGACTAGGATTTGTGTTAGTGTTTATACTTTATTGGAAAGCCCGTTTAAACGGCCCTAAGTAGTAGAACTCATTTATTTAGTTTATAAGATGTTTAATGTATATATATTTTGTAAATAAATAAATATATATATATATATATTGTTGACATGTTTAAAAAATGCCGACTTATAACCTCAAAGTGAGCAAATTACAGTACATCGTGAATAGATAAATATGAAGGGAATGCACTTTTCATTCTTATATCAATTCATTATAAAATAAATTATTGTCCCCACCCACATATTCATTACAAGCTTCCCATGTAAAGATAATGTAAAAATTTTCTAAGTTAATAATTTATTACACTGTGAATCAAACAGTAAGTAGTTTTTTTCGGCGTTGGAAAATATAATATAGTAACCTAACACATTTTGAACAAACGTCTAGTATTATCCCCAGTTCATTGCACACTAATTCAAATTTAGGTCAACAAACAATAATCACATCGGTTATTGCTGCACACGATTACATATTGACGATAAATTTCGGCTTTATTTTACAATCATATTTTACTGAAAAATCGTTGTGAGATTACTGCTTTATTATGTGCTTCCGCAAAAATAACACCGTTATCTGAAGTGGGAGGCTGAGTTTCGAGAGAACCCGTTGTGTAGGGGGTCCCAAATAAACACCAACGTTCGGTGTAATGGCTATAGCCTGTGTACACATTTCTCTCTTGCGGAACACTAAGTTGTTTGTTCGCGTGCAGTTTCGGCTAAAATTTCACATCCCGAAAACCCTTCAATCAAATTAACTGGGAATATAATAGTCAGATAATGTAACTGTCTAATTAATCTGATAATCGTTAAATAGGTATTCATATAATTTGAAGTTCTGGATCATTTATTTTAAACTCAGGTAAAATATTTTATGTGCGTTTAACATGGATGTAGAAGCTCTATAGAATAATTTTAGAGTTCTTAGAGTTTTCTAGAGTTTTACAAGTTCCTAGCTTCAGTTCAATATAATTCAACAAACTTATACACAATCATTCTCCTTTTCGTAATTTTTTTAAATAGCCAGAGACGTGCCTTCATAACTATTTTCCTTCCTATTTGGAAACACATTCTAATTTTCTGATTTTAAAGCAATTAAACTACATAAAAACCGTTACTAACGCTAATCACTAAGTCGTGAGCGGCGAACAAGGATTTGCGAGGGAAAAGACTTAACTAGTTTTCTTGGAGAGGAGATTTTGAACAGAATTTTGGAGTTCGTGAGAAATTCCGTTTGGAGCTAGCCTACGCTAATCCTCTCACTCATGGTTCAAATTGTGACAAGGGAGATTTTGAAATAGAAGAATAGGAGGTCGGCAGCTGTGATCTGGAGGGAGGACGACCCAATAAGGAAAACCGGAGCTGGAACCTGCAATAAGCCGACACAGTAATTACCCTGTGACTCTGCTGATTTTCTGTTTCTACCAGGTCTGAGTAGATTCTGTTCTATGAGAAGGGCCATAAATGCTACCCTGAGGTTAGAGTTAGAATTGTTTAAGTTAAGTAATTAATTTGTATCATGTTTGTAAATATATATATATATATATATATATATATATTGGTTGTAATTGACAAAAGACGTGACGCCATAAAAATCAAAATTGTTATTATTATTTTAAATACGTTTTGAGATCAAGTAAATTATTGTGTTTTTTATATTATAAAAAATTGTTATTAATATATCAATATTCCAGCTAAAATAAGTAATATCCCCCTATATTTATTATAATATATTACCACTACATAATGTGTGAAATGTTTGGGTTTTCATGCAAACACGTGGTTTATCAATGTTTCTCTAAGGATAATAACCTGAAGAGGGTATAAATAAGCATCGAAACGTTGTGTTAAAAATAAAGTCTGAAAGTGGTCGGAAACTTTACTTATTGTTTCAAAATCAGACGTAAAAATTCAACTATTCAGTATTGTTATTAATGGTGTAGACGACGACATTAAGGCTCCTGTCATTACCAGGAAGTAAGCTGACATCACCATTCTTTGTAGAGGAAGACATTTAACATCAAGTCTGGAGTTCGTGCAAACCTCTTTAAACAATATGTATGAATGGTCGCTTAGATAGGGGTTTAAATTTTTACCACAGAAAAGTGAAAGCATATTATTTTCCAGACGCAATCTAAATAGCAACCCGACTCTCACACTATAATATCAAAAACTAAGATTTTTTAATATCACTAAAATACTTCTAATGTATTTTGACACCAAATTTTACATGGGCGAAGCGTAAAAAGCGACTCAAAATCGTCAAGTGTATCAGAAATGCTACAGGATGCTTCACACCAGTCCCACAGGTAGCTATCCTATCGAAGAAAAAGAAACCGCGTAACAACATCGCAGAGAGATCGAAATTATGAAACATGCTCTCAAAACAGCTACATCCAATAACCCCATTATTTACCACGATATGTACCCTAAATGTCCCGCTAATAGCGACCACCAACACTATACATCCATATATGCTATAGTCAAGAGAAGGGTCGAGGAACTAAATATCGAACATACGAAAGTAGATAAAAGTAGAATCATCAAACACCCACCATGGGCGATTCAGGATATTCAGACTGATCCATCATTAGCCACGCATCACCACAAGAATAGTTCAACAAAATATTGGGACTATAAATTTACTGAATTATTTAACAAATATGACCACTCTCAATATATATCACTACAAAGAGCAATGAGCAAGGATGAGAAGTAGAGAAGTGTAAGCAGCTGCCTTGGCCTTTCTTGTACTTTTCTTCAATATCCTATTCATGAATTGTAACCACCTCCATCCCTTCCGCGCCACTAAGTTAACGTGTTCGCCCCAGTTTAATTTCTTATTAAAAGTTACGCCTAGATATTTACACTTTTCAACAAGCGGCACTTTTTCTATTCGTATTTTATATTCCCTGGGGATGGTCATTTTATTTTTAGTAAAAATAATTGTTTTATTCTTAGATGGATTTATTTTCATCTTATTAATTTATGTACATTGATATATCTTATCTAAATCTGCTTGAAGAGCGATTTCATCATCTCTAGTACCCTTGCAGGCAAAGCATTCCATTCCCTTATCACCCTGTTTATATTGACCACATCCGTTCTTTGGTCCCTTTCCTTTATTTTGTAATTATGGTCGTTTTTAGAGAAAAATACTTTCTCTATAATTTTGTAAATTATGCAGTCGTCCGCGAACAATTTAATTTCTTCCCGTCGACAGGTCATTCACAATAGCCAAGAACATTATAGGCCCCATTACACTTCCCTGCGGTGCACCGAATGAAATTTCTGTAGGATCGGATAGTTCTTCATTTACCTAGACTCTAAGTACGCGATTGTTCAAAAATTTCCTATGCCATTCGGTTAAGCGGTTATCTATCCCTTACTCCTTACGCTTAGCTAACAAAATATTGTGTGGTACTACATTGAAAGCCTTCCAGAAATCTAAAACTAAGACGTCTATTCTTCCTCCAGCATCGAAAATGTCCACAATATCCTGACACACCGTTACACCATAACTTTACTATTGCAGGTAAAACTGCGGTATTGGCATGGGTCCCAAGAAGCATCAGTACCACTCAAAACCCCATAAGCGAATAAAGCACACAAAGGAATATGTTAGACGACTGCAGCTCTGTGCAAGATCGCATACTTTGAACGATATGTTGAAACATACCTGTAACAAGATGATAAAAATGGTACAATATATGAAAAACCTTAAAATCCAGTGTATTCACCAAAACGTCAGAGACTTCTATAACCTAGGTAACAACACAGATTCTGTTAGAAAGGAACAGGTTGCCATTACCAGAATAAGAACTGGACACTGCAAATTAAGCCACACTTATCTACTGGATAGATCCATCCCACCGTCATGTGATCTGTGTAATACTGCCTTAAATATAGACAATGCCATCAATCAATGCCCCAAATATCTCTAAAATACTCACAGGGCAAAAATTACGAATCCATCTTGGACTCCCATGAATATCAAAAAGACATTAATAAGTTTCTTAAGTTCAGTAAGATTTTTTATTAAATTTAACTGTATTTTATTTTATTTTTTATTTTAAAAATTAAATATAATGAAGACAAATAATTAGTTAATGGTTAACGGACAGAAAATGGACATTACCAGCATCTTATTTTGGAAATCATTAATTGTAAAATAATATGTAAATAGTGGTCACTGTGGGCGCTAATGACCAGGCAGTCGTGCGACCTTTATAAATAAAAAGAGGTAAAAAAGATTCGCGAGTTTTAATAAAGCACAGCATGAGTCCAGATGATCAGTATAAGAACTTCACCGAGAAAAAAGTTAAACAAAATTAGCGTAACGAAAATAAATTCGCGGCTGTATGTTTGTGAGTACAATTAATTAGTGTCTAAGCTTATAGTGACGTCTACGTTACTGTTTCTTGAGGTGAGTTAACTTTTTATTGAGTTGAAAATTTTACATCAAAAACGAGAAGCACCGCGTGAAGCCCGAAGTCTCCACGGGGTTTCTCTGCGGTGTGCCATGCAAGAAAACAAACATAAAAATAATTACTACGGTTGAGTAAAGGAAAGGAAAAAGTTAAATAATGCTCTACAGTGCGTGTTCCCGAGCCCCGAGCTTTTAATATGAGATAACGTCAGTCAAAATCACTTTGTTGAATCCGCCCTGTATCGCTCCCGACTGGTTTGATGAAAACAGAACATATTGCAAAAACGGCTACAAGGATGCAGAACCAAAGGTAGTGCGTAAATGAACTATGCAAATACTGCAGTGTCAAAGTATACCAATTTTAAGTTTCTGTAGTCTTACGTATAAATTCAGTGAAAGTAAATAAAAGTCGATAATTTGGCATTCGTAACATGGCTGTTATTTTCCGCGAGAAGAGTGACCTTGATTCCACCAATCATAACGATTAAAATGAAGAGCGGACTAAAAGTGTTGCCGAACAACCGCAGTGTATTCTACATTAGTCTCAGTGCGCTCTACTTCAAGTCCTTTAGCTACTTCCTCTATACAGAAACCATAAGCTATCTAACTATATATAGATGTGAATTACCGAAATGTATGTACGCCCATAACTTCGAACGACTGCACCGAATTGGATAATTATCTTTTGTTCAGTTCGTTATTGTCAGGACAGGTTTGTATAAAAGAAAATTTTTAAAATCGTACGAAAAGCTTTTAAAATATCGCAATATGAAAAAAATTTAAGAGAAGGTTCGTGCGTTTAATCTCAAAAAGTGAGAAAAAATTGCTAAGTTTTCTATTGTTGCGCAATAGTTGATATTTCATGAATTCTAATATAAAGTTAGCGAGGATTGGGAAATTGAAATGGCTTCAGTAAGTCCAGACCGTATGCCGCCATTTATCCCCAGGGTTGACATTTAGGAATATAGCGATATGACCTTCAGAATTTTCATAACCTCGCTCGCGTGGGAATCGAGAAGGAGGAAAACAAGGAAATATTTAAATACCACGTGGTTGCCTGTACCATTTGGATTTCGTGGTTTAAAGAAAGTCGATCTTAAGTGTTGTTTCTCGACTATTCATCAACTGGCGGTGAGGCTGTGTGTATGGATATTCTTCTTTTTGAATTTTAAGGAGACGGTAGGGAATCAATCTTTGGTCTCGGACGTTGATCATGACAACCTGTCGACGCTAAGAAGAACGTCCTACGGAGAAACTGTCACAGGCGACGCTTCGTTTCAACCAGGTCCGGTGTCAGGTTTCCCAATCCTTGACGTCTAGGAAGGTTATCGTCCACGGTTTAACCTGATATTATAAAGAGATGTAATTTCTTTGCCGGCCCTCAGTATTTCGTAAGAATTTCCTTGGTTAAAGTTCTTTAAATAAATTCACCATTTACTTCATTAACTACTCTATTCTAACACACCCCACCCTACGCTAAAATAAATTAAATCTGCACGGAACGCGTAACATTTTTATTCAAATATGGGTCCGGGTGGGCATTTTTGTTTTATTGTTTAAATTTCCGTTGCCCGTTTGATCACATTGCCTGGACGTAATGTAATGTATTAAATACGCGAAGTGAAATTAAGTTCTGCACCTGAGTTTCCTAACTGTGTGGGTGGCACTCGCATACCTTAGGACAAAAGGATGACCCTTCACGAAAAAGGGATCACCATGAATAATAAGGGGAACGCTTTGGCAAAAACGTGTTTCGTGTAAAATTTGGAATCTCCAGGAGACACGTTAAACACACACAGTATTTAGGACCAGATGTTAAAAATTTTCCTATTGACTGCATTTGTTGAAAAGCAAGCCAATAGAAGTCTTTTGAGGATAATAGATTATTGGTGGTTTGGAATTATGTAGCTTCCCACCGAGGTTACGTGGGAAGGGATTTTGGAGAAGAAGAACAGATGGTGTTGGAAGGACGGCAGACAGAAGTTGTTGGGAGACGAAGGACAGTTGATATACAGAGGCTGGAGAGAAGATATTGGGAGACTTAAAAGGAGTTGATGCAAAACTAAACTGTTGGCTGCAGGAAGGAGATAAGGGAGTCTCCGCCAGATTTGTCCACGAGATACAGCCCAGACGGTGATGAACAGATGTCATCCACCGATGCAGCCATCATCATCAACGCAGACCGGGATGCAGACGCAGAAACTTCGCGGGTCCCTTGCATAGAATTAGAAAGAGTCCACATTGGCCAGGCCTATTGCTATAAGAAATCTAAATTACTTCTCAATTCACCCCACAGTGCACCCTGATTTTAGAGTGTCATGCAAATTTATTGTTTTCAATAATTTTTTATTTGACCACTTATAAATACCATTTATGCTCTTGCTGAAATATTTTATTTATATTAAATTCAGAATTTTAAAATTAAATTAGTCTTTTCTTTTTAACAATAAATCCCCCTTTTATACATTATTATATTATACTTAAGTTGGTAAATTCAATTCCCCATCCCACCACCAGTACACTCAATAATTTACATAACTTTATGCCCAAGTCTGTTAATGGAACTGTCTATATTTTTAGGCAACTCGATGCTTATCATACGAGAAAACGCGATTCAAACTGTCGCCTTGGTTTTTTATTGTTGTTGAGAGAATCGTTGTAGACCAAGAGAAGAGACCGATGATTAAAGACATGATTGTTCTTTGTATTTGTACTACTCGTGGAAAAGGAACTTGTACCGTGGCTGGCCATTACCTGCCTCCTGCAAAGAAACGCTGGCGTCCCGTAAAGTCTTAGTAAACACAGTCGTTCTACAAATAACGACAGTCGACTCCGAGGACACTAAACCTGAGTAATAACGCCAGTTCCCACTCATAACAGGCATTTGGTAGCTCCTCTAGCAACTAACGTCAAGTTGACAATTGTTATGCTTTTACGAATTTATTTACAAGCGGCGACGATATCTTGCAAGTGAAACATTTTGGCCGTATAAAATCAGGGTCAACATGTCCAAGAAAACCATTTTAAAATCACGAGATACGTTCTGATTCTACGGTTACTCGTCAACGTCAATGTAATCTTCTAATTATTATTTTTATAGATTTCACTAAACGCAATTCCAGTCAAAAATGGCTTTATTAAAACATATTAATATTTAGAATTACATTATTAAAGCACTTAGACTTGTTTTGCATACCACCGATAATTTTCCCGTCTATGAATCAATATTTTTTATGTGTATATTTTAATACTTTCATTTTTATCAGTTATTATCCGAGTGTCCGACGTTGTCCAAGTATATATTTTTATTAGCTTACAAAATTAATTCATTCCGCAATAACCTCTTGGTCAACAAGTAATTTCTTAGAACACACCAACACACACTTATTGTTTAACAATTTTGGTAAAATTAAAAAAAAGATTACATAAAACATTAGTTTATTCTATTCCTTACTTAATCTAATATCAGTGTCACTTAAAACAACGAATTTTGGTATTCATTGAATTTTTAAAAAGAAACTTACAGAGCGGGATAGATTGTTTTGTATGTGCCTTTAGTGTAATAAAATTACATTGAATTCAATAAATTTCTTACCAGCTTTTGTGTTTTTTACTTGGATTTATTTTTCATACGTTTGATCACAATTTTCCATCACATTAAATAAGCAAGCACATTAAAAGATCTAAAAATCGCGATGCAGTACGTGAGTAAAAAATCTTCAATTTACTTCAATTTGATTTAAATTCTAGGGAGTCCAAAATATACACTGTACATTAAAGAAACAAAAAATGGTTCATTTTCCTTAAAAGAGGTAAAGTAAGCCCGGTTCTTTAATTGGGTTAAAAATATGAGCTATGTTAAAATTAGGATATAAAATGTACCTTTTCAAAAGTTTATGACAAAAAAAATTAGAACTAATGCTTAAAATTCTGTATCTACTTTGACACAGGAGATTCTACATTTCTACATTTTCTTAAATATATGAAAATACTTTCATACACTTATCTTAATTTTTAAAACATTTTAGGCATTAAATTTTAAATAATTGTAATAAAGTCAAACCTGAGTATTTCAGTAAAGAAATAGTAGAGTTT
Source organism: Eucriotettix oculatus (assembly GCA_034510155.1). Classification (NCBI taxonomy): domain Eukaryota; kingdom Metazoa; phylum Arthropoda; class Insecta; order Orthoptera; family Tetrigidae; genus Eucriotettix; species Eucriotettix oculatus. Next base: position 16,770,865 of record CM067378.1, read on the forward strand.
TATCTCTTCCCTTTACATACAGACCTTACTAAATAGAGAAAAATAATGAAAGAATTTAAATATGCCGACGTTTCGATGCTGGTTTTGTACCTTACTGAAATGGTCCTTAAAGTTAACCGACATAATTTAAAAGCCTTATGAGAAAATGCAAGACCATCATGAAAACGACGGCATATCTAAATCTTTTAATTAATTCTCTCTGTTTCGTAAGGTTTATCTGTTCAATATAAGGTCAAATCTATTATTATTCCACATCCCCCATTTTCAATTCCCTTCCTATGCTATTAAAGTGGAGTTGTCTGTTTCAGGATCACCCTCATGTAGCCTGTTAACCAAAAAAAAATATTAGTTCCACAGACGTTAATATCATGTCGCTTGCCGTTTGAGTGGCAAAAATGAATTATTTTGTGATTAATATTACAATTAACTTGGCAAAAGAAGGAAAAGCGAGTAATACCTATTATTGATAGTAAATTCACAATCAACCGCATACACAAACATAACTGTTGTATTTTATTCGCTTTAATTCTGCCAAGCGTGCGAGAACTACCAAGTAGTTGCTGTTTGGAAGAATACTAAAGAACATATTTGAAAAACATAAACACCACTGAAAGGCCAGTTTTAAATCTGGCCCATCAACTTTTGAATATTTCCTGTGCTCAGCTGATAGTCAATCAGAATCTACGCTTACTCTCGATCTCCATAAATCATACGGCCGCATAACTTTAATTAAACTTTGGGTAAGTTTACACGAAACAAAAATCCAATAAAAGCGGTTACGAAATTATATTAAAACAACAGCACAAAAGTGAAGGTTTTAATAGAGGCAAGGATGCTGTTTATCACAATACTATTTAAGGTTTACCCAGAACAAGCCTTAAAGAGAAGCAAAAACAAAAAATACTGCTTAACTTCAACTTGATATTTATAATAACCTATTTTTTGCAGATGATCTACTTTTATATATTCAACGAAGAAACGATACGTTATATATAAATTGATTGAAATACTTAATACAGAATTTTGAGTTAAGACTGATAATGAAAAAATGAAATTCGTCTCGAAATCACGAAAGGTTTTAGTTTTATTTTAATAATATGAATGCATTAATCTTTTAGAAATTACATTGCTTTTCTTTGGGGGAAGGGAGATATTCTCCCTGTTCCCCTCTGGATTCGTAACTGATATTAGGGGGAATGGGGTTATTTAAGATTATTTTAATAAAATAATTTGAGCCTTTAAAATATATAATTACAAATTTATTTATAAAAAACTGTTCCTTTAAGGGATACTGCGCACTATTATAATTAAACATTAATTAAAGGGGACGAGTTTTTAATTTTGAAGGGATTCTCAGTGCTAATTAATTATTGGGGTAACAACGTGCCGCTGAGATTTTCGTTCTTTTTTGAGGAACCTGTTTGATCTTCCTTCGTCTCTCGATGCAGGTACTAGGCGATTCTGAAATTTCCTCGTGTTGGATTAGTCTTCCTCCACCATCTGACTGCCTTCTTCATCCCGGTTGAGTTGTGAACTTGCTCTCTGTCGACGGAAAATGTGATGGACTTGGTACTGCCGGTGATTGACGAAAACCCAAGAACTGATCTTTTTATTTATTGTAAACTCATAGTCAGAAAACTATGTTTAAATAAAATATTGCCAGATCATTTCGGCCGACACCAAATTCCTCTCATTTAAATACCTCAAAACATTTTTAAAAAATTCGGACGCGGGAGTTAAGGAGTGAAGGACATGAATTGCTAATGTTTATGCCTGATGAAGTCTTGAAAGGGAGACGAAAAGTCGTATTCATATTAAATAAATAGCAGTAAAATTTTATGCCGACTTACCATCTTGTTATTTATTGTAAACTCATAGTCAGAAAACTATGTTTGTATTAGGTTTTTTTTCTCATATCTTGAATATTTTTGGCCCAGGGTATAGGTTTATTAAAGTAACAACCTTTCATGTCTGTGTATTTCTATCTTGAGTTCTGCGTCTAGTGTTCCATACTTTCTGAATCTCATACCTAACTATTTGCTGTACTCGTCTCACCATCTGACATGTCTGTTTTCCAGAAAGCGATCTTGTACTTGTCCATTAATGCACATGTATTTAATTTTTACGTGTTTTTCTTCAAGTCTCAATTTTGTGTACTCCTCGATTAGTTTGAGCATAACCTTCTAAAAATCGTCGTAATCCTCTGCCACTACATGATTATAAACGTAATGAAGAATAATATGTAGGTCGTTTTGTATTCTAGAATCCTTATATTACAGCCACAGTGATAGACATTTTGTTCTTAATCCATTTAATTTATAAACCATGCAGATATGAACTCTCTAAGTCAAAGAATTATCCTTTACTGAACAATAAAAATAATTTATGTTATATACTTTCAATTTTGTGCGTGATGTTCATTCTAATTACGTATTACTAATTTTTTTAAATAAATCTTTATTCGAAAACCAGAATTATCCATTTAATACTTACTTCAAAATACCACATATAAAATAAAACATTCTGAAATTACTAGAGTTGATTAATTATTAAACTCCACTATACTTCATTATACTCCGCTATGATATCGCAATGTGTATAAATGCAGAAATATAATTTTCATAATTTTTACATTCAAATTAATGCCGTTTAATGTCTAACTGTGAAAACCTTCTATTTTCAAATAAAAATTATGTAGTTTCTGATGCATTACATCAGCATCTAAGCCCAACATGAGTATTAAAAGGCATACACAGTAGAGAGCAGAGTGGCGAGTCTGACTTATCACGAGCAGTTCATATTACACATTCACAGCATTCTTCGAATCAGACAGATAAGAATTAGGATAAGGACAAGGCGTTTGTTTAGTGAGGACAAATCTGCGGTCCTGTCTAACATAGCTGACGAAAGTCAGGCGAGTGATAAATTTGTAATCTCCTGGCTGGCGTTTTCAGAAATATATTCGAAAAGCTCTGGTTTACCCCGTTACTTCTATAGCAACTCTTATGAACTTCAATATTTATATATTATAGTCGAGATTCTGTTGTACAACAACAAAAAATCGTTTCAAAAAACACAGCCATCGTTGAACGGTTGAATGGTTAAATAATATTCTGATAAAAGTATATTTTGCCGGTCTAATTCTGGACAGGACTGTTTTAATAATTGTGTGGTTGGTAATATGAATGATCTCATTAAAAATGGAAGGTTTTATAATAGAAATTGCAACTCGTGGGACAGCCTTCATAATATAAAGTGTAATTATAACATAATTAATGTATGTTTATATGATGTAACACGACCATAATTTTAAAGCTTCTCTTTGGACAACGGGCCGGAAAAATTAATCAAGCACGGGTTGAGATCCTAAGATGGTCTGTCCAGTGTTATGTAGAAACAACGGAAGCCACTCGCCGTGGGGTAAAGACAAGTAAAACATTGCTAGTAGTTAAACAAATAATTTATGTGACTTGTCTCCTGGCCACTTTCCCGCGTCTATTATGTTTGTGTGGGTCCAATGGAAGACGCAGATTTAAAAATGCCTAAAAGGAAGACTTGTGGAGCTTCACAGGAGGTAATAAGAGCCTCGCAGAGGCCTGCTGGTCGTAACACGTTGACTTTACGAGCCGTAAAACCATTGCCCAGGCGATCACATTACGGACCACGTCTGGCATTTCCTACAAACATTTCAAAACTGCCGCGAGGAGTGCGTAAGCTCTACATCACTGACAATTAGTAATACAGAAGACCGGAATTCTAGCGCTTGCCATTGGCAACCTGCAAATATCCAGATGTGCGTCTGAAAGAAAGTTAGATCCAGTAAGACTAATGGGGTGAATAACTGAAGGGGCTGTTGGTAAGAAATTTAATTATATTTATCAGCAGCATACGAAAAAGCGATGTCCAGAAATGGTGCGTTATGTAATTGCTATAATTCCAAAATGGTGACCAAACGCTATAGAAATTATTTTTTGTGCCAATAGTTATATTTATTGACTTCATGGAAATTAATGTATTGCAGCAGGCAACGAGTTTCACGGTTTTTTGCCTTGGCTTTCCTCCACCTTCGACCTCTTAAAGCATGCGCCACACTTGAGCGGGACGGGCCGCAGCGGAATATAATTGGTGCGTGTGTTGATGTCACAATTTAGCGGATGCGGGACGTTTAATATCTGAATGATTCACAAAATTAAAAAAATTAGATCATTTAATTGTTTTATAACGCAATAATAAACTGTGTTAGAATGTCAGAACACATCATCGTCAGTAAAAAGTGAATTTCACCAAGTTTCAGGAGTTGTATTATTGACACTTCAAAATAAAGACACAATTTCATCTATTTATGAAGGCCAGTAATGGATTGCGGAAATGAACAACGGATATCATCAAAAGAAAATGTACATATATTGCCACATCTGAAGACCTGCAGTGATGGCCGACGCAACCATTTTTATTTGTTTAATTTATTTACATTGTTTGCCTTTAGTTTCTAGTATTTTCTGTTTCTAGAATGTTCTGCTTCTAGAATATTCCATGTATGTATAAATAGGACTGGATTCCAAATCGGAGTCAGTCTTAAGCAGTACGAGCTTTGTACAGCACTTCGCCGTTGATTAAACGCCTATAACCTCTACGTGTGTGTGTTATTGAATCTCACGATCCCTAAGAAACGTGACATTTTTGGTGGAGACGCCAGGTACATCTAAACTTAACACACAGTGGCTCCCATTAGACCTCGACAAAGCAGGAGACTCCAAGGCTTGAATCCGGAGTTCGTACCATACACAAAACCAACAAGCACTGTGATGGATCGCCAGGAAAGGAGCTCACCGGCCTATGCTGCTGTTCAGCAGCAGATAAGGAACCCTGCCATCTTCACAGGAGACGCCGGACAAGACCCAGGCAGATGGCTCAAGGGCTACCAAAGGGTCGCCAAATTCAATAAGTGGGACGACACGATTTGCCTAGCCAATGCATACTTTTATTTGGACGGAACCGCAAGACAGTGGTTCGAAAATGTTGAAGAAAAGTTGACCAGCTGGGAAACTTTCAAGGCCGAGATACAGAATGCATTCGGCGATTCTGAGCGTCATGTTCGGCAGGCCACAGAAGAGTTAAAATACAGGGCTCAGAAAAGTGGCGAGAACGCCCAGTCGTACATCCAAAACGTTCTCGCATTGTGCCGAACGGTAAACCCAAACATGGGGGAAGATGAAAAACTGGCACATCTAATGAAAGGTGTCGCGGAGGACTTATATCAGGCCCTCCTACTAAAGGACGTAAAATCGACGGACGAGTTCGTAAAGCACTGCCAGTTCATCGAGGAGATGAACCAAAAACGAATTCGACGAAGGTTCGAGAGGCTTCCCAACGTTGTGCCGATTGCCTCAGTAGGAGAGGCGAATGATTTGTCGTCTCTCGTTCGACAGATAGTAAGGGAAGAGATTCAGCGTGCTCTATCCCTTAGAAACGACGTGGCAGAACCAGAGGCCATCCAAGAGACCATCCGGGAGGAAGTGGAAAGCGTTTTGGCGCCAATCTCCACCCCGACGTCCTCCTGGCGAAAGGTCGTTCCGAAGCGGAAGCCGACCTATGCGAAAGTAGTTGCACGGGAGGAAGAGGCAACCTACGCCCCAAGGAAGACAGACGTCTGGAGGACACGGGATAATAGACCTGTGTGTTTCCATTGTGGCCGTCCTGGACATGTAGTTAGATACTGCAAGGACAGGAGACGTGTATTCGCTTAAGCAAGAAACAACGGGATTCACACCATTTTTCCTGGTTCACGGTCGCGAGGCAGAAACGACAATGGACACGATATTACCTTTCAATCCCGACGATGTGAATGACCCTTACATTGGTCACTTAGTAACGAGGGCCGAAGAATCCCGACAACTAGCCCGAATACGTACGCTCCAAGCTCAAGAGAAGGACCGACTACGATACGACGCAAGACATCGTCCAGTTTTGTACCAGCCAGGGGATCTAGTCTGGATCTTTACTCCCATTCGCAAAGTCGGCCTCTCAGAAAAGCTCCTCAAACGGTACTTTGGTCCGTACCGTGTGCTAAAACGTTTATCCGACGTCACGTATGAGGTCGAGGATTATGATCCTAATTCGAGACGCAGAAAGAGCCGCGACACCGTCCACGTACTGAGGATGAAGCCATACCATGAACCCGACGCTCAAAGGGAGGTTGAAGACCAAACACGACCCGACGACGACGCGGAATTTTACGGGGACGAAGACGTAGGAATGACGACTGCCAGCCCAAGAACAGGAAGAACTGGACCTACTTACGTCGGGCCAACGACGAGATCCAGAGGACTCAAGGCAGCTCAGAACTAACAGCGAGACGCTGTTTTTTCAAAGGAGGGAGCAATGCCACATCTGAAGACCTGCAGTGATGGCAGAGCGGTACATTGTTTGTCTTTAGTTTCTAGTATTTTCTCTTTCTAGAATGTTCTGCTTCTAGAATATTCCATGTATGTATAAATAGGACTGGATTCCAAATCGGAGTCAGTCTTAAGCAGTACGAGCTTTGTACAGCACTTCGCCGTTGATTAAATGCCTATAACCTCTACGTGTGTGTGTTATTGAATCTCACGATCCCTAAGAAACGTGACAATATTTTGACAATCCCCCAGGAACAAGGAGTTCATTACAAAAGAATACAAAGTTTAGGAGAAAATAAAATATATTTTGAAGAAACATTCTTGGAATTCCCAACGATGACCAGATGCACTTTTAATAACGAAATTAAATATCATGACTGTTAAATTAACATTAAAACTTAATTATTGATTAAAACACATTTTACAGTTTTGTATTAATTAGCTAGTTCATGAAAATAATCAAGAATTTCTTGCTTTATTTAAGAAATCCTTACACCAACTTTTAGCTAAATCTCAAAGTTGTAATTTATACTGTAGCTTGACAATAATAATAGAACTTCAGATTTTTATCTCCATGCCATACCGATATATTGTAGCTCAAACTTTGAAACATTACAAAAACCATTGTAATAGAATGTGATTTGTAAATAGTACGTCACTCGCCACTTACAATATGTATAAAGTACCTACACCCTCATGTGTAAAAGCACGAAAAATTGAGGTTGATAAACTGTTTCTTCTTGAAGAAATAAGACTACGAAAATTGAAATTTCTTCATTGGAATGGACAACTTCGTGTTACAAAAAGTACATGAAAAAAATATTATTAAGCACGTAAATAGAGGTTTACTTGATAGGCCTAAATGTTCTGAGCACGATACAATTGATTTTAAAAAATACAACACAGTTCTAAATAATATAGAAAATCGTAGATAGCTGCGAACGCGGAAAACGGTGACAGCAAAAGCGTCGTTTTTTTAAGCGGACACAATATAAGTGAAACAAAATAAGTTTTGGACTGCAAAATTACGCGGAAAGGCACGATAAAAAAAAATTCTGAGAAGATGAGCAATCAATTTCCTTTTTTCTGGACCACTTGGCATGGATTGGCAGGTACTCGAATGAGACCAACTTTGTTTACCAATTTTTTTTAAATGATACGTTTTGGTATTCATTTCTGCCTTAATCAGGTTGTAAGTCTTGAAAAAAATTACATATTATTTAATAAATGCTAAAAAATTTTGAAATAACACATGCTGCAATTAATAAAGTTGCGTTATCAAATTGTAATTTTAAAATTAACATTTTTAGTTTACCAATGATGCTAGTTTATTAATTGATTAAGATTATAAAGTTTATAATGTTCCAATAGTAGATTACAAGACATATAATTTCATATTTAGCAAAATTTTTAAATATATTCCTAAATACTTAATCAGTTGCAATACCTGAGAGTTGTAAAACATTAATAGTAAAACAAGCTATAAGTATGAATTCCACAAATATGGACTAAGCGTCGTAGGTTTATTTAATTAAATATTAAGCTACGTTTTTATGACAAATTATCTGGACTTTTCATTAATATTTGAAGATGCCAAATTATTTATTCATTTAACAATTTGTAACAATAACTCATGAGACTTTTGTGTTCAGAATAAAAATCGAAATATTTATCTTTCAATGAAACATAAATTTTATAAAAGTAGCGATTTAAATTTATTTAAATTACTTGTCTTTTAATAATAATAATAGCCGAATTGGTCTGATGTGATGCGTCTCACTCATGAGTCTAAAATAAATATTATATTTTACATCTGAAATTATAATATTTTTCTAATAAATCTTATGGTTGTTTCAATATGTATTCTTCCACAAAACTGAATAATTTTTCACATTGAATTTTATATTTTTCCAAGTCCCATAAATGCGGATATTAAATGTGGGCATAGTTTGGCCAATATAACTGTAATTACAATATAAACAGATACCGAAATTATTAATTTTATTTTTAATATTTTAACATAGCTTAAATTATTGCAAGATTTTAAGATAATTTGGATATCATAATTCATTAAATCATGTCATAAGTTTGTATTATTTCTTACTGCGTAATTTTACGGGTAAATTATTAATTTCATATTAATCTTAGTCAACCCAATTTTAATGTATTTGTAAGCGAAATGCAAAGGATAAATATTAAGAAGAACACAATATTTATTTTTCCCAGATTAAATTTATGATAGCGCTGACGTTATAATTTGACGTCCATATTTACTGAATTATAAAGCATAGTATCTTATGCAATAATGGCTGATTTGACATGTAATTAAGAATTAATCCTGAGTAAGTAGATATTTTTATAGCAATTGGTAACTATCTTATTGACAGAAACAATAACCAAAACATCAAGAAAATTGACAGAGTGATCTTTTTCAATTCAATTTTAAAGTTTCTTTCAGTGTTGTAATTATTAAAAGTATTGAGCAAATGGTTTATGTGGAATCTGAGGATGATACTAAAAAGTCATCATTCTTGAAATATCTCAGTGGTTTTACATAAGGCTTCCAAATCTCTCATAATTTGCGCGAATAACGACAAAGAAAAATTCCCAAGGTAGAACCAATGATTTCGTGATAGTAAATGTTCTTGAACGAAAAATAAGTGGAATTTATAATTACATTTATTAAGATAAGAATTTTTGATAAAATAATTTTTGTCAATTTCGAAAAGTAGTTATCCCATCTATTTTTAAAACTTGGTGTAATTGATGCATTAAATAAGAACTCTTCATCTAATGATAAGAAAACATGATCATTAGTGACGTTTAAATGGTCCAAAAACTTAAAAGACGTTTTGACTGTAAAATTATTTTCCTTATTAAGAGAATTATATAAAAATATAGAAATGTTATGAAGAGGGCTGCTAGTAGAAGAAACGATAATTCTGACAGTTAAATTATATGCTAGAGCATAGGCTCTGGCACTATTATCAGAAGTTAAAAACTAGGAGTTAAAAAGTGCTACTGTCCACAAGTCTTTTCAAGTTAATTTCTAATTGATCAATAACTAAAGTAATGGATTTAATTTTTATTGTAAGTTCTATGTATTTATTTGTCTGGTAATAACGTTTCAACTTTATAAAACTATTTAGTCAAATTCCTTTGGCAGATTCACTAAAGATAACATTAGGATTATTAGAAATGTACATTTTGGTGTTTTGCACAACTTATGATAATTTTCTATACAGAATTAACTCATTGTTAAAGTTTTCCATTGTAATTATGGAACTAACAATACGCTTATTCTTTGTAAGTGTTATTTCAGCCTCGTTGCTTGTGCGACATGCACAACAAATTTTTATCCATTTCAATTTCTTTTTTCCGTTAATAATTTTTCATTTTATAACATAATTGTATTATACATATATATTGTAAATATTCATTTTTATTATAATCGTAAAAGATGAGGTTTTAAAATTTAAGAACGGAACGTCGTGAACAAACTACTGTTAATAAAGTTTATATCACTTTTTTCTGATATATAGGCTGTTTTTCATTTTATTAATATTAATATAAGTAAGCCCTACCCCCATCCAATTATCGCCGGATTTGTTGCGTTTTCCCCGCAGCAATGTGCGGCTACAGCGGGACGGGAAACGCAGCCGCCCCGCAACGCCCAAGTGTGACAGGTCGCATTTAAATACATGTGTTGTCTGACCCGTAGCGGGCTACCGGCGAACGCAACCGCCTTATTCCTTGTATAATTAGGGCACCAGGTAATTTTGCCTAATGAAAACTACGAAATAAATTGGAGTCTAAGGAAGTGGAAATTCTTCAAATGAAGCTCAGTAAAGCATATGGTTAATTTTAGAAGAAAGACGAGAATGTTAAAATGTCAGCCGTTCCGTGAAATCTAACCCAGGACCTCCCGATATCCAGCCGGGCGCTCTACCAACTGAGTTAATCCGAGTCGACGTCCAAGGACCGATTCAACATCTCTCCATTCCCATAAACATAAGCTAGGCTCATCTACCAATTCACTAATAACAATCTTCACATCCTAATTCTAGGAGAAAAAAATTGTAATTTAAACGTCATTTCATATATTCGAGCAATGAGATCATAATAAATCCACAGGGCGTGGTCGTTTGTACAGTATTTTATCAACCGTTCACCACGGCACCTCGTCGTGAACTGAATTAGAATTCAAATCACACACCAATTCGTGTTGGCGTCTCACTACTTGATTCCGTAGCGGGTTCGAGACCCTTCACTTACTATCTCGATTTCTCGCGAACCCAACAAAGTCTTAACTCCATGACAGTTTTTCGACGACTCACTTTTAGTTTCGTCAATTCGCACAGTTCCGCGCTCGATCGCGTCTACAACAACAATGCCGGCTTCTGTCAGCAAGTTTCAAAAGAGGCCGACAACAGAGCAGTCTCACGGTTTAGCTGACATTGCTGATGGGGTTGTTATTACATGTTACATTATACATCAGCCAAATTAGTCAGAAATACAGAATAACAAGTTGAACTTAGTTTCCTAGTAAGCAGATCTATTTGGATATTCCACTTAAATTTGTCATCTATCCGAAAACCCAGGAAAGCTTCCTTGGCTGCATGTCTGTTACTTATAGCAGCACGAATTAACTGAGTCTTACCTAGGTTGAAGGATAGTTTATAAATATTTAACCAGCCATTTTGATCGTCCAGAGTGCTGTCCACTTTATTAACGAGATTATCTAGATTTTTGTCTGTTTTAACTATATTTGTGTCATCTGCGTAGAGAATTTATTTTAGAAGATGTACGTATCCTGGAAGATCGTTCATGTATAGAATAAAATGAAAGTTCCAAGAATCGACCCTTGCATTCCACAGGCTAAAAGCTTTCAATCTCATAAATGTAAATGGACGTCAATATAGAAGTGACGCTTTACCATAAACTTCGCCGTTTTAGTTATATTTGGTACGTACCGTGTAGAAAGCTTTCGACAGATCAGCAAATATGCCAGCAACCTTCAGTCCTTCGTCCAATGAATTTGTCGTGCATTGCGACATTTGTGGACTTACGTATTAGGAAACCTGCTGTGATGATATTAAATTGAATAATCTGATATATATAATTTGTTAAAATATTTTGGAAAAAATATTAAGGATTTTATATTTCGCATGGCGATCATTTCTTGAACAGAGGGATTACTTTGGTGATTTTCTTAGCGTCGGGGCGTTTATTAAATGTAATATCAAGTGGATGAACTGGTTATGGCATACATATCTGCTCGTGTGGAACACTTCAAATTTCTTACTACGGTATTCATTTCAGATTTCTTTATTGGTTGAATAAATTTCGTATTCGTAATTTTAGGAGCGGAATTTTGCAATAGATTGCTGAAAATCTCATCTTTAGTCACAGGATTACCTTTTAGCAGAATATTTTCAACATTTACGAAAGGCGCAGCGGCAGCATAATAATAGATGCATCAATCTGAAATATAGATACTTAAGAATATTTGCATAGATGACAGGAATAATATTGTAGCGCGACAGTCAATATTTCTTAAATTCGTATTATAAAGTTAGCGAGGATTAGTAACAAGAATCAGTGACAACATGTCGAGACTTTATGTCGCCACTGATCCTCAGGAAGACATTTCGGCACGTTGGATATTACCTGGGAATTTCCGTAAACACCTCGCGTGGGAATCGGAAAGCAAGGAAGAAACGAATTATTTGAAAGTCACGTGATTGCCTAATATGTCACGGTATAAGGAAAATCGATCTTAAAGGTCAATTCTTCGAGGCTTCTTCACACGGCGATCAGGCTGAATTCACATTCTGATCTTTGTACTTGAACGGGGCGGAAGGTAACCGACGTTTGGTTCAGAACGTTTGAAGGAGGACAACATGCGACGCTGAGGAGAGTGTTCAACAGAGAAGCTGGCAGAGAGGCGACGCTACATTCAGCTGATACGCTGTCAGATTTCTCAATCCTTGACGCCTAGGAGGGTATCGTCCACAGTTTTATCCTGAGGTTAGTAAGAGATCTGATTTCTTCACCGTACCTTAGAAATTTGCAAATATTTTTCCGATTGATTTTTTAAAATAAATTCCCCATTTTTCTAGTAAATTACCCTGCACTTTATATTCCCAAACAAACACACCCTACAAGATTAGGAATAATGGTAAATTTTAGATTATTTAATTCATTAAATAATTATTTCTCTCGTTATTATAAGGTCTAGCGCTTTAGACCATGGCTAAACACACTTAATAGGAGTAGTTATAAAGTAACACAATTCCACTAATTTCACCACTCTTACTGTGGCGTAAGGACACCTTGCCCTTGCGTAGTGATAAATTTAGGGCAGGTGAAGTATGAAATATGTAAACAAATACATAGTACCATTATTTGTAATAATCTGACTTATTCATTAATAAATTTAGTGAGTAGTACATTCGTAACTACGTTATTTTTTTATTTTTTTGTATTTATTCTAAGAAAGAAGATTAAAGTGATAAACATATGTGCGCAGATAGCCTTCAGAAAAAAAGAAACTTAATGGAAAATGTTAATGCAGATATAAATTAAACCCCATCACAGTGCATGAAATAAACGTCCGCGAATTTCACATTACGTGAGCAAGAAGTTCCCTTACGATCGTAATACCCACCACGGAAATTATTGCCACTGTCAAGTTTCTTTGAAAATACAATTTCAATTTTACGCCTGAGATATTAATCGCACAACGTCCAACATCAGTGGAGATTGAAGACGTATTCTCTTTAATGGACCTACTTTTACAGTCGTTTATTTGCGCACTCCTTTCTTTTGTGTGTTGCACAGATTTTAGCAGGGTATCCATAAAACTAAGTGCAAACAGTATGCAAATGCCGTGGCGCCAACGAAAGATGTTTATTTTTTCAATGTCAACATTCGATGTACTGCTACGTCGGGTTTCTAGCTTTTTAAGGAGTAGAGACCGGTCTCCGTGCGTGACTCGGAGTATTTCTTCAAAGTAAGACTGCTTACTCTGCGTCGAGTAATTATTAACAGTACTTAGCTCTGAGACAAGAACGAACCTCATAAAACCTTACTTCAAAACGAAAATGTTCACATCTCGTAATATATTATGATTTATTCTAACTTAATATTCTCACAATCAGGGAAAAACAGCGCAAAGATCTTTTCTCATAAATTAAAAAAAAACAACAACTAAGTATCACCACGTAATTATATTGGCTGTTTTAACAAGCAAGATTATAAAAGTTTTCCGGACATTTAACAGAAATGATTTTAAATTCTCATTAAAAGCATTAACCCGTATTAGAAACATCTCTAATAAAATAAACAACCAAATTCATATTTAGTAACTGTTAAGAATCCTCAACGGTTTTACCAAACAATGTGTAAAAGCAGTTATATCAACAAATTGTTTAAAAACGTGTAAACTACAACATAATCGACAGAGGCAAAATCTCTACAGCATGTTTTCGAATTGTATAACAGTACAGTATTATCTACACCAATAAATAAAATTGAAGAGTCTGTTCGTATGTTTGTCTCGAATAGGCTCCGAAACGGCTCAACGGATTTCAATAAAAATTGGAAGAATTGAAACTGGAATTTTAACTTAAACTTTCGTGTATGATTCATTTCGATATCTTTCAGAGTTTAAAAGATATTATTATAATCATTTTTAAATCTATTGAATTTACGCGACAAAAGACGGCGTGAAAAACAACTGCGAGTTGTCGTTATTATATCACTATGCTATTGTAAGTGTAATTTTAGCAAAATGAAAGAGGGAGAGGGCGAGTATTCTCATTCCATCTATTGTTGCAGTAGGATTCGCGCCGTAATTGACCAATAGTTGGCAGAGGGCTAACTCCCTGAGAAATATTAAACTTCTTTGGATCGTCGATATGATGTATACGTAAATTCGTTTAATTTGTCGCGTGAGGTAAATTTTATCATTTATTAATTGCTAAAATTTATTAGCTCAGAAACGTATGACCTATTCAAAACCAACTGCGAGTTATAACGTTTTCCTTGAAGCGATCATAAATAAATGATACGGTACTTTTTATACATTCAATTAATTAAACTTATCAATGCATGTTTCCTTTTGGTTAATATGCTTCTTGAGGGAAATCGTGAAACAAGTAACTCCCCTTAAATAGTGTAGGAAGGGAGTTGAAGAAAGGGGTGAGAAAGGAAGAGCAAGGTAGCCAAGGGTTGACTAGGGTCCTCGGGCTGTAGTTCAAGGATCCTACCCGGTGTTTAATCTAAAGAGATTTAGGGGAACGCTAGAAATATGCATCAGCTAGGTCGGTCTATTGGGTACTATTCTCACGTCCTTCCGAATTACGGCAGATGAGTTGTCCGTGGGGTCGCAGAATACCCTTCTGTGTCTGCATAAGTTTTAGGAGGCAGTTGGCCGACTGATCCAATGGGATCAGTGGACAACTCTTACCGTAAGACAAAAGTCTTCGACCTCAGTACATGCACCGCCTAAAATAGGTGAAGGAGCCGCGGTATCTTAGAACTTTGAAAGAATCAGAAAGGTTTACAATGTATTCCCAACGCAGTCAGGTGAGCCTCGCTGTAATTTGGGGAGAAATTCCTGCGACAGGAAACTCCCACAGGCATCGACAATGAGTCATCTCTGAAGGTAAACCATATTGTCACTGTATGAAGAAATGCCTGGGAGAGAATCTCCCACAGATATCTTCTACCCCCACCTTAGCAATGTACTAACGGTCCTGTTCAAACAAAAAGCAAGTTATAATGTTTGTCCTTCGGCGTTTCTATACCATACATCCGATTTCTGAGTAATTGAGGTGTTTATTGTTAATCATTCCATATAAATTTTCTTCTCCCATTACCCATCTACTCTGCAACTTCATGTTTGTCCACCTTGCGTTCGCCTGATTGCATGCACTGCTTATAGAGTGTTTCTGTCACCCCTTTTCACCCTGTCAGTAATACATATATAACTTGCAAACCTCAAGTAACCTATCCAAAAAGATAATGAAATTATTGTTAAGCCTGAATTTAAAATTTTTTAAGTAAAGAGAATTTCTAATAGTTAATAATAATATAAATTGTTATATAAATAAAAATGCAAATCAATGAGTAATACGACTCTGCCGCCCGAGACGGATTTTTCTGTAACTAAAAGTCGAGTTCCACATTCGGGGAAAACAATTAAAAAATATCATTACTTAAAAAAAATAGGTTATAAATATGCAAAATGTTTTATAAATCACACTGCAGATTAATTATATAAAGACCCGGGAATCACACACTCAGTTTTATTTTTCGTAGATGGTAATCAGACTGAATAGTTGGTTCAAGCAGCTTCTTCTTATAAACATAATTGACTGTTAAGTGCATATAAATCTACGCGCGTGAAGGAACGGCGACCAAATTTTGAACACGTGTCTCTTGCTACCCTAAAGGACTGTAGGGGTACTACGACCTAAGGAGGTGAGGGTGGTTTGGTACGAAAATTTAAAACGTACATAAAGGGCAGATATTTGAATGCGAACAAATATTTTTCAAAATTAGCGAGATTGATACTCTGCATTGTAAATTTTTCGTTTTTTTTAAGTTACTGTGCTTATTAAAAGTACCAGAAGATATCTTGGCTCAATTACTGAGTTTTGATGAATTCAACTGTAAGAGTAAATTTTCAAAAATATAACGGACTAACAGATGGTTTAATCACGTTGTTCCAAAGAGATTACAATTAAATTAAATACTTATGCGGGGCATACATATGAAGTCCCTGGCGTCGCTGAGTTCTCAGCAGTTACTCATATACTTCGTAACTTCAAACGGCTGAAAGTTTTTATCGTAATTTGGAATTAATCAAATTTTCAAATACTAAAATGAAAAAACAGGAACTGAAACACATCATGTTAACATCTATACAACAAGAAAGAATGAATGTTTGTTCATACAAATTTAAACACGTGGACAGATTGCAGCAACACTTGGTACACACAATTGAAAGCCGAGGAAAGCACTTGTGGGATGAGAAACTCCTGTCACAGACGTGGAAGGATTAATACACAAGGGACACGGGGACTGAAATTTGAAATTCCTATAAATGAAAAAATACTAAACTGAAATTCTAACTGTGTGTCAAAAACGCACGTATGTAGCAATGTACAGAATTTTGTTTCTGTTAACTTGTTTCTTGTTGAGATATTTTGAAAAATATTTTAAAAATTTGGCAGGTTTAAAAGTGTTCCTTGCGTTACGTAATTTAATATATTTTAGCTTTTTTACATTTATATATAGGACTAATCATTGTTATCAATTTTCAGTACTATTTTTCAAATTATATAAAACAGTGAGGAAAAAATAATTTTTTACTCAGATCTTCATACGGTTACTTAAGTGTGCACGTTTCATAGCTTCGAACATTTGTTTCACGTAAACTACTAAAACAATTAGAAAACTAATAGTTGTATTTGAAGGTATTAGCATGTTGATTATTTACAAAAAGAATGAAGACAATATCTTAATATTTGTGAGGCTTAGAAGGTTTTTGATTGCAGAAATCATGAAGAGAAAAACACATTTTTTCTTAAAAATGTAAAATTTATTAACTTAGAACAAAATCTATTTAAATTGTTCCTGGTCCTTTAAAAATGACGAAATCGACTTAAAAGTTTTTCTATTTCATCTGTAAGACATATAGGCATATTAATATGAAGAAAAAAATAGAAAATCTATTTTTTCCACATTTTGGCCGAAATTTCAGAACCCCCTGGGCCCTTAAAACTGTACGACTATGAGCCTGTCACATGATCGTGCATCGGCCATATTTAATTAGACAATATGCAATACTGTTTTGGAGTATTCTAAACTCCTATTTGATTAATGATATCCTGAACAATGCAGACAGGATTGATAAAGCCCCATCCGATGTCAATCTGCACGGAATTACAGACGCAAACGCGATTGTTGTGCTCAGGACATCAACGGCTGACGCGAGTAGCGCGGTAAAGCTGGACTCTGTATTCAGCAACCGCGTGATTTGGCGCTCCAAATATTTGACGTTGCGTGCAAATTTACAGACCTCCGATTGGTGTATGAGGTCATGTGACCGTGATTCTGCAGGTTGGCGCAGACCAGGAGAAAACTTGTATTGGAGTCAGCGACGTGATGTGGTGACCGGAGTTTGGTGGTTCGCGCAGTGCCGCGACCACGTGAATTACTTAGTCGGATAAAGGCTATCGAATAGACCGCGATTAAGTGGTGCTAGATCTAGATTAGAATCGCAATTAGTAGCGAGTAGTAACAGTTGCTGGTGTAATTGAGATAAAGAACGAGTAATAGAAAGTTTGAGTGAGTGACCATGCCATGTTTTATATTACCAAATTCATGCTGATTTCAATTAAACTCTTGCATTAAACGTTTGTCGTTTTTCTGTGTAAAAATTACCTGGCACCCTATAACATTACCTGTCCGAGGAGTAAATCCTACTACGACGTAAAGCTGAGCGGCCGGAAAAACGAACTCCTGTTACAATATATATAAACAATACCAAACATTTTTAACGTGTCAGTTTTTTTTTTGGTTAACAGGCTACATGAGGGTGATCCTGAAACAGGCAACTCCCCTTTAATAGCATAGGAAGGGAATTGAAAAGGGGGGATGCGGAAGGTAGAGCAAGGTAGCCAAGGGTTTACTAGGGCCCCCGGGCTGTGGTTTAAGGATCCTACCCGGTGTTTCACCTAAAGAGATGCAGGGAAAACCCTAGAAAACCTGCATCAGGTAGGTCGGGCATTGGGTACTATTCTCACGCCCTTCCGAATGACGGGAGACGAGTCTGCTGTGGGGACGCAGCATTCCCTTCTCCGTGTCTCCACCAGTTTCAGGAGGCAGTTGGCCGACTGATCCAATGGGATCAGCGGACAGCTCTTGCCATATGCCCAAGGTCTTTGACCCCGGTACATATACCTCCTAAAATAGGTGAAGGTGTCTCGACATATGAGAACTTTGATAAAAAGTACCCAGAGAGAGTGCGAGGCATCCCCGACATGATCAGGTAAGCCCTGCAGTCACTCTGGGCTGAAGCGTCTACGAGAAACTCCCGCAGCGCCTCCCTCATTATCTAACGTGTCAGTTTGTATATTTCCGTTTTATAAAATATTAAATACTTAACGGACGCGAGAAATACATCAATCTCGATTTTTGCCTAACTATATCTAGGAATAGAAACTTTATAAAATATTGAAGAGTGGTAAAATCGCAGCTAATATTTCTCAACTACTTTACTTTAACATATTTTTTGACATCTGCATGCGTGAGAATTGTCGAGAATCGCCGGTTATATGTGCTTGGAATCTTGATGCCAAATCTGAGTAAATATTTTCAAGCGAGAATTTCAAAGACTGCATTTAATTAATATTCTTTCTATTGACGAGATTGAGGATTTCGTTATATTTTTAGATTTGTTCAATGCACTAACCATAATTCATACCTTAAGCACGGTCTAATAGCTCCTAATATATGACTATTTTGGTGTAATACTTGTGGTACTCTTTGTAGACTTATTAATATAATTAAGAAGGGGGTTAAGTTGGTCTGTGCAATGAACTTATAATTTTTAAAATTTAAATTACTGATATGTTTTAAATAAAAAACTATTTGTGTATGATTTAACATAAAAAACATTCAATCAATCTTGAATTTAATTAGGCTTTCGCTAACTTAATCGGTCTTCATCCCTGACGGCCTTCTTGTTTGGCCTGTTGATTTATGGCCGGGTGAATGATCGTTTGTCCACTTGGGATTGCAGGTTGAAGCGTCTCAGGAGTCGGGTGTAGCATGAATTTCAACGAGCCTCCGCATTATTGCGAAAATTTTCTAATGAATGGATGGGTGAATTTGAATGAATTGAAACTACTCGAAAGAATAACTGACTATGAGTTCGAAAGTAAAGTTGAATTTGAAAGCTTTTGAATTTGTGTGAATAAATGTGTGAACTCCCTTTCTAAAGTGTGCGTCATGCTCTTCTGGACGCTCCGCCATCGCACTTGAAATTTTATTCCCGTTTCAAGTCCTGAGTGTGATAGTTTTCGTCCTCCTTGCAGAATGGGGAAGTTTGATGTATAACTCTTCGACGTCTGTCAGCCAAATTCTTGGGACACTACTCTGTGGGATATTGGTTGAAGTCGATGTAATAACACCGTAGCAAAGTGACCCCAACTCTTCTTTATGAAAGACGCATGCCTTTATTGTTTCGACTTCCGAACACGCGGGGTGAAGTGTCCACTTTGTTCAATCGTTATCAATGCAGGTCATTCAGCAGCTGAGAATCTCTTGTTTACGCGAGCTGACAATATGCATTCCTGGTGGTTAGAATCTGTCACCTGATGTCTTAAGAAGACTGAACTTCCCCAGTCTCGTCCAGTGAAATAGTACCGAACCTTCCTGACTAACAAGATGACTCGTAATTCGTCATTTAACTAACAAATTGTTATCATGGTCCTGACTCATCCTAGCTTAGATCTTACATTTATACACATATTAACTATATTTAATACTAAAACTGTATTAATTTCAGTTTGATTCGCAATCGCGTAGTACATATGAGACTTTCGTAAAGTGACAAGCCAATATAACCTCATCATAGTTGTACTATATAAAAATAAAATTGCAATGCTTTTAGGATCAAATTTTTAAGTTTTCGTTTTATATAATTAAGCTTATATGTTGATAGTGTTTCAATATTATACAGCTGCATTGATTTCCATGATACGAGTAATATGCTTATTCAAAATGTGAAGAGATCATTTTGTAATACTAATATACCTTCCGGGTCCGGTCATTATTTTTCCATTTTGATCTTCTAAATAATGATTAAATTAAAAGTTCCGTTAATCAACTAATTTAGATTCAGAACAGACTTTTTAATTAATATATGATATAATATATGATTAGCAGATTTATGACTAAATCAATTACAATTAAATTGGCTGTGATTGATATTATATAATCTCAATTTCATTTAAAAATTTTCTAACAAAAATTTTATGATGCATTGTTATGGTATTTTTTTGTTTGAATTTTGATTTCCATCAATATTGAGAAAAGTTGAAAGGACAAATTTTTTTCATTATTATGTATACCTACAATGTAATTAACAATACATTTAACGTTAATATTTTTACAGCCTGGCATCAATCACAAAATTCTGATAAGACACGACTACGACATTAATGAGTATGGGAATTTTTCTGATGGTGTTTTGATCTCTATCTGAACTGACAAACGTCTTCAGCAACGGCCTTGACGGACAGATATAAATATGTTTTCCCTTTGTATATTATTTACCTACTCTCATTTTATTCTTGATACAATTGTCATGAGTTTCCTATATAGAGATTCTTTCGATATACGGAGCTTTAAAGGAATATATCTACATCTTCTATTCAGTGAATTCTACCAGACGCAACTGATTGTGATGAGTCATAGAAAGATACTTTCTCCGTTTTCTTCCCACGGTATTCGTGATATGATTGGGGTAAAGGAGTATTTGCAATTTTTAGCTGATTCACCAAAAATAATTCCCGCCCTTTAGTCAGCTTGTCTTCTGTAATTGGTCTCCAATGAATACCAAAGAGCTGATTCCATGACGAAGCACTGAATTCACCAACAGCGCTATCTTACTACGATAATAATTATTTCATGTAACACGTTATTCACACGTTTTGAACGAGTACTTGAATGGATGTATTTCATGAAGGTCTCACTTTTATTTACTGTGTTAAAAAGTCAACTCCTTATGTTTATTCCGACAAACGTGGGCCTACAGCTATGATTTACCTAGGGACAATCAGTAATTAAAACTGATGTAAAAAACTTTGTGTTTTTGAGAGTTGTTGGGCGCTTGGATGACTTTAGTTTGGTATTACTGGAATGAGCTCAGCACAGCTGACGGGAAAATTTGTTTTCTTTTCATTACAACCTCAAAATTTCGTTGCTGTGTCCGCTTAAAGTTTCAAAGTAAGTTAAACAACGTTCATTGTATAATGGAATCTGGGGAAAAGCTAATTTTAATTTAAGTATAACAAATATATGAACTTTAGCTTTAAACAAGTTAATTTATTAATTCAAAATATGATGAACAAAATGTAGGGTCCATTAAATTCTACAGCTACCTAAAATTAACATTAAACAAGAGACTCATTCAATTAATATGGTCATTTATGTGTGTATTATTGTGCATCAGAAAAGTAGTCATCAGCGAATTTGATACATAAGCACTGACACACCTTATTTTCCGTGTTAGTGATGCGGCTGCTTCCTTCGTTGGCACCGATACCTGGGTCTTCCTTCCATGAATTCGAGTCTTGTGGCAGCCCCGAACTTTCTTCGTTATCTCGGGAGGTTACATATGCGTGCAATGACTCCTGAAGTCCATCTCGCTCCTCTCTCTACTTTCCTTCGCCTTATGCTGTTTGGCCAGTGACAGCTTGCTCAAGAGATTTAAAGACGAATTTCTCTCACTGCTGATTCAATGGAGAACCACTATTCTCGCCTTCCTCAATCTGATGCTATGATACAGACTGACGACGCCTCTCGTGGTCCAATTCCTACATCATCTCCTTATAGATTCGCGCTGGACTCTTACTGGTCTACCTCCTCTTTTCTCCACCTTCCTCCTTCCAAATTCCATTCCAGACTACCTCTCTGCTCAGTCTCCTCCCACCCTCCATCTTCAAAATGTCTTTCCCCACTAACCTTTTCGCAAGTTCGTTTCGTCTCTGGCCGACTATCAATATAAGTCGACCATAAGGATGCCATATCACATGACCCCCTGCTACAATCATATTTCCAGCTTGGCCCGCGGTAATCATCTAATTTTGCGGAGGGAGAATCGACCTTCGAAATTCCCGAAGGGTTCAACGCCCGGCATTTAGGATTTTGCACGTTTCGGGCCGTTCATCCTCGCCGGATTGGCGTCTTGGCTAGCATGTGCTCGCCGCCTGATTGACGTCAAGAAGTAATTTAAACCACAGTGATTGCTGAGCATCACCACTGACTGAACAACAGAACAATCGCCACTTTAATTTATTACAAGTGGTCCGTTTTTTGCTTTCGTGTGCTAAAAACCCGATGAAACATTTTCTATAATGATTTTACAGTACGAACAGCGGAAAGTTTTATGACAGTCAGGAAGTTTTAATGCGAACCTCAGTGACTCGTAGAAAAATCAATTCCTTCGCTGTAAATACACAGTAACAAACTTATCGGAGAAGACTGACGTACAAAGTACAGCAAAACAAGTTCAAGGTGGCTCCCTAAATAGTTAACACAAGGAAACAAGCCTCAAAGTGTGTACAGACTTCAAAAATACTATGATGGGGAAGATGATCCTTTTGTAAACAATATTCCAACGTGAAATGAAACTTGAGTTCACCGTTTTGAATCAGAGTCCAAAGAAAGTTCAACAACACGAGGAGGTGTGGTAAAATGGCTCAAATATCAAGGCAAATACTTTTTTACATCATCGTTGGGACAAGTGTAATAATATTCTAGGGGGTTATGTTGAGAACAAGTAAAAGTTTCATTCTGTAAAAAAAGTGCAGTTTTTTCGAGATCAATTTGCCTCCTTATTTTTTTACATCTCAATTAAAGTGGGTTGCATTAACGACTATGGTTATTAGCGGCTATATTAGGCGGTACTGGTGATCTGTAGTTTTCACAGTGTGAAAACACACACAACACCCACGCGCATGTCAGGATTCGAAACCGGGACCTCTTGTGATGCGAGACAGCAACGCTAAACCACTACACCACAAGAGTTCAATTGTGTCTCCTTATTTATTGAATGTCCCTCGTACTTGTTTATCGAAATTCAAATATAATTTCCTGACTTTAAATTCAAAATAAAGAAAGATGGCCAATAAGTGAGATAACAATTTTATTACTATCTAATTAATACAAAATTTACATTTCATCCAACTTTGAGGACTTTTTCAGATAACTATAGACCAAAAAAGAATATTAAGCCAAAATTAATTTTGGATACATAAAAAATTGTTAAAATATTAAGTGTAATATTGTCCTGCTGGTAGTGTCCATCCCTGACAGAGTCCACCAATAACAGGATGCACGCGATTTGAGATAATACTTAAATACTTTTGGGCATTTAGACGATGTTTCAAAGGAATCAAAGGACCCATACCATGTCAAGTAAACATCCCCAAAACCAAATGTAGCGCCACCAACTTGAAGTGTTGACTGCTGTGCAATTGGAATCTGTGTTTTCTTGTTGTCTATAAATATTTGAGCATTACCAACTACATGGTGCATTTGAAATCGAGATTCATCAGACCACATGACCCTTTTCCAGTCAGCTGCGGGCCAATCCGTACATGGTGCATTTGAAATCGAGATTCATCAGACCACATGACCCTTTTCCAGTCAGCTGCGGGCCAATCCGTGTGCTCCTTTGCGCATTGAAGACGTCTGCTTTTGTTGTAGGCAGACAGTATACCCTTTCTAACAGGTCATCGGCTTCCTCAGACTATATGGTGTAATGTGCTATGAACAGTTCACAGTTAGTCCTCCGCTATTTGATGCAGTGTTGCTCTTCTGTTGGAATGAACAACAACTGTCCTTCCAGCTCGAGCTGAGTTGCCTGTGACGACCATAAACCTAACGTTGAGACTCTGTAAACATTAATAACCGTTGTACTGATACTCGTTCCGACGCTTTCAAACTCAAGTTCAATGACGTCTATTCCCCATATCTTCGCAGAACCAATAGTGCAACTGATGATTCACTATCTCGCCCTCTAGCTGCCAGGTGGTAATTATAATTTGACCGCTCAGTGTATATCTGCTATTGAAAAAATGACAGATCTGTTCTAATGAATTTCCAGGTTGTTTTGGCTTTATTAGGTTGGTGTTTGAGTACGTACTAACATTCTTTTTGAGTTCGTCGCATGGATGGTTTTTGTTGTTTGTCGTACTTGTTAATCGCCAACAAGGATTGAAGGACGATACGAGGTAATTTAGTTTGGCACTTATATTTGCCCATTTTTGGCTTCTTGTTTATCTAATTTTAATTAATTTTAAAATCTGTCAGGATGTTCTCGCATATCCGAACTGTTCGCACGTCTTTTCGCATTACATTTGTTCCTGTTTCCAAGCCGTAATGGTGGCTAGTAAAGCGCACAACTCCGAGTTAATTCTCGAATCACGTTTTCGTTCGTCAAGTGCCATTGAATCGTCGGGCGTGACATCGCCTGTTCAGAGGCGACGCGCTGTCTGGCGAGGACCACGGCACGATTAAATCTCTGATCTCACCCCTCTTCCTTTGCCACAAAAAACCGACCGAGCACCGTTCAAATGGAAATGAGCTAGTACAGTTTCGGGCCATTTGTCACGGCTCCAGGCAATGTAATCCTTTATTCTTACAAACTTCAACAGCTCAAAGACCAGTTAGTATTGCCCACTTTTTCCTTTCGCAAGACAGAAATTATTTTCGTTCCGTACGATAATTCCTGTTCCTCGTATATAATACATCATCTGCTTGGTAATTAATTAACTTATACGTCACTTAACTTTTCCTGGTCAATGTACGAGAGAAAGTCAAAAAGTAAAGGAACATTTGAGAAAAGGGGCATTTATTTCAATAATACAAATGTGAAACATACTGTAATGAGTGTATGTGTCTATCGCCATTTTATTTAGTCACTGGGTGAAGAATTCCACACATAGGAGACACTGAGTACAAGTAAACACCAAGGCGCCAGGTAGGTGAGACATCGGAGTACCGAACGTGACAAATCGACCGTTTGGCGACTTAAATATATGGTACCTGAATCCAGTTCTTGACGCCGGGAACTTTGAAGGGCGCGTTACTTTCCAGAAATAAGGGGAAAAAACTCGAGTAAACTTGGATTTTAATTGGAGGCTGAGGGTCAGGTGATCCACCATTCATCTCATGGTGGGGTGAATGAGCGAGGTAACCTGCGAGGATGGATGGTAGAATTTTTTTCAGTCAGGCATGGACATTTGAAGAAGGAAGAAGTCTGGAGAGTGCGTGGTGTTTGATCCACGGCACGGCAGTCGGACATGAACATGAAAGAAGAAGAAGTTGAGAAGTCGTGGAATAGATGCAGTCGGGAATGAAACCTGGAAGTAGGAAGGTGGAGATGAGAGATAGAGTTTGGAGTTTGGCGGTGAACATCAGGAATTAGGAAGAAGTCGCTTGAGAGTGAGAGATGTTTCAAATCTAATTTGGAGGCAAACTGAAAAGAAGATAGAAGCAGAAGGAGACCGTCTGCGTATCCTGCCCCAGAATTCCTTGAGAGAAGACCAGGTAACGACGGTAGTATTAACCACTGGAAGGAGTCGCCTGACAAACGCAGAAACATCCTGAATTACGAAAAGGAAGGAGGAAGCCGCAGTATCACAAAGGAAAAACTGGTGCGTGTCTGTGCCACTGTCTGAAATGTGTCATGACTGTCGTTCTGCTGCAAAATCCCCACAAAATGACCCTTATGAAATTGATTATTTTTAAATTGGACCCTAAGTTTTGTCATTGTTGTTTTTTTCTGCTTTACTGTTAAGAATTTTAATTATTTATTTAATCTAACCAAATAGTTTGTTTTAAGATTTAAATTAAAATCCACCCCCTCCCTCAGCTCATTACAATACTTTATTTTTTCTATATAACCTCCCTGAACATCAATACACTTTTCCCAACGTTTCACAAGTTCTTGATTCCGGCAGAAAAAAAAATTCTGTTGCATCTCCTACCAATTTTGCACCACATCCAAGACTTCTTCATCACTTGCAAATCTTCTTCCCCTTAGCGCTTCCTTTATTGGTAGAAACATGAAAATCACTTGGAGCCAGGTCTGGTCTTGCTACAGGATGAGACCTTTTCGCAGTTTTCCACGACGTTTGGATCTGATTTCAGGATTCAGTTTAGTTCGCAACACATCACAATAGCTCTTGCTGTTCATAGTTTCGCACCTTGGGGTGAAATAAACGGCTACTACACCTTCCATGTCCCAGAATAGGGTTAGCATAATCGTACCAGCTAATGGTCGAAATTAAATTTACTGACTTCTGGCGATGATGAGTGTTTCCAAACCATGCTCGCAGCCTTACTTCCCGTTTCGTGATGATCTGCAGTGACGATTTACTGTAAAAATCCATATCCTTCGTCACGGTAACGGGCCAAATATTTTCGAGCGTTATTCAACCCCTGAGTCTTTTTTAAGCTGTGCTGACAATTCTTTCGCGTCCCACCGTGCACGCACTTTTCGAAACTCTAGCATGTCGTGTACGTTAGAAAACGCTGAACCATGAATGATATTGTAACTTACCGTACGTGGGTACGCTATTTTACGTTGTTTTTCTTCAATCAATATTTCAAACAGAACTTAATTTTATTAGGTTTTCAAAGCACATCTAAAGTAAAGGATTTATTCTTAGATAATTTTCTTTTCTTTTTTACGCATTCTCGTTATTATTTTGGTTGATACTGGCGCCGGTACGTGGTGAGGAGTATCGGACTGCAAGACGGAAGTCGGAGCCTGTTAGTTCAGAAGTCCAGTGGCCTTATAAATTTTGACTAAGAGACGCACTCAAGCTCTCCTTATAATTTCACTACGAAATACCACATAAAACCATCACGAGACGCAACTCCATTAACTCCACGAGTCGTGTATACGTTGTCGGCACATCGAGATATTCTTGAGTTTGTTCTGGTCGAATCCAAACCAGAGGCGGATTGGAAATCTTGGCCGATGACGTCATCCTGACATGCGACTGTTGCTGTGACGCGGCGAGCTGATGATCCAGGAAGTTTTCCCGAAACCATTGTGTTCATTTCAGGTGGATGGCATCCATATTTAGTTCACTCATCGAAACTGCCATTCTGTTTAAAATGGGGATAATATATATCATAGTAGCAGATAAATAATTCAATAATTGATTACATCAATTGTATCATAACCTAACCCAACCATAACCTCAACCTAGATGTTACCGCTTGTGTGAGATATTTAAACGTCCCAGTAATTTTGTTTATGGCAAGTAAATAGAGTGCAATATAACGAATTTAATCTAAACATTCAACTATATTTGACATATTTGCTAACGTTTTTGTTATCACTTATATAATAGATCGATAAATGGTTTCCTAACCTTAAAGTAAGGAACTCATGTTTTAATGAGACGGACAATCATTATTTATAATTCATTGGTGATATACATGAACAATATACTAATTTCAGAATTTGACTGTAAAATTAAAACCCTTATGCCTGTTTTATGCCTAATTTTTTTTAGCTCTAAGTTGCCTATATTTGAATACTATTTTGTTTGTGTGTATTAATGATTTGGGTTGAGATCTGATATTCTATCCAGGTTATTAACCGTAATTGGAATATAAAGTATTTATTAACTATCTCTACAATTATCAAATGTAATTAAAAACAATTGTGACTTGGATGCAATTTAACAGCTCAACTAACAACTCGAATAATTAATGCAAACATGTTTCTATGTATATAAACTAAGTAAATAATATTAATGATGGCAACGTGTTTGATTTTTCGCTTGACTTGTATTTAAAAAATGTTATTTAAATCTCGAGTATCCCGGCCGATCAAAAGGTTAGAACCCTTAAATAAATTTATGTCATGTTTTGTCTCCCTACTTTCCATTCCACTTTGTTATGATTAAACGAATGGAAAGGGACTGAAAAAAAGTTTCAATATGTAAAGTATTGGCGATTTCGTCCACTGTGATTCTTCTGTTTTCCTTCACCGTAGCCTCAACGGCTGTCACATTGTCCTCAGTGGTTGACGTTGATGTCCTGCCCGATCTTTCTTCGTCACATAAAGAAGCTCGTCTCTGTTCGAAGCCGTCTATCCATTCGTAGATCTTGCTTCACGATAAACAGTTGTCACCAAATTGTACTTGCATTATTCGACGAAGTGTCCTCAGTGTTCCGCAAACAAAAAGCGAATCACTGCACCTCATTTCCTCCTTGATGTTGGTCGACAACGAGGTTGTCATTTTTAACGATCTGCTACAAGTTGTATAGAAGTGTTGGCGACTACACTCATTCAGCGCTGGATACGAGCACTGTCACCAAACTGTGAAAAGAGAAATTAAAAAACCCCTTTACTTGAATTTCCCATCGTATTTACATCACAATATTAACAATTAAGCAAAGAAAATTCAATTTAGATCTGTATTTAAATACATTAGAATGTATGTTCTACCTTTCGTGAGGAAAAACACCAATGGAAGTTAATTGAGATTCATTGTTCATGTTTCCAGACTAGGTTAAAAGTGGTCAAGAGCACTTATTAATGGAGTCGCACGGACATTACTTTCCCCTCCTCTGCAGCCAGGTACCCCATAAATTTTTCCTGTTATTTCGGACCCCGGCTGATTACGACGGAATTTGCCCCCCTTCCCGCTCCCTCGCACTCACTAACAATGGTAAGCCCCGAGTCGCCTTCGACATTTTTAATTAATATAATGGCATAATGCGTATCCACTTTGAATAATTTACTGACGTCACTTCGTGCATGTTAATAAAGGTTAAATACAGTTATCAGGTTGATGGAGATGGATGTATTATGTGTTCATGCTTTACGCTCGTAATTTAAGCCATTTGAGGTGCATTCGGCTCTTGGTTTAATAAGACAGGCATTTCCGATAAATCTTAATATTTTTAAATCAAACAAAGGGAAGAATAACAATTGAAACATGTTTGTCCTGCTCATATGTTAACATTTCAGATTAATCATCTGCAATTCCAGGTTCTTGAAGATTCTTGAATGTTCACAGAAACGGGTAACTAAAAATAAACTGTCTTACTAAAGTAATAATGTTGAGATCACATCTAAGAAATCTTATTATACTTATTTGGGAAAAGTAAAGCAAACACTGATAAGAAAATTTCAGTACATTATCTCTCCCGTAATAGTTACAGTCTACTAATTCATTCAACGCGTGAAGATGAATTATTCAAATCGTAGTATCAGTGTTGAAGTATTAACCCGCATTCGCTGTAAATTACTTTAAGTCTCAACAAACGTCTTAAATTATTTTTCAAACCCGTCTACAGTACACTTGGTTTCTTTGGAACATCTGAAGGCCACTTAGAGTCTATGAATATTTCATAAATGATATTAAGGCTTTTGGTTTCTTATACGATATTCATAATTGAATTCTGTGTTTGTGTCACCTTAAAACCACTTGATCCAAATTTTGCATGATTTTACTTTTACTCGGGAATCAATTAAAATGACCTAGTAGACATCATTCAGTATATTCCATTAAGTGTAAATGGGAAGTCTGGCTTATTCCAAATGGGTGCTTTCCGTACTTCATTATTGTAGTAGGATGTAGCTCGGATGGCGGGATGTTCAGAAACAAAGCTCTGTTGTTGCCTTCAAATGGAGTTATTCGATCTGACAAGAAGAGATTAAGTGGTCTGGAGATAAATTATTGTAGTTATTTTTAAGAATCCAAAATGTTGAGAGCAGTTTCGTGAGTGTAGAATTCAGATTTGGATGATGTCCAGAGGTGACAAGTTTTTCGTAAAAATAAATTGAGTTTACACATAAACTTACAGAACTAAAACCAGCAAATAAGAAATAGCTCATATCTCAGGACTATAAAAACAGCCACAGCCAGTAGCGTAGGGTTCAGGATTTAGGAAAGAAACATTTTAATGTATTACGACTGATAGTTTTGTAATAGAAACGTTTCTGGCAGGTGAATGTGTGTCAACGCAACCGTTGATAAGTTAATAAAACTAGCTTGAAAGATAAATGAGCAATTAACCACACTGTAACTATAAAGAATAAGACTAAATTTTAAGGTAAACAGGACTATAAAACAGAAGACGGGAAGTTTGCAAGGAATGGCTGAAAGATGATAGTAAAACATGACAGAAAAATGAGTTTAAAACATACCCATAATATTATGTTCAGAACATAGAGGGTAGATCAATTATCTGTTGTGGCACCCAAAATACGAAAATGAATAGTGTTTCATAAATATTCTCTAATAATACTTTTATATTAAACTGGATTGCATGTGAGTTTGCACATTCTGCATACAAACCTAAATATCGACAAAATTTTGTACACATTTTTTTGCGTCCCGGAAACTAGCAATGTAGGGACATTAGTGCGGGGATGAAGGAGCGGAATTTTTTTAATTTACAAAAAGGTTTAAATACTTTTCGGAGTCAGTTTGTTTGATAGGGATTCCCAAGTCTGACATTCTGACATTTAACATGTAACTTGATTCGTACTTCAGCCTCTGCCTCATGGTGGGGGAGGGGGAGTTGAGGGGGTCTTTTAAGTGACTTCATATTTCACTCCTAACATGTGTTAAAATGAGATGAACATTCCGTCACCTTAGCGTAAATTCAAAAATATGTCGCTTAATCACGAGTTGCAGAAGAGATTACTGCTGTATTAATCCTGTACTTAATTATAGTATCCGAGAAACGCCGAGCACCCAGCTACTTTATTTTAAAAGGTTACAAGAACCATTTATGTGGCATACCTTAATCAATTAGAATTTCATCAATTACTTTGTGAGTATTTAAGTTCAAATTTAGTAACACCAGTTTAACACGTTCCCCCAATAAAGGAATTATTTTTAAATTTAGTTAATTAATTTTAGTAAATTTATTTCCCCCTTTTTCATTTTACAGTATCTGGTGAAATATATTTTTTCAGTAAAGGTAGCTTACTGATTATTTTTCTGTATACCTCCCCTTATATTAACAGTAAGAAATTAGCAGTACGCCATTTATGTAACATGACTGCGCATATGATAGTGAATTTCATGTAAAGAAAAAAAAATCACTTCGATCGCCAACGTGATTCATTGACTACGTAACAACCCTACTAGCTGTGGCCGTGACCACAACCTTACAAATTATTATTTCCCGGTACTGTCAACATTATAACGTAAATGAAATGCGGAATATTACAACTACAAGAAAAAATATTTATTTGTTCCAATAGTTTCTAACTTCACGTAAAATCACATTAATGACTTATTTGCTGGCGTTTTGAGTATTTTCAGATGATAGCTCGTATATAGCTAGGATCATATGAAAAATATCTATACCAATATATTGAGAATATGCTGTGAGATCTGGTTCCTAAGAAATTGAATATCAATTTCTTACATCGCACCTCTAAAATAAATATATTTATTCACGTACCTATTGACTTCCCCTGTGTATCCTTACATCACAGAATTAAAGAATATCGAGTAGGGCTTTTATAATGAAATGGACATTCGTACCTCTCAAAGAAATGCATTTATTCACGTTCCTTTTGGTTTCCTGTGTGTGTCATTAAATCACCGAATTAAAGAATATGGAGTAGGACGTCTTTCACGATGAACATGTTTGCAAAAATTCGATTCGCAGTCGTCGTCAGGAACGAGTATATGGAATCAAGTCCTTATTGAGATAGATGCTGCGTTTTCTTCCGGCGCCAGACTCGGAACACAATTCCTGCTGGCCTTGCACGTCCCGATTCGGTTTAAATACGATGGCGATTAGGGCCTGCTATTTGGACAGCATTTTGTTGCTTTACGCCGTGGTATTTCTGTCGGACGATATTTCAAGTGAATGGATCTACCCGCGCCTCGTATCAGGTTCTGGCCGTACTCGGCTCACTCTCACACAATTACAGTCTGTCGTGCAGGCCTTCATCATGCTTTAAATTAAACAGGCGTGCTTCATCTCGACTGCTTTCATGTGTCTGCAATTTAAGTAACGTGTTTGTAATGTATGCGCTTTTGAGAGAAGCAAAAGGGTTTCTCCCCGATAGTTATTGCGAATTCAAGCGTTAATAATTACGTGCTGGAATATAGCCGCCTGGATATGATAATAACCATCACATTTAATTTAGTTTAACACATGGTGTTTCATAGTTAACCATAACTATCATTGATCTGTCTCCTCTGTCTGTCAGAGTGCTGGGACTAGAGATGGACTAAACCGATCTCTTAACGATTGGATCAGTACCACTCGCTAAGTGGATAAAGAAGATCTTTTCATGAGTCCAAATGTTTAAATATAGTCATACACATTTTTCTAAGGCCATAAAAATAAATAAAGAATTACAAAAATTAAATTAATGACTGTAGGTTCTTAATTTTTGTAATTCCTGAATTCGAATGGCCTCAAACGGAGGATTAATTAAAGAGGAACAATTTTTTTTTGCATGGCTATCCAAGATTTTGTAACGTATTTACTATACATATATACGAGGTAATATTCATAGATACAATTATATAATGTCATTATATAGTGTTTTTAATGTAGGACGAGTGGAATGATCTTAAAAGGTTAAAGTAGAAAAGATAGGATTGCTTTTTTCGAGAAAACTTAAGCCAATAAATAGTCTTCTAAAGGGATTTTATGAAATACTCTAGACAATCGGATAAGGCCAACTTATATTAACTTTTGATTATAAAATTTTGTTTAGATGCCCCTAGATATAATTTTGCCAATTTTAACTCACCACGATAATTTACTTAGAGAGAAACAGAAGGTTTTTTAACTTGTTTCAGCAGACTTTGTGGTTTTGTACTTGTACGTTTTAATTTTTTATAAATAAATTTTTGATATATTAATAAAGACTTTATTATGAGTTCAATATGAGGATTAATAGATGGAAAACCAAGGTAATGGAGTGTAGTATGGGAAACTGTGGAATAACATAGGGTGTTAGATTGGGAAGGGATATTTTGAAGGAAGTTAAGGAATTCTGCTACTTGGAAAGCGTAATAACTAGGGACATAAAGAGAAGGATAGCACTGGCAAGGAAGGCTTACGCGAAGAAGAAGAATTCACTAACGAGGAAGTTCTAAACAGAAAAGGGGAAGAGTGAATATGGAGAACGTAGACCAAGAGAAGGGATAGATTAATAGGCCACGTTTTGAGACATGAGGGTCTTGGAAAATTAGAATTAGAGGGACGTGGGTGGGGTAAGCACAGAAGATGGAAGTAAAGGATGGAATACGCTAAGTAGATTGGGGTGGATGTGGCATGTGAGAGCTACGTGTAAATGTAAACTGTTTATCCAGGACCAATTCTTCTTCTGACTCCCCTAATACTACAATATCATTGGTTAAGCGTAGGGTTTTTATTTCTTCTCCTTGCAGTATGATTCATTTTCCATATTCGTTTTAACTTCCTTCATCGCCTGTTCTACATAAAGGTTAAACAGCATGGGCGGCGCCTGCATCTTTTTTTAATCCTTTTTTGATTTCTGCTTTCTTTCCTTGATCTTCAATTCTAATTATTTCTGACTGTCATCTGTAGAAATTACGTATAAGCCTTCTTTCTCGACATTTTATCCCTGTGTTCTTCAAAATCCTTAATAGTGTTTTCCAGTTCACATTATCAAACGCTTTA
This sequence comes from Eucriotettix oculatus, assembly GCA_034510155.1. NCBI lineage: Eukaryota > Metazoa > Arthropoda > Insecta > Orthoptera > Tetrigidae > Eucriotettix > Eucriotettix oculatus. The sequence continues at coordinate 16,804,725 of CM067378.1, forward strand.
TTTAAATCTTCAAATGCCATGATCGTACGCTTGTTGTTTGTTATCCTGTCTCCTAAAATTATACGCAAAGCCAATATTGCTTCTCTTGTCCCAACATTATTCCTAAAACTAAACTTATGTTCCCCTAGCCCGCATTCTACTTGACGTTCCACCCTTCTAGCATCATATCATGGCTGTCCAGAATAGTCTGCGGAATCTACTAAACAGGAAGATTACCAGAATATTTTAGTAGGTACATAATTATACCCATACCGAAGAGGACTGGGGCTGATAGATGCGAAAAGCACAGTAATTCAAGTAATATATTAACGAAAATAGTAAATAGAAGGATGGGAAGTTGATCCTTATGTACAGAAAATTTTATAGTGAGGATGACCAATGAGGCTGAAAGCTTTTGTTTTAGTAATTACGACGCAATAAATTAATTTGTTAAATGTTTGATGACACTTTAAGTGGATGAAAACTTTGTAATAATAAGAATTTCTACTGTTCCCCATTGAATATGATTCATTTATTGACTGTTTTGCATCTGTTTAAATGTTCAATTTTCCAATACATAACCTATTATTCTAACAGGGTAAAAAATATCTCAGAGCATGAATGACTTCGGCTTTGCATTAATGTTGCTAATTAGCCTTAACAGCTCTACTAAAACAATTGTTGGATTACTCACAATTATTTGTGAACCCTCGGTATTGTATACTAAATTTACTTTAAAATTTATGTTTTAAGTTGAAGAAAACTAGGTCACTAATTGAAAAATAACAAAAACAATAAGAAAACTAATTCCTCTCGTTGTTAATAATGCTGTAGTATTTGCATCTCTCTTTCCAGAAGTTGAGCTACATTTTTCAGATTTCTCAACGTTACATCGGCACTGTTAACTCTGAAATTGAATTTCATGTCTTTAAGGAGGTAGCTTGTGTTGGTCAAAATATGTGAAACTCCACCTATTTACCACAACACGTCAAGCCATAAATCCGGCCATTGGTGTGGACCGTAACTATTGTGAATGGGAGGCAACACGTGCGGGTCTTTTGTCATCGAGCCGCATTCCTGCCACACATTCCACGTAACCTATCGCGTCATTGGCAGTAGCAAAGCATTGACAATGGGAACCTTTCTAACCGCTCATTTTGGCGCCAAATGAACCTTCTTTTGGGCAGGTAGAAGCGATCCGCCCAGAATTCACACTTGTTTGAACACATTGTCAGAGGTATTTTTGTAAAAAAAAATTTGGAGTGCAACACACATAAGCTGCCATTGTTCATGCAGCAGTTTTATTCACTTATTTAACACTTTTATCTAAGAACATGCACAGAAATCAAAATTATGAAATAGTCGTATATCACCAGGTATTAAAGAGCGAAGTTTTACATAATAACAGCTTTTCATGTCTTATGAAATAAAAAAAGTTTGAGTTTATACTTCCCTTACTTTTTAACATCTACCATAATTGACTATCCTTGTGATAAAACACTGTTAAAGTTACACAACACACTATTTTGCACAGGTTCTGATTTAGATTTGATAATTTGAAAACATGGAAGTCCAGATCTTCTGTGCCAGTGGCAAATTTGATGGTCGGACCCTTAAAGAGTTTAACTGAAATCCAATTTAGTAATATATTGTTGAATAAGCCATAATTTTTTAACTAAACATTATTAATAAAATAGTGAGCTTAATCTGACTTAATTTGATTAAATAAAATGCAATGAACTGGTCAAAAGTCATTTAAAATTATATAGCCGCTTCGTCCCCAACTTTGGTAATTCTTCAGTTGTTTGTACAAATAAGTTCCTATTTCTTGCCTTTGGCCGCTGTATTATATTTTATGTAGTTATGAATCTATAGCTTTAATTCAGCCCTGACTTGGTTTAGAAATCTCTCATCGGGGCGGAACGAGACACTTATGGTTTAACATTTTTGTAAAATTATGGAAAAAGAAAAATCACTTTATAAAACATTAGTTCATTCTACTACTTATTTAATCTAATATCAATATAACTTAAAATAACGAAATTAAAATTTTTATGATTTTAAAAAAAGAAACCAATTTCCTGCTCTGCCGCAACCCTACGGGACACAACGGGATAGGATGATTTTTAAATTACAACTAATACAGATGAAAAATTAAGCATTATACATTTATTAAATTATAACACGGCGTTTCGTTCCTTTGTTTGGAACCCACTGAGAAGTGAAAACAATCTACAAAAATAAGTATAGCTGAAGTAAATTAACTAAAATGTGCCTTTATCTTAAAATACATAACATGCGTTGGGTTTAAAAACTTACACCAAAAATAATCCAGAAAGTTGTTATAATCACAAATAGCACAAATATTTATTAAATAATTTGTACGTGAAGCACGAACTCTCTCCGAGGCTTCTTATTGAATTTCTGACGAGGTAAACATAATCTTTCCGCATGCCTTTATTGGGTGTGGGACCTTTAAAGGATCATGCCGACTGGAAAGGTCTTCACTTTTAGGGAGAAATTCGTGAGTCCTATACAAATTTGTTTACCAATAATATTCAACAAATATCGATTTGCACTACCAATTAGTTCTTTTTATGTTTTGACAATGAAAAATTAAATTTAAAAATTGAAGTTACAGAAGAAAATCATAAGTATTATTCAGGTTGTGGGTATCATATTTTATATTTAAAGAAGAATAATGGGATAAATATTAACGAAAATAGTATATAGGAGAATCGAACATCAAATAGAATACGAGTTAGGAGAAGATCAGTTAGGTTTTACGAAGAATATAGGGACAAGAAAAGCTATACTGACTTTGCGATAATTTTAGAAGACAGGATACGGAAAAACCGGCCTACCTTCATGGCATTTGTAGATTTAGAAAAAGCGTTTAATGTGAAGTGGAACACACTATTAAGGATTTTGAAGACAACTAGAAAGGAGGCTAATACATAACTTCTACAGAAGACGGGCAGCAGTAATTAGAATAGAAGATCAAGAAAAGAAAGCTGAAATCAAGAAACGAGTAAGACAAGGATATAGAACAGACGATGGAGAAAGTTAAAACGGAATATGGAAAAGGAATCATACTGCAAAAAGATGAAATAAAAACCTTACGCTTTGCCGACGATATTGTAGTATTAGGAGAATCAGAAGAAGACTTGGAAATCATAATAAATGGCATGAACGTGGTCCTGGAGAAAGAGTTCAATATGAGGATTAATAGTGGGAAAACGAACGTAATGGAGTGTAGTATGGGAAATAGAGGAATAACAAAGCTTGTTAGACTCGGAAGGGATATTCTGACGGAAGTTAAGGAATTCTGCTACTTGGGAAGCTTAGTAACTAGGGTTGGTAGAAATATAGTAGACATAAAGTGTAGGATAGCTCAGGCAAGGAAGGCTTTCGCGAAAAAGAGGGATTTACTTACGGGTAATATAAGTGTGAATATTAGGAAATCGTTGCTAAAAATGTTCGTATGGAGCGTGGTGTTACATGGGTGAGAAACGTGGACGATAGGAGTTGGGGAAAGGAAAAGAATAGAAGCCATTGAAATGTGGTGCTATAGAATGCTGAAAATCAGATGGGTGGATAGAATCACAAACGTGGAAGTTCTAAACAGAATAGAGGAAAAGCGAACAATATGGAGGACGTTGACTAAGAGAAGGGATAGATTAATAGGCCATGTTTAAAGACACGAGGGTCTTGTAAAATTAGCATTAGAGGGAAGTGTGTGGGGTAAGAAGAGGGAGTCAAAGGATGGAATACGCTAAGCTGATTAGGGAGAACGTGGGGTCTGCTTGTTATTTGGAAATGAAAAGGTTTGTGGAAGATAGGTTATCATGGAGGATTGCATCAAACCAGTCTTAGGACTGAATACCACAACAACAACAATGGGATATGATTTATAGTATACAATAAAATTGAATTATATTTAAGAAAAATAATTACACCTTTTCTTTTCTTTCTTATATTTATATTGCATATCACTTTATAAATTTTTCCCGTCGCAAAGAGACTTTTTTTTGCAACTGCACAGCCTTTGCCCCAATTTTTCTTTTTTTCCATTCATTTTCTTTCTTAATCTACTCTTTTTGGTATGAGTCTGCCGGTTGTTTTTTTCTGGAGGAGCACATTGCATTTTGCCTTCTACAACAGTATCCCGTTAGCCCCGTACGCTAGTTTCAGTTTAAGCTTTTTTAGCGAGCTCTAATGCTAGCAGATTTTAACCTTAAACGTAACTTATATGCAGCTGAAGACACCTTGTTTACTAATATATACGAATAAAGAATTAAAAGCGATGAGTTTTGTGAATTGCCTTCTGTCTAAATGTTGCAAAAATTATAAAGTCGCAGATATAAGACGCCGAAACAAGAGTTCATTCACAAAGTGGAGTCAGAACTTGGTCAAGTCGGCTGCCAGGGCTTCTTTGTGACTAGTTACAATGTTGCACCCTTATTTATGAACGCCCAGCAGTATCCAGTAAAAAAAATATAGGGTATCCCGTTCTACCCCGCTATCCCGTATTTCACAACTAGTAATTGATAAATATGGTGAAAGCTCCCAAATTCCCCTGTATTTTATGACATATTATAATCTAAATTACGCCTGAGGAAGTTTCAAAGTGGAGACGAAACGTCGCTTTTGAATAACTAGTGATAAATTTATATGGTGACTTATTGGCCGTCTTTTTCTTTGTTGTAAATTTTAAAGTCAGAAAACTATGTTGTAAGAATAGATACATTTATGAATTGAAATGTTAGAGCCATGCATTGAGAAAAATACTGCCGTTTCCCTCATTTATCCATTTTACTTTCAAGTTTGTAATTATTAATATTGTATTGTTCCGTTTGGAACATTTTTACATGTGTTCGTTACGAGAAAAAAATAGTAATCTGGCCACATAAAATCACACTTTTCAATAAGTTATCTTTAGCATAAAAACCAAACAAGTAACATTCATATCAGGACGGAGGAAATTTTAATATTTATCGCAAGAATGTTCTGTTGATAAAGTTCTTGCATGTGCTGCTGAAGTGAGCGCCAATGTCTCCTACTCCGAAATATTTAAGTGGAACAAGAGTTGTATTTTAAGTAGTTTGTAACCCGATAAATGTCACGACATAAGTGGTGTCCTACAACCATCTACCAACGCTGCAATTACTTCGTAAAACAAAGCTGCTGGTTTCTGTCATTTCAAAGTGCAACTTTTATTAACGCGACTTATTTACCGAGCCATAAGAGAATGAGATGTAATCTGTCATATAAAATTACATTAAATTGTTTTGAGCAACTTTATCAAATTATGTATTATTTACAAACTATTAAACGGCTTTCACTTAATACCTCAACAACTTTTAATTAACTGTCACTGATTTTGATGACGTGTAATTATTGTATTGGCTTCATAATTTAATTGAACGTATAGTAGGTCTTATATTATTAACTAGTATACCATAAAGCACTATTTAAATTTTTTAAACGAGCCTTCGAAATAAAGTTAAAAATTAAGTTTCTTATTATTTTATGGTTGATAGTCTTTCTACTTCGCTTCAGAGTTTCAATTGAATGTTATATTATATTGGATTCTTTATACAAATAAAACCATTTAATTTCATTTAACTTCATTCATCTAAATTCGCACAAACCCACTTTGTTTATTTTAAATTTGTGTATTACTTTAATATTCCACAAATTTATATATTCAAATTAAATGGTTTGTTGCTCTGTATTATGCAATCATATTTTTCAGGACAAAAAATATATAAATTATAGTACACTGTTTAAAGGGTATAAATTTATTACAAATTTAAAAATAATTAAACAAAACGTTTCATACTTAAGTTTAGTGATATCTTCAGTTGTGTAGAATTAAAAAAGTGAAAGTAATTAAATAAAACTTTTGAATAGGAATTGTAAATTTTCACACAACACCCAGGGACGGAATTGAAAAGTATATTACGGAGTAATTATACAAGTAAATAGTTTCCTAAACTTAGGAATGAAAATTTAATTTAATGATAATTTAAATTTTTAATAAAATTTATACTGTTGTTTAAGCACGATAATTTTTTATGCTGAAAAGTATTATTTAATTACATATTTTTTTAAATATATACAATTGAAGAGTTACTCCAAACGTTTTGTTTAATGATTCCTTAAAAATTGTAATACATTTATGACTTTTGGAAAGTATTCTGTAATTTGTTTAATATTAGAATGATTAAGCTCCTTACTTTAATTGAAAAACTTTAAAAATGCACTTTAAATTTTGAACAAGATTAATGCTTAGTTACATAATTGAAAATTGTAAGCATTTTTACTTAGCGTGACGAAGTTAATTAAGAAATTATAATAATTTATTCCTCAACGAAACGTCTTTACTTTTCCAATTTTTTACACCTCTTTCTGCTCACAGAAACCTCAAGCAATTTATTTGCACCTGATGAAGTCCCATAGTCGTAATTATATATAACTTATGTGGTTTGTAAATTAGTCGTTTTAATTTTTTATATAAGCTGCTCTTATATAAAAATATGAAACCTTAACATAATAATCAAATGATTCTTCAAAGATCTTGAATATTTTAATGCATACACTTATAATATTTTCAATAATTAGAACCCAAAATGTATACGCATTTTTAATAAATTAAAAAGACTGATTACGCTACCATGCTATTTTCCGTAAATGTAATTATAACTCATCTGATGAGGTCCAAAATTAGGAACAAAATAGTGTTTTAATTGTGTTTATTATGGTACCAATTAATAAAACATTTTCCTACTGTTTGGCAATAATATTTCACATAATTTTCAATTAATACAAGACTGGCTTATTGAAGTTGATCATCAAACAGTTATTCAACCATTATTGATCCAATTGGTGGTCCTTATTGCTGTTTAATATCTCATGGGTTGGGTATTTTGAAATAAAAATAGCCCCAGCTTACTTCTCAAAAAAATTTATGACACCCAATACAATATTCTTGTATTAAGATTCACTAACAGAGCATACATATTCACAATTTTCAGCCAAGGGATAAAATTAAGTTAAGACTACAATTTTTCAACATTCTGTTCAATCCATACACACAATTTCAATGAGTTTCAAACCAAGTAAAGTCTCATTGTTTCAACGCAGTAGAAATATATTATTGTTAAATTAAAACTTGAATAAAGTTACTACAGATATGTTAAATGTTCTGGAGACACTAATGTCTAATGATTAAATGTCTGAAATCAGGTTGAAACTATGCTGTGGATTCAGTATTTTGACTTCTTTTTAAAAATATTGATGACGCATGTAATTACTATTATGTAAAGAGGAAATTCAAATAGTACTATAATATTTATGCATTTATAAAGTTGAAATATAAATATATAAAATTGAGATTTATTTAAATAATTATATTTAATAATTGTTGTGGTACTTATTATTTTGTAATTAAATTGAAATTTCAAACACTGTTGCATGAGTTCCTATAAAAACTGTTCATATGTGCAGCAATTATGATACCTGTCAAACAATTCATGAAACAATTTCATCAATTCTCACACCCGTGCAAAACTTTATTTAATGCATATAAAAGACAATGTTTAAAGTATATACGAGTTTTATCTTTCCTCTTTAATATATTTGGATTCTTGGTCAATATTTGTATAGTGTGAAGAAGTTTTTTAGTGTCTCTGACTAAAGGTTATATATAAATAATTTGTAACTTGTTGTGACTTAATCCATTAAACAAACATTCTGGTTTTTGTGCTGAAATATACAAAGTTTCTAGTAGCCGAAAGCAAATGTGGGTATTCTGCTCCGAGGTAAGAAATAAATTATTTCTTTAATAACCAAAACTTTATAAAATTAATTTTTTTTGTAATTTTCTGTTGCCAAAGTTTTAAATATTTCATAGAAAAATACAATTGGAAGTCTTCAAGTAGAAAATAACCTGACTACTATTTTAAAGATGACAATTTTCTCCGCAGTTAGACTCCATACTTTTGAAATTGGAGCAATATATTCAAGAATTTATCAAACTCAGTTAATAAACATTTGACATGCGTACCTGACTTACGGAAACCTGGCGGTTGCTGTTTCGTTCTCTATTTACAGATACAAATTCTGTTACTTAAAATGAAATAGAATAGATTTCAAATCACATTTACCGTTGACTTCCTATTTTACAAACAGTATATTCCTAGTAAATAAGACCAACTTGAAATTTCCTGTCATTATTGTTTTTATCTGATAAGTGCCATGTTTAATTTATTGGAAACTCAATTCAATTTTCTCATACTTGAATTTTTTTTCCACTCATATATGTATAAAATATCTCAAAATCTTATTTTGTAAACAGGTACTTTCCGTTTATTAAAATCTAATGAGCGTTTTTAAATAGTACAAATTGACAATCCTGTCAATTGGCTGTCAGAAACCCTGAACAATGCTGCTGGTTTCTTTCACTTGGTTTTACTACCCCGATTTATTTGTATTACAGGTTCATAAGAGACTGAGATGTTATTTTTCAAATAAAATTGTGGAGCTGGACGAGTTCAAATCGCGACCCCATTCCCTCACTTGTGCAAGTGTGCCTAGAATAAAGGAAATTCTTAAATTGGAAATATTTAAAATTAATTTTAAAAGTGTGGCTATAATTAAAAAATCCCTATTAAAATTAACATCATTAGTAATGGGAGTGGTTTGTACGTTTGGTGTATGAAACTCGTCTGTAGATTAAGGCCGCCATATAAAAAAAATCAGATATTAATTTACAAGTGATATTCAATAAATTCCTTTCATTCACAACCATAATAACGTTTGTACAACCAACTCGTTTTTAATTTTGGCCCGCCATCTTATGAATTAGGTATTTATTTACAAACTATTCCTTAACGCCATCCATTTACTACCTTAAGAATTTTTGTACACAACTGTCACTGATTTTACTGTTATAAAATCGTTATGTTTGCTTCATAATTTAAATGAACTTTAAGTAAAATCCGCGAGCATCTTTTAAGTTCAAGTATATAAGCTAGCGTACTATACCTGTGGGACAATCCAAGCTAAGTGATCCAGGAAAAATGAAATTGTTTGCCGCAACAACTCAGAAAAAAAAATTGATTTGTGCATTTCGTCATGTTTTGGAGGTTTGAAACTAATTTTGTTTCATTTATATTGTGTCCGGTTCAAAAATGGCCACCGCTTTTGGTGTAACGCGCACGCCGTTTTTCGCGTTTGCGGGTATCTACAAATTTCTAAATTATCCACGACAGTTTTGATGTATCCTTTTCAAATAAACTGCATCGTCTTCAACACATTCATACCTAAACATTTAAACCCATATTTAATAACCTAATATAATTTTTTATGTATTCTGTGTACCACGAAGATGTAGATTCAAAATGAAGAAAATTCAATGTTCGTAGACCAATTTCTCCAAGAAAAAACAGGTTGCGAACCTCAATAATTTCTGTAATTTTACAAACAATAGTGTAGTTTCTCTATATAAATAATCAATGGTAACTGACGTTCCCTTTACAAATCTCACCCCTTTAAAATGGAATTTTAACTTTTTTCAATGTTTGAAACGCTATATCTCTGTTGGGCATGTAGATAAAAATCTGATACTTGTTCAAATGTTAAAATGATTGAAGGTACTGAAGAAGATGCATAATAGTGGAAGAATATGTAGCACAAATTGTTATATAATATTATATGTTCTTATCAAAATAGTTTTCTTGGTTTAACATGTCTAAAATTTGAAGTATTATATTGATATTTGCTCTCATCCTACATGTGGAAATCGCGCATTTCTTGCTTAATATTGTTTTATACTAACTTTGAGTTTAGTCTCAAAGTTGAAATTTATATCGTAGTTTTCTACTAAAAAGACCAATTATCTGAACAAGTTTCATATTTTTATCTTTATGCCCAACAGAGATATAGCGTCTGAAACATTGAAAAATCCCAGTATTAAAGGGATGTGATTAGTAAAGGGAACGTCAGTTACCATTGATAATTTATATGGTGAAACTACACTATTGTGTGTAAAAGCACGGAGATTATTTTTTTCTGCGCTATTGCTCAGGCGTTTTACCGCTCCTAACTTATCCGCCGCAGGCAGCCGCCAACTATAAACTAGCGGAAGAATTTAGCCGAGATAAAGGATAGTATAGCAAAAGAGGCATTCAGAAGGAAATATAAATTATTTTGTCCTATAAATCTCGATATACCATTAAAAAAAGACTAGATAGTGCGATGTTCGGAGGCTGTCACGTATGTGTTTGAGTTATAGAAATTGAGATAGAGATATGAAAGAGACATTAGAGAAGTTATGAAGAAAATCTGATCAGATGCGTTGATAGAGTGAAGAAGCTATAGACCGTTTGGGCCATGTGATGAGGAAAAATAATTTTACACTACAGCTTTAGACGGATCAGTGGAAAGAAGTGAACAGGAGAGGAAGAAGCATTGAACGAATACAATTAAATTAGGAGACTAAAAAAGAAGAAAAGACGAGGCAGAAACGATTGGAGATCATTGTAGCACTAGGAACATGCCATTTTCCAGAACACGAAAAAGTGATGAATGTAGTTCTGTATTCCAGTTTCTTATTACTCTTGCGATAAAAATTCATCGCTGACAGTCCCAAGAAGAAAACCCAGTAGTTTTATATAAAATAAAATTACTACGTCACAATTTTCTGATACATGATTCCAAGGAAATTTAATCCGTTTGCTGAAAGACATGATTGCTCCAATTAATACAACAATTGATCAAAATAAAATACAATGTCAAATACAAAAGTCATAAATAGAAGAATTTTAATTTTAAAATAAGACGTTTCTCCGCACCTTTCGGGGTCCCTTCAATTCTTTCTTCAAAACATAATTAATACAATTACATACACATAGTTGAATAAAACTTAGTATGTTGTAGTTACAATTAGAATATTACTTAATTTTGTGTTGCTACCGGGACATCCAGTGCCGAAATCATCTCAGACAAACATCGCAAAACTTATATTGTTGTAACCTAATTTTTTTAAACTAAAAAGACTTACACTGCGAAGATTTAAGAATTTACTAGTATATCATAATAATACAGAGCCGTATATTGAATTAAAAGTTTACGTATCTGTTTTTAAATTTAATGAATTTACATTTTATCTTATATGAAGCATTTCGCTTATCAATCGAGAAAAATAATTGCTTTCTATATATAAAATTATTAATTACGCTAATCAATTCTTTAAGTTTTTAAATATAAATGGTTTAGTTAACACAGATTGTTTATCTAAAGGTTGTTCCAAATTTACAAAATTTATCTGAATTATGATTTGAGCTTTCGTGTTGTCTGACCAATAAAACAACCTTTCCTGTACAAACACTCAATAGCATTGTTTTTATCAAAGTTATTTATAATTTTTGAATATTTATCAAAATTTGAATTATTGAATGATTTAAATATCACCCTAACACCGTAATTGGCAAACAAGTTAATTTATATTGTAATTTTCTGTAAATATGATAAAACATTTTTTTAGTATTATTAGTTGCGAGTTAATTATGTTTAAAAACCAAATAATTCAATTTGCTTCCAATTTATTCATTCATTAAAGTGGGGGGATAAGAATTTAATAATAGACTACTATTTTTTTTCATATTCTCCTTGTTGATTATTTGTGATAAGATAATTTATCAGCTCTGTCTACTAAACTAAAAACCATAGCTATTTTAGGTTGGAAGGATGATTTGAACAGAAATTTAATATTATAACTGAATAGCCATTCATTGTATTTTATTTATAATATTACATCAGAATAATTATAATTTATGAAAATGTTATCAGGCATCAGTGTTCAAACTTTTAGACCTTCTTTTCAATTTAAAATACTGGATAATTTTTACATAAATTTCGATGGGTATTGACTGAATTCGAGTCATCATGGATGGATCGTACGTTTCTATTATTTTCCACAGTGTTTTGGGCTTGTTGTCAGTTGTTTAGGACCGACCCCCTTCTCACCTTAGTTCTGAAAACCGAGCCACTTGTTTTGCGATGCAGTCCGCGGAAACCGCGTTCCTCAGCCGCTTGTCTCCATAGGAATTGTCGCAGAGACGTGGGGACGTGGTGTACGGTTCTTTGTCACCTCAATAGGTCGTTAGAGGGCGTCATCGGCGATAAGGCATCTTTGCTCCTGTCAGTCTGGCGACCTTTGTGCAGCAAGAATGCGTCAGGCGAGAAAAGTCGACAGTTGGACCCTCACACCTCCATTGAACGCCCCGGACTCTGATTCATCATCTTCACGCGATCGTCTGACCCAGCTCAATTACAGCTAATTCAATAGCAAATGTATGCATGGCTTTGGGGCTAAAAAGCGACCACAACTGTCCCTAATCGTTCGTATTCTCAGGTTCCGGCTATTAACCCCTTCTGTCCGCATACTCTGAAGTCCACAAATATTTCTTAACATCGACACGTTACAATTTTACTTTTTCTTGATATACAAGATTGGACAATGTTACGCTGTGGAACGAAGTATCGATAAGTACATTTCCATAATATATATATCAGGAAATGATTGCTTTGGTTATATGTTGCGAGTACCATTGATTGAATACAGAGGAAATTTACTTATCCATACTTTGTTCCACTACATAACATTGTCCAATCGTTGTTTGTCACGGACTCATTTTTAATTTGAAATTGACTTCTAAATGACAACTTATGTGAGCCCTATTAGGGGCATAAGTTATTGCACAGTTATTTTACACTGTAAAAATAGATCTTTAAGGTAAAATTGGTATTATTATAATTTATTTCTTGTAGTATAATGCACTTACATTTAAACAATACAATAAACATTAACAACAACAATAATGAAATATATTATTCAACATGTTAGGTATAATATTTCGACCACTATTTTGGACTTCTTCAGGTAAAACGTTATATGATCAAGTTACATCTGGTGTTACATTTCAAGAATGGATGCAAATACATCTAATTTAATTATAAAATATTGTGCCAAAAGTGAAAATTTAGTGTCTTAGGCTGCGTCCAATCTAATGAATTGTACATAAATGTAGAGAATAGTATTTTAAAAATTGTTAAAAATTCAGAATCTTAATAACCGATCTTATTATTACTTTTAATTTGCAATAATAAGGAAGACTGTTGGAGTATCGATACGCCGACCACGTGTCACTCCAAATTCGGAATGTGTCATGCAAGATGACAGTCCGCAGTCGACTCGGTAGGCCCAGGCCTTCAATGGGCTGTAGAGCCATGGAGAAAAAAGAAAGAAATAATAATGACAGTTTCATCTGAAATATGGGCTAAGAATACAAGGATGTAGGCTGTTAAAATCCAACAATTTGTAAATTTATTTAACTTAATTATTGTGAAAAACAGACGTTAACTGATTTCCTAAAAAGAAATTATATTCTTGAATGCAAAAATTTTTATCCCATACTTTTGCACCTGATGTTCGAAAACGTGAACGAACTTGCTTTACGTTACACGAAATTTAGAGTTTCAAACATGTATGTGTAATCCTAAAACTTCTATTGCTTTAAATAGGGAGCTACGACTATCTCTATAATGTTGGCCAGGTATAGCTTTATGTATAAAATGTGATTTAAGGAGACTGTAAACATTGACGCCATATTTCCTTTCAAAATATTGCGTATATCCTTACAATCAGTGTGTGAATGGTACGTGATAAACTTTGACAAATTGACAAACCTATATTTTTAAAAACTGTAATTCCTTTCACGTTTATGTTGGTGGTTTATCACTTTGACAGTATTTTTCCTTGTGTTTTTAAGAATATTTTTTAAGTGTATATTTACAATCTACTCTTGTAAAACACAAATGAGTATTAAGCAACTCGTGTAACATATTTATGATGTGAAGGAGAATCCATCCCTCAATGTTATCCCACGAATTGGCGTTATGCATGGTTATTGTCTATTTAATCTTCTTTGTGGGACTGGTTCTTAGGCTAGCTGATGTACGAGATCATTTTCGTGATCCACGAGAATGCTAGTATTCTAATATCGCTGGTTTTAGATGGAATCTTCAGATCTTCGTGGAGGGTTTGATTGTTTACGAACCACGGAGCGTTTCTCAACATGCGCAAAGTCTTCGACTGGAAACGCTACAGCATTTTAGCGTCTTGTACAATCCCTTAGTTGAATGCCAAAAGTGCAAATGGCTTTATACAGGAGAAATTTATTTTCTAGGGATAACTGTGATCGCTTTCCAATAAGCCAGCTCGTTTCTTTGACTTTAAGATCTAGATGTTTCCTTTGGTCTTTATAAGAGTCTTCCAGGTGAGTCTCTGGTCAAGGCGCATTACTATGTATTTGATTTATGATTTTACTGGCGGGTCATTCCACGTCAAGTGGTCTAGAGTCATTTCTAAATTTGATGAATTTCTTGGAGCTTGTACTGCATGGTTCTCGGTCATGGGGTTGCCAATCTTTGATTGGCAGTGGCAAGAAATTCATTCCGTATTGTATTTTAATATTACTCATCACTCTCCGAAATTTATGGCAAAGTCGCGCTTTTAGAAAGAAATACTTTTTCTTTCAGTGAACTCGTGGAAATTATAATAAATAGAAGATTGCATGAAAACTGTCAGTTTAAATACCAATCATGAGCCTAAGAAAGTGAAATAGCAATTAGTTATACGTTTATCTACTGTGGTGTTCGTTGGTTACACCATCAAAAATATATTGTTGATACAATCAAACAAACAATAATAATAATAATGAATTTAATTTGAATAGAAATATAACTCAAATTAAGTTATAATGGAAAACATATAAATTTACGATATCAATTTAATCATTAGCTCAGTCGGTAAAAGCAAAAATAATACTCTACGCAGCTTCTTAAATGGCTGCTCCCGGGAACGCGGGTGACGAACGATATAGTTGAAAATTAAATTCGCGAATCAGACGAGAATGGCTTGTGTGGAAAAACCGAGGTAAATGCCGTTACCAGATTACGTCGTTCTTCGTTTTTGTTCGTATGCCGGTTGTTCCTTTGCTGGGTCACGTCTTCTTCATATTAAGATTCTCTAGCGCCTCTCCTTCAGATCAAATGTTGTCTTTTTATTTTCTGTACTCCCACCAAATGAATCTCCTTTCTTAAATGTGGAGAAACTAAATTTTATACATGTCGCCTTGTTCTGCCACTGCTTCGTCTCTCCCTAGCGTCTCTCTCCAGCAGCCTCTCTGCAACAACTCCTCCTGCAGCCTCCCTGCACCAACTGTTATCTAATCTCGTCCAGCATCAACAATGTCGCAGACGGTGACGTTTTCCCGCCTACTCGGCCCCACCAAGCCATTGTCGTCTTCCGTCCTGTATACGTAAATAACAAAACTAAATTATTTTTGCTTTACCCGACTGTAAGGGTCATGAATCACCACACTACGAATGAGACGAAATTTGCGGATAGCGTACAATGATACTCAAAATTTTAGACCTTCCGAGTCAGACACCTAATCGAAAATTCTTCCTTAATAGTCGCATCAACATCAAACGTCATTATCAACTATTTGACTAACTTATTTGCTGTTCCGTCAGTTTTCTATGTTAGGGAAGGTGAAAACACACAACACAATCACGTAACCCATGCCAGGAATCGAACCCGGGACCTCTTTGATGCGAGACTGTGCAACTAGCCACTAGAACACAGAGGCGACCATATGCTCATTATTACACAAAATTTTGCTCTTTCTAATGATGACCACTAGAAAACCTTACCTGGTGTCCCTATAAACGATTTCCAAATTCACCAAAGTAAACTGTCCTCTGGCATTCATATAGGCATGCGAATTACAAAATATTAATGTCGTACTGATTTTATCTATCCTAGGATTCCGTGAAAGTCCGAAAAAAAGTGGTTTATTTCGACATATTTCGGAGCCCTTGCTGGCCAGGGATGATTTTTGTGTAATCTTTATTTATTATTTTTGTAATTTGTGCATACGGTTTACCTTATAAAAGAATTTTCAGGGTTAGTTCTCTACAAACTATCGCAATATTATAGCACAAAAGTGGCATTTTTGGGGCAACGTAGACTCGGACGAACGACTGACTTCTACGAAAAGGCCAGTATCTCAGCCAGAATTGCATATTTCCAACTGAAATTTTTCATGCTTCATAGCTAGAATCACTGACGAGGAAATTTTAAACAGAAAAGGGGAAGATCGAACAATATGGAGGACGTTGACTAAGAGAAGGGATAGATTAATAGGCCACGATTTGAGACGTGAGAGTCTTGTGAAATTAGCATTAGAGGGAAGTGTGTGGGGTAAGAACAGAAGAGGGAGGCCGAGGATGCAATTACGGAGGATGTCGGGTGTGCTAGTCATGTGGAAATGAAAAGTATTGCGCAAGATATGTTAGTATAGAGGATTGCATCTTAGGATTGATTACCACAGCTACAGTGACAGCTGTAAAAATTTCATTAAAATCGAAAATGGTCGCGCAGGGGTCAACCAAGGTTTATCGCAATCTATCCACCCATTTAAATTTATATCAAGAATTTCAGACTTAAAAATATACGAACATACATATAGATTTCAGTGTCTACGAAGAATGAATGTTTGTATGATAGAATGATGTTAGGATTTTAAGTAATGAATATTCTATCCGTTATTATGGATGAAGTTAGGAATCACAAATTCAGCACGAGGGATTGAACATTACCCCTTTTACATGATGCCTAAGATATTCGTCTGACTCAGCTTTCGTACTTCACTAATACGGAATTATTTCACATGGAGCACGTGTCCACAGATTGGCCAACACTAAACGATCACCGAAGGGTGAGCTGGGTGTAATCCCTTCGAGAACGATTTCTGTCGACGTTAATGGTACCACGAGCTCCTGACCTCCCTCTGCGTGGTTTACTACTTTGGAGAGATGTTTGCTACGTCTTAATGGCGTGGCGTGCCAGTCCTCCTTTGTGTTGCAGGTGTCAATAGCTTGTTATGTCCCTCCTCGTACTCTTTACGGTTTGCCAAGCGCGCGGAATTTTGACCTTCGGCTGCACTGGAACCACGAGCATCATCTGCAGCAGAAATCAGTGAGCGCCGCTGCGGCTACGTGACGAAGCTGTCAAACAGGCGCTACGGCCCTTTGAGATGAGCCGCCATTGTCCGAACAGCACGTGTATATATATAGTCGGCAGCAGGTTCGATTCCTCAAAGGGGAGCGGCGAGCCTGTCGCTCCTCACTGTGACAGACTGTCTCATTCCTAAAAAGCAGCGCCGTGAGCGTGTCAGTAGCTGCGCAATGTGTTAACACGCGGTCCTTCTCTTTCCTCAACATGCAATTAGCCGGAGAACTATTCTACTGACATGCCATTTATAGTAACTTCATAATGCGTTTCAATAAATAAGCAACACAAATAATTTTCTTTTTGGGTTAACATGCTACATGAAGGTGATCCTGAAACAGGCAACTCCCCTTTCATAGCATAGGAAGGGAACTGAAAAGGGGGGATGCGGAAGATAGAGAAAGGTAGCCAAGGGTTGACTAGGGCCCCCGGACTATGTTTAAGGATCCTACCCGGTGTTTCACCTAAAGAGGTGCAGGGAAAACCTAAGATTAAAAATATAATAGAAAAGAAGAAAATCATTTTTTCATATATTATTTAAAGAAACTTCTCTTGCTCTCAAATCTAATTCTATCTAAAACTCTTTAAATTATGACAATACAAAACAAATTTAGTTGTTTCAATGATTTGATGTGAAAAAAATTGTACATATCCTCATGTACTTTTCTTAAATAAACAGGCTACATGAGGGTGATCCGGAAACAGGCAACTCACCTTTAATAGCATAGGAAGGAAATTGAAAAGGGGGGATGCGGAAGGTCCGCTGATCCTATTGGATCAGTCGGTCAGCTGCCTCCTAAAACTGGTGGACACGGAGATGTGAATGCTGTGACCCCACTGCAAACTCGTCTCCCGTTATTCAGTAGGGCGTGAGAATAGTACCCAATACCCGACCTACCTGATGCAGGTTTTCTAGGGTTTTCCCTGCATCTCTTTAGGTGAAACACCGGGTAGGATCCTTAAACTACAGCCCGGGGGTCCTAGTCAACCCTTGGCTATCTTGCTCTACCGTCCGCATTCCCCCTTTTCAATTCCCTTCCTATGCTATTAAAGGGGAGTTGCCTGTTTCAGGATCACCCTCATGTAGCCTGTTAACCCAAAAAAAATTGAAGGTGTGACAAAAGGCCAGGACAAATCTAAAAGAATGTGTGTTCTATTCCGCAACAGTTGTATTCATTGACGTTTTACCAGTTATATAAGACTATAATTCTGCTGAATACATCATGTGTCTAGGTTAATATAAATAAACACCCGGGAAATTCTAGAGAACCAGGAGACAAAATAGGAGAGTGGTTCAATAAGTAATGCCTCCTACCTTTTCTTTTATTTGTCAAGTCAATTTATTGTAATTTACTCATCATAATCGCACAACATTATTAAATTTTTACTTTCTTAAGTAGCCTCCGTCCTTTTCCACGATTTTTTGTCCACCTTTCAACACGGGCATATATATCCACTGAGGTAAAAAGTGTGGTCTTGATTCCATCAACACACGGACGTTTTCACGGCCGCCTCATCCATGATGAGCTTCCCTTAGTGGTCCGAAAAAATGTAAATCTGATGGTGCTAGGTCAAGAGACTATGGTGGTTGAGACTAGTCTTCCCGTCCAATTTTACACAATCTTTTCAGTTATGTGTGGTCTTGCAAAAGAAGAACATCCTCTATTACTTTTGTTGGGGAAAACTCGTTATGGAGTGTTTTGACAGAATTGATTGTGCATCCCTGCTCCAAAATGTCATCCAGAATCACATACTCTGCATCCCAGAATACTGTCGCCAGAACTTTCCCTGCCGATCGCACTGCTTTGAGTTTTTCCTTCTTCGGCAAGGTTTTGTTAATTCCATTCCATTGATTGCCTCTTTGTTTCAGGTTCAATGAAAAGAACACAAGTCTTTTCTCCAGTCACAATTTTCCCAAAAGTCACTTCCTCCAAATTGAAGCACTGTAGCAGTTCAGACGCTATTGTTTTATTCTGGTTGGTTAACATTCTTAGTACTTTGGAGTCCCCAGTCGTAGAATAATAGACATCAAACTGTCTACTGATGAAGAGTGTAAGGCATAATACATTAGTTTTAATTCGACGGTCCTCTCTAATGACCTAATCAACTGGCTGAATGTTGCGTGGAGTCACAGCAGTTAACCGGCCTGCAGCATCGCTTTTCATCGTCCTTCAGATATGTTGAAGCCATGAATCCATTGCGGAACATTGCTAACACCCACTGCTGCATCACCAAACACATTTCTCAGCCTTTCATGAATGTGAATTGGCGTTTCACCTTCCACATTTGTGAATTAAATCACCGAACTCTGTCTAATACATACGTCAATGTCGGTCGTTTTGCAGTTTTGCATCCTGACTTAGTAGGTTGCTACTGTCTTGAAGAAGAATGTTTGAGGAATCACCCAAAATTCATAACATTCACAAAGCTAACTGACTTAAGGAGAAAAATTAGGAGACAGTGCTTATTAACCTTACCCTCGTAAATACCACATAATCAGGTGACTCAAAATGACAAGAACGAAACACCACTCCAAATCAGGTTGCAAACTTAAGAGAAAAGGAAAAAAACTCTTCAGCAAAGTCTATTAATCTCACTTCATTGAAAAAAAATAAGTTCAAAGACCTAAATAGACTGAAATAAGTTTAAATTTAATGAAAAAAATAGAACACAGGAGGGAAATTCAACAGTTAAAATATTTAATTTGATTTTGGGAAAAGAACGTTTTGTATGAGATGTTTTGTACTTAAGATTGGCATCACTCGATTTTTTTAATTTCAATTTTCCCGTCAACAAAATTCCAATGTGGTTAATCGGTTTTTCTGTGAATCTAAATTCATCAACATCAAACTTCTTAAATTCTTTCATTAATTTGTACGCGAAGTTAAACAAATGAATCATTGTTTTACGTTTCTATTTCACGCGATTTACTGCACGTCTTCATTATTATTCATTTCGTCATAATTTTGGTGAGTTATAAAATAGTTTCTTATATCTGTTTGATATTGGTTTTTCCATTCCTTAATTTTGGTGATCTTTGAAAATCCTAGCCTCTATTTCGTTCTCTTTTTAATAATTCCGTTACATTTAATTAGCAAATTTTAAGTTCTGACCTATATTTCCTATCAGTAATCACTATTACTTTATATATTAAATAGCTACTACGTTTATAATTTTTTGAAGTACTGACTTTTTGATGCACATTGCTGTGTAATTACTGAACAGACAAACTAATGAATAAGGTTGAAAGCTCCAAAGCTGTATAATTGCGGCCAAATACAGTTGTGACAGTATAAAGTTACATTTAAGTATTAATGAAACATATTCACACAGTTAATTATTATTATGGGATAAAATAAATCAAACTTACTTAGTCATCACAGGTGATTAAAAAATTCCATACAAGAAGAAAATTAATTAATAACTGCCACTAAAAGCCTTGTAGAAAATTACATTTAGTATTCAGGCAAATTATAACTGCATCTTTTTTCACGATCTTTCTAAAAGTCGTTTCAATGCTATACTGAATACAAATTTTAATAAAAAAAAGTTGCAATAAAAATATTGTAGTAATTATTTTCAGGGCCAAGCATAAATATTTGCACAGTGTTTATAGTGACCCAATTTACTCATTCAAATGAAACGAACACAAAAAAGTCAACTAAAACGAGTTTCTGAGTTAAAAGACAAATATCAAAGTCTCTACATTCATTAACGTGTTCTTCGTGCATAGCACAGTTAAATGCGAAATTCCCTGTCTTCATAAATAAGCGTGATAATATAACTGAAACAATTCATTTCGCACGGTTTATGTCTTAATAAATGCAGTGTTTAGAAAATAATTTAGTGTACAAGTGACAGTTTTTTTGCGCCGCAGTCTATTCTTTCTCAACGTATCTTATTTTAATTACTAAATTGATGAATCAGTTTTCTGTGCGTGTAAATTACATCCAATATGAAGCAATTAGTAATATTTTTGAAATTTATCTATGTGTAACAAGTCAATTTATTTTGTAGGGAATTGTCAATTAAATTTAATACTTTCGGAAGTCAACTATTCTAATAAGCTTAATTACAATTCATTATTATTATTTTGAAATTCAAGTAGTAATATAACAATGGCTGCCCATGGTAAAGCACAATAATTACGGAAAGAAAGATAAGAATGGAAAAGTGTCGACCGGAACAAGGACTCAAACCCAGGGCCTCCCGATATCCAGCCGGGTGCTCTACCAACTGAGCTAATCGAGCACCTGTGATCAATTTTCGCAATGTCCATTCTTCACATAATTCCTATAATTAGGGTGTGAAGAGTGTGATTAGTGAATTGGTAGGTGAGTATAGCTTAGGTTTAAGGAAATGGAGAGATGTTGAATCAGTCCGTGAACGTCGACTCGGATTAGCTCAGTTCGTAGAGAACCCGGCTGGATATCTGGAGGTCCTGAGTTCGAGTCCCTGATACGGTCGACATTTTTACATTCTTGTCTTTCTTATAAAAGTAGCTATATGCTTTACTGAGCTTCATTTAAAGCATTTCCACTTTACTTAGAGCACAATCATTACCTGCCTTACTATATAATGATCAAGTGAGAAATTGGGTTGTGCTTGTAATAAAGTAATTTAAATTAATGACGTAGATGTAGTTAATTTCCCGAACAAATAAATACATTTAGTGTAACAGGATAATTATAAAATTTAAAAATAATTAAATAAGACCCATCAAAAACAAAAATTTAGACTGTTTGCTCAACATCCAGGGCCAAAATGAGGAAAGCGGTACTAAACAAATAGATCACATAACTTAAAATGTATCAAAATTTTTTTAAACACAAGAATTGAACTTCTAAGTTTCATGTATGAAATCTAAAATAATAACAAAACTGAATCGTAAATGGAGTCTATACTTTGTGCAACTGTTTTACACTTCTTGAATTTATATTTGATCCCATATAAAGCATTTCTATAATCGTCTAACCTAATTCTGCTTCTGAACAAAATATATTTTTCTATTTTTATTTTACCACCCAGTTTATTTATGATACATATTAGAAGTACATTTAATTTAATGAATTACCTATATTGGTAAAAGATCTATGGTTGCATTCTTTTCCTATGTTCAGCAAATATATAACTAAAATTAATAAACCTTTTTTTCAATTAAAGGTAATACAGTCAAAACTCCGCAAGGAAGGCTTTCGCAAAAGAGACGAATTTACTTACGTGTAATATAAGTGTGCATATTATAAAATCATTGCTAAAAATGTCCGTATTGAGTGTCGCGTTATATGGGTGCGTAACGTG